>JAVJAQ010004813.1:0-1428184 GCA_032362365.1 Zygogramma bicolorata | reverse complement strand
AATTTGTGATGATATCACAATCTTGTTATTGTAGTTCAAAATGATAAAATAATTCGTATTTTACCAACAAAGTTTTTTAATGTTCACTTTGACATACAAAGAAAATTCGATGTCAAAAGATGCGTGTTGTCTCGTAACTAAGTAACTTGACAAAAACTAAATATTTCTACATGCTAGAATAAATTCGGAGAACCAATGACGAACCCTTGTTACAGATGACAGTTTCAAGCCGTTCAGTAATAGTCAGGGAGATAAAGTTTGAAAACAATTGGAAATATCATATAACATATAGTCCCCCTCTTGAAAGCCATAAGGGTTTCAAAAAAAAATAAAATGTATATAAGAAAATAACAACACTCAATAGTCACTTTCGGGGAGTGGAAGAACACACAGTTTACAAGTTGGGCGTTGATACGTTGCGTTAACTGTTTTTATGGTCACAGTTCGCACTACTCCATCCGAACAGGGGAAAAGTTTGATGACTCTACCCATGAGCCATTTCAATGGTGGAAGTCCGTCTTCTTTCACGAGTACAATGGTACCCACTTTTAACAATTGCGGGTGATTCTCTTTCCACTTCGTCCTAACTTGTAGATTGGATATGTATTCTTTTGACCACCTTGACCAAAAATGCTGGGTCATCTTTTGAATGAATTGGAAACGACTCAAACGGTTGCTGGGGGTTGCTATCCAATCATTCTCAGGAACAGTTGTTAGCTTGGAGCCGATCAGGAAATGTGCCGGGGTCAATGGTGAAGGATCATTGGGATCGGAAGAGAGGGGATAAAGTGGTCTACTGTTTAGACACGCTTCAATTTGTATTGCCAACGTGGTTAGTTCTTCAAAAGTTACGTGTGTTTCGCCAACAATTCTTTTTAAGTGGTATTTGACGGATTTTACTCCAGCCTCCCAAAGCCCTCCAAAATTAGGTGCACGGGGAGGGATAAAACTCCAAGAAATTCCGTCTTGGGCTAATTTGGTTTGAATAATCTCACCAGAATCTTCCAGACATTTTTTTAAATTAGCCTTGGCTCCCACAAAATTACTACCGTTATCGGACACAATTTTTTTACATATGCCTCGTCTCCCGACAAATCGCCTTAAAGCTGCAATGAAAGACTCAGTACTTAAATCACTTACTACTTCCAAGTGCATAGCTTTGGTTGCAAAACATATGAATATGCAAATATATGATTTCAATAATTTAGTATTTCGATACTTTTTTTCTTTCAAAAGAAAAGGTCCGCAATAATCCACACCTGTAACTGTAAATGGACGAGAAGGAGTAACTCTCTCCTGGGGTGGATTTCCCATGATATTTTTTATATTGCTCACTTTGAATCTGTAGCATTGGATGCATTCGTGCACCACCTTACGTGCAAGATCTCGCCCAGAAATGGGCCAAAAACGATCTCGTAGAGATGCCAACAGAGCTTGTGGACCTGAATGCAACATTCTCAAATGTTCATCACGCGCTATCATGATTGAAAGTCTATGTGATTTAGGCAAAACTGCAGGAAATTTCTTATCGAAATCAAAAATCAAATGCTTCAATCTTCCGCCAACCCTTATGACTTTATGCTCATCTAAAAATGGATTGAGATTTATTAGTGGACTTTTGCTGCTTACATGACCGGTTATTCTCAATTCTTTCATTTCAACCGGAAAGCATTGTGTTTGTGTTATGTGAACCAATTTCAATAATGAATAATTCAGTTCATCTGGGGATAAAATACCTGTTCGACTGGAATTTTTATTTTTTATATTAATAATGAATCTCAGCACATACGCAAAAACACGTTTGAGTTTATTTATGGTAGAAAATTTGTTTAGCTCGAAAAACTCTTTGAATTCAGTCGAGTCAATTTTAGTTGATGTTAATGTGATAACGCGAACCTCAGGCATTTCGTGTGAAGGGATCAAAAGATGTGAATTATCAGGCCATTGATCCCTCGAGCGCGAAAGCCAATCAGGACCATACCACCAAAGTTTAGAATTGATGAGATTAATTACGGAAGTACCCCTGGATAGAAGGTCAGCAGGATTATCGCGAGTATTCACGTAACTCCATTCGTGGGGTTTAGATAATTCTTGTATTTGAGCCACCCGATTGGAAACAAAAACCTTCCATGATTGCGGAGAGCCCGTCAACCATGACAATACTATAACTGAATCACTCCAATAAGTCGTGCTCTGGAATTTTATGTTGAGGGGGCTCAAAGACACCCTTACCTTCTCCATCAACTCAGCCAAGAGTAAGGCTGCACATAATTCCAGTCGCGGGATAGTGATCGACTTCAGCGGTGCTACTCGTGTTTTTGCACATAACAACCGACACTGAAGGCCGTTCATTACATCAAATGATTTCATGTAAATGCATGCTCCATAAGCTGTTTGAGATGCGTCCGCAAACCCATGAAGTTCGACGTATTCGGGTTTTTGTGAAATTGCAAGCCTGGGTATTTGAAGATCATTGAGTTTTTTCAACTCACTTCTGAAAGAATACCAAGAAGTGTTTATGTTGAGAGGCACGGATTCATCCCAAGATATTTGCAAGCTCCAGAGCCTTTGCATAAGAATTTTTGATACTATAGTTATGGGTGATAATAATCCTAGAGGATCAAATAGTTGAGCCGTGTAACTAAGTATTTTTCGTTTAGTGATGATTGCCGAAGTGTCAATTTCACTTATTATTGAATATGTTAAGATGTCAGATATTGGGTTCCAGATAAGCCCCAAAGTCTTCGTATGATCATCTTTTCCAATATTTATGGGCATCTGATTATCAGATTGACATAAAACGCGTGAATCATTTGATACCCATTTTCTGAGAGAGAATCCATATTCAGTAAAAATTTTTGTAATTTTTTGTTTAATGCGCAATACATCTTCTAAGGTGCTGCCACCTGTGAGAAGATCATCCACATAAAAATCATGGGTTATGATAGAGCTTATATCAGGTTGTTCATGTTTTATATTGCGAGCAATTTCATGTAAAGCACGAATACATAAAAAACTTGCAGATGCTGTCCCATAAGTAGCTGTATTGAGTTCATAAGCGGCTAGAGGTTCATAGGGAGAAGATCGCCATAAAATTTTTTGAAATTTTCTTTCCTCAGTTTTAATTAGGACTTGCCTGTACATTTCTTCTACATCACCGGCAAGTATGACATTATGTAAACGAAAACGTAGTACAATGGAAATTAAATCATCCTGTATAGTTGGACCAACTGCCAAAATGTTGTTAAGTGACAATCCGGAGGTTGATTTTGCGGAGCCATCGAATACAACTCGCAATTTAGTTGTTGTACTACTGTCTTTGACAACACAATGGTGTGGAAGATAAAAACCATCATCCGAAATCCAATCTAACCGAGACATATGACCCAGGACAATATACTGGTTCATGAAATCAACATATTGATTTCTCAAATTTGAATCTTTTTTTAATTTTTGTTCTAAGTGATAAAAACGTTTTTTAGCTGTATTCAAGGATTCATCTAATTTGGAAGGACTTTCCTTAAAAGGAAGACTAACCACAAATCGACCAGTAGAATCTCTAATGGTATTCATTTTGAAGTGCTCTTCACAGAAATGTTCTTCTGCTGATAATAATTGTTTGGGGGGCAACTCTTCGATTCTCCAAAAACGTTCAAGTTGTTCGTTGAAGTCATATTTGGTAGTTCTGCTCAAATTACAATGAGTTTTGTATGATGATGAATCTTGCAAGAATAAAGGACCAGAAATTATCCACCCAAATAAGGTTTTTTATAAAATAGGCAATTTTGGACCTAATTTAATTTGCCCTGTACATAACAAATCATAAAATATATCGTTTCCAATAAGAAGGTCTATAGAATCACTAACACTGAAAGTAGGATCCCCCAATATAAGATTCGGTGGTATGTCTATTAATTTTGAATCGAAAGAAATTGCTGGGATATTGCCTGCAATCTTTTCAATCACAAAACAAGATAAATTGGCTTTAAATGAATTCAATCTGGACTGAATTTTCACGCATGTTCTACTGTTCAGGCAAGATGAAATCTGATTTATACCGGTAACAAGAACATTACATTTGTTTGTTTTTAAATTCGATTTTTCACATAATTGTTTCGTTATGTAGTTACTCTCAGAACCGCTATCAAGTAATGCTCTGCAAGAATGCCTGACCGTTGTTATCAATAACGTCAACAATAGCTGTTGAAAGAAGAGTATATTCTTTACTTTGAGTGGAACACAATGAAGTGAAATGACAAGAATTGTTGTCTTCACTTGTAGATGAAGATTGAGAATTGGAGATTGGTTGATTCACAAGATTTTCCACTGTATTTGGAACTTTATTATTTTTATTTGTGAAATGTAGCAGAGTGTTATGCAAATTTCCACATTTACGGCATTTGCTAGAAGTTCAGTTATTTATCTGACAGAACAGTAAATTGTTTGTATGAAATCAATATCCAATTGATTTTATGGTAAGATCTCATGCAATGAAAAACATTTGCTAATATTATGCAAAGTTTCAAGAATATTTTGTTCCCAAATGAATATTGATAGAAATTGCGGAATCTGTGGAAAATCTGGCGATTTATTGAGATTCCACGAAAAAGAATTGTTGGTATATAATTCAATAAGCAATACTCATTGAAGAATGCTAATAAGGAATAAGGATGGGTAAAAAAGGAACGGACACACCTGGTCGATTACTCTTCATCCAATGTAGCGGAGTAGCGGCAAACAATGGCTGGCAACAGTTAGTACTTGGTATTCGTTGATTGGAGACTCTCCAAACACCGCAAACTTTGCGTATGATAATAATTGAATTGGATTGATTAATTCAATATCCTAAGCTCGAAGGACCATGTTAATTTGTGATAATATCACAATCTTTTTATTGTAGTTCGAAATGATAAAATAATTAGTATTTTACCAACAAAGTTTTTTAATGTTGTCACTTTGACATACAAAGAAAATTCAATGTCAAAAGATGCGTGTTGTCTCGTAACTAAGAAACTTGACAAAAACTATATATTTCTACATGCTAGAATAAATTCGGAGAACCAATGTTACAGATGACAGTTTCAAGCCGTTCAGTAATAGTCAGGGAGGTAAAGTTCGAAAACAATTAGAAATATCATATAACAGTGTGATGTCTAAAATGTTTCTTAGTTATTTGAAATAATATATATATATATATATAAATATATATAAATATATATGAATATATATATATATATATATATATATATATAATTATATATATATATAAATATATATATACATATATATAAATATGCAAATATAAATATATACACTGCACCTGTTGCCATTCTCTTTTATTTCTCATTGTGCCCGTCAAAGTATTTAATTCCTTACACATTTTATCATATTCCTCATCTGGAATTTTCCTCCCTAATTTGAATTTTTCCAGATATTATAGATATATTCTGAAGTGCTCTGAGCTGGTTTTTCTAGATCTTTCTGCTGAAATGAAATTGGTTCCATTTATTTTGAAAACATAATGAATATAAAAAAAACATTTGGGTAATAAAAGAAAGCCTCATTGACAAATACAAATATATATAAATCAATGGAAGTTAAGTAGGTAGGTGAACCCTCTCAAAAATGTGACAGAATCTGTGAATGCTGTCTGCAACATTATCGAGAGCTCTGGCAATATTTTCCATACCTTTCCTCTCCGACTCCTGTCCATCTTGATAGGCAGTGAGAAGACTACTATGGGGCGCTTTCTTTTTCCGTTTCTCTTTTTGAGCAAACGATGCTGAGTCATCTTCCACTTCAATGACCAGAACTTCATTTTGAAAGGTTACTTTATCAGCTGTCTCAACCGTTGCCTGATCTGCATGTTCAAATTCATGAACAATTTCTTCAGTATCTGCTCTACAAGCTTCCCCAATTTCTTCAAGACCAACTTCAGGCAGTTCAAGTCCTGTTACTGCCAATGATCCAATAAGTTCTATGAACTTTTTTACCAGAGCAGTCAGTTCTTTTTTCTCTCTACCTCTTTTCCTCCCAGAAATTTTCCATTCTCGAAATACCTATAATGAGAATTAGCAACCTATTTGACTCCTCCATACCTCACAGAAAATAATAAATCACCCACCTTTTTCCACTCATGACTGCTGCGAGTGGGACACCATCGTCAGTCGCATTCAATTCTCGGCTCATATTTTCCCAAACTTCTGAGATACTTTTGAGATCATCCCATGTGTTTAATTTACCTGTTCTGAGAACGTCATTTTTCTCTAGATACTTCGCATAAATAGTGCTGCTTGGAAGTACGCTTTTTCCATTTCAAGTTTTGGGGTAATAAAAATAAAACTGAGCCCAGCGCATGCTACAGCCACAGTCTGAGCTACTCGACAATCGAATTCGTGAAATAGAATCTGGGGGCTGATGTCGATGTCAGGTTAAAAAATAAAAACCAGAAATAATGATAATTGACAATTGACAGATATAATCTAATCAACATGAAGTTAGGGCCGCACCAAATTTTTGGATGTAGCCATGGCAAACGCAACGTTCATATATAGGAAAGTTACGAAATGTCACGAGTTTATGGGCGAAGGGGTACCTGAGGCTAGGGGCAGGGTTTGGGGAAATCGAAGTTGGCAATTCTGGGGTAAATTGGGTAAATTAAAAATCTCTATAGGTGGCATAACCCCATAGAACCAAAGATAAACAGAAAAAGTGCAAAGAAATTGTCACAGAACACACAAAGATATATATGTTTTATGTGGCTGATTCCTGATTGTCTCTGTCTCTTAGTGTCTTTGTTACTCTGTTGTAAAAGTAAAAGATTTGTTGCGTTTTGCGTTGTCACAGCCCACAGCATACCTGAACCTGCGTTGCGTTGTGTATTCAGTCTTGTCTTTTTGGAGTTTAGGGAATCATTCTTTTATTATTTTGAGTCGTTCGTTCAATTTTCATTAGTGTAAGGAGTTTCTTAGAGTAATATTTTACTAGCTTCAAAGTGTTTCTATTAGGATAAGTTGTTCAACAGGAATCCGATGTTACATTTAAATAATTACATCAGTTTCTTTAGTAATGCTATTTTCAAATACACTACATGATTTCATTCACGAATAATCATGGTACTCATTTTGTATGAATGGACTATATCACAATTGGTTGCATGATTACAAAGCGATATCTTTGAAGAGGCATTTTGTTCATAAGTTCATTTGGATTCCTATATGAATTTAACACTATACATTAGAAGACGTAGATAACGTTCAAAGTATAATACAAAGCTCAAACATTTTCTTGACCTCGGAAAAAGATCCTTGAACGACTGGTAAACCCAAACACTTTCCATTTCATATACGAGTAATTATCATACTCTGGCAAACTTTCTTGCTGCACGAGGAACAGTCCCACTTTTTTTGAAAACAGGTATTCCTTTCGGATTTTCACCAACCATACACAGTCATCAAATTTTCATTTGCTTTCGTTTTCAATTTTCACATATATCCAGATAGAGTTGAATTATCTGTCAAACACATACGAAGAGTGTATCGAGTATATCCACACTCCACACTTTTTCTCAACTGACATTTAGTATTGAACACCATAAAGTTAGATTCTCAATATACTCGAATATTCATAGATAATATTAGGGAAGCAAGTAATTTTTTGATCTGTTGTTATCAACCAATCAGATGCCAGAAACTGAAATCCACTTGCATATTAGTATATAGTGGAATTGCACCTTAACCTAATTGACGCCCCCGCAATATGGAGGAATCGATATGATGACATTTCGTAACCTTCCTCCTATATACCAACGTTGGGCAAACGATAGTCAATACTATCGATAGTGCTATCGATAGTTCTCCACCTCTAGAATCCACCTTAGACGCGGCCAAATGCTCTTACCTCAGTGTTGTTCCAGGGTGTATAATTGTAGAGAAAGCTGTACATTTGAATATTGAACTGTACCAAGGAAATAAAATCAAAAAATCTGTACGAAACTATACAATTCGGCTACTATTCGATATTGAGAAGTTTAATTCCACACTTTTCGGCAAGAAAAAAAAATCACACTAAATCACCCAAAATATGAAATTCTATGAAAGAGTAAGTTTATTGTTCCGTGATTCCGTGAGACTAGTTTTGCTATCGTGACGAGACCCGTCATCGTCACTGGCGACTGTCAGTCTGGCGACACTTGTCACTGTCATTGTGAAACATGACACAGTGAATATAATTTATTAATAATCAATCATTAAAATTGCTATTATTACTTGACTTGACCTTGTGCTAGACTAGCTTCCTTCAGAAAAAACAAATCGGAATTAGGAAAACGAGAAAGCTTCAAAATTACGAAAATAGATGGCGACTGTACAATTCTTTGAAAAACTGAACAATCCTACACCATTTGACACTCAGAGTTTATTTATTGATCTGAGATTTGACACTACAAACTACAAAATTACGATAGGAACACCGCTGTTACCCCACTACCACAGAACTCATAATAGTCATAATGTTATAATTATGAGTTCTGTTCCCACTCCCACTACACTACCTTCTACCACAGAACACAGAACACCCTAAACTAACTACTAACTACTAGTTAGGGTGTTCTGTGCTTTTTCTGTTTTCCTGGATCCTGGATGTTATTTGTATTTGATTTAAATACCAGGAGTAAGCTGAGAATATATTGGAAAAGTCAAGAATTCTATGAATTATATTCCTCGATCGATGAATGATGAATCGGATCTGTCGAATTAATATAAACAGTACAATTTCAAAGTGTTTGACAAGTAGGCACCTCAATTTGTTATGCGATGGAAATACAGAAGAAATGAAGAAAAAGACTTCCCATAGTCAATTAGTAACTTTGATACGGGATAGTCAACATTCAGTGGAAACTTTAGAGGATGCTAAGAAATTGTCTAGGAGGAGAGATCTCAGGATGGTCAAAGTTGTTGATCTAGATACAAAAACTCAAAGACCTATTTACAAATTGATGACTCCGGGCGATTATCATCGTGAAAATTCCAAAGAGCAACACCAGAAATTAAAGAAACAATGTAGCAATAAGGGAGAAAAACTTCTGTTGATAAGCTGTAATATATTCAACCATGATATGAATACCCAAATAAAAAAAATCAATAAATGGATTGAGAAGTATTATGAAGTTCGAGTAGTGATAAACGGCGATGAAAGTAATATGGAAAAATCGGTAGGTGATTATTCATTCATATTGGTAATAGCTCATTTATCACGGATAAATCAAATATTGTAAAGAAAGCATTATCTGCTTGATTCTTTGCACAAAATTCTGATTGAAACACATACTTTCATTCGTCAAACACCACTTACAAGACATTCCACCATCTTCAAAACTTTTTCTGAGTCAAACCATATTTTATCTTAGTACTATTCCAAATTCTCGAAACGATTCCGTGGCTAGTATAAACAAAGAATCATTTCGATTAGTTAATTAGTAAGTTAATTTGTGAGCTTTTTGATGAATAACTCAGAAAAAGTTTTGGAGAAGGTGAAATTAGTTGTAAATGGAACCCGACAAATAAAAATATGTGTGTTACAACCAGAATATTTGTGATTGTCAAACTGTCTCCATCGGTGTGGAATCCTGGTGGATAGCAGATAGTCTTTCATCTAGTTTTTTTGGGTTCTTAACCTACCACAATCTTGAAAAAATAAGAACTAGCGGTAAAGAAAATTGTTATTGATCAAATGCGTTTTTGAGCAATACACACAATTTTTTTAACAAACGTTTTTATTTGAATCATATTTATCATCAAAGATTATGTTATTATTTCTTTTTTAATTATCTTATAAACAACGCATTTGTTTATTACAATAGGTGATAAAAATTATTCAAAATCATTTTTGAGTAAGTAGTTCTGTCATTCTGATCAACAATAATATCATATAAAAAAAAGTTTTTTCAATGTTTGATGAATCTTTATTATTTTTCACCTAAGTGAATTGTTAGTAACGAAATGAAAATTAACAATTTTTTAATTGTCTCAACGGAAATCTATTCTAAGACCTTCGAAAAATAGCTCCACGAAACAATTCTCAGATCAATAGTTAATATTAGTACTTAGTAGTAACAATTATATCGCACTTGCAATGTTAAGGTCCTAAAAAATTGTTAATTTTTCAACTAATGGTTTACTTTTCGGAAAATCGCGATGAACATTTTTGGACCACGGATTATTGTTCATTGATCTATCCTGTAGGAATAATTGAAATTTTTCATTTTTAAAAAGTCAAATTTTGTCACTGTTTCTGAATTGATATCCACGTTTTGGCATTTCGTATAAGTGATCAAGAAAATATGCTATTCGCGCTAAGAATGATGTCCGTGGGACAAATGTAAGAAACCCAAGAAAAAACACCAACAACTAATCCTACTAGAAACACTTTAAAATTAGTAAAATATTACTCTAAGAGCCGGTTGTACAATCTTCGATTAATGAGGCTGAAGGAGTTCGGTTGTTGGTCTTTTGCATTGTATTTTGAATTAATTCGATAACAGTATATTACGCACTTTTCATGTGAATATTGTACGGAATTTTCAGATCGGAACAAAACCAAGGAAAAATTGAAAAAAAATTGATGGTATCACTTTCATAATTCAGTCTTTGGTAAGTCGGAAACGAGGAATAAAACTACCTGTATATTCTCACAGGGTACGTTAAAATTCGTGGTCTTGGAATAGAAATATAATGAAATTTTCAGATCGGACGGAAAGTCAGGAGAATTTGGAAACTACTTTTAATTGTATCACTTTCGTGTTTTATATATATATCTATATCTATATATATATATATATATATATATATATATATATATATTTATATATATATTTATATATATATATATATATATTTATGGTATTATATATTATATATATATATTTATGGTATTATATACCAATCACTATCGATCGTTCGATGTCCTTCAGCAAGTAGGCCTCGTTACTAACTCCTTAGGCCATACCTCAGGAGCAGCATGGTTATTCGCGGACCTGCCAACCATAAAACGTGGCAGAGTTATTTCCTAATACGACAGAGAGAAAATATCTGTCCCATTAGAAAAACGAACCTACGACCCTCGGATCGTGAGCCGATCGCGGAACTATAGCACCAACTCCCGCGCCTTGGATTGTTGTGTGAAATATAACCTCACCTTAGCTTTCATTATATTGTTTGGGATAATGGTACAATATAGTTTACATCAAATAGTCAGAGAGTAAAGATGTATTTTGCAAGTGCTACTTAGTATATGTGATCAGTATAAAACTTATAGTTATGGATACCGAAACTAATGAATATAACAGCAGGATGGAGATACAGGATAATGGACAATGGAGAAGAGTTACTCATAAAAAAAACAAGAAGTTGGCTTGTACATACATTCGAAAGAGATCAGCCAAATCCAGAAGAAATTCATCGACCTATTTTGGGCTCATCTAGCCCTCAACCTCCAAAAAATAGCAGA
Source organism: Zygogramma bicolorata (assembly GCA_032362365.1). NCBI lineage: Eukaryota > Metazoa > Arthropoda > Insecta > Coleoptera > Chrysomelidae > Zygogramma > Zygogramma bicolorata. The sequence goes on along the minus strand of JAVJAQ010004813.1, from coordinate 1,416,679 downwards.
TAACAGAATTCATTACAAAAACCAGTAGTACAAAAACTTCTCACCACTTATAGAAGACATAAAATGCCAACATACATTCTTTTTAGCCGCTGTCTGGAAAGCAGTGGGAGAAATATATCCTCAGGTCACTGATAAAATAATAGAAAAACAAATAATTCATAATTAAATAATGAGATGAGGACTGTTACAGAACCTCTTGAAATACTTGTATTATTCAAGAAAATAAGCGGTTTCAGATAAATAATCCCAGTTACACTCCTCCCAACTTATCCTCACATACAGAAAGCTTCGTTGTTATGAGTGGCATTGAACAATTATGATTCAATATGGGGATTTGGCCCGCATTCTAAACGACTAATATAGGCTGCTGATCGGCCAGCCATCAAAAGTCCCAGTTACACTCGTCCCAATTCAGTAAACAGAAAGGTACTCTGTTGTTATAAGTGGCATTGAACAGTAATGATAGTAAAAGTATAGCCAGTCTACTGGTCGTCTGACTAGGCATTTCCTAGGGAATTTGGTTCTCTGTAACTCATTGCAAGTACTATCTGAACTTTTTCATGGAAGAAGGCATGAAGCCTGTTATCATAGTTGACATGTGTTACTAGTTTTACCTCAAGCTTTTACAGGTATAAGTCCAAACACCACGGTTTTTAGACATCTCATAGTATCAACATACATGTATGAAAAACCTGTATCGATAAGTGTTATGAAGTCGATACCTTCTTTTATAACACTTCAGCAGTGATATTGGGGGTTTCATTTATCCTAAAATGTCAATTCAACACAAATATGCTATATTGGGAATGTGTTATTATTACTTCAGAAGAAACTCAAGTGAGTTTCATATTCATATATAAAAAAATTATGTGTTATTGAAAAAATATGTTTTTTTAATATGTTATGGAAGTCATTATCAGAATCTATGAGGTCTAAAACGTAATAACTTGGGCAAAAATATTCCACGCAGGTACCAACCTGAGTTATTTCTCTCTTAATGAATGTAAATTGGTAATTTTTTTTTGAATGACCAATGGACCAAAAAATTTCTATTCTGAAGATCATATTGGCTTCTTCATGCGTGCAACTGTAGGAGCAGTAACATTCTTGAAAATTCCAACTGAGATGTTGGCAAAACGTCGAAAGTCAATACCGACAAACTAACGGATAAACTCCCAGAAAACCAATTTCGCATACTCAAGCATCCGTGAAAAAAAAACTTCACTGTAACATATATACATGTATGTATATATATGTATATATATGTATATATATCTATATATATATATATATTTATTCGATCTCCAGTGATGATAGCCAGCTAGCAAGGTCACTCAGTCTCGAAAATGGCTCCGAAATGGGAGTCGAAACGTAGACAAGTAAATCTTTCCAGACGCGGATCAACCGGAAGTTCCAGCCAGCATATATATATATATATATATATATACATATATATATATATATATATATATATATATATATATATATATATATATATATATACCGTGTGACACAGACACAGGGTACACCCCCGTTTTCTCCTTTGCTTCTTTAGCTATATTTCTGAAATTTGGAACATTGAATATGCTCACTGAGCAGCATTTCTCGACATATCTGAAAGAAAAAAACAACTTTCAATTTTTCCGGAAATGACATCAACTTTCGATTCTTGAATGGGACACCCTGTATATTGTTACATGATCGGTTAGGGATGATCATGAGGAATCCAACGATACCAGGTTTTACGGTGTTATCTCCGATGACTACGGAGATATCGCCATTTATTTCATTCATAAGCTCAATGATGAGTGGGAGAGAGAATTGGATCGACCCGCCAGAAAAAGTTTCTCTCTCCTACTCGTTGAGCTTATGGATAATATGAATGGCGATATCTCCGCAGTCATTGGAGATAACATCATCAAACCTGGTATCGTTGGATTTCTCATGATCATCCCTAGCCGATCATGTAACAATATACAGGGTGTCCCATTCAAGAATGGAAATGCTGCTCAGTGAGCATATTCAATGTTCCGATTTTCAAAAATATAGCTAGAAAAACAAAGGAGAAAACGGGGGTGTACCATGAGTCTGTGTCACACGGTATATATATAAATATATATATATATATATATATATATATATATATATATATATATATATATATATATGCGAAATCGGTATTCTGGGATTTTATCCGTTGATTTGTCGGTATTGTCTTTCGACGTTTCGCCAACATCTCAGTTGGCATTTTCAAGAATGTTACAGCTCCTACTTGGTGCTAGCAACTGTTGTTTGAAAAACTTCTGCCAGTTTTCAAAAGATTTCTCGGTCGTAAATTGTAGAGCCGATATGATCCGAGAAATAAATATATATACATACATACATATATATATATATATATATATATATATATATATATATATATATATATATATATATATATATATATATATATATATATAATATGCGAAGTTGTTTATCGGTTGGTTTGTCGGTATTGAGTTTCGACGTTTGACATCATCTCAGTTCGTATTTTCAAGGTTACTGCTCCATTTGGTGCTAGCAACTGAAAATGCCAACAGATGGTAGCGAAATGTCGAAACTCAACACCGACAAACCAACGGATAAACTCCCCAGAATAACAACATTGCATACTCAACCATCCGTGAAAACCTTCACTGTGACTATATAATATATGGGAATGTATTAGCACAACCAAGGTTAATATATTAATGATTTTTGTTGTTGCAGGAGTTGCTATATAGTAATCTGGTGAATGCGATAGGCAAAAATGGAAGAATAGTACAAAAGAGACAGAAGGGACCAGATATAAAATTTCAAATATTGCCTCCAAAGAGTGATGATAACTCATGACTGTTGAAAATCAAAATTATAGTTATTATTTGCATTATACTTTGTTTGAAATACTATGTTCTCTATAAAATTTTATGAAGTAATCAACCGTTTTTGTTTTTCTGATTGTAGGTAACCTTCTTATCTGCTTGAGAAAATAACATCCCACGATCCTGAAAACTTGATGTGACTCCAAAACAATTAGGTTTGAATAATATTTCACATCTCCTTATGGCGAACCTCCAAATCTATGTTATATATATATATATATATATATATATATATATATATATATATATATATATATATATATATATATATATATATATATCAATACAGAGACAGACTCTGGAAGTTTTAATCTTACCGATTATCGACAGGCGTCAGATCTGAGTGAGTTCAATATTAGGTATGAATTTACTAACATTACTGTTTTGTCTTTGGTGACAATTTATCCTCCAGAGAATGCTAACTTGTTTAGGGCACCACGCGTCTGGTGCAAGTTATTTCGATTTGGTGTTGGGAATTGATTGAAAGTGTTCGCTTCTATAGAGAATATTCCATTATCGATTTTTTTATTCAATTGTAGGAATATTATATTACATACCGAGGCGGAATGTGCATCATTTTTTTAGAGATAAAAATATAGCTTACTCAGGCTGAGAGCTGGGGTAAGCTATTTTTAGAGGAAATTTCATCTTTTGCCGAGGTGTTTGTACTATTTGTATCACAATCATTCGGAATAATTTCATGAAATGGATATTGGTGATATTAAATTCAATACATTTTGTGTTTCAAGTAGGCATTCCAAGTGGACGAACTACTTCATAAAGCTCCCAACAAATGTCACTATAGGGAAGAATATTGACCGATGAAGGCGCTAGTGGTGAAATATTTAGTAATATTTACCTCGTTTACATTTACGAAATAACACGCCGAGCTAAACTCCAGTTATCAACCCTCCTTCCTAGGAAAGATTTTGGTGGTTTTATTGTACGAAATTTTTCTTGTGATGGTGAATATAGCTGTGTTTATGATGCTTTGAAAGCTCAATATTGGTTTTCTTTTTCAAAACATTTTTGATTATAGTGTAGTGTGAAAAGCCGCCCATTGCTATTCATTGGAGATAAACATGGATGCATACGTTGTGTATCAAAATCTAATATTTGTCCCAGGACATTTTTTAGTGTAGTGTTAGTGGACCGAAGAGACTTTTATTGGATTGATATTAAAAATGCTAATTCATGATAAACAAACTCCTAATATATATTTTCTCAGGATGATTTTCATTCACATCTCAGGATGGATTTTCATCTGATTGTGAAAAACCTATTTTCATTCCAAGAAGCTACTCCTACATCAAGGTGTCTCAATGAGGGACAAGCTGTACTGAATGCAGGTCAGAAAAACATTCACGAGAAACATTATGACAACTACAAAGATTGAAATACCTGGAGTGAAATCTATGATTTACTTTTATATATGTATATATTTATATATATATATATATATATATATATATATATATATATATATATATATATATATATATATATATATATATATATATATATATATATATATATATATATATATATATATATATATATATATATATGATGAGTTGTTTTTTCGGGTTTCATTCCGTGTTCTATGGTTTTTGATCCCCTGAAGGATAATTGTCACAACGTTTCGGCAAAGTCTCATTTGCCATCTTCTAGGTGATGATTGAGTTTCGTCCTCCGAACTCGACTTCGAGTATATATATATATATATATATACTGTGGCCGCTATCAAAGTGAGGACTCACCATTGTCCCCACCGAATGAGGACCAGTACAAGGATTGGTCTGGTGAACTTACAACTGATTGTATAGCTCCCTAATTGATGCGGCATCAGAGGTATCTCAAATATACAGTTATTTTTTTCGATAGAACGAAGTTTCATATTTGCTATATATCATTACCAAGTGAGGTCTGCATCATATATCTAACCAAGTCAGATCCGTATAATTTTTTCTAAGACTCGAACAAAATGAGGACCTTTATACAAATACCAAACTATACCAAGGTTCAAGTGAGGTCCATGTGATGTTGCCGCGTTTCGTGAATGAAATTTGACGGTGTTATGCGCAATAGTGCCTTTATCAAGCTCAGAAGCCCACTTTGCAAAGAATTGTCAATGTTTTCAGGTAAGATTATCAAGAAATTGAATTGAAAAATATATTAACAGATAACATTCGTTTCTCTTTTTCGTTTGGACAGGTGTAGTAAGGTTTTTAGAATCCCTAAGAAGTATCGTAAGTCGCTTGTATGGACGTTGTGCTATTATTGAGGCTTCGAAACTTCAATATTTGCAGGAATGATCCCTTGATGATGAATTGAATATATCGTTCGGAAAACAGTTGAGAGATTTGAGTGATGTCAGCAACGAATAATTAGGAACGTTTTTGTGGAATTTCAATGGGGGGATTTCATGCAATGAAATAATATCAAACAAAAATATCACAATTTCCTGTACAATTTTCATTGACAATGGGTACAAAACCGCGACACATGGTTCGCTATAACATAGCTTTCTCAAGCAAGATAAAAAATATTATTTTTTCATCATGTTTGAAATGATAATATTTTATTTCATGCCAGTGAAAATCGTACAGGAGACTGTGATAATTTTGTTAATATGGATCTTCATCAAGTATCGGCCAGTTCAATTCAATTTATGAAATAATATGATTCGATCAAGAATGTGATTCTTCTAGCAGGCATCGGTTTATTGAAGTGTATAATTGTTATTGAAGTTGTCACCTTCAAATAGTCACTCATAAGTGATGTTAGCGACGAATAATTAGGAACATTTCTGTGGAATTTCATAGGAAGGATTTCATGTAATGAAATAATATCAAACAAAAATATCACAATTTTCTGTACAATTTTCATTGACAATGGGTTTACAAAACCGCGACACATGTTTCGCTATACAATAGCTGTCTCAAGCAAGATACAAAATATATTATTTCTACAGGAGACTGGTAATTTTGTTAATATGGATTTTCATGTATAGGCCAGTTCAATTCAATACATGAAATAATATGATTCGATCAAGAATGTTATTCTAGCATGAATCGTTTTATTGAAGTGGATAATTATTATTGAAGTCGTCAGCTTCATATTGTGCAATGTTTTTTATTATATTCAGAATATTACCAGAAGTGGGGTCCCTCACTTCATTCATTGAGGCGAGATTGTCAATAATAATCTAGAACAATGAAAACTAATATCAGAATTTCAGAGTAGTAGCAGATGTGGTTTAAGGTATTACATACTAAACGCCATCGACTTATCTCAAAATCCTTCAGCAAGTTGGCTTGTTTCTAACTCCCTACGCCATAACACAGGAGCAGCATGGTTATTCGCGGAGCTGTCAACTATGAAACGTGGCAGGAGGCATTAGTCAACACGACAGAGGAATTATCATTAAGAAAAATCTCTGCCCCGTTGGGAAAGCGAACCCGGGATCTCTAGAGCCACAGGCGAACGCGGAACCATAGCGCCAACCCCTCGCCAATCAAACATCTTGGAATGATATACAAGTAGTTTTCACAATAAATGGTATTGACTGAAGGATAATAAAACCAATTAAACCCTTAAGCCCGTATGACACGGACCAGTGTTTCACTCATAAAATGAATCATTTTTTTATATAACGAATCATTGACAATGAAATGGATAATTTTCTGTGTGAAAATCTAATGTTGTGTGACATTAAAACAAGATATCCTGTTTTACAAGATACTGTGGAATATGTGTACAGTTCCTCATTCAGAAAATGGATGAAAACATGAATTTCAGACTTAAGAAAATACCGGTCTGAAAATCGGCCAATACTCTACCTCGACGAGACGTGGTTTGACATGCATGACACCCAAAGGATGGTCTGATTCCTCTGATAAGTGTAAACAAAAGCACCATCAAATAAAGGACAGAGAATCACAATATTACACGCAGGATCAGAAAATGGTTGGATCCCAAACGCTATGTGGCTTTCTGCCAAAAATATTAAGGACTCTTGTGTTGATTATCACGAAGATACGACAGTAGAGCTTTTTGAAGATTGGTTTGAAAATTGTCTGTTACCCAACATTCTGCCAGACAGCGTTATAGTAATGGACAACGCAAAACGCAAGCTATCATAGTCGACAATTACAAAAAATTCCTGGCTCAAAGAATACGAAATTGGAGATTCAAAACTTCATGGCTGCAAATGACATATATTTTGAGGAAAATTATACAAAAAAAGAACTTTTACAAGTGCTGCAGTCATTTTCTTTGAAAAAAAAAGTATGTTTGTGATACAATTGCAGAAGAATAGGGACATACGGTGTTACGACTACCTCCCTACTACTGCGTGTTCAATCCCATAGAGCTTATGTGGCACCAACTTAAATCGAGAGTGCGCGGAAAAAATACTTCTCCGACTTTAAGTGGTAGTGTGGTAGAATTAATTAGGAACTGTATGAATGACATTCCTACCGAGAGTTGGGAAAGTTCTGTTACTCATGTTATAAATGTTGAAAACTCGTACCTTTCTGTGAAATCAATTGCGCCAATTATAATTAATTTGGATGGGGATAGCGATAGCGACACTGAACTTAATATAGAATAGAATTGTAACATTTAAATAAATTACTTGTATATCTCCGACATTATGCAAAATTCAAATTTCTTAAGTTCGACCCTGTAGCACATTTGCATCTTTTACCAGATGATTTTCTACACAATGGGATTAAATCGGGTAGTTTATTGCAGTTGATAAGCCAATACCATTTACTATGAAAAATACTATACCTATCGACAGAGAGTGTTTGTAATTTTTCTATTTTACTTCATTCACAGAAGTATTGTAATTTTCATTTTTTAATAATGTCAAATGACTCATTTTTTTCCTGAATGAAAAAGAAATTTGAAAATATTATTCAGTCCTCTTCCAAAATGGCAATCTAACCCGAAGATTTTCCTGCAGTTTCAACTACAATACTAATAGATATTTTCAATATTTCGATTCAGAATCATTATTTGGTAACTTCTCACTATCTTGATGAGACGATTCTACTCCGAAATATCACAAGGATTAAAAAATGATTGGAAATAGTTGCCTCTAGTGAAAGTAATCCTAATTTCAAGAATTTTGTAGTGTTCAATAGTGATCTCTGAAGGTGAGATAAATGGTCTCGGTAAGATCGTAACAACTTTCGAAATAATTATCCTGAACAAAATATGTTTGGAAATATCCATCAGTAACATGGGTGGAACTGTAAAAAATTCGTCTACTTCAGAAACAATCACCATTACCAGATTTTTTTTATCAATTTTGGAGTTATATATTATGAAACAAGACCAAAAAATTGAATTCGTGATGTACAGTGTTCGGCTAAATCATGGAACAAATTCGACATTTTACAAGAGGTCGATTTGTGTTTTAAAATGCCGATTTCTGAATGTATATTCTAAAAAGCAGATGTCGTTTTGATCATCTCATTTAAATGTTATATTTTGTTGGATATGAAGTTATTCTCTTACTGAAATAATATAATAATTTTTGTTCACCCTGTACAAACAAATCAAATAATTCATTATCATTGAATGTAGTATTGAAAGACCTTTCTGATGAAGTATCACAAGAAACCTATTTCAATTTAAAAAAATTGCCGATTACCAGTGACAACCTCTTCAGAATATGTACATTCAGAAATCAGCATTTCGAAATAAGAATCGACCTCTTCAAGGATTTTTGCGGAAATTACGTTGTGCTTGCGAAATGTCGAATTTGTTCCATAATTCAGCCCCTCACTGTATGTTTGTCAATGCATGGATACCTTATCATTTGCTCAATTTCTTCTTGAAAACAGTACGTGAATTGAACGTTGATTCATACAGTATTTTACAGTTGGTAATTGGTACAGACTACTCCCCTGGCTAATACCACGAAGGGCGTTGGATTTTATCCGACCGGTGGCAGTGCAGGTTTCTCCACAGAAGAATATCCTCTCTTCACTACAAGGTATTGCCATCATCAACATATAAACTCGATGACTTCCCATAATTAAAAAGCTGAGAGGAACAACACGAAGTCATTGCGTAATCTACCTATGGACGAGGTATCCCAAAAGCAAACCGAATGCGCCAATTCCTCCTGAAAGGAAAATAAAAAACATTTGACATAATCGATGAGCATACACTTGAAGACTGGCGGTAGATAAAATCATCCTAGAACAATTCGGTCAGGCCAGTCTCACATCACCTACCCAGTATGCTTTTGTTGGAACCTGTAAGAGAACAGTCTAGGTACTCCTCTGGCTAATACAGCGACGGGTGGCATTATATCCGGTAGGTGCCAGAGCAGGGTCCCTATTCTTGAATCACTCGCAGTTCTGCGTAAAGCGTATACGCAGAACTGCGTATACGCTGTTGCGAAGCTACGACAGATCTGATTGGTCTCTGCCAAGCAACAACGTATGCGTTCAGCGAACATGTGGTTCAAGAATGGAGCCCCAGGTTTCTCCACAGAAGAATATAATGCATTTACTTTTGGCCAAATAGCTCAAAACCGATCTGCAAATGTGCTCGTCCCAATAATTGAAAATCAATTCCATAGAAATTGGATCTATATTTTGTTTTTGTTTTTTCGATTAACTCAAAATCTATGGCAAATATAAAGAGACAAAAACACTTCCAGAAATTACTACAAAAAAGTCGATCAAATTTCAATTGAAAATAGATCTAGAAACGGGTTGTGTGAAATTTTGATTCTCTACTTTCACAGAAAACTACCTATTTCTTCGATATTCGTATTACAATCCATAATATGCCCATAACCCGTTTTATAATGAGATTCATTATGAAAAAGATTTTTCATTGCGATACAGATTTCGAACCAATACAAACAAATTATTTTTCAATCAAGCATGCTTTGCATTATTTGACGTTTGTAAAAATCAGTAGATATGAAATGTTCACAGAATATAGCTAAATTTCGATAATTAATTATCAAAATGATATCAGCGATATAGAGAAATCACCATCGACTCTTCCACACATATCGGAGAAAGCAGAAAATGCAGAATCATTTTCGAAATAACTCAAAAGGGCAGCTCGTGGCCGAGTTGCCAAAGGCGCAAGTTACGAACTACACTATGAAATGAAACGCAGGATCGAAACCAGTATCAGGTTTTCGTTTTTTTTTTTCATTTTCCCTTTTTTCCTTCTCCATTTCATATTGTTGTATTTTCCGAGAAGATACAGTTAAACAGTTTTGTAGAATTTATCAAAAAAATACGATCAATAACTATTATTGTGTTCAATACAAATTTAAATATAATATTTATAGTTCTTCATTATCAATCGGGTATAGATAAAATAGCGTAGGCAATTCTCATGTGATGTTTATTATGACATTCGCATAAACCATTAGAAACTCACCTTCGTCTCCTTTCGTATCCCGGTTAATGCTCGTGTATTAATAACCATCATTACATGATCGTTGCATAATATACTATTTTGTCACCTCAAATTATATATTGAAGAGTAATTAGTTAAAGAAATATTCATTATTTTTTTGAAAACTCTTTGTGAATCAACTTTTTATGGAAATGTGGAATAGTTTTTTCTAAACATCATGATATATAATATCTGTCTTTCATATACGAAAAAAATATGTGTTTTCTGAATATTGTTTCACAGAAAAAAAAAACTCAAAACACAAGGGTTTTTTATAGATGAATTCATTAATTTTTCAATTTCTCGTAGAGATTTGCCTCCACCCTCAAGCACAAGCTTATTTCGATCATGCAATACACGTATTGTTGTCTTATCACGAGCTTCATTTCACGTAGTTTGTACTACTTCTTTGTATCGAGAAGTTGTTCAGTGAGTTTTGTATGCATCACTGTATTGTCTTTTTACAATTATCAGTCGAAAAACGAAGAAATTTCCACCAAAGATTTTGTCCGAAGAATAATTTTGTATAGCACTCACCTTTGGAGTTCTCAATATATTCTTCAGAAACACCCCACTCACTCATCAGTATCGTTTGTTGATAATTCATCTCCATAACTTGCAGAATATGTATTTACACAGCGATCAAAAAAATATATTTGGACAAAAAATAGTCGAGCTAACATGCAGTTCGACTCGGTGACTTCTGCTTATTAATTCGCTCTTTCCAAAGCTTTTTTGTGATTTAGAGATAAAATGTTCAACTTTCGTACAATGCCGAATGTAACTAATATTGAAAACTGAACACTACATTGGTACGGAAGTCATCGATAGCAAGGACAGATTTATAGGATGGCTTGTTGGTAATAACCCCCCCCCACAACTTTGTCAAAATTCAATCTTTGATTTCAATAATATTCTGTCAATGTCGCGACTCTGGATATTCATTCGCTTCCGTTGAAAATTCACCTATCATGCTAAAGAGCACTGGTGACATGGAAGAACAGCTATTTTGAACGGCGCCATTCCATTCAACAACTCATTTTCCAATGAGCATATTTAATACTACTAAATGCTTGTTAACATAGAGTCCAAACCAATATGGAATTTTGTAAACCATTCATCTGATTGTAATGAAACATTGTAAGTTGTCCGCCTAACCATTAGTCTTTCACGAAAGGGTAACAAGAAGCAGACCATTACAGAGTACCATTCATGTTCATCCGACTGACATAGACAAGCAATGGAAAGCAAGAACAACAAATAATCGAATTCGTGCTACACAAGTCACTCAATCTGAAACAGATTCTTTTTTCTCATTTGGAACAACAGCAAAAAAACGCCAATAATCGCAAATATAATTCGCAAGTCCGACAGAAAGCAAGACTGAAATGTCAGAATCGAATGTAAATACTTTTTCTGCCTTGAGAAGCATTTCAACACATGCAGGGTAACTGTAAATCTATATTTAATATACATTTTATATGTCGGCGACAAAGAGAGGACAGTGCTGGGTTGCAATATCACCTGTGCTCACTCTGTGTGTAGCTTTGCGCGGCAATGTTATTGACACTAGAGTGGGTATACACAGTTGATAATATACTGTAGGAAACACGACCTCATGCGGCCAAATTCCAAACCAAAATATACAGGAATAACGACATATCCTACTGAATGAGGTCCAACTTTTTTTTTTGGGAAATGAAAGATTATGTTGACGTAAACGTATTTATAATATCTGGGTCAGTTAACAAAGTGAGGTCCGTATATTGGTCCTCACTTAGTCTCGGACCTCACTTCAACCGTACTTTTCCTATAGAAGTGGCTCACTACCTACGGTGGGAGAATATATATATATATATATATATATATATATATATTGTATATAAAACTATGAATAAACTATAAAGTAATCATATTTGTTTATATTCATATGTTAAGGATGGAATTAAAAGATAGAATTGGTATTAAAATATTTTATTCATTGACCAAAAAAAAACATTCTACAGTGGATAATGATTTACATGTGATTCTTATGATAACCCAATATGAACAGATCCAGTGAGAGCACTATAACTCAAAAAAGCGTCATGTAAAATGAGTGCATATACTTTGGTACTCGATGGAAACTTCAATTTACGTGTTTCAAACTCTATTTTGATGTCAACGGTGGATGATTTCATGGCATCTGGTTGGTGTGAGCAGTCGATCACAAATATGGGGTTACTGCGGAAGCTGCTAATATTCATCATCGGTTCACTCATTGCTCTATCATAGTAGCTACGTTGAAAATTCTCATATGCATAGTATGCAGATGAGTCTAACTTCTTTTCGAAATCCAAATTCCAACGTTCATATGGAAAGACTTCAGAGTTCAAATGTACTCGTATATTACTTATGTCAGCATCTTTGAATGTCGTTGCATCCTTTGATATACTGTCGGATTGTGCGGTCTGCTGAAAGCCAATTATGATGAATCGAGGTCTCTCCAGACTGTTGGTTGTTTTCACAGCCCACATATCCGATGCCGTTTGTCGAAGTAAAGGTAACTCATAAAGATCCCACATACGATAAGCTACTTTCACTATAGCATTATTGACACTTTTATTGATACGACTCAGAAGTTTCAATTTGAGACGATCTTCTGGCACAATATGTCTGATTCTCCATTCAACCTTGTTGATTTGAAAATCAGCCTCAACTTCCCCCATATATGCATTTCTGAATGTTCGTGCCATGATCAAAATAAGCTCTTGCTTAACATTCAGAATACCTTTATTGTAATCTTCAGCGAATCCCATGAGGTACTTCAAAGGTAATTTACCACTGAATACTGTGCTGGTGGAATCCCATATTGGTTGATTAGTTTGGTTGAGCCCCCAACCTACAGATAACAATGAATTAGCATGCGTTCCTCCGAATGATACCATAGTTTTCATTGTAGTGACTATGCCAGGTTTTCGAACAACAGCGACTTGTTCGCCGCCCATTTCATAACGAATCTCATCGAACAAGAAAGCGAGGGCGTTATTAGAAAGGTAGCATGGCTTTGTGGCGTCAGTGGGGTTGAACTTTCCTTCAATATAAATGTAACTCTCTGCGATATCGAGTATCAGATCTTGAAAGTTGATTGGAATTCTGATTTCGTCGGAATTATTGAAATATGGTGAGCCATATGGTTTGTATGTATGCTCATGCAGACTTATCAACGAACGGTCGAATACAGGTTCCTCGAAAACTTCCAGTTTCTCACTTGTGGTAAGAGTGGCCATATTACTTGCTTCTTTTGTAGCGTATTTTCAAACCGATGGATTTCAGAAATTTCAGGCTATCAGCGCTTATGCTATATCTTGATCGTTTAGCAGACACACGTGGAATGAAGTGATTTCGATGTTCCCTTTTCTTTATACGTACATCACTACCATTGCCACCACCGTGTCTCACACAATATTTTGGTGACCTCTGTCGTCGTTTGCTGAAGCAGAATCCCATCATCGATTTCAGTTACAATTCTACCAATTCCAATTTTATTATAATTTTTTCACCATTGAAATCAATCAACAGCCCATTATCGTCTAAGATGCGTAGTGTAATGTTGTCGAGATACTGACGTCCTTCTGGTTTGATCGGCATATATATGATATTTTTTGGCTCCTTGGTGAGTTTGTAGCCAGGTTCCACATCGATATCGAATTCGAAGATGCTGTGAGCTTCATCACCATTGGAATATGCTCCAGAAGTGACGTTGCAATCGACACGGATGATTCTCACGTGGTTGATATCTACAGGTAATGTCGATTCGTGATTTTTTCCACTTTCGAAGACACTCTTTTCGAACCCTAATAGGTTAGCGATTGAGTTTTCATGCCGGAGATTGATGTTATATTTTGATCGCATTTCACATTTGAGAGTGTTGTTGTTCGCGACTAGAAGAAATACTTCATCGATATCCTTTTCAACGCCATCTACAGGTTGCGGCTCTCTGGATTTGATAGATTTCTGAATGACCCTATTAATTTCATCGATCTCATAGGCTCCTGGTGGGATTTTGATAATGATAGGAGGTGAATTAACCCTCTTGGAATAACTGATGACATTATTCCTCACATCCACATTGAATATTGAGTTATAGGAGTAGAAGCCGTGCAAACCCAGACCATAGCGACTTCCTGTATTCAATTCGATAGGAGGGTAAAAGTTAGCACTCAACTCGCTCGAGTCTCCTGACAGTGTGAACGTGCGTGACATGACTGATGAAATATTAGTGGTTCACACCATTTTATTGCTGATTACATAGGTGTTGGTGCTGAAGCACTCGCCGTTTTTTTGGTGGAGATGGTGAGTCCATATCAACTTCGTTATTTGTTGCTACATTCACTTCTTTCACCCTACAGTAGCAACAAAAAATTTTCTGTGGGGATGGGCCATCATTAACATCAGAATTACTGCTATCACCATCATTATAATGTTCTCCACAATACTGATACTTCAATACATCGATATCATTCTGATGATGTGTGGGTAGCTTATCCCACACTGATGCAATCTCATGAGCAGCGCACCCGATTAATACTTCTTTCGGCATATCCGCAAGCTGTTGTTTGGTCATTTTTCGTAAGCTGCGTAATCTGGAATAGGCAATCAGAGAATGGCCCATCCTCTTGATACTTTCCCGATCCTGGGAAGGAGTAGTACTCATTGTGCGTTATCACGGAGAAACTTCAGACACAAATGACCGCACCAAACTGTGTTGAATTTCTGCTGACGTTCATAGTTATAGAGGATTTCATCGACCGCTTTCGGGCCCGTACGAAAATAGTAAATCAATTCCTTGGGAGGGGGTAAATCTCCGAAACTATCGAAATAGCTTACTAAGTTATTGCTCTTCTTATATGCTACCCAATGCGTCCCCGAGCCGCGTTGACTGTCCAAATTGACTATGGCTGATTCACATCTATGCGGTCCTGATGACGGTAGACTGTCACGCATGAATACACCGCGAAAATGAGGAATCTTCATTTTCTTAGCAAAGTACTTGAGGTCGATATCGGACAGAGCTCTTTGGGGTAGCATATCTAATAGTTTTTTGACTTCTGAGGGTTCAAATATAATCCTAGTCCTTTGCGATACGGCTTCAAATATACCCCCTTACCGCTTTTACCTAGAGCGATAGCCTCCATATGTTTATTGTGTCTGTTCGCTTCGATCAATTGTTGCCTACTTGCTTTTGCTGCGTGTACTGCTCTCGTGATGCCAGCTGTTGCGCCAGCCAAAGTACCCAGCGCTGATAACCCGGCGAAAATTGGTATAAGTGGTAGAATTCCACCAATTTTTGGAATTGGTATTATTCGAGGGGTGCGAATTTTATTCTTCCCACCAGCTGCCTTTGTAAACTTGCGTGCCGCTTTCAGTGCAATATCAGCAGCTCTCTTAGAATTATTTATAACGAAATCTCGCCCCCCAGCCTTATGTAGAACATCACGAACCTTTCTAACAATGCCAGAACCAAAGGCCACGGCCCTCTTTCCAACATTTGATGGTTTTGCACTTTTCTTCCTCTTCATAATTCGCTTTTTTGTTTTCTGTCGTAGTTTGGATGATGACTCACAACCCATACCAAACCGACGTTTCCCCTTCATGATTGTTGTGATTAGCCAAGCGGCCCCTTTCTCTGCTACGGTGGCGTCTTTAGCCTTGAATCTTTGCCAAGCGGCCTCCTCGAGTTGTTGGTCTGCCCTGTGTCTAAATTTCAAATCGTTCGGATTCTGTAGGTATGCAATATCGTGTTTTTTACAGGCGATATCGAGCTGATTTATACCGGAATCTCCTCTCGTTAATCTCTTCTGTAATTTGGTACCGGGTCCACAATACTGATAACCGCCAGGTAAATGCAGTTCAAATGGTAACCTATTTATAACTGAATTGACTATTCCTTCACCAGTTTTATCAGATAGAAAACTCGTACGTCTGTACCCGTTGGGCATCATCAATTAAATAGAGAGTATACCGACTGTCTTCATTTATATAGTCTTCAACCGCCATACAATGCGCATTGTTAAGCAGAATCAAGAGTTCGCTATCGATAATTTGGATAGTAGGGTTGGAGGCGGATTAGAAAATGACGTTAAACAGCGGCATGGGTCTCTCCTCCCAAAATCTGTTCGCGGCCTCATCATTGGACCTTCGAATTGTGGAAAGACAAATGTGATGATTTCACTGCTGACTCACCCGCTGGGGTTACGTTTCGCGAATGTATATCTTTATTCGAAATCTCTGTATCAACCCAAATATGAGTACTTACGTGAAGTGTTAGCGCCAATCAAAGGGTTGGGGTTCTATACTTTTGGTAATAATGCAGCTGAAATAGTGGAGCCATCAAACGCCAAATCCGACTCTATATTCATTTTCGACGATGTTATGTGTGAGAAACAGGATGTTATCAGATCGTATTTCAGCATGGGGCGCCATAAGAATGTGGATTGCTTCTATCTAGCCCAAACATACTCTCGAGTACCGAAACAACTAATTCGAGATAATTCAAACTTCATTGTGACATTCAAGCAGGATGATATGAATCTCAATCACATTTTTTCCGACCATGTGTCACCGGACGTAACGTTTAAGCAATTTCAAGATATGTGTGCAAATTGTTGGAGTGATAAATACGGATTTCTGGTTATCGATAAGGATAGGGAGATGCAGGATGGCCGATATCGAAAAGGATTTGACGCATTCATATATCCCTGATGTTACCAGACCATTCAAGTCAATTGAGTAGTGGACAGCGCCGACGATACTTCAGTATTCTCACCACCAGATCATTATGGATAGTGAAAGTAATGATGAGATTTGTTTGAAACGAAAGCTAATCGAAGCAACTGATGCAGTTCGGAAAAAATTCAATTATATCAAGAGTAGCCGCATTGGTAATCGAGTGGCGCTCGAAAAATTGTATGAACCGATCTCAGTACCATTGAAAGAAATATCAGCCAATACTAAAAAGCCTCTAATGAATCAGACGCCAACAACAACAACAACAGTACCAAAATCTTCTGGACGAAAAACCACACTATTCACACCAAAAACAATGAGGACTAGTGAATGGCTTCCCAACTTGATGAAATTCGATGGATTGGATGGTGAGAGCGTCGAATATAGTACCCCTGCCGATGAATCGATTTCGGCGGATACGCCATCCACCTCAATGATGATATCAGATTCGGATACTTCAAAAATGGTCACTGATGAGGAGGCACAAAAACATATTCAAAAGTTGTTATCGGGTGTTTCTTCGTACGATACAGTATTTGGCGTTCGTGTGAACCGCCAAAATAAAACACTCCAGATGGGTATTGCCGATGTAGAGTTCATCGAAGGAAAAATTAATTTTAGAGAGAACGGTAAAGTAATCGGTAGTTACCAAGGTTCGCCGGCATTGTATAAACTGATATTCATGAAAGTACCCTCGGGAAATATTTCCACTTCCGACCTAAAAGTATATGGAGATATACTTGAAATAACAAGAGCCGCTTATAAAAACTATGACCGAGAACAGGGTCTTATATCGAATAATTGGAAGAAATACCAAGACGTAATCCTTCCACTACTCAACCTAGGAAATGTGCGGGAGAGCTCTGGGATAGAAGGCGAAGGAATGATGAAATTACCCACCCATAAAGTTCATAGCGGAAATCAGAAAATCAATTATATTTACTGGAATAAAATGGATGAATTGGTAGATCGACTCAGATTACTGTGGAGTTCAAAAATGGCTGGACATACTGGACATGAAAATGAAATTTTAGCCCTGATAGAAGAATTGCGCGAAGAAGGTGTAGTTTACTGACATCATCATTATATATCTGATGGTATATATCGAAATCGATCAGTCGTAAGCTGATTCTCCAACAATGCATACAACAATCGATAAATTCGGTCGAAGAAGGGGTGGAGTTGATAGAGCGGCTCGTGGTAAACCAGGTGTGGGATTCATTCTGACACCGGATGGAAATTATAATATTCAAAATAAAAGAATGCAGAATGTTGGTGAACCTTCTGAGTTGAAAGACTCGGCCACCAAAGGGTATGTTGATGATAACATTAGAGAAACTAAAGAAGTAACTCTGAACGCTGTCCAAGAGTCTATTATTGCAGTGCTTCGTGATGCAAGATCATTCTTTGATGCACGAATAACCGAACTCAGATTCGTTATTGGCAAAAAAAATGATACATTGTCAGAAGGGATCATAAAATTGGGTAAAGAAATCGATACCTTGAGTGATCGAATCAATCATTCGGCAAAAAATATCGATACTTTAACTGAGCGAGTTACCAAAGTGGAACAGTCAATTCCCAAACCCAAACACTGGAGGACTGGACAACTAGCTGTACCACCTGAGTGGGAACCCACTTCCCTCATAGAAAGTTGAGATGAGTGCTGCTAAAAGGCAAGTTGTTAATGAGCTGCACAAGCCAGCGCGACGGAATTTTCCTCGGAGAAAGACTATAATAAGGGGATTTTCTGATTTGTGGCAGATGGATTTGATGGAGATGCAGCCATATGCTAGAGAGAATAAAGGCTATAGATATATTCTCGTCGTGATCAACTGTTATTCGAAGTTTGTATGGGTAAAACCGCTGAAAGATAAAACAGGTAATTCAGTGACGGATGCCATGGCGAGTGTACTAAAAGATGCCCAATACCATCCAAAAAACTTACAATCTGATCAAGGAACTGAATTCTATAACTCAAAGTTCTCGTCTCTCATGTC
Organism: Zygogramma bicolorata; assembly: GCA_032362365.1. Classification (NCBI taxonomy): domain Eukaryota; kingdom Metazoa; phylum Arthropoda; class Insecta; order Coleoptera; family Chrysomelidae; genus Zygogramma; species Zygogramma bicolorata. Next base: position 1,397,562 of record JAVJAQ010004813.1, on the reverse strand, counting down.
GAAGCATAATATCAATCATTATTCAACATTCAGTACAAAAAAAGCCGCAATCGCAGAGAGAGTCATCAGAACGTTGAAGACATGGCTTTATAAAGAGTTTTCGGTCCAAGGCAATTATAAATGGTTACATATTCTCCCTACCATAACACATCAGTATAACAACAGAGTTCATCGCACCATCGGTATGAAGCCTGCGGATGTAAGACCGAGCACAAAATTGATGATATATGCGCAACCTGAAAAGAAGAATGTGAAGCGCAAAAAAGGAAAATTCAAAATAGGGGATATGGTTCGAATCAGCAAATATAAAAGTGTTTTCGATAAAGGATATACGGCAAATTTTACGACAGAAATTTTCAAGGTCGTTAAAGTCAACAGTTCAGAACCCATAACGTACGCACTCGAAGATGTGAATGGTCAACCGATCAGAGGATGCTTTTATGAAATGGAATTGAATAAAACACATTCCCCCGATACGTATCTGGTGGAAAAGGTTTTGAAGAAGAAAGGAAGACGTCTCTATGTGAAATGGCTTGGTTTTCCAGCAGATCACAACTCTTGGATCGATAAAAGTGAATTGAAGTAATTTTTAATTTGTAAAATTGAGAATCAATATATATTCAACATTCAATCTGTCTTTAATTGACGACACCTTTACGCAATCCTAGTAATTCTACCCTATAATTGAAAAATAATACAAGTGGATTATGTTCAATGCATTTATTCATCATAAACTCCAACTATTATTATAGACAATCAGCGAATTGTATCAGCAAGGCTTTCTGGTCCGATCTCCGTATAGGTTGGAATACGGTGTCCTCGAATTTTAAATCTTTCGATCTGCTCTTCATGAGTTAGACACCAACATTCTCGAAAATGAATTCTCTCATTGGGGTGGAGTTGACCAACTTTCTCACATAGCTGCCAGTTACTTCTGCATGCGGCGCACAGGTGGTTCCAACAATCCGACGTGTATTCATCGCATTGCAAGCAGCGTTGTTCGGGTGATGTTAGATATTCTGCCGCCGCACAGGTCGAACAGATATTTCTGCAAATACCCATTTCGCTGCACGTAACCTTTCCGGAACACTTCAGGCATTTGGGGTAGTTTCCTTGTTCTGGAGTTGAACACAAATTCAACCGCTTAGGTGGCAGCACCGGATTCCGTGACACACACTCGACGCACAAGCCGGTGCAAGGGTTGATGTGGGACTTAGGCCGACTGACTTGACAATTGTGGCACACTACCCATCCAGCAATTAGTATTGGATAGACACACACTTTTGGCTTAGCGTCCCATTCCTTCGGGAAAGGCATATTGTTACTGGATGTTTGAAATAACAGGACTCAACCGAGGGAATTGACAAGAATATCATGTCACCCCTTTCTATTTATATCCACTCGAGTTGGTGGAGGGGGGGCCGCCCCTGCCACTTCTGACGTCACCGAGCTATATAAAAGGCGGGTTACAATATCAAACTTCACTCAGTGCTCGAGGAAACCACCGAGATGGCTGAAGAGAGAGTTGCGATGTTGGACATGCTCGCACGCGCCGATCCGAACAACGATTTAGATGATAACGAATGGGTTGATTTGGCAGGAGCGGAGTTGGCTGATATCGACCAGCAGATCGCAGAGGAGGATATCGTCGAAGAAGAGGTGGTGACCGACTCTGATGATGAAGGTATCGAGTGTGATGCACATGGTGATCAACCTGGCGGCATGGTTATATGTAGAGTCAAGCCGCTGAATATGACCGATACCTTGGCAGATCAGGTGCAGCTCTGTTGTATTACAGAAACGTTCGTGAAAATCGCGACAGAGGGAGGGCGAGTTGAAAAACTTTGCCTCATCTGTTACAGATTTTATGCCCACCGATCGAACAATGGTGCGTGGTACGAGCATGTTGATGAGCATAGGACAGTACCATTCAATGATATATACGCGACGTGGTGTAAAGCTTGTAGTAGGCCTCTCACACAGATGCGATTCATTGATGCATGCATGATCTGCAATAATGCCATACATCACTAACCGTGGACCCTTGGGTCAGAAAACAATCAGCCCTTTTCAGGGCTACATTATCCAAACACAAAGTAGATATCTCACAGTGAGATTCAATTACTGATGAGGGTTTCGTAGGACATGAAAAACGTTTTCCTCTCCAAGAATATATGCTTGAATATGGTGAAGGCGACTGCGGCAGCGGAATGAATAGCGACAACTTTCAATTCATGAAATGAATCAAAGTTCGCGTAATATGAATGAAAAATGTTTAAGATCCGCGGGTCGAACTTTTCAGCGAACACCATTGAAATAATTACATTTTGTCAATCACACCATGCCTCGAAGTAATCGCGATCCGCGGATCGAAATTCGCGGCTGCAATTCAAATAATAATGCGGTTGCGACCGCGGATCCGCGACCTCTGGAGATGAAAGAGTTGATCCACGAATTCACCGTTGAGGATCGGCGGTTGATACACGGATTCGCGGATTAAAGCGCGACTAAATCCAATCTGTCAAATGAATCATGATGCGCAGGGTGTGGCCCGCCCCGCCCCGCTATTCGCGAATTCGTCGCCACGGTCGCGGTTCGCGGATAATCCTTTGATGGAACCGCGGATCCGCGGGTGTAGCCGCGGACAAGCGACCGCGGTGGAATGATTCGCGACTTAATACAATCCGTCAAATGAATCATAATCCGCAGGGTGTGGTCCGCTCCGCTCCGCTTCGCTCCGCTACGCTTCAAAAATTTTTCGACCCGTGAATTAAATTACTTCGTGGCCGCCATCGAAATTATTCCGCGGATTCGCGTATTCGTCGCTACGGTCGCGGGTTCGCGGATAGTCCGCTGAAGAAACCGCGGATCCGCGGCCACGGCCGCGGATCCGCGGTTTTATCAGCGGAATATGCGCGAATCCGCGGCCGCGGGCCGCGGATCCGCGGTTTTATCCGCGGATTATTTTAATCCGCGGCCGCGAATTAATTTAATTCGCGGGTCGAATTTTTTCAACCGCTAGATTATAATGCCTTAGGAGTTGAGGATATAGAGAATCCTCTGAAAAAGTAGTTCAGATCACTCCGCAGTTTCTACCATCACCCATTAGTATTATCACTATCAATTATCCGTCACATCTATATGAGCTTAAATGCGCCATAATTTTGAGCATCATCGATTGGTGCTCTTTGCGGGCAACTGAGGAGAATCGTCTTACTCTGATCAGCTAACCGCATAATGAGATTGCCTGGAAACTGGTATTGTGAATTTGATATTATATGTTCGACTAACTAACCTAAAGTGCAACCACGCGGAATGACCTTGACGCAGCCTTTATTGTCATTTGCTCAAATTTGAATGTCAGATGGTATTTTCTCAAACTCACTGTGTCTGAGATGCCCATAACCAAGTAGGTATTCACATTGTGAACGCCTAATAAATCATAGATATGCATTATGACATATTAATTAGGTGATCACCTTATATATCCCACTATGAGATAGCTACTCTGTTTAAGTTCATAATGGTAGCCCTGAAAAGGGCTGTTTTTGGGTTAGCCCACAATTTGTGGACTAGTCATCATCATCAGTATCAGATGAGATACTGATGGCTGATGGCCAGCTGATGGTGGATGGTAAACTGATTGAGTCTATATCAGAGCCATCCACTTGCATCCTCTCAAAGAACCCTTCCGGAAACCCAAACTGTTGGGATAAATACTCGAAGTAGCCAAGATTCCCTCGAGTATTGACACCATCGGTTGAAGAACTAACTTCTTCAACTTGGGTGGGACCCGTCGCTGGTTCCGAGGGCGGTACACTCCTAGGCTCTGTTGTCGAGTCAGGACTCATCGACATCGTGCAGAGAATGATATAGAACTCTAGCCTCACATCGTATTTATACAAAAAAAAGGGAAGGGAGAATGGAGGGGAGAGAAAAGTGACAAAAGTATATGCAATGTTTCGTGTTGATTCAACATATATATAGACTTCAAAGAAGAATAATGAAGACAAAAACAGCATACTTTATAGAAAGTATACTTGTGGAATTGATTATGAAACAAGTCTTTTTTTTATTTTCTCCTCAAAGAATTATTTATATGATGCAGCTCAACCACTAGATTGTTGACGCCTTATATCATTACGTAGTTTTAATAATCATTTGTTCTGGTAAGGAGGGAATGGGGGAGAGGGGAGGAAGGCACTGCCCCAACCACGCAGTGCCCCGTGCACACCAACCAACGTATGTGTACTCCGAGGAATGAAAGGATTATGGGTAGGATTAGTCAATGAGGATTGGAGATGGCGGTGGGCTATCCTCAACGACGACTGGTTCCATCTGTCTGGGGATGACTGGCTCCCGTCTGGGGAAAAGGGCCCAGAACGCCGCATCATCTAGGAACTCTTGCGGCCTATCTTCAGCATTGATGAGTTCCATCAGCTCATCTCTCAGACGAGCGGCATCACCCAAGTGTTCGGGAGGTCCGTCACCCATGAGGACATCCATGAACTCCCGGAGCTCCCGATCCACTTGATCCGACGAATCACTAGTGCTCGAGATGTGGTGCACTTGTACCCGAGGGTCATGTTGGCCGTCGAACTCGGGCTGAACGTGGGGTTCGGTGGTGGAGTCTGCTGCCGCATATGTAGTCATGATGCTGATAGCTGCTCTACTGATCTTCGTAGCAAAGATATCCTGATTTTATACTCTCGAAGAGGAGTGAGGAGGAGTGGGGGAAGGAAGGAAGGCACTGCCCCAACCACGCAGTGCCCCGTGCACACCAACCAACGTATGTGTACTCCGAGGTAGGAAAAAGGAAAAGAAGAATGTGAGGGTGGGAGGGGGAAAGGTAAATTAGGCCATCGCGTCAACCCCATTCTTGAGCCGCTCCCGCAGATTCCGAAGCTGGTCGTCCAACCTGCTCACCTCCAGGCGAGATTCCCTCGTCGACTCGTCCTCCAGCCGAGTATCATCGTCGCAACCGGTGATGAGTGACTGGTTCTCGACCATGCCCCGGTCCAACTCCGCCAACTCAGCCACCAACCGCATTCTCTGCTCCGCCATCTGCGCGCGCTCGACTTCCAACCGCCGTTTGCGCGCAGCGATTCCATCTTTCCTAGCGTCGCTGCCCTCGAGGTCCTTCAACCTGGCCCTCCTCTCACGGCAAACCCTGCTGAGGGCCTGGACGTCCTCGACCAGAGTCTCAGACCGCTGAGACAATGGCATTTCGTCGCCATTGTCCCCGATCACGGCGACGGTCCTCTGGGTCGTAGCTGGTGGCGGAGGTACCGTGAAGGCTGGTGGCGGAGGTACCGTGAAGGCTGGTGGCGGAGGTAACGTGAAGGCCGGTTCTAAGACAGCCGAAGTGGATGGCTGCTCCGGCGGCACAACGGCGGTCTCTGCAGTCTCCTGCGGGGTGGAGGGTGGCGGGGGTGCCGTGAAGGTCGACACGGCGGCAGTTGCTGGAATGGTCGGCCGCTTCCAAATCGGTTGCCGCATTCCGGTGGTCTTCGGAGGCGCCTTCGTGGTCGGCTTCCTGGGGGCCGACCTCGACGATGGGGTGACGACGGGTGGTGGTTTAGTCTTCGGCGGGGTAGGTTTGGGGGTCACGGATTTCTGCCGCGTCCAGCTGCTGATGCGATGTGGGTTATTCGCCTCCCACATCTCCATGTGCTTCTGCAGCTCGGTCTTCGGCTTCTTGGCAGTCGTCGGCTTCTTGGGCGCCATCGGCTTCTTGGGCGCCCATCTCCGTTTCGTGGGGTTGGGTTCCACGAAATCATCGCCGCTGTCATACCCCGCGTCACCGGCTCCAGCACTGACCCCTTTTCGCTGCGTGGCCGGTTTTTCCACCAACTCCTTCCGGCTCGGGTGATCTGCAGCCCTTTTCACACCTCCAGGAGTGGCTTCGGGCAGGGGATCCGCCGGCGCAGTTCCGACCATCGGGGCGTCGTCGACTCCACTAGGTCCAGGCGTTGGAGCGACCTGCACCACCTCCATGATAGGGCTGGCCGGAACTATCAGGCGATACTCCTCCAGCATCTGGAAGACATCTTCATACTCCGACATGTCCATCGGCTGGAGGGCAACATCCTGCAGCACGTTCACCTTGCTGCTGCTTCCAGGTTGAGGGCCGTTTCCTTCGAAAGACATCTTGGAAACTGAAAATTAAACAAATTCAATTAGACATGAAATCAACATCACTGACAATCATACTCACAATCTCGATTGAATCGAATAGGACGCTTGAAGAACTGGTAGAGACCTAGGAGACGCTTGATGTTCGAAGGCTAGACGAAGCTGTTCGAATGAAGAAAGATCGCAACCTGCCTCCTTTTTAATAGCGAAGCTCCTCCTCCTAACCCCTCCTCTACTTTACCTAACACGAATATTTTATCGTAACTCCGGCAACACTGTCGATGCACAGATCATACGGTGAATATTAGCGTGTACCAGTACAACACATACAATTTAAACATCATGTAATGTAATTGAGTAAATTGCATTTGTTTTATTGATTTATTTCACAACCCTTTTGTATAACCACTTTGAAGTAATGACCTTGTGAAATGAATGGAATAAAACCAGAATAAGAGTTTGATGTATTTTATTTTATATTACAAAATAGTTTCTATTACTATTCCAATTCAGGTATAGATCAACCAGCTTCAATTAACTAATCATCAGACTGTTCATTCAATAATTGTATGAGGAGATCCAATTTATCATTCGAGGCGACTTCGGGATTAGCCATAGATCTGAGGGCATCCATGACAAATTTGAAATTTTGCTCCGGACTCGTCCGGTAAAACGCGATGTCCCTATGACCCCACGGTAGAGTTTTAGTGGTGTTGGGGATTATGAATCTTTTATCATCCTTGTAAGAAAGAGCTACTTTATTACACATGAGTGTATAGACATCATGTAAATCACTTCGGAAAGTGCTCATCTTACGTAATATGACACCACCCGATTCGACTATTTTCCGATAGTCTTCAAGCGACATTTGATTTTGTATGACCGATTTTTTTACCCCTTTGGCCTTCTTCAATTCATCACTAACAGATTTGACATGATAGGCTTTTGCACCAGTACCGTAAAAACTTATGATCGGATCATTAGGGAATTCATCTTTCATCTTTCCCAAAATTGGCTCAGTTATGGGCATATCAAACTGATTACCAATCTTGTAATTGGATGTGTCAAAATTGTGCACATTGTCCTTCATGAAATCATAAAAATTATCTGTGAAGATTTTGAGGATGAGGGAATCGGTATCGGTATATAGGAGCGAAGCCTTCGAACCGTAATGTCTTTTAATGAAATTATAAAAAAAATCATAAATGACCGTTTTTGATAAATCGAGAATGCTGAATCCGAGATAAAGAGGCTTGTTATAATTGATTTTAACCTTACCCATATGAATTGCGACAAAGTCTTCTGAGAAAATAGAGAGTGTTTTAAAATTGGGTCGAGCTATGAGGGCATTCGCACCAGTCGCACGTCTTATAGATTCCCAATGGGTCACGAGTCGTATGTCATTCCTATTATCAACGTTCTCCATTGTTTTCCCGAAAACTGCATTGGTTCTGGTTTTGAATATGTTTTTATGGTAAACATTTGTCGCTTGATTTCTCATATGAGTATTCAAATCGACATATTTCTTCAACCACGGGGATTGATTGAAGGAGAGGATTCTGTGTGTTCTCATCACTAATAAGCCATTCTCGATTGCCTGTTTCAAGGCCCTATAATGAACAATATATTTTTTTTTATCGTTCAGGTTGGGTATCAGTTTAGGTATTTTGGAATTCGATCCAGGTGGGACGACACTTTCAACTAGGAATGGTAAATCTGAATGCGCGTCATGAAGTTCTTCGGGATAATGAACATCTACTTCCAATACGTAGCCTTTCGAACCTTCATTAGGAACATTCATGATATCCAACTGAATAATTTCTTGTTCGGATAGCCATGAAAAACCACCTGTTGGTAATGATTGCGACATGCTATGCCCATAAAGATTGGTGGCATCCAAATAAGTGATGAAAGATGAAGGCTCATTTAGATCATGATCAGGCAGAAAGTGATTATTGGCGATATGCTTCCTTTCAGAGCACTGGCTGATACCGCCTCGTATTCCTTTTTTGAAAAAGTTTATCATGTCAATATCTGTGAGCAATTCCAACTCTATACCTGTATATTTGAGCATAGCGTCCCAAGAATGACCAGGTGATGTGAAATAGTGGGCAGGGTCCAATTGATATTTATCGATACATATATTACGAAAGTTTTCAAATATGTCGCATAAAAGTAGTACATCCGATTTCAAATACAAATCTGAATAGTCCCCCAATGTCTCACAATTGAATAAGGTCCATACACGCTTAGCTCTTTCATAATCGTCGTCGGATATATGTCTCTCATTCAGTTGGTCATAAAAATCTGATTTTAATGGCAACTCAGTAAAATCTAATTTTTCTATATCTTTCACAAAATTGTAAGGAAAAACGCCCTTTTGCCGCATTAGATGGAATTTTTCATGATCCGGAAAACACTTTCGTGTTTCACTACATTGCTCATCTGACAAACTATCACCCAATTGCTGCAATGAAGATGACATGAATCTGAAGCTATCGATGAATCGCAGTTTCAAGAATTGCTTCTTCACTCTACCTAACTTATCAGTTGTAGTGCCCATCAATAGATGTTTAGAGAAAGAAATATAATTTTCCTTTGTTTGGGCGATGACATCTACTTTATTTTTATTTGTGCACATCTCTTTTATGAATAAGTGGCAATCATATCCACTTAGATTATGAAAAATTATCGGAATGAATTTTGGTAACTTGAAGTTCAAATTACATCGAGAATGTGCTGCACCGAATCTTTTTTTTCCCGTCAAGTGGCAATGATCTCTTACTCTCACATCACCCACTCCGAAGGGTTTTTCACAAATACCGCACTTATCGGCAGTTGAGAATTCAATTTCCTCCGAAACCGTTAATGGCTTCATCGGTACAATGCGATTCAAATATTTATAATATATCGAGCTCAGGTCAGATTCCAGTCTGGTAACAAATACTTTGGCAGCATCCGCCCCTCGATACAGTACAAATTTGGAGATTGATTCATCAAAAGAGCAATGAATTCGGTATGAGAATGAGTAAGGTTCATGAATGAACGATTTATTCGTGAAAGAGCGTGTAGGATCCGGTTCATTTGTCTGTATAGGTTTCAGAATAGATTCGAAATCGGCATACACTACGAATGGAACTTTCAACTGCCTTTCGAAATTTTCAAATTTCAATATATTCTCAGGCACGGCTCTACCACATTTATCAATTTTCATTTGCGTTGTCGGAATAGTTGTAGAAATCAAATTACAATCATTCAATTGGTGTCTCAGTAGTTTTCTTTCATCAGAAAAATACATCAAACATCCATCACAAAAATACATCCTATGACCGTGAGATGATATTTGTGATGAAACCAATCTTGATAAATCCTTTATCCAGCAATAATGACTGTTACCGGATTCATCAGTGATATTCAGCAAATTGACGTGTCGCCCGAGCTTACGTCGTGCATAATATAACGGTCCGACGATTTCATATTTCAACCGGTTGTCCTCTAAAATTGTTTCCAACCCATAAACATTGACTGAACAATCATTCAAATTCTCAAATTTAGGAATATCGCGTAATTTCATTGGAAAATCTATACCTTCAACATTGAGTACATCCCTAAATGCCGGGTATGATCCTACTTCAGAAGTTCTGGTTTGGGCGGGTCGTAACGCTGATGTGACGGCCCAAGCGAAACAATACTGATCTTCGTTCTTCACATTCACAACAGCTCTCTTCAAAGCGATGAATTCTGGAAGTTTGATGTAGGAGGAACCACTGAGAGGGCTGAATTTGTTGATATTCACTTCGATGAACATAACTCTCTCCAGACACCAACCTGTGAAAAAATAAAATTGTGAATGGGAATCTCAAGATTTTATAGATTACATACCTGAATCTCGTTCCTGAAATTCCAGAGCTTTTGCGCTCAATAAATCGACGAATGTTCTATAGACGTCTTCAATGCCATTGGACTGGTCAACAACTTGATTGGGGCTGTTGAATGATTTTACTTCGGATAATTCTTGAGTTTGGAGTATATATCTTCCAAACAGCTCCATATTCATTTTAACAACGTTATGGACTTGCACCATACGATCAATCAAAGCTACCACATTCTGCTTCACTTCATTGAAAAATGATTGATAATCTGAATGTTGATTTTTACTTTCAACCCTGTAGCTTACGATTCTATGTTTGAAGGCACTATTAATGACTTTCACACCATCGGTGAAATATGTGCAAGCATTTGTCTTGTGCTCCAGCGTTTTGAGGTGCGAGACCATCCGATTTGCAGCCACCATTTTATCACAAAAAGTACACAATTGTTCGGCCGGTATCGATGGGGTAGAATCCACTTTAATTTTCTTCGCTGAAGGACCCGCACTGTCATTCGACCTACTACACGACTGCATCTGATGACGATGCATATTATCTTTACGACTGAAACTTTTACCACAACCGCTACAGCAAAACATTGTTGAAGAACTATTCAGTACACTCGATACTCAACTAACTCCCATGAGTGGGTAGCCCTTCTTTTATATGCAATCTTTGAGGAGTGGGAGAAACACCCGATTCCGTTATTGAAAACACTCAAGGTTATTTGTAGGTCAGACACACTCAAGGTTATTTGTAGGTCAGACTCAACTAAGATGTGAACTCATCATCGTTTTCATGCAGACAAGGTTATTCAAGGGCAATGATATTCATTACAGAGAGTATGTGTATTCCTCCTCAATATGACATTGCACAAAGTCATTCGATGCTAGAAAAATATTCAGTGTGATGTTGTTCGATCACAACCAGCTCAGAGACGATTCACAATGTCAATGTCATTCAAGGGTGATGTAGCTCAAGCTAGACCATGCCAACACTCAAGGGCATTGAGGGTCAAACATGCGCTAGATACACACAACAAAGGTCACTCAAGGTGACAACTCATAGAGGTCATTCAAGGTCATAGCGTTTTCAAGGTCATTCAAGGTCATCTCGTTTCCAAGGTCATATGAAGGTCAAACGGACTGTCAAAGTCACCTTGTTGACTTCACCGTCAAGGTCACGGCAAGGTCAGTGGAGGGGGGAGGTTTCAAAATCGGCATAAACTAACTACTGCAGTGACATTCATGCTGGTGAGAAACTGGCTATTCTCGATCAACTTCCAATGCGTGGTTGCCTGTATCTCTTAATCGAAAATGTATCTACCAATGTCTGATATGCATTGGCATAATTTTCATGTAATATAGGTATATCAGAAATCAAATACAGGGCAGATCCAGATAATGTTGTGACTGAATAATTGAACTTTTCAACATTACTAATTTGTTTATTGGTGTGAACTACTGAATTATATGTTCGTAAGAAGGTTTGAACATCTCTCAAATCTCCAGAAAATATTGGCAACTTTATCTTGGGTGGCATATTATAATCTGATTGGCCTAGGCTGGTTGGTGCAGTACTCAGTCCGGGTATAGTTGTATTCAGAATATTAGAATCCTCCGAAAAAAGCTCAAAAAGTTCATATATTATCGTAGACCCTTCATCACATCTTTTACAAAAATCAAGACCAATTTTATCTTCAACCTTCAACTGAGTGTTGTCATCAGCAACTAAAGCCAATATATTATTATGGTGTTTCTCAAAAAAAAAAATGTTTTCTTGACATACTCCTGTATTTCAATTTGAAAGCATTGTTATGAGATGGGTCAGTTTTTGCGAGAACTGCTTCATCTATAATGAGACCCAGTTGATTAATAGAACTATGACGCAATGCTTTAGCCTTTGGAATTGTATCTGGAGTTGATGACATACTGTAATGAAAAAATGAAAACGAAAAAACGCAGCAAATAGTTATAATATATTCATTAGGAATACCATCCATTTTATTAATCCAAGTTGTTTACCATACATAAATGGGACGATGCTTCAATATTAGATTTTTACGTTTGATTCAGCTAACAAGCAATCGTATTCATTTTAAAAATAAACGAAATTTTCAAAAAACCAAATCGTTAGATCGTAAGATAGTGGAAGTGTCCCTTCATCGAGAATACACGTCAGCCCAGCTGTTAGTCCACTATTCGAAGAAGAAAAAGTAGTTGGTGACCTTTGGTGAATACAAGCTGATCATTCTGAAACCTCGAAGAGCTGCTTCGTCGGACCATCACGGTGAGTCGAGTATCCTCTTAGTACATCCTGAATTCGTTTATTATGAACATTTCTAAGGAGCTTAGGATTAGGAAAAACGAAAAGAACAAAACGGAGTGATACAGTCACTCAAACCACAGTTTATTTAGACAAAAGTTACAAAGCAACGCTGTGAATTCTTGAGTGATTTCACGTGTGGATTCAGGAAAACAAGTAGATATCAGAATATAAAGTAACCTATTCATTTTATGACTGATATTGACAACCTGATTTAATCTTTTTCATCATTAAACGTATCAAACATGGCCCAAGGGATAAATTATACATTGTTCAAAATTTATTCAGATACCATTCCTACTTTTGACGGATCCTCTGAAAATCTTGAAATTCTTATAAATGCTGTTGACAAATGTCATACTAGATATCATGGAAATGACCAAATTCTTAACCAATGTATTGTCAGCATAATAAAATTATACTGAATTGAAAAACAGAGCACAACCATTGATTATTTCACGAACGGAATTAAATACTATTGATTGAAAATGAATTGAGTAACACTTTTCGTGATGGATTAAGCCTTGATGATTCAGAACAAAAACATTTTACTTTGATACCAAATAAAAATGAACATATGCTAGATTTTGGAAAAAAAAATCAAATTTTACGAAGTAAAATCATTTTCACAATAAATTTAGATCATGATATGAATCAACCAACAAAACGAATTCACATCAGAGAATATGAATCTCAATCATTAAAAGTATTCTTGAGAAATTCAAACATTCTACTACGAGATAAAATTTTAGTTCAACACCCAAATTTATTGGAAGAGGCTATGAACTTAGTACTCGAAGATGAAAACTTTAGACAAATACAATATATGACTTCACAAAACCAACAGCCTCAAAAGTATCCAAGACCTATACAAGAACAATAGTACCAACAACCACAGTTGACACAACAACAATTGCAACCCCAATATCAACGTGGCATGATACAACCTCATATACAACAACAATTCCAACCACAATATCAAAATGGCATGATACAGTCTCATGCAAGGAATCAATTTCCATGTCAACCGATAGCGATTAAACCTCAAGCTATAAATAAAAAATTTCTCACTAACAAACAAGTATTTTGCCCTCCACAAAACATCTGTAAACCAAAGAATAAACAAATCAATACACCGGTTGAACCTATGTCAACTACTTCTCGAAATCCAACAATGACAAAATCAAATAATATTTTCGGAAATAATCCCAATATGAGAAAAAAATGGATGAGTGAAGAACTCCATACTCAATATTGTGATATAACACCTCAATTATATTCACATAATACCCAATTGGTTCACAATTTGGAAACAATATACCTGATCAAGACGATTTTGAATATGAGAATTTTAATAAAACTCTTGATGAAGTTGAAGTTGATGAACCAGTAGACAATGAAAACGAGACATATTTTTCCAATCCGCCTCACACGAACGAGATCACATAACAGAGTTGCATTCAGCAGTAGTAAACGGGCTACCGTATATAAAAATACAAAATTCACCTTCAAAATTACTTATTGACACAGGATGTCATACTTCTATGGTGAGACCCTCTATTGCAGAAAAATATCACTCAGAAAGAATTTAAAAAAAAACTTCTTAATTAAAAACATCATTAGGAGAAAAAATAATTCCATATAAAGGACTTATTCCAGCCTTTCCTGAATTTCAGAGAAACTATATGATCGAATTTTTATTATTTCCATTTCATGAATTCTTCGATGGTATACTAGGACTGGAAGAATTAACAAATCTAAACTCAAATATTGATTCTCAAAACCAGGTACTACAGTCAGACTCTATTGAAATACCTTTCTTTTACAGACAAACCCATAAAACTCAATAAACTTCTGAAATACCAGCTTTCGAAAGTATTGTACAAAAATTCCCAGTTGAAATTCAACAAGGAGGAATAATTATTCCAAAATTACGATTCAGAAATTTGGATGTTCTAGAAACAATAACTCTGGCTGAAAATGTTCGAGTAAGTTTCGAAATATCAAAACAATTGTAGTAACACTTCTCAAACATTTTCCGTGTAACCCATCGATTGAAGAAAACTTTGGATTTTATCATGAAGAAGACATATTACCAACAATGAACCTCTTCAAACCAAATAGAATCTGTGAGAACATAGGAACAGATCATATGATTGAAGAAAAAGACATGCAAAGCTATGTTACAAATATAGTGACGAAAAGGAAACCCTTGAATTCACTAATGTAATTGAACATGAATTCGAAACATCAGATGAAATTCCCATTCATACAAAATCATATAGATTCCCTCATTGTCATAGGCAAGAAGTTCAAAAACGAATCGACAAAACGTTAAAAGATGGAATTATTAGACCTTCAGTACCTCCATGGAGCTCACCTATTTGGATAGCTCCTTAAGAACTAGATGCTTAAGGAAAAATGAAATGAAGAATTGTGGTAATTCAACGAGAAAACTATTGATGATAGGTACCCAATACCAAACATTGATGATATTCTTGATGAGCTAGGCAAATGTCAATATTTTTCAACCCCAGATTTGGCATCTGGATTTCATCAGATTGAAATGAATCCAAACTCAATTAGAAAAACTGCTTTTGATGTTGAAAATGAACATTAAGTTTTCCAAAGATTACGTGAAGCTAAACTCACTATTCAGCTAGATAAATCAGACTTTTTAAGAAAAAATGTTGAATTTTTAGGACATATAATAACCCCAGAAGGAATAGAACCAAATCCCGATAAAATGAAAGCAACACAAAATTTTTCTTCACCATCTACAACCAAAGAAATCAAATCATCTCTAGGACTGGTGGGATACTACAGAAAATTCATTAAACATTTTGCAGATATAACTGAACCCTTCACTAAATGTCTGAAAGAAGGAGGAAAACTTTTACACAATGACGAATTCATTGAAACATTTGAAATATGCAAAGATCTTTCAACGAATGAACCGATTTTACAATTTCCTGATTTTTCAAAACCATTTATATCAATGATAGATGCTTCAAATATAGCTATAGGTGCTGTTCTTTCGCAAGGAACCCTAGGTAAGAACAGATCTATCGCCTATGCTTCACGAACTTCAAATAGTTCAGAACAAAATTATTCAACAATTGAAAAAGAGCTTTTAGGAATTGTTAATTTTACAAAATACTTCAGACCTAATTTTTTCGGACGTAAATTTACCCTGATAACCGATCATAAACCACTTGAATGGTTATTTAATTTAAGAGACCCAAGTTCAAGATTTGTAAGATGGCGACTTAGACTAGAAAAATTCGATTATGAAATCCCATATAGAAAAGGACAACATAATAAAGTAGCAGATGCTTTATCTCGTATAGAAATGAATCCTATTGAAACTCAATCACTTGCAGTGAATATTGACCCACAAGAACATTTTCAACAAAACCTGAAATAAAATTCAAACCAACACCTATCGGAGAATATCAGTTCGAACATATTTATATGCCTATACTATCGATGAATAAAACAAAATTCTTAACATTGATTGATAGTTTTTCACGTTTAGCTCAAGCATACCCTATTCAACCTAATGCATTGAATATTATTGATGGAATTTCAATATTCTTTTCACACTACGGAATACCTTTAAAAATCACATGCGACTCAGCCAGTGAATTCAAAAATAAAACTGTTGAAGATTTTTGTGAAGAACATAACATAAAAATACATTATATAACACCAAAAAATCCTAATAGTGATTGTCCAATTGAAAGACTTCATTCGACATTACTAGAAGAAATAAGAATATTGAAACAAGAATTTCCACAGGGATCAATATCATCTCACATGGTATATGCAATTTCAGGGTATAACAACACATAAGAAAAAGTAATGACTGACTACCTAGGAAAACATGATAAAAACATGAAAATGATAAATGATATGATAAAAACAAATAACGAGAAAGCAAAGGCATTTCTAGATACAGGTAATGTAGAAAGAAAAAAACCCCCTGAAATAAAACTTGACCAACAAGTCTATTTATGTGATAAACAAAGAAGTAAAACAACACCACATTATAGAGCTGTTGAACCAATTGAAAATGAGAATATTAAATTGAAAACTTTCAAAGCAACCTATCATAAACAACAACTGGAACCCCCGCGAATTGTTTCAGATGCTACCACAATTGATACTCCTGATAGACACTATCATGACAGGAGGACAACAGGTCAAGTTGAAGACTCTGACTAACCCAATTCTTCCTTCTTACTCGGACAAGCAAGAATCACATTCAACAAACACACTTTCATCAAATTTTCAGATTTGACGAAATTTGACAAACCTCTACAACGTATCAGAGACAATTCAAAAACAATTGAAAATCTAGTCTCCATAAGAGACGAATAATATCCTCAATTTCAACATATGCATGAACATTCAAACTATCTTCTTGAACAAATTATGAATGAATCCATTAGTATCAAAATTCAAACATATAAAAAACATAAAAGAGCACTCATGAATGTAGGAGGTAGAATTCATAAATGGCTGTTTGGCATTTTAGATGATGAAGACGGTGAAAGATATGATAATGCTCTTGCAACACTGTCCAAAAATCAAAACAATTTACATCATGATTTGAAAAATTATTTATCTATAACTCAAGATTTCATGAATGAAACAGTTAAAAATTCAAAGAAAATATGAAGCAATCAAAAAATGATTCAAAAACAAATTCAAAGTATTATTCAAAGTTCGAATAAGTATACGTTATTCCTACTATTGCAAAATTCAATAGATACAATAATTATTGATAGTCAAAACTAATATCGAAGATTCAGTATTATTCGCCGAACTCAATACAGTTCATAGTACTATATTATCAATTGATGAATTAAGAGAAACTAACAAAAATAATGATTTCTCTATACAAAACCAGATTACCAGTTTTCTAAAATAATCAATCATACTATAAATTATTAAAAAAAAAATTCGCTATAGTAATGAAAGAATTCTGTTCATTGTTCATTTTCCGATACTCCAGGAAAACGTTTATGAGATTTTCCATCTCTATCCTATCCCTATCTCCAATAAAACCATTTTACCCTTAAAACCTTATATAATATTGAGCTCGACATATCACCATTATGCTGATGAAACCTGCATCAAAGTTGAAAATAGTTCAGTACATCGAAAACCAGACTTCGAATAACGACTGTATTCCTTGAATTCTTCTGGGACAACGTACTATCAAATGCCAAACAACATACATCCAAATTCAACAAGACATCGTTAAACCAATCACCAATGCATATCTAATTGCTATATCATTCAAGCAAATTTATATTGAAGAAGTTTGCCAAGAGAATGGTTATGAAGAAATCAACCAACCTTATATAATATACATCCCTTATCATTGCAAATTGAAAATTAATGGCGATGTATATAGTAATGACGCTCCTAGCATTGAAGAAACACCACTTCAACTACCACAACTGGACACTCTCGAGGCACCCTTAAGAGGAAATCTACCGAATGGTAATGGTTCGGACTTCCATTGTCTATATTTTTAACTCAATTGAAACCATTTGCTAGGAACGGAAATATTAAAATACAAATCAAGTGGGATAAAAATCAAAATCAAATTTTTGGTCAATGATGAAATTAGGGATTGATTGATCAATCGTCTTCGGGTAATGACTTATATTTCATATTCGAAATCTCGATTTTTGTAACAACAGTGTTTTCTTTGAGATCAACTACCACCCAGTAAGATATACGTCAATTACTGAAATCATCCATATTAATCAAACGTGCCAGGCATTGCTGAGGTATAAAAATGAATCAACAATGGCACTGAGACCTACGCCAATTACTACGTGTTTTTTTATTCACCTATTTATCCATTCATTCATTTTTCCATGATTTTTAATCAAAACGTGCCTGGCAGGGGAAATGAATCAAAATCAAATACCAATCAGTGAGACATACGTCAATTACTGCCTTTTTACGTCCATTTCTTTCATTTTCCATTCAACTTGATCAAACCTGCCTGGCAGTGGTGAGATATAAAAATCAATAATCAATCAGTAAGACATACGTCAATTACTGCTGTTTTTTGTTTCCTCCGTAACATTGATCAAATGTGCCAGACGTTTGATAAGATCTAAAAATCAATTACCAAACTCAGTAAGACATTCGTCAATTACTCTGGCTTTTGTTGTTTCTTGCATTGTCCAGACATTTTAATTAAATGTGTCTGTCAGTGGTAAGATATGAAAATCAATTACCAATCAGTAAGACATACGTCAATATCTACTGTTGTTTTTTCTTCCACTATCTTGTTCTCTTTCAACAAATTCACATTCGAATCATTCTCCTGCAAACCCATTTTTAGTTCGTATAAAAATCATTGTCCAGGAGTTCTACTTGATTCCATGTTTCGAGTTTTGTCGGAGAAAACAAAATAATCCCTGTACACCGTCGTCATTTGAATTCGTTTCACGAATTTAAATTTGTTTTTAAAAACGTCTTTGCTGGTTAGCACAGATTTCAGCAATGAGTATTGAAATGCGGGTGGTGTGCGAGGTTATCAGTTTTTTTGCAAATTTCTCTGTATTTTGTGCTGGTAAGCATGAGTCACGGCTTACTACTGAGTGTTATAATCATGGAAGACAACAGAGGAGAATAATATAATTCTGGAACACCGTTGAAATAATCTATGAACAAATTCGCCTGAACTTTATTCTCTCTATCTTTCCGTTCTTTGTAGAGTTGTTTGATATAATCTCTTTGCATAAGCGTTTGGTTAGCGTTTATTCGAGTATCAGGATTCAGACTTCCAAGAATTGAAGGATCTGACATGTAATTGTCGATTTTTTTGCTCCTGCGGAAAAACTAGGTACCTCATTCACAACTGCAAACACGTTGGAACTCAATTCCACTTCTCAAAACTTTTCATGTCACAATTCGAAATGTTGGTATATAAACGAATTGCTTACTAATTCGTTATCAATAAAACTTGTAATTGAAATGTTGAATTTTCCTCATGAATAAGGTTCATCAAAGAAGAGCTCGAAATACGTTTTGTCTGGAGGTTTACATCGAAATAAGGATATACATGAAGGATTTATTCGACAAATTCAGTTCAATTCCAACAGAAGAACATAGGTTTTATTTTATCAAGAGCAAAATACCCCCATATTTGCAAATGGTGTTTGCAGGAAAATGTGTTTACACTTCACGGACACTTATATCACGTAATTGGCGATGCGAATCAGAGCGCAGAGGATTCAGCTCCTTCAGTAATATCTTCAAAGATATTACTCAACTTCTAAATGTTCTTACACTGTTTTTTTATCTGCATATGATGACCGATAAGGTTTGACTGTTATGAAGAAACTAGCTTCTTTCAAACTCACGATAGTAAGTAGTCTCATCCGGTCTATGAAATTGTTTGTTGATTCGTTTCACAATTTTTCAGTAAGTCCTGAAGAAGGAAATGAACATTTCCGAAAGCTTGACGCAATACCGAAGAGTTTTTCTCACTCCCTGGCATCCTCAAGATTGACTGCAACCTCACCAACAGAAATCGCCTAGTGTTTTCTTTCGAAGTTCTTTCATATATATATATATATATATATATATATATATATATATATATATATATATATATATATATATATATATATATATATATATATATATATATATATATATATATATATATATATATATATATATATATATATATATATATATATATATATATATATATATATATCAAAACTGTGTAGTTTTTTTGGGTGAACAGCAGAACGGAAGTGTACTCTTATAACACCAGTTTTTCCAATATTTAACTGGTGTTATAAGAGTACACTTCCGTTCTGCTGTTCACCCAAAAAAACTACACAGTTTTGTTCTTAACTGGTCAGCAAAGACTTCCCCTCTAGTATATATATATATATATATATATATATATATATATATATATATATATATATATATATATATATATATATATATATATATATATGTATATATATATATATATATATATATATATAAGGAGATGGGTAGTCTTTGCTGACTAGTTAAGAACAAAACTAGGAAAATAGTTGGGTAAGCAGCATGCAGGAAGTATACTCTTATAACACTAATTCCAATATTTCGACAATGTTTATTGTCATCCTCAGGGAAAGCTACAATATTATATAATTTGTCAATTTGAAAGGTAAAAG
Source organism: Zygogramma bicolorata (assembly GCA_032362365.1). Classification (NCBI taxonomy): domain Eukaryota; kingdom Metazoa; phylum Arthropoda; class Insecta; order Coleoptera; family Chrysomelidae; genus Zygogramma; species Zygogramma bicolorata. The sequence continues at coordinate 1,377,017 of JAVJAQ010004813.1, read as the reverse complement.
TGCGAAAAAACTACTTACAGTGTCCACGAGATTGATTGCAAAAAAGGTTGTTAACAATTTAAAACATGTATGGAACATATGTCACAAACATTACAACTTCCAATTAAAATATTCAATTTTGTCAACATTACACAATTTAAAATTTATATCAAAATTTATGGCTGGACGTCCATTTGCATGTCGAACGCCGGCATGGAATGATAGAAAATGTTAGGTTAAAAGTACCATCCTGCATGGATGTACGGAACTACGTAATATATGCGGAAATATCGGTAGGTCGACGCATCCTCAGAGTGAGCCCGCGAATTTTTGAAATTTATAGATGAGTAGAGAATAGACAATGTTGATTTTGGTTAAGCCGAAATCCATATTGTGACCCTCTTTATGCACGTGTTCACTAAGGGCACATCTTTCTGGGTGCAATCTGCAGTCACTCTTATGTGAACAAAATCTGTCTTTGAGTAGTCTGTTTGTTTGACCAATATACTCATTGTTACAGCCAGAACATGGAATACAGTAAACTATATCTGAGTGAAATGTTAAGGGAATTTTGTCTTTTACTTTAGTAAAAAGTGAATTTATTTTTAAAATGGTTCTATTTGCAATTTTTATATTGTCAAATGGTTTGAAAATTCTCGAAATTTTATACGTAATATCATTAATATATGGCAAAGATGTGAAAAAAGTGTTTGTAACCTGGACTGGAACAACCACACTTGAGGCATTCAAAGCATTATCATTTATATTTAAATTTGAAGGTTCCATTGTGGTGGTGTAAAGGATTTTCTTGAGAAGAGTATGTGGATATGAGTTATTTCGGAATACGTCGTATAGTATCCTCAAATTCCTAGCATGGTAGGCACTATCCGAGATGCTGAGTATTCGATGTTTCATCTGCTTAACTAAGTTGACCTTTATGGATTCCTTGTGGTACGACAAGTAATTCATGTATCTACCCGAACTCATGGGTTTTCTGTACCAATCGATGATGATGATATTGTCAAGTGTACGAATGAATTTCGTGTCTAAAAATGGCACACTACGTTCAACGTCTTCACACTCAACCGTGAATTGGATGTACGGGTCGTAGCTGTTGAATATTTCCACAATCTCATCAGTGCAACCAGCAGGTAAAGCGAGAATAATATCATCGACATATTTCTTAATAAAATGTAACTGAAAAGGGAGAACATTAATGACTACATCCAACAAGTCATCCATTACATAACACGCCAGAATGGGACTTATTTTTGCCCCCATTGGGGTACCAAACGTTTGTTTATATACTTTATTATCAAAAGAGAAAACTGTATTATTAAAGAGAAATGTGATCAATTCAAAAAAGGTTTGTTTTTTTATGCCTCAAATGGAGCTGATACAGTGCCATTTTTTATCAATTGCTCTAATACATGCATCTAAATAAACATTACTGAATAAGGAGACAACGTCTAAACTTGCTACTACATAATTATCGGGGAGCTTTGTCCTGTTGAACATTGTGGAGACATCAAACGAATCTTTAATATAATAATCATTATTAAAGTCATAGGCCCTCGTGAGTAATTCTGTTAAGAAGGCAGACAAGAACTCAGTCGGTGCACCTATTGAGGCAACAATCGGTCTCATGGACAAGACTGGTTTATGAATTTTTGGTAGAGAATAAAATACAAAAAAAAAAAAATTAATAAGGCCTTCAGCAACCCTGGCAACATTGTCTATTCTCTACTCATCTATAAATTTCAAAAATTCGCGGGCTCACTCTGAGGATGCGTCGACCTACCGATATTTCCGCATATATTACGTAGTTCCGTACATCCATGCAGGATGGTACTTTTAACCTAACATTTTCTATCATTCCATGCCGGCGTTCGACATGCAAATGGACGTCCAGCCATAAATTTTGATATAAATTTTAAATTGTGTAATGTTGACAAAATTGAATATTTTAATTGGAAGTTGTAATGTTTGTGACATATGTTCCATACATGTTTTAAATTGTTAACAACCTTTTTTGCAATCAATCTCGTGGACACTGTAAGTAGTTTTTTCGCACTTTTACCTTTCAAATTGACAAATTATATAATATTGTAGCTTTCCCTGAGGATGACAATAAACATTGTCGAAATATTGGAATTAGTGTTATAAGAGTATACTTCCTGCATGCTGCTTACCCAACTATTTTCCTAGTTTTGTTCTTAACTAGTCAGCAAAGACTACTCATCTCCTAACTTCAACAGATATGGGCTTCTACCAACATGTGAATGCTACATATGGAACAACAGTGGTGAAAAAGCTAAAATTGTGGTCCAGAACCAAGATGAAACTGGCAAAAGAATATAATAGAAGATGTTTCCTTTTGAGATGTCGTTCCCTAGGACTATCACCGAAGCACTTACAACATTCAACAATACATATTGATCAGTTACTCCAAAGACAGGATACTAGTTTCAGTAATATATCAAGAAGATTTTGTACCAGGTTGGGATCAAAACTTTTGAATTTAGAAATAGATTTAAATCATAAATTAATCAAAATACTTGAACGTAGGTTGAACTTACTCAAGAGTGAGATAATCTCACGGACAAACGAGCTTCTTTTTGTTGAGTTTTCTGCGAGACAACAATCGAGTTATCTTAAACTTTTTCACAAAATCAAATCTTCAAATATCAATAAATTAAATAATTTGTTACTTATTCAATCCCAAATTAATTTAAATGTTAAACCAGAGTGGATTAAGAACTTATCAAGTTCAACAATTCCTCCTGATATTTTAAATTTCCTAGCTCTTGGCCCCAAATTCAGCATTGAACCCCTATTACATAAAGATTTGCCGATTAAGAATATTCTGGCAGATGTTGACTACATCACATCATCCATTTCAGATGATCGTGTGCGTAACACAGCAGTTGCCAGATGCACAAATGTAATTACAAATTTTACGAATAATGATTCTTCTCATTCCTCTTCTTATTTTCATCAACTTTTCAATAAAACAAAACGTTTTCTAAAAGATAATCCTAGTTTGGTTGTTACTAAGTCAGACAAGGGCAATGTCACAGTCATAATGGACAAAGAACAATATATTTCTCTCACTTACAATCTAATTACAGACAATAATTCATATATTTCTCTTAACAAAGATCCTACTTCTCAAATCCAATCAAAATGCAATATGCTAATAAAGTCTCTATTTACTTCAGGTCAAATTGACGAACCCACAAAAAAGAAACTCACCTTCTACAAAGGTGTTATTCCAAAATTTTATTCTCTACCAAAAATTCATAAACCAGTCTTGTCCATGAGACCGATTGTTGCCTCAATAGGTGCACCGACTGAGTTCTTGTCTGCCTTCTTAACAGAATCACTCACGAGGGCCTATGACTTTAATAATGATTATTATATTAAAGATTCGTTTGATGTCTCCACAATGTTCAACAGGACAAAGCTCCCCGATAATTATGTAGTAGCAAGTTTAGACGTTGTCTCCTTATTCAGTAATGTTTATTTAGATGCATGTATTAGAGCAATTGATAAAAAATGGCACTGTATCAGCTCCATTTGTGGCATAAAAAAACAAACCTTTTTTGAATTGATCACATTTCTCTTTAATAATACAGTTTTCTCTTTTGATAATAAAGTATATAAACAAACGTTTGGTACCCCAATGGGGGCAAAAATAAGTCCCATTCTGGCGTGTTATGTAATGGATGACTTGTTGGATGTAGTCATTAATGTTCTCCCTTTTCAGTTACATTTTATTAAGAAATATGTCGATGATATTATTCTCGCTTTACCTGCTGGTTGCACTGATGAGATTGTGGAAATATTCAACAGCTACGACCCGTACATCCAATTCACGGTTGAGTGTGAAGACGTTGAACGTAGTGTGCCATTTTTAGACACGAAATTCATTCGTACACTTGACAATATCATCATCATCGATTGGTACAGAAAACCCATGAGTTCGGGTAGATACATGAATTACTTGTCGTACCACAAGGAATCCATAAAGGTCAACTTAGTTAAGCAGATGAAACATCGAATACTCAGCATCTCGGATAGTGCCTACCATGCTAGGAATTTGAGGATACTATACGACGTATTCCGAAATAACTCATATCCACATACTCTTCTCAAGAAAATCCTTTACACCACCACAATGGAACCTTCAAATTTAAATATAAATGATAATGCTTTGAATGCCTCAAGTGTGGTTGTTCCAGTCCAGGTTACAAACACTTTTTTCACATCTTTGCCATATATTAATGATATTACGTATAAAATTTCGAGAATTTTCAAACCATTTGACAATATAAAAATTGCAAATAGAACCATTTTAAAAATAAATTCACTTTTTACTAAAGTAAAAGACAAAATTCCCTTAACATTTCACTCAGATATAGTTTACTGTATTCCATGTTCTGGCTGTAACAATGAGTATATTGGTCAAACAAACAGACTACTCAAAGACAGATTTTGTTCACATAAGAGTGACTGCAGATTGCACCCAGAAAGATGTGCCCTTAGTGAACACGTGCATAAAGAGGGTCACAATATGGATTTCGGCTTAACCAAAATCCTCACAAAAGAACCAAATAAACACAAAAGACTCTTTCTGGAAATGGCCTTCATCTCGCAGTCGGTCTCATGTTTGAACAAAAGATCTGATATTAATCACCTCAGTGAGATATATTCATATTTACTACACTTGGATCAAAGTAATCCAAAATTCAGGGACCAAAGCTCCCAATTTTCTATTTAATGATATTGTTTACATCAATTACGTTTCTATAATAATAATTTTCAAAAAAATTAATAAGGCCTTCAGCAACCCTGGCAACATTGTCTATTCTCTACTCATCTATAAATTTCAATAATTCGCGGGCTCACTCTGAGGATGCGTCGACCTACCGATATTTCCGCATATATTACGTAGTTCCGTACATCCATGCAGGATGGTACTTTTAACCTAACATTTTCTATCATTCCATGCCGGCGTTCGACATGCAAATGGACGTCCAGCCATAAATTTTGATAAAATTTTAAATTGTGTAATGTTGACAAAATTGAATATTTTAATTGGAAGTTGTAATGTTTGTGACATATGTTCCATACATGTTTTAAATTGTTAACAACCTTTTTTGCAATCAATCTCGTGGACACTGTAAGTAGTTTTTTCGCACTTTTACCTTTCAAATTGACAAATTATATAATATTGTAGCTTTCCCTGAGGATGACAATAAACATTGTCGAAATATTGGAATTAGTGTTATAATAGTATACTTCCTGCATGCTGCTTACCCAACTATTTTCCTAGTTTTATATATATATATATATATATATATATATATATATATATATATATATATATATATATATATATATATATATATATATATATATATATATATATATATATATATTTATATTTCCAACCAAAAAAAACAAACAGAAAAATTCAATCAGAATATTCAACATTCATGAATAGATCTTGAAATGTATCCATTTTGTCATGGATTTCCGATGATATGAGGTTTATTTTTCTTATTTCCTGTGATATGTATCTTTTTTGTTAGAAATTTTTCATAGACACATTTTTGTTTTTTCTTGCTTGCTATTCACGGGACCGAATTCTCTTCTACAATGCACAATTCAATGAACATTCATATTCTCTTAGACTTTGGCAAATGTCCTTATCGGTTATAATTGCACGAGTGCATAAAAATTACCGATAATTTTGCAAGAAAGCGTATTATTTAAAAATTGCAAGAGTTAATTTCCACATTTTTGCAACCTATGTATAATCCAAAAATGTAATCTGTTTTTGAAAAAATTTTGATTTTCCCATATTTAATTTAATCCTGGTTCATCCAATTCAAATAATAATATATCAATATGTTTCAAATGATTTTGCAGATCTTGGGTGTACACAAGTATATCGTCGATGTAATAGAAAATGAAAGAAATCATTGAATAGATCCAGAATGATATGAAGTGTCTTGACTAATGCTGAACAAGAGCTTTGCAAACCGTATGAATCTACTTCGAAACGATATATAACTTCATCAATTGAAAGTTCTGTATAATCCCTGCTATTTCATCTAGTGGAATAAGCCAGAAACTATGCTTCAAGTGAAATTTTGAAAAGATTTTTGATGCTTCCAAAAATGAAATCTATGTTTGAAGGTGCCTTGTACTGTGGAGCAGTGTACTTCCATTTGAACTACAACTATTGGATTTATACATTTAGAATTGCATTTTTCGATGATAACCTGTTGTGAAAGTTTTTTTTATTTCATGATGTACGTCTTTCCTGTATTTGTATGGGATGGAATATGTTTTATATTTGAAATTTTGTATACCTTGAATCTGAATTTAATTATTATATTTGTCAGTTATCCTACTCTTTTCATTTACAAAATTTTCAAAATGTTTTTAACCACATTTACCAATTTTCCACAACATGTTAAAGTTTTCAATACTCTTTATAAAGTATTTGTAACATGTTCTGTTTTTATTTCTTGAATTGTATATATGTCATTGTCTTTGTTTTTGTTCTTTGAAAATTTTAATATTTTTTTTCCTATTTGTACTTGTCTTCGTTCATAGTCAATATTCACCCATGTTCGTGTAATTCATCGGTTCCTATTGTTGCATAATGTAATACATTTTCTGATATTGAAAATTGCTTTGCAACTTCCCTTTCATTAAATTTCAAATAACCATATATTTTTTTTTACTTGATATAGTTTCTTGTTATTCGTACCTACTAAAGTTGTTCTGGGAATTCCAAAGCATAACTGTTCTTACTCAAATTCTTTCATTATTTTCTCATTTATCAAAAACATGTGAACCTGTGTCATAAAATAACGATTGATATAAATAAAATATTGATAAAACATCAAGGAGTACACAAAACATTATATTTATGTACATGAAGAGGACATCCATTTGATATCCATGAAATGTCCATTGCTGGTCTGTACGTTCATGAACTCAAAATGAACATCTAGTGGATATCCATCACCGAGCAACTAACGGATGTCCCACTATGAACATGGAATGGTCTTCCGTGGATATCCATGAAGGGCCTATTAGAGCTCCATATGAAAATGGGCGTGGAAGGGAAGTCCATAATGAGACACGTTATTTCTGGAAAGTTTCATTTGAGCTCCATATAAGTTGCGACGTCCCGGCCTTTCATCGACTATGCCCGGAACGTTCGACTGAAAATGTTTTCAGAAAATACACACAAAATTATTCCAGGAACATATTATTTCGACAAAGATTCGTTTGGCAATCGTTGGCCAATTCACTGACCCCGACCATACAAGAAACGCACGACTATTTGAATTGCAAGCAAAGCTAGACCTGTCAATATTGTCAGTTGTTATTTATTTTTTGTTCAACCTCTTTGACGCGACAAAGTAGTCTTATCTGCCAGTTCTGTGAAAGTTTCGCAGTGTTTTAATTTAAAATATTGTTGGGAATGCAGTTTACAAAGTGTATATCCAATTTTGGTGAAATATTTGGAAAATGTTGGTATCCTGTTTACCTATGTCTCAGCAAAATTTACACCTATTTGATAAAATGTGAGAAGGAAAAGAAAAAATCACCCCCTATTTTGACTTTCCCACCGTAATATAGGAGTGAAATTATATCATAAGTCTAAATTCAATCAAACGTCACCTTCATATTTTCATGTACAATTTTTGACTCTATTTTATTATTCAATCTCACGATAGTCAGTAACCATTCCATTTTATTATCGTATGATATATTGTTATGTATCATAGACGTCCCGAGGAAGGCAATAATGATTCTCGAAAGCTTGACGAATAACAAAGAGTTTTCTTTGTGATATAGCCCAACGCAACTGACTGCAACCCTAGAAGATTCACTAAATATTCATTCATTCATTCAGTCACGAGTTACTTTCCTATATATATATATATATATATATATATATATATATATATATATAATGTGTTGTTTTTTCGGATTTCATTCCGTGTTCTGTGGTTTTGATCCTCTGGAGGATAATTGTCACAACGTTTCGGCAAAATATCATTTGCCATCTTCTAGGTAATGTCTAGAGTTTCGACCTCCGAACTCGACTAATTGATTCCAGTTCTGCTTCTCAATATATGGGAGATGAGGATGCGCAGGAGTCATTCAGACAGGACATCGTACATGTACTTAAAAACGCGAAACCATCGACCAGAAAAATACCTCAAAATGAATATCAGGCACTGAAAACCCTACGAGATCATGAGGACATCATCATTCTACCAGCGGATAGGGGCAATGCAACAGTAGTGTTGAACACGATAGACTACGAAACCGAAATGATGAAACTACTAGAGGATCCAGCATACAAGAAAATAACTAGAGACCCAACAACCTATCTACAAAAAAAAAACACTAGAACGATCATCAATAAATCTCCCATTTATGAGGATATTAAAAGACACCTGATAATAATAGCATTTCTCGATGTTTCAATCATGAAGAAGCCCGACGGTACCCTAGGCCACACGGTATATCGCAAAGCAACACATACCAACAGATACCTGAACGCAAATTCACATCACCATCCAAAAAAGATTCACGCTGTGGCAAAAACACTAATCACACGTTCAATCAGGTTGGCAGACAACGAACATCAAAAACAATAGCGGAACACGATCGAGAAAATCTACTAATGAGTGACTACTCGAAGAAAATTATGAAAACGGCTACCGAGAACGAATCGAAACAGCACAAAACCCCAGAAACACCGGTCATAACAACCAGACTACCATACATAAAAGGAACCACAGATAAAATCAGCAGAATTCTCCGCAAACACGACATAGCTACTTCGTTTGTACTAGAACGTACAATATTGTTCTAAAATTGTTGTTCTAAAATTGTTCGTTCCGTTAACCAGCTGACGAATGTCAACCCTCAAAAGTCGAAACTTGTGCGAGCAATGGATCAACGAGGCCAATAAGATCGATACTCCGTAATTCGAAGGACCAGATACTACTGGAGTCCCAGGGAGTTAACGAAGTACCATGTCTAGACTGCAACAAGTCCTACATCGGCCAGACCAACAGACGGATCAACGTAAGCAAGGATGAACATGAGCTGTCAGTGAAAAGAAAAGTCACCACATCTTCCATCTTCCAACACATATTGGAGACAGGACACAACATCAATTTCGAAAACACAAAAACATTAGCGAGCGATGAAAATCAGAGAGACTATCGAGAAGCTATCGAAATTGAGAATCGACCGAGTAGTACGAACAAGAGAGGTGACGCCCAAAGATTACCAAGAACGTGAAAATCCATCCTATCACTGAACAAAATCAAGCCGATCACACCAGAGGATCAATGTCGGAACTTATCACGTGATTACCCAGACATAATGACGAATGCAATCATCCTATCCTATAATGTGTAGTTTATATATATATATATATATATAATATTTTTGTTTTTTCGAGTTTCATTCCGTGTTCTGTGCTTTCGATCCTCTGAAGGATAATTGTCACAACGTTTCGGCAAAGTCTCATTTGCCATCTTCTAGGTGATGTCTAGAGTTTCGACCTCCGAACTCGACTAATTAATTCCAGTTCTGCTTCTCAATATATAGGGGTGTTCATTGATGGTATCTTTGATCTGGACCCCTCCCACTTTCTTCATTGGTCCGACGACTGCATTTGTCATTATGTCTGTGTAATCACGTGATAAGGTCCGACATTGTTTCTCTGGTGTGATCGGCTTGTTTTTGTTTAGTGATAGGATGGATTTCCACGTTCTTGGTAATCTTTGGGCGTCACCTCTCTTGTTCGTACTACTCGGTCGATTCTCAATTTCGATAGCCTCTCGATAGTCTCTCTGATTTTCATCGCTCGCTAATGTTTTTGTGTTTTCGAAATTGATGTTGTGTCCTGTCTCCAATATGTGTTGAAAGATGGAAGATGTGGTGACTTTTCTTTTCACTGACAGCTCATGTTCATCCTTGCTTACATTGATCCGTCTGTTGGTCTGGCCGATGTAGGACTTGTTGCAGTCTAGACATGGTACTTCGTTAACTCCCTGGGACTCCAGTAGTATCTGGTCCTTTGAATTACGGAGCATCGATCTTATTGTACGTTCTGGTACAAACGAAGTAGCTATGCCGTGTTTGCGGATAATCCTGCTGATTTTATCTGTGGTTCCATTTATGTATGGTAATCTGGTTGTTATGACCGGTGTTTCTGGGGTTTTCTGCTGTTTCGATTCGTTCTCGGAAGCCGTTTTTATAATTTTTTCCGAGTAGTCCTTCATTCGTAGAGTTTTCTCGATCGTGTCCCGCATTTGTTTTTGATGTTCGTTGTCTGCCAACCTGATTGAACGTGTGATTAGTGTTTTTTCCACAGCGTGAATCTGTTTTGAATGGTGATATGAATTTGCGTTCAGGTATCTGTTGGTATGTGTTGCTTTGCGATATACCGTCGGGCTTTTTTATGATTAAAACATCGAGAAATGCTAGCTTGTTATCTTCTTCAATTTCTTTGGTGAATTTGATCCGTGGGTGGAATTCATTCAAGTGATTGAAAAACCTTTCGAGTTCCTGATGACCGTGTGACCAAATCACGAAAATGGCATCAACATATCTCAGCCAGAGTTTGGTTTCACGTCTGACATTGCTATTGCTTTGGTTTCGACCCCTTTCAAGAAGAGATTAGCAATAATGGGTGACAGTGGTGAGCCCATTGGTGCCCCCTCAATTTGTCTGTATCGTTGATCGTTATAGATGAAGTACGTGTTTTTTATGCAATGTTCAGCAAAGTCAATGATATGTTCTTCTGGTTCATATATTTTTTTGATTACTTCTAGTGCCTCTCTGATGGGTACCTGGGTGAATAAGGACGTAACATCGAAGCTGACAAGGATATCGTTCGGACTAAAGGTTTGTGTTTCCAATACATCTATGAAACGGTCGGCATTGCGTACGTACGAATCGACCTGTTCCGCATGTGGTTGGAGAGCGTGGGCAATGTGTCTTGCTAATTTGTGAGTTGGTGACCCTATAGAGCTCATGATTGGTCTGAGTGGTGCACCTTCTTCATGGACTTTGGGGAGACCATACGGTTTGGGACACTTAGACGATCTTTCTCTCGAGATTAGGTGTCTTTTGATATCCTCATTAATGGGAGATTTATTGATGATCGTTTTGGTGTTTTTTTGTAGACGAGTCTTTGGGTTTCTAGTTATTTTCTGGTAGGCTGGATCCTCTAGTAGTTTCATCATTTTGGTTTCGTAGTCTATCGTGTTCAACACTACTGTTGCATTGCCTCTATCCGCTGGTAGAATGATGATGTCCTCATAATCTCGTAGGGTTCTCAGTGCCTGGTATTCATTATGAGGTATATATCTGGTCGATGGTTTCGCGTTTTTAAGTACATGTATGATGTCCTGTCTGATTGACTCCTGCGCATCCTTATCTTCTAGTCTATTTAGGACAGATTCTACATGATTTATTATGTTCTTGAACGGTATACGACCTGGTGTGACGGCAAAGTTGAAATCTTTGGCGAGCGCCCTAGTGGAGGCCCCATCCAGATGATAGTCTGAATAATTATAGACCACTTTGGTAGGCTCAATCTTCGGTGTGTTCCTTGTTATGTTTTGTTTCAGACTAAGATGATTGAACTTGTTCTTCTGTTTCTCCGTTGTGATCTCGAAGTCTTTTTCTGCTCGGAAATCCTCCAATGTATCAATCTTATTCCATATCAGAGGGTGAAGTATGTTGCTTAAGAACATGTGAAGTTTGAGCACTGCTGCCTGTTCCGTTCAGTTCCCTTCTGGTGTTATGGATATTGAATCGTAGTAGTGCAAAGCTTGTTCTCGTGGTAGTTTAGTGTTACGCAGTTAGGTATAATTTTCTGGTCTCTGCAGCGTCGAAGAAAGGTGAGTTTACAGAGAAGCGTGGTGTATATATATATATATATATATATATATATATATATATATATATATATATATATATATATATATATATATATATATATATATATATAAATATATATATACACATATATATGAAGTCCTGTTGGTCTACTTTCGAAATTTTTGTCTGTTTTAGCTGATAAGTATGGCCATAATAATTGATTGAAAAGAATTTTCCAACACAAGTACTCATCATGTTCAATGATAAATTATAAATTGGCATGTATTACGCATAGTTAAGGTTCGAGCGGAATGAGAGAAGTTTGTTGGAGTAACTAGACAAATCTGAAGATCTGGGTAGTATGTGGTGAGTTCAGTTTAGAGTTCTCAGTCGATTTTCAGTAATATATGCGAATAATTCAGATGGAGTCAAAAGAAATATTTCATGAAAGAATCCAAGGAAAATAGAAATTCCAGTGTCATCAGAAAGTTTTTGAATTTTCAAACAATGCAGCTATTAGTGATGGTTGAAGGTGGAAAAGAAGAGAACAGGGCCAGTTTGTTGAAAAAAAATTTAAGGATTGATATATTCAGTTGAATTTATAGATTTATAGATTTCAGAAAGGTTTTAACATTTGAAATGTTCATTCAATATGAAATGAATGTAGGTATATCATATGTTACACTATTTTTGAACAGTATTGAGTGAAAAATTCAAAAAACGAATGTATTGTTCTACTTACTTGGGCATTGAAAAGATTATAACTATTGTGGTCTATGTCTTTTTTTCTGTATGCTCTGACATTGATAGATATTCCTTCATTACAGGAGACTGATATTCGAAATATTTTTTCAGGCACAATTCCCTACCTAACACATTCTGAAGGTTCACTTTTGTTATCGAATCAGTGGAAATAACAGTTGTAATGCTGAATTTGTAGTTATCTTACACCATAATGTATTCAAGAGGATATCACTACCAAGCTGATCAAAGTTCTTTACTTCGGGTGTTTTTGAGAACTACAGTATATGTGAATAGAAAAATTTATCGGCTAAGCGAAACGTTACTGAGGTAGTGGTATCTACAGATCATATCTAATATAATAAGGTAATGAGAACACTGCAAACACCTTGAAAGCAAGAGAACATTGCATTGGTTCTGGAAGACCTGAATTTGAGGTGGAATCATATGATGATTCTATTCTTTTCGAAATCAAGTAAACAAGTTGAGCAACCCCTTTATTGTTACTGATGTCCTCACACTATAATATAATTCACATAACAATTATTTTGTTGATGACCCTTTTGAATTTTGTTCTTTCATTAATGAATTTCAACTTCCTGTTGACTACAAAATTATCAGTTTAGATGTTGTATCACTTTTCAACAATATCACATTGGAATTAGCTAAATACTGTATCACCAGACACTGGAACAATATTTCTTCTAATTGCAAAATTTCACTAACATTATTTCTCAAATTGATTGATTTTCTTCATGACAAAACAGTTTTTTCCTTTGAAAATGAAATTTATAAACAATGTCTGGGTATGCCCATGGGTAGCCCAGTTTCTCCCATAATAGCTCAATATGTCATGGACGACCTTATTGATGACTGTTTAGGCAGAACTCACTTCGAGATGCCTTTATTGAAAAAATATGTCGATGACATAATATTAAGTGCCCCTCAGGACAAACTTCAAGAATTGTTACTTGTTTTCAACTTTTACCATGAAAAACTACAATATACCATCGAAGAGGAGGACATCAAACACAGCGTACCCTTTTGAGACACCAAAGTTTTCAGAAGGTCTGATAACTCACTTATCACCAGTTGGTACACTGAGCCTGGTGCGTCTAAAAGATTTTTACATTTCGAATCTTACCACCAAAATAAACAAAAAATCAACCTTGTGCTAGGTATGAAAAATAGAGGGCTGAAAACAAGTCACATTTCTTAAAAAAATAGTAATTGTTCAATTGTTTCTAAATAGTGGTTACCCGAAGGGACTTCTGCATAAACTCATCTTCGGTAGGTCACATCTCAATAGTGATTTTCATAATAATTCTTCCATTCATAATAATATTCCAATTTTTTACCTCTCTCTTCCATAATTCATTCACTTTACCATAAATTCAATGGGTTGTTATCCAAAATTCCTAATATTAAAATTGCTCATAAAAATCAAATTGTACTCAATAAAAATTTTTCAAAATTGAAAGATAAAGATCCTGTGTTAGATCATTCTAATGTTGTTAATTGTATCCCATGCACTAAGTGCGAAAAAAAGTACATTGAACGAACCAAAAGGAAGTTGAAAGATAGAATCTGTTTCCATAAAAGCGATATTAGAAATCTCAAAAAAAAATGCTCATCAGCACAACATTCAATCACTTTTGATCACCTGTTCGATTATGATGATGAGACGATATTGGAGCATGAATCCAATCTTAAGAAAAAAACTTTTCTTGAAATGACACAAATTTTCAGGGAACCAAGTTCCATTGATTCTAGAAAAGATATTGATAGTATCAGCATCATTTACTCATATTTATCAAGTCGCCCCCTGCTGGGTAGCAATAATAACAACTTTACACTTGGTACTCCTGGGTAGTTGGTGATTTCACTTTCATTTTGTATTGGCAACAAGGTCACAGGAAACTGTAATCAGTGGTCACTTGTCAACTACATTCCCTTCTCAGTAATTGGTATCTACAACGAGTTTATTCCAGGAATGTACATTGGTGGCTTATGGGCATTTTCTCAAAATGTTCTCTGAACAACCACGGAAGCTCCGAAAATCCCCGTAAGACCTTTCCGGAATGTACAATTTTCCCACAACGGCTTTACCGCGAATGTCACCGAGCTATTCCGCGACTTCTTGCGACATTCTCGGAACATATCTGTTGTCGCACGTGGACATCCTCAAAACATTTTTGGAATATACTTGTGGTATTGGGGTATGAATGTCATTCATATATCACATAATGGATATCCTTCTACGGATATGAGAAGCACCGAATATTTCTTGTCGACCTTTCCTGGCAAGTTTATCCCCTTTATAGGTCCCACATATGTCCGAATTGAGTACATCATATATCTAGTCTATATCCAATTTGAGTCTGCAAAAGGTTCGGTTCATATCCATAACTGAAACATTTAACTTCCCAAAGGTCCACATGGAATACGTTTCATGTCCAGTTAAATACCCTCGATGGTCTGATGCATGCCCTCTACAGTGTCTCAACACATCCATTTATTGTCCATTGTTTGTTCATTTTCGTACAATTATCACCCATAATATGTCCATGTATATGCATATCCATATGCATATATGAATATCCATTAAACGTACTACTCAGTGGCCTATGGATATCCATTCGGTATCCTTGACGTTCGTTTCGGATATCCATTGGACGTTCATTGGATGTCCTAGTGTTTACTGGGTTCCTGTCTATTATATTGATACCTATTTCCCCTATAATTGTCATTTCTATAATTCCTGTCAAAAAGTCATTTTCATATCTCTGGAATATTGGATTGGAAAAGCTATTGTTGTAATTACTAGTATTATTCCTGACTCTTTTTTGAATTTCATTGTAACTTTCCTTTCTTGCATAATGAGAAACTGGCATAAACGATCCATTTCTTCGAAATTGTATGAAAGCATAATTTTCTCTGAATTGTAATCAAAATGTTGAATTAACAAATTTACCATATATTCCTCTGAAAATTTACAATCTAGGTATTTTGATGAAATATATATTTGCATCGCATATTTATGATATAATGTACCTCTTTTTGGGTCAAATTAACCTTTCAATAATTCATTTTTTATTATATTTTGTTGTGGAGGACCCCAGAAATATTTTGAAAATGTATTTTCAAAATCTACCAACTCTGTTTCTTTTTTCTGAAATCATAATAGAGCTTCTTTCTATAATATGCCTTTCATGAATTCTTTGACATTTCCAGGAAATAAGTTCTCGGAGAGCTCAAGTGCTTTTTTAAAAAATAATTTTATTTATTACAAGACTTGAAAAGTACATAAAACAATGTGAATTGTTCGAGACCTGAATTACAACTAAACTCGATCAGAAAGAATTATGTTAACATCTTGTTCGAAAGACGATACGCTGCGGCAGCAGAATCAGCATTTTCTTGTAAAAGCCGACGAACTCGGTGAGATATTTCAGGAGTAATTACTTTATTGTATTTATTATTTAGATATTTCATAAAAGGAACAAGGTGTTGCCTTTTTATGTTGCCTGTAAATATTAGTTTGTTTTCATTGCTATTGAAACTGATTTGTCTGCTATATTTTCTTCTTCAATATTCACTCTAGCCCTTCGTTCATTTAATTTCATTTTGTCATTCACTTGTCCTTGTATTTCTTTTTCACAGCGCATTACTCTTTCTTATTTTTCCTTGGTTTCTCTATCGATTTTATCCTCCAATTTTCCCTTTTCTTGTCTGCATTCATGTCTGTCTTGTACTATTCCTTTTTCTATGACTTGTATTTTTCAATTCACTTGGTCAATTTTATCCTCTTTTTCCTTTTGGTGTTGTGTCATCTCTCCTCTGAAAGTTTCTATTTTTCTTCTATTTTCTTTGTTATCTTCTTTTCCAACTTCTCCATTCTTAATACATTACTAATATCTATCTCTTACATCCTTGATATTATTGTTTTGTTCTTCAATTTCTTCCACAATCTTTACTTCAAACTTTTGCATATGTTGTTTTCTTTCTTCTCTCTTTCAGAAATTTCTAGGAAGGATCTCTTTGCTGATAGATATTCAGTGGTTGAAACTTTTATATAGTTATTACCATATGGTGGTGAGACTTGTTCACATGGTTGGCTAGTGCATGTCTTTCAGTGTGTGATATAGAATCACTTTCGTGAGAAATGACTCTAGCTCCGAACGATCGTGAAGTTTGGCCAACCTATATTTTGTCACATGATTGACACGAAATACTCCATACGACATTCACCTGATTTATCAAGGGGACCTTGTCTTTGACTTTGCTATGGATTGATTCTATAGTTAGGCCTGTTTTGTTAACTATTTCGATATTAGGTGAATTGTGGAATATTCTAGACGGCCTGTTTGATCTCCTTGATGAAGAGTAATGATGTGAAAATGAATTGGACTGGTGCATCATTGATCCCATTGCCTTCAGTGGAATTGGAATTTAATTGTATGTTTATAGAGATGATCAAAATATTATTTATCGAACAAGTTGGATAGAAATTTTCTATGAACAGATTTATAAGGATTTAAAGGTTCTTATTGTCCGCTGTTCTGATGAACTTTGTATCCAGGAAGGGTTACTGATTGCCGGTTGTCTTCTGTTTCAAGCGTGAATTGGATGTAGGGGTCATAACTGTTAAGGGTGTCAAGAATCTCATTGATGCCCTCTTGGGGAATTGAAACAATTTATTTTTTCTTATAGAATGAAGTTCAAACGATAAAACTGGTTATAATGTACTGAGGTTTCCTTGTGCATTCTATTGTTGAAGAAGGAATAAGTGCTCTCAAAAATAAAGGTTAATAATTTGAAAAAAGTTTCTTCATCAGTGCTACAATGTTTACTTATGATGTTCCAATTCGTGTGTATGAATCTCAGAAATGCTTATAAATGAACATTGCTAAACAAGGAAACCACATCCAGACTAGCTATTATGTAGTTTGGTTGTGAAGTACTGTTGTCAAATTTTTCTGCGACTTCAAATGAATCTCCTATATAAAACTCGTTGTCATAGTCATATGCTTCAGTTGAAATACTTGTTAAAAGGAAAGGTAATGCTCCAGTGGGTGCACCTATAGATGTTACGATTGGTCTCACTGAAAGTGTAGGTTTATATGCACTCTGGTCAAGGCATAGAACCTTGGAGCGATATCACAGTGGGGGATTCGAGCCGGTTCCAAGCCCCCCTCCCCGACACTATCATTGATGACTGATTGATGACAAGTGGTGTAATAAGGTTGACCTTGTACGATATGTCTGGTGCATGGTTTTGACCTTGAACGATATATCTGGAGCAAAGCTGGCAATGTAGAATAATTTGTGTGAGATATTGAGTGTGTGTATGTGTGTGACTTCATATACTTTGACATCGAGATGGGTAAGGGGCGTACACGGTAATGCAGATATTCCTTCATGTGTACTGAGTACAAACAATTTTGTACAGGGTGCACATATATTCACACCACAAAGATCCACCAACTAATGAGCAACGTCGTCTGTGAGCTCATCCCGTCAGTGGGTGGTAGTGCAGGGGAGTGGAGGGTAATGACATTGGGATTTGCACACACGGTAAAGATAATATTCATGAGTTTAAAGAATAGGTTGCATACACGGTAAAGGGTTGGACATATTTATCCATGTGTACTCTTAACAAACTAGTTTGCGTAAAGTACACATGCCCTACACGAACACACACACACACATATCAACCGAGATTCACCAACACGAGCACCCACTTCACCTAACATCTACACTCCACCAAGCTTCAGCCAAAAATGAATGCCCGCACTGCTTCCTGTAAGCTCATCGGTTTGAAGTGGTGGGTTTACGATGTCGGAGAGAGGCCTACTAACGATGTGTGCGCATCTGGATTGTGGTTGGGTGGCTCGCTATCCATTATATAAGAAATGCCACATCAGTTGGGAATTGTGAACTGAACAGTGTCCAATAAGAGGTTGAGAGCTGTCTTAATATCAGTTGACACCGAGTGATTTTGTGAGATCATATCAAAATTATGTATTCCTGTGATTGTAATGAATCTTTCACTCGCAGTGATGACCTCCGTCGTCATCAGCTCCAGAGTTGCCGAAGAGGCCCATCAGTGAAACAAGTGAGATTAGATGACGCTGCAACACCTAGGTACACATGTAATTGTTGTAAAGGAACGATTCCATTGACTCAAGTGAAATCTCACGAAGGAACGCTACAGTATGAGAATAATGCATGTGTACAATAAGTGATGGTGTTCAAATTATGAAGAGCGCCTTCAAGTATCGGCTTGCCACATAAAGGGTGCAGACTTTCTATTCTCGACTGGCTACATGTTATTCTTCAATGGAATCCGGCAGAAAGTCATCGAATTTATGGAATCAGCCCTCAGATCTCACAAAATCATCAAAGTGAATATGGAAGTGTCTGAAAGTCATATTCTTCAGAAAGACCTGAAGGAGACCAAGTCCTTCAACTTCAAAAATGAAACAATTGAGCAATATATGGATTTGATTTCCTTAGTTGATGGATTTTGTGATGCCATTTTCATTCAAACTACTGAGTTCCAGGAACGTGATTCAGGTAGCCATTTTTTCGTCAATTTTGAATTGACAAAATAGTTGAGGCTTTCGCGGCCGAGGTTTTCAGTATCACTACTTTTATTCGGGTTTGAATTTTGAATTGAATTCATTATTGAAATTATTTTTCATTTGAGGTTAGACTTGTGAGAAAATCATGTTTTTGGAGGTGAACATCAATGAATACAGGCCGCTTAGTGGATGTTCGTATATGAAGCTCCCTGCATGTATCGAGCGGAGGAAATCCGTGGTGGATGTTCATAATGAAGATCAACATTGTTTCGCGTAGGCTATCACTTCAGCACTATATCCTGCATTCGATAGAACGTCAGGAGTTTCTTTATATCCACATTTCAATACTGTCATAGATGTAACAGAAATGAATTCTTTGGTCAAGTTGAAGGATATTGTGAAATTTGAACAAAAGAATTATATTTTCGTTAATGTGTATGGTCTAGAAAGTGAATTCGAGGGTGGAATGATGTATAAAATAGTTGGTCCATTCCGTTACTCTCAGAAGAGACTCAGGAGACATGCCAATTTGTTATTTATCATAGATGATTTCGGTAATAGTCACTATTGCTAAACAAGGAAACCACATCCAGACTAGCTATTATGTAGTTTGGTTGTGAAGTACTGTTGTTAAATTTTTCTGCGACTTCAAATGAATCTCCTATATGAAACTCGTTGTCATAGTCATATGCTTCAGTTGAAATACTTGTTAAAAGGAAAGGTAATGCTCCAGTGGGTGCACCTATAGATGTTACGATTGGTCTCACTGAAAGTGTAGGTTTATATGCACTCTGGTCAAGGCATAGAACCTTGGAGCGATATCACAGTGGGGGATTCGAGCCGGTTCCAAGCCCCCCTCCCCGACACTATCATTGATGACTGATTGATGACAAGTGGTGTAATAAGGTTGACCTTGTACGATATGTCTGGTGCATGGTTTTGACCTTGAACGATATATCTGGAGCAAAGCTGGCAATGTAGAATAATTTGTGTGAGATATTGAGTGTGTGTATTTGTGTGACTTCATATACTTTGACATCGAGATGGGTAAGGGGCGTACACGGTAATGCAGATATTCCTTCATGTGTACTGAGTACAAACAATTTTGTACAGGGTGCACATATATTCACACCACAAAGATCCACCAACTAATGAGCAACGTCGTCTGTGAGCTCACGCCGTCAGTGGGTGGTAGTGCAGGGGAGTGGAGGGTAATGACATTGGGATTTGCACACACGGTAAAGATAATATTCATGAGTTTAAAGAATAGGTTGCATACACGGTAAAGGGTTGGACATATTTATCCATGTGTACTCTTAACAAACTAGTTTGCGTAAAGTACACATGCCTACACGAACACACACACACACATATCAACCGAGATTCACCAACACGAGCACCCACTTCACCTAACATCTACACTCCACCAAGCTTCAGCCAAAAATGAATGCCCGCACTGCTTCCTGTAAGCTCATCGGTTTGAAGTGGTGGGTTTACGATGTCGGAGAGAGGCCTACTAACGATGTGTGCGCATCTGGATTGTGGTTGGGTGGCTCGCTATCCATTATATAAGAAATGCCACATCAGTTGGGAATTGTGAACTGAACAGTGTCCAATAAGAGGTTGAGATCTGTCTTAATATCACTTGACACCGAGTGATTTTGTGAGATCATATCAAAATTATGTATTCCTGTGATTGTAATGAATCTTTCACTCGCAGTGATGACCTCCGTCGTCATCAGCTCCAGAGTTGCCGAAGAGGCCCATCAGTGAAACAAGTGAGATTAGATGACGCTGCAACACTTAGGTACACATGTAATTGTTGTAATGGAACGATTCCATTGACTCAAGTGAAATCTCAGAAAGGAACGCTACAGTATGAGAATAATGCATGTGTACAATAAGTGATGGTGTTCAAATTATGAAGAGCGCCTTCAAGTATCGGCTGGCCACATAAAGGGTGCAGACTTTCTTTTCTCGACTGGCTACATGTTATTCTTCAATGGAATCCGGCAGAAAGTCATCGAATTTATGGATTCAGCCCTCAGATCTCACAAAATCATCAAAGTGAATATGGAAGTGTCTGAAAGTCATATTCTTCAGAAAGACCTGAAGGAGACCAAGTCCTTCAACTTCAAAAATGAAACAATTGAGCAATATATGGATTTGATTTCCTTAGTTGATGGATTTTGTGATGCCATTTTCATTCAAACTACTGAGTTCCAGGAACGTGATTCAGGTAGCCATTTTTTCGTCAATTTTGAATTGACAAAATAGTTGAGGCTTTCGCGGCCGAGGTTTTCAGTATCACTACTTTTATTCGGGTTTGAATTTTGAATTGAATTCATTATTGAAATTATTTTTCATTTGAGGTTAGACTTGTGAGAAAATCATGTTTTTGGAGGTGAACATCAATGAATACAGGCCGCTTAGTGGATGTTCGTATATGAAGCTCCCTGCATGTATCGAGCGGAGGAAATCCGTGGTGGATGTTCATAATGAAGGTCAACATTGTTTCGCGTAGGCTATCACTTCAGCACTATATCCTGCATTCGATAGAACGTCAGGAGTTTTTTTATATCCACATTTCAATACTGTCATAGATGTAAAAGAAATGAATTCTTTGGTCAAGTTGAAGGATATTGTGAAATTTGAACAAAAGAATTATATTTTCGTTAATGTGTATGGTCTAGAAAGGGAATTCGAGGGTGGAATGATGTATAAAATAGTTGGTCCATTCCGTTACTCTCAGAAGAGACTCAGGAGACATGTCAATTTGTTATTTATCATAGATGATTTCGGTAATAGTCACTATTGTTTGATTTAAATATCTTCCAAGATTAGTCTCGAGTCAACTATCCTCCCACTAACATAAAAAATATTTTTGTGATGGGTGTTTGTTATACTTCTCTCATGAGCGATAACTATCACGTCATAAGATGAATGATTGTTATCACGTGAGTACCACAACTACATCAGCCAATTTTAAAATAATAAATATAAAAAAATGGTGCCTGAAAATAGACAAACGTTTGAAAACTTCGAGAAAGAAATGAAGGTACCATTTGTAGTATATGACGATTTCGAATCAGTACTCAAGCCAATTGAAACTTGTGAACTGGATCCCGAAAACTCGTACTCGATCAAGACATACAAACATAAGCCGTCCTCATTTGCTTATTGTAAATTTTTATACAATGATGTATAAATGTGAAAATCAAATAGAACTATGAGCGTCAACACGAATCCAATACAGTTTTCTGTGGTCATTTGTGCCTGGAGTTTCTCTCTGAATCAATTTGCAAATGAAAAATAACTCCAACGAAAGATCGGAAGGCTATCAAGAGAATGGAAAAATCGCTTGAGATGTTCTGGGAAATATCGTACCCTGACAAGTATGAACGGAATAATGCTTGCAAATATGCCTAAGAAAGTGGTTCTTGCATGTGCTACACACAAGATTGCATAGGTTTGGGAAAAACTACCCATACATTTTCAAGTTGATATCGACATAAAGAAGTATAAATACTGTTATGAACACCATCCTGATGAAAAACCTAATTAAGAGTTTGATTTTAATGATGGCCCTCCACCCAGAAAATTATTTTGTTGCCTTTGCAACATGAATATTGGTGTCAATAAAAATGACATTAATTAAAATACAATGTCGACGGAAAAATGTAAAATATTTAAGATGTGTTGTAGACAGCAATGAATTGATATGCGATTCATCGAATGTGTCAGTCATGCCATGAAAGTTCGAGCTTTAAGCTGTCGGGACCACTGTCTTGAGTGCAGACTCTCAAAACTGAAGCAAACAATTTAATCAGTTCCAGAATCAGTGATGACACCCCACCCATACTCCAGAAATACACTGTTGGAATCTCATGTGGTGACTATGAAATAGAAGAAATCAATGCTGCTATACAAAAACATTATGTTCATATTTTTTCACGACGTAAAAACGAACGATATCAATGCAGAGGACATTTTCTACCTACATGCCTGTTACAATACATTCAAATGTGAGATGAGATCAAAATATGAAATTGATCCGCCACATCCGAATTCTACTGCAAACATGATGGGATTTAGTCATGATATATTTTCACCAAATCGAATACATGAATCATCACAGCCAATAAATATTACAGTAGTATGACTCATCCGCTTGGATTGCAATATAAGATCTGGTTCTGATATCTGGTGAAGAATCACACATTCTCTTTTCATTCGATATTGATGTTGAGGCTGGATACAATCTCACAAGGGAACTACAAAATATTATATATATATATATATATATATATATATATATATATATATATATATATATATATATATATATATATATATATATGCTCGTCAGTCCAGAAGGTCGTCAGTTGGTTCAGAACATCACAGTGCGTATCTCAAATCGAAATGATTATCTCAACGATTTTGAAAATGATGAAGAGATTTTCATTATTTTGGAACTGAAGAAAATCGAATAATAAAAAATGAGATGGAATTCGAATTGCTATCAATAATCATGATGTTATACTTGATATTGCTGAGAGTTTGATTTATTTAGAAGGGAAATTCACCCCTAAGAATGAAATGAAAATATGCTATCTTCGAATAAAATGCAATTGCTTTCCTTTTTGATGAAATCCGTTATGAAATGGGTGGTGAACAAAAAGCTGTTGTCAGAAAACCAGGGATAACATCTACAATGAACTATGATCTCGTTTGGGCCATCGCATGCAAACACCTCATTAACAACTGGGTGGGGGCTTTTTCAATCAACACGGGATGTCTTGGATGTAACCAATCACGTATTTTGCGGAAAATTACCACTGACATATTTGATGGGTTTCGCTGAAGATTTCAACAAAATGCCAAACAAGAACAGAATTCAATTATCGCTCGATCTTTCAGAAACTCATATATTGGGGTGATCGATGCTGATTTGAAGTTGAATAAAATCGAATGAAAAATAAGACACATAGTACCAGATGTTAAACATGAACTCAAACTCCTGAATAGAATCAACTTACATGGTTTCAATCAAAAATCAAGCTAGCATATCGTATGTGAGATCTTTATGAACTTCCATCATTACGTGGAACATCTTGGGACATATAGGGCATCAAAACATCATCATCGGATTCGAAAATACTACCACATTCGAAGATAGAACAAAGAACGTCACAAAATTCATAACTGCAGATATCAACAATATTCGAGTAAACTTGAATTCTGGAGTATACCCATACGAGCGTTAGAATTTGGATTTCGATGAAAAATTCGATTCATTAGCTCATTATGCTTATGAGAACTTTCGAAGAAGTTATTATGATAGGGACATCAGTGAACCTCTGATGGATATTGGTCAATTTCGTGAGAATCCACTGTTCATCATCGATTGTTCACATCGACCGAATGCAAGAAAATCTTCGACTATCGATATGAAGGTTGAATTTGAAATCAGGAAGACCAAGTTTCCAGACAACACCAAAGTATATGCACTCATTCTGCATGATACATTCCTAACATACATTGCATTGGATGGCTCGGTGCACAGCAGATATTGACACATATTGATACTTTTATTTCAACCCTACTCGTTTTCTCTTATCTTCATTTATATTTTTATTATGTAATAATTTTTCCAATTTCGTATTATGGGAATGTGTTGACGAACCCTTTTTGAAATAACCAAAAAAGCCAAATGAAAATTAGGGTGCAGGGAAACAGTAAGAAACAGCCCTACCGTGTTCTTATGACTGTAGACTGTCGTGATCTTCTTGGCTGCTTGGAGGGGCAGGCCTACCAGTTTCACCAAACCGTGTAGAAAGTTTCAAAGGATGCGATCTCCACAAATAGGTAGAGAAAAAGTCGTAATTACCGGAATCAACAATTAATTGATGTGGACATTTCGATTCGACTCACTCGATACAACTTTGGTATTGGCTCGAATACCGTTCCACTGCGCTATACGCGTTCAACAAAAACGTTCAAACAAAAAACCCTTATACCCAAAAACATTTGTTTCTTTCTTTTGAAGAGCAATTAACTAAGGAGAATGAATAGTATGGAAAATGTCAAGTATTCACACCGAAAATGAATCATATTTCTACATTATTATGAGATTATGATTTCCAATTATAAAATTCACAAACTAAGGTATAATATTCAAATTAAATACGGAACAGAATGGAATAAATGAAACATGAAAGTGAAACTAATGTGTTTTATTCAATTTTTTGGTACATATAAACAACCCAAAATTATTTCTTCACCATATTTATCATTTTCTCGACCATCTTCAATTTCTTCACGATTTTCATCATTCAATTGTAACTTCTGGTAACTTCACAGGTTCAATTCAATTTTTGCCTCACAAAGATGATTCAGATCCAAAGTCCCAGCCGAATATTTGTCGCAAATTTCCATACCGCTGTTGTAGTTCTCAGCATCATGAAGACATAATAATATCCCTTCTTCATCATAGCACACCTCAGGTCATATACGATTGTATGTTCAGCATTCTCACTCAACGGCTTCAGTTCGGAAGACATTCTCTGGTTGGATGAAGCTAGATCTACGGCCTGGATTCAATGTTCACTAGTATACTGCATCCACATCTATGAATGATTGAACTGAGAACGAATGAAAAATATCAGATAAACCATGAACGCATCATCATCAATTATACCCACAGGCTTTATCGTCTTTCGATATATAAAGTGAATGTGTTCAACGATGTATGAAAATGTCATCTAAATATTCTTATTTACAAATAAAACACTCATAACGTAATACATATGATTACAACTGATGCTATTCAATGCAATTGAATTCGACAAGAGTTTTCATATCAGCAAAACTCTGTGGGCTCTGACCTACATAAACTAATCTATAGGGAGCTTGGTGGAGTGTAGATGTGAGGTGAAGTGTGTGCTCGTGTTAGTTGGTGAATCTCTATTGATGTGGGTGTATATACAGGTATGTGTACCTCATGCAAACTAGTTTGTACAGAGAACACATGAAGGAATATGTCCAACTCCATACCGTGTATGCAATCTATTCTTCATACTCATAAAGAATATCTTTACCGTGTATGCAAATTCCAATGCCATTACCCCCCACCCCCCTGCACTGCCACTCACTGACGAGATGAGCTCACAGACGACATTGCTCATTAGTTGGTAGATCTTGTGGTGTGAAGACATGTGCACTCTGTACAAGATTGTTTGCACTTAGTACACATGAAGAATAATCTACATTACCGTCAAATTTTTTACACAAAATATTCTACATTTTTAACTTTGCTTCAGATATATCGCTAGGTCAAAACTATGCACCAGACATATCATTCAAAGTCAACCTAATTACACCACTTTTCATCAATTAGTCATTAATGACAACCTAGTGGTGGGGGGAGGCATAGAACCGTTTCAAACCTTCTTCTTTCCACTATAGCAGGGAAGCTTGTTTTTTTTTTTTCACCTGTATAATTGTTGTCTTTCAATTCCTCAATGGAGGTGTTTCATTTTATTTGGATCGAGGGAGTCATATATTTGTTCAACTCTACGTTTATCTCATCTGAAAGATTTATAT
The DNA here is from genome assembly GCA_032362365.1 of Zygogramma bicolorata. Classification (NCBI taxonomy): domain Eukaryota; kingdom Metazoa; phylum Arthropoda; class Insecta; order Coleoptera; family Chrysomelidae; genus Zygogramma; species Zygogramma bicolorata. The sequence continues at coordinate 1,350,159 of JAVJAQ010004813.1, read as the reverse complement.
ATTGTTGTTTGTCTTTTTCACCTTCATCTGATGAAGTCGAAATTAAATCGGATATTTTTTTCGAAATTTTCTTGACTTGAAACTTTTGAAACAATGTTAATGTGAATTACGGGTGTGGTTTATGATAAAATTTGAAGCAAGCCCTTGCTAAAGTGATATTTCTCTGGGTCGAATCTAGAATATAGGACGTAATGTCTTTTATTTTCGTGGAAGCCGTCTGACCTGTCTTTCACAACCAGGTCTCCGGAGAGAACCTCAGCCTCTAGGGTTATTGCGCTTTGTTTCCTCATATTTCATGACACCTATTCCAACAGCCTTGTCCCCTGCACAAGTTTGTGCAGGTTGATTGCTGGGTGTTCGTCATATTCTTCTGGATCCATGATTGGTTTTCCATATATTTGTTGTCTTTCGTGATCAAGAGCCTCACTTTCGCAGAGTACGTGTCGAGCTGTCTCCATCCCTTCGATACATTGTCTGCAGCTGAGGTCGCCGTTGTACAGCCCTATCTTGTTCAGGTGTCCTCTGAATGAACAGTGTCCAGTCAGTAGCCCTGTTATAATCTTAGACGTAATGTAGTTTACGTCAGCTGAAATCTTTTTTATAGGAATGTCCTTGCCAAATACAAATTCAAAGCTAAATTTTGGACCTCATCCGGGATGGGTATGTATGAAATGTTTTTTGTCCACTTTGGAATTGATTTTTATTTTAATTCTGAAATTTTCTTTTATTAATTGATTGATTCATTGATGTTTTTTCATCTCGACTCTATGAAAAATTTTGTTATATTTTCTAAGTTGTCTGGGTTCGGAATATTGGAGCGAACACGTCTGAACGGCTTGCCTGCCGAACTGTGACTACGAAGCAATATCAAGATTCCATAAGGCTACTCAACCTACAATATTCCTAGTATCTTGTGGTGCTTTAAAAAATCATAGTCATGCTGGTAATCACAATTGCATTTCATTTCATTGAATAAAACATTCCCTCTGAGAGATATTGTATTATTTTCCCTTTTTATTTGTGGCTTTGCGGAAAAACAATAAGAAAATGTTGAGCTTGTCAGGTTGTGAAATCTATAGATTTGTAGGGAAAATATATATTGACTAAAGAATTAACAAAACCACTGAATGACATACCTTGAATTATTTTATCATTCCTGTTTGGAATTCGAACTGACTGTATATGAATATTGTTGAACTTTCTTACATGAAAAACACAGTTTTCTAGTGAAGAATATTACATGAAAATTTGTAACAAGATATTTTTTTGTCAGAAATTTCCAAAGAAAAATCAGATTTTTTTTCTCATTGTAGAACTTTTTTTTAACAATCTAACGATAAAGCTACATGTACTCATTCAACTATGCTAATGAAGTATATGCTTTTGAGGAAAGCAATTTTTGGTGAGTAGAACGGTTAGAGGGTTTCAGAGTCACTTCCACCATTTACCTTAGGGGCTACCGCGCGAAATGACTTCGACATGACCTTCATTGATTTTTGTCTCAAATTGCATCATTACGGTTAGTAATACATATTTCGAACGTCTAATGCATCATAAGTGTACATTCTATTATGATTGAGAGGTGAACACCTAACGAAAGTGATATATCGTTTTTTGATTTTTGTAGCCCTGTAAAGGGCCGATAGTTTTTTGAATCATTGGTCCAAGGTGAGTGCTGCGAGATAGGGGTGTCATTGCAGATCATGCATGTATCGATATATCGGTATTGTGTAAACAGAGTGTCACATGTTTTACACCGTATCCATGATAAGTCACTGAATGGTCGAATCGTATGCATATCCACGTGCTCTCACCACCCACCATTGTTCATACGAGCAGCATAAAATCTGAAACATATTAGGCATATCTTTTCAATGTGTCCGGTGACGGTGACAATCCATACATAACTCTCGGTTATACAACACAACTATATTGTTTTCCACGGTGTGATTCATATTTAGCGCCTCGACTCTCAATATCACTACACCACCAGCCAAACCATCGAGTTTATTGAAATCCACATCGCATTCGACAAAAACTTCTTCGTCTTCAGCGACTAGCTGTTCACTGCCAACCAACTCATTCTGTCCGATAACTTTACCAAAATTATAAGTAGAATCAGCTTGCGCCAGAACATCTAACACTGCAACTCTCTCTTCTGCCATCTTGGTTATATCCTTCGAATGCTCTGAATAACTGAGCGAAGTTTGAGAGCCTGCGGAAACTTTTACACAGTTTGGTAGTATCGGTAGTGGTGGGGGCTCCCCTTTACCAATTTTAACCGTATTATATATGTAGGATGGGTTGGCATGGTATATAAGTCAATTCTATCGATTGAGTTCTATCATTTTCACTAGCAAGTGACAAAATACCTTTTACTAAAGAATGGGATTCTTTACCGAAAGTGTGCATCTATCCCTTAGGGATTGTTGGAGCTGCTCAGTGTAACAATTGTAAAGTCACTCGAACCAAATCACATTTCAATCCATGTACCGGATTTTGTACCGGGTGTGTTTCACGAAATCCAATGTCACAGCCCGAGCGAATAATGAGTTCAAGAAACGAACAGGGAAACCATTCTGGCCATTTGCAGAAATATTCGTAGGACTTGTGAGATAGAAGAGACGCCACTTCATCAACGTTGCTTGCAGTGTGATAAGTACACTACGGACTGCTGGAACCATATATGTGCTGTTCGTAGGAGTAACTGGCAGTTATGCGAAAAAGTTGGTCAACCCCACCCTGACAGAAGAATCCAACATTCACCGACCTTGGGCAAGAAAGTCTACCTGATGCTATTTCTCAATAATCAATAACCACCGTTGTGATAATGATGAATGAATTGATTGAATGGCATTACATTTGTATCATTTATTTTCCAGATATGAAAGCTACCAATTGAAAGACTTTAGAACCATTTGATCGAATGAAACAAACAAATTTTGGGTGATTTTACATTTATTTTGGAAAAGATACCATTATTATACTAGTATATTCTCATAGAGCTCAATTATTCACTATAAAGATAATCGAAATTATTTTCATATAATTATTGAACCATATCTGATTCATCAATCCACGAATTATGCTCACATGGAAGACCTAACCACTTCATATATAGTTTATTATATTTTCTTTTTAACACCTTCTCCACTAGATACACGTCAGGATTCGCAGTTTTCAATAATTCTCCCTCATGAAAACAGCCTCTTATTGAATGGCCTTTCATATCTCCAAGAATATATGTAGTAGGGTGTGGTAGGGCTGATTATTTCTACAATTTCAAAGAGTTCTGTCGTGTAGTTGGCTGTGAACCCATTTTCAAATATGTATTTATAATTGCTCATACGTATAATATCGGTCAATTGGAATTTGGGTGTACTTTGTTTCCTTCGGATTCTTCTGATGGCTTCGAATTTTGATTTTGTAGTTGAATTAACATTTATGGGTTTTATGCCAGTAGTACTATGCACCTTGTTGTTACTTTTCTTCGTTATGATCGAAAGAATATCAATCCACTTGTGATTCCCCCTCATCGAAAATATTTTGTAGAGCCTTGTTGTGATTCTTCGAATCACCCTTTCTGCTATGGCTGCTTTTTTGCTAAATGTTGAATGATAATTGATTTTATATTGTCACATGAGAGATGAAAATTTTTTATTGAAAAATCCTTTCCCTTGATCACTTTGCTGATGTTTTGGAGAATACTTGGCTTGCTTCAGATCACGTTTCATTGAATTGGTTATGGTACTACCAGTTTCCAGTTTCATTTTAAGTCGGCACTGTGCATATATTATGGGTAGCAATCAATCACAAAGATATATCGATGACCTCTGTTGATTCTTGCGAATGTTTGCTTCTCTGCTAGATCTGTTTGCCATAGATTTTCAAACCTTATGATGATAGTTATTCCGCTGTGAAAATTACGTCGTACTGAGACATGTAACTCGTTTACGACTTGTCGCTTCACATCACCCATTCCATAATTCATTCTCCCCTTCGAGTGCAAATGAAAAAAATCTCGTGATATTACTTCATTGAAAATGAGGTGGCAGTGATTATTATTTGTAAATGTTTCAATATATTTTACTTTCTTCACGCAATTCCTCAATCATTGCAATTATTTCATCATTGTGTCCAGTATGACCAGCTACCTTCGAAGATACTTATAGTCGTAAACGAGCAATCAACCCCTTGGGTGAGTTCCAGAAGATATAATTCGCTGGTTTGGGATCATCAATTTTTTGCATTTTGTTTCGATTGACTGTTCCACCAATTTTAGTTCTATCCCACATTCGATAATGAGTCTAGTATAGTTTGAATACCTTCGCGAATTTTTTTGGTGTTGTTTGTATAAAGCGTTCGTTACTTCCAATATCTTTGAATATGTTTGACGATTTTGTTCATCGTCAATATTTTATGGATCCTGCAGGAATATTATACCACATAATTCTGGAATGCCGGGAATTTTTTTTTTTTCGCTTTATTGGTATCCCAACTCACTATGTTTCCATCATCTGAATGTACCTGAAAATTTCCATTTTTAGTTTCTGTGTGAAAGGATCCATTCGTTCGCCAAATGTTGTATCATACGCCACATTTCTACATCTGATATCTCAAATTTTTTTTTCAATAGATCTTCGAGACTTTCATCTACATTGGATGGGGAGTTGAGATCTGAAGAACTGTTGCGTTATGATGATGGTGGTGTCCCAAATAGGCTCGCTGAAATTTAATTATTTATTGTGTTTGAGTCACGGTCTGCAGATGACATACTACCAGAAGATCGCTTTCTTTCTATTGGAGTACTCCTGGGATATGATAGTAGTCTGAAAGATCACTTGATTGTTGGATAATTGCGATATTTTCGATGTAGTGGTATTTGATGATAAAACATTCAAAGTTCCGTAATGGGTCCATGAAGTTTTTCCAGTGCCATACGATTCTCAATATGAATATGCTTGATTTAGTTGAATTTTCTTCAGACAGCTTCTGATGTCTCAACTAGTTGACGTTTCGAATTCATTTCATTGCTTCCATTTCCAGCTACAGAACCATTGTTCGACTTCATTTTCCATTATACACGAACTCACTGAAGTGACCTCTATACAATCCAATGATCGATTGAAGTTTAATGGAATCATCATGAAAACATGGAACTCCCGATTCCCTTGCGATATCTACCTTCATATATTCTACCCCTGTCAATAACTGGAAATCCATATTGATCCTCTCAACATTTAACACACATCAATTGAAACTGTTTGAATGTCACATCGGGTGACACATGATGTGGATAATTATGGTGAAGATATTTGTCTCATATTGCTTGAACATTATGATAAAATTGGTATTATCACGCACTAATTACTTAGGTACTCGTGAATATGTCTGTGCAAGATAAAAACAATCAACATCTTCATGACGTCCAATACAGACTTATGATCTTATGATATCCTGATATTCACATATCACATCATCGAAAATGAAAACAGAGGGCTCCACTATTTCTGCATTATTGCTGAACGTATAAAATCCTAACCCATTGATAGGTTCCAACACATTTTGCAGGAATTGATTCTTGGGTGTATTGATTGATTTCGAATGAAGATAAACATTTGCGAATCACTAACCATGAGGATGTGTCGAGAGTGATATCATTGCATTAGTCTTTCCACAATCTGGAGGTCCAATGATGAGCCCTCGAACTGATGATGGAAGTGGTGGGCTATGTCTCAACAATGCCTGCCAATTAAATCCACACCAAAATTGCTAATCCAGATTGTCTACAACAAAATTTTCTTTTTGTTTCACGATGCACATCGTAGAACGGTTGGAGACTATGTAAATGAAAAAATGCTATGAGCATCTCAGGTTAATATGTACCCACAAACGATACGGACGTACTGATAGTAGGAGGCAGAGTGAATTAGGTTGTGGATTCGTCAATAAATTGATAAACACACTCCCATTCGAATAACATATACCTGATGGTTATCAATATTGTGGATCCGGTACGAAACTGAATGAACATTAAGCACGAAACGATCCTTGAATCAATAAATTGAATATTGCATGTAGAAAACACGACTAACAATATTCAAATCATCCATAAAATCTCACAGCAAGGCATATAGCAGACAAAGAGCTAGAATACGTAGCCTGGGATAGGGTTGAATCGAAGGACGCAAATATCGGGGAAATACCAGCCGACTTGGTGGTCACCAATATTATAAAAACAAAAAGACATTTGCGGATGAGCTGTGATAATTTCAAAGAGAGAAGAAATGGGAGAGAAGAATCAAGGTGAAATGAAAACATAAGTTGCATTCGGTGCTGAAGTGGTTAGTAAAGTGCGAAATGTATTGAAAAAATCTTGTGGGGATGAGTTTGTGACGACTGATAGATAAAAAGCCATCACTGTAGTATCGCAAGCAGCACGTGAATACCTTAAAGCTGTCGATGGTAAAAAAATAAATTTGCACACCCCGTATAATTCAGATTCCCAAAATTGGTGGGATTTTCCCATTGATTACCATTTTACCTTGACTTTCCGTACTCGGAAGTTTGGCAGGTGCAGCTGCAGGGATTACCAAGGCTGTTAATCAGCAAAAGCAAGCAGAGCAGCTCTCACTGAGGCCAATCGTCACAAAGGAAAGAAAAAGAAAAAGATATCGCATTAGGTAAACGTGGTAGTGGAATATATCCTACCTAACCTCATGGTGGAAGATTGGGATTTCATTTGAAACCATACAAACCTTCACAAACACACAAATCAAAAAACTAGTTGATTCTCTACCTCTGAGGCCTGTCAACGATTTCGATCTCAATTATTATGCAGAGAAATTGAAAATTCCCACTCTCGTGGTGTTTTTATGAGTGACAGATTTCCCTCTTCACTACCAAAACTGTATGAGACAGCTATTGTCAATTTAGATAAAACGAGTGGTCCTGAAACACATTGGGTGGCATACAAGAAACATGGAAAATAGGTCACATATTTCGATAGTTCTGGAGATTTACCCCCACCAATGGAATTGATTCGATACTTTCAAAAATATAGATGTGGAAATCAAATAGAACTATGATCGTCACCAAAATTTCAATACAGTCTTCTGTGGTCATTTGTGCCTGGAGTTTCTCTCTGAATCAATTTGCTAATGAAAAATGACTCCAACAAAAGATCGGAAGGCTATCCAGAGAATGGAATAATCGCTTAAGATGTTCTGGAAATATCGTACCCTGACAAGATTGAATGAAATAATGCTTGCAAATATGCCTAGGAAAGTGGTTCTTGCATGTGCTACACACAAGATTGCATATTTTTGGGAAAAACTACCCATACAGCTACAAGATGATATCGACATAATGTGGTATAAATACTGTTATGAACACCATCCTGATGAAAAATCTAATTCAGAGTTTGATGTTAATGATGGTCCTCCACCCAGAAAATTAATTTGTTGCTTTTGCAACATGAATATTGGTGTCAATAAAAATTACATTGATTAAAATACAATGTCGACGGAAAAATGTTTAAGATGTGTTGTAGACAGCAATGAATTGATATGCGATTCATCGAATGTGTAAGTCATGCCACAAAAGTTCGAGCTACAAGCTGTCGGGACCACCATCTTGAGTGCAGACTCTTTTCCACCCATCGAATTGAATAAAAACCGCCGTTATGGATTAGGACTCTTGGGGATTCTACGGATGCAATACAATCAATGATGAAACTGAAGCAGACAATTTAATCAGTTTCGGAATCAGTAATAACACCTCACCCATACTCCAGAAATACACTGTTGAAATCACATGTGGTGACTATGAAATAGAAGAAATCAATGCTGCTATACAAAAACATATTATGTTCAGATTATTTCACGACAAAAAAACAAACAATATCAACGCAGAGGACATTTTCTACCTACATGCCTGTAACGATACATTCAAATGTGAGATGAGATTAAAATATTAAATTGATCCGCCACATTCGAATTCTATTGCAAACATGATGGGATTGAGTCATAATATATTTCCACCAAATCGAATACATGAATCATCACAGCCAATAAATATCACAGTAGTATGACTCATCCGCTTGGATTGCAATATAATATCTGGTTCTCATATAAATAATGAACAATACCACATTCTCTTTCCATTCGATATTGATGTTGAGGCTGGATACAATCTCACAAGGGAACTACAAAATATTATACATATGCCCGCCAGTCCAGAAGGTCGTCAATTGGTTCAGAACATCACAGTGCGTATCTTATATCAAAATGATCATCTCATTGATTTTGGAAGTGATGAAGAGATTTTCATTATTTTTGAACAGAAGAATATCGAATGATGAAGAATGAGATGAAATTCGAATTGCTATCAATAATCGAGATGTTATACTTGATATTGCTGAGAGTTTCATTCATATCGAAGGGAAATTCACCCCTGAGGATGAAACGAAAATATGCTATCTCTCGAATAATGCAATTGCTTTCCTTTTTGATGAAATCCGTTATGAAATGGGTGGTGAACAAGTAGCTGTTGTTAGAAAACCAGGGATAACATCTACAATGAACTATGATCCCGTTTGGGCCATCGCATGCAAACACCTCATTAACAACTGGGTGGGGGCTTTTTCAATTGAAACAGGATATCTTGGATGTAACCAGTCACAGAATTCAATTATCGCTCGATCTTTCAGAAAGTCATATATTGGAAAGATCGATGCTGATTTGGAATTGAATAAAATCGAAAGAAAAATAAGACATATAGTACCAGATGTTAAACATAAACTCAAACTTCTGGATAGAATAAAAAAACATAGTTTCAATGCAAAAATCAAGCTAGCATATCGTATGTGAGATCTCTATGAACTTCCATCATTACGTGAAACATCCCAAGACATATAGGCCATGAAGATAACCAACGCTTCGGAAACACCCCGTTTCGTCATCATCGGATTCCAAAATACTGCCACATTAGGAGATAGAACAAAGGACATCACAAAATTCATAACTACAGATATCAACAATATTCGAGTGACCTCGAATTCTGGAGTATACCCATATGAGCGTTAGAATTTGGATTTCGACGAGAAACTTGATTCATCAGCTCATTATGTTTAGAGAGAGAGGAGTTATTATGATAGGGACATCAGTAAACCTTTAATGGATAGTGGTCAATCGTGAGAATCCACTGTTCATCATCGATTGTTCACATCAACCGAATGCAAGAAAATCTTCAACTATCGATATAAAGGTTGAATTTGAAACCATGAAGACAAAGTTTCCAGATAACATACTTACATACATTGCATTGGATGGCTCGGTTTACAGCAGATATTGACACTCATTGACACTTATTGATACTTTTATTTCAACTCTTATATATTTTTTCATTATATCTTTGTACTCATTTTCTTTTATCTTCATTTATATTTTTATTATGTGATAATTTTTTTCAATTTTGTATTATGGGAATGTGTTGACGAACCCAAATAACCAAAATAGCCAAGTGAAAAGTCGGGTGCAGGGAAACAGTAAATAATAGCCCTACCGTGTTCTTATAACTGTAGACTGCCGTGATCTTCTTGGCTGCTTGGAGGGGTAGGCATACCAGTTTCACCAAACCGTGTAGAAAGTTTCAAAGGATGCGATCTTCACAAATAGGTGCAGAAAAAGTCCTAATCACCAGAATCAACAATTAAACGATGTGGACATTTCCATTCGAATCACTCGACACACCTTTTGGTATTGGCTCGAATACCGTTCCACTGCGCTATACGCGTTCAACAAAAACGTTCAAACAAAAAACCCTCATACCCAAAAACATTTGTTTCTGCCTTTTGAAGAGCAATTTACTAAGGGAAATAAATAGTATGGAAAATATCAAGTATTCACATCGAAAATGAATCATATTTCAACATTTTTATGGGATTATGATTCCCATTTATAAAATTCACAAACTAAGGTATAATATTTAAATAAAAGACGGAACAGAATGGAATAAATAAAACATGAAAGTGAAACTAATGTGTTTTATTAAATTTTTTGGTACATTTAACCAACCTGAAATTATTTCTTCCTCATATTCATCATTTTCTCGACCATCTTCAATTTCCCCACAATTTTCATCATTCAATTGTAACTTTTGGTATCTTTACAGGTTCAATTCAATCATTGCCTCACAAAGATGGTTCAGATCCAAAGTCCCTGCCAAATATTTGTCACAAATTCCCAAACCGCTGTTGTAGTTCTCAGCATCACGAAGACATAATAATATCCCTTCTTCAACATAGACACACTCAGGTCATATACGGTTGTATGTTCAGCAGTTCTCACTCAACGGCTTCAGTTCGGAAGACATTCTCTGGTTGGATGAAGCTAGATCTACGGCCTTGATACAATGTTCACTAGTATACTGCATCCACATCTTTGAATGATTTTACTGAGAACGAATGAAAAATATTAGATGAACCATGAACTCATCATCATTAATAATACTCACATAGGACTTTATCGTCTTTCGATATATAGAGTAAATATGTTCAACGAAGTATGAAAATATCATCTAAATAATCTTATGTACAAATAAAACACTTATAACGTAATACATATGAATACAACTGATGCTATTCAATGCAATTGAATTCGACTAGAGTTCTCGTTTTCATACCAGCAAAACTCTGTGGGCTCTGACCTAAATATACTAGTCTATATGGAGCTTGGTGGAGTGTAGATATGAGGTGAAGTATGTGCTCGTGTTAGTTGGTGAATCTCTATTGATGTGTGTGTGTATATGAAGGTATGTGTACTTCATGCAAACTAGTTTGTACAGAGAACACATGAAGGAATATGTCCCACTCCATACTGTGTATGAAATCTATTCTTTATACTCATGGAGAATATCTTTACCGTGTATGCAAATTCCAATGCCATTACCCACCACCCCCCTTGCACTGCCACTCACTGACGAGATGAGCTCACAGACGACATTGCTCATTAGTTGGTAGATCCTGTGGTTTGAAGACATGTGCACTAGATTGTTTGTACTCAGTACACATGAAGGCTAATCAGCATTACCGTCAATGTCTCACACAAAATGTTCTACATCTTCAGCTTTGCTCCAGATATATCGTTCAAGGTCAAAACTATGCACCAGACATATCGTTCAAAGTCAACCTATTTACACCACTTTTCATTAATTACCATTAATGACGTCCTAGTGGTGGGGGAGGCATAGAACCGGCTCAAATCTCCTACTTTCCACTATAGCAGGGAAGCTTATTTTTGGTTTTCCACCTATATAATTGTTGTCTTTCAATTCTTCAATGGAGGTGTTACATTTTCTCTGGATGGAGGGAGTCGGATATTTGTTAAACTCTACATATGCTGTGTTCATGATTATCTCATTCGAAAGATATATATTGTTGTTTGTCTCCTCACCTTTTTCTGATGAAGTCGAAATTAAATTCGGATTTTCTTTCAAGATTTTTTTGACTTGAGTAAAAGATTTTGAAACAATGTTAGGGTGTATTACGGGTGTAGTTTATGATAACATTTGAAGCAAGCCCTTGCAATAGTGATATTTTTCTGAGTCGAATCAAGAATATTAGACGTAATGTCCTTGTTTTTTCGTGGAAGCCGTCTGACCTGTCTTTCACAACCATGTCTCCGGAAAGCACCTCAGCCTCTAGGGCTTATTGCGCTTTGCTTCCTTATATTTCATGACACCCGTTCCAACAGCCTTGTCCCCTGCACAAGTTTGTGCAGGTTGATTGCTGGGGGTTCGTCATATTCTTCTGGATCCATGATTGGTTTTCCATATATTTCTTGCCTTTTGTGATCCCGAGCCTCACATTCGCAGAGTACGTGTCGAGCTGTCTCCGCCCCTTTGTTACATTGTCTGCAGCTGAGGTCGCCGTTGTACAGCCCTATCCTGTTCAGGTGTCCTTTGAATGAACAGTGTCCAGTCAGTAGACCTGTTGTAATCTGAGACGTAATGTAGTCTACGTCAGCTGAAATATTCTTTTTGGGAATGTCCTTGCCTACTACAAGTTCAAAGCTAAATTTTGGACCTCATCCAGGATGGGTATGTTTGAAATGTTTTTGTCCTCTTTGGAATTGATTTTGATTTTAATCCTGAATTTTTTTTATATTTTTTAAGTTGTCTTCTAATAAAATTTCGAAAAATTAGTTTACCTATTTGTGTAATCATATTACTTTCGCGCCTGTATGTGAATGTAAGTGTATGTACGTTTTCAATGAAGTTGCAAATTGTTATAGTTCAATATCTTTAATAAACTTGAAAGTGGCATTAAAGTCTGCATAAGAGTATATTGCACATGTTGATGCTCATCATTTCAATACAGAAAGATGCCCAAAAGCAGAAATTACAGTTTTATATGTTAAATCAAAACCCAGATCCTAATATAAACCAAACAAGTACTTGTCAGGATAAGTGAATAAAGATAAAAAATTCCAACAATATTTGTGTTATCAAACCAGTGGCGGAGAAATTCGAATCAACCTATAAATTTGGAAACATGGATACTTGTGGGAAGTGCAATAAAAAGTTTGATAATGGTCAGTTATTTGCATGTGATAGTTGTGAACTATCACTATTCAGTAAATTTGGAAACTTAACGGGATTCGAGAAGAAATGTATGCAGTTGAAAACCAGGAGGAAACTAAAAATTTTCTGTGAGCAGTGTGGATGGTTTTCATAAAGTACCAGCCCCCATCAAGGAAGTATCAGAATTGAAAGATCTTGTTGAGAAACTCGGAAATAATGAAAATAGTTCCCAAATAACAAATGCAACTAGTGTATGTCAGATACCAGACATGAAAGAAGTGATATCGGAAATGCTGGATAGACAAGGAAGAGCTTCAAACATAATAATTTACAATATGAAAGAATCACAGAAAAATACGCAAAATGAACGAAACTCAGAGGATAAGTAGGCACTTGAGTACATTTCAGAGGATAATAATATCAACAAAAACAATATTGAACTGTTTAGCCTTGGAAAATTTGATGCGTCAAAAATAAGGCCAATGGTTATTCTGGGCTCTCCAGAGGACACTACAATATTTCTGAAAAACAAATCTACAAATCAAGAATAAAGTTATCTGGAGACCAAACCAAAGCTCAACAAGAATATAAAAATGCATTAAAGCCATACTTGAAGAGTTCATAAGAAATGGTGACGATTCGAAAACAATGAAATTTATTAATGATAAACCTACCATTGTAAACAAAAATATTACTTCACAACGAAAAAGCTGATAAAAGACCCTGATATACAGCTCTTTTATGATATCATCCATATGAACGCCCAAAGTTCGCTGCATAAAATCGACCAAATCCAAATAAGCATTTCATGTTACTCTCCAAAAATAATATTAGTCAGTGAGACTAGAATAACAAGTGGAATTGAAGATCCAGAAATCAAACTTGGTTATAGCCATATTCGATGTGATTCTCCAAATCGATAAACTGAAGGTGTTGTGATATATCTAATACAGTTTTCGAAACAGAAATCTTACATTGTGAAAGATAATTGCTGGTGTAAGTTCATAAGGGCAAATTTTGGTGTGTGTCAATTGTTACTATGACGACCGGGTATATTTGGTTGGCAAAAAGGCGAGCGGTCCTTGAGATGTTAAATACCCAGTCGGACATGAATAAATTTGGTTCGTGAATTCTTGGTGGAAATGATAACAATTGGCGGAATTTTCAACAGTTTTTAATTTGTTTAGGATAAGCGGCATCTTGAACATTCAGTTATACAACAAGTGAAACAGGGAATACATAAGGCCAAAAACGATGATTCCGTAATACAAAATATGTCTACGAGTCAATAGAACTCACATAATTTCGTTCATTACAATCTCGTACAGACATGGTACATAAATAATCAGATCATCGCTTCGGCTTTAACGGCTAGACTTACATAACATTTTGAAGAGCGATTCTGGGTATACTTCAGTTTAACGTTTAGCACTTCTAGCGACTGATTTATTACTGCACCACCGCGTTCTTGTTTCAATCACTGTCTACTGTTTGGTACATAATACGACATTATTTGCCACGAGTTTCGGTATTGAGGCCACACGTGTTAATTACCTCCCCACTATAAACTCGAAGTTGCAAGCTTTAGTTTCGGTCCATTTCTTGTGTGCTGATCTGAAGGTAAGGGTCGAAAATTTTAGTATTCTGTATAATTGTATAATACAAACTTCATTGAATATTTCAAGCAGTTGTTGAAATTTTGATTTAGAATTAATTATGCGAGCGTTTCAGGAATTCTTCAAAAGTGTTAATACTTTATAATGATTTTGAAAATATAAACAAAATTTTCCTTTTTGTTTCACTTGAGTAAATACATAGTTGAATTTAAAGGTTTCACATGAACGGATTTTGAAACAAAACTTAATTAGAAAGCTTTACCTTGACTTTTATGGAATCGCGTATTTGTTGCGAATTCATTTCTTTGACGGTGGCACCAAATTACCTCCAATACCCCAAAAAAATGGTTTGCCTAATCTTGAAAACCATTTTTGATTCAAAAGATAATATTTTTTACTCTCATGACTTGTTCAAACAGTAAACAGTATTTTTATCGTTTTATTGTTAAATAGAAATGCTCCCAGAGACTCCTCGTTTCAAAAGAATTCAAAAGTTACCTATCCTTGGATTCCAATGTCCCAGGAATATATACACATATTATATCTATACATATATAAGAAAGATAATAAGCAAATAAAAATATTCTACTGGCCTTCATCCATAGAACAGCCAAGTCAGTTCAGAAAATTGTTATTTGATCCATTTCATGAGCCGAAAAATGCTTATCACTAATGAATACATCCAAAAATCTCAAGGTAGTAAAATGGTTATATAGAAGAAATGGTTATATGCCAAAACCCTCAAAGTAATATAGCAAAAATTGGATTGAAGCGGGGATGTTCCATACTGTCGGGCATAAAATACTTGATTGGGCCCGTCTTGGAATCCCCCCTCAAAAACTCGAGGCGGAGGCGGTGGGTTGCATAGTTCGCAACGGCATCCTTCGTCTAGGAGTGAAGTTGAGGAAAGTCGTTGTGGGTTGACACTTCCTTCTTCTGTTGCTTCTGGGTCAGAAGTTTCTGGAATCTGCGTACACCTCTCGCACGGGCATGGTGGTCTACCGGCTAATTCGTACCATAAACAGGTACGTGCTTCCCCAGGTATACGGACACGCGAAATAATTCGGCATGAAAAATCATGCTATATAATATGTTGTAACCCAACTCATAGGATGATTAAACTGCTGTTTCGAACAGGTGAGGTCTCTCCCGCACTAGTTAGATTACCATCAGTAACGCGTATTTTTCTTCCGTATTCGGCATAGACCTCACTAACTCAATTAACTGATCCATTTGATTCAAAGTTAAGAACTCAACACCCGCGACGTGAACTTCTACTGTCCCCTCGCGCATTGAAAGTCCCATTCATATAGATTTTTCTTCCTAGAAATAACATTTTTTTAGCCGAGTATGAAACTTCACTCGAGTTTGTTTATCTGTCTGAAGGAAAGCGTCTAGAACTGTGTTTGTTAAGCGTATTTTTATTTTTATATATATTATTTTGTTATTCTTATTTCAACCGAACGTTGTCTCTGATGTCCATTTTGCCGATTTAGCGTTATTGATATTTACGATAACGATGTGCTGGAGTAAAAGTATTTGATGCCTTATGTATCTCAAATGTACAATTATCAATCTAGCGTTCTCCGTAGTATAAACATTACTTTTTGAACTGCCATGTACTTTTAAATGGATTTTCTATGTTATGTAATTCTTCATGCAATTCCGAAAATGCAATTACAGATTCATCTTTGGGTACTATTGATGCATTCCCATGCTCTGCTAGCGGCTTTTTAGGAGAATGGTATACTTTATTATCCGTTACCGTTGTCAGTTGAATTTGTTAATTTGTCCCATCATTTCTTGGTTTCATTTTTAAATTATATCGGCGTGCGCGTGCCACTCTCAAGTCTAAGGCAGAGACGATCGGGGAATCCTTGTCTAAAAATCAATACTCGGTGCCTTTTCTCAATGCTAGCGGCGCTGTAACTCGTAAATCGCATCTAGGGAAAACAGCGTTGTCGGCTTGTGAAAAATACTTGTATTTCTATACTTTCTCATTACGTGTCGCTTTTATTAGAAACGTTTTTTCAGGACCCAGTCATGTTCTGGTGCTGGCCCATTCGATCTTGTATGATGAGAATGGCTAATGGACGGCGTTGGTTCAGTTTCAATAATAGATTCTGAATCGGAATTTTCATTTTCAGGGTCGGCGTCGTTAATTTGTTCGCTATTTTCCTCGGAAATATTTGTATCGGCATTGCTGTTGGATTCGTTCTCCGAGCGCTCGCTACAAGCATGTTGGCTTTCTTCGATATCTGCAGATTCGGGCGAAATTTGATATTCGTCATTCGCATATACTAGGTCATCCAAAATTTCTTCTTCGGTATCAGTTTCGTATGCTCTTGCAATTACATAATTTCGCTGAATTAATAGTTCAGTCTCTAAAATATTCATAACTTGAATGGGGATGTCATTCTGTAATTCACAAACAGATCTTGCCACCATAATTCCTTGTTGAGTTTCTCCTCCTTCTATTATTACATTTACCGAAGTCAGTGCAGGACCTTTCTGCAATTTAGCGAAACAAATAGCCACACTCCGAGCAGGAATAATTAAATCCTTGGACAAATAAATTCCTACCCCATCAGTAACGACTTTTTCGGTTTCAGAATAGCTTCTTGAAGCAGTTTCTGCCTGTCCGTCATTGTCGTTCTTGAGATCGACTAAAGTATCGCTTCCTTTCATTCCTGACTCTCTTGGAATTCCTCGTATTCTCTCAATTTTCTCAATTTCCTCTTCTTTTTCTATTTCACTGTACTCTCTTTTTCTTGTTTCCTTGTTCACTTCATCTCTTGTTTCCTTTTTCTTATTCACTTCATTTCCAGTTTCCTTTTTCCTATTAATTTTATTTCCCCCGGTGAATGATTTTTTCCAAGAAACTTCTGATGAACTGCTGGAACTGGCCAAGTTCCTTGTTTGTAGTATAGGTGAAAGATTCATACGAAGTCTGTTGTTGTTGATTTCTGAGGGGTCGTCACACCCCTGCGTCGCTAAGCCTTCAGTCATTGACGGTGACCTCAAACTAGCGTCGCTCTTGAATTCTTCACTAACTAATCTCTGCATTTTCATCATTTCAATTTTCATCTCGTTCAATTCTTTTTCCATTTCTCGTATCCTATCAACATAAAATTCTTCTGTGTTTCTCATAAATCTTTTCTCTACCATCAACTCAACTTTTCTCAACTTATTCCTTCAACAAATACATACATCCATATCCCCAATCAATTTTCACTTCGAATTTCTGCAGAAAATCCAATCCTAGTAGTGAATCTGCATCGAAATTATCTGATTCAATTATAATGAAATCGTGTTCAATTACTTTTCTTGACTGAGTGATATAGGCATTTTCACGATTCCTTTATCTGGTATTTTTCTACCCTGTATATCAATTATATTGAAGGCAGTTGTCCTATCTATTCTGAACCCCTTGACGACGTCTGGCTTTATTAAGGATACTTGTGCCCCAGAATCAATCATGGCAGTATATAATTCGCCTTGAATCCATATCCGCGCAATATTTCGAGGTTTTTCGTCTTCCTGAGTGCAACTAAGTATACTTGCCAATCCAGTATCTAAGCATCGTTCTGAGACGGAGCAGCTGTAACGAGTCAAATTGTCGTTAGCAATTTTATGCAAATTTCAGGCATGCCCCGCTTAACCCCGAGCATTCCTGCCACAAATTCTATCCACCTTGGTGAATTTAGTTTCATCAGTCTGGGCAAGTAGGCTATCTTTCTGTTTATCACGGCCAATTGGTCGTTTCATTTCATCGAACTATCCAGTATCGCTGATCACTAGCGAAATGTCGGTGTATTTGTTTCGTGTAATTGAATGTTTAGTATATGAGGGTTTGTTCAGTAGTTCTTTTGGAATCAGCGTGTTGGAGACACTGTACGGATTTCCGAGTGTCAAAAATGAAATTTGAGAAGTGGGGATTTCCGTTCAGGCTAGTCTGTTGGAGAACATTCGAGAAGACAAGCAAGACGTCTGGTGAAGGCTGTTAGCCGTTTAAGCAAGAAAACAAATCGAAAGATATCTATTGGCTGTCGTGCCATCCTGTGCTGGGATTATCTTAGTTTATTGCTGCGTGGTAGATTGGAGTGAAGCGTTGTGGACTTAGGAGCGTCGTTGTTTTGGAAAAACGAGTTCAAAGTTGGTTTTTGGAGAACCGCTCACCCATACCCGTTTGAGGGGATCATCACCACCTAAAACGTATCTGCTGTCCGAAGATTGTTTGTAGTTTGTGTGGAACCCTCATTAATAAGATAAATGAGTTTATATTCTATAGCGTGGTTTTGTTGAATGATTTTTCTGAGACTGGCATTCGTCAAGCCCGTCATTTTGTTTTTGCATGTCCAGGACGATACTCGTCCTATTATTCAACATTTAAGTGATTTATCGCATCAGTACATTCAGTGATTTCTCTCAGATCGATCATGTTTGCTCTGTATTGTTTTTCCATAACGAAAGTAGTAAATTCGCGTAGGACTGGGGGTGATAGGGATTTTTTTATCACAAACAAAATCCGTGATTGTAACACCGGTTTTTGTCTCATAGGGTTCTTACGAGAGGCCAAGTTTCGTCTGGGGTAACTGTTTTCTTTCCGGAAGGCCAAAATCCTGTGGAGAGGTTTTTGTACGTGTGAGGAAGCCGTGATTTCGCGAAGAGTGGAGATTTTGTTGGAGGAGACCTGGTTGTATAATCGAGTTTCCACCGCCGTAGACTGAGTAGGAAATCCAAATCCATAGTTCCTGTACCTGAACACCGTTGAGGAGTCGCATGTCAACGTCGTAGGGTGAACACGAAGTCCGTATCCACCTATACATTCAAGTAACTTAGTCGTAGTGATATATCAGTATTCTTTTATCTGTGAATCATATTTCCATAACAATTCGACGTGAAGTCGTACCTACGACACTAAAGAACATAACATACAGGGTTATCCTTCTTTGTAAGATATCTGCGGATAGCCAACAACATACTAAGTAAGCGCCCTATTTTTGGAAAAGGTAACCTCTGCAAATAGATCCCTTCGCCGACGTTCTGTTCATAATTTAGTTGTTTTATTCTGACGAACTTTCCGTACGGTATAATTTCCTAAGGTAATTTACCCTCGCATGTAGTGAAAAAGTCATTTGCCTATCTCAATTATCTACTCAGAATACCATAGTCCTCGAGCATTAGTCACACTACCGAACCTATTTTTTTATATCACAATTAATGTACTGGGTGGTCACATTAACAATGTTTTGAATATACGCGGTTATATTGGGTATTGGCTTTTTCTTTTTCCGATTTCCTAGGTTGTAGGAAGAAGCTAACATTGAACCTGCTGTGGTGCAAAACTAGGTGGTGCCCATTTTCTGTACAGGTGAGGTGAAATCGTCCTTGAGTCACCTCAACGCTCACCTGTAATTTACCCACGACCATCTCCACTTCGAGCGTAGCCGAGAGCATGCAGGGATTTTGAGCGTCGGTCCCCAAGAAAAGCCCTTATAACGATTTAAGTAATCAGTAATAGTTCAATAAATCAGAGAGATCGTTATACAGCTACATTGCGGGATTGAAATGCAGCCGCTGCGTGGTTTAAATTCCTTGGGGGCGGTCCATTTCTCGGGTGAAAATCTCTTGCTGTAGTGTATGTATCCCTGTATTGTCCTGGCCTCCTATTATTAGAATTTCTTGGTTGATATGAATAATTATTGCGTCCTTCTCCCTCTGGTCTATATGCTCTGAGTTCCCATGGTTTGCCTTTTGCACAATCTCGGATTCTGTGACCTGGCTTGTGACATTTATAGCACAAATTTTTATTCCTGTCATTTTCATATGTAGGCCGATTTCTAGCAATATGACCATTTTTATCGCATTTAAAACATTTTATGGATGTATTTTCCACACGTTGTTTCCTACTCGTACTAGCAAAAACTCCACGACATTCTCTCCCTTTGGGTTTTGTCATCTCTTCGATGATTTCTTCCCGTTCGGCTTTCTCAATGGCATCATCCACTGTGTCCGGTTGTGATGATAATACTGTTTTTCTTATCGGGTTCAATAAACCCATGACGAATTGGGTAACAAGGCTTTGCTCCCATTGTTGTTTCAAAATGATGTTTACGGCTGGATCTTCTGTGACTTTGAGGGTTTTAAGAGCTACTATTTTCAATCTTGCTAGAAATTGTCGGCATGTCTCTCCGTGTCGTTGGCGACATTCTAAAAATTGTTTTAGGGCCTGTCCTGGATATTGTACAACGCCAAAATGTGTTTTCAAACCCTTTTTTAATTCTTCCCAAGATTTGCTAGTCCTCGTAACTTCAATCGGACTATTGCGACTTTCTGATTCTCTCTCCAGTTTGCGATATTGGTAGTTTCGTCAATGATTTGTACGAACTCATTTATATTTGTTTTACCATCAAAATTTGGAATAGAATCGATGTTGAATGTAACTGGGAAAATTATCTCTTTCTTTTCTTCCTGAATCGGTTCGTTCACCATTATGTTAGAAATTTTTCCTCGCCAAATGTTTACGTGTTAAATATTTCCGTATATCCATAGGGGTTACCTATGAATTAACCAACGAATTCACCCCACACCTGACACCAAATGTGACGACCGGGTATATTTTATTGGCAAAAAGGCGAGCGGTCCTTGAGATGTTAAATACCAAGTCGGACATGATTAAATTTGGTTCGTGAATTCTTGGTGGGAATAATAACAATTGGCGGAATTTTCAACAGTTTTTGATTTGTTTAGGATAAGCGGCATCTCGAACATTCAGTTATACAACAAGTGAAACAGGGAATACATAAGGCCAAAAACGATGATTCCGTAATACAAAATATGTCGACAAGTCAATAGAACTCACATAATTTCGTTCATTACAATCTCGTACAGACATGGTACATGAATAATCAGATCATCGCTTCGGCTTTAACGGCCAGACTTACATAACATTTTGAAGAGCGATTCTGGGTATACTTCAGTTTAACGTTCAGCACTTCTAGTGACTGATTCATTACTGCACCACCGCGTTTTTGTTTAAATCACTGTCTACTGTTTGGTACATAATACTTGATCACCCTTTGTTACTATATTACTCTGACGTCATACTACTGTTACTGTATTACTCTTTCTATAGCACTCCATTCCAATACTATGATACTGGAATACTCTATTGGATTCGCAATTGCGAATGCTTTTATACCCCCCTCGAACAAAGAACATTCTTTGTGAGTTGCGAATTACGCAAGCTTCAGCAAGTGCTTTGAACATCTGTCCCCATTGAATTTTATGGGTTTCAAAACATCGCATAAATAAGTCGTAGAAATTGCGACATTATTTGCCACGAGTTTCGGTATTGAGGCCACACGTGTTAATTACCTCCCCACTATAAACTCGAAGTTGCAAGCTTTGGTTTCGGTCCATTTCTTGTGTGCTGATCTGAAGGTAAGTGTCGAAAATTTTAGTATTCTGTATAATTGTATAATACAAACTTCATTGAATATTTCAAGCAGTTGTTGAAATTTTGATTTAGAATTAATTATGCGAGCGTTTCGGGAATTCTCCAAAAGTGTTAATACTTCATAATGATTTTGAAACTATAAACAAAATTTTTCTTTTTGTTTCACTTGAGTAAATACATAGTTGAATTTAAAGGTTTTACATGAACGGATTTTGAAACAGAACTTAATTAGAAAGCTTTACCTTGACTGTAATGGAATCGCGTATTTGTTGTGAATTCATTTCTTTGACGGTGGCACCACATTACTCGAATGCCTTTATCATTCTTCATCTAGCTCAGATGCTTTATTCATAAAAAATCTGGAAAATGTCTTCGATGATATCTTTGCCAGTGATGAGCGGTGCATTTTGGTAGGATATTTCAATTTGGATTTGTATAATAACAGTTTCTATGTAAAAAAATCAAAGCTATGTTTCAAAAACATGGTATTGATCAACTAGTACTTGATCCTTCAAGAATTACCGATAACAGTGAGACTTCAATTGATTATGTGCTAGTTAATAATAATTGTGCAAATTGTTTTGTTCATCCTACCCCTGAAATGAGTGATCATTCATTGATATCTATTTGTCTCAAAAATAACAACCGAAATGGTAGCACTTCTATAAAAAAGTAAAGAAACCTGAGGGAGCAAAATTCGGATAAAATCAACCTAGATTTAATTTCATGTGATTGGGACCCGAATTCATCAGATTTCAGTGTTATATATACAAAATTATTCAACAACTGTCAATCAGTTTTCAATAAGGTTGGGCCAATTCGGGTTTGTCACTATGAAAGTAATATTCCATGGTTTGATAACAAAATTCATAATAAAATAAAACAACGGGATCAAACATATAAGGAGTTCATAAAAACTGTAGGGATGAATGAAAATGTGAAATAGGAATGATCCAAGAAACAGAGAAATGAGGTACCTAGTAGATTTGTTGAAAAAAAAAAGAACAAAACTTCTTCAATAAAGTAGATGTACAGAAATAATTCACAACTTATGTGAAAAACATCAAAAAAGCTCATGAACGTGAATTACCAAAACTTTCCGAACTGTATAGAATTCAATTTGATGAACCATATGTATATTGTTAATGATAAAACTGAAATAGTGAAAAAATTCAACTACTACTTCATTACTAGTATACCGCAAATTCTTGATGGTATTGAAAATATTGATGAAGGGAAGTTCAATAATTATAATTCATATTCTGATTTTTCACAGTTCCACCCATTAATAATGAATGAATTACGTCTAATGGTTAACTCCCTAGATAACAAAAACAATATCACTACTTTTATTCGGGTTTGAAGGCCGTCGTTTTTTGGAATTTTTTCCTGACGTTTCGCTGGCTCGAGTGGCTAGCTTCTTCAGAGGTTCATTCATCTTGGAATTCACTCCGATGACTGGAGATTGTTTCTCCGCAAGTTGTATTTATGCCGAATCAGGTAGTTTGCGGTGCTAATTATTCCATTCGGATTCGGGGGATTGTCATTAATATTGATTACCTTGTTTACCTCATGTGGGTTCGGAGAATAATCATCATTATTATCTGAAGAACTACCTGCAGTTATTATCGATTTTCTTAAAATGGGATTCCATATTCGGTTGAGGTTGACAGCTTCTTCTTTTCTGTTGAAATTATCCGTGTGTTTGTGGATTTCTATTGCCTCCCGTACCAGTCGGCTATGGTATCCCTGGTTGGGTGCAATCAGTTTTGCATTTTCAAACAGAATCCTGTGGTTTCCCTCACTAAGTGCGTGTTTCGCCACAGCCGACTTGTCAATTTGCCCTAGTCTGCAGTTTCTCTCATGTTCCTTTAGCCTAGTTCCCATGGATCTTTTGGTGGTACCGATGTATACCTCCCCACAGGTGTACGGTATGCGATAAACCCCTGCTGCAGACAGTGGATCTCTTTTGTCTTTAGCCGATCTGAGGCTCTGTTGAATCTTCTATGTGGGTTTAAATACAGTTTTTATGTTGTATTTACTCAGGAGTTTTCCAATTATGTCTGTGACCCTCGGGATGTACGGCAAATATGCATGTGCAGCTATCTGAACGTCCTCCTTGTTTCGAACAGTGGAATTCTTCAGTTTCATGGCACTGTTGATCTCGGGTACACTGTATCCATTCGACCTCAAGGTCACCTGAAGATGTTCAAACATGGTAGGGAAGCTTTAAAACTCTTTCTCGACCACTTGAACGCTCAACACCCCAATATTAGGTTCACCATGGAGACTGAACAGGACCAACGAATAGCATTCCTGGATGTTCTGATCGAACGATGTGGATAGGTACCTGCACGCGCTATCGAATCACCATCCCAGCCAAAAGAGAGGAGTCATTTCTACTCTAACGGAACGTGCTCGAAGAATATGCGAACCAGAACATCTGGGGGAAGAACTGGAACATCTTCAAGTGACCTTGAGGTCGAATGGATACAGAGTACCCGAGATCAACAGGGCCATGAAACTGAAGAATTCCACTGTTCGAAACAAGGAGGACGTTCAGATAGTTACACATGCATATTTGCCATACATCCCGAGGGTCACAGACAGAATTGGAAAACTCCTGAGTAAATACAACATAAAAACTGTATTTAAACCCACAAAGAAGATTCAACAGAGCCTCAGATCGGCTAAAGACAAAAGAGATCCACTGTCTGCAGCAGGGGTTTATCGCATACCGTGCACCTGTGGGAAGGTATACATCGGTACCACCAAAAGATCCATGGGAACTAGGCTAAAGGAACATGAGAGAAAACTGCAGACTAGGGCAAATTGACAAGTCGGCTGTGGCGGAACACGCACTTAGTGAGGGAAATCACAGGATTCTGTTTGAAAATGCAAAACTGATTGCACCCAACCAGGGATACCATAGCCGACTGGTACGGGAGGCAATAGAAATCCACAAACACACGGATAATTTCAACAGAAAAGAAGAAGCTGTCAACCTCAACCGAATATGGAATCCCATTTTAAGAAAATCGATAATAACTGCAGGTAGTTCTTCAGATAATAATGATGATTATTCTCCAAACCCACATGAGGTAAACAAGGTAATCAATATTAATGACAATTCCCCGAATCCGAATGGAATAATTAGCACCGCAAACTACCTGATTCGGCATAAATACAACTTGCGAAGAAACAATCTCCAGTCATCGGAGTGAATAAATCAGGGAAAGTCGTATTTCGTGTAAATAATTTTATTTAAATATCGCAGAGCGCTTTCGGCTATTAAGCCATCTTCAGTGCTATACCTGCAAGTAAGTAATAGTCAAAAATTGGAAAATTGGTTTGAAGGTTGGAAATGAATTACTTACTCGTCTAGGTATTTACAGGAAGATCTTCACAATCACAAATAGTCGTGAGACATTAAATTGAATAAACATCACGGTTAAAGTCAGTGCCCTTTTGGGTTGACAATTAAAATTTTTCTTGTTATAACATTGTAAAATGATTAAAAATTTATTTGATTCCCAACGTGCTGCATGCTAAGCAAGAGGGCACGTTGGGAATCAAATAAATTTTTAATCATTTTGCAATGTTATAACAAGAAAAATTTTAATTGTCAACCCAAAAGGGCACTGACTTCAACCGTGATGTTTATTCAATTTAATGTCTCACGACTATTTGTGATTGTGAAGATCTTCCTGTAAATACCTAGACGAGTAAGTAATTCATTTCCAACCTTCAAACCAATTTTCCAATTTTTGACTATTACTTACTTGCAGGTATAGCACTGAAGATGGCTTAATAGCCGAAAGCGCTCTGCGATATTTAAATAAAATTATTTACACGAAATACGACTTTCCCTGATTTATCAGTCACGTGTATGCAGCACCAACAAATCTCACCATCGGAGTGAATTCCAAGATGAATGAACCTCTGAAAAAGCTAGCCACTCGAGCCAGCGAAACGTCAGGAAGAAATTCCAAAAAACGACGGCCTTCAAACCCGAATAAAAGTAGTGATACTGAAAACCTCGGCCGCGAAAGCCTCAACTATTTTGTCAACAAAAACAATGTTCATGAGATTTTAAATTCCAAAATGCTCCAAAATGAACAATCAATCTGGATTCAGGAAAAAACATTCGTGTGAATCTGAATTACAACTCACCTTATCGAAATTCAAAAAAGAAGTTGATAATAATAAATTTGTGATAGCGGTTTTTCTTGAAGAGGGCGTTTGAAACGATTGACCGTGATATCCTTCGGTTGAAATTAGGAGGTTATGGCATTGATGGTAGTGTGTAATAGCGGTTTTTCTTGAAGAGGGCGTTTGAAACGATTGACCGTAATATCCTTCGGTTGAAATTAGGAGGTTATGGCATTGATGGTAGTGTTTACCAATGCTTTGTTGATTATTTATCACACAGAAAGCAAAAAGTCAGAGATCAAGATAGTATTTCACAAGAATCTGATAAACATCTAGTTATGCCACAGGGTAACGTTTTAGGACCTCCGCTGTTTATACCGCTCTTAAATGACATAAACTTGAATGTTGATTTCGTGAATGCATTTGCAGATGATACACTATTGGCATGCTACGATACTAACTCAGATAAAGCTATTGATAAAATGAATGCAGCATTGAAGGAAGTTAATGAATACCTAATAGCGAATGAATTGAAGTTAAATAAAATGAAGACAAAGGGTATGATAATAACCACAAAATATGAGTAGAACACCCTCGATTTGAATGTAATAAGTCTACAAATTAATAATGAAAACATTGAAATTGTGCCCTGTATTAAATATCTTCGATTCCAGTTAGATAATCTATTACTGTTCGGCATTCATTTCAATTATGTATGTGAAAAAGTATGTGAAAACTATATTTTTCTGCAAGAATTGCTAGAAATGTATCCACTCGATCTAAACTCACTGTATATAATGCGATTATCCAACCACATTTTGATTACTGTGCCTCTATTATGCTCCTTTTCGATCTAAATCAAACTTCACAATTACAAAAACTTCGAAATCGTGGTATGCGCATTGTTCTAAAAGTGAATAGATTCACGGAAATAAGAATCATGCTACTAACTTTGCGGTGGCTACCAGTTTCTTTAAGGTTGTATTACTTAACTTTGATATTTATACAGAGCGGTCCAACTAAAAATATGCACCTTGCTTTTCGCTTTTTTTGTAACTTGACGCGAAAATGCTCGGACAGGTCAATTTTGTTTCTGAGAGGGACACATTTCAGATGTATTTTTCTACCTGTGCCTTGAACCCCCTAGCAAGGGTGAGTAACAACCGTAAAATTTCAAATGGAAAGTGGGGTCGAGTGATATATCATTTGAAAGGGCACTAAATTCTCTTCCCAATGATACCTGATTTATTGTATTTTTGGTTTTGATGAAAATGCGGAAGAAACGGCATTTTTATCACTACTACATTCCTCAATTGCTCTCGTGCGTTTTTTGGTTCGGAGAACAATAGCAGATGAGTGTACACAAAGAATTCAGGCAAACGTTCAGTGATTCAATTTGGTTGCGTTTGAAAAGATTGTCGATACCGGATCTGTCTGTGATGTGAAACACCAGCCACGGAAACCGATCAGAAATGAAGCAGTGGAAGTCGCTGTTTTGGGACATGTTGAATTGGATCATACTCAAAGTACCCGCCAGCTTGCTGCAGCCTCAGGTGTCTCCCGTTCGTCCATTATACGGATATTAAAAGCCTATAAATTTCATCCATACAAAATTAAATTAGTAGAGGAACTCAATGAAGATGATCCTGATATACGGCTGCAATTTTGTGAACAACTGAGCCAGCTACTAATTGATGATCCGCACCTATCATTCAACACGTGCTTTTTCGATGAGAGTAAAAAAATCAATGTCTGGTGTGGCATATTAGGTAGTCATATCGTAGGGCCACTTTTCATTCCTGAGAATTCAACTGGTGAGATCTTCCTGAACATGCTCGAAGATACAATTGATTCTCTCATAACAGAAATAATTGAAAATGACCAACATCATAACGATGATCGGCTTCATTTCCAGCAAGATGGAGGACCTTCTCACTATGTTGCTATGAGTTTTTAGATGATCGGTTTCCTGGATGGTGGATTGGAGGGGGAGGCCCCATCAAATGGCCTGCCAGGTCACCTGATTTATCGCCTTCAGACCTTTTCCTTTGGGGACACTTGAAAAATAAATGTTTTGCTACGCAGCCCTAGTCCATAGAAGATCTTCGTCAACGAATTACAGCAGAGTGCAGACGTATAACACCTGACATGCTACAGAATGTTAGGAATAGATTTGAACAAAATCCGTATAATTGTATGGAATCAAATGGGTCACATTTTCAGCACTTGCTGAGGTAGGATTCTACTGAGTCAATAACACATTTCAAAGTACTGGGTTGTAGTTTTTTTTTATAAAACCTACATGTTTGAGTGAGATACAACAAATTTAGTATCATTGGAAAGATAATTTTGTGCCATTTCAAATGATATATCACTCGACCCCACTTTCCATTCAAAATTTTGGGGTTGTTACTCACCCTCGCCAGGGGGTTGAAGGCACAGGTAGAAAAATACATCTTAAAATTGACCTGTCCGAGCATTTTTGCGTTTAGTTACAAAAAAAGGAGAAAAGCAAGGTGCATACTTTTCGTTGAACCACTCTGTATATAAAATCCTGAATACCTTTACACCTTCATATTTTTGCGAATTCATTAGTATAAATTCAGAAGTGCACAATTATTCCACAAGAAATAATACTAATTTGCATGTATGCAGAACAAATAGGAGAAGTGCCATGAACTTTTCATTCTTCAAAGATTTTGATGCATTCAATGAATTGCCAAACGTGGTTAAATCTAGCCCAACATTGAGTATTTCCAAAAAACAGTTATTAGAATCAATCCAAAATACAAGATAAATTTGTACTTTTGTGGTGATATTTTTGAGATAACATTGACAGTTTGTTGATATGTTTATATATTTTTATTCATCGTTGTATTGCAAATGAATCTATTATACCTCTTATTTTGCCGTATTGCAATGTATTTTTATTATGAAATGTGTTACTGTTGTGGTTTTTTAAACTGGGAATTTGTGGTATTGAGCTATATCTACATTTTTATTCCTTATAATTATTTACAATTTCTATAATGTTTGTTATGTATTTATATGATACATATTAGGGCCACCTACCTCAAATGAATATTTTTCTTCTTTTTCTTCTTCTACCTTTTAGTGACTCTAGCGCCCTTACCAATTTTTGTATCAATTTGTGATTCGAAGAAATTTCCATATTCAAAAGTTTTTTTCCTAACCTATAGTTCTGTTCTTTGATACTGGTGTTCCGAAGAACAGATCAACAGTACTTTATCACCAAACTACATCATAACTAGTCTGGATGTGGTTTCCTTGTTCAGCAATGTTTATTCAGAAGCATGTCTGAGATCCATACAACACAACCACACCACAGAATTGGAGCGGCATCAGTAAGCATTCTAACATTGATGAAGAAACTTCTTCCACATTATCAACCTTTTTTTTTTTTGAGGGCCCTTATTTCTCCTTCAACAATGAAATGTACAAAAAAACCTATGGAACTCCCATGGAAGCATGCATTTCGCCAATATTAGTAGCATATGTTATGGATGATTTGCCGGACACAATATTACCAGTTTTATCGTTTTATAAAGAAAATGTAGATAATAGCATTGTTTAAATTCACAAAGAGGGCATCAATGAGATTCTTGACACCCTAAACCGGTAGACCCCTACATCCAGTTCACAACAGGAGACAACTGGCAATCAGTACTCTTCCTCGATACAAAAAAATTCGAAACAGCGGACAATAGTGTCCTAATCGATTGGTACAGAAAGTCCTGCAGGTCAGGTAAATACATGAACTACCTATCGTATCACAAATACTCGATAAAAGTGACCTGAAATTGTTCTGAAATTGTTCGTTTCCGTTAACCTGCTGACGAACGTCAGCCCTCAGAAGTCGAAACTCGTGCAAGCAATTGATCGAAGAGGTCTTACCCTTTAACGTGCGATTACCCAGCAGGAAGGACCGGCGGGGAATCGAACCCTGATCTTTCGCTGGGAAGGCGAATGTGCTTACCTCTACATCTAGAATCACAGATGGAAGTTTCCACAATAAAAACCTTTGAATTCGTACAAATCTGTTCAGAGAAAATTCCTATCAAACTCTTAATCGGTGTTGTGAATGCAAAGGAATCTCTGAAATTCGAAAATTATTGCTATGATTCCAAAAATATCAACGTAACTGAAATGAATGACTTTTGGATGGATGTATGGATGCCCACATTCTCACATATATAAATCATGCAGTTCTACTGCACCACATATTCAGTTGATAACTTCATTTTCACAAAGAATAATATCAACGTTTTTTTCAAAAAGGTTTCGTGCAGCTGAAGCCTAATGATTCATTACCTCTCTTGGTGAATTTCTATAACTCTCTTGGATGCGCCAACTCGGTATTCATTCACTATTCAACGCTGCTATACATGCAAGAATAATTCAAGACCGAATTGATAAAAATAATCTCGTTGGGAATTCAACAGTGATTTGTAGAATTTTCTCTTCGTGGGGCCAACGTAAATTATGGTAATTTTAAATTACAGGAATTCTGACTGGATATATTTGATTTCCATTTTTCTTTTCACTGCTTCGATTTTGAAAAACGATAATGAAATCAATCAAATACAACAATTATTCATGAGAATCCAAATTGAAAAATGCTTATTGAGTGTCCTGTAGATATTTCACCATAATGAGATTCACGAAACTTCGGTTTTGTAACCTCATCGTAGTGATTATCTCACAGGAAAGTGTGTGTTTATTACTCAATGAAATATAGGTTTGTAAACTCTTGACGCTGGAACCTCACAAATAAGAACAGAGAGTAAAATCTAACTCACTTGAAAATTTCTTGAACTCTCCAAGCAATTTGTGATTGTGCTGATCGCTTCAAATCATTTACTGCCATCCAGAAGCGAATATTTTCGTGGCTGTATTCTCTCCTCAAATAATTCGTGAACTCCTGTAGTCCCGTTGGATCCGAAAGAAGTTCCTCCACCGATAAGGCCCATTTTCTCACCCTTTTTTCAGTGGGCACGTCAACTCTGTGAAAAAAATGATTTTGGGAACTGGTCGACTGTATCAGTGAATTTGAAAAAAAAAAGTATCGAATGGAGATTATTGTATCCAAGGTAGCTGTCAATTCATGATAAAACTCAGCTCAATGATATGAATTCTCAAATTATATTGAAACATTTCAAAAACTGATTTTAGAATTCATGAAAATCAATAGCAACTGAGGTGGCGAGTGTGAATACAAAAAAAATTGGGCGTTCCAAATTTCATTCGTCATGAGAGTGACTAATCAGCTACATCCAATATTCAGTGTATGACTTCTGATGTTATGGCTCGAACCCGGACCAGCTGCGTAATAGAAGAGTGCACTTACGGCTACACAAGCAGAAGCAGGACAATTGATTTTTAGCGGGTAAAGGTAGGTATGGTGTCGCTGTGTCCCCACGGTGTCTAATGGGTCAAGAGTCAAGAGGCGTGAGTTGAGGCGGTGTTGTCGGTTCTGATATGAAGCCAGGGTTATGGGGGATGTGCTGTAGAGGTATGTTGCTAGTAGTTAAATCGAGCATAAGAGTTGGAGAGATGTCAAATTATGAAAGAAAAAACACAGCGATTAATGGGGGTGTGTCTGATGTTGAAAAAATTATGGTGGCATTATTGAAAAATGATACAGTTCATCAGTGGGTTGAATAAAACACAATGAATAGGAGAACACGAGAGTATTTTTCAGTGCTTTTTCTTCAGATACATGAGAACGACTAACTAGATTATCATGATAATATTTATATTCACACCCCAGGGCATGGTAAAAATCCATAAATATAAGATTACGACGCACGAAGGAATGCACAATTATCCTAAATAAACATGGTCATAAATGATTGAGACCCTTCGGTTTAATTCATTTCCCTTAACACTTATCAGAGAGTTTTCTGGGAACGTAGATTCGTTTTTGTATATCAGCTGTTAAGATACATATTTTAACACTCCCACTCAAAAATGAGATCAAGAAAAATGAAACCATGAAAGATTATTGAGTACATATGCATGTTTGCTTTCAACTAAACAATGTTACAATCTGATAATGATGAAAGGTAGATAAATATAGTATTCTTCAACAGGTAATGACTCGATTACTCTATTTTAGCCCAATACTATTCCTCATATTGATGAATTTGACTGCTGGTAATGGTTTTGAAAATGTGTCAGCTAGTTGTTCATCTGTAGGAATATATTGAACTGATATCTTATTTTGTATTATGAGTTCCGGTGTAAAATGATACTTAATATCAATATGCTTGGTCCTTTTGTGGTTTGTAGGATTGTTTGAAATGCTAATACAACTGTTATTATCTTCAAAAATTGAAATGGGTTTTCAAATATTCAAACTGAGACTATCTAATACACTCCTGAGTCAAATTGCCTCTCTCACACATTCGAAAAGAGCCATATATTCGGCCTCAGTTGAAGAAGCGGCAACAGAAGTTTGCCTTTTTGAATTCCAAGAAATTGTGCAATTTTCAAAAACCTTAAATAAATACCCGGTCGTACTTCGTCTGTCAATCTCATTATTAGCCCAATCAGAATCCACATAACCTTCAAGCATATTGACGAAGTTTTTACGTTCGAAAGATAATTTCAAATCAATTGATCCTTGTATGTATCGAAGTACTCTCTTCAAACATTTCCATAGCTCTTCATTGCACTTACTTTGAAATCGGCTCAATATGCTTATAGTTATACATGAGTCTGGTCGAGTACACAGCATAGCATACATTGAGCATCCTATAAGATTTCTACAAGGTAGGTTCGAATTTGGCTGATCAATATTCAATTCAACGTAATTTAATTTATTTTTTAGTAGAGTTGAAACTGGTTTACATTCAGCCATATTGATTTTATTCAATACAGATTTCAAATAATTTGTCTGATCTAAGGTAATTGTATCTTTGTTCCTCTGTACTCTTATTCCCAAGGAAAGTCTTACTCCATTCAGATCTTTCATATGGAATTCACTCATTAAATATAATTCGAATTTTGACATTGTAGACAGATCTTTTGTTGAGATCAATAAATCATCGACATATAGTATAACATATACATTTTTAATAATATTATCTTTGTTAAGAAAGTACAAGCAAGGATCAACTGAAGAACTTTCGAAGCCAAGCTTTTTCATTGTTCTGTCAAATTTTTCATATCAACACCTGGAGGATTGCTCCAAGCCATAAATAGCCTTATTTAATCTGCATAAGTACTTTATTGGCATCTGATTTAATACCCTCTGGGAATAGCATAAATATTACTTCCTTAAGAACGCCATTAAAAATACAGTTTTCACGTCCGTTTGATGGACTAATAAGTCATACTGATTTGAAAAAGCCAATAGAAATCTAAAGGTGGATATTCGTGTAACAGGTGAAAAGGTTCCATTATAATCACTTAAGTATTGTTGACTGAAACCTTTTGCTACCAATCTTGCTTTATATCTTACTGGATTACCATGTTCATCGATTTTTGTAGTAAATACCCACTTGCAACCTACTATGTTTTTATTTGCGGGTTTATCGACTATCGACCATGTTTTATTTGAAAGCAGAGATTCAATTTCATCCTTTAGTGCTAGCTCCCACTGATCCCGATCATCCCTTTCTTTCATTTCATTGAAGAAATTTGGTATATTATTAGAAAAGGACTTTGCACAGAGTAAATGACTGTATATGTCATTGTTAATATTCTCATCCAGGTCCTCGATATGAGTGGGAATAGGATGATTTTTAACTCTTTCACTTCTCCTTGAATTAAAATTATTTTTGGGAAAATGTGGGTCACTTTTGGACGATTCACCTTGTTCAAAGGGAACTTCTGATTTTTCAGAATTTTAATGGTTCGTATTAGGCAATAAGGTTTCATCAACTATTGTTGGCCTCGTAATTTTGAAATTGGTCTCGTCAATGATTACATCGCGAGCCGTTAGGAAACTTCTCGTATTTACGTTCCACACTTTGTAGCCGTTAGGATTATATTCCACTAGAATGCCTTCAAAAGATTTTTCATCAAATTTGTATTTTCTTGTTTTATCATGTATGTAAACGATAGATCCAAATATTTTTAGAAATTTCAATTGCGGCTTTTTATCATGCCACATTTCGTTTGGCGTCTTATTTATTTGCAGAGCAGAAGTTGGCAAGATATTAGTTAAATAAGTTGCTGTAAACACAGCTTCACCCCAAAAAGATTTATCTAAGCCAGAGGTAATTATCATTGTACGTGCTTTTTCAGTTAGTGTACGGTTCGTGCGTTCTGCTACACCATTTTGTTGTGGGGTGTGTGGAACTGTTAGATGAAAAGTTATGCCTTTTTGAACAAAAAATTCTTTAAAATCATTAGGCAGATATTCACCCCCATTATCGTTATATAGGTACACTACCTTACAGTTAAAATGAGCCCCGCCTTTAGCAATAAAATCTTTGAAGACGGAAAGAACCTCGGATTTATATTTTATCAGGTAAGTAACTGTGTAGCGAGTAAATTCGTCAACAAAAGTGACGAAATAATTTTTATCATCGATAGTAATAGGTGATATTGGTCCACACACATCCGAGTGAACTATAAACAAAGGTCGTTGAACATGATTTTTTTGACTTAGTTTTAGAAGAAGTCAATCTAGTTTGTTAACCATATATACAAGCCTCACAGGTGTGGATTGCAGGACTGAGATTGTCAATGTGGTTAACATCATCTACCATTTGATGTTGCTTTTATTTTAAAAATGATTGGCCACTGACATGACCTAAACGTTCATGCCAAAGTTGGTAGAGTTCATTGTTAAGCATATTTATCTGTGGCTCAATTTTATTACTGCAATTTCTTATTATTTTGAGTGTAATTCCAATTAGACCATACAATGGCTTACCAGTTGCAAGAAGTTTGTTACCATGTAGAATTTTATTACCATCTTGGTCAAATACAACGGTCATACCACACGCTTGGATACGGCGAACTGAAAGGATGTTGTAAACTGCATCGGGAATGTACAGGACATTCTCTAGTCTTCCTGGAACATCAAGATTGGATTCCACGTTGATGGTTCCTTTTTCAAAGGCAGTCACTGTGGTTTCATCCTTGGCAACTGCGAGTTTAATCGGCGTGTCTAGTTTCTGGATATTTGCAAATGGATCACGGCTATTCACAATATGATCAGTTGCACCCAAATCTAATAAGACGGTCAATGTTTTGTTAGATTGTTGGTCTGGAACTCGTTTATGTCCAATCATAAAAGCAAAGCCATCAGAAGTATTTGTTGAAGGGTTTGGATGAAGTGTTTGCAAAGTTCTCTGCTCCTCAGAATTCCTTTTGTAAAATCGGCAGTTTTTCTTTACATGGTTTCTTCTACCACAGTGGTCACACTGAATGTTGGTGGTTTTATATTGGGAAAACTGTTGGTCCGCCTTGTTTTGATGTTGGTAGGCTTTTTTCCTAAAATGTTTCTTTATTTTGAATTGCATTTTAGTTTTAACATTTGCCGTCGGTAAATGTGTACCAACATTAAGCACTTTTAGGCTGGTGGTTATAGGATATTGTTTTAACTTAACCTCATGATCGAACAGCCTGGTTTTCACAAAGGATAAGGTGGGATTATTTTCACTCAATGTCTCCAGAGCTGTAATAACTCCATCACAACATGATGGAAGAGTTAACAAGAGATGCGAAACTTTGCCCATTTCATCAAGCTTTGCTCCTGCGGCTATTAACTCGGTGATGATGTCATCGAAGTTTGTGAAATGCTGTAGCAAACTAGTGTCCCCTTGTTATTTCAAAGTTAGAAGTCTTTTTCTCAACGCCAACTGTGTAGCCAAACTCTTCCTTTCATATATTTTACCAACTTTTGGAAAACCTCTCTCGCTGTGGTCGGTCCTTTTGCAAAACCCAAAAATGAGTCACTTAAGTAATCGATTATTACACTTTTTGCGCTGTTATTGTTTTTAAGCCACTCATTACTGGGATCACTAGGAATTTCACATTCAATCACCTGTATTATGTCTAATTCCGTAAGCAGCGATTTCACTCGAAACTTCCAAATACCGTTGAAAGGTTGAATGTTTCTATTACCTGCAACGCGGTTCTCCATATTTATATTATATTTACAAACCAATTCACTACCTATAGGAAGTCTCTATTTCTAGTTCTCAAATGTCTAATTAAGTCTGTTTATTCACCACTAAGTAACAGTAATAGTGTTATGCAAAACTGGGCCCAGTTTTCTGGGAACGTAGATTCGTTTTTGTATATCATACATGTTTCAACAGGCATCATAGAGGGAAATAATGCCCAGATGAACGATGAGATTGGAACCTTTGGTGTAAAAGTTGAAACTTTTCCTATTGATCAATTACCATTTATAACACCAAACTGATATTTTTGCACTCGATGCACGTTTCGCTAACAAGGTTAGCATGTTCAGGAGAAGGAAATTGATAATGAATCTAAAGACTAGGGTTTGTTGTTCATGTACCTGAACTTTTTCGATCCGATATGGACTTTGTTTGTTAGTGCTACTTATTCTAATTAATTTCTCGATAATGAACTAGTACAGTCACTACCTGCAAAGTTTGTTGGACCGTCACCTGTATATTGATTATTGTGATTACTTTCTCAACAACAGATCGAAAAGTGAGTTGAAAGGGATAGGTCCCCTGTCATCATTCATGCTGTTTTTACATTTTTCTATTTCTAGTCTTGTGTCATGCACATGCCCGATCAGTTCAAGATTGATTTCACCAATTTTATGGTCATTGTCTGGAACGTGTTGTGTGACACTGGATTCTTCTACCCTTCCATATTCCATGTGTGCATGATGATCCTTGGAACGGGTTTTGATAGCTTGTCGACTCTGGCCAATGTATTTGTTGTCGCAATCTTGACAAGTGATTTCGTAAATTCCCGACTCCTCTCAGTGTCCTGATTTATCTCTCGGGTTACCAAGAATCTGTTGTGATTTGTAAGAAGTTTGACATGCAACTTTCATAGTCACTTCATCAAATATCTGTTGAAGTCCTCTAGTGTATTGAGGTTCATATGGGATTGCTATAAACTTTTCATTTCTCTCATCTTTTCGAAAAGTCGAGGATATACGAAGTGTTTCCCTAAATTCACAATTTCTAATTATCTTATCAACTATCTCTGGGTTGAAACCGTTCACTTAGGCTGGTGTTATGGTAATCGATCTCTAGAAAAAGTTTCAACTTACACACCAAATGTTCCGATCTCATCGTTTATGCGTGATGGCTACCAGACCAACGGAACTAAATTTGTATTGTAAGTACACTGAAAACATCCCTACGTAGGTCAGTATTTCTAAAATTTGTTCCAGTCAGCATCAAGAACGATTCACCAGTTGCAGAAAAAGTACTACTTTTTGCTAAACAAAATTATTTGAAACTGAATATATTATCATATATCGGTACAGCAAACGGAGTATGATAGAACTGAAAGCATATGATTTATACAAGAATCTGAAATTCAGATCAAGCGAAAACGAGCAATGGGATGAGTTTCGAAGGAATGTGTTTGAGATTATTGAAAGTAAATGTGTTATGAAGATGCGTTCTTTGAATAATAAATTGATAAAACTGAATTCAACAAAACACAGGCGTATGTCTTCGAAATCCATCAACATTGTAGAAAACCATTCTTTCAATCTTTTGATAAAGCTCCCCAGTATGATTTGGAAGAAGCAGTAATACGAATGGAAAGCTCGAGTCAGCATCTGCCGGAGACTTCGGAAGGATATGTTCGAGAAGCATGTAAGAAACAAATTCCCAAGAATATGAGTGAGGAATCACATAATTATAAGAAGAAAAAATAGCAAATTATCAAAAGATTGAAGGGAAGGATCGTTTTTACTCAGAAGCGGAGAAAGGTAACGAGGTGGTGATTTAAGATAAAGAAGATTACTTTGAGAGAGTCGATTACTCAATTAAAAGTGGTCCGTATTAGGAGTTACAACGAAAACCGTTGCCCAAGATGATCGCCAAAGTAAAAATAACATTGAAAAAATGCGAGATACTGATCACACCGATTTTGAACAGGAGGCTACGACTTTCAGATCCCACAGTCCCAAAGATATATTGTTTACCAAACATATATAAAACTTGAGAATCGATGCAACAAATAGTCTCAGCAATGAATCCGCCCTCATATTGCTGAGTAGTTGACGAGAGAATTTGAAAATCTCCCCATCGGTCCAACCGATGCGAGTGTTAAAAATTCACAAGAATTCATAGACAAAATTAAAGATATTAAATTGGAAGAGGGGGAAACATTCCTTCATTCGATGTAAGTTCTTCATTTCCAAGCGAAAAATATCAACGATTACTCGAAGTCCCCTTTCAAAAATATTTATTTCACTTTGAAGTTACAAATTTATAGTAGTGAGCGATGTTAACAGTGTGGATGCAAAAATCTGACTGGCTTCATGAAAGAATGAGTTGAACAAGTTGATTCTGCAGAGTCGGGAAATACCTCGGGAAATACTGCTGAGTTCACTTCTTCTCTGGCGGCGGCATGATGTGATTTCTCCTTTCGCAGATTAAACTCCGGAGAGTTAGCGAGGAAGTTGAACATCGTGGAGGTCCAAAGGTTCCTGCGTGGTTTCTTTGGGCTTCGAAGTGATCTGTTTCGTTTTCCTATAGACAATATACAACAGGAAGACTATGGGGATGTATGGGATCCAATCTGTTTGGATTTCGGATTGATTTTCAATTATTCTCATTCTGATGTCGTGGAGATCATCTCAATAGTCTCGGTCTAGGTGGAGACTGAACTCAGATCCATTAAGTAACTGAACATCCATTTCAAGAAACAAAATGGGCTTGCTCTGTGTTTTGGAAGGAATTTCATTGGGGATGATTTCATGATATGTTGTCGACTGTCAGTCAGTTGGAATTTCGATAGGATACGAGCCCATCAACTTGATGATTTTTTCTTGTCGATGACATTTGACTCGCTGGACTCTTCTAGGCGTTCGAGCAATGATTGGGTTAGCTGCACATGTACTTGCAAACAGCTATATGGATTTTGGACATCCAAAAGTTGGATTTCACATGGGTTGGTGTATTTCGTTTCGATGAGGTTGGCTCCTTCGCAGATGTACAGTTGTGGACGTATTTTCATGCAGGCGCCGCTCATGAATGCCTAGCACAATTCATTTTCAAGCAAATATTTGTTCAGAGGTGATATTGCCTTAAACTGACCCTCACTGAAGAAAGGAGCTGAATAAAGGTGGTGAAGGTTCATTTCGAAGGGGTAGGTGATTGGTATGTGGAAGATGTACGTTATAATATTGTTTAAAATGTAGCAATCGATATCAATCAATTTCTCGAGTGAAAGAATGTTTTCTGAACTGATTTCAATGGGAAACTGATCTTTCTTGAATTTCGTCTGGAGAAATTCCAATAGATTTTTCAGTTCACTTGTTCTCATTATGCTTGAGTGCATAATTCCTATTCTTGCAAAAGATATTGAATTTACACCATCTTGAAGAATTTCGGTGATTATTTCGAACATATTGATGATTTGATTAATTGTGTCTTCAACAGAATTGGCATTTCTTCTGTAAGCGTGATTCTGAGGTATTGTCAAAATTTGATTAATCTTTTCCTCCAATAATTCCTCATTGTTATTCATCTGCTGAACCGTTTAATTGAATCTATCGATCAATGAGACAGCTAAGGTATTCTGCGTGTGAATAGCATGAGAAAATTTATTTTGATTCTGCTGTAATTGTTGAATTGATTTTTTGTAATGTTCACCGTCATTCGAGTCTGAGTTGCCGCTGATAGCTTCGGAAATTGATCCTGAGCCATCAATCAACAAACCATTTTTTCCTTTCCTGTGGATGTGGTTATATTTCAATAAGTTTTTTTTCGGCATTTTCCTCAACAAATTCCGTGATTTTCAGATAATTCGATGTATCTTTAGTGTACTCTGCGTTTTTGTCAATTTGGTGTTGGATATTATATGATTGTTCATTCATTTAAATTATCAATGGGTTCATATCATAATAATGAATTGACCACTTAAAGAACTCTCGAACTTTTGGTGATTCAAGAAAAGCAAGCTGGGATTATTTTAAAGGTTTCGAAGTGTTATTGTCTTCCGAGTAGCAAGAATTCCGGGTTATCTGAAACGATAAAGAAACACATGTTTAGTTGTCGATAGAGTAGATGCTTCCTAATGGGCGTTTGACATTTTCCATGTGAATCTTTGCTTGTTTCGAAGTTGATACAACTTTCCTAAATCGGTTCACAGTTTTAATTTCGCTCCGTATTGCGAACTTGTTAGCGGTTTTTTGCGTATGTGACATTTTAGGACGAAGTTTTGTTTACGTTTGAAAATTTCTGTTGAGTCTCTGTTTTCATTCCGCTCATAAATCCTTTTTTTCCTTCTTTGCGATAAGATCTGAGTTTATCTTGGAATACAATGATTTTGAACGTTCTTCTATTCTCTGGAGAGTTCCGTCAATGCCTCTATGATTAGATTTACCTTCGTGATAATTTCTGAAAGTATCTTGAATATTTGATTTATTTGTCACATCTGGAAGTTTTTCATTACATTTTCTCAATTTCACTGACGCACTTCTGAAATAACTCTGCAATACTAATTAGAATGGTTCATAAAGGTTATGGTCTTCGAAAAAGAGATGATTTGAACAACTGGTAAAACATTTTCTCTGAAGAAATCAATTAAATCTTTTTCGAAATTATCTTTAGAAAATTCTTCTTCTCAAATAGTATTTTAATTATGGGTTTAGCTGGTGAATGTAGAACGGAAGATATAATGATCTGATTTTGTCCATAGTTAACGGCGTAATTCACTATTGGAATTTCGACAATGGGATGTTCGTCAGCATCTGAATGGACAGTATGAATATCACATGGTTCTTGGATATTTTCTGAACATTCTTGGCAGCTTTCTGCGAGTAATTTGTTATTTGTCTTGGTGTTTCCGTTTAATCGGGTGTTTTCATTTTCGTTGGTATGATTCGCACTGTTGTGAACCAATTACTTGAGGAACAAAGAACTTATTCTGTGAATCGGTTTTAACTGAACTTTATCTACACATTGATATTTTACCGACTTCTGTATAAGACAAGAGATGAACTTCTGCGTCTGAATTAGAACTGTTTTTGTTATGAGTTATAACTATGATTTTATACGTTCAGATAACATAATTGTTTTGTCGGAAGAAAATGAATAAAAAAACAAGTTTGATAACATAATTGAGTTCAGTTGAGTTTAGATACATAATTGTTCAACGTTCAGATATGAATGTAAGGATGTTAATGTAATTTCCAAATATTGATATATGAATGGCAAATGATAATGATACGAAAGAATATGGACTTAAGATTACAAAGTTGACCCTTACATGTACATAACAATCTATGATATGGGAAAGTATCTAACAATAATAAATTATGATATGGGAAGGTATCTAACAGCACTAGTATAAGGGGTTTCATTGTTTTGTCCGGTTGTGTCGGTCGCGTCGACATTGACTATCATAGAAATATCATCCATGTCTTTTGTAAATTCGCCAATAGGGAGAATATCTTCGGACGGTTGGTAGTTTGGGGTCCCAAGGCAAGGGTTTACTGAATTAGGGTTGCCAAAGGTAACAGATGGGCCTGCTAGACGATCTGACTCTTGAAGTATGTCATCTAGTTCAAGAAACAAAATGGGCTTGCTCTGTATTTTGGAAGGAATCTCATTGGGGATGATTTCATGATATGTTGTCGACTGTCAGTCATTTGGAATTTCGATAGGATACGAGCCCATCAACTTGATGATTTTTTCCTTCGATGACATTTGACTCAATTTTTTTCTTCAGTAGGTAGTAGGCTAATCCATTGGCTGGACTCTTCTAGGCGTTCGAGCAATGATTGGGTTAGCTGCACATGTACTTGCAAACAGCTATATGGATTTTGGACATCCGAAAGTTGGATTTCACATGGGTTTGTGTATTTCGTTTCGATGAGGTTGGCTTCTTCGCAGATGTACAGTTGTGGACGTATTTTCATGCAAGCGCCGCTCATGAATGCCTAGCACAATTCATTTTCAAGCAAATATTTGTTCAGAGGTGATATTGCCTTAAACTGACCCTCACTGAAGAAAGGAGCTGAATAAAGGTGGTGAAGGTTCGTTTCGAAGGGGTAGGTGATTGGTATGTGGAAGATGTACGTTATTCTATTGTTTAAAATGTAGCAATCGATATCAATCAATTTCTCGAGTGAAAGAATGTTTTCTGAACTGATTTCAATGGGAAACTGATCTTTCTTGAATTTCGTCTGGAGAAATTCCAATAGATTTTTCAGTTCACTTGTTCTCATTATGCTTGAGTGCATAATTCCTATTCTTGCAAAAGATATTGAATTTACACCATCTTGAAGAATTTCGGTGATTATTTCGAACATATTGATGATTTGATTAATTGTGTCTTCAACAGAATTGGCATTTCTTCTGTAAGCGTGATTCTGAAGTATTGTCAAAATTTGATTAATCTTTTCCTCCAATAATTCCTCATTGTTATTCATCTGCTGAACCGTTTAATTGAATCTATCGATCAATGAGACAGCTAAGGTATTCTGCGTGTGAATAGCATGAGAAAATTTATTTTGATTCTGCTGTAATTGTTGAATTGATTTTTTGTAATGTTCACCGTCATTCGAGTCTGAGTTGCCGCTGATAGCTTCGGAAATTGATCCTGAGCCATCAATCAACAAACCATTTTTTCCTTTCCTGTGGATGTGGTTATATTTCAATAAGTTTTTTTTCGGCATTTTCCTCAACAAATTCCGTGATTTTCAGATAATTCGATGTATCTTTAGTGTACTCTGCGTTTTTGTCAATTTGGTGTTGGATATTATATGATTGTTCATTCATTTAAATTAAAAATGGGTTCATATCATAATAATGAATTGACCACTTAAAGAACTCTCGAACTTTTGGTGATTCAAGAAAAGCGAGCTGGGATTATTTTCAAGGTTTCGTAGTGTTATTGTCTTCCGAGTAGCAAGAATTCCGGGTTATCTGAAACGATAAAGAAACACATGTTTAGTTGTCGATAGAGTAGATGCTTCCTAATGGGCGTTTGACATTGTCCATGTGAATCTTTGCTTGTTTCGAAGTTGATACAACTTTCCTATATCGGTTCACAGTTTTAATTTCGCTCGGTATTGCGAACTTGTTAGCGGTTTTTTGCGTATGTGACATTTTAGGACGACGTTTTGTTTACGTTTGAAAATTTCTGTTGAGTCTCTGTTTTCATTCCGCTTATAAATCCTTTTTCTCCTTCTTTGCGATAAGATCTGAGTTTATCTTGGAATACAATGATTTTGAACGTTCTTCTATTCTCTGGAGAGTTCCGTCAATGCCTCTATGATTAGATTTACCTTCGTGATAATTTCTGATAGTATCTTGAATATTTGATTTATTTGTCACATCTGGAAGTTTTTCA
Organism: Zygogramma bicolorata; assembly: GCA_032362365.1. Lineage (NCBI taxonomy): Eukaryota > Metazoa > Arthropoda > Insecta > Coleoptera > Chrysomelidae > Zygogramma > Zygogramma bicolorata. The sequence continues at coordinate 1,306,836 of JAVJAQ010004813.1, read as the reverse complement.
TTACATCATCTCAATTTCACTGACGCACTTCTGAAATAACTCTGCAATACTAATTAGAATGGTTCATAAAGGTTATGGTCTTCGAAAAAGAGATGATTTGAACAACTGGTAAAACATTTTCTCTGAAGAAATCAATTACATCTTTTTCGAAATTATCTTTAGAAAATTCTTCTTCTCAAATTTTAATTATGGGTTTAGCTGGTGAATGTAGAACGGAAGATATAATGATCTGATTTTGTCCATAGTTAACGGCGTAATTCACTATTGGAATTTCGACAATGGGATGTTCGTCAGCATCTGAATGGACAGTATGAATATCACATGGTTCTTGGATATTTTCTGAACATTCTTGGCAGTTTTCTGCGAGTAGTTTGTTATTTGTCTTGGTGTTTCCGTTTAATCGGGTGTTTTCGTTTTCGTTGGTATGATTCGCACTGTTGTGAACCAATTACTTGAGGAACAAAGAACTTATTCTGTGAATCGGTTTTAACTGAACTTTATCTACACATTGATATTTTACCGACTTCTGTATAAGACAAGAGATGAACTACTGCGTCTGAATTAGAACTGTTTTTGTTATGAGTTATAACTATGATTTTATACGTTCAGATAACATAATTGTTTTGTCGGAAGAAAATGAATAAAAAAACAAGTTTGATAACATAATTGAGTTCAGTTGAGTTTAAATACATAATCGTTCAACGTTTAGATATGAATGTAAGGATGTTAATTAAATTTCCAAATATTGATATATGAATGGCAAATGATAATGATAGGAAAGAATATGGACTTAAGATTACAAAGTTGACCCTTACATGTACATAACAATCTATGATATGGGAAAGTATCTAACAATAACAAATTATGATATGGGAAGGTATCTAACAGCACTAGTATTAGGTTTTTCATTGTTTTGTCCGGTTGTGTCGGTCGCGTCGACATTGACTATCATAGAAATATCATCCATGTCTTTTGTAAATTCGCCAATAGGGAGAATATCTTCGGACGGTTGGTAGTTTGGGGTCCCAAGGCAAGGGTTTACTGGATTTGGGTTACCAAAGGTAACAGATGGGCCTGCTAGACGATCTGACTCTTGAAGTATGTCATCTAGTTCGTCCCAAAATGTTGTTTCTTCACTATGCACCTCAATGCGTGACAAAGCGTCCGCGTTTGGAATGTTTTTGCCTTTTTTACACATGATAGAGAATTGCTATTCTTCCAGTTTTATTCTCCAATATAGGAATTTGAAGTTTGGGTCTTTTAGTGAGGATAACCATTGAAGTGGCTTATGGTCGGTAATTACACAAAATCTACGGTCGTACAAGTAATGCCTCGTGGCCCAAACGATCGCCATGAGCTCTTTTTTAATCACAGAACACCTCTGCTCTGAATAATTTAGGGTTCTGGATGCATAAGATACAGTTAGGTCTTTACCTATAGGCCCTTGTGACACTACGGCACCCAAAGTTACTTTTGAGGTAACTGTAGTCAAGTTGAATGTTTTAGAAAAATCGGGTAACTGTAGTATTGGTTTGTTCATCGGAAGGTTTCTACAAGTTAAGAAGCAAGAGATAAATTCATTGTTATGTTCGATTTTGGCACCGTTTTTTAGACATTCTCTGAACGGTTTGGTGATTTCAGCAAAGTTTTTGATAAAACGACGATAAAAGCCTCACAAACCAAGGAAGCCTTAGATATGTTCTATGGTTCTGGGAAGGGAGAAGTTTTTGATTGCTTTGATTTCATCTGGTTTTGGCTTGTCCTAAGGTATAATGTGGCCCAAATAGGCAACCTCCTTCCTGAAAAACTCTGATTCATCAAGTTGTATCTTGAAATTCGCATCTCTGAGCCTCTAGAACACACATCTTAGTCGTTCTTGGTGCTCTTGGTCCGATGTTGAAAATATGATTATGTCGTCTACGTGCGAGATGATTTTCATTTTGGATTCCATTTAGAATATTGTCAATTACACGTTCAAACGTTGCCGGAGCGTTCTTTGAACCGAACGGCATAAGCAGGAATTCGTAGTGGCCATTTTCTGTGTTGAACGCCGTTTTTTCAATGTTGTATTCTTCCATCTCAATCTGATGGAAGCCACTAGCGAGCTAGGGGAAAGTGGGTATTTATCGTCAATCGTTTTCTCCTTGGGTTTCCGATAATCGATAACTACTCTCCACTTCTGTTGACCTGATGCGTCAGCCTCACAACCCATATAGGAGACGACCATGGCGAATTTCTTGGCCTTATTATTATCGAGTTCAACATTTTTTCGATTTGCTTGTCAACTTCTTTGCTTATGAACCACAGGATAACGATACGATTTGGAGTAGATAGGTACTTCGTCTGTCGTTCGCATTTGGTGTTCAATTTTGTTTGTGAAAGTCAAAGGTGTTTCATCTTCGTAAAAATTATCAGAAAATTCTTCACAAGTTTCAAAAATCTTCGATTTTTCTTCTTCATTCATGTGATCGGTTCTTATTTTTGAAAGATCCAATTTTTCATTGGTTGACACATCAAAATTATTCGAATCAACTTGTTGAATTTCGTTCCTATCAGATCTATCTTGTAAATGGGTGTCGAAAAATCGAATGTTACTGGTCTAACACTATTATTCAAAACAGTTGTTGATAGAAATCCGTCTTTACCTATGCTAAAACTTTCCGGTATTTCGCAATTGTAAATTTTTTGGTGTGGTATTATTATTTCACCGTTATATATTGACGTTCTTATTTGAAGTACTTGCTCTGCGCTTGCAGCAATTGTCAGTGAATTCAGTTCTACTGGTCTGATGAGATAAAAATGTTATTTTTGTAAAGGGTGTTTTCAAATATCCTTAACGAAATTAATGCTAGCGTGTAGAATTTTCAAGTTATACAAGCCAATAAGGCCGTCAAATACGTTATGGAACTTAAATGAAAAGATCTTCAACTTGAGTGGATGTGGCAGGTTGAACATTTTTGAAAAAGGATTTTCGGCACTGTATTTATGCGCTGACTTTTGGAAAACGGTAGATAATACAAATGGGTCGTTTTTGATCGAATTCGGAAAGAATCTGTAAGCGATTTCGAAGGCAATGAACGGTTAAGTAGATCCCAAGTCAATTGAAAGTTTCAAGTTATATTCTGGAAATATAATGTATCATAATTCACTTGAGTTTGATGAATTTAAAGAAATAATCTGTGGGGTTGATTGATACATTTGTATTTTCCGTTGGCTTGATTCCATCTGGACTATTGTTGTCGTTACTGAAGTTGTATTCAGTATATTCCGTAAAATTCTGATCAGTATCAAAATATCAATCTGGTTCGCAATATTGCTTGTTTTGACCGATTTCATTGGTTTCGGTGTTGATTAACTCCTCACTAATCCAATTTTTCGAAGTTGTTGTCTTCTATTCATGAAAGAAGTGGATGATTGAGCAAAATTTTGGTTCTTTGTGGCTTAGGTTGGTTGAAAGTGAGTATTTCGTGTTGAAACACTCATCGGGGAAGGTTTCGGTTGGGGTTTATTTTGCGGTTTAAAAACATCATTAGTGGGTTGATTAAAAGTTTGTACATTCATGAGGAATTTTTGATTTGGAGGTTCAGGCCTTTGTTGAATATTTATTGCCTGTAAAGAAAAATTCTGTCTCTGAAAAAAGTTATTGGGGGTATTCTGATTGAATGAATGATTTTGATAAAGGCATGGATTTTGCAACTTTTCTATTCAAAAAAGGTTGGAAATAACGTACGTTTTTCTCTTGATTGACGTATTGTAGAGCTTCGCTGAGAGTAGCTGGTTTTATATATGTAATAGTTATACATGATGATTATTTCAGTGCTGATAAAAAGGTTGTGATTGCTACATTTTGATAGAGTTATCTCTTGAGAGTTTTAGCAGCATCTGTAGTTTCGTGAACATTGACATAGCTACCTACATATCAAATTCAAAATATTCAAACATCTATCATCAAACGCTTGAGCATTTTCATCTGATGATTGTCTTGAATAGAGACCTTGTCATGTACAAGGTCTCTATTCAAACAAACCTTGTCTCTCTGATCTGAAAAAATTTCTTGTGAGAATATTTTTCAACTCTGTCCAGATTTTGAATATTCACCAAAGCTGTCGCATTTCTCTCTTATTTAGAAATAATTGAGTTCAGCAAATGATCATTTTGAAAACTATCAACATTAGTATTATCGTAGAGCTTTGTAATGAGGGATTCACTGATTGATGATAATCTATTTAGGTCAATCGGATTGCCAACAAATTCCGACAAATAATTCAAATAGTCGGCTTTGAATTGATACATAATTGGCTGTGTTTGTTGATTGGGAGTTTGTGTTTGAGATAAATTGAAAACAGGTGGTCTCAGAATTGAATTATTCTCGGATAAGAAAGTAATTGGAGGATTTTGTGAGTCAGTTGAAGGAATATTCGAATCCAAATTCCCTAATGCATTCATTAAATGATCGAGCGACATTAAAATTGTACTCGCAACAAAATGACGACGACTTTGAGCATGTTACTAATCCACTATAAGGGTTTAAGTCTGGATCAGCTTTTCTGTCTTCTCTAGGTCGATGTTCCTTGCAGAATCGGGCAATGCTGGTCCCAAATCCCGATGACTGGTTTTTGACGATGAGTACGGGTCACAACACACAACAAACCACCACAAGTTTGATTATCAGTCAATCGTAAACACGAAAACTGCACGATCGATCCATCACAATCCCGATTATCCTACCGACTGCGCCAAAAATATCAACGATTACTCAAAGTCCCTTTTTGAAAAAATTATTTCATTTTGAAGTTACAAATTCTTAGTCATAGGCGATGTTAACAGTGTGGATGCAAAAATCTGAGCGACTCCATGAAAGAATGAGTACACAAGTGAATTCTGCAAAGTCGGGAAAAACAGCTGAGTTCGCTTCTTGGTGGCGCATGATGTAATTAGCGTCTCAATAAAACAAGCTCTAGTTTATTTGAAGGATCTTCTCAAATCGAATAACTTGGTAAATGACACTGTTGAAAAATATATTCAACCTATCAAGCTTGGTATGGATCAAAACTATTTTTAATATAATGGCTCCTATTATCCCTAGCACGAAGGAACAGCCAAGGGTAAGCCATTGTCTCCGTTTGTAGCGAACCTGTTTATGGGTAGGTTTGAGACGGATGCTAGGGAAGAACTCTGTCATTTCTCTAGAGTCTGGATCAGCTATGCTGATGACATATTCGCTGCGATGGATACAAGGATTACCGAAATTGAAAATGTTTTTTCAGCACTAAACATCGGATGAAAGAGTATAAAATTCACGAACGAAGTAGAAAATGACAGAAGTTGCCATTTTCAGATGTTGAAACTTTTCCCAAAAATCAATTACCCTAACACCAAAACTGATATCTTTGCACCCAACGCGCAATTCGCATCTTCAAGAGCGAAACGCGCGTCGAGTGCAAAAAATATCAGTTTTGGTGTTAGGGTAATTGATCTCTGAAAAAAGTTTTACCTTCAACACCAAAGGTTCCAATCTCAACGTTCATTTTCAGATGTATTGGTTACAGGGAACGAACAGAATGGTATAAAATTTGACATTTACAGGAAAGACACGATCACCTTCAGATACATTCCAAATGACACGAAGCATTCATTATCAATACGTTAATAACTTTCTCTTTGAAAAAAGATAAGTAAGACAATGAAAGGAGAATGATTAGGTACGGAGCTAAAGTGAACGGCTTCAACTAAGAGAGAATAAAAAATGTGAATTTAGGGAAACACTCCGTAAATCTTCGGCTTTTTGAAAAGATGAGAGAAATGAAAAGTTTATACTAATCCCATATGAACCTCAAAACACTAGAGGACTTCAACAGATATTGAATGAAGTGAATATGAAAGTTGCATATAAAAACTCTTCACAAATTACAACAGCTTCTTGGTAACCCAAAAAATTAATTAGAAAACTCAGAGAAATCGGGATCTTACGAAATCAGTTTTCAAGGTTGCAACAACAAATACAGCGGCCAGAGCCGAAGAGTTATTGAAACCCGTTTCAAGGTGAGTTTTGCAGATATGAAATATGGAAGGGAAGAAAAATCCAGTGTCGCCCAACACGCTCTAGACAATGACCACAAAATTGGTGAAAGCAATCTTAAACTGATCCAGCATTGATTATATAACTTTACATGAGTTTCATTGTGGTAGTAAAGCAGATATTACTTGAATGTGAAAATCTATGGCATCTACTGGTGTGTGCCAGCCGATAGTAGAGAACAAAAAAATTAAAATGGTGGGGTAAGACTGGAACACACTGTGAGAGAGGAATCGTGGAGTAGCAACACAAGTATATAGCGTTGCCGACAATAGAATGATAGGGTTGAACAAAAAACAGTTGTAATAGCACGAATGGGTGGAATACAGAAATGATCAGTGAAAAACTTGGTGAGTATGGATCTGGATCAGTCTGGAGTGATCAGGAGTGGTCTGGAATAATCAGGAGTGGGGCTGATCGAACTTAGTTGGACCCAGGGGCGACCAAGGAACTGTCAGATTACTATTTTTGATGTGAGTCTTGAAATACAACGTTGCCAAAATGAACATCGAAATCAATTGGAAGTCTAAACAATATACAGGGTTTCGAAACATCAGAAAAACAGGACAGCGATAAAATGAAGTATACAAAGGGAGTATCTGAAAATGTTCGATGCGCTGTCGAATAGGGGACAAACATATCAGATAAGGAACATGGTCTCGATGTAAACAAGGTGATTAACACATAATTTCGAAAAAAAAAAAACATAGTGGCAATGCAATGAAGCGAAAAGGGTGTTGTATATAATTTGTTAAAGGAAAAACATGGCGGCTATGTGATGGCGTATAAAGTACATACATAGCTCTTAAAAACTGAGACTTTGTTGACAAAAAAGCTAGAAATCTCAAGTTTCTTGGCAACTCTTAGGGAAAAAATCGTACAATATCCATCACATCTTTATGTACTCCACGGTTGGAATTTAAGGAAAAATCTCTATCAGTACACAACATTGATAATACCACAAATGCCCACAGAATTTGGAATTCCAGAGTGACTTTCTGAGCAATTATTCTGCAATATTTTCCACAGAAAATCGCGAAGACCATGAAGACATTTTGTGCACACACTTTTTATAGCACACTGAAATCATGAAATCACTTAACTAGGTATTGAATAACAAATCGAATTTCTGTGTTATTCTGCAAAAATAAGTTTGAATGACTTTGTTTCTCACTGAATGGAACACACAAAGATAAGGTTAGAAATCTAATCTTATAAATGAGGCATTTTCTCATCAAATAACAAGTATGAATTCCCCTTCCTCTCAAGTAACAATAACACAAATCATATTTGGGTAATAGGTGGAGGGAAATCATACTATACAGGGTAACCAAACTCTCCTGAAGTTAGCAAAAAACATAGGTATAGGCAAACTTTAGGCAAACCTACAGGTTTGGTTGGAATAATTTCAGACTTCGAAGAAAGAAAAGGGCTGCCTTGTGATATATACTGTTGATACAAATAATCCAACGTAGTCATCAATATAGAATATATACAGGGTGAATATATATATATATATATATATATATATATATATATATATATATATATATATATCTATATATTTATATGACGCGTTGTTTTTTCGGGTTTGAAGATTTTGTCGGAGGTATTCGAGAAACTCAAGAAGGCAGGTTTGAAAGTCGGTAGGAAGAAGTACAATTTTTGTCGATCGGAATTGAAACACTTAGGGTACATAGTAAATAGGAAGGGTCTTCATGTCGATCCCGATAAGGTATCTGCGATACTTGATATACCACGCCCAAAGAACGTGAAGGAAGCTCGGCGAATTCTGGGTATGACAAGTTTGTACCGTCGCTCCAAATCATACTTCGTGACAGTTGCCTCTCCTTCAACAAATCTTCTGAGCAAGTCTGTCAAATTCTGTTGGACTAAGCCTTGCGAGAACGCATTCTCCCAAATGAAGGAGTTACTAGTTACAGCACCAGTAATGACTTGTCCAGATCTCAGTCGTCTATTCTGTGTTCAAACTAATTCCTTGAATCCAAACGAGAGGAAATTTCTATCGGAAAATATCCCCATGGGCGTATGAGTCCCAGAGACGACCAAGGAAAGTCACATGGTATTTGCTACATTCCTCCAGCGAGGACGATTAACTCTGGGGCTATCGAAGTAAAATTTTTGCGAAATTTTCTTCAGGTAACGGGGGTAATGTTACGTGCTGATATCTCACCACGTAACATGTTATCGAATTAAAAAAGATCAACATCTTTGAAGATGCTTTTGTGGTCGAACGCCACTGGGGGATATCTTGGGATAAATGTCTTGTTGTTGCCTATCTTGCTAACTGAGAATTGACTATCAAATCCAAAACAACTAACGACGATAACAAGGCAAATCCTATCAAGTTCATACAATATAATATTTCACTTCATTAACAATAACTTGAATATGCACAAAATTCATTATCACTTATAGACATCAGTCGATGAACACAGGTGATGCGCTTGTTATCAAGGATACTATTAGGAACGATTGCAAGAAATCTCTCAAGTCGAATCCAACCCGATCGTTGGCATTTTTGATTTTGGTGTGTTTGCTCGAAGGATTGGACAATCGAACTTGTGAACAGGTTTTCATTCTCTGCAATCGACATGAGAAAGGCATCTGCTCCGGGTCCCACCTGAAACAGCTTCGAGCAGGATCGGCTACGGAGTTAGTCGGCCATGGGTTAGTATTTCCTGGCGCCAAAATTTGGAATTTTGACAGAAAAATGGTCGTGGTGGCCAGTTACGTAACCAGGGAAGAGAACCTGTTCGCATAATTCTGTTCAAGATTTATACGGCGTAGGAGGCTTGAAAAATCGGAGTTTGAATCACTTCGAAATGATGAGTGAAGGAAGTAAGGTGGGGAAAAAGGGGAAGAGGAGGTGGAATGGTGGAGAGGCGAACAAAAGGGCTACTGAGCGATTTCGGACAACTTTGAGAAATTGTCATATTCCAAGTGAGTTTGGGTTCTAATGAGAAGATTCTCTGAAGTACCAAAGCAGTTGGTTCCTGTTCGTACGTTATATTCGACTAGGAAGTCGGATTCGAGGTTCCCATCCTAGCCTTCCAGGAAGACCGTTTGATTCCATGAGCCACCATTATGATTCGCAGCAGTTTTGCGACCCCGTTCCCGTAAGAGCAAGGACCTGAATGGGTATTCAGCTCCTTACTCCCAGATAAGTACCATCAAAATTATCTCGTGACGAGTACGTTCATTGCATTTGGGATAAGTCGCATTTAATTAACGATCGTTCTTTAAGAAGCTGGAATAGTTAAACTCACTTATAATATCTTCAAAATGACCATCAACTGGTTACATAAGATACTTTCGAAAGAAAATAATCGATACCCCAAGCTCTGTTTCGAACAGCAATTGCGTGTGACGAACAATGCGGACCCTAAATATTATTGGCCATTGCAAATAAAACAATTTTTCCTTCGATGCTGACTCATTGCCTTCATGGAATAATCTCAACAAGAACGATTTGTTGAAGCATAGAAAATCCTTACTATCTAAATAATACCAATTTTCACATGAATCTTATCAAGCAATAACGTCTCGTTACCCATTTATGTATTATCATAATCTATCTAATATTACTGCTGAAACGAGCTCATATCTTTTGCTGAAACTGCCCATCCAAGTCACCCGCACTATAGCTCAATTACGTATAGCCAATCACTTCAAACTGAAATTCACACTGAATGGAATCTCCTATACTATTGATCCAGACCTGATTTGTCCATTCTGCAATACAAATGAAACGGAAACACTTTTCCATATTAGTTTTGACTGTCCTATCTACACAGTGATAAAACAGAATATTTCCTGCCTACATAGTTTGAAAACATTGATTGTTGCTTTACAAAACTCATCTGTCCTTGAAGCCAAGAAAATATCCGAGTACATTTGGAATATTCCAAAACTACGAGCATTCATTTTGAGCGAGTAACTGCAGTATTTTCATTTTCTCTGAACTGTATAACTACACTATTATTTTAGTTTCGTTGCCTATAAATTGTAATTGATGAAACTATTGTAATATTATAATTTTACTTTTCATTGTTACCCCCATACACTTCTTGCTGTAAACTTTTTTTTAGAAGCAATAAAACTTTCATTTATTTTTTCAATAAAACTTGTGAGATTGTTTTTCGTTTTTGCTAGCAATTCATGTACAGTAAACCAACCCGTATATCGAGGTTTATCGTGAAATTCGTGTTAGATTGTTATTTTTGCTCCTGCTGACGATTCGTATGCAGTGAACTCGTAATATAAGGTTGACCGTGATTGATTTGGCTGCGTCCAAATGAAATTTGTATCTGCCTCATTTTTGTTTTGTGAAGCACGAAATAAAAAGGAAAGTATTGTTGTTGTACGAAAATTGCCATTTAGGTGTGATCACACAGCAGTAGGATTTATATTCGCACTGCCCATACATAAGTGAGTCAAGGTGGATTTAACGCTGCAAAAATAATCTTGATTTTCAGGAACACATGTATCGATAATAATTTGTAATGAAGGAGCATCTGAAACTTTCAGAACCACACCACTTGGTGGGTTTATTTTCCACTCCCACCATCAACTGCTGAGCTAGCCGACTGGTCATTTTGAGAAAGGTAACCTTTTCATGGTGATCATACAAAAACATACAATTTTTTTCTTGTTGCTTCAATTTTTTTGAATCAGAAAGTTCAACATTCACACCGGCCTCGAACGGGAGTGACACTAATGTATATGTCATCCTCACGACGTGCTGTGATTATTTCATATTTGTCTACATAGCCGTCAATTTGTGATTCTGAAAGATGTTCATTCATCAACTTCAGCCATGTCAATGACAATTGACCGTTCGTATATATATATATATATATATATATATATATATATATATATATATTTCCCATTTTGAAACGAATACTATATTGATACATCAATATAGTATTCATTCCAGAATGTGAAAGATAAAATAAAATCAGTATCAGTAAAAAAGTTCCAGTAGGTATTCGGTGAAAGATATTCATTTGGAACTGATGTATATGGCTGTGCTGATGTATTAATTCGTACTATGATTTCATAATATATGTTCAACACGTAGGGACATGTAATGCTTACGTACGTAACGGTATTCGTTTTAATTAATTCTTGTTCATTTTGTGTCAGCTGGAAAATTCTGGGAGAACTCAATTACAAAAACTCTGATTCATGAAAGAAATATTTCGTAAATTCGCTGATTTTATTGGTTACCCAATATGATCATTCTGTATCAACCGGCAATTTCCCAATTTTCCTTGAACTGTGGAATTTCCATTGAGTTCTGTGTAATTTTCCAACAAGTTAACATATTCATCGACCTACTGAAATTTATTGTACCAATACATCAATATACTATTCATTTTAAAATTTCATGAAAACTGGAAACTTGACATATTTGAACACTAACATTTATGCAAAGCACAGTATCACATAGCCTGTAAGGTTGTTGTACTGACGAGTGGCCAAATAGTTCAAAAATGGTCTGTAACTGTGCCCTTGCCAATAGTTGAAAATCAATTCCTTTATATGCATCGCCAAGTGCATATGCGAGATGTTTTTCTGAAGAACCCCGGACTAGCACTGGTCAGATATGACACAATGCCCTACGTGGTTCTAGCCAGGAAAGGTTTTTTTCTCACAGGTGTCAGCCCAAAAACCTACTGCGTAGTTAGTTGAGACGGGCCTGAACGACTTGTTTGAAAGTTGATGATGATTCATGAGTAGAATCAAAAATTGATTCCCAATTTGAAATGCAGAGAATTTGGATTGATTCCACCTCAATACGTATCTTGTGTTGACAACAATTTGGTTAGCACCCACAGTTTAGCAAAATCCACCCTTTATATATATATATATATATATATATATATATATATATATATATATGTTTATATATATATATATATATATATATATATATATATATATATATATATATATATATATATATATATATATATCTATAACTACGTATTATATACGGATTATTTGTAACAACATCATTTATAACAAGGCAACACTGTATTTTTTTTTCGAACTCTGAATTTATTTCAACCAATACTTGTACTTGTGTTCCATATAATAAGAAACAAAGTCATTTGAATTTACCATTGCAGTATAACACAGAAATTCGATTTGCCATTCAATACGTAGCTAAATAACCTCATAATTTCAGTGTGTTATAGAAAGTGTGTGCACAAAATGTCATCATGGTTTTCGCAATTTTCTGTGACAAATATTGCAGTATAATTGGTCAAAAAGTCACTCGCTTATTCCAAATTCTAGAGGTAGGTATTTGTGGTATTATCAAAAATGCTGTTGCGTATTGATAGGATTGCGAGAAGGTGCGATTTTTCATTTCAAAAGTTGCCGAGATCCTTCAAATTTCTAGCTTACTCGTCATGAAAGCCTAAGTTTTTCTGAGCTATGGGAGTTCTTTATACGCCATTACATAGCTGCCATGTTTTTCCTTCCAATGATCCATATTCAACACCATGAACCATTGCATTGTCGCTTTGTTTTTTCTACCGGAAGTTATGTGTTCAAAGCCGCATACAGACCGGATTTTCAACGTAGACCAACGCCAACAGCACATGTGATATCATTGGCGTTGGGAGTGGAAAGCATTAGGAAGGATTTGAGGACATCGTCCATACCGAATTTTTGGTATTGCATTGGAGACCGTTGGTCGCGGTTCGATGGTTTTTAATTTTTGGATGGCTGACAACACCGTATAAAAACAGAAGTTCCTACAGCGAGTAATCCATTGAATGAGCTCCAGAATGAAGACTCTTGTCATTTTAGGAGCTTCTGCCGAATGACCCCAGATATTTTTGATGAACTGCTTAATTTAGTGGCTTTGAAAATTGAAAAAGAGGATACCAATTACCAACAAGCTATTCCAGCTAAAGAGAGATTGGCCATCACCCTGCACTATCTAACAACTGGATATTCCTCTACTAATCTTGCATACACATTTGAAGTATCGAAACAATCAATCTCGTTTGTCATAGCGGAAGTTTTCTCGGCTTTAGTTGAATCACTACAAAAATATATGAAAGGAAATTTTTATTAGTTCTGCTTACAAAATTTCAGCCTATAAAAACATAACTTGAGTAAATTTTTTCAATTTGTCCCATAAAATAGGATTATCTCTATGAATTTCTTACAATTTCAAACACATATATTCGGTCCACTCCATAGCAAACTAATAATAAAAGCGTACGCATGGAACAAATATTTTCCAACGACTGAAATCAGAAAATACTGTCCAAATCGCGTTCAAACCAAATTCGACAGAAACAAGCATCTCTTTGATGTTACCGCTCGACTACCGAACGCTAGCCAATGCCAACGTTCCCGTTGGGAAGCGTTGGCTTCGAGTGGTCACCGCCGTACACACAAAAACCAACGCGTTCCAACACAATTCACATTTGCCGTTGGCTAACGTTGGGAATCCGGTCTGTACGCAGCTCAATATCTTGTATACATCAAGATTATGTTTTTTATCTGATACCTACGTCTGCCCTTAACTCGACAGCGCAACGAACATATTCAGATTGTGACAGTTTTTTTTTTTTTGGTGGGTTTTACGTGACTTGAATGAAACTCATATAATGACTCCACAATTCAATTGATCAGAAATAATTACATACATGAATACACATACCCATATGCGCACACACACGCACATATACATATACACACATATATATATATATATATATATATACATATACACACATATATATATATATATATATATATATATATATATATATAAATACAGCCAACCCTCGATAGCAAGATACCTACATTATATTTCAACATATCTAGACAAGCATGGCGATAACAATAAATATAGAAAATTACAACATAATTCAGGCCACCGCTCAGACCACTTAGATCCCAAACAGAAGGTCACACAGACCAGGGTAAGATGGACCACTTAGATCCCAAACAGAAGGTCACACAGACCGGGGTGAGATGGACCACTTAGATCCCAAACAGAAGGTCACACAGACCAGGGTAAGATGGACCACTTAGATCCCAAACAGAAGGTCACACAGACCAGGGTAAGATGGACCACTTAGATCCCAAACAGAAGGTCACACAGACCAGGGTAAGATGGACCACTCAGATCCCAAGCAGAAGGTCACACAGACCGGGGTAAGATGGACCACTTAGATCCCAAACAGAAGGTCACACAGACCAGGGTAAGATGGACCACTCAGATCCCAAACAGAAGGTCACACAGACCAGGGTAAGATGGACCACTCAGATCCCAAGCAGAAGGTCACACAGACCGGGGTAAGATGGACCACTTAGATCCCAAACAGAAGGTCACACAGACCAGGGTGAGATGGACCACTTAGATCCCAAACAGAAGGTCACACAGACCAGGGTAAGATGGACCACTTAGATCCCAAACAGAAGGTCACACAGACCAGGGTGAGATGGACCACTTAAGCTTCAAATTAGTTTGAATACAGCAAAGCAAAACAATGTGGTAATAATAAAATACCTATAAATTGCTTCCACAAAGTAGCTTCGAATGAAAATCGCTAAAGCTCATGGTATACAAAAGAACCACTCCTACTTTGAATAAATGCAAACACCACAATACAATAATCACAACTATGCACCCACAATAATTTCAAAACCACAGACCCACTGTCTCGTACGAACGTTAGAACTATACTGGTAGTTTTCATCTATCGGGGTGTATGACTCAGCGGTTGGTCATATCGCCACAACCCTTGAGTCATCCCCAGCACAGGCAGGTATTTCGAATATTCGAATCTAACAAGATATCCCCTCTGTATACTTCATCATAACGCTGCCCTCTTTCTTCTGATGGTTCAAAACCCTTTGTATTGTTTATAATCCCAATTGATTTTGATGTTCATTTTGCCAACGTTGTATGTTGAGATTCACATTGAAAATAGAAATATGGCAGCTCCATTGTCGTTCTTGGATCCAACCTACTCCAAAGCGCAAAACTGCAAAACTTCTGATTACTCTAGACTGATACAGCTCCATACTTATCAGGTTGTTAATTGATCATATCTGTATACCATACATTTGTGCTGGAACAACAGTTTTTTGTTCAACCTCACTGTTCAATTATCGACAACGCTGTATATCTGTGTTGCTACTCCTTGATTCTGATTAGAGTCTACCTCAGTCTTGCCTCACCAACTCCACCCCTTTGTTCCTCCATATCGGCTTGCACACACCAGTAGATATCGATAGATTTTCACATTCAAATATCATATGCCTTGATACCCACCGTAACGACACCATACCTACCTCTACCCACACAAAATCAATAGCACCGCTAGTGTAGCGGTTAGCTTACTCGTCTCTTACGTAGGCGTTCAGGGTTTGAGCTATAGCATCGGTAGTTTTTTCCCCAGCAGGACCCTGTGTCATATTAGGTTCGTTCTAGCAACATATTTGACCGTTCGGAAATTGGTCTGAAACAGTCAAAGGTATGCGCAAACTGAATTTCGCTCTCCAATATTCATCTTGCGCATGCCACTGAGTGCGCTTCAGACCAATTTCCAAACGGTCAAATGTGTTGCTAGAACAAACCTATTGAATTCCACTTATCGACTTAATTTCACATGACACAATACTTTGTGCATGAAAATTATTGTCTACATTCGACTTTCCTGGTAGCCAGAAAGCAAGACGTCATGTCGTTTTGTGTGATCAACCCCACATTTCTCTTTCAAATTATTCTGTCAAGTTGTATGTTGAAAATATTAATAATTCCGAACACAAATAATATGAAGAATAAAGTAATGAGGGTATGGAGTGATTACTGTCGAATAAAATTTATTAAGAATAACATTATAGTTACCTCTTCTCAAGCCCTCATTGCTGGGCTATAGAAATATCATGACTCCTACAAATTACTCTTTAGTATGTTCCTGTTGCATGAGAACATAGAACACAAAAAAAGGTCTGATTATTGGAGGTATAGACACAGGGATATTCGACTGATTCATCTGATGCAAGATACTCTCAAAAATATATAGATCAAAACCGGCCACAGGCAACATAATCGTACGATCAAACAAACTTACCTTAAGTGATGTTCAATCGTAATTTTATGACACTTTCAGTCCGAAGATATCACTTTATGAATACCATGTAGTACGCCTCTGTGCTGCTACGCAGACCACAATGTTTACAGAATCAAAGCTTTTCCCCCTCGCGTACACCCGCTGTCTCCGCCGGCCCCACGCATCGTGTTGGTTGTCATTTGTTTGAAAGATAGGTAATTATTTTCGTTCACAAGTTAGGATGTTGGGTGAGCGAAAGAGTAATATCTTCGGACTGGAGGTGTCATAAAATTACAATCGAACATCACTCAAGGTAAGTTCGTTTGATCGTACAATTTTACTTCACCTCCAGTCCTTCAGATATCACTTCACGAATACCATGTAGTTGTTCAAGGTATTTAGCTTGTGAACGTTTTTTTTGTGCTGAACTCTACATCAATATGTTGATATATTGTGAATGAAACGAATAAGAATCTTAGTATTCTGACGAATAATAGAAAATGAAAATTTTGTTCTAAATTTCCAGATTCGCTATAGCAAAGTCGTTTCTGTTTTGGACCGGTCTGCTGAAGAATTCTGTAAATGTTGACGCGTTTGTCCATCCTGCTCTCTGGCAAATAGTGTCAATGGATACGCCACTTCTGTGTGCCTTCGAAGTTGCCGCGTGCCTCGTCGAGTGAGGTTTGAACTCATTAAGGTACCCCTTCACGTACAGTCGTGGCCTGCGCGCCAGGACTGACGGCTAGGCCTGCGCTCCTGGACTGATGATATGCTAAGGGCCTACACGTTTGGTCCAAAACTGTCAGTTGATGTTGAGAAGTGGTGGCATCAATGTGAAAATTCATTGCTCACTGAAAGAAACCGAATGCGCTTTGAAATAATGAGCTTGCACAAAAAAGAAGTGATTGCCTTGTTACTGTTAGCAGAAGCCGACGAAACAGAACATGTAACTCGAAGGGCAAAAAAGAGTTAATGATCGAAACCGTGGTATTTGCGGATGGGCGAATCTTCTCATATCAGCTTTTGATTCTCCATAAACATGGATATCCCCTATAAATCTCTATAAACTCTGTTACGAAATCAATCGACTGAGGGGCTGTCATCTCAAATCAACAATAATTATAATTATCGTACAATATAATGTGTTGCAATTAAAATATACTTCAGAAGGCACTACCTACTGAGCTGCTATGGACGAAACTGATAGTGTTCACGCACGTCTCGCTTGTTAAAATTCACTTACCTGTACTATCGGGTTTTCTTGTAAGAGTTTTCGGGTTTCGAGGATCGGCCCTTCTAAGTCTTCGAGTCCCTCGAAGCACGAGACGGGCGGTATCGGTTTCCCGTACCCGAATATCCGGCGACTGGCCTTCTTGCCCCTCTCCTCTCTTCTGGTAATGACACGGTTTCCCTGTATGGTGTTTTTTTGGGGCGGTTGGGGTAGGAGTTCTCTTCCGGATTGTTCAAACAATTTTGCCTCCTTGATTTTTTCACTAAAGTCCGACCCAAATAGGGTTCGGTCCGCTGCAGTTTTTCCAGCAATATCGCGGACTGACTTGTTCCAAACCGGTAGTAATAAAGAACGTCTCACCTCAGTGATTTTGCAAAACAAATCGGTATAAAATTCACCTGCATACCATAGCGGCTCTAATAAGTTATCTCTCGTGTTCTTAGGAACACGTGTTTTCCTTATCACGGAGGATAACGTCAAGTCCTAAGCCAAGGGCAGTTAACCCGTGTCCGACTTGAGTTTGAATGTCTGCTTGACAGTATCTGCGACAATTCTGGGTTGATGTCTGGAGGATGCAATTTTATATCAGATGGTGGTATATAATTGTTCTTGAGATCTGTCAATGCATTTTCGGAAAGGCTGTTTTTCAAAGAGGCAACCCATCTTGAAGTGATGGCTTTGTTCAATTGGGTAGTATTTATATTTTCTGTTTGGGGATCTTCGTCTTAAATAGCTATGAAGTCTTCCTCCAATACTACGTTATTTTTCAATATAAGGGGCGGTGTGCATTCTTTTTTCGTTTCTCGAGGTGGCGACGTTGTATCTCTAGGGATACACTCGCCGTGATCGGAATTTGGCGATATTCGCGAATATTGCTGTTCGGAACGAGTGGATGAAGCCGTTTCTCTCAGGAGACGATCTTCGTGTATGTTCGCCTGGTGAGAATTCGAACGCCGTCGTCGTTTCTCGTCCGCAGCTGATCGTGAACGGGAACGTTTTCGATGTTTCTTTTTCGATCTCCGCTCCAATCGGTCAAGGCGCTTCCAAAGTTCCGTTTTGGATATATTGAAGTCGTCGTCACTTGCCGATGACGAAGAGCTTCTCCTTCTTTTACGCACAGTTGAAAAAAATAGCCTGAAAGGAGTTATGAATTAGTATTACTCACGATCGGATGTGTGGTTCGAAAGCGTACCTCCCTGTGACAGCACGGAGCAATGACAACCAACACGATGCGTGGGGCCTGCGGGGACAGCGGGTGTACGGAAGAGGGTGAAGCTTTGTCTGAAAACATTGTGGTCAGCGTAGCAGCACAGAGGCGTACTACCAAGGGGTCGAATTCTAAATGATACATAGTCACATGGATACGACGGGAAGATCGCACTAGTGATTTCGTTTCCAAGTCATGTCTTCTCTTTTGTGTTCTTAAGGACGTCGTTGACCCAATCACACATTTTCTTGACTACTCATGCCTAATTCCAGAAGATGGCAATCATCTCAGAAACAGAAATGAAATTTTTTCTCAATGTCGTAGATAATCCATTTTTGGAGATTATTTCGATGCCTTAACTTTCATTTCCTTCATAAACTTCCATCATCAACTCCCTCTTGAGGCTTCTAATTTTTTTTCAACACTTCAGTCAAACTGACAGAAAATTTGTCGTGCATTGTCAAGTAAACGGAAATATCGACATTATATACTGTAGGTGGCGTCACAAAAACGCTTCAGATTGCCTCTTGGCACAGATATTGACTAACTATATCCCCACTGGCTCATCAAATTGCTACATAAAGCGAATTATAGGTGGCGCAGGGTGCTGACGCCTCTGGAATGAACCCTACCCCCACCTGCTTCGCCATCCATTTATCAACTAACCACCCCTAGATTTGGGGGATGAAGTGAAACATTAAAGTGTATGTTCTGTGATTTTTCATTGCCATTCCATGAGTAATCTGAGTTTTTTGACAAAATCACAGGAAAAAAGGGTAAGATTTTTGCTCAAATTTCGCGTTTATTAGTGATATTCTTCATTAGTATTCTGTTATAAAAAATTATAAGGATGATTCAGATCAAAGCTGTCCAACGTACGGTCCTCGGGTTACTTTCCGGCCCGCCAACTAGTAGTTAGAATTCAAAATACGGTTACGGAGGTAGTTATTTAGAGAAATAAAATAAATTGAAAATTCAAGATAGCGTCATCTCTTAGAATCTTCCAAAGTTACTATTAGAGCCAGTTTGTTATAAGACTACGATCGGAGCGATAGCCTGGAGATGAAAAGAAAGAAGCTTTACCGATATGTGAATGCAATATTGAAAAGATAAAAAATTTAGTGACTATTATGTCAGTTACGTATGGTATTTTTATGAATTCAGAGATTTGATCAACAAATTTATAATAAATGCGTGACGCTTCAGGAGCTAATTTGCCTCTTTTTTCAAGCCTGTAGTATACGCATTTTTTATAGATTTGTTGATTGAATATCCAAAATCATAAAAATACGATACATAACTGACAAAATAGTTACCAAAATTTGCATCTTTTCAGTATTGCAGTTACCTATACAAATATACCAAATCACCCTAAAAACAGATACTATTGAAATTCGAATTTTTTTTTGACCATTCCCAGAGGAGGAGAAACCCAGAAGTGGATTCCATAGCATTCAAAAGAAATGAAACTACGCTGATATTCCCAATTCAAAAGCATATTTTTCAAAAATAATCAGGTCACTTCATGCAATTTACAAAGAGTGAAAATTTATTTTTCAAATGAGATATGGGCAAAACTACCCTGGCTTTTTGAATAATATTTCATATTTCAATAATATTTTTGGGAATGGATTGAGGATATTCTTCGAAATACCAGTTCAATTTTAATTTTCGGATTCAGATTCCATTCCTTTCACCTCAAATTTCATCACTGGTTAATGTTACAATATAATTTAAATTCATTTCAAGTTCTTCTTGAATATATGATTGGATCCTTTTGTGTAAAAGTAGAACTTATCCTAACAGACCTCAATCACCAGAACACCAAATCAAAAACACTTGCAAATATGCAATTTTGCGAACAAATTTTGCTTCTGGCAAATGCACATCGGTTGTAAGTGCGTTCGGTTATGTTTTTGAGTGATTAATTCTTTGGAGGTTTCATTCTGTATATCGAAAATGAATTACAGATACAATGTACAGTGACATTATATATAAAACATTATCATTACCCGCAATACCTACCCTACAAAAATGAAGCATTGAGAACAGCATTGCTAAAAGCTTTCTACTCGATAATGTCAGAATTTCAATATCATTACTGGATATTGCATCAATATTAGTTACGCAATGTTATATATGTCGATATCAGCGAGCTGCAGGAGTTAGAATTACAGAAAGATATATGGAATTTGATGAATTATTTTTTGGCTCTTTCCTTTTCCGAATAGAAAATATAATTTACATCTTCCATGAAAATAGCAAAGTAAAGAAAAAATTACAAACATTATCTGCTGATAGGTACGTGTAGCTGTTCAAGGTGGACTTTTTCACTTCCTTTTTGTGAATGAATCGAACGTCTTTGAATGACATACACGTACCTATCAACAGAGAGTGTTTGTATTTTATTTTATTTAACTCCTTTCATTCAGAAAAGAAAAATAAAAATAATTCATCAAATTTAATTCTCTCCACAAAAATACCTGAATTCCTAATGGATATATGTGAAACTTAACTGGAAAAAAATTCAGCATTACACATTACATGAATAAAATATTCTCAGAAAAAAATTGGTTTCAACACGGTTTGCCTAAAGATACACTTTCCATCAAAAAAGTGACTAGTTCTCAAATTTCTGTTCCAACCATTCATATTCAACTATCTGTAACACTTACAGTGGACTATTTAGCTGCCAATAGGTCAGATCCTCAGTGACCCACGGGTTTGGTGGCTGTGTGGGTGTTATCAGAGGATCGTATTCCATGTATGTTTCTACATGTTGGACCATACTATCCAACGCTGATGAAACTTTGATTCTAGTTTTCGAGAGACTACTTCTCAGCAGATCTACCTGAAACAGAGTTTCGAATCTTTTTTCTTTTCATATTGAATATATTTGCAAACTGTTTTCTTCAAAACGATGGCAATCATTCTATGCTTTTCATGAATAATCAATTGTGTGGCTAGCTTTGGTAGTCGATTTATGTTTCATTCTCCCATGAAATTGATAGCCTGATTGTTTCTAGATTTGTATAAATTGGTGTCAGATCATATGTTGGAATTGTGGTCGAACCGTTATTAGGGAATATTTCGAGATTCGATCAATTGACCAGTAGTATTGGACAGCCATTCTCGACAGAAAACGTCAAAATTTTGGAAAAAACTCGAAAATTAAAATGGTTCGAGCTCTCAACGAAAAACCGCCTCATCAAATGAATGAACAATACAGAACAAAAAACCTCAGAATTATATAAAAAAGCTGTGAAAAGTACACTACTGTACTCTCCTCTGGAATCCCTTCAACATTGGGGGATGGCTTCCATGTGAATGACCTCGAATGAAAATGATTCCTGGAATATTTTCACCTGACGTTTACTGGATGAAAGAAATTACCTTAATGCACATTTGATGAGAAGGATTCATATGTCAATGTGGTCAGAATCGCCAATATGTTTCTTTTCTGAAAAATGCGGTTGAACCAACAGTCTTCAATGAACGAAAAAGTATTCTTCTTGGTATTATAACTGCCTTATACTTCATGATTGTGACAGAATCAATTCAGGAAATTTCAAACCTGAAACTACTAACTTGATTTGTCCATATGAAATCCCTTGCGGCAGTAGCACCCTTGGCTGGTGCCTGATGAGATATCAGGGTGGACAAAATATTTGAAGAATTGTTCTGAAAAGTGTGATGAATCCATGTTTATCCGTTTATCACCTCAAAGTGATTCACCATCTGCGGTGAAAGTACCTCCAATCTGCTCGAAAACTGGTAGTTCGATCTTCGTGAGCGTTCCATCCGAAAAACTATCGTTGAGTGAAAATACAAAAAAATGAGTTTTTTTGTGTTTCACTGAAATTCACTTTAAATTTTTTTTCGCGATGTACTTCTCCATGAACAGCAACGGTGTTCGTTCACAACTCGGAAATCGGGCTCCAATGGCTCCATTTTCGTATCAGGAGAACTTTCGCCGGGTTGAATTTCAATTCAATGAAAACAATAAAGTCGTCTATAATCCAAGAAAAAAATCATACAGCACTCTCTGTACCGAATACAAAATATAAACTTAAATTAAATAAATAGAAATGCATTTCATAAGATGTTTACTTATGAAGCGATTTTAAGATTTATAGATTCTTGAGACAATTTGGACCTGGCAATATGAGTTGAAATGACATCAGCAACTTCATTCGATTCAAAACGTTTTACGGCACTGACATTGGTATAAAATTTTTTTAGGAACTGCTGTGGAAAAGAAGGGTTATTACTTGGTAGAGTTCAAAAATTCAATATTCTCTCTAGTTACAAATTGGCTAAACTATTATTATAATTGTCTTGTCCAACATTGTTTTCACGAAATATAACAATTCAATAATCATCTGGAATAGGTTCAACAGTATTTGAGAATGGACGTCTAGAGCATTGGAAACAGAAGGTAAACTACTACTGACGAAACTGACTAGATCGTCTACATACATATCTCTTTCAATTGGTATAATAGCTTGGGGGTATCGTTTCGATTCTTGGGGTAATTGTTTGATAATCGTTTGATAACTCTCAAACTCATATATATATATATATATATATATATATATATATATATATATATATATATATATATATATATATATATATATATATATATATGTAGAAATTGATGTCTTCACGGATCTTCGATATGCAAGATGAATTTTCTGGGTTTTTTATCCGTTAGGTATCTTCTGATTTGTTCGATGTTGTCTGAATTCCGTTCTATAATTCCATTCCATTTATATATATATATATATATATATATATATATATATATATATATATATATATATATATATATATATATATATATATATATATATATATATATATAAATATGCTGGCTGGAACTTCCGGTTGATCCGCGTCTGGAAAGATTTACTTGTCTACGTTTCGACTCCCATTTCGGAGCCATTTTCAAGACTTAGTGACCTTGCGTCTAGGTCTGAGTTGTCTCACTAGCTGGCTATCATCACTGGAGAACGAGGATAGAAGGTTGGTGGGATTTAAGGGTTCATTAGTAGTTGTGGCAGGATCAGGTATCGGACGGTCGATGGGAGGTTCGAACGGATTGGTTCCCAAGTCGGAGTGGATAGAAGTATGTCGGACCAAAAGTGGTTTCCAGGTATTGGGGAGTCTTTGAGAATCGTCGCGTTTATTGAGACAGTTGGGACGTTTTTCGATTTCAATGGCTTCACGGGTAATTCTGGTTTGGAGGGTTTTGGCTGTGGCAACGGTTTTGGTGTTTTTGAAATCTATTTTGTGGCCTGTTTCTAAATGATGTTGGAATAATGCTGAGTTTGTGTCAGAATTACGGACTGCTAGTTCGTGTTCATATGCTCTACAGGACACTCGTCGGTTGGTCTGGCCGATGTATGTTCTGGGACAGTTAGAGCATGGTATTTCATATATTCCTTGGGTTTCATTGGGGATTGTGTATTTGGGTGTTCGAAGGTAGGTGGATATTTGGTTGTTAGCTGTGAAAATGGTTTTGATGTCATGTCGTGTCAGAATTCGACTTATTTTATCAGTAACACCATGAATATATGGAAGGAAAGCTTTTTGTCGTTCAGGTTCGTCCTTCGGGGGTCTAGGGTGAAGATCTCGGGTTTGCTGGAGTTTAATAGACTTGTGGATTTGGGAATCGGAAAAATCGTTTTGGGTAAGTGCGGATTTGAGCTTTTCCATTTCATTGGATCTATTGTGGTTATCGGTGAGTTTGAAGGACCTATGTATGAGAGAATTCAGAACCGAATTCAATTGTGCTGGGTGATGATGAGACTTGGCATTGAGGTACCGGTTTGTATGGGTTGGTTTGCGGTAGACGGTGTGAGTGAAAGAATTGTTGGACTTCCTGATGAGAACATCCAAGAATGGGAGGGAGTCGTCCTTTTCTATTTCCATAGTGAATTGTATGTTGGGGTGAATGGTGTTAAGGTGGGTCAGGAATGTTGGTAGGGTTTCAGACCCATGAGGCCAAATGGCAAAGATGTCATCTACGTATCTGAGCCAGCAAGTGGGCTTGAGTTCAGATGTGTCAATGGCTCTGGTTTCGAAGTCCACCATGTAGAGGTTTGCAAGAACTGGGGAGAGGGGGGAACCCATCGGGGCTCCTTTCACTTGTTTGTAGAATTTGCCCTGAAATAGAAAGTATGTACTGGACATACAATGGCTGATGAGGTTGAGATTGTCTCTAGAGATTTGATGCTTGGTTTCCAATACACTCAAGGTTTCAGCTAAAGGAATATTCGTGAAGAGAGATGCTACATCGAAGCTTACGAGAATGTCTGTTGGTCGGAGATTGAAGGTTTTGAGTATTTCAATGAAATGAAAAGAGTTTTGGATATACGACGAACACTGTTCTACTAGAGGTTGGAGGGTGTTTGCTAAGTATCTGGAAAGGGGTTGTGTTGGGCATCCAAAGGCGCTAACTATGGGACGGAGTGGGATATTCGGTTTGTGTATTTTTGGGAGGCCATATATTCGGGGAATGCGCGAAGATTTCTCCCTCGGAATGAGAGCTTTCTTCTGGTCATTCGGGATATTGGAGTTGTTGATGAGGGTTTTGGTCTTTTTCTCGAGATACGTGGTGGGGTCTCTTGAAGTGTGTTGGTATTCAGGGGAGTTGATCAATGTTGTCATCTTTTCAACATAGTCTGTGGTGTTGAGGATCACAGTGGCGTTGCCCTTGTCGGCTGGTAGAATGATGATATCTGGATTGTTGTGGAGATTCTTGAGGGACCGTCTCTCAGCTGGGGTTACATTGGATTGGGGGACTTTGGCTCTTCTCAGGAAGGAAGCAACATCTTGCCTAGCTTCTTCGGCAGTGTTCTTAGGAAGATGAGAGATCAAATCCGCACTTACCCAAAACGATTTTTCCGATTCCCAAATCCACAAGTCTATTAAACTCCAGCAAACCCGAGATCTTCACCCTAGACCCCCGAAGGACGAACCTGAACGACAAAAAGCTTTCCTTCCATATATTCATGGTGTTACTGATAAAATAAGTCGAATTCTGACACGACATGACATCAAAACCATTTTCACAGCTAACAACCAAATATCCACCTACCTTCGAACACCCAAAGACACAATCCCCAATGAAACCCAAGGAATATATGAAATACCATGCTCTAACTGTCCCAGAACATACATCGGCCAGACCAACCGACGAGTGTCCTGTAGAGCATATGAACACGAACTAGCAGTCCGTAATTCTGACACAAACTCAGCATTATTCCAACATCATTTAGAAACAGGCCACAAAATAGATTTCAAAAACACCAAAACCGTTGCCACAGCCAAAACCCTCCAAACCAGAATTACCCGTGAAGCCATTGAAATCGAAAAACGTCCCAACTGTCTCAATAAACGCGACGATTCTCAAAGACTCCCCAATACCTGGAAACCACTTTTGGTCCGACATACTTCTATCCACTCCGACTTGGGAACCAATCCGTTCGAACCTCCCATCGACCGTCCGATACCTGATCCTGCCACAACTACTAATGAACCCTTAAATCCCACCAACCTTCTATCCTCGTTCTCCAGTGATGATAGCCAGCTAGTGAGACAACTCAGACCTAGACGCAAGGTCACTAAGTCTTGAAAATGGCTCCGAAATGGGAGTCGAAACGTAGACAAGTAAATCTTTCCAGACGCGGATCAACCGGAAGTTCCAGCCAGCACATTTCTGACCGCGGAAGCCTAGCCGATCAAATATATAAATATATATATATATATATATATATATGTATATATATATATATATATATATATATATATATATATATATATATATATATATATATATATATATATATATAACCAAGGGGAGTATCGTCAGTAAAAGTGGTTAGACCAGTCCAGCGGATTGGTTGGAGAATCGACAAATCTCACCCTTGCCACGATGCACCCCTTCATTATATGAGTATTCACTTATTTCTTCGGAACTGTGTGAACTTCGTCATTGAATGAATCTTGTTATGTTTTTATATTTTACTGCTTTTAAAATATCAAACCCCTCTCGTGAGTCAAGCTCAATATAAAAAAAAGGTCGCAAAAACCCCTACGCGACATATGGTGGAGGCACCATGCTCTTTCCTACAGCTAATTCCCCCTAATTAGCTGATCTCTGAGGTTTGTCCCTTCGTTAAACTCAATGAACAACTCGAATTTATTCTGCTAAAAGGTATCAGTAAACTGGACAAATCTTGGTGTGAAATATTCCTTTTGATTCTATTATATACAGTTCGAATCAATTCACGTGAAACTGAAACCATATCACATATATTTCCCTTTGGTGGGTACGCATTATCATTTTCTCGTTATCAAGAGTGTATTGATTTATAGTGCAAACCTTTCTTGGGAATATCGAACAATATGGATGTTTTTTCTTGATGAACCACGGGAACATTATCACTGGACGACAACATTGATGACCGTGGAAATTCCATTGTTAGCGTCGCAGAAATAACACCAAGGGAAGAAAATACCTAAGCTAACACTAATCGCGAAGCAAAAAATAGCAGAAATAACCTTAATAGAGAGTTCGACAAACCAGAAGGATCCAGCAAAACCCAAATTTCTTCGCCCTCCAACTTTCAACCCGTGTACAGCATCAGCATCTTCATCCATCCGGCTCTACGAAAGGACAGCGGCGGCAAGAAGATGAAAATAACTTACTTCGGAACCTTCTTAGAAGAGGCAGCCAATGTCTGGTTCAAGAGGTACTCAGCCAATGCGACCAAAACGTGGGCAGACATAAAGAACGATTGTTCAAAAGAATTTGACGGTGCGGAAGGTACTCAGTCTATCGAAAAACGGTTGGGGGAGAGAAAACAAGTTCCAGCTGAATCGATCAGAACCTACCACTAAAAACTACAATCACTGTTCGAAGAATATGACCCAGCATTCGACTTGGAAAATTTCAAGAAATGTTTCGGAAACAGAATGAGTGAAAAGTACTATCAAAGCTACATGCTCATAGTTCAAGATGACATGGATTGGAACAGCTTGAAGATGATGATGGATGAACTATCAGACAAAACGAAACACAAAGAAGATCTAGAAACCCCGCTTAGCAATATGGTCATCAGCAATGGACCTAGGGGAATATGCACCTGTAATTGCAAACGCTCTACGGACGAAACGGCCAACATAACACCAACATCTAAGGAGGTGATCTGCGAACCTACAACGTCAAAGTTCAACCAAATCTTTTACCCAACGATGAGAAATAGATTCTTCGAACAATTCTCAAGCCATTTTAATAACCATCATCAGGGGCATGGATCAGACCTAATAATGGTGAGCCGAATAAAAACCAACGCGAATTTGTAGCAAGACAAGAGAGAAGACCTCCCAATGATAGAAATCATTTGCCACAAACAAGAACACATGCTGTCAGACCATAAAAAGTCAGCTATGCCAACGTGTTGGGCACTCAGCTGCAATAGAAAAAAGTACCCAAACGACAATGGACGACACGAATAAACCCCAGTGTCGTCCTTTCAAATTTTGGGGTGATGCATAGTAATAACATACTTACGATCACCGTGAAGATAAACAACACTCAGACATGAGCAGTGCTCGATACTGGGAGTCAACACAATATAATCAGAAGAAACATCATCAAACATTTCACACCCTCACAACATACAAGTCGGACGCTCTCAGTTGCAGGGGGACACAGAGTCCCAATCCTAGGAGAAACTGAAGTGAAACTGGGCATTGGAGAGTACGAAACAACATGTGAACCCACAGTTATAGAGAATTTACCAGTTTCGGTATCATTAGGCATAGAATTACTCATGAAGAACAAAATCACAATCGATCTGGAAAACTTCGAAATTAAATTTCCAAAAACTGGCACCGCGAACATGAGAAGATACCAACGATCATTCATCGGAACTTTCCAAGTAAACTAGAATACTCGACCCGACGAAATGAAGAGAACCATATCTTCACCCTATTAGCGAGGACTGACCAAACAGGTGCCCAAACCACGGAAACTCAAATTTGAAGAGATACAGAGGGACCTTTTAAGTGTTCCTGATGAATATGCACTAGCCCACTGCATATCAGCAGATTGTAAAATGAGCAAGGATATCGCCAAAGAAATAGAGACTAGATTCAACAATAAAGAACAGCTACAAAGCGAATATCTGGAAATAGAAAGTGTGACAGCAGTAAAAAACAGACATAGGTTGGTCTATTACCCCATCACAAAAGACTAGTACTGAAAGAAACCCTCCACGGAATCGATACAATCATCAGTAGAAAAACTGAAGAACCAAGTGCTTCAACATCATGTGAAGAAATTGGCCATGCCAAAAATCGGATGTGGCAGAGACGGAATGACATGGGAAACCGTGAAGAATATAATTATTAATACTTTCAAGGATACTTAAATTGATATTTTGATCTGCGATCTACCCGAACCTGAGACCACACGAAATTTTGACCAACCCATAGTTCACGGATCTGAAAAAGAAGCAATCCGAATAGAAGAGAAACAGTCAGAAAATCCCAGGAGTAATGAGGAATCTCAAACTGATTTTCAAGTTAAAATACTTGAAGATTATAGAATACAACTAAACAGGATATATGCAGTTCCGGTACATATAAAAGGATGGACGGATAATCTGGAAAATGCAGAGTTCATGAGGAATGAAAAGTTTCTTATACTGAGAGGCTTATGGTGCTCAAAACCATAGATGGAAGGAAATGATTTCGAAATCGTAGTTGTGAATGAAAGTTATGACGACTTGAACATTCACAAACACACCACGATAGGCTACATGAAGGAAACTGAGATAATGGATTCACCGAAAGATACAATTGTACTATGAACGACCATAACCTGTCATACATAGAGGACAAGATTTTCAAAAATGAAATTAACAGATTACTGGGGAAATATAAAGATATTTTCTTCAAATCTACGAGGAAAATGGGGTTGACTAATTCAGCTGAACACAAACTTGAGGCGGAAAAATCCAAACCTATAAAAAGCCAACCATACAGAGTCTCACAGAAAGAAATACAAATTATTGACGGACAAATAACAGAAATGTTAGAAAATAATGTGATTCGCCCATTTCATTCTCCCTGGGCTAGCCCAGTCGTACTGGTTGAGAAGAAGGACGGAAGTATTCGATTTTGTATCAAACAAAGAAAGCTCAATGCTGTGACAAGGAAGCCAATGTACTCCCCTTCCCAAATTGACGACATTCCGACTTATCTCCACGGCCTAAAATACTTCACAACCCTGGACATGTTCAGTGGTTACTGGCAGATGAAAATCGAGGAAGACTCCAAACAGTACACTACTTTCGTGGCTCAAGGACACGGCCAGTGTGAATTCAATGTTCTCCTTTTCGGATTATGTGATGCTCCGGCATCGTTTCAATTTCTAGTCGATAAAGTCTTCAGTAGAATGAAATGGAAAGATGTATTGATCTATCTAGACGACGTCATAATTTTCTCAGAAACTCTGGAGGACCACCTGGAAAAATTAGAGAAAATTTTTCAGAGACTGAGAGAGGCTAACCTTACACTGAAACCAAGCAAATGTGTATATGTAAAATCTGAGGTCGAAAAGCTAGGCTACGTAGTGAGTGATAAAGGATTATCACCAGATGAAGGAAAATTAACTGCTATCAAAAATTTCCCCGTACCATAATCTGTTGAAAAAAATTCAGAGCTTCATCGGGCTGTGTAATTATTTCAGAAAATTCATGAAGAACTTCTCCATCATTGCGAGGCCACTACATTTGGTCACAAAGAAAAACACCATATTAATTTGGAAATAAGTACAAGAAGAAACATCTCAAACTCTGAAAGAAAAACTTCTCTCTGCACCGGTACTTCATCACTTCAATCCAGAAAAAGGATGCGAGTTGAGGGTAGATCTATGCACAATAGGCATAGGAGCCATCCTGCAGCAAGAAGAAGAAGATGCTGCAAAACCCCCGATAGCCCATATAATTCGAAGACTGACTGAATCAGAACAAAATTATACGATCATTGAACTAGAGGCTTTTAGCGCATTATGGGCTCTAGGATATCCAAGGCATATGATATATGGAAGACCGGAGTAGAGATAGTGGGAGCGTTGAGAACACTTTGACGTCACAGTCCAAGGTCCGCACTCGAAATTCAGCCACATAAGAGGCGTCTGCAGTTTGGGGCCCGAATGAGGTGACCCAGGGGAGTCTCCGGAGCCCTGGCAGGCCTACTGAGCAGACGTCATCACACTCGATGGGTCATATTTGCTTGTAGGTCTCTGACGCCACCAAGGTCCACGAGGGTCAGTTTGGGTCCAGAAGTGTCAGGGGAGCCCTGCCCTTCACATCCAGATTAGTCTCTGGAGGTCCGAGCATTGTCATACCCAGTTGTCGACTTTTGCTTATAGTTTATACCTCTGACGTCACACCTCGATGACAGTGCGTGTGGTGGCTATCGCTACTGTGTCCGTGTTTTTTTCACGTTTGCTTCTTATTCATACGGTCAATGAGGAATAGGTGTGTCCGCCAGCTAGGAGCTTGAACATTACACGGCCACAGTCATTTCCCATGATCAGTATTCCCGAAACACTGAGACGACTCTGAATTTAATTCGAATAATCGACCTGTTGATTTGCATGTCGTGTTATCAGTAACCTCAGAAAGATAAACGTTCGGTTGATACAAACGTATATGAAAACAACATAATAGTTATAGGACACACAGAACCACCTATGAGCCACTAGCTGATCTAATGCTTGGTGAATGCAAGTACTCATTCCAAACAAATTTCTCTATACTCTGAGAGTATCATATGACCAAAAGGGCATCACAAACCAAAAATTCAAGAGAAAAAAATTTCAAAATTCTCAAATGTTTTAGATGTACTTTCATGATAAAACTTGAAAAAACATCAATATCAGTACGCATTTCGACTCCAGTTACCCAAAATGTTTCGAAAGACATGTGATTCAATTACTTCCATCGTGAAACTATAAAGACATGTCATGTATAATACGCTTGAGTACCTGTTTATAAAACGGAAATAATAACTCCTCTGGCCAAATAAGGTATACCTACCTCGGGAATCTGACCATATTTCTTATCAAATGATACACATCGAATACTTGTTAATTTGGTTAGATAATGAGTATTTCAATCAATATTCACATCATTACAGAGCGAACTGAGAAAAATATTCGACACATAGCAAGAATTTATCATTCAGACAGACACCGAGAAAAGAAATCATTATGGCTTTGATAACTAGTGCGATATCGTGGGCTTCGAAGACAGCCAGAGTATTTTGCAGATGATGAAAATCTGAGAAAGAGTTATTCAATATCCTCAAAGAATTGGAATCATCAGAAACGAGGTTTGGTGATCCTTTCCACAGTGTCGAGCGTCAAAAAAGTATTTTGACCAGTTTCCATTGGTGTCCAACAGTTGAAAAGGTATGTTATATTTGGATTTCATTCCTTGTCCAAAAAAATTATGCCTGAAAAATCTTCACATTCTAGCAAGAGCGTCAATATACAGTGTAATGGTTTCTGAAACAGGCGTTGATCAGACTAAGAGCATTTCCTTATGGAATCGGATGTTTTTATGAAGGTTTTGCTTTGTGACAAAGTGGGTTATTAGAAAAAATCCATCATAACAAATCACAATGGATATATGACTGGTGGAACGGGTGTCAGAGTGAATTTAAAATTTCTTTACAAACAGACCTTTTGGTGACATCTCTGCTTCACCAACAAAACATTTGTAACAGTTGAAATATATCAGATCAGAGTTTGAATGAAAATATTCACTGATACGTCATGAAATCGATTCAATCTCTATAACACATTCATGAATAGCTCCAGAAATTACCGAAATTCAAGAAATCTGTGGCGAATCGTCTAAAGAACCTAATCTTACTTTTTCATTTGTCAAAATAGACAGTTTTATATAATTTCGAAACAACTCGAGATATCGATACTTCTGGAGTTGTAGGAGCAATTCAAACATTTACAAAATTCGCATCAACAATCGAAAAATTATAATTATTTTCGTAAGTTGTTTGACATCAAGTCGAATATTTAATCGTCTTGAGAACTAATACGACTGTTTCAGAACCTGTTGTTCAATTTCTTCGTACAGATGTCTTCAGATGCGTCACAGTAGTGTCCAGTTCTGGTCGAAGAATCCTGCAAGGGAAGAAAATCATACGGAACTGAGGTTTTGGCTGATATAGCAACATGGCGCGTAGCGAGTAGATGTCTGTTTAGTGGCTCCCGCAATCTTTTGATTATTTTATTATTACCAAAGCCTGAAAGTATTCGTTGAAGTGGATAAATTGAAGAATTACTGTTTGTGAGCCTGAGTTTGTGAAAAAAAACTTGGAAAATGGTAGGTGGAGAGGAAAGTACTAGAAGAAAGGCACCTGTTCCAGATCCCGCCATTATGGCCGCTGTCAAGGAAGTCCTGAACTCCAGCGAGTTCATGAATACTTTTTCTGAACTCATCAAATCAGCTGTGAGTTGCCAATTTGAGGAGAATGTCAAAAAGCAAAATAAAATTATCGAAGATTTGATAAACGAGAATAATAATCTTAAGGCGAATAATCTCGCCCTGCTCAAACGATTAGACCGCACAGAGCAGTACTCAAGAAATAATTCACTAAGAATATTCGGAATCGATGAGTCCCATGAAGAAAACACCGGTGACATTGTTTTAGACATTGTGCGAAAGAAGATGAATCTCAAACTAACTCTGGAAGATTTGGAGTGCAGCTTCCGTGTTGGCCAAGTGCAAGAAAATCCCAATAATCCAAGAGCTATCTTGGTGAAGTTCTTGAGCTATCGTTCTCGACGAATGGTATATTCCAATAAGAAAAAGTTGAAATCGACTGGAATCGCTATTAAAGAAGATCTAAATGCCAACAGACTGCAGATTCATAAAAAAGCTTGTGAAAATTTTGACAAGAAGAAAGTCTGGACATCCGATGGAGTAATATTTGTGAAATATAAAAATGAAACGCATGAATTTGGGGACGAACAAAATCTTACTTCTTTTCTCACTCAAACAAAACGCTAAGGGACCTTTCATTCCAAGTCATACTGTAAAATTGATTTCCAAATATATATTGAGAAATATCAAAATTTTCACTCAGTTCGACTCTGTGTAACTATTTTATGCTTCCCAAGGCTGGCACGCTTTGCCATCAGAAGTTTTTTTTTTGCTGGCCACTGCCTTCAATATTTTGTGTTTTTGTGTAGGAGAGTATATAACATTTTGTATCTAAAAATGTTTATTTGTTTGTTTATAGTGGGTTGCCTGTGGAATATTGTGCCCTTCATTGTTGCCATCGATAATGTCTTGTAGAATCGTCCTTATTGATGTGCGTTCAATATCAACAGGTTTTGATGAATTGAGTTACCTAATTTCACATAATAATTTCATAGTGATTGGTGTTACAGAAACATGGTTGTCAGATGACATTCGTTCAAATTTGGTGAGTATTCCAAATTTAAATTTTTACAGATGTGATCGTCCAACTAGAGCTGGTGGCGTCGGAATTTATATTCACAAAAATATTACTTTTATTGAACAGCTGTATGCTGACTGCAACTTCAATCTAGAACAGATCTGGATGAGAATAAAAATAAACAAAAAAACTCTTGCTGTTGGGGTGTTGTATAGACAACCCAGATCTGATATTAACGTGTCACTCGATATTCTAGAATCAACAATAAATGATATTTTCCCTAAAGTGGATGAAATGATATGCATGGGTGATTTAAATCTCAATTTTTTCAATAACATCGATAATCATGTTGACAAGACGGTTCGTATTATGTCTGCTTTCGGTTTCACACAGAGTATAAATGAACCTACTGGAATTTCAGGTACTAGTTTGACTTCAATTGATCAAATATTTGTTACTTGTTATGACCACGTTCAATTTTCCGGAACGCTGGGAGCAGAGGGAATTTCTGATCATGGACTTATTCACATCTCTCTAGGAAATTTGGGCGGTTATAAAGCACAGAAAATACTAACATTCAGGGACTTCCGCTATTTCTGTATAGCCGATTTCAAGGCGCAATTGTCGGAAATTGAATGAAATGCTATATATCAGTTGGGGTCAATTGATGATAAAGTAAATTTTTTGACGACGAACATCATTGAAATTTTAAATTGCCATGCACCTATCAGAAATGTTCGTGTATCTAAACCAAAGGCACCTTGGTTAACTGATGTAATGAAAGGAATGATGAAGCAACGAGACTCGGCATTAGTCAAATATAAAAGAACAAGGAATCCCCATGATTTCAATACATACAAACACTTGAGAAATTTTGTCCTCACTGCTGTTAATAGAGAAAAAAAAAGCGTATCTTGATTTCATCAGCAATGACGGAAAAAATCACAACTCGAAAAAATCCTGGAAAATGTTAAGAGATTTTAATGTGCAACCTAGTAAAGAATCAGAGATCCCCCCGGAGCTCTGCGATCCGGATGAAATAAACCGATATTTTTTATCAACAGTACAGAACTACGATGAAGATTGTTCTGAAAGAATTGATTTCTATAATTCTGGAAGTTTCGATATAGGTTTGAATTTCGATTTCAAAGTCGTAGATCCTGAAAAAATGTCTGAAACAATACTATCGATAAAGTCGAATGCCTTTGGGACAGATGGAATATCTTTGAGTATGCTCCGATACTGTCTACCAATTTTGATCCTTCTCATAACCCATATCATTAATATGTGTCTGGAAAATGGATACTTTCCGAAAGATTAGAGAGAATTTATAGTTTGTCCACTTCCGAAAATAACGGATCCAGAAGCAATTTCGGATCTACGTCCTATCTGTATTTTACCTATACTTTCCAAAGTCCCGGAAAAAATCATACATCAGCAAATATATGAATTCATTAATAACAATAAGATTTTGACAGAAATCCAGTCAGACTTCAGAAAAGGACACAGCACTGCTTCTGTACTCTTGAAAGTTTGTGACAACATTTTACAGGCGTGGGATGGAAAAAAAGTTGGTGCTCCTGTGTTGCTAGATTTCCCAAAGGCTTTTGACACCATCAATCACGATCTGCTGCTTTCGAAATTGAAATATTATGGTCTCAGCGAAACAGCAATGTCAATGTTCAGGTCATTCCTTATTGACAGAAAACAGAAAGTCTGCATGAAGAATGAAAAATCCCAATTTCTCAATGTTACTAAAGGAGTTTCCCAGGGATCCATACTGGGCCCACTTTTATTTACTTTTTATACGGCAGATATTTTTTCTGAAACAGACCACTGTAAATTTCACCTATACGCTGACGATACTCAGATTTTCAGGAGAATTGCACCACAGACTCTTGTTGTGGACATATTAATGATAGCCTAAAAGAAGTTATGAATCTTTCAAAAAATCACAATCTCCATATCAATCCATACAAATCGCGACTAATTTTATTTGGTAATGATCAATATACATCTTAAGTAACTAATAACGTAAAGATTGAAATAGAAAACGTAGTTTTACCTGTGAACAACAAGGTTGAAAATTTGGGTGTTATAATGGACAAAGACTTGAAATTTTCTGAACATGTTAGCAGATGTATTCAACGGGCCTACTGCTCTCTCAAACTGTTATATGCTGCTAAAAAATTTATGAATAAGAGTTTGAAGCATTATCTATGTGAGTCACTTGTCTTGTCTCACTTCAATTATTCTGATGTTGTTTATGGCCCCTGTATCGATTCATTCGATGCCTACAGGATACGAAAAATTCAAAATAATTGTGTAAGGTTCATTTTTGGATTGAGTCTCTACTTATCTGAAATCACTCGAATGGCTGAATATGGAACAGCGCAGAAAACTCCATTATGCAGTTTTTGTTCATAAAATAGTTCTCACAAAACAACCTTCTTATCTAAGCAGGAAGCTGCTTGCTCGTATTAATCTCCACGAAGTCAACATTCGGAACAGAGGTCAATTACAAATACCTAAACATTCAACCAAAAAGTATCAAGGCTCTTTTTCATACAAAGCTCCGGCTGTTTACAATGGGATTGATAATAATATCAAACTTTCAACATCTATCGCTTCTTTCAGAAACAAAATAAAAATTTCCATGATGAACACGTGATCGCTCACTGAACAATTTTTGATGGATGTCATATCATGTCATTTCACTTCTTATATTCGTTTCTGTTGTAACTAGTGAGGGTTGGATATTCTATTGATTATAATTATATAATATTCTCCTTTTTTGCCTTTCTGATTTCGGAAATATCGATGAATGGCTGTATTTCACCAGGATTCTTATGTAAATATATGGATTATTGTCTAGAAAACATGATTTTGATTCAAATGTCACTTGAAAATTACTCTCTAGATATTTTCTATTATTATTTTTTCTTCTATTTTTGTAACAATTTAATTGATACCTTTTTTTTTGTTTCTCTGGCAAGATTTTTATCGTCAAATATTATAGGAAAGATGTATAATATGATCTTTCCATGTGAATTGTATGAACCGGGTTGAGTGTGAGAATAGTTGTTGAATAAACTTCGCCCAATAAAAGACGATTTATAATTATTATTATAAAAAAAAAAACTGAATAATTTGCAAATGAGATGAGACTGGCCGGAAACTGAACCACGACAACACATTCATTTTTCAATAAAATTTCGCAAGAATAAGTTGATTAATAGAGCCCGATCAATAATTTTGAGGATTTCTAGTCTCAATATCGAACCGAATCTTATATCAGATACGTCTGCAGTCATATCCTTTCCAAGTTGATCTGACACAGAGCACTAATTCCAGATTTGTCTGCGATCATATCCTTCCCAAGTTGATCTGACACAGAATACCAATTTCAGATTCGTCTGCAATCATATCCTTTTCAAGTTTGTCAACCACCATATCCCTTTTGAGGGGATGAAATATTCGGAAAGTTCACGAATTGTATAATGAAAAACGAACAGTGATTTTATAATACAAAAATATGCCATGAGTGTTCTACATATTGGACAATTGCTACAAGTGACAGCGCAATCAGCATGACACGCTTAATGCTCACACGGCATGGACACATCCATCATCGAAACAAATTCTGCAAGAATAAGTTTGGAATATATTGAAATATGTCTTCGAAATGTTCATTAGAGTTCATCTCAAATAATTCAAGACTTATTTTGAAGAATTCAGGATCACAATTGATTGCTCTTGATGCTTGCTGCATGAGGTCGAATGAATCCAAAAGTATTGCAATTACGATAGTTGGTCGGAACAAACCGTAATCTTATCGAAATCAATTCTATATAAAAAAAAAGATAAATCTGGAAACTGAGCCCAGAACATGTGAAAGTCTTCTCGAATACACGAAGGAGCATATGGGCGCGTTGAACTGAATAGGCTCTTGACGAGATTCCTTCCCCAATACGTCTGAACGTCCGTCAACGCTTCGTTGAAAGCGTCTGACGCATCGTTAAAAACAACTAACGCTTTGTTAAAGCGTTTAACGCTTCGTTAAAATCGACTATAGCTGCGTAAAATGCATCTGACGCCTCGTTAAATACGTGTAACGCTTCGCTGAAAACGTCTGATGTTTCGTCTAATGCGTTGAAAAGTCCGTTAACGCTTTGTCCAATACGTCTAAATGTCCGTTAACGCTTCGTTGAAGAGCGTCCGACGTTTCGTTGAAAACGACTAATGATTCTTTGAAAGCGTCTGACGCTCCGTTAAAAACTACTAACGCTGCGTTAAAAGCGTCTAACGCTTCGTTAAAAACGACTAACGCTTCATTTAATGCATCTGACGCTTCGTTAAATGCGCGTAACGCTTCGTTAAAAACGCCTGACGCTTCGTTAAATGCGTGTGAAGCTTCGTTAGAAACGTTTGATGTTTTGTCTAATGCGTCGAAAGTCCGTTAACGCTTTTTCCAATACGTCGAAACGTCCGTATTTGTGTTTTGATATCTAATAATCTTGGAAATATCAGAAACCCGATTCCTTTTCAAAGTTATGTCGTTTGATATTTGAACTTTGATGGGACCATCCTAAACAATTTTTAGCGTCACAATTTCATGAATTTTGAGGGTATCAACCGATGAAACTCTACATTTTCAAGCATTTTCGGTTTGTTCTGCTTGACTGATACCGTCATTTATATCCGATTCTCGATTTGATTGGTATGTATTCTGTTGAGCAATGATTACGATCAGAATTTGACTCATTCAGTTGGATTCTTGCAGTGATCCGGACTCGATTTTTAGATGCGTTGTTCATTCGAATTTAAAATTTGGTATATTTGGTATGAACCTGAGTTGAATTGATGTATTCGTGCAGGGTTGAGTTTGATGACTTCGTTGCGGGCTTCATTGTATCTCTGCATCAGTCTTCAATGAGTTGATTTAATTTTTGACTTTATTCTGGTGTCGAGGAATTCATCAGAACCATCCAGATTTCATTCAATCAGAGTTTTTCAATCATTCCACCATTGAAATCCAGTTGACCGAGTTGAAATATTGCGTTGCCATGGTAGTGATTCCAATGTTTGTCGTATTATAATCAGTTGATCTTCGGTAAGAGTCTTCTCTCTGTATCTGTAGAGTAGGGAGGGTGAGTATAGACCCACAGCACTCAGGCCACAATATGGCTCATCATACATCCTCCCAAAGAGTCGCCCTCCTAGGACATTGTCCAACCTGCCTTATACAGGAAGGAGGACAGGTCTCCAGGAGACATTTCCTTAATATCGGCAGGTGTAGGCCAAGACTCACCGAACACACACTCTCTTATCGACGATAGCTCCAGACATTCACATAAGACATGCCTGACAGTTTCATCTTCCTGTTCACACATCCTGCATAGAGGTGTGTCCACTAGCCCCATAACATGGAGGTGTTTCCTTAGTTGACAGTGTCCAGTCAGAAATCCCACTGTTAAACGGAGGTTCTTCCTGGTCATCGCCAAATATTTATTCAGATCCAGCTTTTCAGGGTCGCCAAGGTGATCCTGGCAAAACTGCATCTTTTGGTTTCATCCCATCTCTTGAGGGATTGAGTATGGGTGTAACATTTGGCTAGTTCCGTAATTGTCGAAGTCGTCAGGCCATGGGTGTCACCTGGTCCCAAAATCTTCAGTCCAGTCGCTATCCTGGCCAGAGAGTCAGCAATGCGGTTACCTTCGCTCCTGTCGTGCCCTTTCACCCACCTTAGTACGATATTATTATCTACCGAGGCGTTAGCTAAATCTTGGTGGCACCCTAGTGCTAACCTTGAGATGAAACGGTGTCTATTCAAGGTTAGTAGGGCTTGTCTACTATCAGTGCAGATTATTATGTTTTTGCCAGAGATTCCTTTTCTGGTTAGCTCTTTTGTGGCGATTGAGATACCAGCCACTTCTGTTTGAACCACGCTGGTATTTTTTCCCATTTCCCACTTTATCCTTAGGCTAAGTGATCCGGAGTAAACTCCACATCCTGATCCTTCCTTGGTTTTTGAGCCGTCTGTGTATATGCGTATTGCATTTGCAGCATCCGCCTCAGTGTTCTGTTTTATTTGTATTCTGTAGGGTTCATTAAACACAAACCTGGGTTCAATTGCGTCACCGGCTGCCTGTAGCACAGGCACCGCAGTGAGTGCCTCCCTCCAAAGGCCCCGCCTCAGTTGACCCATTCCTACCTCGGGGTTTACACCAGCCGTGCGCAATCGTAGCATGGCCATTAGCGCAACCTCCTTGACGTGCAGGTCTAGAGGTGTCAGACCAGTAACTAATTCCATTGCCGCGGTTGGTGTTGTTCTCATGGCTCCTGTGATGTTCAGACAAGCCATTCGCTGTATTTGATATAGTTTTTGGATGGCCGTTGCTTGTAGAGTTTTCGGTCCCCATGCAATGGCTCCGTACGTTAGCATATGTCTTATTATTGCAGTGTAGATCCAGGTGACTACACGGAGCGAGAGACCCCATATGCCACATATGCTCTTTTGCTCTGCTCTGAATGTGCGAGTTGCATGTTAACTTCCTGTCGAGGGTAATACCGAGGTATTTCACCTCTTCAGAGAAGTTTAGTTTGCTTTTGAAGATTTCGGAGGGTTTCAAGCCCGATAAGCTTTTTTTCCTAGTGAAAAGGACCATCTCCGTCTTCTTGGGGTTGATCGACAGTGAGTGTTCTTCACATCATGTTTCTATTAATTTGAGATCATCCTGCACTCTATCGCACAGTGTGTTCAGAAATTTCCCGGTCTGCAAGATAACTATGTCATCTGCATATGCAATTGTGTAGAAACCATTACTGTTGAGGTGATTAATCAGGGTATCCAGGACTATGTTCCAAAGAAGGGGTGATAAGACCCCTCCCTGCGGATATCCCCTCATGACCAGTTCTCTCGCAGTGATGTCTTCTACATTTATACTTATTGCTCTACTAGAGAGCGGTAAGAGTCTTGCATTCGTCCGAAATTGATTGACTCAGTTGGAATTTTGTAGCCATGATTCTTTGATGTTGGACTCTCACATTCATTCAAACAAATCGTATTCACGTGAGTTTGGTTGATAGAAATTAATTATTACTCTG
Source organism: Zygogramma bicolorata (assembly GCA_032362365.1). Lineage (NCBI taxonomy): Eukaryota > Metazoa > Arthropoda > Insecta > Coleoptera > Chrysomelidae > Zygogramma > Zygogramma bicolorata. The sequence goes on along the minus strand of JAVJAQ010004813.1, from coordinate 1,265,587 downwards.
ATATGATTTTTTACATATTCATACATCATTCAGTAGACACTCGTCAGAATAAATTGCTTCCTTCTGAACTTTACTCTTCAGGAATTCTACAATTTCAACGTGTGGCGTAGTTGCAATGATTTGCAGAGACAAACACATTCTTTCATACCCATTTTTCGAAATTTATAATATGAACTTTGTTGTGTCATTGCTCAGATATGCACTTGTTGTTTCAAAATGCTGATATTATTTTTCGATTCATGTATATCTGCTGGACATCAGGCAAAATAATTATTTTTCGATTTCAGTATATCTGCAGGACATTAGGTCAAATCATTGTTTTGTATCGTTTGATTTTCAGCATATTTATCTTGATCCCTATAGATCAATTTCATCGCTCTGGACTTTGGTATTCATTCACGCACATATGCACTCAGATGGAATATCGAGAATATTACTTTCAATCGATTGACTGAACTGTTAGTCAGTTGGATGAATATTTCTGTTCCGAATCGATTCGTTTTGGAATTCAGGTTTGATTTTGATGAGTTTTCTATGTAATTGCTATGTATGCGGTTGCAGGCATTTATTTCAACTTGATTCATTCAGAGTACTGCATTATTTCTTGAACTTGATATATTCACCATGCATTGGAGATATTTGCGTACGTCTAGACTCGACTGAGTTATACTTTAACATGTTTCTTCAGATATGATTTATTGAATATTTGACATGTATTTCGAGTCATTGCTTCGTTTCATGTCTTCTAATGGTCCTTTGTATTCGTCCAAACTTGGAAAATGCTAGGACTATTTCAGACGTCAAGGCTTGATTCTTTTGTACCCAACTGAACCATCACATTCAGTCATAATTAATTCTCGATCTGCTCCGTCGTGTATTCTCGTAGACTTTTGCATTCGTCTGACATTAGACATTTCATTTTTTAGTCCGTTTCGGCATACATATGTGGGAGTAATGTATGCGTCTGACCTCTTGTCTCCAACCTCAATTTCGGAAATATTTGTTGTGTTTCATTTGTCCAGACCTCATAGGCTCTCCAGGTGTTACGTATTCAATTGGACTCGATTTTGATAAGTTTGTCATGTGTTTCTTTCAACTAGCGCAATTGTCGAATCTCCTTCAAACTTTTGGGTTCATTCAACCTTATGTTCATATGTTCTGCACGTATGCAGTTGATTATTACATGTATTTTTTCGAAACTTTTGATATGTTCATTATGGATTTGAGGTGGAATTTTTTTTCGAGATATATTTGCCATGTATTTGACTAAAACATTCGCAATCCTCTGTACATGCTTCATCAGTAATGTTTGCATGTTTTCAGACTCAATTGTGATCTATTGAAATCAAGTTGAATGATATCACACTGTTCATGTTGTGTACTAGGATATATCTCTTTGGTTCGAGTCATAATCTCTTAATGAAGTTGAGTTTTTCATACAGACAGAAGTGATCGAGTCAAGTGCTTCTATTGCGGCCCGAGGTGTATTATTGGTTGCTTGAAGTTTGGACTCATCAAATTCATGATGATAAATGCCAACTTCAGGAACTCAAAAATCCAAATGCAACCTCAAAAACTCCACAAATATAGATGGCAGGATTACTTGTTAAATTTGTTCTGAAAATGGATGCGGTGTTCATGCATGCCCTGTAAACATTTAGCATGCTCTGTTGTTTGTTCAATATCATGTGAAAGTTGTCCAATATGTAGCACTTCCATTGCATCTTTTCGAAAATTTTTGTTTCAGCCGAATGAGTATTTCTGATTCAGCTGGATTCATTTGAAATTCAGGCTTGATTATTATGTATCCAGCTGAATTATTATCGCATCCATATGCTCCTTCGTGTATTCGTGTTCTGGACTCAAGTTTCCAGATGTCTCATTTGTTTTGATATAGAATCGTTATTGATAAGTTTATCGTGTGTTTCGTTCAACTATCGTGATTACAATACTTTAGGATTCATTCGACCTCATGAAGCAATTACCAAGGGCAATCAATCAATTGTCATCCTGAATTCTTCAAAATCATTCATGAATTATTTGAGATGAACTCTAATGAACATTTCGAAGACATGACATTCAATATATTCAAAACTTATTCTTGCAAGATTTGTTTCGATGATGGATGTGTTGTCCATGTCGTGTGAGTATTGAGCGTGTCATGCTGATTGCGCTGTCACTTGTAGCAATTGTCCAATATGTAGAACATTCATGGCATATTTTTGTATGATAAAATCATCACTGTTCGTTTTCCAATATACATTTCTTGAACTTTCTGAATATTTCATCCCCTTGAGAGGGATATGGTGGTTGACAAACTTTGGAAGGATATGATTGCAGGACAATCTGAATCTGTGTCAGTTGACAGTTCAACTTGAGGACGAATCTGAAATTAGATCTGTGTCAGATCAACCCGGAGAGAGGATGTGATTGCAAACGAATCTGAAATTGGTGTTCTGTGTCAGATCAACTTGGAAATAATATGACCGCAGTCGAATCTGAAATTGGTGTGAATTGGTGAAATTGACTGCAGACAAATCTCTCAGTGTTCTGTGTCAGATCAATAAGAGGTCTGTGTCAGCTGGCAGATCAACTTGTAGACGAAACTGAAACAAGGGTTCTGTGCCAGTTGACAGATTCGATTCGATACTGAGACAAAATCCTCAAATTTGTTGATCGGGCTCTACTGTTCATCTTTTTTTTGCGAAATCTGTTTGAAAAATGAATGTGTTTCCGTGATTCAGTTTCCGACCAGTCTCATCTCATTTGCGAATTATTCAGTTATTCTTTTGTCACCGGAACCTCAGTCCCGTATGAGATTTTCTCCTTGCAGGATTCTTCGACCAAAACTGGGCATTATTGTGAGGCATCTGAAGACATCTGTACGAAAGAGTTGAACAACAGGTTTTGAAACAGTCGAGTTAGTTCTCAAGACGATTTACTATTTGAATTGGTGTCAAACAACTTAAGAAAATAATTATAATTTTTCGGATGTTGATGTGAATTTTGAAAATGTTTGAATTACTCCTACAACTCCAGAAGAAATTATATGAAACTAAAGCTATTGATAGATCGAATAACACATTTGGCTCAACAGAATCATGTCGATTTTGCCAAATGAAAAGGTGAGATTAGGTTTTTGAGAAGATTTATCACATATTTCTTGAATTTCGGTAATTTCTGAAGCCATTTATGAGTATGTTATAGAGATAGAATCGATTTCATGAGGTATCACTGAATATTTTCATCCAAACGCTGATCTGATATATTTCAACTGTTACAAATTTTTTGTTAATGGAGCAGAGTTTTCAAGGCATTGATATACTTGGCTCTTTCAGGAGAAGCAGGAACGGAAAGACGGTCATGATAGTAGCAACGGACTAAGCAACAAGATGAGCGGAGAAAGCTGCACTACCACCAGGAAAGGCAGGACCCGTGGCAAAGTTCATTTTGGTGGAAATCATTATCATGGAACTCCGAGACATATACTGAGCGACAGGGGGAAAACATTTCGATCGGAACTTGTCCAAGAACTACTCAAATCGATGGGCAAATACGGTCGTGAACCAGTCCTAGCCACAGAAGCGAATCTGATGGCGACACAAAACACTAATGACGTTAACCAAATAAGAGAGAAAGCATTAGAGGTAAGGAGTTTGGCAGTGGAAAACATCCAGGAAAAACTAGTGATCGACAAGGATAGATTCGACAATAAACACCGAAACATAGAGTTTGAACCTGGGGATCAGGTGAAAATATTGACCCCCGTGAGGAAAGTTGGCCATTCGGAATATTCACTACTAAGATGGTTCGGTCTTTGCACAGTAGTAGGAAAAGTTGGCCAGGTCGACTATGAAATATGAAAGGGGCCATCTAACAAATGTAAAAGGGAAATCGTTCATGTCAGCCGCATCTTACCATAAAATGACATGTGGTCTCCGGAAGTAGTCCCAGAAAAATAATCATGCCGAACAGCCATAAACTCTACCAATTCTTGTATCTTCTCTGTATATGTGCTTCACGCGTTCAATACATTTTTTCATGACAGCGAAAATGATAATAATAATGTAAAGTATTAGGAAAATACTAACAATAGCAATTATCGATAGTCCAGGGTAACCTAATTGTATAAACATATTCCAGATCGATTTTATCTGGAAGTTGTCAATAGCTGATGACCAAGGGCAAAACGTAGAAATCACAGCCGGTGCTGTTTGGAAAGCGCTACCATCGACCATAGCATATGAAGCGACTATTCCACTGATCAATAAATTCCTCTGGGAGATGAATGGACGGAAGGAATGCAGAAATTATAAAGGGGGCTGTAGACAAAAGAATAACAGTCAACTAAAATGCATGATGCTACATTAAACGGAACAGCTGAACAAGGCTTATGACAAAGAGTTTTCATCTTTAAAAATGAGATGAAATAGTGACTTTTTGAAAGCACTCACTGCAGAACCAGGGTCATACTGCGGAGCAAACGAGCACTTGACTTTACATTCGAAGAAATTCAAAATATATTCTGTCAAAATATCGAAGGCACTAAAGACGATCGAAACTAAAATTCATAACATCGAAACATTGCCAAATGACTTTATAAATAATATGAACAAAAGTTAAAATGTCATCGATTACATAGTGTTTTCAATCATCAACAACCAAGTCGTGACTGAAACATCTCATTGGGGTGACCCGAGCCCTCAAAAGGAAAACTATCATCAACTTCTGCCGACAACATTGAATACCTATTGAAATGCTAGACCCCGTTTTCCTTTTCAGTGACCTCGGTGAACTCCAAACTGAACTACAACGTTCCGGATATGAATTGGCCATAAAAGACGAGAATTTTTGTAAATTCTATGAGCTTCCACTCTGTGACTGTACTTTTGTAGGAAATCAAATTTTTTTTCACCAGATGAAGAAAAATTAACTGCTATTGAAAATTTCCCCGTACCAAAATCCGTAAAAAAGTTGCAGAGCTCCATTGGGCTGTGTATTTATTTCAGAAAATTTATAAAGGACTTCTCCATCATTGCGAGGCCACTACATTTGACTACAAATAAAAACACCAGATTCATTTGGAACCGAGCACAAGAAGATGCATTACAAACTCTAAGAGAAAAACTCCTCTTTGCACCGGTACTCCATCACTTCAATCCAGAAAAAGGATGCGAGTTGAGAATAGATCTATGCACAATAGGCATAGGAGCCATCCTGCAGCAAGAAGGGGAAGATGGTGCAGAACACCGGGTGGCCTATATAACTCAAAGTCTGACTGAATCAGAACAAAACTATACGATCACTGAACTGGAAGCTTCAGCGCGATTTGGGCTCGTGGATATTTGAGGCATATGGTATATGGAAGACCGGTACAAATCACTTTGTTGGATTGAATCCCTCAAAGAACCCACGGGAAGTCTAGGTAGGTGGGCCTTGAAACTCGCAATCTATGACTATACAATTACATATGAAAGTGGGAAATTTCATCAGGACGCTGACTGTCTTTCAAGAAATCCTGTTCTTCAACCCAATGATAAGAACGTTAAGGAAATGGAGTGAATTGCTACATATTTGGTCCTCCCGGAAGACATGGCACAAATCCAGAAAGAAGAATATGAATAATAGAAATAGAAAACCCAGACGACGATCAAACAACAATAAGGGTGAGAAGACCCGCAAAAAATCTCAGGCTGATCGATGGGGTACTAAATAAACATAATCCTCCACCAGAAGGATTGAATGATTTGCTGGTGATATCAAAAAAACTAATAGGAGAGATACTGTTCAGCAACCATTCAGAGGCCCTTTCAGAACATATGGGAATCGTCAAAACCCTCTATAAAATCAAACAGAGAAACTACTGTACTAACTTACAGGAAGACGTTGAGAAATTCATTGTATCTTCTCTGTATATGTGCTTCACACGTTCAATCATTTTTTTAATACAATGATAATAATAATAATAATGTAAAGTAGTAGGAGAATACTAACAATAGCAATTAACGATAGGCCAGGTTTACCTAATTGTACAAACATATTTCAGATTGATTCGATTCTGGAATTCAATAGCTGATGACCAAGAGCAAAACGTAGAAATTACGGTCAGTGCTTTCTGGAAAGCGCTACTATCGACCATAGCATATGAAGCGACTATTCCACTGGTTGATGAATTCCTCTGGGAGATAAATGGACGAAAGGAAAGCAAAAATTATGGAGGGGGCTGTGGACAAAGGAATAACAGTCAACTAGAATGCATGATGCTACATGGAATGGAACAGCTGAACAAGGCTTATGACAAAGAGTTTTCATCTCTAAGGAGAGATGGAATGGTGACTTTTTGAAAGCACTCACTGCAAAACCAGAGTCAAAACTGCGGAGCAAATGAGCACTTGTTTATTGGCTCTAGACCAGAATGGTGTTGCGGAGTGCGACAGCACAAAAGCTTGATGAAATCCCAATAGACAAACAACACTTTGACAAAATATCAGAGGCACTGAAGATGACGGAAACTAAAATAATGAATAATGAAATATTTAGACGAGTCCAGCGGGTTGGTCGAAGAATCGACGCATATCACCCTTTCCACGATGCACTCCATCATTAGGTTAGTACTTACTTATTTCTTTAAAACTTTGTGAACTTCGTCATTGAATAAATCCTGCTATGTTTTTTTTTCATATTTCACTGCTTCATTTCTGGAATATCAAACCCGAGAGGCAAGCTCAATATAGAAAAAACGGAGACAGCTACGCGTAAGGGTTTTTGCGACCTCTGCACAGTTTCAAGGTAATAAGTAAGAACTCACATAATGATGGGGTGCATCGTGGCAAGGGTGAGATGTGTCGATTCTTCAACCAACCCGCTGGACTCGTCTCACCACTTTTACTGCCGATAATCAACTCCCCTTGCTCATTTCCCGAAAACCAATCTCTTGCCCTCGTAAAGAAGTTTCTGCTGACTTTTCATTTATCAGCAACAACCTACTTTAGGCGTTTTGTAAACTAGTTCAATTATCTGGGCAAGTGAAACTATTATGTTTCCTTTTAGGAAATGAGCTGAGTTGTGATATTCAAACTGGAAATCTAAATGATGATAATCATAATGAATGAAAATGTCATTCAATATTCGATTCATCTACCCCTTTCCTTGAGAGCTGGACTCCAGATTTGAATCAGTGCGTAAAATTGAAGCGCATACTATTTCGAAACAAAGGGGAGACTCGAATAAAATACTCTTAGCATCATAATTGATACCTTTCTTTGAATAAACTGTAAAAAGATTATTCATCATTCATTAATCCAACAATAACAATGTGGAAATTGCTGCACCCTACAGAAAATAATAATAATTTCTTCCATAATTTTTTCACAATCATTTATCGAATATCTATTTCACTGGGCTGGAAGACCAAACCTGTTTGCGAAAGAAAAAAATCTAATAAAAAAAGTGCACCAAATAAAATTCAACTCAACAGTTATATCGTCACTTCAGGGTATAGTTGTGAGTGTGGTCTCCAAAGTGTCTCCGAACATGCAACAAGAAAAAGAACAGCAGTGAGTCCTCATATAAATACTCCGTTTTATGAAAAAACAACTCTTGTAGACTTATATCCACTACATATATATATATATACATAAATTTGTTTTGTAATTGATCAGGATGAGTAGAAAAGAATAGGTTATAGATGTACTCTCGATGTAGATGCTAGCTCAATTACTTACTCCTGTTACCATTCTCTTATGAATATGTGTTTGTTGTTGTTGTCTGTGGTTATTAAATTGCAGATGAAGTCCATAGAAATTATTTGTAGTGGTCTGTGTGTTAAAATACGTTCGTTCTTGTTAGTCATATTCTTTTTTTCCCTAGTTGACATAGTCTGCATTTGTTTATGATGTCTTTTGTCGTTTCTTTGTCTTTCCTGCTGATGTAGTTTTCCCTTAATGTCATCCATGTTTTTCTAATTCCCATGTGTGCGTATTTTTGATGTATTTCGTCAATAATTTTCTGTGTGAGTCCTTTTGTTATCATGTACAGTTCTTCCCCTTTATCTACTTCAATAATAATTCCATCTTTGTCTATTGTTCCCTTCTGTTCTTTGTCAGTGAGTGTTCTGTGGTCTTGTATTATTGTTTGTAGTGAGTGAAGTCCCGTCGTGTTCCTAAATACATTTACCCCTATTTTGATTTGTCTAGTATTGTTAGTCTTGTTAGTTTCCATTTTAGTTGGTGTGTCTGTAACTACGTTTTGTCGTCCTGGTATATGTCTGAGATCAAATTTGTATTCTTGTAAGAGCAATGCTCATCTCTGGATTCTATTACCAGCCCATTTACAGTTTACTATAGAAAGCAATGCCTCATGGTCAGTTTCAATGAAGAACTTTTCCCAAGTTAGAAAAATCTCAACTTATTTATACAGAATATTATCCTCGCTAGTTCCAATTCAGTTACAGTGTAATTGCGTTCATATTTCTTGGTGATTCTAGAAACAAAGGATATTGGAAATTCCTTTTCCCCCTTGATTCTGAACTAGCATTTCAGCAATTCTGTACATAAAACCATCAGTTCTTAAAATGAATGGTACAGTATAGTCTGGATGATAAACTTCAAGGTCATTTGAGAAAGTTTGTTTTAATTCTGTGAGAGCTTGCTCTTGTTCATTTCCCCATTTCCATCTCACGTTTTTCTTTGATAACTCAAACAAAGGTAACTCTTTCTCACTAAAGTCTGGTATTAGTCTTTTAAAATAATTGATAATCCCCAAAAATCCTCTCAAAGTCTTCAAATTATTAGTTCTAAGATATTCTTGAATAATTCTTACTCTTTCTGGGTTCATTTCTAGTCCTCTATCATTCATAATAACCTAAATAGTTAACTTCCTCTTGAAAGAATTGGCATTTTTCTAAATCAATTTTCAATCAAAAATGCGATAAGCTGGAAAATAAAATCATGAGACTAAAACGATATAATAAAAGAAATAATATTGTCATTTATGGATTAGACGCAAACAAGGGTAATATACTCGAAGTGACTCTTGGGAAACTAAACAAAATTTTCAATTGCAACTTTTCTGAAGGTGATATAAACAATATTCATTTTATCGGGAATAAAGGTACTACTATTCTTGAGTTCATCTCGCATCTGAAGAAACAATTTTTTTTCAAAATTCAAAGAAATTACGAGGCACTGTTATTTCCGTATCACATGACCTAGGACCTGAGGACCGAGCCGCAAATAAAAAGTTGGTCAAACACCTGAAAAGTTCTAGGAGTAATAATTACCAGGCGTATATTAGGAAAATGTAAACTATATGTAAATGGTACTCCGTACAATCCAGACGAACTAGGAAGCGGCAGCAAATAATTTGACTTAGAGCTGCAACCTAAAGCAAATAGTGCACCAGCCACCCCAACTTCTGATTATATAATAAAGCACACGAAGAGTAACATAGAAAATGAAGGAAGGCCAGAAATTTTGGAAAATTTTGACAGGGTGGAGGCAGTAGAAGCGAAGAAAAAAACTGAAGATCAAACGGATGGAAGGAAACCCCAAACACCCACAATAAAAAATAGTGACACCGACACGCCTCGATTAGCTGCACAGTCCAAGAACCCAATCAAAACATCAATAAGACCTACCAGAAGTAACTCAACTTCAAATAATAAATAACGTAAAAAGACTTATCTCACCCCTAATGTCCTAGTTTTTAAGTCACTAACATTATTATATACATATTTCTTCCTTTTATCTAATTTACGCTGTGTATTCAATGAATTTGTACATTTATAACTTACAATTCGGTACCTTACTTTTTGATGAATTACTTTGTATTGTGTGAAGAATCCAGAATAGAATAATATCTGAGAAAAATGAGAAATGAATAATTATGTAAGAGACTTTCAAACTCAAGACATCAAAACAGAAATTTTGTCATCGCATCTTGAATATGATCAAATTATTGCTTTTAATCAAAACTCGGTAAATTTTAAATTATTGCATAATATTATTGGGAGTTTGAATAAGAATTTCGATGAATTCACCTGTTATTTAAATCAGTTCAATCATACACCCGATTGTATTGTTTTATCAGAAACTTGGCAAATTCCTGACGGTTATCAATTCCATATACCAGGCTACCACTTTGTATATAATATGGGTACATACAATCAGAACGATAGGGTTGTCTGCTTTGTCAATTCGAATATTGAATATTCTCAGCGAATGATCGATATTGGTAACAATAGTACAATTGTTTCAGACCTTGTATATTGCGGTAACAATATCACCATTGTAGCACTTTATAGATCTCCCAACTCCAACACCTTAGATTTTGTTACAAATTTTCAAAACCTACCCCACAACCATCTGAATAATAGGATTTCATCACACACTATTATTGTCGGAGATATCAACATAAACATATCAAAAATTACTACAGAATCCACTATATACCTGAACTTAATGCACGAATTTGGGTTCTTGCCAGCAATAAACACTCATACAAGATGTGTACAGCAAAGCTGGTCTACTATTGACCATATCTTTATCCGAACAGACAATGACCTAGAACTATTACTACCTATTATAATAAAGAGTTACTGAACAGACCACTATACAACGTTCCTCCAAATCATGTACAAAAATGAAATTGAACCCAATACTGGCACCAGAATTGTTAACAAAAAAATTGACTACAACAAACTAAAGAATTATCTCAGCAACATTTTGTGGAATGATGTCTATGAAACCCAAGATGTTGAATTTGCAACAAATCGCTTCATCAAAGCTATTGATCAACAAATAAAATTAGGCACCCATACTATCAAAAAAAAAATAGAAAAAAGAAAAGAATGGATGACAACCGAACTGAGTTTAATTATCAAGGATCGCGATAAACTATATCAACAACTGTTAAAAAATCCCACAGATGAAATCACAAAAAACAGCACAAAACTAAGAGAAATGAAGTAACCACTCTAATAAACAAAACTAAAAAACGATTTTACAAAAACAAAATTATAGAAGCAGGCATGGATTCGAGAAAAATCTGGGATACCATAAACGAAATATGTTCAAACTCCATAAGAAATAATACAAACAAACAAATAATGAGAATAAAAACTGAAAACAACTTTATAGACAATGCACAAGAAATAGCAAACTCCATGAATGAACATTATATAACACTGGGTAAAAAAACTATCTAAAAAAATTGTCATCGATCCTGATTATGGACCTGTGCACAACAATCCTTTACAAAACTCCCTATTTCTGCATGCAACTGAACCCACTTGAAACCCAAAAAGGCACCAGGTGTTGACAGCCTCACATCTGAGAGTATAAAACTGATCTCTGATTTCATATCTGAACCCCTAGCTGATCTATTCAATAAGAGTATTCAACAAGGTAGCTTTCCCGCTGCTTTCAAACAAGCAATAGTTTTTCCAATACTCAAAACAAAAGACCGCGAAAAAATACTCAATTACAGACCAATCTCAGTTATCACAAACTTCTCTGAAATATTCGAGAATTCATTAAAAAAACGCCTAGATTCATTTCTCAATAAATTTGAAATACTATCAAAACGGCAACATGGTTTTAGAGATGGTGTTTCCACCCAGGATGCGATATTGAAATTGACCACAGAAATGTACTCTGCAGTGGTTCGGAGTCGGTATGCATTATGCGTATTCCTTGATTTGTCAAAGGCATTTGACACGGTGGACCATACTCTACCACTTGATTCCCTAAAAAATATTGGAATCAGAGGTACAACACTATACTCATTCAAGAGCTATTTGACCAAGAGGCAACAGACTGTTAAAGTCAATGACTTTTATAGTTACACAGGAACTGTGGAGTGTGGTGTACCGCAAGGAACAGTTCTTGGACCGATCCTCTTCAATATATATATACGATTTGTTCGCCATTAACACTAATGGCAGTATAATCACTTATGCAGATGATACAGTCATATTTTACTCAGCAGAGAAATGGGATGCCTTGAAAGACCTTGTGGGACAAGATCTGGAAATTGTGAAATCATGGTTTTAGAATAGACTACTAACAATCAATGCTAGTAAATCCTTTTTCCTTCCTATATCCGCTAATAAAATAACATTGCCTTCATTCAATAAACTTCAGGTTTCAAATGACTTCTCGCTTGACCGTTTAAACCACTTCAAATATCTTGATGTGGAAATATACAATCATCTTAAATGGAACAAACACGTTGAATATATTATAAAAAAATCCATTTTCTAATTTACAAACTCAAAAACTTGCGATATATTCTAGACACAAGACTCGCTAAAATTGTCTATCAGGCACTTGTTGAACCCCTTCTGAGCTATGGAATGGTAATCTGGGGAGCAGTGGAAAAAACTATACTATCCAATCACATTATAGTACAGGAAAAAATTATCAACAAACCTAGAACGTATTCTTCCAATCTACTCTTCAAAGAGTCCGGATTAATGGACCCCCAACAACTATTCTTCTTTTATTCTGATCTTGAACAGCATAGAAACAGAAATAATCTGAGAATAAACGACCACCCCTACGACACAAGAAAGAAGTATAACACATACCTGCCCCCTCAAACGCTCAAGACCATTGGTCAAAAACACTTCACCTATTTTGGACCAAAGCTCTACGGTTTGTTTCCTCAAAACATTCCAGAAATTAGAAATTTCCCTCTCTTCAAGCATAAATTGAAAAAACATATCAGATCCATTCCGAGAGAAACGTTACATATGCAAATAGAACATCCATTCACCCGAACTCGACATTACACTTAGTATTATGTTTTCTCAACCATTTTATAGTAATCATACGAATTGTATTATATTTCCAAATAATTTTATCTTTTATTTGTTTTTGTCTGTCCCACACAAAAATCTGTATTCTTAAGGGATTTATCCTTTCATTGTACAATTGATCAACTGATGTGATTTTCAAATTGTTTGTATTTTACTAGTGTACAATAAATTATTATTATTATTATAATCCTGCCTCATCTAACAATTGCAAAACTTTGACTAAGTGTTCCTTATGTGTATTCTCATCTTTGCAATAAATTAGAATATCATCTATATAATGCAAAACATTGTTCTTTCTGCACCATTTTGTGTATTTGAGTCTTGTCTTCTGTCTCTTTTGTGATAATTGTTATTGTGTTGTGTTCTGTAGTTTCCTTGATTATTGGAATTTACTTGTTGTCTGTTGTTATTGTTATTATTGTAATTCTGGTTTCTTCGAGGATAATTGTTGTGTCGGTGATAATTGTGTGTATTCTGAATGTAAGGTTCTCTGTTGTTTTGATGTGTGTAATTGTTGTTATTGTGTTTCTGTTCGTATATGTATGTTGAGTTTGTATATTGTTTTGGTAGTTTCTAGCAGTGTTAATGTTTCTGTTATATCTGTCTTCCCTATTCCTGTATGATAACGTCCGTTCAAGTCTGAGTTAGTATTTATATATATATATATATATATATATATATATATATATATATATATATATATATATATATATATATATATTATAATATAATAATAATAATAATGATATTTATTCAGCTCTGAGATCGTTACATTAACAACACAAAAAGTTTGTGAACATAAGACCTATTAGCCTTGTCACCTTGTCAGGAGGATCAAATAATGTAAAACAGTAAAAGATGTATATAGGCAAGTGTACAAATTGGTTTTTGTGTTGGGATTCCAACAGGGTCATTCGCTGTTTTTGAAGAATTCATCGTATATGTAGTACGCTTTTGCAGACAGATATGCATAAAGTTTGTTTTTGAATGTAGTTTCATTTGATCGTTTCCGCATATCTTTGTGTATCTGTTGAAGCCATCAATTTCCCTGTATATATGGGAGTTCTGGCCAACTGATAGTCTTGAGAATGTCTGGTGGAGTGCAAATCGGTTTCTTATGAAAATTGCAGTTTGTTGAGAAATGGTTTTGTTTTTTAGTATAGATAATTAGCTGATATATGTATGAAGACGGGAGTGTGAGTTTGTTATTTTTAATGAAATAGTCTTTGCAGCTTGTTGACTGGGAGATTCCGGCCATACGTCTGATTATTTTTTTCTGTGCACAAAAAACGCGTTGGATGTGAGCTGAGCATCCCCAGAAGATAAGTCCATATGATAGAACCGACTCAGTGAGGCCAAAATATGTAATTTTTAGGAGATTAAAATCTACCGTATTCTTGATTAGTCTAATTAAAAAGCAGATGCTGCTTAGTTTGGTCGATACTTGGTCAACGTGATTTTCCCAGGTTAATTTACTAGCCCTAAAAACTTACCAGCGATGGTTTGACTCATGGATTGATGGTTTACTTTGATAAGGTAGCTAAAGTCGTTTTTTATGTTTTTTGGAAGAAATGTTGTGATTTGTTTATGTTAATGGATATATATATATATATATATATATATATATATATATATATATATATATATATGTAGTGGATATGAGTCTTCAAGAGTTGTTTTTTTATGAAACGGAGTATTTATATGAGGACTCAATGCTGTTCTTTTCCTTGTTGCATATTAGGAGACACTTTGGAGACCACACTCACAACTATACCCTGAAATCCGAATATGCAGAGGTTGGCAGACTAGCGAAAGGAGGGCTGCCCATCTTTCAATGCCACCATGTACCAAACAGGGTCCAGTTATCGTAACTATAATCAACCATGAGGGATTTGGGCCCACCCAGCCTACGAAAGAAGCAACGTAGTTGATGACTGATCTCACAGCATCCGAAATAGGGCAATAGGTAGCGACACCCAGTTACTTACATTAGCGGGAACGAGAGACACCAAATCCGTCATAATTGCGACCGTCACTTCCCATAAAGATCCACAATGAGAACCGGTCCGTCAATTCGGAAATACTGGTATTACTGCATTCTTCCAAGACCAGTTCGTCAAGTCGGTACCACTACATTTCTTCAAGACCAGTTCGTCAAGTTGGTACCACTACATTTCTTCAAGACCAGTTCGTCAAGTTGGTACCACTGCAATGCTCCAAGGACCAGTGCGTCATGTGGTAGGCGCGGTAACGAGTGGCAGCAGCGGCGCTGACAAACATTTGTTTTCCGGGTATAAACAAAGTGCGATATGTGTAGTCGAACTTGTTGTTGGGAATTTGATTGAGGTATGATTGTTTTCCCCATCGTCGGTCAAATAATAGGATCTTACCATCCAGTTTTCTCGTCCCAGTTGTAGGGGTTGCAACCACCTAATCAGCAGAATACTTGCAGTGGACTGTATCTTGAGGGTTGGATTGATGAGTGATTACCCTGTAGCCAGATCACGAGTCTTTGTTCACTGAGATGAATCGTCTTTTTATGTTCACAATACGATGGTGACGTAGCGGGGGAGTACCGTAAAAATCGCCGGTTTTCGCAGGGAGACGAGAGCTGTACCGTGTCGATCACCTATCAATTTGACCATGAGCGGGAAAATATAATATATACAAGACGTCCCAAAATTTGATGAGTGATCATTGAAATAATCATATGCGAAATTATATTTATAAACTAATAATTTAGTTCCTGAATAGGAATAATAGGATATGTGTTTTATATATATGTACAAAAAAAATAAATATATTATGTGAATATTCAACACTTGTGGTAAACAAAATAATAGAGTTTTCGAACGTGACGATATAACCGTTGAGTTGAATTTTATTTGGTGTAATTTTCTTATTAGATTTTTTTTCTTTCGCAAACATGATCGGTCTCTCAGCCCAGTGAAATAGGTATTCGATAAATCATTGTGTAGAAATTATGGAAGAAAGATTATTATTATTTTCTGTAGGGTGCAACAATTTCCACATGTTTATTGTTGGATTAATGAATGATGAATAATTTTTTTACAGGTAATTCGAAGATAGGTATCAATTATAATGCTGAGAGTATATTGTTGAAGTCTCCCCTTTGTTTCGACATAGTATGCGCTTCAATTCTACGCACTGATGTGAATCTGGAGTCCAGCTCTCAAGGAAAGGGGTAGATGAATCGAATATTGAATAACATTTTCATTCATTATGATAATCATCATTTAGATTTCCAGTTTGAATATCACAACTCAGCTCATTTCCTAAAGAAAACATAATAGTTCAACTAGCCCAGATAATTGAACTAGTTTACAAAACGCCGAA
Organism: Zygogramma bicolorata; assembly: GCA_032362365.1. Lineage (NCBI taxonomy): Eukaryota > Metazoa > Arthropoda > Insecta > Coleoptera > Chrysomelidae > Zygogramma > Zygogramma bicolorata. Next base: position 1,249,410 of record JAVJAQ010004813.1, on the reverse strand, counting down.
AGTAGGTTGTTGCTGATAAATGAAAAGTCAGCAATAACTTCTTAACGAGGGCAAGAGATTGGTTTTCGGTAGTTGAGCAAGGGGAGTTGATTATCGGCAGTGAAAGAGGTTAGACGAGTCCAGCGGGTTGGTTGAAGATTCGACACATCTCACCCTTGCTACGATGCACCCCATCATTATGTGAGTACTTACTCATTACCTTGACACTGTGCAGAGGTCGCAAAAATTCCTACGCATAGCTGTCTCCGTTTCTTCTATATTGAGCTTGCCTCTCGGGTTTGATATTTCAGAAATGGAGCAGTGAAATATAATAAAAACATAGCAGGATTTATTCAATGACGAAGTTCACAAAGTTTCAAAGGAATACGTGAGTACTCACATAATGATGGAGTGCATCGTGGAAAGGGTGATATGTGTCGATTCTTCAACCAACCCGCTGGACTCGTCTAAATATTTCATTATTCATTATTTTAGTTTCGGTCATCTTCAGTGCCTCTGATATTTTGTCAATGTATGTTTTGAATTTCTCTGAATTGTTGGTGATTTTTGTAAGGGTTTGTGAAAGAAGAGTTTGTAACTTCAGTCTGTTGTATAAGTGTTGTTGGTCCATTGGGATTTTATCAGGCTTTTATGCTGTTGCCCCTCCGCAACACCATTCTGGGCCCGAGAGATGAAAACTCTTTGTCATAAGCCCTGTTCAGCTGTTCCATTTCTTGTAGCATCATGCATTCTAGTTGACTGTTATTCCTTTGTCTACCGCCCCGTCCATAATTTTTGCTTTCCTTTCGTCCATTCATCTCCAAGAAGGATTCATTAATCAGTGAAATAGTCGCTTCATATGCTATGGTCGATGGTAGCGCTCTCCAGAAAGCGATGGCCGTGCTACGTTTTGCTCTTGGTCATCAGCCATTGACAACTTCCAGAATCGAATCAATCTGAAATATGTTTGTACGATTAGGTAACCCTGGCCCATCGTTAATTGCTATTGTTTGTATCCTCCTACTACTTTACAGTATTATTATTATTATCGTTGTCATAAAAAAATTATTGAACGGGTGAAGCACATATGCAGAGAAAATACAATGACTTTTTCAACGTCTTTCTGTAAGATAGTACAGTAGTATCTCTGTTTGATTCTAAAGAGGGTTTTGACGATTTCCATATGTTCTGAACCGGCCTCTAAATGGTTGCTGAACAGTATCTCCCCTATTAGTTTTTTTGATATCACCAGCAAATTATCTAATCCTTCTGGTGGAGGATTATGCTTATGTAGTACCCCATCGATCAGCCTGAAATTTTCCGCCCTTCTTCTCACCCCTATTGGTGTTTGATCGTCGTCTGGGTTTTCTATTGCTGAGATAATTTTTTCATATTCACCTCCTTCTTTCTGGATTTTTGCCATGGGGAAGACCAAATATGTAGCAATTTCCTCCATTTCCTGAAAGATTTTATCATTGGGTTGAAGAACAGGATTTCTAGAAAGACAGTCAGCGTCCTGATGAAATTTCCCACTTTCATATGTAATTGTATAGTCATAGATTGCGAGTTTCAAGGCCCACCTAGCTAGCCTTCTTGTGGGGTCTTTGAGGGATTCGATCCAACAAAGTGATTTGTTCCGGTCTTCCATATACCATATGCCTTGAATGTCCACGAGCCAAATCGCGCTGAAAGCTTCTAGTTCAGTGATCGTATAGTTTTGTTCTGATTTAGTCAGACTTCGACTTATACAGGCTACCGGGTGTTTTGCACCATCTTCCCCTTCTTGCTGCAGGATGGCTCCTATGCCTATTGTGCATAGATCTATTCTCAACTCGCATCTTTTTTCTGGATTGAAGTGATGGAGTACCGGTGCAGAGAGAAGTTTTTCTTTTAGAGTTTGGAATGCTTCTTCTTGTGCTTGGTTCCAAATGAATTTGATGTTTTTCTTTGTAGTCAAATGTAGTGGCCTCGCAATGATGGAGAAGTCCTGCATGAATTTTCTGAAATAAATACACAGCCCGATGGAGCTTTGCAACTTTTTCGCGAATTTTGGTACGGGGAAATTTTCAATACCAGTTTATTTTCCTTCATCCGGTGATAATCCTTTATCGCTCACCACGTAGTCTAATATTTTGACCTCAGATTCTACTTATACACAATTGCTCTTTGAATGTAAGCTCAGCCTCTCTCAGTCTCTGAAAAACTCTTTCTAATTTTTCCAGGTGTTCCTCCAGAGTTCCTGAGAGAACGATGACGTCGTCTTTTCATTTCATGATTCCGTGGAGGGTTTCTTCCAGTGGTTGTCTTTTGTGATGAGGTGATAGACCAACTTCTGTCTGTTTTTCACTGCTGTCACACTTCCTACTTCCAAATATTCGCTTTGTAGCTATTCTTTATATTTGAATCGAGTCTCTATTACTTTGGCGATACCCTTGCTCATTTTACAATCTGCTGATATGCAGTGGGCTAGTGCATATTCATCAGGAACACTAGAATGGCCCCTCTCATCTGTTCAAATTTGAGTTGAGTGATTTCTGGAGTTTCCGTATTTCGTCAGTTCTCGCTACCAGGGTAAAGATATCGTTCTCTTCGTTTCGTCGGGTCGAGTATCTTTGTTCACTTGGAATGTTTTGATGAATGATCGTCGGAATTTTCTCGTGTTCGCGGTGCCAATTGAGTTCCATTGAGTTTCCTATATTATTTCTTACTTCTTGGTAGTAGGCTCTTTCATAGTCGATACTTGTGTTTCTCAATGTAATTGTCCCTAGTGAAAGGTTGGCGGGTTTTGTTGAATTGGATGCTTTCATGCTGCCTTCTGGAAATTTGATTTCGAAGTTTTCCAGGTCGATTGTGATTTTGTTCTTCATGAGGAACTCCATGCCTAATAATACCGGAACTGGTAAATTCTCTATAACTGTGGCTTCACATGTCGTTTCGTACTCTCCAATGCTTACTTTCACTTTGGTTTCTCCTAGGATTGGGACTTTGTGTCCTCCCGCAACTGAGAGCGTTCGACTTGTATGTTGTGAGGATGTGAAATATTTGATGATGGTTCTTCTGATTATATTGTGTTGACTCCCAGTATCGAGCACTGCTTTTGTCTGAGTGTTGTTCATCTTTACGGCTATCGTTAGTATGTTATTCCTATGCATCACCCCAAAATTTGAAAGGACGACACTAGGGTTTATTCTTGTCGTCCATTGTCGTTCGGGTACTTTTTTCTATTGCAGCTTGCTGCTGAGTGCCTAACACGTTGGCGTAGCTGACATTTTGGTCTGCCATCATCTGTTCTTGTTTGTGACAAATAATTTCTATCATTGGGAGGTCTTCCCTCTTGTCTTGCAACAAATTCCAGTTGGTTCCCATTCAGCTCACCATGATTAGGTCCGAGCCCTGCGGATCCTCTGGGTCTTTGATTATGTGAGTTTCTTGGTCTGGAAGCTCGTTGGTTGCTTCCTCCGGCAAATGGGTAATTCTGGTCTCTTGTGTATGAGTTCGCATACCCCTGATGATGGTTATAATATTGTTTTGAGAATTGTTCTAGAAGTCCATTTGTCATCGTTGGGTTATATACATATATTTGGTTGAACTGTGACGTTGTGGGTTCGCGAATCGCCTCCCTAGATGTTGATGTAATGTTGGCTGCTTCGTCCGTGGAGCGTTTGTAATTACAGATGCATGTTCCCCTAGGTCCATTGCTGACGACCATATTACTTAGAGAAGATTCTAGATCTTTGTTGTATTTTGTTATGTCTTCTAATTCATCTATTATCTTCTCGAAGCTGTTCTAATCCATGTCATCTTGGACTATGAGCCTGTGGCTTTGATGGTACTCTTTACTAATCCCGTTCTCGGAAAATTTCTTGAAATTTTTCAAGTCGAATGCTGGGTCATATTCTTTAAACAGTGTTTGTAGTTCGTAGTAGTAAGTACTGATCGATCAAGCTGGAAGTTGTTTTCTCTTCCGCAACTGTTTTCCGATAGACTGAGTACCGTCCGCACCGTCAAATTGGGTATTTCCTTCCCTTGGAGTAACTTCTGCGACGATAACAATGGAACTTTCACGGTCTACAATGTTGTCCCCGTTTGAGATAACGGGAAAAAGAAATCCTGTTCTTCTGTGTGGTGGCTCAAAACAACTTGTGCTTTTTGATCGTCGATGTTCTTTATCGTAACTCATATTAGATGATGGTTAGGTTAGGGTTAGGTTAGATGATAATGCGTACCCACCAAAGGAAGGGTGATATGGTTTCAGTTTCACGTGAATTGGGTTGAACTGGATATAATAAAATCAAAAAGAATGTTTCACACCAAGATTTTTACGGGCACAATATATCTCTCTTATCAAAATCATTTGAGAAGGGCATGAGTCAAATTGAGATTCGTCCAGTTCACTAATACCTTTCAGCAAAATAATTTCTAGTTGTTCATTGAGATTGAAATGGAATGAATGGGTGAATCATTTGAGAAACAAAGGGTCAAACCTCAGAAATTTGATTCTGACTAGCAAAATAAATAAAGAGTTGAATAAATCTCGTTTTTATGAATGCTAGCTTCCTGAAACTTTTTGAAGCAAAGAAATTGAATTAGGCCTACTTTTGAATGTTTCTGCGGAAAGAAAACTTCATTTCGTACAAGTTATAAAAACAATAACACCAGAAAATTATAGAAATCAGCTGATGAGGGAGAATTAGCTGCAGGAAAGAGCATGGCGCCTCCACCATATGTCGCGTAGAGGTTTTTAAGACCTTTTTTTTCTATATTGAGCTTGACTCACGAGAGATGTTTGATATGTTAGAAATGAAGCAGTGAAATATAAAAAAACACATGTTCAAAGAAATAAGTGAGTCCTCACAAAATGATGGGGTGCATCGTGGCAAGGGTGAGATGTGTCGATTATTCAACCAACCCGCTGGACTCGTCTAACCCCTTTAACTGCCGATAATCAACTCTCCGTTGCTCATCTGTTGAAAACCAATCTCTTGCCCTCGTAAATAAGTTATTGCTGACATTTCATTTATCAGCAACAACCTACCTTACGCGTTTTGTAAACTAATTCAATTATCTGGGCTAGTTAAATTATTATGTTTTCTCTGAGGGAATGAGCTGAGTTGTGATATTCAAACTGGAAATCTCAATCATGATAATAATAATGAATGAAAATATAATTCAATATTCGACATTCGCAACATCATTCAATTTCAAACGTTTCACGGCATTGACATTGATTTGAATCTTTCTAGGAACTGCTGTAGAAAAGAAGGGTTATTACTTGGCGGAGTTCAGAAATTCAATTTTCTCTCTAGGTACAAAATGGCTGAACTATTATTATCATTGCATCGTCCATCGACTCCCACAGAATATAATAACTATCTGGAACAGGTTCAACAGCTTCATTTCTTAGTGCTTCGCCAGTTGAACATCCGAGTAGATAATGTAATTTTTCGGCATTCCTAAATTTAACTCCGGAATGGACTAACTGCTTGAAATTATATATATATATATATATATATATATATATATATATATATATATATATATATATATATATATATATATATATATATGAAACTGAAAATTAACCCCTCCGAAAAAGAACTCTGGGTGCGCCCCTGCTACTAGTGACAATTTTGATAACAAAAATTCTCACAGATCCTTATGATTTTGAAAATGATTTCTATGAGAAATATTCATTTACTTTTTCCAATTCTATAAATGAGAACTCATTAACACCAGGTTAATTTCTGAGCAGCCTAGATGTTCTTTCATTTTTCAGCGATATACCTACCTATGAATCTGGTAGAGAAAAGTATAGATCAGCATACTCTCCACCACGAGAGGCATTGTGTGACATCCTACCTCAGCATTGGTGAAAATTGGACGTGGTTGAGAGGAGCGTCACAGACCACCACCACCCCAAACTGTATGCGTTAACATGTGCCGCTATGAACATTCGATGGTCGTTGGAGTTCCATGCACGAAAGACATTGTATGTGAAGCCCCACTACATTCTTTGAATGGGTGATTTTAGATCAGATGGGCACACATTGATCGCTGGAGCCTTATGGGGTGAACATTCTCTTCTCCCATAGACAGATGGTGGTGGCGTTGTTGTATTATTTCACCACTGTTGCGATTTTTCCTCACCCCACTACTCTCTTCTTCTACTTTCCCCCTCCCCCACAACATCGATGAAATAAGCTGTTGATATCGGCGAGAACAGTTCATCAATTGGTGCTGGATCTTCGTGGCATGCAGACGTGTACTCAATAGTCAGTATGGAGTACATACGCTGCCTTCTACCGCGTATGCATTCTCTCCTCTACATTTCGAAGTCAAGCAATCAGAAGCTTCATATTCCAATGACGTCTCACCCACACATCCAACAAAGAAATCAGACAATGAAGGAAATGACGTCACATACACATCTTAGACAACAAAGGAAATTATGTCACACATGACACGCGTCCACGAGACAATGTGAATTCCAAGTATGCCTGATTAGAAAGTCCCTCAAAGTGGTGGGGAAAAGCCCCAATCTGGCTGAAATACACTACTGTCTTGAGCCAGAGTCTCTCGACCATTGAATTGTTCCCTTCGAAAATTACAGTAGGTACTGTTTATGCCCTTGGTACATAAAAAGTCTTTTTCACAAAAATTCGAAAAAAGGAATAATGTAACGAACGATCAATAATCATTTCGTGGTTGATTCTAATGGATGTTTTGCACTAAGTAGGCATCGTAAATAGACGGAGTATATACCTGCGCGAATCTATCAACAAATATTCGTTATTCTTTCTTTATGGTTGAAAACTAACCTCCTACATTCACCAAAAATTTGTGATATTCAAGATGGGGTTCTTCTCCTTCGATTCAAACCACATTCTCTTCCAATGACAACAGATGTAAAAACTCACAGTCAGTACCAGCTAGTTTTTTATTTTGGAATCATACTCGAAATTCTTGATATTTCCATTGTTCGAAGCAAATGTTCTCGGTATGCCAATTAGATCTTCGTAATGTTTTACTATGGTTGCTGAAAATGGGCATCGTATGATTCACTTCTTCCAGCAGAAAATGTAAGTAAACCAATCATGCAGAGATAGGAATTGATTGATTCAGCTAGTCGAAGAAGAAAAATGATACAAATAAAAATGATTTTGGGGTAGATTCTAGGGGCCCAACAAAGGTCAGTACTTCTAGGACCTCTACTAGTTCTAGATGAAACAATGTCAACATTTCAATTTTGTTTGACAATGAGCACATTTTTGAATGATTGCGAAAAAAAGCATAAAATATCACCAATGTTACCTCTTTCCTGCAGTCTTCTGTTGTTCTCTTTCTCGTTCTACAGCCACCATTCCAACTACGAATGGGGACAGGGCACTGCTCTAGAGAGCTAACCATACCTGGTGGAGGCCTGTGCACACGCCAATATGCCCTTTCCTGAGAATCACTAATCAGTTTGTCGGATTTTTTCATAATTTTCGACAGCTTCACCTGGAACAGAAAAAACAGTAGAACAATTCGGTGTTCTTTTGTAATCATATAGTGAAATATGGACATTTGAGCATCAACATTGTAAAGCATCAATTCTGTTGATTTTCAAATATGATGAAATTGAAAGTTAATTCAATTCATCGATTAATTAAAATATAAGTCGAAACGCATTCTGACGTCAAAGCTCATATAGATGACAGTTCGTTTACATTTGAAGGGTACTTTTTGTGATAATTGGACTTGTATCTTCTCTATTTCATCGAGAATTAGAGTCTGCATTTGGGTTTCGGAATGATAAAATGACATCTCCAGAAAATTTACCATCCGTAGACATTTTCATGGTAATAGAAACATGAAGAAGAGGATCGTTCAAATGCAGCTGAATTTCGAAATGTGAAAGCAAAAAGGTGAGTAGGTACTCGACGATTCGATTTCTGTTTTGAAATAACTCCACATATTTCTCCAAAATTAAGTCAATGTCCGATAGTTCTCAGATCAGTCAAAGTCCAGTTTCTATACGATTTTTTCTGGGGTTTTTGTTGGGTCACAATCACATTTGGCAAATCATATTCTTATTCCTCATATTTTGATTCAATATATTACAAGGCTTCTCGTGATGCTAACGGGGATAATGCCATTGGATATGTGTACTTCACAGTGCCAAGTATATCCAGAGCAGAGAGTTTGTGTATAAATCATTCTGTTCAAGTTATTGTTGAGAAGACAGATGGTAGTTTCCAGCAGTGGGATATTCACAGAAATACTGTTCATCATAAAATTACTAGCTGACCCTTGCACTGCACACTTCATTGGGCGTTATTAACACAACAACACAGCCAATTTGGTGCCTGCAATTTTTTAGTTGTTTTCAGGTAGTTTTTGAGCGCAAAATCCAAAATCACTGACAGATTTGGTATATGAGATATAGTTTTTCAGATACGTAATATTGGAGATTTTTCGAATAAACTGATCTTATTTTTTAATTTATTCACATTTTATGATATTACTATTCTAACATTTACTCCTACGGTACTACCATTAAAAATAATAGTATGGTAATGTGGTCTTGATAGTGTAGTGGTTGGCACATTCGCCTTTCAGAAGACCGGGGTTCGATTTCCTGCCAGGCCATCATGCTGGGTGATCGCACGTTGAAAGGTAAGGCCTCGTTGATCCATTGCTCGCACAAGTTTTGACTAATGAGGGTCGACGTTCGTCGGCTGGTTAACGGAACAATTTCAGAATAATTTTAAATATGTTCATTAATAATAAAAATATAATAATAAAAATATGTCTATTCATGTCAACAGAAAAAATAATACGAAGATAAATCGAATAAACAGGTAGAGATCACAAAGCTTCAGTATGGAACTATCGCTTGTATGTGACTTGGGAGGTAATCAAATCTAGAATATTAATAGTGGATATAATAATTGTAAAAAAAAATTAAAAAATAGAATAATACCAGTAAGGAAAAAAAATATATTAAATTTATGTCAAACACATATATAAATAATAAAATTATTTGATACGATATTTGGGGTGTGTCATAATAATAGTTTATTCATTAAAAATCCCTAAGGAACTCAACAATTCACGAATGAACATGGTAATCACAGAATCTGTACATAGCAGTTATCGACAATGTTCTTTGATAAAATTAATAATCATATCCGGTCATTAAGTTACGATAGAGTGTGGTTCGTCTCATTTTTAGATTTTCTGTATTTTAATTTAATTTTTTCATCATTCAACTATTGTTTATGATTTTCTAAAAAAAAATCGATTCGTTTGTAGGATCCATTTCTTGACTTAACCTTCAAATTTCGCAGTACTCTTGGGATTCTTAATATGAATTGGTAGAATATGATACAATTTCGTACTCAACAGTTTGCAACTTCGTTGTCCTATATTTCTTCATATTTAAATAAAACAGATTCATCATTCTTCTTCCATGTTTCAATACAAGTTTTTTATTCGTAATATTGAGGAGTATTTTCGAATATTTGCCTGATGTCGTTTACTTGACTCTGCTTATGAAGGGCATCACCAGAATATCTGAAATCTCTGCGGAAAATTATTCTCAAGATCCGTTTATGGGTATTTTTCAACTTATCCAAATGGTTGTTTGTTACTTTTTCGCATCCCAGAATGGTTTACACAACAATGCTCAGTCCATATAAATTGTTATGATTGCAGTAATGTTATTATATTAGCGGTATTATAATTATACAAAATATTCTGATACTGAGTGTTATAATCCTACATTACACCTACCCGGGATAATAAAGGAATTTACATTTCGCTTAGAATGGAAATTTATCAAAATGAACTGATTACATGCAATGAATCTTCACACTCAGTTTTAAAGTAATCCAAAATGACCTATCAATACCCAATAACAAATAATACCAACTTATCATAGTTCAGGAAATCCAAACTAGTGAAGTAAATGTTTATCTGAATAGTAGCGCTCAATACAATAAAACTTAATTTAAAAATAACCTGCCTATTGGTAGGGCCCTAACACTCCGAGTTAGAACACTAATGTTATCTTTACCACTTGATAACTAACTATGATACAATTTATTTAGTTTTTTTTTGTACTTGAATTTTCTTATTATCCTTTCAAAATTCTAATATTTGGGGATTCATCCGATACGACTGAATATGGACCCAGAAAACATGGACTGGCGATTTTATTACTTCATTACCTTCATTTCCAACGAGAATCAAATCTCCTTTCTTATATTCAATCGGATTTATGTTTCCATCATAAGATGTTTTTTTTTTAATTAATATATTAGTTCTTGCGTCTTCCTGGGCTTTCTGCAACCTATATTTTAACTCCATTGGGTCACTATCAAAATTTCAATAAGGTTCCACGATATTTTTCAAAATACTAGGTATATGACATTTTTTGCCAAAAACGAGTTCAAAAGGAGTATATTTCGTTTCAGTATGTACAGTAGTATATTATGAGAAATAACAGTAGGGATTTACAGCCGATTTGGGGCCTCCCCCACCACGGTAGAGCGTGATTCATGCCTTTTTTAATGTTCCAAATTTTCCCCACCACTTCGGGGTGTGGTTGATGACTTTCAAATTTTCCCCACCACTTTGGGACGTGTCTAAGGACTTTTTAGGCATAGTGGGAATTACGATTGACGAGATGTGAAGTCATCATCTGAAATGTTTGGGTTTTAGGAGATTGCATACACGGTAGTAAAGGTAGCATGTCCATACTGCAGAACGTCTGCATGCCACGAAGATCCAGCACCAAGTGATAAGTAGTTCTCATCGCTGTGCTCATCGATGTGGTGGAAAGTGTGAGAGGAGAATCCAATAATGCCACCAACACAGTGAATGGGAGAGGGACATGTTCACGCAATAAGCTTTCACCAACCAATGCTCATATGCTCTCTGAAATCCACCCACTCCAGTGATATGGTAGTGGGGTGTCACACACACACACAATACCTCTCGTGATGGAGAAGGTGCACATCTGCACAAAGCTCCAAACACTGAATGATCATTGCAGCATACAGTAATGGGTTGATGGGGGTTGTGACACGCCCCCATGAGCCACTTTCATCTCTCACCAATACTGTGATTGGATGTCATACAATGCCTCTCACGGTAAAGAGTCTTTCTGTAGGAAGCACCAACGGCCACTGAATGTTCATAGCAACACTATGTCAACACATGCAGCTTGGATCGGGAGATCCCTACATATCGTCTGTCAGAGGAATAATCGATCAACTATCGTATTGTGTGCATAGATTGATAGTTGAGGGTTAGCCACTTTTTCATTATAGGAGAAACGATGAGTACGACGCAGAATCATTCCAACTTTGAATCTGCAGCAGTTAGCAATTGGTAGAGAGTTGTTCGGTGCCTGATAGAAGGAACGGTGTGTTTTTCTGTTGAAAATTGTTTATATTTTCCCATATATTTTTTCATCATGTCTGATTCTGAAGTGGACTTACAGAAAGTCAATGATTTGATAACAAAAGCAGTTGACGTATTAGAGCAAAGGCGATTATTATCCTCACCTATAAATGTGATAAATGTAATGAAGAATATGTCACTTTATTTCACTCGGTTTGGTAAATCAATATTACTTACGTTACAGGACGTTAGCAATGACAAATGAACATGACTACCCAAACGTTTTTTGATACAATTGACTGATGATGATATAACTTCTATCAATTCTTCAAGCGGTAAATATACACTAGAATGTTCGGGTCAGAGTCCACAAAGCTTTGTTGGCATGAAAACTCGTTCTCTAGTCAAATTTGATTCAATCGAATAGAAATGATAGTTATTTATTGTAGGTTAATTCTGTAGCATTCATAATTCAGAGAGTAGATGTAAATTGTATGGAATTAATTTAAACATTTTCACATATTGTTGAACGCACTCACTTGACACACTGGAACAATATGATAAAACCTTATGTGAGTATCATTTCTGATATGATGAGTTCACAACAAATTCTTTCTTATTTTGATTTCAGTTCAATAATTCCAAGATGTGAATGCAATACGCAAGTGAACACTGGGTCAAGGCCAAGGATTTGGCTTCATCCATCGAAAGACTGTCTTCGGAATTGAAAACCTTGAGTGAGAATGCCGGGCGTGCGAGTGTTCATGACCTTGGTGTGTGCTATGATGAAGAACAAATCGAATTGTGTCTACGTGATGCCGAAAACTACAAGAGTGGTGCTGAGATGTGTGACAAATTCCTGAATGGAATCATAGAATTGCATCAACTCTGTAATCTATTGACTGGGTTGAATCTAAGGAGATTTCTTCATCGTATTCGATCATTCCTGCCAGAATGGATCATCCAAGACTTCTAACTGACTGATGGCAATCGTGAGAGCATTGGAGATGTTCAAGAAAATGATGACTACGAGAAAGAAGTTATTCTAGATTGTTTATATGTGTATAAACGCAGTGTTATATTGTGAATCAATTGACGTCCCTCTGGGCTGACAGGAATATATATAATATTGTGTGGTTCTTTCGTGAGATTGTATCCAGCTTCGACGTCAACATCAAATGAGAAAAGACTGTGGAACTCTTCATTACTCATATATGAACCAGAACTTATATTGCAATTCAAGCGGATGAGTCTCACAATCGTTATATTGATCGGTAGTGAGAATTCATGTATTTGATTCTGTGGAAATATGTTATGGTCAAATCCCATCATGCTCGCAATAGAGTTTGGACATTTCATCGTTTTATTATTGCCATATAGGTAGTAGATATCATCTGCAGTAATATCGATTGGTGTTTTGTCATGAAACAATCTTAACGTTATATTTTTCTGAATAACTGCATTGATCTCTTCTATTTCATAAACACCACATGGAAATTCAATCGTGTGCAATTGTGGCATGTTTGAGTCGTCACCACTAAGTCTGAATCTGATTAAATTGTTTTCTTCAGTTATATTATTGATTCTGTTGCATCCATAGAATCCCAATAGTCATAGTCCATCACGGCTGTTTCTATCCAATTCGATAGGTGGAAGAAAGTCTGCACTCAAGACATGACTGATGCATTTTACAAATGACACTTCAATTTATTGTTATCTACAACACATCTGCAATAATCCACACTTCTTTTTAGTAGCGGTTCAAATGAATATCGTTTTAATTGACACCAATACTCATATCCTATACATTGCAATAGCAGCAGAAATTTTTTTGAGGCATCGGACCATCATTCACATCAGAATTTGGATTAGATTCTCCGTCAGAGTGGTGTTCATAGCAGTATTGATACTTCATTATGTCGATATCATCTTGTAGATGTTTTGGCAATTTTTCCCGAACATTTGCGATCTCATGTGCAGCACAGGCAATTATATCTTCCTTGGGCATATTGGCAAGCATAATGCTATCCATATTCGTTAAGGAGCGATATTTCGAATACATCTTCAATGAATATCCCATCATCTCGATAGCCTCACGGTCCATTGATGGAGTTGTATCCATTTTCTTTATTTGCAAATCAATTCAGAGAGAAACTTCAGGCACAAGTGACCACAGATAACTGTGTTGAATTTCTGTTGACGATCATAATTATACTTGATATTCACTTTCGACTTTTTTTTGAAGTAGGTAATTAATTCTATTGGTGGGGGTAAGTCTCCATAACTATCGAAATACACTACTTCTCGCCCACATTTTCTGTAAGAAACCCAGTGGGTGCCATTGCCAATAGTTTTGTCCAAATTGACAATAGCTGCCTCATATCGTTTCGGACCTGAAGCGGGTAATCTGTCACGCATAAAAACACCACGAAAATGTGGAATTTTCATTTTCTCTGTATAGTCATTGAGATCGAAATCGGTGAGAGGCCCCAGAGGTAGGGAATCAACTTGGTTTTTTATTTGTGTGTTTGCTTTGGTCTGTATGGTTTCAATTATAATCCCGATCCTCTACGATGGGATTTGGGGTGAATACCGCTACCACGTTTACCTAGTTTCTGTTCCTTTGCCACATTGTCTGCAGGAAAGTTCTCCGTTGTACAGCCCCATTTTGTTCAGGTGTTTCCTCATTGGGCTAATACCTGCACTTGCACCCGCTTAAGTTCCAAGTGCTGACAGTCCAGCAAAAATTCAATGGCAAAATTCCAACGGTCTTGGGAATCGCAGCTCATACTATTGGAGACAAGTAGGGCGGCAGCTCGTTCTCCAATACTAGCGTCCTTCGATTTCACTCCATTCCAAGCCGCGTAGTCGAGAGTTCTTCGTCTGCCGTGTGTCGCGCTGCAAGATCAGATGGGTGTTTCGAATATTGAACGTCGTAATTTTGACACGCAAAGTCCAATTGATTTTTGCCGAATTGACTGCGAGCTAAGCGTTTTTTTCAAGTTTTGTACCTGGTCCCCGAAATTGATAACCAGGAAGATGTAATTCGAATGGAAGTTTGTTGATCAAATAATCAACTAATCCAGAACCTTTTGTACACTTATTAACAATTTCTCCGTTTCGTTTGATGGTACACATTTAAATGAGATGTTCACAACATTTTTTCATTTACATAGTCTTTAACTGCGGTAGGATGCGGATTGTGAAACACAAAGAAACATTTGTCGTTGACAACCTAGATGAGAAATATGGATTTGGATTAGGAGGGCATGCTTTTCTGAGACATGGTCCCTTACTTCCTTCATCTGTTAGAGCATTGATTATTGGACTATCAAATTGTGGGAAGACTTAAGCAATGATATCACTTCTAACACACCCACGAGGATTGCGATTCACGAACGTATATCTCTATTCAAAGTCACTTAATCAACCCAAATACCAGTTCCTACGAAGTAATTTGGAACCTATAGAAGGGCTTGGTTTTCATACGTTTTGTAATAACGCTGATATAGTGGAACCTTCAGATGCCAAAGCGAATTCTGTTTTCATTTCCGAAGATGTAATATGTGAAAAACAGGATATTATACGATCGTATTTTTGCATGGGACGCCATGAAGATATCGACTGCTTCAACCTGGTGCAGACTCATTCACGTGTACCCAAACAATTAGTGCATGATAACACAAATTTCATTATAATGTTCAAGCAAGATGGAACGAATCTACACCATATTCATTCAGATCATGTGTCACCGGACGTGTCTTCCAAGCAATTTCAAATAATGTGTGTGAAATGTTGGGAAGATCAATACGGATTTCTGGTTATCGACAAAGATGTTGCGGGATTAGGTATTTTGAGATCATGAATAAATAGCCATGAAATTGTCATTTCAATATTGGAAGTCGAGTAGCAAATTCTACAAAGAAAAGAGAATAAATAAACAAAGGAAACAAAATTACTTGAATGTATTAAAATTCTACATATTCCCCCTGCGAAAAGGCTTGTGATAACCATGCCTTTTTCAAATTTTCAAGCTGAACGTTGATGAATGAGACAACACAATGCAAATAAAAAAAAATACATTATACTATATTAATTGTTAGGTAATGGACACAGTTTGACCAGAGGTCGTTGTGAAGGTGACAATCATCCTTCAGAGGATCGAAACCACAGAACACGAAATGAAACCCGAAAAAACAACTCATCATACTTCGTCCGTGAAAATCTCCATATATATATATATATATATATATATATATATATATATATATATATATATATATATATATATATATATATATATATATATATATATATATATATATATATTCATTTATTTTCATTTTCAAGACGCTACAATATGTAAATGTATAATATGAATTACAATATATATATATATATATATATCTATATATATATATATATATATATATATATATATATATATATATATATATATATATATATATATATATATATATATATATATATATATATATATATATATATATATATATATATATATATATATATATATATATATATATATATATATATATATATATATATATATGTGTGTGTGTGTGTGTGTATACTTACAAAACGTGAAAATCAATTAAAATTAGTAAAAAAGAAAGACATATCTTACGAAGATTGGGAAGTCACTTGACGTAAGTTGAGTCATATACAGAGTTATTATTTTTTTAATTATCTACTGATATTATAATTGCAAATGAGGAAGTATTATATTCAATGAGGATGAGAGTTATCATTCGAATTCAGATTTTTATGTAGAATATAAGTATATATATTGCTCAGATCACTAATATCTGTTCGTTTATTCAAAACAATATTTTTTTTATTAGAGATGTGGACCATTTCTAGAAATAGTCTCTTGGTCAAATTGGTCTCCATATCTGAAATTTTCACATTTTCATAACTCAACCTATGATCTAAATCAGTTGAATGTTCTGTCAATGCACTTGACCTTATATTCTCCAGTTAGTCTATCTTTCAAAAGTTGTTTTGTTTGACCAATGTATACTTCATCACAATCCATACATGGTATTTCATATATATATATATAAGGGGTAAAGATTTATTATTTTGAATTTTGGTAGGAACTGAGTGTTAGAAATCACTTCGTATAATTTTGATTATGATAATCTTTTGTTTTTTGTTTTTGAAGTATTGTCAAGATTGAGATTTTCTCGACTGTGTGTCACGTTTTATATATTAATAAAGAATAGTTTTCCAAATTTTCCCAGTCTGCTTTACCGAACAATTGTATCAACTAGTTCAGTTTTACAATTGCAACATTTTGGCGACCGTGACAGGACTAGGGATCATCATGGAAAAACTACTGAAAACGTTAGATCTACACAGAACTTCGTTCACAAAGATTCATGATGCTGCTATCAATGATTTGCAATCCTCAGAAACGGATCTTATTGATGTTCAAGGAAAACTCCAGATCCTACAACAGAAAATTGGCATTCTTGTTGAACTTGACAAGAAACTAATTGATGCAATACTTGAAGATAACTCTGATGATATTATAGATATTGACGAAGAAATGAAAAAGGCTGATCATTATGTGATATGTTACAATAACTTGAAGTTGAGAGTCCAAAGTCGAATGAATTTATCTTCCACTAATGTATCTTCAAATTCTGAACGAAATACCGATTCGGAATCGAAAAAGGTGAAGTTACCTTCCATCGAATTGAAGAAATTTGGAAGATATACAAGATTGGTTGAGTTTTTGGGCTCAATTCAAAAGTATTCATGAAGATCAACACTTAACTAATGAAGAGAAGTTCCAATACCTTCGGCAAACTATGATTCCAAAATCACGTGCTCAACAAGTTACAGAAAGCTATCCTCCGTCAGGTGAAAATTACCCAAAAGCGATAGATTAGCCTTAAATCCCGATTTGGTCGTGACGATTTGTTAGTAGAGGTCTACGTACGAGAACTTCTGAAACTCATAATGAATAACTTCCATGGAAAAGCTAAGTTGAGTTATCTTTACGATAGGTTAGAAACCCAGTTGCGGGCCCTTGATACCTTAGGAGTCACATCGGATAAATGTGCCGCAATGTTATATCCTTTAATTGAATCCTGTCTTCCCGAAGAAATTCTGCGCGTCTGGCAAAAGAGTGTAAATTTTTCCAACAATGACATCCTGAAAAAACGTCTAGATAATTTGATGATGTTTCTGCGCAATGAAGTTGAAAACGAAGAACGAATAAAACTGGCATCTAGTTTCGAAACTCAACGATTCAAGAAGAAGGAAGATTCTACACCGATTTTTACAGCGTCAGGTTTGATGAATGCTAAGATAGTTAAGTGCATTTTCTGCAGAAAAGATCATAAGAGTGCTGATTGTACTGAAACCAAAAATCTAGGCCTTGATGAACGTAAAAGATCTTATCTAGAAGTGATTGTTGTCATTTATGCCTGAAGTTTGGTCACATAGCACGTAAATGTAGATCTGCCGCCTAGGGAGTTATCATTCCCACTGAAAATCTGTCGAATCACACGTTTAATGAAGTATTCCTACAGACTCTAGTTGTTCGATTACAAGGAAAATCAAAATCACGATTAGTTCGAGTAATTATTGACACTGGTTCAGAGAGATCCTATATAAACAAATATACCGCCCTTGAAATGGAATTCGAACCGATTAAAACGGGAGAAATGATTCATTCCTTATTTGGTGGAATAAAATCTGAAGCTATCAACCATCATTGTTATAGAGTGATACTAGAAAGTTTGGACAAACAATATTCCTGCAGTTTGGAAGTACTGGATCAACCAATAATTTGTAACAGTGTGAGAGCAGTACCTGAAGGTCCATGGATGAAAGAGCTGACCGCACTAGGTATCCAAATAACTGACTTTAAAGAAGGTCCTATAGACATTCTGATAGGTGCTGATGTTGCCGGCAGATTATTCTCTGGAGCTCGTCATGTTCTGAAATCTGGATTGGTAGCAATGAAACCTTCTCTTGGGTGGACGTTGATGGGAAAGTCAAAAAATCCTTCAACGATTGCTGCCCAACCGAATTCTCTGTTATCAGCTACGTTATACAGTAGATCTCACAGTATTAAAGATTTTTGGAGCCTAGAGATTTTGGGTATTGCAGATCCAAACGAACAGAAAACAAGAAAACAGCATGAAGCAACTATCATGGAACATTTTTGGTCCACCGTTACTAGAACTAACGATGGCAGATATCAAGTTGATATGCCCTGGATTGAAGGACATCCTCCACTTCCAAATAATTTTCTGCTGGCGAAAAATAGATTAGATTCACTCATGAAGAAGTTGGAAAAGGATAACTATTATGAAGAATACCATAACGTTTTCCTAGAATGGTTATCAGAGGGAATAATCGAAGAGATACCTGTTGAAAATATCGACGTTGAAGCCTATTACCTTCCTCATCGACATGTACTGAAACTAAACAGTTCTACCACGAAGCTGAGACCTGTGTTTGATGCTTCAGCCAAACAGAAAGATAGCCCCTCACTGAATCAATGTCTGGAAACAGGTGTTAACTTGATCAGTCTCATCCCTGCTGTTTTGTAAAATTTTCGTCTATTCAAAATATGTGTTATTTCAGACATAAAAAAAGCTTTTTTGCAAATTATTTTGAATGAAAGAGAACGAAACTTCGTCCGATTCCTTTGGTATGACAAAGATAAAACCCTGAAAATATTTCGACATGCTAGGGTAGTTTTTGGGATCACATGTAGCCCATTTCTATTAGGAGCGGTCATCAACTATCATCTGCAACAAGCATTTTCAACTTCACCTTCGTCCAGTACAATTTCCAAACTATCGAAGAGTTTTTACATCGACAACTGCGTTACAAGTGTAGAAACTGAAGAAGAGCTACGCCAATTTATTAAAGAATCTAAAGAAGTAATGAATGATGCTAAGTTCGATCTCAGAGGTTGGGAGTATACGACTTCCCAAGACTCAGAAGAAAGCGCTGAAGAGTTGAATTCCCCTGTACTTGGTTTAACCTGGGAACGAAGAACCGATACTTTGAGGATATGTTTGGAAAATTTCAAAGATTTGAGCTCGGAATCATTAACGAAAAGGGTTATTCTTTCTATCGTTAACAGAATATACGATCCGATAGGTTTCACATCTCCAGTTTTGATTCATCCCAAGTTACTCCTTCAAAAGGCATGGAATATGAAAATAGGATGGAATTCCGAAGTACCAATCGATATGAAAAACGAATTCCTCAGTTGGTTGAGGGAACTAAGCATATTGACCAATTTAAAAATCCCCAGATGGATAATGCAAGACTCTGAATGTCCAAGACAGATAAGTCTGCATACTTTTTGTGTCAGAATGCATATGCTACAGCAATTTTTTTGAGAACTGAGACTAAAAATGGTGTTTTCGTTCAGTTAGTTCAAGCAAAATCCAGAGTTTCACCAATAAAGAAAATGTCTATACCACGTCTTGAACTTCTGGCCGCTACGATTGCTGCGAGGTTACATGTTTCAATTATGGATAGCTTCGATACTGATAATTTCTTGAAGTTTTTTTGGACCGATTCTTCAAAGGTTCTGTCTTGGATCAGAAGAGAAGATATGTGGAAACCATTTGTTTGGAATAGAATCCAAGAGATTAAGCAACTCACTGACGAAGACAATTGGTTTCACGTCCCTGGTATTCTGAACCCAGCCGATTTACCTTCAAGGGGTTGCACAGCATCGAATCTTCTCCAATCAAGATGGTGGGAAGAACCCTCGTGGCTGTATAAGAATAGAAATGAATGGCCCTCTCAAGAATTCGAAATTGACGAAGAGATAGTGATAGAAGAAAAGAGGAAAGGTGTTAGTTCTCTGTTTTGTCAGAATGAAATCGATTTCTCCTGCTTCTACCGTTATTTTTCGAGATACAGGAAAATTGTGAATATGATGGCTTGGGTGAAGAGATTCATTTTCAATTTGAGGCATCCCATCAATCGACGACAAGGTTCGCTGACTGCGATCGAGAAATAGGAAAGTGAAAAAACTATTCTGAGATGTGTCCAAATAGAAAGTTTCAGTGGGGTAGAAGAAAGAATTGGTTCTTTGTCGGTGTTTCAAGACGATTTTGGGCTCTTTCGCTTGAAAACTAAAATCACCGAAAGGGAAGATTTGGAAGAATTTCGGTATCCAATTTTATTACCTACGAAACATCCGGTAGTTTCAAGACTGATCCACGATACTCATGTTCAGTCGTGCCATGTTGGAGTACAAGGACTTCTTTCTATACTCCGAGAAAAATTTTGGATAATTGGAGGAAGAAAAACTCTGAAATCAATTGTCTCAAAATGTTTCATCTGTAGAAGATTTCAGACCAACTATTTCGAATACACTGATGTAGCATTACCTAAAGAGCGAGTTCGAGATGGGTATGTTTTCGAAATTACAGGAATTGATTTCTTTGGACATTTGTTTTTACGAAACAAGCAAAAAGTATGGGTGTGTCTCTTCATATGCGCTATCTATAGAGCGGTGCATCTAGAATTGGTTTCATCTCTATCAACTGATGCCTTTCTTGAAGCCTTTAGACGGTTTATTTCACGAAGAGGAAGACCTACTACAGTTTATTCAGATAATGGTGGTGCTTTTGTGGGAGCTCAAAATGCATTTTCATCTCTGAACTGGACCGAAATTTCACAGCATCAAACTACCGAAAGAATAACTTGGAAGTTCAACCCACCTTCCGCAGCGTGGTGGGGCGGATGGTGGGAACGTTTGATTCGATTATTCAAACAGTTATTGGTCAAAGTTCTGAGAAGAGCATGTTTGACGTATGAAGAACTTTCAACCGTTTTGTGTGACTGTGAGTCTGTAGTTAACGATAGACCTTTGACCTATATTTCTGAAGATCAACAAGATTTGGCCACATTAACACCTGCGATGTTTTTGAGAGATCTGGTGAACACTGGAGTTGCTGACATTGATATGGTGGATGCTGATTCACTACGAAGAAGACATCGATATCGACAGACAATTAGAGACGATTTGAGAAAAAGGTTCCGAAAAGAATATCTGGGACAGTTGGTTCAACAGAGAAAGAAGAGTAATCAACATAGTCCTCAAATTGGAGAAATAGTAATGGTTGAAAAAGAAAATTCGAAGAGAATAGAATGGCCATTAGCGAGAGTGGAACAATTAGTTGTAGGTAAAGATGGCAAAGCTAGATTGATTCGCTTGAGAACTCCAACAGGTTCAATGTTACGACCTCTCCAGAAGATATATCCACTGAAAATGCATGAGTCTGATGGTGGTTTACGACAATGCTATGAGGACACCGTACAGAAATCAAACGCTTCTACTCCAAACAAGAGGATGATTTTTACTAGATATGGCCGAAAAGTAATTCCTCCTTCGAAACTCAATCTTTGAGACTAAAATATCACCGATATTTTCAATCCTGGGTGGAAGAATGTTTTTGAAGTATTGTCAAGATTGAGATTTTCTCGACTGTGTGTTACGTTTTATATATAAATAAAGAATAGTTTTCCACATTTTCCCAGTCTGCTTTACCGAACAATTGTATCAACTAGTTCAGTTTTACAATTGCAACACCGAGAAAGCGTTGTTTCCTCATCATATATAGGCATATACTTGAGATAGCTTCTCCGTTGTCACCTCCTACATTGTTGCCACGTTTCGGAGGACACAACGTAGAGTAGGTCTCTAGATCATACAATATTATATAACATTTTGAGCGAACTCACATAATCCTGTCTATGACCATTTTCGTGTGTATTCATTCCATTCAGCTGCGATTTGCATGAAAATTTGGATTTAGTTTCTTTCTACCCTTTATTTCAAAATCTACCCTGTGCCGAGAGTTGTTTTTTTCCTGGGGGTGGATGCCACCCCTCCTGGGAGGGGGGTGAAGAAATTTTCTTTGAAAATAAGTGCGGAACTTCCATGAAGTTTTTTCAGCAAGGCATTACTTTTCGACTTATTCACGAGTGAAATTGTCGGTTTTCAGCCAAAAAAAACCCTTTTTTAGATTTTTGTTGCGAAAAACTAAAAAAATGAATCGTTTTTCAAGTCCTTTGAAAAACCTTCATTTTTATTCATCATGTAAGTTCTTAGCATCAAAATTGAGCGAGATATGCAGAGAATAATGTCGATTCCTATTTTTTCGTTGGAAAAAAATAGTCAGAATCTCACCCTCTCTTCCACCCCTTTTGAAAAAAAAAAGTTCTTATGATACGTTCTGAGTGTTCGACCAGTTGAAAGTAATGAGGAAAAATCATTTTCATTGTTTAACAAAAAATCTCCTTTTTTTCAAAATATCTCAAAAACTATTAATGACACCCAGAATTTTGTAGAGTTCAATAAAAGATGATTTTTCTCTCTTCAAGCTCAATTTTTTTCAAACATAAGTACTTTCAACTGGTCAAACACTCAGTGTTGGGACTGCTGAGTTACATAATCCTAAAGCTGATTTATTTACCCAGTATATGATAATTGATTTGTTTGACTGTTGTTTTGACTTTCATATGGATTCAGTTGTTATTAATAAATAAAAAAGTTAATCAAAACCGAGAAAAGTCAAAGTCTATTTTCAAAGTAAAATTAGCGTAAATCCATCCGAATTACAACATTTTGGCGACCGTGACAGGACCCTTTGAGATGGATACATTGAGAAAAAATAGACAGCAGTTGAGGAGACTTTTCAAAAAATCCGTTGAAGAGCTTGATGGAGCCTTGAAGCTGAAAGATACGACGAAAGAGAATCTACTATATTATTTGTTGAGACAGTTGGAGGACAAAAGTAGTAGACTATTCGATACAGATCAAGAAATCAAAGAACTCATGTCATTAGAAGCCACCAATGATGAAGAATTGGAGAAAGAGTATGATGAGGTAAAATATTTCAGAGACGAGTTAATAAAATACAGATCCCAATGCGAATTCCGACTGAACGACATCAACAAGACCCAAGAAGATCGTCTAAGCTGTACGAACATCTTTACAACCGACAAATCGAAACGAAAATTCCAATTACCCAGACTGGAGATGAAGAAATTTGATGGAAATGTGAAGAATTGGATAGGGTTCTGGGGACAATTCAAAAAGATCCACGACGACCCAGAAATTGATCTAGAAGATAAATTCCAGTATTTACTACAGGCAATGGAAAATGGTTCTGCTGCTCAAGAATTGGTAGAAAGTTACCCAACTTCTGGGCCTAATTACATGAAGGCTATTGACCAGTTGAGAACTCGTTTTGCCAGAGACGAATTCCTGATCGAAGTATACGTGAGGGAATTATTGCAACTTGTACTGCAAAAATCTTCTAACATCAAAACAGGTATGTCTCTATCCAATCTATACAATCAACTTGAAACTCAATTGAGAGCTTTGGAATCCTTGGGAGTTACAAGCGAAAAGTATGCGGCAATGCTTTTTCCTCTCGTGGAGTCTGCCTTGCCACCAGAAATTTTAAAAACTTGGGAAAGACATCGTAATTTCGACCAGAGGAATAAGAGGGATGGTGATAAAATTTCCGAAGATACTAATCTCTTGAATATGTTATTAGGTTTCTTGAAAATGGAGGTGGAGTCAGAGGAACGGATAAATTTGGCTCAAAAGGGATTCGGCAGAGAGAAGGATAGTACAAAACATCATAATAGTAAGGATAAACACTTTCCAAAACAAGGTGAGCCCGAATTGTATACAGCAGCTGCTCTTTATACTGCAAACCCCAAAGATTCTCAGAGAGAAGGTAAGCGAAATAGTTGTTTATTTTGCGATATGATTTCACATGCAACTCAAGATTGTTTAAAAGCTCAAAGCCTTTCAATTGATGAAAGAAAATCTAGGGTGATGAAAAAACGTGGATGTTTTTCATGCTTAAAAATTAATCACACCAGTAAAAATTGTCGAGCTGTGATTAGATGTATAGTTTGCTCAAAGAAGCATTACCCTATTTTGTGTCCTGATTTGCAAGTGAAGAAAGATATAACGCATCAAAATGATAAAAATACAGAAAATAAGGTTGAAAATACCTTGATTAACAATTTCTCCAATGAAACATTATTGCAAACGGTTGTTGTAAAAATTGTCAATAATGACAAACAAAAATTTGTTAGAGCCTTACTTGACTCGGGATCACAAAGGTCATATATTTAATGTCAATGTGCTGACTTGCGATTGGACAGTATTCGTCGGGAGAATATTATACAAGGTGTTTTTGGAGGTTTTCAATCAAGGCCAAAAATACATGATGTGTTTAATGTTACGATTTGTAATCCTGATAATAGTTTCAAAAAGGAACTATCAGTAGTGGGACAGGAAAAAATTTGTAATAACCTACCTCGTTTGACTGATTCATCTATCGTGAACTATTTGAAACGCAAAAATATACAACTGGGTGATATTGAATATTGTAATGTTTCAAGTGAGGTATTGTTATTGGGAGCCGATGTTTTTGGCCAGCTCCTGACAGGAGAGATCGAAAATTTTAATAATGGCTATGTTGCCATTGAAACATTTTCGGGTTGGACAGTAATGGGCCAAACAGTAAGTGGAGATTCCAAATATTCCACAATATTTTCTGGATTTACCGATTTTTCAATTGCAGATCTCTGGAATTTGGATGTCATAGGAATAAAAGATGTTGCCGAAATAAAGCCAAAAAATGAACACGAGAAAGAAGTTTTCAGAAATTTCAATGAATCGATTATTTGGAATGACGACAAATATGAAGTGCATTTACCTTGGATTGAAGGACATCCGGAAATAATGAGCAATGAGAAAGTGGCTAAATCGCGATTGTTATCTACTACAAGAAAGCTGAAGAATACTGTAGGAAAATAACACACACTGAGGAAAAACGACACACTGCTCGTTCGACTCAAGTTTATTCATACTAATCTTACAACGAATACCAGCATAAACTATGTGAATCAGACACCCCTTTTTTCCCAATGATTCATTTATGTTGAGTGACGAATCTCTTACATTCGGCCATCCCTGAACATTTGCCTGCCCTCAGGCTTCATAGAGACCTGAAACAAGGAAATAGAGTAAGTCAATGACATTGGACTTTTAGCCTCTTGTTGCAGAGGTCCGTTGTCCTCAGAAACCCGTCTGGTTCTGTTAGGTCCTTCGACCTGAGATCCGTCGATCCCTGAAACCCGTTGGTTTCATTAGGTCCGTCGACCTGAGATCCGTCGATCTCTGAAACCCGTTGGTTTCATGAGGTCCGTCGACATGAGATCCGTCGATCTCTGAAACCCGTTGGTTTCATGAGGTCCGTCGACCTGAGATCCGTCGATCTCTGAAACCCGTTGGTTTCATGAGGTCCGTCGACCTGAGATCCGTCGATCTCTGAAACCTGTTGGTTTCATTAGGTCCTTCGACCTCAGATATATTTGGTCCTCGTATCAAAAAGTAAAGCTCGTTGGCCAGAGATATCTCTTTACTTACTTCTCATCGTCTTGAAACGCAACCCATCGTTTTAGGTGGTCTGCAGATGCTACTGAACGTGATCTTTTGAAACCTTCTCGCAGGTCTTCGACTTCGTATCTGTCGTTGAATAGCACTCCCACGATCTTGAAAGGTCCTTTATATTTCGGTAGCAACTTCTTGCTGGATCCGGTAGCTCTGTTACTCGTCACTTCCACCATAACCAAATCGCCTTTTGAATATTTTGCTGCCTCTCGACGATTCTTATCGTACTGTTCCTTCTGCTTGATCTGATCTCGTGAGATGTGATCAGAAATTTTAGCTCGTAAATCTTTGATGTCCATGCGATGCACTTCGTTCTCCAGTTCAGACAAGATCCATCCTTGTGCTCCATGGTTCAAATTGCATCCTCCATGGGTGTAGAGTTGATACCTTTATTATAACTAGTGTTGAGAGCACTCTGGATTTGCTTCACATATATATCCCAAGAGTC
Organism: Zygogramma bicolorata; assembly: GCA_032362365.1. Lineage (NCBI taxonomy): Eukaryota > Metazoa > Arthropoda > Insecta > Coleoptera > Chrysomelidae > Zygogramma > Zygogramma bicolorata. The sequence continues at coordinate 1,223,092 of JAVJAQ010004813.1, read as the reverse complement.
TGGCTCCTTCCCAGCTACCGTCGCAGCCAAAGCACTAAGTATCGTTTTATTATATCGCTCACATTGTCCGTTAGCTCTTGGAGTGGCAACTGCATTCAGAATGTGTTTTATTCCATAAGTGCTACAGAACACTTGAAAGGTGCTTGACGTGAAAGCAGATCCCCTATCACTGATTATTCTAACAGGAGTCCCAAAAAGGAGTATAAAATCAGTTAGAATTTTCACCACGTGTCTCACCTTTTGAGAAGTTACAGGTTCGACTATGTAGAACTTTGTAAATGCATCGACGAGCACAAATATAAATTTATGTTTTTTCTTGCTAGTCACAAATGGTCCAAGGTGATCAATGTGGACTGTATGGAACGGTATTGGGATTTTCTCAATCGGATTGAGTTTACCTTGCTTTGTGGATCCTGTTTTTTTATAATACGCACATTGCAAACATGCTTTTATGTACTTGGTAACAAACTTTTTCATCTTCGCAAACCAATAATTGGAACTTATACGTTTCAATGTTTTTTCCACACTAAAATGTCCGGCGTCATCATGACATAACCGACATATCGGCATGCGCGCCGCTTTTGGTACTACCCATGCTTCTCCTCTGTCGACCAACTTCTTATATACTTTATTTTGCTTAAGCTTGAATTCTTCGAAGTATTGTTTGGTATCGTTGTTCTTGACACCTTTAGAAAGAATTTCCTTGATACGTTTCAACTGGTCGTCCTCTTCCTGGGCTGCAATGATCCATTCAGCTTCTGTCAAGTCAACTTGAAGCACATCGATTTGTAATGTTTCAATGGGGTTCCGGCTAAGGGCGTCCACATGTGCCATCTTCAGTCCAGCACGGTATTCAACCTCGAAAGTGTATTCCTGTATTTCTAACCACCATCTTCCAATCCGTGGTAGTAAATCTTTTTTCGAAAAAGTTGTCTTAAGAGCATTACAGTCAGTCACTACTTTGAACTTCAACCCTAATAAGTACACTCGAAAATAGCTCAAGGCTAACACAACTGCCATTGTCTCCAACTCATATGAATGATAGTGACGTTGGTCGTTGGTTGTTTGCTTACTAAAATATGACACAACACGTGACTTGCCTTCTTTGTCTAGCTGTAACAACATAGCACCTACCCCCAATGAACTAGCGTCAGTATGCAGTTCTGTGATTAGCGAATGATCAAAAATTGTCAAAATAGGATCTTTTGTTAGCAAGGTCTTGACCTTTTGGAAAGCTTCTTCTTGAGATGAGTCCCATGACCACCGAACGTTTTTTCGGGTTAATCGTGTAAGGGGCTCCACAACAAGTGCGTAGTTACGAATAAATTTTCTAAAGTAGCCAGCTAACCCCAGGAACTTCCGTACCTGTTTCACGTTGACCGGTTGTGGCATTTTAATTACAGCTTCAACCTTTCTCAATCCTGGTCTAACACCTTCAGAACTTATCACTCTACCGAGGTACTCCACCTCTGTTTTAAAGAATGTGCACTTACTTAACTTGAGAGTGAGCTTATGTTCTTCCAGTTTAGACAGCACTAGTCATAGTCGTTGCAACCATTCCTCAATAGAACCAGATGGAATAATAATATCATCAATATACGGGAAGGCCACCGAATTATTCAGAGATCCCAAGACCGTATTAACCAGTCGCTGAAATACCGAAGGGGCATTACTCAGCCCGAAAGGCATCCGCAAGAACTCATAATGGCCCTCCGGTGTGACAAACGCCGTTTTTTGTATCGAGTTTTCTGCCATCGGAACTTGGTAGTATCCCGAAGCTAAATCTGAGGTAATAAAATATTCATTTCCCCCCAGCCTATCGATCTGTTCTTCAATCAACGGTAAGGGGTAACGACCTTTCACTGTTATCGCATTTAGTTTTCGGTAATCCACACACATACGGTAATCGCCAGACTTTTTTTTTACAAGCAAAACCGGACTTGCATATGGTGACTGAGACTCACGGATAATATTATTCTTCAAAAGATCGTCAGTAATATCACTCAAAATGAGCTTCTCCACCACAGGCAACCGATATGGCTGGTAAACAACAGGGCTGTCGGTAATAGTTTTTATTTCCATTGAAACAGTATCAGTTTTACCAAGATTTTGCAATGAGGAAGTGATACATTTGGCAAACCTATTCAAAACTGACATACATTCATTCTTAAATTTATATTCAATGTCACCAAAAAGGACTTCATCGATAGGAATTTCATCTATAATATCAATAACAGAAACTGTGTGATCATTTAATGCAGGAAGTTCTCTGAATAAAACTCGGTTTTCTTGTTTTATCATTATAATGTGTGGTTGATCGAGGAAATCTCTACCCAAAATTAGATCGTAACTCAGATACTGATCAAGCACCACGATAGCATTTACATTTGCTGAAACCTACATCAATTTTACAACAACTGGGGTGTAGCTTTTGCAAGATATAGTGCTTCCCATGAAACTACGAAGAATCGTCCCACTCGTCGAAATTTGTTCCCATTTAAATTTGGTTGTTAGTGAAAATTTTATGAGAGTATTCGAACTTCCAGTATCTACCAAACAAGTCAACCTTTTATTATTCACCTGTACCTTTTGAACGTACATATTATCAAGTCGTTCACTACTAGAAATTAAATTAACTTCAGGGTTTTCATTTCTTGTTTTTTTTCCAAAAATACACTTGTCTGTTTCATGACCTAACTTATGGCATTTCCTGCATTCCAATCGTGGTTTACGACATTCTTTTGCGAAATGTCCTTTGAGACCACAATTGTAACACAAAATTGGTACTTTAGAATTATGAGGTTTGTTGTAGTGGAAACTTTTTTCATCTTTATAAAATGACTTCATTTTAATGTTATTACTTTGAGAGCTAGTGCTAGGTTGTGACCAACGATCAACGTCACTTTTAAATTTATTTTCAATCGGCATATCACCCATGTTATTGAGGTAGGCATACAGTGCATTTGGATCTGTGTGACGCGCAGACCTCACTGTACGTGCAATATTGACATCAGTTATACCTCCGATTACCGCGTCGACTAGACATTCGTTAGGAATTTTCAAATTCAACATTCGTAATTTTGATAATTTCTGAAAACAATAGTCACCTAAATTTTGACCAGCTATTGTTTTGTAGTTAGCTGCATCCTCAAGTAATTTGGAAAAAGGAACACACTTACGAAATTGTCCTACCATGCTTTCTTGCAGTTCCTTCCAGGTTATATCATACTTGACTTGTTCATCGTACCATTGTCGGGCGTTTCCTTCAATCCGACCTGCTATCAGCCGAATGATTAAATCTTCGTCCCAATGAAAACGTTTGGCTAGATTGTTAACTCGTTCAATCCACTTCTCCACTACTTGATCATCCTTTCCAGGGTCAAACATAGGAATCAAAAATTCGTCACCTGAGCATGCAACACGAGGGGCTGAGCGGGTTTGTTTTAGATTTTTAACTTCCCTTTTCAGACGTTTCAACTCCCCTTTGAGGTTTTCCGAAGATGAAGAGCTTGAACTCCCATTACTAGTTTCACTTGACTCACTCGAAGAACGACGACGACGTTTTTTTGATTGACGGCTTCTTTTTCCCATTTCACCACTCAAGGAGCAAAGAATATATTTTGTTTTTTCAGTAAAGTTCACATCCGCACTTCTGACTTTGTAGGAAAATAACACACACTGAGGAAAAACGACACACTGCTCGTTCGACTCAAGTTTATTCAATACTAATCTTACAGCGAATACCAGCTATATAAATATAAACTATGTGAATCAGACACCCCTTTTTTCCCAATGATTCATTTATGTTGAGTGACGAATCTCTTACAATACAGAAAAATTTAATGACTACATGCAAGTTTTCAAAGAATGGGAGAAACTACATTTAATCGAAGAAGTGAGAGAGGAGGCAAACCGTAAGAAGGTACACTACTTACCGCATCATCCTGTTTTTAAGGAAATGAGTTTGACAACAAAGGTAAGGCCTGTTTTTGATGCCTCAGCAAAAGATGAAGAAGGTATTTCTTTGAATCGGTGCCTGGAAAAGGGGCCGAATATGATTGACTTGATACCTCTACTTTTTGTTCATTTCAGAATAGGAAAAATAGGTGTGACAACTGATATAGAGAAAGCTTTCTTACAGATCAAGGTAACAGAAAATGATACAGATTTCCTGAGATACTTTTGGTGGCAAGATGATTCTTGTGAGAAAATCAAAATTTATAGGCACCTCAGAGTAGTTTTTGGTTTGAAATGTAGTCCATTTCTTTTGGCAGCAACTATTGACTATCATTTATCTAGGGCACCTCCAGAATTCCAAGAAACAGCAAACTTATTGAAAAAATCCTTCTATATTGATAACTGTTTAAGTAGTTTCGATTCTGAGGAGGAAATGAAAAAATTCATTACTGAATCCAAAAAATTAATGTCATGGGGAGGATTCAATCTTAGAGATTGTACATTCAATTCAGATATTGAGTCAGATGAATCAATTCAAAATAAAAGTAGATAGATAGATAGATAGATAGATAGATAGATAGACTTTATTGTATTTGGAGAATATTACATCTCATTACAAGAGGTTCGATATATGCAGTTAAATAGTATTTTCTACAATTTCTCGATTTACAGCTAATTCATGAAAATAACAGGAACAAAATACTGAAGAGGTACAAATTTTTCAACACTTCATTCATTCAACGCAAAGGATCTCAGTTTCATAATATTAATAAGTGCATGAGCAAGAGTAGATAGAGCAGAAATGTTTCCTGAGTCTAATAATGATACTAGGTCATTGAAAGAATTCAGATTGGAGAAAAAATTACAGTTTCTTATTCCATTGTACATAGGACAATCCAGAAGAAGGTGAAAAACAGACTCATTTTCATTCATATTGCAGATGGAACACATTTCTGTTGAATCTAGAGAATGAGTTTTACCTTGGTACGTGATTTTCAACCGATTCAGTGCACACAGGCGGAGTTGAGCTATTATTCTCAAAATATATATTGGAGCCAATCTGCGTAGATAACTCGTACCATTCGAAGAAATGGCTAGTTCTTTATATATAAGTGGATACGAAGAGATTGACAGTTTCTCTGAATCTTCACGAATGAGTTTCTCTCTATGGCAATTCAAGATTTTTTTGAGTAATACCTTTGAGTTGCTTTGTAGGTAGTTCGACCATAAATCGGAACAACCTGCAAAATCAAACTGGTGTCTTACTTGTAGCAAATAATTATATTTGATATTATTGTGTTGAAGCTGTTTTAAACGTAGGTAGCAAATTTTTGAAAGTTCCCATTCGTCCATTATTTTCAACCTGTTTATCCAGGTTAATGCTGATTTGAATATGAGATAACTTAGTTTTATGGAGCCAGTTTCCAACCTGATCATGTTGTTTGGGGTGCATTTTTGTAAACATAATAGTCTTTTGAAGAAACCCACTTGTGCGCATTCTAAAACATCTGAATAGCGGAGTCCCCAAACTCCGATTCCATAGGATAGTGAGGAGAGGATTATGGAATTATATAACTCCATTCTAGCCTCCCATGAGTTCATTTCTGTTTTACACATCAGGTTCATCACGGCCCCAGTGGATTGATTGACCTTCATAACTGTCCTTCTCGCCATTTCTGAAAACAATCCCGAGCAAGAGAATGTAACTCCTAAATAAGTGTATGTTTTAACTACCTCAATGGGAGTGCCATTAAAACTGAAGTTCAATTTATAATTATTGCTATATCCACCTTTAGTGAAGACCATTATTATTGTTTTGTTGGTATTTACAGACACTTTATTCAATAGGCAGTAATCTTGTAAAGTTTTTAGTTTACGTGAAATATCAATCGGAGAGTCCCCCAGCAGTACAAGATCATCAGCATACAGCAGTAGTAGAATATCATGTTTGCCGTCTATATTGAGACCCCGACAGTTCTCGGATCGAAAGTAATCCTCGATATCTGAAAGAAACAAAGAGAACAGTAATGGGCTCAGGGGTTCTCCCTGTAAAACACCTTCCGAGATATCATAACTTTTTGTGTATGAATCAGCCACACGGACTGACATTGTAGCATTATCGTACAAGTTTTTTACTATTCGGATTATTTTTGAGCTGATTCCGCATTTGTATAATTTATGCCACAAAAGCTCGTGATTTATACAGTCGAAAGCTGTCTTAAAATCGACAAAAACGGCAAACACTTTCCGTTTCGGTAACCGTAGATGAATTTGTATGATGGAATTAAGAATAAAAATGTTGTCCACAGCACTTCTGTTTTTCCTAAATCCGTACTGTGAAGTCGGCAAAATATGATTATCTTCACACCAATTTGATATTCTATTCAATAGGATCAGGGCAAAGACTTTAGCAAAGCTGTTCAAGAGTGCAATACCTCTGTAGTTATTGGGGTCATCTAAGGATCCTTTTTTGTGCAACATTATTAATATGGTTTCGTGCCAAGCAGATGGCATTTGACCAGAGTTAAATATTTTATTGTATTAACAGCACATATACAGCAGCCAATCTTGCGGAAGATTTTTTATGAACTCATGGGATATCAGATCTTTACCCGGAGATTTGCCGTTCTTACACATCCCTAAAGCAATACTTAGTTCATCCAATGAAATTTCAAGATCAGTGTAAAGTGATCTTGCATCGTAGAAATCCAAATTAAATATGAATTTTTGTTGGTATATATTATCATAAAATTCTTCCCATTGATACAGTTCTAATGTACACTTTTTATGCTGCTGTCTAAATGATCTCAAAGTTTTCCAAAACTCTCCTTGGTTTTTAGTATTACTTAGTTTTAACATTATGCTATTGTGATATTCTTTCTTCTTTTTCGACAAGATTGATTTGTAACTTTTTTTTGCATTCAAATAATGAGTTCTGAAAGGTTCGTGGAAATGATGAATTTTACATAGTTTCAGAGACGAATGTAGCTCTTTTTTGCATTTCTGCAGAGCGCGTCAAACCACGGCTGGTCTTTGGGTGATCTTGACCAATATTTTTGCACTATCAAACCTGTGTCTTTCGCCACAGATGAGATTGTAGAGACAATATTATCGTATGCATTTTCATTGTCAAGAATGAGGCCAACGTTGGGGGAGCATTGCATGGCATTGAAGTATAATTCACTGTGTTCACTTTTCCACTTCAGGACATTAACCGATGTATCATTCTCACTAATAGTATTCGGTATCTCGCAGATTAGCCCCAGAAAAATTGGAAAATGGTCCGAAAGGAACTGATCATCCATTACATGAAAAGTGTATATCATATCTAGCATATCTATGTCGCAGAAGCACAAATCAATAACGCTCTGACCTAAAGTACTGAAATATGTGAAGTTTGCTGGCCTGTCGGTGGGTATATGCCCATTAACAAGTGATAATTTATTACTGAATGTGAGGTCAAGGAGTAATTGCCCTCTTTTATCAACTTTTTTGTCGCTACTTAACATGTTAGGAAGCAGTTTGGTATTTTCCAATAATTCTTCAGATATGACACTACATTCACCTATTCTAGCGTTAAAGTCTCCGGTTAAAATGAAGGGAGTGATTTCATTGCCTGTTCGAATATTATGCAATGACGTTTGAAACATTTCAAGAAGTTGTTCAAAGTCCACAGATTGATTGAAATAGGTGACGCATAAAATAATTCTGATTGAATCATAAGTAAATAGGCACACAAGCCACCAAGGAGATGAGTCGAGGACTTTTACCGAATAGCTTTTTTCGAAAAATATAGCAAGGCCTCCGCTGGCGCGTCCTCGAGACCTCTCCCTGATGGCTGCTGAGGAAACTACATCATGGGAATCAGAAATACAAGTAGGTGTTTCTAAATTATGACATACCCAAGTTTCACAAATACAAATGAAATCTAAGCACTGTCGAGGTTGAGCACTGAGCAAGTTTGATATATTTTTGAATCCATTCACATTCCAAGAGATGATAGTCAGTCTGTTTGATGTTGAAACTGGACTGCTTGAAAATTGGATTTGCCTTGCTTGTTCGTCTATCTTGGATGTTCTTGGGGAGATCCATCTTCTTCGCGAAATCTTTTCGAGGAATCCGAACGTTTTTCTTGAAGAGCTACTATTTCTGGACAATTGTTTCTATATTTTATAGTAACGTTTTCTCCTGCTGCCTTTCTCTCGTTCATATGTGCGTATAAAGCGTTGAGCTCCTCGTATTGTTTTGGAGTTTTATCACATTTAACCTTGAGGTTTGGAAAATTAGATTCAAGATTTTTTTTATTCCTTATGATTTTGAGAGCACTCTCTGAATCAGGTGGCTCAACTTTGATTGGTCTTGGGCGATCTCCCTTCTTGATTCCTAGTCTTTCAATTTTCCTAATGGGTATAACTTCGGGAGCGGTTATGGTGTTTATTGCATCCTTTACCAACTTATTCGTTTCGATAGTCTCCTCTAAACCAAAGATAATTACGTTTCTTTCTCTCTCAATTCGCATTTTAACTTCTTTGTAAAGATCTTGAGTCGTTATGAGGTTTTGGTTTTCAAGTTTTACGATTCTTGAGCCTAAGTCATCGGTCACCTCCTGGATGGTTTGAATTTTATTGATGCAGCACTCCAATTTTGCTGACTGTGAAGTAAGAATAAGGTGAATATCAGCCATGCGTTTGGTGAGCCCAATGAGTTGTGTTTCGATTCTCTCCAGTTGCGCTTCCATTTTATTATGTGGGTATATGCTCCCCGACTATATATTCATTTGTTGAAATTTGGTGTTCTATATAAAAACGCTGTGTGGTCACAAAAACTTTTCGGCTAATCTTACTAGTCTGACTGAATCTCCTATTCATATAATTATGCAGGAATAAAACAAAATACAACCATATAGTTCAGTTCTCAAGGTTCTTTGAATGATGCACTTCAAGATTCACTTGGAAAGCACAACAGCTTCAATTTTCTCACGTACGGCAATAAACTCAGTAGAAAAACACAAGAAGGTCGGAGCACTTTTTAATACGTGTTTACTCGAACAGCTCAAAATCGAACTCAAAATAAAAGTATTTCTGTTTTAGGATTGGTTTGGAATTTGAATGATGACGAACTTTCTTGTGATGTCAATGCACTCGCACAGCTCGAAAATACTCCAAGAACAAAAAGATGAATTTTATCAGCAGCACATAGAGTTTTCGATCCTATAGGTTTCACATGCCCGGTAACACTAATTCCAAAATTATTACTATCTGAAACTTGGAAATTGAAGGTAGGTTGGGATGAAATTCTACCAGATATCATTGTGAAATCTTTTGACATTTGGTTGAAACAATTAAATTTTTTAAATTTGTGTAAAATCCCGCGATCACTCTGTAGTGGTCAACGAGTTGACCCTGAACGGGCAACAATTCATGTATTTTGCGATGCGAGTGAATTAGCTTATGCCTGCTGCATTTTCTTGAGGAATGTTGTGGAAGGATGGGTATCTGTTGAACTTATTGAGGCCAAATCACGAATTGCTCCCAAGAATATCACAATACCTAGGTTGGAATTGTTAGACACGGTAATCGGAATAAGACTTTGAAAAAATGTGACGAGTGTGGATGACCTGAAAGTTCTGAGAACATATTTCTGGAGTGATTCCATGGTAGCACTAACATGAATTAAATCAAAGGGCCTTTGGAATACCTTTGTAGGCAATAGGGTGAAAGAAATTACTTCTATGTGTGATGTCAATCAGTGGCGACACGTTCCAGGTAATTTAAACCCGGCAGATATTGCATCTAGAGGTTGCTCAAGTAGGACTTTAGTTGGGAAGAAATGGTGGAAAGGACCAGAATGGCTCAAACAGGATCCAAATGACTGGCCTTACACAGACATTATCTTCTCGAATAATGAGGAAGTTGATAAAGAACGAAAGAAAAAGGTTGTTTCATGTTTGAATAATGAGAGACAATATTTCACCAGTGGAAAATTCAGTTATTTTTCTATTTTCACCAAAATTGTGAGAATGATCGCTTGGCTATTTCGATTTATTTCGATTTTGTAACAATGCTAAAAAAGGAAGTATCAAAAAATTCAGTCAATTAACATTCGATGAACTAGATCATGCTGAAATATGTCTATTCCGTGCAATACAGGATGAATGTTTTTCTGAAAATATGGATGTTTTCAAAGGTATGAACATTTTTCGATCAGATGATGGTCTTTTGGGGGTGAAAACTAAAATTATTCTAGCCGATGATTCGTTCGATTTTAAATTCCCTATTATTTTACCTTACAAACATGACATGGTCGAGAAACTCATTAGGCAACAACATCGGATAAATAATCATGTAGGAGTCCAAACTCTTCTAGGATTACTACGAGAAAAATTTTGGATTATGAAAGGGAGAAAGTTCAACAAGGATGTCATAACTAAATGTGTGATTTGTCAAAAATTTCGAAATAAGGTAGTAAACACACCCAATGCCCCACTGCCTTTGAATAGGATACACCAAATTTCCCCATTTCATGTTACCGGAGTTGATTTAGCAGGTCCCTGTTTTTTGAAAGGAGGTGAAAAATCTTGGATTGTCATTTCTACCTGTGGCGTATACAGGGCAGTACATCTGGAATTAGTAAGATCCCTTTCAACAGGAGATTTCATGATGGCTCTCAGGCGATTCGTAGCAAGGAGGGGAAATGTTTCTGTGATTTATTCCGATAATGGTGGAAACTTCGTTGGCACGCAAAATTTGTTGGAGACAATTTCTTGGAAGGAAGTTGAAGAATATTCGGCAACGAGAAAAATCAAATGGATTTTGAATGTTCCAACCGCTCCTTGGTGGGGAGGGTGGTGGGAGCGACTCGTTAGACTTGTCAAAGAACTATTGCGGCGTAATTTAGGAAAATCGTCATTGAATTACGAAGAGTTGATGACTTTATTGTGTGACTGTGAGGCAACCATTAACGCTCGACCCCTCACATATATTTCAAATAGTGAAGAGGATCTGATTCCTCTGACACCTGCAATTTTTGTTCAATCAAATTCGAATAGTGATTCTCCTGATTTGGATATGATAGACAGAAGACATCTTGTAAAAAGATACAGGTATTTGCAGAAACTTCGAGATGGTCTGCGTAGTTGGTTTAGGAAGGAGTATCTGGCAGAATTAGTTCATACTGGTCAAAAGAGGGTAACTTCACTGAAATTAGGAGACGTTGTGTTAATCGAAAGTGACAACACAAAACGAGTAAACTGGCCATTGGGTAGAATTATTGAATTGTTTCCAGGAAGAGATGGAATTGAAAGAGTGGCACGAGTAAAAACAATGAATGGTGTATTCATCCGTCCATTGCAGCGGTTAGTTCCACTAGAAATTGGGGTAGATACAGCGAACCAGTTAGAGAAGATTGAAAAGAACGACACAAATGAGAAACCAGATTCATACGATGAAAGTATTAATATTCACGATGAAGACGTAACACATAGAAGAAGAAGGCGAGAAAGAGGAGAATAATGAGAAAGGGAACCAAGACGCGATAGCTGACTCACCTGTCATAACAAGATATGGAAGAAGAGTGAAGACACCGATGCGCTATGGGTTTCAATGATTTTGCAATCCTATTGCAAAATGGGGGGAGAATGTTGGGACTGCTGGGTTACATAATCCTAAAGCTGATTTATTTACCCAGTATATGATAATTGATTTGTTTGACTGTTGTTTTGACTTTCATATGGATTCAGTTGTTATTAATAAATAAAAAAGTTAATCAAAACCGAGAAAAGTCAAAGTCTATTTACAAAGTAAAATTAGCGTAAATCCATCCGAATTACAACACTCAGAACGTATGGAAAAAATATAAATTAAGTTTATTGTGAAGTGGCAATAATTTCTTTCAAATGGGATGGAAGACAGGGTAAGATTTTCACAATTTTCTCCAACGAAAAAATAGGAATCGACATAATTCTCATCATACCTCGATTAGTTTTGACATTACGAACTTCCATGAGAAATAAAAATTGAGGCCTTTCAAAGGACTTCAAAATGGGTTCAATGAGATTTTCCCGAAAAATGCATTGGTTCTTGGTCATTGTACGTAGAAACTTTTCATTCTGGCAATACCAATCATTTTTCATCAACAATAATTTTGTTTGTATTGGGTCTGCATACATCATGAATACACGATTATCTTAATAATAATAATAATACTTTTATTTTCTACAGGTATATACCCAATAACAGAAAAAAAATAAAGTTTGATAAATACTTGATTATATAAGTATATATATATATATATATATATATATATATATATATATATATATATATATATATATATTCAAATAACGAAGTAGTTACATAGTATAAAGCACATAAGTAGTCTGAGGTAGAGTTCATATGCTTTGATTCTGGTTGAAAATGGTCAAAATTGTGTTGATATTATCATAGTTTATATCGCAACAGGAACAATTCTCATTGAGAATCTTGCAAGCTGAATAAATAGGAGATCTTATTAATACATTGGTTCGAGGCGTTATATTGTGAAAAGTGAATCCTTGCCGAGAGCTCAACCTTGGTACATGAAAATTAATTTTACCTAGTAAATAAGGGCAATCTATTTTCTGATTTATTAAATTATACAATAAAGTAAAAGCTGAACAATCACGTCTTTGCTTTAAGGTTTGGTATTCGAAATCAGCCAAAAAATCATTGTAATCGCATCCCCTACTAGGGTAGTAACCATTACATTTATAAAACATTTACTTTAGGCACTTGCGCTGAACAGTTTCAATGCTCGTTATAGCGTTTTGGTATGAAGGTGACCATACTATTGTGGCATATTCTAATTTGCTTCTAATAAAGGTGTTATATAATATCTTTAGACTTACTATATCAGTGTAGTAGCTTGACCAGTTTCTAACACAGTATCCGAGTAATTTCATCGCAGCTGCAACTTTGGAGTTGATGTGTTCACTGAATGTTGGTTTATTATCAAAAACAATACCTAAGTCTTTGAAGCTCGAACATCTATCGAGAGTTGCATCGTCAATAGTATAACTATAAGTGACTGGGAAATGTTTTCGACTGAATGTCATAACCTTAGCAAAAATCATCGAATAGTATTTCACAACCTACAATGTCAATACTCGGGACGGTGACCCTTGAAATGTCTACGCTTGAACTATGAACATCGTACTTGCTTTTCACACCTACTAATGATCCACCACCCGCACTCAGCCCAGTTGCGGCAAAGTCACGATCACTTCGAAAAACTACATAGTCTGCAGGAAACAGTTCATAACTACTCACTTTGTCAGTTAGCCATGTCTCACTTGAGCATATAATATCAGAGTCGCTCATCACGACGGCGTTGTGAAAAGTTTCCACTTTCGAATTCAGACCTCTGACATTCTGATAGTAGCAATACAAGTCTACACTATTATTGGGTGCACTTATTGGTTTAAATTAACAATTTGTGGACAACAGTTGACGTATCTTATTTTTATATTTTTTTCACCGCCTTTTATCCTCTCATCAAAGTTTTTTCGCACCTGTCGATAGTATTCGATCTGCCTTGGGGTTCTGTCGGAAAATCTGTCAAAAGGGGTTCTGTCAAAAGATATCTTGTGAAACCTAGAGTATTGCTCACCTCAGGTTTTTCGATTGATTGCATATTCCTCAAGTTATTCGCAAAAAAGAATCTGGAAAAAACTTCATGAAAGAAAAGTTGCTTTGAATTAGTCAATATATCGATTTCCGCACTTATTTTCGAAGAAAAATGTTTCACCCCCAAGATGGGGTGGCATCCACCACAGGGCAGATTTTGAAATAAAGGGTAAGTATGAACTAAATTCAAATTTTTCTACAAATTGGTACTGTATGGGATAAAAACACATTTTACCATCATAGACTGGAGTAATAGGTGGAATATTTGAATTAGGTTTTCGATCAATCTACATGGTATTTTCTTAGAGTTCCAATTAGTGATATCTGAAAATAAAATAAGGATTTCAATGAAATATTGAAAAAAATAAAAGAAGAGTTTCTGTGTATTCGATTTCATTGCTCAGGTTAAATAATGATGTCTCTAGCAGGTTTTTGAAGATATCTGGAAAACTTTTCCCGTTTTGAAACACGATTATCTCAATCATTTCATAATTTAAAAAACTATGACTGGCTTCTTCATTTGAAGACTTGATCAGCGATGAATCCAATGTTCCTGTGGAACTGTTCTATGATTTCACTTTCTCGATTTGAATTATAAAATATTCTTGATGAAATAACATAGGTAAGATGTTGATTACTCCATTAGGCCTCAACAATTGCAGTTTAACAATAAATATGCAAGCACATCCGAATTGTTGTTTGAGAAATACCATTTCGGAGATCGTGGTTCTTTGAGTGTAATAGCACGAAACAGGGTATAACAAATTCAGTACTTTCTGCACGGATCTCAGAATTTCTTCATTATCTCTTCTATTCCTATATTCACAGAGAATTGTCTTTGTAATGTTCCGACGTTTCTGTTCATAAAATACATCAAAATGGTTAATGCAATGATATATATATATATATATATATATATATATATACACTGTTCTTTTTAGAATATGGTTGATCACAGGTTCAATCAAAGATTAAGAATTGGGTGTTATTGGTGACGAATCCTCCCTGTGATGATATAATGAGCGAATTTCTAATAGCGAGTATATCTTGGAATATTTTTAACCGAATGTAATGTGTGAAAGATTTCGCTATGATATTTTTTTTTCAATTTTTGAAGGTGACATTGCCTCATAAGTCAGTTATATATCTTTATTTTATTCAGATATGCAAGTTATTGAAGTTGAAACGAATTTTATCGACACGTTGTATCCTCTGGAATACACCTATGAGATTCTGAAAACTTCATATGAGATTTCGCAGAAAACAATATATTTCCATCACTAGCTCTTGAAAAAATATATTCATCAAAAATACTTCGGTTCTGAACCATACAGATATCAAATTATTTCTATACTGATTCGACACAATCTTCTCTATCTACCTCAGGTATGCATTCTTTTGATGAGAAAACTATGGTAGAACTAGTTTTTGTCGGATGCATCATGTGAACTAATGAATACTAAATGTCCCAGTGACTCTTTCGTAATTCCCTTCCGTCAGTATATCTTTTATTGAATGCTCTCAGCTATCATAAGAAGATACATTGGAATATTATTCTTTTCTGAATTTACCAAAACTGCTATAAGTGCATCAAGTATTTAAGACTGAAGTAGAAAAAATGAAACGTATGAAATCTCATTGTTGACTGGAGTATTCCAAACTGACCAGTAACTTTTTGTTCATTGAAATCAATACGTGTGTTTGTTTCTTTGATTGTATGTCTCCAGTAGACTCGAAAACTGCCGAATCCCATTGTCTGAAATTTATGGAATATTTTCGAGAAAGGTTGGTTGGGTGGCAGGATTTTTTTAACAATTGTTTCCTTGCGGGCGTTTCGAATTTGATTATATTATCCTTCGGGGCTCTGTAACAATGAATTTTCATTAATATACCTCCCACAAAACTTTTATGATTATCATCATTTCTACTTTACGAGAAATCATGGAATCCTAATCAAATTACTCGCAGAAAAAAAAAGTTTTTTCTTGTTTAACTTACTATAATATAACTAACTATATAACTATATATAACTATAATAAAAACCATCATACATATCAGACACATGATAAAAAAAACATTGCAACAACAAAATTTTTATAGACAAACAACCAACACAAACAACATGAAACAAACGAATAACTTCATGTATGATTCCTACAACGTGGTGTTTGTTTTTATCAATGACAGAAAGAATGGGACTAAAACTGGGGGGAATTATTTAGGTATTTTACTGATCAAGTTGAATTGTGCGGTATTCAGGCCATCGACATCCCTCCTAGTGTTGACACTATCGTGTTTGAGAGTTCGAGGATATGCATCATCTCGCTAAGAAGTCATTTGGATGAAGTAAATATGGTTGAACATCTAGAATAGTTGGATGATCAAAATCAATCATGTGTCGATGCTGCCTGTTGTTAATTATAAATGTTAACTACGTCACTGCCTACTCACGTTTACTACGCCAATGCCTACTCAAGATGGTGCAATTCCTAATACCCATGATAACCTGCGTGCGCAACGGAGAGGGGAGTGACCGTGCCAAGGGGAAAAGGGATAAGCTGGGCATTGAAGAATGACTCTTGGATTAGTTTAGTATACTCAGTACAGTAATTCAGTATGCAATTTTGACCGAACTGCAATACAATTCTTTTGAACCTGCGACGTATTTGCTTTCGATAACCTCAAAACAAAAAAGTGTAAAACCAGTAAATTCATACAGTCCACTTACAAATGAAGAGAAAATACATATTAGTGATCCTACGAAGCCGAATATACTTTACACCATAGACCTTTGTGATTCGTTCATCATATTGAACATTTGAATAGTGACGTACTTCAAGAATACAGAAGCTGAGTAAGACGAATTGAATGGAAAAAGTGACTTCTCCGCGAAAAAAGAAAGACAAAACACCCAAGTGAAATCGCAAAACTGTTTCCAGAAAACTCTGTGACGTGAAAAACATTAGAAGTTATTAGTACTTGCTGCGATTCAAGCTAAGCGGCAAAAGTATTCGATTGAAAATACCTACCCACACTAAGGTGAAGATTGACGAGGAATATAAAGTGAGTCCTTTCCATTTTCCTGAGAAATTTTATTTCCTTTGTTTACTTTGGGTTAGCACTGTTTTGAAATTAAATGGCCAACTTGCAGGTATTGAATAGACAACAAAATTCTATTAAAGCTCGTTTAGTGGTTTTTGAGACATTTCTAAATAGTGTTATTGATGAATTTAAAGCAAACAATTATCTTGAACACGAGAAAATAATCGAATTGGAAGCTAAAGTAGAAAGGCTAGAGGGTTTGTTGATAGAATTCAATAAAAATCAAGACCTAATAGAAAACCATGATGATGCCGTGTTGGCTGAGTTACCACCTCGATTTCAAGATAGAGCAGAATACGAATCAAAACATGACTCGCTGCTTTCAAAGGCTAAGGCGGTGATAGCTGAATATAGGGAACAAGAATATAAAATTCATGAATCTGATGCCAATTCGGTAATAACTGTTAATTCAAATGCCAGCCGAAATCCATCCAGCCCTGCGATTCGAAAGAAAAATGTTGAACTTCCACGAATCAAGTTACCTACATTCTCGGAATCATATATGAAAGGGCCTGAATTCCGGGATACATTTCTGTCATTAGCTCATAACCGCGATGATCTTGACTTAGTTGAAAAATATCACTATTTAAGATTGCATTTAGATGGAGAAGCCAAGCAGATTATTGAAGCTATCAGCTTCTCTGCTAATAATTATAAAATAGCGTGGAAATTAGTATGTGATAACTTTGAAAATAAGAATCTTCTCGTGTACAGTCAACTGAAACAGTTAGTGGACATTCCACGGTTAACCTCTAATTCATGTACGGGGTTGAGAAATCTTAGTAATCAAATGTCGAAACATTTAAACTCTCTTAAAGAATTGGGTTTGCCAACTGATCAGTGGGACGTACTTATAATATTTTTAATGTGTGAAAAACTCGATAAAAAATCGGAACAGGCATGGGAAGAGTTCAATAAAGGCGATTCTTTTCCTACTATGGCCGACTTCAAGAAATTCCTTAAGGGAAAAGCAGACACTTTGGAAAAAATTGAGAGTAGGGAAAATATGAATAGAAACATTAATAAAAAATTATATGAAGTTAATAAAAATCCACAACCGAAACTCCAGCAGTCAACTCGAAAGGCATTCGCAAGTTTTCAAATAAAATGTCATTTTTGTAAAGGTGACCATTACATAACGAACTGTAATGAATTCATTAAATTAGTAACCGCTAAAAAAGTAGAGTTTTGTAAATGCAACAAACTGTGTTTGAACTGCATGAAACCAAACCATTTGAGTAAAGATTGTCGTTCTAGTAGTTGCCGAAAATGTAATGGGAGGCATCATACATTGCTCCATTTTGAAAGGAACAACAGCCATAACGTTGAGGGTAGTGCCTCAGTAGGGCCATCGGTAGATAATTCCGTTGAAATTCCTAGAGATACTAATAATACCGATCAAGCACCGACCAACTGCTATGTAGTTCACGGAGAAAGGGTCTTATTGTCAACCGCGCTAGCAACAGCTAGAGATCGAAATGGAAGCTCTCGTTGTATAAGAATATTGCTTGATTCTGGAAGTCAAAGTAATTTCATTTCTGAAAGCGCGTGTAGGGACTTAGGTTTAGAAAAAACGCGAATTGATATGTCTGTTGTGGGAATAACACAAGTGGTCTCAGAAATAAAATATAAATGCGAAGTTCAATTATTTTCACTTCATAACAGGTTCAATGCTGTTATCAAATGTCTAGTGGTTCCCAAAATTTCTGAACAAATGCCAAGTGATTTAATTAACCTTGAGTCATTAAATATTCCTAATCATATTAAGCTGGCTGATGCGGGATTCTATAAGCCAGGTAATATAGATATACTTGTAGGTGCTGAATTGTTTTATAGCCTTTTGTGCATAGGTCAAATCAGCCTAGGCAAACAAATGCCTGTCTTACAAAAAACCGTTTTGGGTTGGGTAGTTTCGGGACCGATTAACCTAAATGAAAACTCTAATAAAACCGTGTGCAATTTAGTTGCATGTGACATTCAGCGTCAGTTAGAAAAATTCTGGATTTTGGAGGAACCTACAAGTGCTACTCCAAAACTTACTAAAGACGAAGAACTTTGTGAAAGTATGTTTCGAAATACTACTATTCGTGACATCGACGGAAAATTTATAGTCGATTTACCTTTTAGAGAGCCTCCACGAATCCTAGGCGATTCGAAGCAGACAGCAATAAAAAGGTTTCTACCTCTAGAGAAGAGACTTTTAAAAAACCCTGCTATAAGACGTATGTACATAGATTTCATGAACGGATTTGAAAATCTTGGACATATGTCTATTGTAAATGAGATGTCTCCGAATGAAACATACTACTTTCTTCCTCGCCACGGTGCTGTTAATGAAAGTAGCGTGAGTACAAAGCTTCGAGTAGTTTTCGATGCATCATGTGCAAGTGATAATGGCATTTTTCTGAATAATATTCTATTAGTTGGTCCTACAATTCAAGATGATCTATTCAGTATCATCTTGAGATTTCGACAATACCGTTTTGTAGTGTGTGCTGATGTCGAAAAAATGTATAGAATGGTCAAGGTAAATACGAAACACCGACCATTACAATGTATCGTGTGGAGAGCAGATCCAAATGAGGAGACTAAGATATATAGTCTCAACACCGTCACTTATGGGACGGCCTCAGCTCCATTTTCAGCAGTGAGATGTCTAAAGCAACTTGCTCTAGATTATATGGAGATGAACCCCCAGGCAACCAATGCAATTCTCCATGATTTTTACGTGGATGACTTCATCTCTGGGGCAAATACTATCGAAGAAGCTCTCACTTTATCAAATGACGTGTCATTAATACTTAAAACCGGTTCTTTTAATCTTAGAAAATGGGTTTCGAATAGCCGTGATGTACTTGCACAAGTAGCTGCAAATGCCATTCTCACTGGTAAGCTTCAGCTCGGGGAAAGGGCCAATATGAAACTCTTAGGTTTATTTTGGTCTTGCGAACAAGATGTCTTATCATATTCAATAAAACCTCTGGGGTTTCGGTCTGTGACAAAACGATCCATGCTATCTGAAGTATCACAGATCTTTGACCCATTAGGGTTATTAGCGCCGGGAATAATACTAGCAAAAATAATGCTTCAGAAACTGTGGTCACTCCAGTTGACTTGGGACGAAACGATTCCGTCTTATTTGGCCACGCAATGGCTTGAGTTTCGAGAACAGTTAAATGACTTGAATTTGGTTGAAATCCCGAGACGAGTGATTTGTAATGAGCCAGTAGATATTCAATTACATGGATTTGCAGACGCGTCACAAGACGCCTATGGAGCGTGCGTATATGTGCGGACTAAAAACCACCAAGGAAATATAAGTGTAGTACTTCTTTGTGCGAAAAGTAAGGTAGCACCCTTAAAAACACAAACCATTAATAAACTTGAACTATGTGGAGCACTACTACTTGCTCAGTTACTGCAAAAGGTTATTTCTTCAATGACTATCAAATTCAATAAAATATTTTTATGGTCTGATTCATCAGTAGTTTTATGTTGGATTAATAAGTCCCCTCACTTGCTACAACAGTTCGTGGCGAATCGAGTGTCGAGTATTCAGACCCTCACAACGGCCAGTGACTGGCACCATGTACGAACGCACTGCAACCCGGCAGATTTAATTTCTCGGGGTGTGAATCCAAATAAGATTGCGGAACGTTCACTTTGGTGGACAGGACCCGAGTGGTTATGTTATGATGAATCTGAGTGGCCAAACCCTTCAACTCCTATTTTAAGCGGAATACTAGAACTAAAGCCGAGTTCAAAATCTTTCCTTTCAATGACAACTAATTGGTTTCCCTTCGTGAGATTTTCCAAATTAACGAGACTGAAACGAACAGTTGCATATATGAAACGTTTTATATATAACTGTAAAAACCCAAATGCTAAATCTATAGGTATTCTACAGACTAACGATTTGGAAGAAGCAACCCATTGTTTAGCTAAGATTTCCCAAATCGAAACATATTCCGATGAGAGACTTAGATTATCCACGAATCAATCAGTCAGATCTACAAGCCTTTTGAGACTAAATCCATTTCTTGACTCTCAAGGAATGATGCGTGTAGGAGGAAGATTGAAATTGTCTCAATTTCCTTATGAAAAACAACATCCCATATTGCTTAGTGGTAAACACCCATTCGCAAATCTTTTGCTTAGTCATGAACATAAAGTTTAAATGCATGCTGGACTGCAGCATTTGTTATCATCCATTCGTGAAAGGTATTGGATTACCTCAGGTCGAACCTTGAGTCGAAAGCTTGTCCATAACTGTATACGGTGTCAAAAAACAAAATCCACTCAAATAACTCCTTTGATGGGGTTACTACCAAAACCTAGAGTAACACCTTCCCCGCCTTTTTATGTTACAGGAATCGATTATGCAGGTCCTTTCGGATTATTGAATAAGAGGGGTAGGGGAGTAAGAATAAAAAATTTTTATATTGCCTTTTTCGTGTGCTTTTCAACGAAAGCACTCCATTTGGAACTTGTAACTAGTTTAACCTCGGAGGCCTTTCTGGCCTTTTGCGACGATTTGTATCCCAGAGAGGCAAACCTCGAGATATTTATTCGGATAATGGTAGTACTTTTGTGGGTGCTAAGGCAGAGCTGGATGGGTTTAAATCATTTTTTACAGATCATAGTACTACAATCGCAGAAACGTTCCACAATGACGGAATAAATTGGCATTTTATTCCAGTATATTCACCACATTTTGGGGGGTTGTGGGAAGCGGGAGTAAAAAGCACAAAGTTTCATTTAAAACGAGTTTTAAGAGAAACACATTTAACTTATGAGGAGTTTTACACAGTACTGGCCCGAATTGAGGCCATCCTGAACTCCAGACCCATATCGCCCATGTCTCCTGATCCTAATGACCTTGATGTCCTCACCCCAGCTCACTTTTTGATTGGAAGACGTCTAACCAGTGTTCCGGACAAGGACTATTCAGCAATTCCGGAAAATCGATTATCCAGATCCCAGCATATGCAGAAGCTTCAACACCACTTTTGGACCAGGTGGTCCAAAGAATTCATCGGCGAGTTACAAACTCGAACAAAATGGAATAAAAACCAACATCGACTTCGAGTTGGAACTCTTGTAATCATCCGCGACGATAAGTTGCCCCCCTTCAAGTGGAGCTTAGGACGAATTGAGAGTTTGAACCCTGGCCCTGACGGTATCGCTAGAGTTGCCAACGTGAAATCTGCGGGCGGTGTGATACAACGGTCATTTGCCAAATTATGTCCATTGTCACTCAACGACAAGTCATATAGTACCGAGTGAAGTGATGTTGAAAGACTGACTGTCTTCCAAGGGGGAGACATGTTGTTAATTATAAATGTTAACTACGTCACTGCCTACTCACGTTTACTACGCCAATGCCTACTCAAGATGGTGCAATTCCTAATACCCATGATAACCTGCGTGCGCAACGGAGAGGGGAGTGACCGTGTCAAGGGAAAAAGGGATAAGCTGGGCATTGAAGAATGACTCTTGGTTTAGTTAAGTATACTCAGTACAGTAATTCAGTATGCAATTGTGACCGAACTGCAATACAATTCTCTTAAACCTGCGACGTATTTGCTTTCGATAACCCCAAAACAAAAAAGTGTAAAACCAGTAAATTCATACAGTCCACTTACAAATGAAGAGAAAATACACTGCCCTTATATTCTATGAGGGCTGTGCGGTTTTTCATATTTATTTTCTTAGAGTGTCTCATGTGTTCTGAAATTTGTATTTCAAGAAACTGTCCTGTTTGGTGTTTAATTTTTTTATTTTGAGAAAAAGTTCTTTCCAACTGTATTTTCATTTGAGAAAGCCACCTTCATTTGTTCGCTACTGAGTAGCATTCCAAGTTTTTCAGATGAATATTCTATGAATGAATAATTCAGCGTTATCGGATAGATGAAGCCATTCATTTGTTTCATGTCGTTTTTGTTGGTTGTTTGTCTCTAAAAAAAAAATTGTTGTTGTGGTTTTTTTTATTTTCAATTATGTATAAGAGTGATGTGTCTGTTTGTTTTTGAAATGTTTATGAGGTTAAAACGAAAAAAACAACCTTTTCGGTATTTTGATTGAGGAATTCATCATTCCTTCGTTAAATTGAAACTTCAATTGTGGGAGGTATATTTATAGAAATTCATTGTTACAGAGCCTAGATAAAACTCATTGAACTCGAAACGTCAGCAAGGAAACAATTGATTTTTTTATAAAAATTGATCTTATTCCCCAACCGACCTCTCTCGAAAATGATTATCAGATCACTAAACCAGTCAAATGTTTACTGAATATCTTCGACAGATTTTGAGGATTTTTGAAGTACTCCGAGCCATTTTCATCAAGATGGCAGATCCAAGATGGCGAACGAGTTCCGTAATTATGGTTCGATTCGATTCAAAATTGGAACGGAAAGGCATGCGTTGCAATGAATATGAAGAAATAAAGTCATCAATATAATCACCGGCTCTGGAAACCGAAATAAAATCGGACCCTCATCATATAGCCATATTGATCACTATCATTACTCAAAAAAACATTCATGATACAATTCATGAAACTTTTCTTAAAATGATTTTTGAATGATAAATATTTTTCATACGTTCACCATTGGAAAAACGGACTGAAGAAAATAAAATATTTTTCCTAGCCCCATAAATATTCATCTGTATAAAGATTCTTTAAATGAAAAACGTGAGGGTGCATGCGCTTGTTGTATTATACATTGCAGGCACCCCACGTTTTTTGTTGAAGGAATCTGTATGGGAATTAAAAAAAGTCATCAATACTTTTCAGTCCGTCTTAAAAATATGGTATATTGAAAAATATCTAGTAAATGATAATCATTTTCTGCTTTTCAGTCTTGTGTCGGGTCTACGAAATCTTGCAATGATTAGAGCTTACCCCAAAAATTCCCACATACCGATTTCGAATGGAATCGAACATCGAACAATAATCACAAAATTCGTCAGCCGTCTTGAATTCATGAATTAAAACAAAACATTCGTAGTCCCCGACCCCGAAAGCCCCCACACACAAATTTCGAATAGAATCGAACCATATTCACGAAAATTGGTCGCTATCATAGAGTAACAATTTCTTTTTACCCAGATACAAATTTCGTTATGCATTGTCAGCCACTTCTGAGCTATTGGCCAGATTTCTGGTATCTAGCTCATCGGGAAGTTTAAAATCGATCACAAAATTCCACTCGAATAATTATATGTAATAAAAATATGGTGATTAAATATCAGAGGATACTTTTGGAGAAATATGGCGTAATGAATTGACACCAGAATTATGAACACTTGAAGTCAATAGGAAAACTAAAAGTGAGTCAAATGTTACTTGCAATATTTCCCAGGTAACAGGTAGGTAGAGAGAGAAACCGATGAACCGAGAAATACGTCAAAAAAAAGCAAGTCAAGAAAGCCTCATGGTCGTGAAATTTACTCATCCGTATTTTGGTGCTGTCATCTCTATTTATGGTGAAACGGTGTTGATGTTTCCTGCATTGAAAATATTCTCGCCAGAGAACTTTCGACCTGGAACCAAGAAAATGTAATGTTGCCATTTTCGGAGGTGACAGCATACCCGCTGATTAACGGAGGTGACAGCGTCAAATATGTAACCTTAAATGTATGCGACGCTAGCGCCAGTGATATACGGTTGAATCAAAAACTTTTTGAGTGGGTAAAAAGGGGTCCTAGTGACCTCCGGACAAATTTTTTATATGATGATACTTGGAACCTGTAGAACCTATCTGGCCAAAAAACAAGCAGAAACGTTGTCACCTCCGAAATCGGAGGTGACAACGCTGTTTGAGTTTCCGTTTTTGAGGTGACAAGGTACAACACAATATATATATATATATATATATATATATATATATATATATATATATGCTCGGATAGGCTTCCGCGGTCGGATATGTGCTCTCTGGAACTTCCGGTTGAACCGCGTCTGGAATTTTTCTTCTTTCGACGTTTCGGCTCCCACTTTGGAGCCATTCTCAAGACTGCTTGACTTAGTGGCGAGGCCTAAGTCTCCTTAACCCCCAGCACTCATCTTGGCAGAGTGAAGATTGTGGTTTGGTAGATGGAGGAATGGTATTTATAGCTGTATGAGAATCCGACGTTGTGAAACTGTCGGACCGTATACAGGTCTGGTTTGAGAAGGAATAATTAATGGATTTGTTCGAAGGGATAATAATGGTTTCCAGGAATTGGGGAGTCTTTGTGAGTCGTCTCGTTTGTTGAGGCATTGAGGGCGTTTTTCAATTTCTATTGCTTCGCGGATGATTATGAAGTGGAGTGTTCTTGCTGTGGCAATAGTCTTCGTGTTGTTGAAGTCAATTTTGTGTCCAGTTTCGTGGTGGTGTTTGAAGAGAGTCGAGGTCATGTCCGAATTACGTACTGCTAGTTCGTGCTAGTAGGACCTGTTTGATACTCGTCGGTTCGTCTGTCCTATATATGTTCTCGGGCTGTCGTAGCAAGGAATTTCATATATTCCTTGTGATTCGTTGGGTATTGTATCTTCAGGTGAGCGCAGGAAAGGGGATATTTAATTTTTTGCTGTGAAAACTGTCTTGATGTCGTATTTTGTGTGCGTGGGTTTTCGGTAGACAGTATGAGTGAAATTATCGTTGAATTTTGTGATGTGGACATCTAAGAAAGGAATAGCGTCGTTTGTCTCCATTTCCATGGTGAATTTTATATCGGGGTGAATATTGTTGGGATGATTGAGGAAGGTGTGAAGGCTTTCGGTTCCATGAGGCCAGACAGCAAAGACATCATCCACATAACGCAGCCAACACGTCGGCTTTAGTGCAGATGTATCAATTGCTCTAGACCCGAAATAATCCATGTAGAGGTTCGCAAGTACTCTTAAGATTAAGAGAAGTGAAGCACTACAGTTTGTGATTAGAGAGGACAATATTTCATATTTTCAAAATTTCTCCAATGAAAATAACTTCAGAACTCCACAAATTCAAAGTCAACCTATGCCACAGCAGAGATTCAATAACGTACAGAGTATTCCTTTCAATTTCCACACATATAACAATCAATTCAAACAAAGTACATTCCCAAACCAGCCAATCAATATCCAACCAAGATCAAATATTCAAGAATATCAACCTCATATCAACATCAGAATCAATCAATTAGGTCCATTTCTATAAGTGTCTCAACAAGCAATACCAATAACCATGTAAAACCTCGAAGAACATTCGTTACCTCAAAAAACATTTCTTCCAGAAGAACTTTCCGATAGTGACATTGATCAGGATGATGCCAATAATTATCAGAGTGATCAATTTGCCAAACAATCGGAACAAGATCATGCTCGTTCCGTAGTTTTCTGGGTATTGTAACCTACCACAATCTGCAAAAATTCCGGGGTAGATTGAAAATCTGCCCTTCTACACTTGTATAGATTCAAATATCAATTCTTATTTTTTCAGATTGTGGTAGGTTGCAATACCCAGATAACGACGGAACAAATATCGATCCACCACAAAATAATGACGTTCAAACAGTACTTAAGATCATATTATTATGAAAATAACCAATATTTTGAAAAAATCCAACATTAACAAGTTGTTGATCTGAATGTTGAAAATTATGATGGAAATTTCATTGAAATACCTCAGGATCACCAAAAGACGTGGAACCACAAATAATTTAATTCAATAATACTCAAACAAGCGAACTATCCTTCATTGTATTTCCCGAAATCAATGCCAAAATTCCAATCAATTCCGGACCAACAAAATCATCTATTGACCCAGAAATAGCTTTCAAAAATTTTTCAAATCTGATTAAAAACGAACCTTTCAAAGTATTGTCACGTAGAGGTTGAAAGGGAAACTCTCTCAACTTCGGCGTCTCCACCAAATGTCACGAAAATGGAAAAGAAGTGTAGTGTTTGTTTGAAAATGGTTGAGTGAATCAAGTGCAATTATACTAGTTCATTAGTTTACTGAAAAAATAAGTCAAAAACATGATGAAAATCTTCCATTCGAATGGACGTGACTTTTAAAGGGGGTTTTTGAAGAAAACCGCCCTTCCAAGTGAGGACAATCAAACAACGAGAAACATGGAACTTTTAGCTTGGCTGCGAGAGGTGATTTTAATTGTGTATTTGAAGTGTACCCTGGTGAAGTGAATGAAATGAGAGGTGATAAAACTTAACTTAGTTTATTGATAACAAAAGAAATAGACAAAAAAACATGATCACAGTGAATGAATGAAAAACTACTTGAAATAATTACCCATTAATAAAATGAATCAGGTTGAAATAATGCAGTTGGGATTGAATAGAAATGTAAGTACTCACATTATCATTCCAAGGCAGGAGAGATGTGCTTTCTTCATTCTTGCAAAAATGACGCCGACTACTTTAAAAATTAGTTTGGTTCGCCAAACTGATCACTAAAGATTCAAAACAAAAAGCCCGATTCGGAAGGCAGTCTTCCAATTTATATAAAAAATAATCCTGTCGTCATGAACTATTCCGCTGACAATTGCTAAATTCGCAATTCTCAGCGTTCATTTATGATTATCGACGACCAGTGATGTAACTTGAAACCTGTTGTCTGAAACGACGTTGAACTTGGAAATTCGCCGGATATAAATACTACAATTACAGCTGAATAATATAACATGCGTGAATGATTTATTCTGGAGTGAAATATTGAATTGAAAAATTATGAATTATATTAATAATGACTCGATTTCCAAATTCATTTTCAGGATGATGATTTTGGAAATGTGAAGATAAATCTTTATATAAGACCTTTTATTTTCAATATATGACACATCTCCCCTCCTTAGTGAAGCTGGACCCGAGCTTCGAATTGAAAATTGATTAAAAAATATATGAAATTGAAAATTTCCACAACTAAAAAACATAAATACTTATTTTTATTCCTAGAGAAAAAACATAGATGTCCCGACATTATATTTCGAATCAATTATTCGGGTATGAGTTCTCACGTGGCACAAAAAAAACTGAGTCCGGCACTGGCACTGTACGTCAGTTCGTGGAAGTTGTTCCCGTGTCGTACGCTCTTGGCTCCCTCGTTTCTCAGTTCAGTGGCAGGTGGCAGGTCTCCGCATGCAGTGTTGCCAACGGCGAAAACACTGTACCCCATGTACAGCCTGGGACTCTAGGACCTCGTAGTTAAAATGCCTAGGAAACCCTGGTGTATCTACTTATACCTGAATAATTTTGGGATAAACTTGGCGAAAACCGATTGCTTGATTTCTGAGATCGCAAAAGCTTCAGATCGCTATTGTAGATGGCGATCAGTCATATACCATATGAAGCTTAATTTTCAGTAGAGAGGAATGTGCAACCGAATATTCTACCACTGTTCATTATTTGCCTACTGATATTTTGACAGCCCTGACAGCCAATCAAATGCGTTTCAGAAAACGTGCATGTAACGTGGAAACCTACCGTTAACAACCTGTCAATACTGTCACTGTCACCTGCTACCTCTACAAGTTTTTAGTGTTTTTATATCAGTTTGTAAGACTAGACTTTGATTCCGAGAAAATTTACTTTGCCCATTCGCCTGAGAATGTACGAATAAGTTCATGCTAGTGTATTGAAAGTGAAAGACTGTCTTGGAATTGGTGATACACACATCAGTTATGCAACGGTTCAAAATACGTATCACATCGATACTTCCTTTATTCAAACAAAACTTTGTTTTCAATATCTCATTGATAAAAGCTACAGATGTTTCCTCCTCGATATAAGACTTTCGCTCAAGCTGAAACGAATAAAATTAGCTACAACGCTACATTCATGTTATTATTTTGGGGCGATTTGTTTTGTACTCACCTTAGGTGCTGAATAAAGAAGAGTATTTGGATTTGACTGACCACAAAATACGAAATCTTCTACACATCGTGAAAAAGTACTTGTGATATCTTCAAAACTTATTCTACTTATATAGACTCTTGAACACTGTTGAATGCGAAGAAATAATTTCAGAGTTTTCATTGACAACAATACACCTCAAAGTTACGTAAATCTGACAATACCGACATTTGACAGATTTTCGGAAATGCTCATATAACGCCCCCTATACAAAAATTGGAAAGCTTTTGTAATCGTCGAATGTTTTTTGCCAAGAAATTCTAAACAATATCGAATCACTAGATACACCAGGGTTTCCTAGGCATCTTACTCGTAGTATACTAGAATGACTGATGATGTCGTGCTCCTCTCATGGACTTTGCATCTGGTGCCTGATTTTAAATCGGTAAAATTCTCCCATCAGATTTCTTTTTCTATCGTGTGAGCAAAGGTGATCCGGGCTGGTAACGGCTGTCGGCTGCCTAGCTACTCGTTGATGGATTTGCTGGCATCGAATGCGCCCATCGGTTGATTTAGTGGTGTTCCGTGCAGCTTATGTCACACCAGTGAAGAAGTCGTGAACTACTCCTTTCCCGCAAAATTTTAAGACAGCGGCAGACATGGTTGGTTGACGTTGGAATTGTTGAAATGGCAAAATTGTCGATCAAGCAAATTGCATATTCCATTGCAAATTGCTACCTGGATGCTGATTCGGCACGCTTCGGACTCCATTTTGGTCTTCTCGTCTGTGGATTGTGAGTGAAGTGGAACAAAATTGGCATATTTTCCAACTTTTAACGGATAGCTGCATACAGAGTATGGTCAGGACTCCTGGACACTTTACTGGTTGTTTTCGCAGGTGAGTTTGACTTGGTAGAGGTACCATGCTTGTTGCTGGGTCAATCCTGGGCAGGTGTCTCGACATCATTTGTAGTGGAGCATTTTTCAGGCTCGAGGAACATCTGGCATGTAGTATACTGTGGTCTGGCCTTCCTTCTGGGGTTGAAGAATGGGATGCGGGGTGCTGCCGTTCTGGATTCCGTCTATGGGTGGACCCTTTCTTGCCTTCGTATCAGTGCCTGTTCCTGGTGTGTGCCTCCGTGATGTCCCGTGATACATGAAAAAGATTATTTGCAGTAAGTATTCTTTAATTACAATAGAAAGTATTAATATTTTTCTTTTCCACACATTCCTTAAATTTTATATTACTAGGTATATAACTGACTATACTCTTATGGATACTTCTTAGTGCAAAATCCCAACCTACAATGATTGAGAGAAAATGTTCTCAAGGTTCTTATTATCCCTATTCGTACAACCTCAAATCATTTGAGATCATTACATTCCTTTTTGTCCCACTTTCCTACTCTATTGTGTTAAGTTTCTCTGTCTAATTCTACTATTCCTTTTACTCACAGGTGACATTTCCCTTGCAATCGACAAATATATCTTACCCCCTTATTTAATCAAAACAACAAAAAAATTGCAAGTTGATAGCGCTTCTCCCCCATCTCTTTCAATTGGTCTTAATAAAAATACAAAACCAAAAATAATGTGTTACTGTTTATCTTGTTTCATAAGTCAATGTATTGATGTTGGATATTGAGTGGAAATTAATAACTAAGTATCACTGACATGGAACGTTTTTTAAATTGCATGGCTCTCACTTTCTCAACAAAATGTATTCTTTCTAGAAAAAATATGTGCAACTGCATAGAATTATTCCTTTGACTTCTTCCATTAATATCATCATATCTACTCATCATATTACTCATCATATATCTCATATTTTCCACCTCATAAACTCATTATTCATTTCATTTCATAAACTCATTATTCATTTCATAAAGTATCTGCATAGGAAAACTTTCAACCCAGGCTTAGGGTAATTCTGCCAAGTTTCCCACGCACACCTTACTAATACAACACTAATACAACTCATAGTTCATAGCTCATAATTCCCTTATGACACGGTAACATTCTTGTTACCAACTGGACAATAATTTCTCCTATATTGTCCTACATATATTCTCTTTATCTTCATATAATAATCCTTATTTCATCATCACTCATCATAATTCTTAGGAAGTCAAACTTTACATTACTCATTATTACTTCATACTCTCCGGTTGCACACATAAATACATATTTTACTTCTCAAAAGTAAAGAAAAAGGTTTTAATTGCCATGCATGAATATTTTTATTTATCACTCCAAGATCATTTCCCACCAGTTGTTGAGATGCACTGATAAATCGTCAAATTTTGATTTGAGACTGTTAGATATCCCTTCACGCCTCCTGTTCACTTTCCTGATTGACAAAACATAAGGGTGAGTCTTTGTCTTGACAATCTCAGAGAGTTAGGACAGTCATACGAATGATCAATCTCCTTCTCAAATCTCCAAATTTCAATTTATAGCATTTTTCAACAACAAATGACTTCAAATACTTCTTGCATTAAATTTATGCCCCAATATCGTATAGTAATCATTCAGTGATAGTTATGAAATATATAAGAATGTTTGGTTACTCATGAACGAGGGGAATTTTCTCTAATTGTGTTTTTACTATATTTAGGATTCTTGACTCGAAGGGTCGTTATCTGATTCACTATCATACTTTTGTAGGGTACAATTGACTCTTTCACCCTAGGCAAGTTGGCAAGGGCTCCCTTCCTCTATTTCCAATATGTATTTCGATTCCTTTTTCTTTCCTAGCTCAAAACTTTCTGACTTTGATTTTTGTTTAGGCTTGTTACGAGACTGTTTCCACTGGATGAATAACTTTGCAAGCAAAAATATAATGAAGAATATGAATGCTAAACACACCGAAGAAAAGAAGATGTCATAGTAGACTGGGCTGTTTTTTGTTTCTGCTCGCACTGCTGGAAACCCAGGAATAATTGCTAGGTTACGGTGGGATTTGAAAAGGATATAGCCAATGCAAATTGACAGGATGCAATTCCATATCATGAATATGGTGTCTCCATGAAATCCGTAAGTATCTGAGTAAGAGAAAAGTGTCTTGTCTTCTATTATATCTGACATATCTCGTAAATTTTCTTTTGTTGATGTCAAGTTGATGTGTGGTATTTCCAATGTCCAGTTAGTGTTAAGACATTCTGATAAGTTTTTGAAGGTAGGAGAGTTTATTTTAATTTTCGGGTTCAGGATAAAAGATTTTAAATTAGGCCAGGCTGCTGGAATTATGTGTGATATATGTAAAATTTGTGGATTGTCTTCAGGACATGGGTATTTTGTGGGTATAATCACTTCTCCAGTCATTACCAATTTGCAATTGCATGGGACTCTTAATTTCAGAGCACCTGGAATATTATGTGCATCTTTGCGTATATTTGTAGTATTGTTTGGGCATACAATTTGGGTATCCTGTTTGGGATGGGTTACTATGTAAACTTCATCCTCAATTTCTGAAATTATTGTCATTGATGATTTATGGCAGTTCATGGGGCAATGATGATTGATGTCATCCACGGAAGCACCACTAAATAGATGCTTGGCACATGCTGGCTCATGGTGAGCATCAGCCGAAAATCTAGGTAAATAGCATAATTTGTCATCGTGTGGTTTACAATTTCTGAGGCCTAAGCCTGATATTTGCCTAATTTTGTTAGATTCATAGTTTTTATTAGTTGATACTGCCAAATAAATGTCATTATGTTCAATTTTGTAAGTTTGATTATGCCATGCAAAGGGAGTTGTGATCAATTCATAAAGTTCCCAAGAATTTGATTCTTGATTTATTGGAATTCTGATTTGAATAATTATTTTTTCCCTCAAAAAGGAGCACTCACATAAGGGTAATTGGTAATATCTGGCAATGTCAGTTGTTGGTATTGTTAATTGTTGAGCGTGTCTTCTTAATTCTGTTCTGAGTTTTGTCAAGTCGTTCACTAGGATGGAGGGATTAAGGATTGATATTGGAATTTGGTGTTGTCGGCAAGATGTTAATATACCTTGTCTTTTCAAAGCTCTTGTGAGTTCTATAATGTGTTTGATATTTTGGAACTCATTGGTGACTAAGCTTGCAAGTGAACAAGTTTGCCCAATCTCATGGTTATCAATATCATTTTTCATTTTGTTCAAAGTTGTTTCCAATATTTTTGTGTGCTGTTCTATTTTCTCAAATGATTCTGCAGTGGTTTTCTCATATTTTTTGAATTCAAAAGAGTTTTCACTTATTGATCTGATTGAGCTACTTAAGCCATTTTTGAGTCTTGAGATAGTTTCTTTTAAATTATTTTCATTCATTACTAATGACTCAAGTTTTCTATCGGTTGCCACACTGCAACACCAATTGAGCGCATCACCTAGGAAATCCAAGCCTCTTTTTCTTCTAAGATGTTCGTGAGAGATTGACCAATTTCGTAAATACATTGCACTCCAGCTTTGTGCGAGAGAAGTAAATTCTAGTTTGAAAGCATTTTGTAACGAATTTAAATAAATTGTTTATAATGCTACATTCAGGGGAGTTCCGAATGCTCATATTGATACAGCTGTCTGTATTTACTTCTTCATTATTCAGATTATTTTCATACCAGGTACTTTCATAAATTAGTGGTATTATAGCCTCGTAACTCACCGTTTGGGGTAGAGCCCTCCAAACAGCTCCGGCCATAACTTCAATATTGGTTGTTCCGTTGACATTCATTATTGCCGCGAGGGACCTAGCAGATAGCGAAATTAATTATTCAAGTGAGGGACTTAGTTCAACAACGAAAAGGGGCTGAATGAGTTTTTTCTTCATATATAAACATAAAATGACATTTATTATTATTTATGCAGACCTATATACACATTAACCTATGGAAACTTCTTTTTGATACATTGTCATTAATACATAGTTATATCATGTATTCACTAATAACGCACTAATAATGCACTAATAATTAAGGTTTCATTGTTAATAAGGTATTTAAACATTTCATGGACTGTATTTACACGGGGGCTGATTTCTTTGATAAATATTCACTGGATAAAGATTCTTCACAGCTAGTTTTCAAGAACTTTATTGAGAAAACAGCATGACAAACACGACGCCAAAAACAGTAAACAACAACAACTAACTCGCTAACAACTGTCATTATCTATGCCCTCTACTCATGATAACAGATTCACAAAACCATAGAATATATAATATGAAATGTCATTTATAATAAAGCATCCTTCACAAGATTATGTCAATTGGCGGTTCATATAAGCAAGTAATTTATTTATTGAGAGTTCTTCTAACACCCCCCCTCAAGTTAACATCTCTGAGGTTACAACAAAACAAAAATGTTAACTTGTCAAATAAAAATATTCAGCAGTCAGAATATTTTCAAAGCATTACAAAAATAATTGAATTTAATGCTACACAAAGATTTTGTCAAAATATCCGCAACATTTTCAGATGTGCAAACATACTCTACTCTTAATTGTTTCTTGGCTATACAGTCTTTGATGAAGTGATTTCTTATATCTATATGTCTGGATCTTTTACTATTTTCGAAGCTCTCAATCATGTTCATTGTACTTTGATTGTCTATAAAAATGGTTGGTAGAGTATCTTTGCCCGTGAGATCAAAGAAAACATTTTTCAAATACAATAAATCTGAGGCGGTTGATGCACAAGCAATGTTTTCTGCCTCACACGTACTTAAAGCTACACTAGATTGCTTTTTCGAATTCCACATGATAACATTATCACAATGATAAATAACCAAACCACTCACACTTTTGCGGTCTAGTTTGTCTCCTGCCCAGTCTGCATCAGAGTAAGCATGGATGCTTACTTGGCTGGAACGATGATATGTCAACGCCTTGTGTTGGGTTAGCTTGAGGTATCTCAATATTCTTTTGCCTGCTTGCCATAGCTGTCTTGTGGGACGATCTAAAAATCTGCTGAGGTAAGACGTTGCAAATCCAATATCAGGTCTACTAACTGTTGCCACATACATCAAAGATCCTATAAGCTGTCTGTATGGAACTTCCACACATACATTATCTTGTAGGTCTAGTTGAAAGTTAGGTTCCATTGGTGTTGTGACACCTTTACAGTCTTTCATCTTGAATTTCACCAGAATCTTTTCGATAGATTCACTTTGGGAGATTTTCAATTCATCTTTGGTTTTTGTAATTTCTGTGTCCAAAAATTTCCGTAGTGTGCCAAAGTCCTTAGCACAGAAAGTCTCTCTGAGTGACTTTATAAGTTTTTGACAGTATTGTGGAGAGCCAGTAATAAGGATATCATCAACCCATATCACTAACCATATTTCCTTTCCCACATATAAACAGAAATCACTACTGGATCTGTGTAGTCCATTTGCTTCTGCAAAACTGTCAAATTTTTCATTCCATTTTCTAGGAGATTCACGTAATCCATATAAAGCTCTGTTTAGTTTTAAAACTTGACCAGTTCTGTTGGTTACCCCTTGAGGAATTTTAATGTATACATCTGTATCTAGGTCACCATTCAAGAACGCTGTAGGTATGTCTAACTGTCTCACATCCCAGCTGTTTTGTAAAGCATGTGAAAGTAACATTCTTATTGTTGGAAGACGATCTACTGGAGCATGAACATTATATGGTGTATCCTCTTGGTACCCTTTTGCGACTAGTCGAGCTTTCTTTTCTCCATTCTGTTTCACTTTGAAAACCCATCTTGTGTCGATGGCTTTGTGGCCATCAGGTAAATTTGAATAAGACCAAGTATTATGCAGTTCATGAGCATTAATTTCATTCATGATTGCTTGTTTCCATTCTTGCCCCTTGGAGATGGCTTCATCGTAATTTTGAGGTTCTTCAGTTAGTAAACAATAAGCCGAATGAATCTCGTAGTCTTGGAACCTGGCAGGCTGTTTAATTTCTCTTGACCTCGTTCTAACATTAATTGGTGTTTGTATGATCTGATTTTCTTCACCGTTTGATATTTCCCCTTCAATGGTTTGATCTTCTTGATTTCTCTCTTGTATCTGTCTCCGAATCTTTTTCTTCATTTTCTTCTTGTATCAAATATTTTTCTGGTTGTTGCAACTCTTCTTTTGGTTTGTATACAAAATCATTTTCATCAAAACGAACATCTCTTGATAGGATTATTTTGTCATCTTCAGGATCCCAGAGTCTGTATCCATTCAATCCATAGCCAACCAATCGTACTTCTTTGGCTCTTGTTTCTAATTTATTACCTGAGACGGGTAATTTATGAGCCCAAGCTTTTGAACCAATGATTCGAAGTTTTGACAAATCAGTTTTACCATAGTATAAGTTTGATGGTATATCACCTTTCAGAGCTGATGTTGGTGATCTATTTAGTTGATATGCTGCAGATCTTATAATCTCTCCCCATAAATATTTAGGTAAGTGGGTTTCTGCAAAAATAGTTCTTACTTTATCTAGTAAAGTTTTATTCGCTCGTTCACTAACCCCATTTTGCTGACTTGTATAAGGTAGGGTTTGTTCTAGACGAATACCTTTTTGACTGAGAAAATTTTTGAATACATGAGAACTAAATTCTCCTCCACAATCTACCCTTATTCTGCAACATCTATTACCATTGGCTTCTAATTGACGAATATAATTCATAAGGTTAGCTTCAGCTTCACTTTTCTGCTTGAGAAGATAAACGACAATGAAGTGAGAAAAGTCGTCAATGATGGTTTGGTAATATCTATAGCCTTCTTGAGTTTGTGTTCTAATCGGTCCACCCAAATCACTATGTAAAAATTCTCCTTTTCTGGTTGATTTTGGTCCCATAACATTTGTGAACGGTAAGCGATTAGATTTGCCTTGTTTACATGGACTGCAAACATTCTCAGTACATGGTAGCTTCATTTTCCTCCGACTTTCATTGTTGAGATGACCAAGTCTCCGATGCCATAAGTTTTCAACTTTTGTCACATTGCAACTATCAGAAATTACATTGAAACTTGCCACAAATAAATTACCAGTTAAATCACATTTCATGTGAAATGATTTCTTGCTATTTGATATTATGGCGTGGTTATTCTTGAAGGTAACAACATTACCCTCTTTGTTCAACTTTCTGACAAAAATTAGGTTATGTGACAAATTCGGAACAATGACAGCATAAAATGTGACTATATGTCCGGTGTCCCGTACGGATAATCTTAGTTTACCCCTTTTTCTTGCTGTCAATCTATCTCCATTTGCAACTTTTATTTTCAATTCTTGATCAAGCTCTTCTATATTTTCCATCAATTCGGCAACCTCTTCTTTGACTAAATGTTCTGTTGCTCCGCTATCTAAAATAAAATTGATGCTTGATAGTTCTGATTTGAGTGCCATCTCTGTGTCTTCTGTAACAATAAATGAAATTTCATCTTTGTCTTCTGTCACGTTTACGTATGTAGCTGTTTTTGATCCTCTATTCGTTCCTCGACTTGTTCCTCTTCCTCTGTATCCAAATCTACCCTGTCTCCTTCTATATGAAGACTGTTTGTGATTCCATTGTTTCGTGTTGAGTTTTGGACAATCTTTCTTGAAATGTGTGTTTGCTCCACATTCAAAACATCCTCTTGAGGAAGACTGATTATAGGCATTAAAAGAGCTAACACTTTGGTTTGTATCACTTGGACCTGCTTCTTTGAATTTTAGTTCGGCATCCAGTAGTCGATTTTTCACAAATTCGTATGTGATACCAGTTGACAGTGTTTCTAGAGCAGTAGTGATGTTTTCATATCTATCTGGCATGGTCAATAGAAGAAAACATACTTTGTCGTTATCATCTAGTTTAGACCCAAGTGACTCAAGTTCCCTGAGGAGGGTTTCGACTTCTACAAAATGGTCTTGGAGTTCTCCGTTTGTGAATTTCAATTTTAGGAGCTTCTTCATTACAAACAGCTTGGATAATGGGCTTCTCCTCTCAAATTCATTTTCTAATGTCTTCATCATTTCCTTAGCTGATTTACTATCTTTAATGTATTCAATATGCTTATCTGTGATACACTGGACAATAATACATTTGGCTTTCTTATCTTTCGCAACATAGGTTGATTTTTGTTCTGTTGTCATGCTTGCAATTTCTGCATCAGAAGTAACTAACACTTCAGTTATTTTTTCTTTATTCAGTAGGGTATGTACTCTGAATTTCCAGTTTGAGAAGTTGGTGCCCGTCAACTGAGGAAATGGAAACAACGCTTGATTCGCCGCCATTTTGTCTTCTGTGATCGTGATCAGAATTCTGCTTTCTACGCGATTTACCTATTGATCACTTCCAACTTTCTTCTTTTTATCCAGTGGTTGGGACTCTGGGCCCATAACCTGATAAATATTCACTGGATAAAGATTCTTCACAGCTAGTTTTCAAGAACTTTATTGAGAAAACAGCATGACAAACACGACGCCAAAAACAGTAAACAACAACAACTAACTCGCTAACAACTGTCATTATCTATGCCCTCTACTCATGATAACAGATTCACAAAACCATAGAATATATAATATGAAATGTCATTTATAATAAAGCATCCTTCACAAGATTATGTCAATTGGCGGTTCATATAAGCAAGTAATTTATTTATTGAGAGTTCTTCTAACATTCTTTAGTCCTCATTTTCTGGAATGGGCTTCGGGGTCCATGGATCGTGGTAAGGTAGGATCCTACTGACATGTACCATTTCTTTTTTAGCGTTGGCCGCACTACCCTTCT
Source organism: Zygogramma bicolorata (assembly GCA_032362365.1). NCBI lineage: Eukaryota > Metazoa > Arthropoda > Insecta > Coleoptera > Chrysomelidae > Zygogramma > Zygogramma bicolorata. Next base: position 1,184,827 of record JAVJAQ010004813.1, on the reverse strand, counting down.
TCACCTCGTAGTCGACCTCCCCTTTCCGACTGGAAATGTAGTATGGTCCATGCCATCTCAGGAGTAGTTTCTCACTTCTTCCAACTTTTCTAGTTGGGGTGAATACTTTTACTTGGTCCCCTACATTAAATTCAAGAAGACGATGCTTTCCATCATATCGAACTTTGTCTTTGGACTGTCTTTTCTGTATGTTAACTATTGCATTATTGCGAGCTAAAAGAGCACGTTCACGGATTCGATTTGCATCAAATGATTCCGTATTACTCATCAAGTTGGCCTCTGTGGGAATAATCGGTTCTCTTCCATAGACCAACATGAAGGGGGAATATTGAGTAGTGTCTTGTCGGGAGGTATTATATGCAAATGTGACGTGGGGTGAAAATTCGTCCCAGTCTGTCTGATTGGTATTTGTGTACATAGAAAGCATTTTTGCTAGGCTTCCATTGAATCTTTCCACTAGACCATTGCAATTCGGATGATAGGCTGTAGTGTATTGATTCACTGTGCCCATGACATGAAGTAGCTCCTGAACAAGTTGCGACCTGAATGTTTGGCCCCGATCACTCAGTATGTGTCTAGGTGCACCGTGTCGAGTTATTATTTTTTCAAGGAGGAATTTTGCAACAGGACCTGCTCCACCACTAGACAGTGCTTCTGTTTCTGCCCATCTAGTAGCATAATCCGTTGCTACTACAATTACTGTTTTTCCATTCCTGCTCCTGTGAAATGGCCCCAAAATATCTATTCCTATCTTCTCAAGAGGGGTGCCCACTGGTATTGGTTGTAGCTCTCCGGCTGGCTTCTTGTTTTCACATCCCTTTCGAGCCTGGCAATCCTTGCAACCTTTAACAAATTTTTCTACATCCCTTTGAAGATTAGTCCAGTAAAATCTGTCCTTGATTTTGTGTAGGGTTTTTGTTATACCTAGGTGGCCAGAGAGGGGCTCTGAGTGTTGTTGAAATAATATTTCCCCTATTAAATGCTTTTGTATAACTAGGATATTTTCTAGGCCATTGGGGGAGGGGTTCACCTTGTACAAGACGTCATCTATTATCCTGAAGTTTTTTGCTCTTTTGGTTAGTCCGATTGGTGCTGATGGGCTGCTAGGATATTTTACCAGATTGAAAAGTGTTCTCAACTCCGAATCTTTCTTTTGTTCTTCAGCTAGGTCACTTGGCATTAATAGGGATGTTGGAATGTCATCTACATCTGGTATATTGGCTTCGTCTGGTGGTATCACAGGATTTCTTGATAAACAATCTGCATCTGCGTGTTTCTTCCCATTTTTGTGTGGACTATTTCATAGTCGTATTCTGATAGTTTCAGCGACCATCTTGCCAATCTTCCTGTAGGGTCTTTCAGGGACCGAATCCAACATAACGCATGATGGTCTGTCACAATCCTCACTGGCCTTCCATATATGAGGTTCCTCAAGTAACCCAGTGACCATATAGCAGCTAGTCCTTCCAGTTCTGTTAGGGTGTAATTTTGTTCACATTTAGAGAGACTTCTACTGATGTAGGCGATTGGATGTTGTTGGTTGTCAGGTCCCAGTTGTAGAAGAATTCCGCCAATTCCAGTTGTACTTGCATCGACCCGAAGTTCACAGCCGATGTCTGGATTGAAATGTTGTAGTACTGGTGCCGTTATCAACTTTTCTTTGAGTGTTTCGAAAGCTTGGTTTTGTTATGTGCCCCAGAAGAATCCTGTGTCCTTTTTTGTTGCCTGGTGTTATGGACGAGCTATTTTGGCAAAGTCTCTGATGAATTTTCTATAGAAATAGCAGAGTCCTACAAAGCTTTGTATTTGTTTAATGGATTTCGGGGTAGGGAATTGTTTTATTGATCTGAGGATGTCATTGTCTGCCTCTATTCCCGTTTCACTAATGATATGACCTAAGATTTTCACTTTCTCTTTTATGTACACACATTTACTTGGCTTCAGTGTAAGTCCAGCATCACGAAGTCTGTCAAAAACTTTTTTCAATTTTTCCAGATGTTCTTCAAGTGTTTTCGAGAAGACTATTATGTCATCGAGGTATATGAGGACATCCCGCCATTTCATTCCTTCGAAGACTTTATCACATAGAGACTGGAAGAACGTTGAACTCGTAAGAACCATGCCCCTGCGCAGTGAATGCTGTATATGGTTTTGAGTTCTCCTCGATCTTCACCTGCTAGTACCCGCTGAACATATCCAACGTTGAAAAATATTTTGCGCCTTCCATGTAAGTTGAAATATCATCTTTATTAGGTATGGGGTAACATGATTTCCTTGTCACATCATTTAGTTTCCGATAATCCACACAGAAGCGAATAGTTTTGTATTTTTTTCTCACTAAGACCACAGGGCTTGCCCATGGAGAATGGCATGGGCGAATAATATTATTCTCAATCATTTCATTAATTTGTTGGTCAATAATTTCTCTCTCTTTCTGAGAAACTTTATAAGGGCGGTTTTTAATTGGTAGGGCATCTCCCACATCAATTTTATGTTCCACCAGGTCAGTAAGTCCCATATGTCTTGTTGATTTTGAAAATACATCCCTATATTCTTCGAGGAGATTAGTGAGGGTTTGTTTGAAAGCCTTATCCTCAATATGGTCTATCTGGTGATCTTCAATTGTAACCTCGTCTTCTTCATCATCCATCCCAAAAAGAATTACCGCCTCTTCTATCGGAGGATCTACTGTATCTATCAGCCATCCAATTTCCATTCCCTGCAATATTTTTATTCTGTCAGGCTTAACATTTGTCAGTTTGACGAAGGGACGATCTGGATAATGGGGTTCTTCTTCACAAAGGAGACCATGTGTCACCAGAAAATTTTCATCTATGGTGAAGTGTAAATTCTCTTCATTATTGGTTGTTGAGGTTATTGGTATCGTGTATTCCGTGTTAGGGTCTAAAATGTGGTCACCCTGTACAGTCACCTTATATACTGTAGCCTTGCTACTGGGATTAGTTTCTGCAGCGTCCTTATTTCCCTCAATACTTACATCAGCTTTTTGTGATAATATGGCATCCATTTGTTTTTCTCCCTGACATGGAAGTGAGCAAATTAGTATTTCAATTTCAATGTCTTTGAAAATGCTGTAGATCATGTTTTTCACTTGTTTCCAGTCTAGCTTGTCCAGGCCACATCCCACTTTCGGCATTGCTAATTTTTTGATATTTTTTTCTTTGGGTATAGTTTCTCAATTTCAATAAAGACTTCCACAATGCCTCAGGTTTGGGTAGTTCATAATAAGACATATTAGTAACCATGTAACATATATGACGGCCATCTATCTCTAATGTTGCTAGTCCTCCGCTGTCTTGGTTTTTACCCAAAAGTTCTTCTATTCTTCCATATTTTTGTTTGAAAGTTTTGGCAATTCCTCTGGACATTTCCATGTCTGCTGAGACACAATGTGCTAAGGCATAGTCAGAAGGTGTTTCAAACAAATCAATACATTTTTCTTCAATCCACTCTCTGGATATTTCTTCTTCGAAATCAACCCTGGTTCTGAGAAATTTGCAGAAAGTTTCGTTGTTTTCAGCTTCTAGGTCCCCATATTTGTCCACAATGGTATAGTCTGTTTGCTTCTCATTTCTTTCCCTTTCCTCATTGGCAACTCCATATTGTATATTTTCACTTATGATGAATGATTTTACTTCTTTTCTGAAACCCGAGAGCCATTCTTCTCTGTATAACTGTTTATAAAAATCATGCCTGTATCCTTCTTGGTAATCTATAGTCTTGAAGCTGAAGTTTACGTTTGATTCTTGTGTGGCAGGGTTTAATATCTTATTTACAGGGATATTTAGTTTTGAGCTGTAGCATCTGTCCATATCTTTAAATGTTAAACACCCATTTTGCAAATCTATCACTGTATTGAATTTTCGTAGAAATTCCATTCCTAAAATCAAGGGACAGGGTAACTTTTCTACTACTATTGCATGGCATTCTGTTTGAAGTTGGTCTATTTGTAGTGAAACTGTTGTATTACCCAGAGTTTGTATTTTCCGATTCCCAATTGTTATTAAAAAGCTTGTTTTGGTATTTAATTGGTACGAATTTATTGTTTCTGCTGATATGATATTTTGCTCAGCTCCTGTGTCTAGTATGGCTTTGGTGTGTTTTCCATTGATAGTTGCATCTATCGTGAGTATGTTCAGAATTCGCTCCCTTCCACTAGTGGTCCCATTTGTGGACAGGACGACACCTGGGACTAGTGATGGCGTCCGCTGGCGTTTGGGTTGTTTGCTTGTCTGTCTCTGCATGCCGATGCGAAGTGACCGATCCTTCCGCAGTTGTAACATCTTGGCCTTCCATCTGATGTTCTTGTGTTCGGAATATATTGTTGTCCATTGCGTGAGTTGTTTCGTCGTTCATTTGTCTGATATCCCATATTGTGATTGAATCTTGGAGCGGTGTTTCTATTTCGATTTACATTTTGAGTTCCCCTGTATGTGTTGTAGCGGTTTTGCTGAAACCGACCCTGTTGTTGCTGAAAGTTGTTGTATGTATGTTGGTGACTGGGTTGCTGAGATCTTTCGAGATTGTAGGTGTTCCTTCTTGGGTTGAAATAGTTGTGTCTTGAGCTAAAATGATTGAGAGCTGGTTGTGTTACTGGAGGTGGAACGCCAGTTGCTGGTGGTGGAAGACCTGGTGCATTTTCCAAAACATCTAATCTTGAAACAATATTTTTGAACTTCTCCAAAGTCATATTATCTTCTTTGATTAGTCTGTAGGCCCAGTATAGGTTTGGTCGTAGGCCATTTTCGAAAAATTTTCTGAATTTTTCAGGGTCCAGGGCTGGGTCGTAGCTGTAGAAAAGAGTTTTGAGATCGTAGAAGTAAGCTTTCACTGTTTCATTTTCACCTTGTTTTCGCTGAAGTAATTGCATTTCGATATTCTTTTCTGTGTCCTCATCCCCAAATTCCTTAATAGAGTCTGCTGAAATGTTTTGCCATGTTTTGTTGATATTTGCTGCTTCATTGGTGTACATTTTGTACCATATATTTGCCGCTCCCTCCAGAAAACTTCCGAAATAACAAATTTTCAGCTTCTCATCCCATCCATTGGCAATAGCTGTCCGGTCGTAACCAGTAATGAAAGTATTGGCGTTTCCTCTGCTGGGGTTGAATGTGGCTGGTGATATGAAATTAGGAATTGATGGAGTTTTTGTTGCCTGAAAGGCATCACTGATTGTTGTATTAGCCATTACTACTGAATTGCTGATTGTTGGTGCTGGCTGTACAATTGTCGTTTCTGACAGTACAATTGTTGTTTTTGGCTGTACAGTTGTCGTTTCTGGATCCTCAAGATCCTTTTTACTTCGAGTTGTATATATGTTGTCTTCAGTTGGAATTTCGTTTTGGGATTCTTCTTTGTTTTGCTGTTCTGATGCAGATGTAATTTCCTCCAGGAGGTTATCTGTATCAAGTGCCGAGAAAGGATCGTAACCGAATATCCCTGTTAGTTGTGGTGAGCGTTCAATTCTTGATGATCTCTTGAATGGATCGGAGGATTCTTCTGTCACTGTACTACTCTGGTGAGACGGTTGAAAATGGGAAGGTATTTTTTCTGTCACTTTGAGTTGAAGTTTGGAGCTTCTTGTTATGGGTTTATGGGGCATTATATGATATTTCACACATTGTTCACTACACTTCACACTAAATCACTTGGTCTAGACACTTTTTTTTATATATATAATTGTCGATAACGTTATATCATTGATACCACTTCATGTGAGTATAATCAGGGGGAATCTTAATAGTTTATTGTAAGTCAGTAAAGTATTATCATAGTCGTGAGGATGATCATTAAATTCAACGCCCAATCAATGGAACCCATGAAGTTATGGCAGGAAAAAAAAACGAAACACTGTCAAATTCTCATAGAACATAATCGACGAGATTGATAAAACAATGCAGAAATAAAAAGGAATAGTCACTTGGCAGGGTAATTTCATAAAATAATCGTATGATCAGGGATATCGTATAGTGAATGATTTGTTTCATAAAAATACTTCCAAAACCTTCTATTCATTTGAAAAAAAATATGTATAGTGGTAATGAAAGATAAGTCAGTTGTTTCAAATGAATAATGGATAAAGTTTCACCATAATTTAGTTGAAATTCAGCTAATAAAAGTTTAGAAGGAAAAAAAATATTCAGAAAAATCATTATCTATTGTGAAATACTTCATTTAAAAAAAATTAAAGAGGCAAGTCCAAAAAACTACTAGATATAAGAAATAGAATTCAAATTACTGTTTGCTGCGAAGTATGTTTCAACAAATTAGGCTTTATATGTATTGAAATCATTCAAATTGAACAACAACCACAAAAAAATGCAATAATTGAAGAAAAAAAGAGAAAAAAAAAACAAAAAAACGAAAACATGTATCAACACAACATCGTTTCAATCAGAATTAAGTTTGTAGAAAAAATTACTGCAGAAAAAAAACTTCAATCCGTAACAGATACCTACTCTGATCATTTTGAAAAACAAGAAAAATCCACCAGGGTTGTTCACTATTTAGCCAAATATAACAAATTATCATTAAGACTCTAACAATTCAACTTCTCATATGGAAAAATTTGTTTTACAGGCCCATTATGGAGAATGAAGCCTCCAAGAACGAGCAAGGCGCCTCCACCAAATGTCACGTAGAGGTTGAAAGGGAAACTCTCTCAACTTCGGCGTCTCCACCATATGTCACGAAAATGGAAAAGAAGTGTAGTGTTTGTTTGAAAATGGTTGAGTGAATCAAGTGCAATAATACTAGTTCATTAGTTTACTGAAAAAATAAGTCAAAAACATGATGAAAATCTTCCATTCGAATGGACGTGAAACAACGAGAAACATGGAACTTTTAGCTTGGCTGCGAGAGGTGATTCTAATTGTGTATTTGAAGTGTACCCTTGTGAAGTGAATGAAATGAGAGGTGATAAAACTTAACTTAGTTTATTGATAACAAAAGAAATAGACAAAAAAACATGATCACAGTGAATGAATGGAAAACTACTTGAAATAATTACCCATTAATAAAATGAATCAGGTTGAAATAATGCAGTTGGGATTAAATAGAAATGTAAGTACTCACATTATCATTCCAAGGCAGGAGAGATGTGCTTTCTTCATTCTTGCAAAAATGACGCCGACTACTTTAAAAATTAGTTTGGTTCGCCAAACTGATCACTAAAGATTCAAAACAAAAAGCCCGATCCGGAAGGCAGTCTTCCAATTTATATAAAAAATAATCCTGTCGTCATGAACTATTCCGCTGACAATTGCTAAATCCGCAATTCCGCTGACAATTGCTAAATTCGCAATTCTCAGCGTTCATTTATGATTATCGACGACCAGTGATGTAACTTGAAACCTGTTGTCTGAAACGTCGTTGAACTTGGAAATTCGCCGGATATAAATACTACAATTACAGCTGAATAATATAACATGCGTGAATGATTTATTCTGGAGTGAAATATTGAATTGAAAAATTATGAATTATATCAATAATGACTCGATTTCCAAATTCATTTTCAGGATGATAATTTTGGAAATGTGAAGATAAATCTTTATATGAGACCTTTTATTTTCAATATATGACAGTATTCACAATATTGACAGTATTCCAAAAATCCACGAATGAATTGAGTGATTCAATACCCGCGTTACGAATTTTCAAACTGCTCAAAACAGATGACTCTATTATTTTGTTTGAATTCCATAAAGGGTTTGATGGTCTCATTGGACTTACCTAACCCAACCCAAAATTTCTACAAGCTACCATCAATTTTAATGAAGGATAATTGGTAACATCTCAAAGTAGATTCCAACTTTCAATTCAACCAACAAAACAAGAACTGAACCTCATTCCAGTAAACCCTAGAACACATCATCCAAATGAAAAGTTCAATTGCAGATCGTGGAATCATAATTTCCCATCAGGAAATCCATAATTGTGAAATACCAGAAAGTCTCACTATTTCCAAAAATGATGAAGCTTTCACCACAATTTCGAATAATACTACTGAACGAGTAACTTGAGATTTCTCCAAACCAATACTAGTCGAGAAATTTGATAGACAAGAAATACAAAATATCGATTTGAATTTTATTGATGATAATCCAGAACAAGACATTGACCCCCAAAATGTTCGAACTGATCATTTAAACGAAGAAATGCAATCTTGAATATTTTTGAGGAGTAATCAGATACATTTTTTCAGGAGAATATGCCAATAACCATTACCAATCGAATACAACACCAAATTAAAACAAACAACTCAGACCTAGACGCAAGACTCAGTCTTGAAGATGGCTCCGAAATGGGAGCCGAAACGTAGACAAGTAAATCTTTCCAGACGCGGATCAACCGGAAGTTCCAGCCAGCACATTTCTAACCGCGGAAGCCTAGCCGATCAAATATATATATATATTTCAGTGCAACCAACAAGATAACACCCAAACATATAGCTCCAGCCGAGTCCATCCACCACTTATAACTAGATTGAAACATTCTAACACTGTTGAACAAGCTTGAAAAATGTGTTAGTTACAAAGCAATGAAGGCAATAGACGCTGATATTGTAAAGTCAACTTCACGTGATGATGTCGATCAAAAAGTACTCTTACTTGATAATATCGTAGCGACAAGAAACTGTTTCTTCAACTTATTCAAAAATCAATGCTGAAACAGAACTTTTCATTACCGGTAGATACGAAAACTCCAAGAAATGCTTCGAGCTCCAAGGTAATAGGTCTTTCGAAGTGCTAGACTCAAGTGCAGATTGTAGGATGTTCAGCCATATTTTTCATGCTGTTCGTGGAGGAATTGAGCAAGTAATTGAAAATTGGGCCGATACCAATGCTTTGGTACTCAGCATTCACTTTTGGCATGAGCTGTCGAATATTGGTTGTCTAGGGATTTGTTTTGAAAAACCGGAAAGAAAAACCCGTTTAAGCTTTAATTCAGTAGCTGAATCGTTTGGCGAAAAAAATTGTAACATTTCACCCGCGTTACAAGCTTTAACGGGTTGCGACACGACAAGCCGATTAGCGACTAAGAAGCACTGTATGAGCGCTGCATCCGAAGAATTCGTCTATGCACTTTCTGTTTCTGCAAATAACTTCAAAACTCTGATGAATTTCAATGACATTTGCACTTATTCGTTTGCCTAACAAAAATCTACAGCAGATGAACTGCGTTTCAAGCTAATAACTTGTGATATCAGCTTTGAATGTATATAAAATTATTTGCACTTCTGATGCTCTGTATTCACATTGCTTGAGGGCTGCAGCTCAAACATATCTGGAAATAAATCTGAGAACCCATACATGAGCCTCTGAACTTTCTTCAATTCGATTATGAAATATGAGATGGAAAGTTGTACGCGGTGCAAATAGCAAAACCACCTTTGCCAAAACCTTTGATCAGACCTTGCCAATATAATGCTGAATGCAGGACGATGTCTTGTACTTGCAAAAAAGCGGAATCAATTGTATTTTCCTTAACAAATGCATCAGAAATAATTTCCAAAATTCGAAAGCAAAATTATGATTTTTTTTTCATTGCAATGTTAATCACTTTTTTTTATTAAATTTGTATTGTATTATAATGATTCCGTTTTTTTTCATAACTCACCAATATAACGTGGCTATAGTCAAGAACAATTTTTGTTTTTCACAGCTACAGCGAATGAATCGAAAAATATTGTAAGGCCGAAAAAACAAATGGACCATAAATCCGCCCGGCAACCTTTCTCAACTCAAATCATCAATCAGAATGAGGTCATCGGTTTTTGCAAACGGAATGTTCCGCAGCGCTTGCACTATATGATTCATATCGTCGGCATTAATTATGAGTATGTTCAATGAGCACTGATAATTGTATTAGAAAAAATCTCGTCGATCCCTGAAACTGTGCTTAGTGTGATTCGTGTGGGTTCATAAATGTTTACAGAGGGTTTATACATGTTCGTTCTTACCTGAATCGTATCATAAATATTTTACCTGCTCCAGTGATTCCCCTTATCAAATTCATTCCTGAAAAACGAAAACACGAGTTTTGCCTAGCTTGGGGTTAGGTTCTTTATATAACGAGTTCTGAAATTTTCAAAAAAACTTTCAGGGAAATGAACGAAACAGAAATATGAATTTGCCTTATTCATTATTGCCTTTGGCTCATCAGAATATCGCAAAACAATGGAAACTAGCTTGAAAGCCGTGATATTCAAAATAGGAATACTTATTCTCGTACATGAAAATTCGAGATGATACTCAAGAGAGATCTCACTTTAAATGCTTTTGTCACTAATCAATGACGAAAGCATGAAAATTATCCGTTAACTCTTTCGTAACGCAACCGCATACAAATATTCTCATTATGAAATAAAAGAATATTCAATGAACTTCCTTAGTGGCTAGACATATCTGGCTATATCAGTTGTAAGGAGGACTGGATCTGATTTTTTTTTTCCGGCAGCAAGGTGGTAAGTCGGGAGCAATATTCAGCTTTCCTGGATGATCTATTCAGGGATGATCGACTCAAGATTAGTAGGCCTCAATGATCTATGTTGGAAAAACAAGCACTGGGGGAAAAACCACCATTTCAGAAATTGACCTAAGGATTTTCAAAAAATAAGAGGTGAAAACATAAAAATATTCAACCTACGTGAATGGAGAGTGGCTTGAATCATAGCTGTCCGACCACAAGGACAGGAGAGCAAAATGCCAATAAACACAAAAAACATCCGGCTTAGTCGATAGCTCGAAGAGTAATACCTAACTCAACAAGATGATTTCAACCAGAAATGTAAATCAAATCTGCACAAAATACTTCCTCAGCACTAAATTCACGTCTTGAGATTCAATTATCAACTTGGAAAAGTTTTTAAGAAATCATAGTTGAACTCGAGACGACATTGGCAGAAGTGATATTTCCACAGGAATCGAGAAGGTTTATTTTTTGAGTTCCAAAGGCTAAGTTCAACAAGAGTAAATGAGTCCTCGGAATCATGAGTGAATTAACCAATATAAGGATGTATATCGACTCAGGAAAACGAAGTGGTGAGAACTCAAGGAACAAAAAAGTTTCTGATAGTAAATAACGCTCGGTAATTACAAAACGTGTGAAAGTTATGTTCATATCGCGAGAACCTCAGCGCACGGCCATGAATAAGATTATAATTCAATTTAGTATATTTATACATGAATAGTCCCTCAGAGTAGATAACCCATATCACAAGTATGTATTCAACAAGTGGTATTGATATTTTTGAAGGCTCTCTTCCTACAATAGCAATGTTGGGGATGAAATAATTTATTTTGGAATATTAAAATTTTGAACACAACTATTTTCTTGTTCTTCCCTTTTATCAATATTACTGGATTTCAAGCCTCCAATATCTTCTGCGGTGGCCAGTCACAGCTGACGACTTTGAATTATTTGGTACAGTTTGTTAACCCTTTTATTGGTCTTGGGTTTTCTGTATTCCAGATTCAGATTGTCCACCTGCTCTATTTTGTTTTCTTGTTTGTTTTCGTGAATTAATTCAATGTAAGTGTTCAATATTTTTACCTCTTATTGTGATGTCCTGCTCTGGAACATATAAAAATGCAATTGAGTCCAACTTACTCTCATTTCCGAGAGTTTGTCTACTGCATCGTGGAATAGGTTATCATAGCCTTCATTATCAATGGGCACACCTGCATCCATCTCATGAAAACATTTAGGGTTCGTGGATGAATTTGATCAATTTAGGCATCGAGAGTGATATAAATGATTATACTTTGAATACGAAATTCTGTCTTTCTATCTCAATTATAAGTGTTTTAATATTCGCCGGACGCCATGTTTGCAATGTTCCTCTGCGAATAACATCCATATATCCATGTTACGTTAAGTAGGGTTACTTTGCCTATGAAGGCGGGACAAAGTTCAAGTATTCATTCCCTAGAACTGTGAACGCTCAGCGGTTAGCCATGCACGCACATCCTTTCCACAGCATTTATAGTGCAAGCGCTGCCAAACATCCCGTTCGCAAAAACCGATGACCTCATTCTGATTGAAGATTTGAGTTGAGAAAGACTTGATAAATGATATTGCGAAAGTTGTCGGACGGAATCATGGTCCATGTTTTTTTCGGCCCTATTATAGGAGTTTGCGATATCATCACTGTAGCTGTGAAAAAAAATTCTTGACTATCAACATCTACATATTAACAGATTGTTCAGGTAATGTATGGAAAGAGAGGGCATGATCATGATACAATACGACTCAAGTAAAACAAAGGTTCACATATTATCGAGTACTGAAGAATATCAAAATTCTGCTTCCATTCAGGTAAGTTTTTGGCAATTATTGCCAATAGGAAAATACAATTGATTTTGCTGCTTTTGCAAGTGCAAGACATTTTTCTGCATTCAGCATTACATTTGCGAGGCTTGATCAAAGAATTGGGCAAAGGTGGTTTTGCCATTTGCACCGGGTACAACTTTCCATCTCGCCTTTCATAACCGAATCGAAGAAAGTTCAGAGGCTCATGTAATGGTTTTCACAAATATGTTCGAGGTGCAGCTCTCAAGCAATGTGAATGAAAAGCATCAGAAGTGCAAACGATTTTGGATACATTCAGATTGAATTACGAGATATTACCTTGAAACGCAGTTCATCTGCTGTAGATTTTTGTTTAGCAAATGAATAAGTGCAAACTTTTCCAATGTGATTAAAATGCATCGAAGTTTCGGAATTATTTGAAAAGACAGAAGGTACAAACTGAAATAATTATTCGGATGCAGCCCTTATACATTGCTTCTTAGTCACGAATCGGCTTGTCGAGTCGCAACCCGTTAAAGAAAGTGACACGGTAAAATGTATGGCAGCTTTTTTCACGTTGATTGTAAATGTAAATCATAATCACAATATCAATAATGACGCATACATCGTTATAGTATTCAAAAGTTTCACTGCGAGCACTCATATTTTGCATTAAATTGGAAAATGTCAACAGGGAGTTTCCGATATTATCGGAATATAATTTTTTTTTCGGTCAAAGTTTCATTTTATTAACGACAGTACTCCGAATCTCTTGTAGATATATATTTAATAGTTCAACGTCATTCTGTGATATGGCCATATGAACAACAAATGGTATTAACTGTATGCTCCTCAGAGCTCCATATAAAAGTTTATTTGCTCGTATGCCCCGGTTGTATTGTGTTCCTTCCGGGATTGAGAAAAAGTATTCTCTCCGTAAATATTATTTTCGACAAGTGTCTTATCAAGCCCACAACCTCCAATAAAATGTTCTTAACAACGTGAAAAGAATCTGTGAATGAAATGAACCAACTCGCAATACCATTGAAATGAATTCGTTACTTCTCAACTGAATTTCTTCAGTTATAAGGTATACGGCCATGTCACAGAAAAAAGTAGCTACCTCATGATTTGATGATATGCATAAATCAACATAGTTCTACATGGCAGTGTATACTACGTTTCTTGAAGTGGGTGGATGAGGAATGACCAGGCAAAATCCAATTGTAGTTACAGTTTTGTCTCTGGCTGGGAGAATTTGAAGAAATGGGGTCCATCCCGGTATGCTGTTGGTGGATAGAATTGTTGGCAGATTTGTCGTACTCCAACCGGTATAAAACCCACAACCAACTTTCGTGTTGAGCATTACTCAACAGGTGGTTCATTAAGTGAATTCTTAATTTTTTTTAATGACAAGAATATATCTCTTGGCAGGTTAACATTTTTTAATCGTCGTTGTCGTCCGTTTCACTTGGTTTCGGTTTAGCACTGTGCTGAATAAGTCTGGCATTTCGGCGTGAATGTGCATATCTTCCAGGCATCTCTTATGAGAATTTCATCACACAACTTGTCCTTTGGTATAAGTTCACTAGTTGACAGTTCCTCACGAAAGACGATTTTGCTAGAGTCTAGCCGACGTACCCGTTCAAATATCTCCTCCAATGAAATTCCTACCATAAAAACCATTTAGATCGCTTCCTCTCAGTGGGATATGAGAATAAAATCTTGACATCAAATCCATCGATCAGCTTCGTTTGGAGATTACGATTTTATATATCAGCCTCTACTTCGGCGAGTACAGTCATGCGTTGAGCCAAGTATGTATTCAAAAGCGAAGATGAAATGACGCTGGGAGGCATTTTATAATGAAACTGACCACTGGCTTGTCTGCCAACCTTCAGTTCTAGGTACGTGGGGATGTTACAAAAACATTCCAGTCGAGAAATAACGATCAATTGTTTTTGCATTCTATACAACACTTTATTCCACAGCTACAGCGGTGGAATCGAAAACTCCTATTATAAAGCTGAGAAAAACAATTGGACCATGATTTCGCTTGGCAACCTTCACAATATTATTCATTGAGTCTTCCTGAACTCAAATCATTACTCGGCTCCAGTTAGTATTCCGCTGAAATCAGGCGAGTGTGATTGTTGATGATGGTGTCTGGACAATTGTGAGGTTAGTGAACACGTATTTTTACGTTTATGTTGCTTGGATGCTTAGGACTTCACAATCTCAACAGAAACTATCCAGATGTGACTTAATGGCTACTTCGAATCCATGTGCATTAAGGAAGTTTCTTGCAAAACATCCGGCTATTATCTGCAAGCATATGGAGTATGTTTTGAATCGAATGGAATTGCATAATTTCTTAGTCAATTTATACATAGTCTATTTTCTCCTAGGCAAAGTTTCCACAATGCCAAGAAAGTAGATGAAAAATCATATTATACAAAAGATAAATGTTTTCAAAATTTCACAAGAGCTATCTGCTGTCCGAAGAGGGATTTACAAATTTGTTTATGGTTTGAGTGCCATTAATATGTCCTACTGTGTCAGTTGAATCATTTCTCAGAAAGGGAAAGTCAACGAACTTCATTTTTTATACGAAAGAAAGAAGAAAATTGATACTAGATCTGAAGCTGGGTTTAGTTGCTTAAGTTTTTGGTTCGATATGGACTTTGTTTGTTACTGTTAATGATTCTAATCAATTTCTCGATGAAGAACTAGTGCAGTCACTAACTGCAGGGTCCGTCAGATGTTATGATCGATTATTCTGATTACTTTCAACAATAATTTCAAAAGCGGGCGGAAAGGGATAAGTCCCTTGTCACCATTCATCAGGGTTCGTCATCTGTTATTATTGATTATTCTGATTACTTTCTCAACAATAAATTTAAAAGCATGCTGAAAGGGATGAGTCCCTTGTCACCATTCATGCTGTTTTTATAGTTTGCTATTTCTAGACTCTTACATGCATCGAGTAGTCTTGTGTCATGCACATGCTTTATCAGTTTAAGGTTGATTTCACCAATTTTGTGGTCATTATCTAGAGCGTGTTGGGCGACACTGGATTTTTCTATCCTTCCGTATTTCATGTGTGCAAAAAGCTCTTTAAGACGGGTTTTGAAAGCTTGTCGGCTCTGACCGATGAATGTGTTGTTGCAATCTTGACAACTGATTTCGTAAATTCCCGACTTCTCTGAGTTTTCTAATTTATCTTTTGGGTTGCCAAGAAGCTGTTGTAATTTGTAAGAAGTTCTATGTACAACTTCCATATTCACTTTGTCAAATATCTGTTGAAGTCCTCTAGTGTATTGCTACGTACCTGATCACTCTCCTTTCATAGTCATACTTATCTTTTTTCAGAGGAGAAGGTATCAACCTATGGACAAGGAATTGCAGTGCCGCGATTTTATGTTGCGGACAATGATTCGAGTCATTTGAAATGTATCTGAATGTGTTGTTACGTTCAATTTCTATCGTACGTAATAATGAACCAATTGTATATATTATGTACATGATTTTCTTCATTATAATTCAATAAGGATACAAACTTCTTACTGTTGAGAACTCTCGTGGAATTCTATCCTACCATCTCATCAATAATAATGAACCACATTGTATAAATATTGATTTTATTCGCTGTAATTGAATTGTAACATGTATTCCTTATTATAACGACCATTTAGCTTCATTGAATAATATATCCGTCCTCGCCTCACTTTTGATGCCTGCGGTATTCACGAAACAGCGCCTGAAACAAATGGCAAGTAAACATCGATAAGTCTGTTAGCATTAAAAACAAATAATTCACTACCTTATAATTTTATAACGATTGGGTGCCTTCACAATGCATTGACGAATGGTTGAAGATGTATTTCACTTGGAAGAGGCTCTGGGTTTCATCTGAAAAAGAAAATAAAACATTTCGTCAAGTTACTAACCTACAATTTTCGCGTTCAAAGAGAACATAGGAAGTTATTTATCCATATGATAACAGCTACTAATGTCATATAATATTACTACCTACCTTAATACTCGGTTTCACCATCTCTAATGCCTTTTGTTCATAAAATATCCAATTTGGGTTCCATTTGTTTACCATTTCAAACAAGGATATGATATTTTGACTTTTGAGGTTCAGACACGGGTCGGATGCGACTATCTGTGGCGCGCAGAACTATCAAGCGTCAGAGTAATTTCTGCATGATTGTTGTTGGTTGTTACCAATAATTTGGAGTTAAGACATGTTCTTCCTCATCTAAACTGTATATTCCAATGATCTTATCAGGTTATTCTCAATTTAGGGTATTTTGCTTGTTAAAATCACGAAATATAATCGATGGTAGTCGCATTAATAATGTTAGTGACATCTCTGGGCAAATTAGGGAAGTTCAGTCCGATGTGGTCGAATCTGATTGGTTGACGGAGTTCTCCGTCCAATATCAGGAACAACACTTTTTTCGAATTCAAAAAAACAATCCGACTTTCTTTCTGGTAACTGCGATTGAAAATCGACAGCGTGCAAAAGAAGTTGATTCTGGGAAGTATATGGTTTTTAAATCAACCTTCATTGGGATATTTTCTTTCCGAATCGAATTTATCAAATTCAGGATTAACTGGCGGTGCTATTGTGCGCATTTGGATATTTATCGGAATTTGAACTCTGCGGAGGATTTAGGAAAACTTCTTGCTACGCTATTTGCAACTATCATTTTGAATTTGTTGGACCGGTTCCTTGAGATTTGTCAGGTATGTGTGTAATTTCTTTCTTTCGTCTAATAACGCTCTCCATTCGAAGTTGAAATAATGAGTTTGATATTGTATTCCTTATTAACAGGTGCAATAAGGTCAAAATTCGTAACCAATTCACTAGAGAAGTCCATTTTGCAACGATTTTTTTTCCAACCTTGGTGAAATTGTTCCTAGTGGAAAAGGAGAATAAAACCCCTATCAGCCAAAGGGTATGTCGATTTGTCATTTTGGTATTTTACTTTTATATAGTGTTATCAATATCATCATTATCGGTTGTCTGTAGTTACGACAATAATTTCCTTTCAATAAGTTCCACTAATATTGAATTTCATTGATCGATATTACTGGCTGTGTATTCTATTAGAAGAAGTAGGTATTTTGCGATAAGTTTACATGTTTATTTCGTGCATATTCTGAAAACATTTTCAACTGTTCCTACGGCCGCTAAATTGGAAATCTCCTTGTTGAAATTAAATAGTGGGATCTCACATTGAATCTCATTTAGACTCGTTCATTCAATTTTGTTTTTGAAATGTTCCGACCGATATTGGATTCGAAGAACGCAGCATTTGCAGGAAAGATAAATATTTTATTCCTAATAATCACATACTGCTGTGATTGTTGTGAGCATCAAGGATTTGTTTTTTTTATTCACTGTTTACGCGGTCATTGTGGTTTCGTTTCAAGGAAAAGATAACTCTTATTTTTTCCTTCGTTTTCTATGAAGGTAAATCCTAATGTAATTTTCCTTCCATAGGGTTTTAATTTTGGGTTTTCAACTTCATTTCGTGTGGTGGGATTATAAGGTGATTCGATTAAGAGGAATACAGGGGAACCAAAGTCAAACTTCCATACAGGGTGGCTCACTCTTCCAATCTACAGGGTGAGATCCTAGAAGTTTCTAGAAGGCTCTAGTCAACCTACAGGGTGGCCCACTTGGGAGGAATACGGAGGAAACCAAAGTCGAGTTTCATACAGGGTGGTTCACTCTTGCGTTCTACAGGGTGATATCTCAGAAGTTCCCACCAGGCTCTGGTCAATCAATAGGGCGGCCCACTACTTGAACATTGCTGACTGGTACCCATACCTGCACTCCATTGTGACGAATTGGATCACGCAAGTTGACCGCTACATTCTCTTTTGATTATTATTTTTTTATGTACAATTTCACCTTTTGCTGATTTATTGCATATTCTGCTTTACCCCTCGCCAATGTTATTAGGAGTGGTTATTTGATAACTTTAATTTATTAAGATTGGATTATTATTTTTTTTTATCTGACGGAATTTGGGACGGTATATATGAATTTAATACTCTTATGCTTACCCCTACGCATGCGCAACGCCTGAGCTCACGCGGTCGCTTGTTCCTTGGGTAGCAATACCAATTTAAAGTGAACCTCTCAATTTCTGTGTCATTTTGTTATAAGGTTATCATTTATTGTTTATTTTCGTAACGGGTTAAATCTTTTTCTTTTATGAACAACGCCCATTCGTATGCTCGCACTGCTTTATCATTGTGCTTATCTATTGCTTGCATATAAGTATCTTTTTTATATTGGTGGTTAAAGTTAGCCTATGGTATTAGTTGTTGGTATAGTTTAACGAGTTTAAAAAGCTTCTGATTCATTGCAACTTACAGATATCGATTGTTTCGTTTGCATATTATTAGTATATTTCTTTTATATTGCTATGTTATTTGGTTTAGATATAGCTTAACGAGCTTGAAAAGTTTCAATAGGTTTCTCAAACCATCGTAACTTATAGATATCGATTTGTTTCATTTTGCGTACTATTAATATGATTAATAAATTCCTCTGAGTCGTACTAGCGTACTTTATTTTCAACTTTTGGTAAATTGGGGTTGAATAATACTTATTAAGGGTATTTCGAGGGGAAATAGATTTACCTGGCGCCCATTTAAAAATCGAATTATTGAAAGTGACTACTTAACGGACCCCCCCACCTTCACTGTAGCTTAGCCGCAAATACCCTGAGGCAGGTACAATCTAGTGTGTCGTTGTACGGTCTCAGTGTTCGTGTCATTCCTTTCGATTCCTGAATAAAAAAAATTTTAGGTAATTTTGACCTTGTGCGGCTATGTTTGTGCCAATTATATTCCATTCACTTCCAATTATTTTCAAATTGAATTTTCATTTCCATTTTTCATGATTATTATTATTCAATAATATGTATACCTATCCATTTATTTAAGCAAATTTGTTGATTTTTCACGTTACCATGAAAAAATTTCTGTTTTTGAAGTTTTCGCGAAAAAATAATTGATTTTTTTTAATTGTTTCCGTGGTGAGTACGTTGATAACATCCATTCAGACAGGTTAGCAATGTCTGCCAATGAGTAATCTGTGATAATATCATTGGCAAGCGGAGTAACACTTTTTTCTGGTCTCTTCCACCTCTTCAACAAAAAAAAAACAATCGACAGCCAATGGATGAATGTATAACATAGTTTGATTCATTGAGTTTTTGTTGGATAGTTTGCAAAATAATTTCAAAAAATGGACAAAATCGTTGTAAAATTACTCCATTTTGCGGTAATAGATATTATTACAAAAGTTTTCTGAACATTTCAGAAAATGTGATGAAATTTTCGAATCTCACATCCAAAACTGTGAAAAAACTTCTTTATAATTTGGATCGCTCAAATTATGAATGAAACGTATTAGGTAAAAGAGATTCGTTGTACCTTCACAAAATAGTTGAGGCTTTCGCGGCCGAGGTTTTCAGAGATTTTCTTGAGAAAATCGATTTTCTCAAGAAAATCGATAATAACTGCAGGTAGTTCTTCAGATAATAATGATGATTATTCTCCGAACCCACATGAAGTAAACAAGGTAATCAATATTAATGACAATTCCCCGAATCCGAATGGAATAATTAGCACCGCAAACTACCTGAATCGGCATAAATACAACTTGCGAAGAAACAATCTCCAGTCATCGGAGTGAATTCCAAGATGAATGAACCTCTGAAGAAGCTAGCCACTCGAGCCAGCGAAACGTCAGGAAGAAATTCCAAAAAACGACGGCCTTCAAACCCGAATAAAAGTAGTGATACCGTTGTACCTTCACGTCTCGTGAATTCACATGGAACAGTTGGATGATATATTTCTATTGTATTCCCGAAATACGGTTGCTTACAAACTTTTCCTATCGGTATGAAGGAGACTTTCTCAAATTCAAAGTGATAGATGGATATGATCACGCGTATATTTCCGAAAATTTTATATTATTTGAGAAAGTACCATAAGATAAGCGAATAAGATTACAGCAGTAAATTCTATGCTCGAAATGAAAATTTGTTTGAAGGGTGCAGCTTCAGATTCTGCAATTATAAAGTGGATTCAGTAAGGTTAGATCCAACGTGAGCGGGTTCAAACGAATCCTCTACTGAAATCCTGTAAGTTTTATTGCGGCTCACGCTAGATTCATACTTCACCAAAGCTTTTCTTTAAGGCCGACCAATTCATTTGGTAAATGTTATTCCAGGTCTAAGCGCAGAAGTGAAAATCTGCTACACATCGAAAACCTCAATCAGTCCGCAGCAAGGCAGGCACAGAGTATGAGCCTTGCGGTTTTATCATGCCCGATCTTCCAATAGTCCAAAATTTATCATAAAATTATCCAGACTGTGGCCTGTGAGAAAACGTGTTAGACAGCGTGGGCCATATGGCGATATGGTCCAATGTAAATTAAAGGTTCTGGTCCGTTAAAATCATTCTCAGGGCCTACTCTCGCAAGTGGGTTCGCCGCCTCGATCTCCTCAGGCTGGCATGGCCGGGAATTCAGACCAGGGACAGAAGATCAAAAATAACAAATAACACACCTGCAGGTAGTGCGGAAATTAATGCTGATGATACTTCTTCTAATCCAGTAATTACGGCAATCAATATAAATGAATATTCTCCGAAACCAGAAAAAGTAATTATCACTCTAGGCTACCTGAATCAATATGAATACGCTTCAAGAAGTCGTAATACCCAGTCATCGGGGTCTAACTCAAGAGATGTATAAGCCTCTGAAGAAGCTAGCCACTCGCGCCAGTGAACCGTCTCGAAATGATTCCAAAATACGACGGCCTTCAAACCCGAACCAAAGTAGTGATACTGAAAACCTCGGTCGCGAAAGCCAACATTATCAACCATTTTGTCAAAAACTCCTACGAGAAGGAAATGTGGAGACTATATAATCAACTGGATCAAGGTGGAAAACGTAAAGCACATTTACTGGAAAAGTTGACTTTTCTATGCCGCTGTCGAAACTCCAATATCACTCCAGTCTTTTTAAAGGTGTAATGACCCCTCAAATCAGCTCAGGCATATCGGATCTATCCGAGAAGTGAAAAAGCCTAATACTACAGGATGAGGAGGCGGAAGAAATCAAAATTCGTCCCAGCGAATATTCTGAGCAAGCCACGACCTCCAAAGTGCAATATCCCAAAGAAAAGGCCACATATAACGTATAAGGACATGATGCTGAAAGAATTTTTTCATTTCCTTTCTGAACAGGCTGTAAGTCGAGTTCCTCACATATCGGGGCAAACTGTTATAAAGTCTCGGACCAAGATGACCAAATGATTTGAGGCAAAATGATGAAGACGTAACTGGTATATGTATATTATTTTTAATTCGAGAGTCATAATTGTAAATTGAGTTATTCGTTTCAAAATTATGTTAGTTTTATGAATATAAAATAATACTTCTGATATATAAAGGCCAGCAAGAGGCAGTAGCTCAAACCTCTTGAATAAATCGCGACAAAAAACCATTTTTGTCACACCTGCCAGTACTCTCACAATTCGTTTCTGTACCAGAAATATCTTATGGGCAGCACTGGTATTACCCGAAATGATGAGGCCATAAGTTAATCTCGATTGAATTTCACCGAAGTAAAATGAAATCATTGCTGAACGATCTAAAACACGTTTCAAGTGTCTCAACAGATAACAATATCTATTCAAACTATTGCAGGGTTTATTACAATTAGTTTGAAACTTGAGATTATCATCAACATAAATAGCCAAAAATTTTACGCTATTGCACACCTCCACAACCGTGTTATCAATATACATATGTAGCCTACCATTTTTTACATTTTGAACGGTTTTAAAAACAAGTGCTTTGGTTTTACAAGTATTGAAAAACAAAGAATTATCAGAGAAACAATTATGTAAACGGTTCATGTTAATTTCAATTTGATTTTCCTCTTATACCATATCTCGATAATTTCTCCAGGGGAATAGTGTGATCAACACAGTCGAAAGCCCGACTAAGATCACAAAATATTCCAGTCGGGCTCTCGGCTGCCTCGATAGATTTCAGCACTTTTGAGTAGAAAGAAATGACAGCGGTTGTGGTAGAGTGACCATGTCTAAATTCATGCTGGAGAGGCGTTAGAATATTATTATTATCTGAAAACTCAAGTATATACTTCAAAATGGTATACTCGAAAACCTTCGATAGGGTTGGTTGAACAGCAACCGGACGATAATTTTCCAGATCCTGGGAATTTCCATTCTCCAGAATGGGTGATATAATAGAATTTTTCAGTCAGGAAGGAAATATTCTCTGCTGAAAAGATTCTTTACACTGTGATATAATGGTTCTACAATAACACAGGCAATTTTTCTGATTACGAAACCAGAAATACCATCTGATCCACATGAGTGCTCATTTTTAATTTTTTCCTGGATTATTTTCAATAATCTTCTTCAGAAACATATGGAAGGAATAAACTACTACTTACTGATCTCGTCATAAAACTACTCACAGGCCTATTTTGTTTTTTAATTTTATTTTTCATCTCATAATGAACCCTAACAAAACATTCGTTAAACATTTCATATATGACATGAGGATCTTTTTCTAAATGACCACGGCATTCTATACCCAAGTTTTTCCTCTGTGCACATTTACCCACTAGCCCATTTACGACTGACCAAGAAGCTTTATTTCTGTTAGATGATGTGGAAATTTTATTCGAATAAAATGAACTTTTGGTATTTTTTATTACATTTTTATGATCCTTCTTTTTAGCAAGATAAATATTTTTCAGGTCGGGATTTCGTTTTTGTTCATGGAAAAGATTTTTAAGAGACCTACTTGATAGTTTGATTTCATTGTTCACCCATTCTCAACTGGGATGATTTTTTTTTATTCTGATACTTTTAAATGGGCATTCGCGGTTGAAATAATATATCAGAGTATCGTGAAAATTATTGAATTCATCGTCAACATTATTCAGATGATAAATTTCCTGCCAGTTATGATTCTGCAATGAATCGATCAAATCGTTAATATTCGAGTCATTAATCATTCTTTTATAGGTAAATTTATATTTTGGACTATTTTGTGACAATTCCGTGGCAAAAAGAATTGTGCGGTGAGAGGATATGCAGTTATCGATTACATCCCAGCCTCCAATGGGTGATAAGTTTGTGTAAATCTGATCCAGAATGGATTCGCAAAACCTAGAAATTCTAGTTGCTACATCAATTGTTGAGTTGAGACCATATGAAACCAGTAGTTGAGTGAAATGATTGAAATTTGTCTCTGAAAACGAATGTGAATTGAAGACACCAGCAAGTATAACAGAGTTTCCACTTCTGGAATGATTATCAAGGATTGTAGAGATTTGATCAAAAAAGGTTTCAAAATTGCCTGTTGGCGAACGATAACAACATAATATTATATTATATTTGCCATTGTACAGACAGCGTATACCACATATTTCTATATATTTTTCAATGCAATATGCATTCAAGTCAATAGGTGTTACATCTAGATCTGATCGAGCCCAGATACTTACACCACCTCCTATGCGGTTGGTTCTGTGATAAAAGCTTGACAAAGTGAAATCCGGAAAATTGTAACAATTCACAGAGCTACCAGAACACCAAGTTTCTGTCAAACAAATGAAATTGATACTTACAAATTTGGATAAATACTCTGCACTGATAAAATCAAATTTGTCATAATTCAGACATCCAACAATAAAAAATCAAAAGGTATAACTATGGGTTTTGTCTCTTCACAAACCTCCGCAGATCTGAAAAACATTGCACAGGCTCCTTCTCGCCATATATTTGGATCCATCGCCTTCTCGAAATTGGTTTCGTGGATTGAAACTTTGTACGATGAGTATAATTCTGGATGTTTGGAAATGAGTAATTCCGTTTTGACCTCAGGAAAATAAGAAATCAAGGACTGTTGTAGATCATCTGCAGACAGAGTTGGATCTACTTCGCAAACATGAAGACTGGTTACCTTTGGAATGCCTTTCAAATCTCTTCCACTGACTTTCAATGTGGAATTTTCACCAACAATTAGTTTCCTTCGTTGTTTTGGTTTGACCAATGTCTATATATCAGATTCTACAGGATCATTCCCCAAATCAATAATTTCGCTACATTTTTGTTGTGTGGCTATTCGCAATAAGGATTGGGACACTTCTTTTTCCGAAATTATCGATTTCTCAGAAGCAGCTGAAACCTGAGATCATGTGGCAACGCTGCTACCTGACTTCGATTCAGCTGGTTTGGCTTTATGACCATTGTCATTCATATTTTGACTTTTCAATAAAATGATTTGTTCGTTCATAAGATGATTTTTTTCTCGAAGTTCTCGTATTATAAGATCTTTCTGTTTGATGAGATATTTGAATATATCAATATCTACTACCTCATTTGAGCCCGCCAAATTTTCCATTGCTTCGAAAAAGGTCTGATCGGTTGAATCCATATCGGTTGGAACGATGTTGTGTGAATGGCACAATACCTGATCTTCACCGATGAATCTCACATTGCAAATTTTTGTACAACTGTTGTGGAAACTGTTCTCACACGATGTACATTTAATACCTTTAACTGAAGTTTTTTTACATTTGAAACATAAATTATGCTTAGCAACATTTTCAGACGCATCTACAGCATTCGGAGCCATGTTGCCAATCCATTATATATTCTGAAGGTCACAGACCAAATTGGAAAACTCTTGGGGAAATACATAAAACGGTTCTCATCCCCATCAGAAAGATAGAACGAAGCATCAGGTCGGTTAAAGACAAAAGAGACCCACTGTCAGCAGCAGGGGTTTATCGCATATCGTACACTTTTGGGAAGTTATACATCGGTACCACCAAAAGATCACGTCAGCTGTGGCAGAACATGCACTCAGTGAGGAAAACCACAGGATACTGTTTGAAAACGCGAAACTCATTGCCCCCAAACAGCTGACTGATATGGGAGGCAATAGAGATCCATAAATACACGGATAATTCCAACAGAAAAGAAGAAGCTGTGAACATCAACCGAATATGGTATCACATTTTAAGTCGATCAAAAGTAACAAATTACATGCCTGCAGGTAGTGTTTCAATTAATGCTGATGATACTTCTCCGAATCCAGTAATTACGGCAATCAATATTAAAGAAAATCCTCCGAATTCAGAAAAAGTAATTATCACTCCAGGCTACGTGAATCCATTGGGTCAAACTCAAGATGTATGAGCCTCTGAAAAAATAGCCATTCGCGCCAGCGAAACGCCAGGAAGAAAGTCCAAAAAACGACGGGCTTCAAACCCGAACAATAGTGAAAACTTCGGCTGCGAAAGCCTTAACCATTTTGTCATATTTCTCATTACTGTACAGGAATATATCAGCATCCCAGAGAACTTATTTATATGGAAAATAATTCTTAATTAGAAATCATGTTTTTATTGGGTTAAATTCTAGCAAATCTCAAAACAAAAATTGTTGCATTCAATAGTCCAAGAAGAAAAATGTTGTTGATGATACGAAGTGGAAATTTTTTTCTCTGAAACTAATAGCTTTTTTTTTTCTTCAATATTTACATCTTTAATTTCATCGGAAAATTTGATTGGCCATTCAGAAACGTCCCTTCTCAATCATGAGGGTTCATGAAAGAATGAAAAATATTCATTACTGATAAAGGGGTTAAACCTCTGGATGCGCAATCGTAAATATTCTGCTCACGAGAAACAAAATGCCAATAATCAGGTGATAGCTAACTATGGATTTTCGGAATACTATTTGAAACATTATTTTTTTATCTTTTCGGAGTAGAATGTATCGATCTCAACATGATAATCGAATCGAAGGAAGCGTATATTGCACCTATATTATGTCTTGGCGAATGAGTAACTTCAACATGAGATAAGAGTTTCGCTTACTATGTAGCTGCGTTCAACTCTAGTCGAGGTAATGTAACTTTAGATGTGAGACTAATTTTCTATTGAGCACATACGAAAGTAACATCTAGTTTACTATCACCAATGATTCTGACATAAACGACTGCAGTGGTGATGAAAACACAAGGGATCAAATGTGCGAGATAATGAAGATATTATTTGGCGTTTGGTACAAGGTAAATTTTGTACATCAACTACAAAACTGAATCTATTGTGGCTGAGAACAAACTAACTATTTGAAAAGGGACGTATGGAACATTGTAAACAGAAGGCAAACTACTGACTAGATCATCTACATACATATCTCTTTCAACTGGTATAAGAGCTTGGGGATATCGTTCAGATTCATCTTGGGTTGATTGTTTGATAACTCTCAAACTTGAATATGAAGAAGGTTTCACACCAAAAGTTACAGTGTGCAACAGATGAACTGAAAAGGAATCTCTCGAGTTGAATCTACATGAAATCCTTTGTCATTGTTGATGCTCTTTTAGAATATGGATCTATCCAAACAGTGGTCTCGGTAGTGTAGTGGTTAGCATATCTGCCTATCAAGCGGAAGGCCGGGGTTCGAATCCCCGCCGGGCCACCGTGCTGGGTAATCACACGTAAAAAGGTAAGGCCTCGTTGATCCATTGCTTGCACAAGTTTAGACTACTGAGGGTTGACGTTCGTCAGCTGGTCAACGGAACGAACAATTTTAGAACAACAATAATTTTAGAACAAAAAAACAATTTGCTTCAAATCTGACGTCGCATCAATAGGAAATAATATTGAACTCAATAAAATTTTAAGAGGGTTATTTTGCAATTTTGGACCTGTATGTGAAATATCATTCAGTGATATATTGTTTTCAGTTTTCATGCTGGTATCGAATACTATAGTTATATAGATGAACTATCAGCTTTGGAAACACAGTGGTGTGGTATATAATATGAGGGAATATCTATGAGGTCACTAGGAACGAAGAAATATGGTTTTGGTCGATATAATCTTCAGAATTATCTAAATAAGATTTTTGGAAATTTAACCAAACGTTTTTCTAAAGCGGAAAATCTATTTTTAGCGGGTTCGAATGAGTTTTCTAGTTTTGTTGGGTCGTCTTTGAACGGTAACGCCACTGTATATCGACCACTATGAATTTGTCTTTGAACAAGTTTCCACAGACTTCTTCATTTATGGTAGGAATTGGAGATGAAAAATCTTCCAATTGCCACAATTTCTCCATTGAAGAATTCAGATTCAAGAAAGTACAAAAGGATGGTACGGGAAAACAATTTTCGATGCTGAGAATCTGACCCATTGCTGTATAACCAAGAGTGGTTTCAAAGACTGTAGATGTACCTGCTGTACCCGTGATACGATTTGAGCCTACGATATCGAAGCACCGAATATCCCATCAATATTTCCAGGGGTATGGAAGGATTGGTTTGCCAATGGAAAGTTTTCCAAATGAAATAATGAATCATTGTCGACAACTAGATTTGGCAAAGACTCAGAAATTTCATCAACAAGTAAAACTTCAATTGGAAGGTTTTCACTTGGGTCCGTGTTTGAATGAATTGTCAAATTGGTTCGACCCTTCAAAGGTTTTGTTGTACCACCTATACCGATAACATTCGAATTCATTTTTGTGTACGGCAAACCTAATTTTTCACAACATTCTAATGTCGATAAATTAGACATAGAACCACTTGGGCGAGATGCAAAGTGGACTGTATAATTTTTGCAATGTCAGAAACAAGAGATCGTACCCTTACCTTGGTTACGGCTGCTCTTGGTCTGCAGACTGGTAGTTCTCCTTTCCAGAATGTGAACACTTCGTTCGTTTCTTCTTTGAAATGCCAAATTCCACCCACAATACAATTGTATCCAAAGTTTATTTCGTAACTGATATGAACACGGTTCACAGCGCGAATTATATAAAGAGAAATATGCGGTACACAGCAAAGCATCAAAGTTTCATCTATCGAGCGTTGAAGGTAGTCGGTACTGCCCTTTCGAGAGAGTTTTCTGAACTGCTTTTTTGCGAGAGAGAACTCGCTGTCTCTCTTCCTCATAGACAGCTGGGTTTTTCAAGGGTATTAGAAACCTTGTTTCTGTTTTGATATACGAGGTATTTGAAAATGTCAGAGCAATTGTTCTTGCATTATGGTGATAATGATAAGTGATTTAAGAGTAAAATAATTACACCATTACTGTGCATCAGTCCTGAACATACCGCCCACCTAAAATGAACATTTTAATATTATTCAAGCTAAACTATTTTCCTAAATTATAGACAACACAAACAGAAATATAGAAAAGATTTAATCTTGATTTGGTAGTAGACATACTTTGGAGACTGGTCTCCTCATAGTGCCCCTACTTGTTTTAACCGAAATTACGCGAACAATGCCATCATGACCTTTGTGAACGCTCTCCACTCTTCCCAAAGACCACTTGAGTGGTGGTAATGAATCGTCTTTCAATAAGACCATTGCACCTATTTCGATATTTTTTCCAGCGACCGTCCATTTGGATCGTTGCATCAGAGTGTGTAAATAATCCAGATGCCATTTATCCCAGAAATTTTGATGCATCTGTTGGAGTAGCTGCCACCTAGAAAGTCTCCCCATTTTGATATTTCCCAAATCTGGGTCAGGTAAAGTGTTGAGAGGCTCCAGGGTTAAAAAGTGACCAGGTGTAAGGACTTGGAGATCATTTGGGTCGGAGCTTACAGGAGATAATGGCCTAGAGTTCAAAACCGCCTCAATTTGAACGAGGACTGTATAAAATTCTTCGAAGGTCAGCACTTGACCTCCGACTACCCTAAATAAGTGCGACTTGATGGATTTAATCCCTGCTTCCCAAAGCCCACCGAAATTTGGCGCATGTGCAGGGTTGAAGTGCCATGTAATCTGTTCCTCTTGAGCAGCTACTTTCATAATATCAGCAAGATATTTTGAGGCACCAACAAAATTGCTTCCACAATCGCTAAATACGTGACTGCACCTTCCACGTCTTGAAATAAAACGACGAAGGGCAGCAAGGGATGCTTCAGAGGTTAGATCCGATACTAATTCAATGTGTATAGCTTTTGTGGCCATACACACGAAGATACAAACATAAGATTTCAGAGTCTTTGCACCACGAGATTCACTCATAGTTATATTGATGGGACCAGCCATATCCACACCAACATGAGAGAATGGTTTAAGCTTTGATACTCTAGCCACCGGAAGATCGCCCATTAAAGGTTGAGAACTAGTAGGATTAGTTCTGAAGCATCTGTGGCAATTGGTGATAACTTTTCGAATAGTTCGTTTTGGAGATACGAGCCAATAGCGCTGGAGGAGTAAATTGTGCAGAGTTTGAATACCTGGATGTAAGTAGCGCCTGTGAGTATAATCAATTATGAGTGTTGTCAAACGATGAGAATTGGGCAGAAGAGCAGGGTATTTTTGTTCAAATGGTAGAGATGATCGACTTAGACGTCCGCCCACCCTGAGAAGTCCCTGGGAGCATAAAAAAGGGTTGAGTTTCCTGAAGCTTTTAGGTAAAACCTTTTTTTGCTTCAGAAGGCTAATTTCTTTCGAAAATGCACTTGCTTGAGAGTGTTTGATCAGAATGTTCAATGAAATTTCGAGTTCATCTGGGCTCAAATCAGATATTTTACGATCATTTGCATTTTTGAGGTTATGATAGAATCGTAAAATGTATCCAACTATACGTTGGATTTTGAGTAATGATGAATATCTTTCAATCAATGCTTCCAAGGACGACTCAATCACAGTGGTAGTAAGAGCAACCCGTCTCATTTCTTCCTCAGTTTCATACGGAGATATTTTAAAATGAGACCAATCAATAGAGGATTTTTTGAGCCAATGCGGACCTGCCCACCAAAGGCTGTTATTTATCAATTCCGAGGGCATCAAGCCTCTCGATGCTGGATCAGCAGGGTTGTCTTCGGACATGACATGATGCCATAAAGACGGTGAAATTTTTTCTTGGATTTTAGTCACCCTGTTGGAAACAAAAGTGGCCCATTTATGGGGTGAGCTATGTATCCAGGATAAAACAATAGTAGAATCCGTCCACGCAAAAATTTGATATATAGCAAGGTCGGAACAGAGAATATCATGTACAAATCTGAGAGATTTAGCGAGAAGTAATGCCCCGCACAGTTCGAGCCTTGGAATTGATATTTTTTTCAATGGAGCTACTCTGGATTTTGCATAGACGAGATGAATGGATATATCCCCATTTGAACTATTTATCTTCCGGACATAGACTACACTTGCGTAGCCCTTTTCTGAAGAATCACAAAACCCATGTATCTCAATCATGCACGGTCCACTGTGACCAACGAACCTAGGAATACGAATGTTGGATAGCGAAGGTAGTTCCTGCTTCACTCGACACCAAATCTGTTGAATTTCCTCGGGCGGCTGTTCATCCCAATCCAGACCGATACTCCAAAGGTGCTGGATAATTACCTTGATATATAGAGTGAAGGGTGTCAAATAACCTAAGGGGTCAAATACACGAGCCAATTCTGAGAGTATAACTCTTTTTGTGCACAAATCACTGATTGTTTTTACTTGAAAGCAGAAGGCATCAACCGAAGGGTTCCATTGCAATCCAAGTATTTTGATAGTCGATTCGCTATCAAAATCAAGAGAGAGAGGATTATATTCAAGGGTATCCAAGGGCAGATGGTCCAGCAAAGCGAGATTGTTACTGGACCACTTACGGAGTTCAAATCCTCCTTTTGCGAGGATTAGTATAAGTTGACGCTGACATTCGAGAGCTTCAGATAAAGAAGCTGCACCCGAAACGATGTCATCCATGTACACATCGTTGCACAATATTTTAGCAGCAGATGGAAATTGAGATTGGTATTCTTCTGCTAATTGTAAGAGTGTCTGAATTGCAAGAAATGGTGAACAATTTACACCATAGGTGACAGTTTTCAATCTGAAATCCTGGACGGGTTCAGAGGTAGAAAATCTCCACAGTATTCTTTGGAAATCTACGTCTCGTTCATCCACCAGTATTTGACGATACATTTGTTTGACATCTGCCGTGAAGACGATAGGATGAGTTCAAAATTTGATTAAAATAGATACAATATCACTTTGTAATTTTGGTCCCGCGAATAAAGTATCATTCAGTGAGAGATTATTCGAATCTTTAGCCGATGCATCAAATACAACCCTGAGCTTCGTTGTACTACTATCTGGTTTGAGCACACACAAGTGAGGAATGTAATAAGACGGAGCAAGCAGCTCTTCGAGAGGCACAGCCTCCATATGGTCTAAAACTAAATAATCTCGCATGAAATCGGTATACTGATCACGCATGAGAGGGTTTTTAGATAATCTACGCTCCATAGCAAAGAATCTGCGAAGAGCAACGTCCCGAGATCCTTCAAATATCGGCTTTGAATTACGAAAAGGAAGAGAAACCTTGAAACGTCCTGATGATGTGCGAGAAAAAGTGCTCTTGAAGTGATCTATCACCAAACTATCCTCATCGGAGATGAAAGAAGTTACTGGCACCTCTTCAAGTTCCCAGAACTTCTTGACAACAGTTTCGAGTGCGATATCTGTAGAGGTAAGAAAGGATTGAGTGAGAGCAGGTGGGGGAAGTGAATAATCAACTTGGCCCAATATAACCCAACCGAAAGTAGTGTCTATAGCTACTGTTTTCGCATTAGATCCGCAAATGGTTCTACCTTTCAAAATGTGTCCGAATATTTCGGCACCAAGTAGCATATCTACTGGACTAGAAATATTGAAGTCGGGATCCGCCAACTTCAAGTTTGAAAAAGACGTGAATTTGTCGTGGGGAATATCAACATTGGGCATACTAGTGCAAAGTTTGGGCAGGAGTACGCACTCTAAAACAAATTGTGGCTCAATTATATTGTGAGGTCTGATAGTGCAAGTCACTATTTTTGAGGCTCGTGAAGTAGCCTGACCTATCCCACTGACCAAAACCATCGCATCATTCGGTTTGAGTCCCAATTTATTTGCACATTTATATGAGATGAAGTGTGATTGGCTGGCACTATCTATAATAGCCCGTACTTTTTGAAAGTTTCCATAGCGATCTTTCACCTCAATAAGTGCTGTAGAGGGTAAAACTGTGCTATTTGAGTTAGCAAACAAATTAGTGGAAGTTTGATTTTGTTGTGAAACATCATTCACTAACGACTGAGATGGAGAAATGAGTTCAATATTATTTTGTGTTGGGACGGAATCAGTTGGTACATTTTTCTTCTCAAAATGTAACAAACTATGATGTTTTCCAGAGCAAAACTTACATCGGCTACTGGATGAACATTGTGAGGAATGATGTCTAGAACCTAGACAATTTATACACCATTTATGAGATTTCGACAGAGTGAATCTTTGATTAGGAGATTTAGAAATGAAAACTGGGCAGCTATAAATCATGTGTTCAAGGCTACATAGTTGGCAAGTGAGCTTTTTATTCTGCGAATCAACTAAATACGAAGAGACTTTTTGTTTAGAATTATAGTGCTGAGAACCACTACTCTTATTTTTTGTAAAACCAATTTTTCTTGGAGAATGAGAATCAGATTCACCAACCGTATCGACCGCTAAGCATTGTTTACTAAGATAGTCAACCAATTCCTGAAACTGATTATCATCTGTTAATTTTGATCCATATTCTCGTTCAAATCGCATGGCTGTATCAGTGTCCAAGCGATCTATTAACATAGTGAATAATATGAAATCCCATTTTTTCACAGGATAGGAGAGATTTTCCAACACTGCAACATTTTCACAAAAAATATCTAACAGATTATGAAGAGCAAGGTTATCAGCACAATCTATTTCTTTTGTTTGCTCAATAGCATGCCAATGAGAGCTAGCAATCAAACGTTTATTATCATAGCGCTTTAATAAAGCATTGTAAGCCACTATGTAGTTTTGAGCAGTCAAAGGAATCACTTTAACTAAATTAAATGCACCACCTCTCAACGACAGTAATAAATAATTGAATTTCTCGACATTGGAAAGTGAATCATTATTATGTATCAAGCTATCGAAAAGATCTTTGAAGGTTTGCCAATTTCTTGCAGTGCCATCAAATTTAGGAATTTCTATTTGAGGAAGTTTAACATTTTGTTGCTTCATAACAGCACCAGTGGTATCTAAGCTCAAAGAGATATTTTTATTATCATCAAACAACTGACTGAAGATGGCCTGACAGTGAAAGAAATCATTTTGAAAGTCGACGAATATCGCATTTTGAGCATCTAAATCACCACCATCCTGTGTAGATACCACAGAAATAATGGAATAGTGAAGCTGCTCAAAAGCTGCTAAAATACTATCCATCTGTCTAGCCCGACATTTAAAATTAGCATGATATGATTTATCTGTGAGAGAACAATCAGCGATCTTCTTCAATTCACTTAGTTTAATTTTTTCAGTCTCCCTCTGTGCTAGGAGTTGCTTCAACTTCTTACTTTCCGACATTTCAGAGAAGAAAAAATATATTCTATATCAAGTGTACGACAGAAAATAAATTGGAGATAGACGTTCACGGTAAAAACATCCACAATCCTGTACGATCGCTGGAGTTCAATTTATATTTAAAATGAGTATAATATGATTTCTAAATAGGCAGAAACAATATCCTACCTACAAACAACTTAGGTAGAGGAGAGAGGTCACCAGTTCGACGTGAATTAACAATTTGCGATTTTCAAACTACTTATGCGAGAGTGAAAATATTATAATTTTGAGTTCGAATAAATTTACTAAATTTTGAAAATGCTCAGTGCTGCGAGAGGCGATACGATTTGAACTGGACTGACCGAGAGTGTGGGCGTGACCTGACCGTGAAGGTTGCGCGTTCGGTTTCAACTGACGATTGTTGAGAAGCTAGCGAAGCGACGCAAAAAAACGAACATGAATTCACAATAATGCAAGAAAAACTGCGAAAAAATTATATCCGGCTCGAAGGACCAAATCATGGGCGAGATGCAAAGTGGACTGTATAATTTTTGCAATGTCAGAAACAAGAGATCGTACCCTTACCTTGGTTACGGCTGCTCTTGGTCTGCAGACTGGTAGTTCTCCTTTCCAGAATGTGAACACTTCGTTCGTTTCTTCTTTGAAATGCCAAATTCCACCCACAATACAATTGTATCCAAAGTTTATTTCGTAACTGATATGAACACGGTTCACAGCGCGAATTATATAAAGAGAAATATGCGGTACACAGCAAAGCATCAAAGTTTCATCTATCGAGCGTTGAAGGTAGTCGGTACTGCCCTTTCGAGAGAGTTTTCTGAACTGCTTTTTTGCGAGAGAGAACTCGCTGTCTCTCTTCCTCATAGACAGCTGGGTTTTTCAAGGGTATTAGAAACCTTGTTTCTGTTTTGATATACGAGGTATTTGAAAATGTCAGAGCAATTGTTCTTGCATTATGGTGATAATGATAAGTGATTTAAGAGTAAAATAATTACACCATTACTGTGCATCAGTCCTGAACACCACTGTCAATTAGGAATCGAATATTATGTTGTTTATTCCAGCGATCGAATACTTAAACTTTAGCTGTACTCAACGAAACTATTTTCGATTGATTGATTTCTGTAGAATTCTTTGTGCAATGAGTATGACTATTTTCCTGGAAAGATTCTAATTTATTTTTGGTACTTGTAGAGGAATGGTTCAATGAATTGTCAGAGGGATAATTCTTTCCATTTTCAGTTTTATTTTTATCATATCTGTGAAGTGGCTTCATGAAAACTAACATCTTTTTTATTGCTCACATAAAACAAGGTAAACCCAATATATGACATCCCTTTCCTTAAGCTACCCATATCGCAACCCAACATCTATGGCAAATATAACAATATCCAATTCTACAAAACAAGTCTATCCGGTGCTCTCAGCTGGCTACGTCTTCTTTAATGACCCAACCTCGTCAGGAGGTTAATTTTTTTTTCTTCAAGATTCTTGGTCACAATATCGTTTGAAACATTTTCATTGCTACCTTTATCATTTCCGTCTACTGCCGTTTCATAATCTGAACATTTTGTATCATCTACCACATCTCTACTCAAATCCGAACGTGGAACAATTGCAACGTTATTATCTGATTTAGAACTTTGTGACAAGTTGATACTCGCAGCTTTGTTCCTCTTGATTTGATCAGTATGCCTTTTCCAAATTGATCCACATTCGGTTTTTACCAAGAAGGTTTTTTGCCCGAATTTCTTATGATCTCACCTGAACACCATTTTTCTTTATTTGCACGGTGATCTCTAACAGACACCCGGTCTTTTTCTGTGAAATGTTGCATTTTTTTATTTCCATAGTATTTTTGCTGATAATTTTGTTCAGACTCAACTATAGCCTCAGTGGAAGGTTATTAAATATCAAATTTGCTTCTCAAACTACGACCTAAATAATTTTGATGGTTTTTCAGCTGTTGTTGAATGAGGAGTGTTTCTGTATTGGAATAAAAATCTATGAACTATAAGATGAGTATCCAAAGATGGATTTTCAAATTTGCTTTTGATAATTGCATTTTTCAATAGCTTTACTGCATTCACCTGCTTGCCCAATTGTACGTGGATAGTACGGAGCTCCCGTCAGATGGTTAATACCACTCTGTTAAAAAAAAATTGGAATTCGTAGCCCGTAAAAGTTTTCGCATTGTCTGTACAAATTTCTGAAGGTAAACCAAATCTTGTGAATAGTTCTCTGAAATTTTTTATCGTCGCTGAGGCGGTAATATTGAGCATTTCAAAACACTCTATCCATTTGGATGTAGCGTCCTCTACTACCAAAAACCTTTCATTATAACAAGGTCCAAAAAAATCTGCATGTAATCTTGTTCATGGAGAATTAGGCCATTCCCAAACTGACAACGGAGATTTGATGGTGTTTGGTAGAAGTGTACAACAAATTATGCAAGAACTTGCAATATTTTCAATTTGATTATTCATTGAAGGCCACCAAACATAAGCTCTCGCAAAACTCTTCATTTCCACCATACCCATGTGTGTAATATGTAATTCGTTCAAAATAGGATTCCAGAATTTTATGGTACTATTATCCTATAGCCCCACATCAAGCATTCTTGTTCGATTGCGATTTCATTTTTGCGTACAAAAAATGGTTCAAACTCATCACTGGGGCATTTTTTGGCCACCCATGACGTACATAAAAAAATACTTTACCGAGAATCGGGTCTACAGCTGATTCTCTCCTTATTAGTTTGAGGTCTATTGATGAATTTGACTCTTCAACATATTTCAGAAAATAGTGCTCGTTTTTCAAGTCTGAAGGTTCTTACAGCTCCGTATCAGGTATAGGCAATCTTGACAAAAGAACGGAATGATTTAGATTCGAATTAACAAACTTGATATCGTAATCAAATGCTGACAAAGTGTAAGCCTACCGCTGCGAACGATTCGCGGCAAACATTGGCAAACCTCGCTTTTGACCGAAAATAGCCAATAACGGCTTGTGGTCGGTAAATAATGAAAATTTTCTGCCAAACTAATATTGAAAAAAAAATTACTCCAAAAATGATAGCTGCTGCTTTCTTTTCTATTTTAGAATACCTAGTTTCCGTTGAATTTAGAAGTCTGGATGCGAAAGCTATGGGTTTTTCAGTATTGTTATCAAAAATATGTGAAATAGTAGCTCCCAACGCATATTGAGGAGCATCAACGCTGAGTTTAATTTTTTTTTCCGGATCGTAATGTGTGAGAACTGAACTTGAACGTAAGAGTTTTTTTGCATTTTCGAAACTGATATTACATTCATCAGACCAAAGCCATTTTGTATGCTTTTCGAGTAATTTGTACATAGGTTCTAAAACTTGGGATATTTTTGATAGAAATTCACAATAAAAATTAATCGTGCCCAAAAAGGACTTCAGTTCCGTTGTTGTTTTCGGTATCGGTGCTTTCACTATTGCCTGAACCCGTTCTTCTGAAGTACGCCAACCTTTCTCGTCTATGACATGTCCTAAATAATTAATAGAATCTTCAAAAAACTAACACTCTTCTTTTTTACTTTCAACCCACACCTTTGCAAAATTTTGAAAGTGGTTTCTACACGCTTCAAATGTTCATAATCATCAGTTCCGGTTATTAAAATGTCGTCCAGATAACATATTATGCCCTGTTGATGAAATATCTGTTCCATTATATTATGGAAAGTGATTGCGTACGGCAAACGGGTATAAAAAAAACAACCCCTTATGGGTTGTGATGGTAACTAGCTTCAGTGACTCAGGTTTCAAGACTACTTGTTGGTATGCTTCTGACAAATCAATTTTAAAGAATTTTCGACCACCCTGTAACTGACTGAATAAATACTCAATTCTGGGAATCGGAAAATATTGATTTTCTAATTGTGAGTTCAAAGTAATCTTGAAATCTCCACAGAGTCTAATACCAGCATCTCGTTTGAGAATCGGAACGACAGGAGTTGCCCACTCTGAAAACTCCACCGGAATTGATGTTCCATTTTGTACCAAAATATCTAATTCCGCTTCAATTTTCGGTTTGATCGCAAACAGTACCGGCCGGGCCTTGCAAAAGTTAGGAGTTGCATTTGGTTAAATTTTCAGTGAAACCTCAAATTTATTGAAAGTTCCCAGTTTATCATCGGAAATTTCTTTGTATGAATCTATTGAAGACGATATTCTATCAGAAAAACTTCCTTGAAATGGGAATGCTCATTAAAATTAATGTTACAAAATCCGATATTGAACATCTTCATTTCATTTCTACCCAGCAAAGGTGGTCCCCCGTTTTGAATTACATACAATTTCATTTGGAATTTATCATTTTTGAAAACGACACACACTTTTGAAAATCCAAGTGGTTTGAAAATTATACCTACATAATCCCTAAGAGACAGATCATTCTCATGAAGAATGTTATTTCGAAAATGTTTCCTGAATAATTTTTCAGATATCGCTGAATGAGGAAAACACGAATCAATTTCGAAAGTCATCGGTATATTTTCTACTAATAATTTAATGAAAGCGGGTTTGACATTTCCCTACGAGTCATCACGATCAAATTGTAAATCAGAAAAATCACCATTATTTACTAATTCTGTTTGACATGAAAGTGTTTCGCGAATACAAAATATCGAATCATTATTGAGTTCGTCCATACTATGGTTATCCATCAAAAAAAAATGGCCAGACCTTCGGCATTGGGGAGCCAGATGTCCTTTCAAACCACACTTGTGGTAAGTGCATTCCTTGTATGAACATTCGTGAGCCGAGTGATTGAATCTACCACAAACTGAGCACTTACTTGATCTCATCTGGTTGCTTACCCTCCCTGGATGAACCTGATGGTGCTCGTCCACTGGAATTTGTTGGCATCCTAGATTATGACTGATACTGCCCGTTTGTTGGTTTTTTGGGATGAAAAACTTGACGACTGAAATTCACTTCCGATTCTTCTTTTATTTTAAGCTGTTTCAAATTTACTCCAAACCTTTCCCTAACTGCTCGCTCCTTCAAGGCAGACTCTTTCGAAAGTCCTAATTTCACCACAGATTCCAATGTAACCGTAGCAGTCGATGCATCTTCCTCAAACAATCTGTCCATGATTTTCTCACTGTTAATGCCTATCACGAACACGTCACGCATAACTGTTTTCAACTCGGTACCGAAACCACATTTTGAAGCCAGGTTTTTCACTCTGGACTCCCAATCAGAAACACTTTCGTTTAAATTTTGTTGTGCTGAATAAAATTTCAGACGTTCCGCAAAAAAAGATTTGACCGGCGAAAAATGATTTTCAAGTACTTTCGACAGTTCACTATAACTTTTCTTTTCCGGCAAATCTGGAACACACAAATTTATCAGCAGAATGTAACACTATTCTGATAACATATTAAGGAGAATGGCTTTTTTTCGTTCCTCATCATCGACTTTATTTGCTATAAAAAACTGCGATAGTCTTTCACAAAATACGGTGAAATCCGATGATGTCGGGTCAAAGGTGTTCAATGTTCCCAATAATCCTGAATTGGAAGCCATTTGAATATTCTCCTGATATTCAATATTCCGATAATCTGATCAGAATTTTTATCAACGAATTTCAGGTATCGATAAGTATCCTCGTCGCCAATTTGTTGTATCACAGTATACAAAATATTCAGCGATAGAAATGAAAGATTTGAACAATTTCGACTGCTACTTTATTCACGAATTTTTACACTGCGCAAATTTGCCGACCGTTCTCTGGCATGTCTAGGTGGCTCCATAAAAACTAACATCCTTTTTATGACTAACATAAAACAAGGTGAACCGAATATATAACAAGATCTATACTGAATAATTCTCATCACCACAGAGGGATATGATGTAGTCCTATGATTATATCAGGATTCATCGAGAACAAGATGAGGATATTTTTTCTACACTGCACTCGCAATACGTGGGGAAATCCTAAGGACGTAACACCGTAATGTTACTCGGGAGGTCCTGAAAAAGTCAACTGTGATGAAATTGGGATATCGGGATCCCAACTGGATATCAACGAAATATATCCTGTGAAGTGACTGGCATCGACCTCGGGATAGGGTGGCGATTAGTACGCCAGGATGTTCTGCGGAGCTACATAGGCACTATTATAATG
Organism: Zygogramma bicolorata; assembly: GCA_032362365.1. Taxonomy (NCBI): domain Eukaryota; kingdom Metazoa; phylum Arthropoda; class Insecta; order Coleoptera; family Chrysomelidae; genus Zygogramma; species Zygogramma bicolorata. Next base: position 1,144,874 of record JAVJAQ010004813.1, on the reverse strand, counting down.
TCTTACGGACATTTAGGGGATGATTTATGAGAACTTAGGTAAAAATGAATGATGAAATTGGGATATCCTGAGGAAAATGTGTGATATCTGGGATTGCTGGAGATTGAATGAAACTAAATCATATACAAATTATGAAACACCAACAAAAATTAATTGGCGCTCCAGGGCGACTTGAATAATTCCAGTGGCGCATTTGCTTTTTCAGCTGCAGGAAAACCCGGAAAAACCTGCAGCACCACTTCATCTGAAGATTTTGATCTGCCAATGTACTCTCTCTCATAGAATGAAATGTAGGGTATCTCCTGAGGCTTCAATGAATTCGAGATATCGCCAGGAAATTTAATGACATTATTATAACGAACGCGATTCCAACGGAACAAGCGTACCGAAAATGTGATGACTGTTGGAGTGATAGGTGGTTGTAAAAAGTCAGGAAGGAGTATTTCTCACATCAAGATTCTCCAAAGCAAGAAACATATCATGATTCTTTTATGCTGAATACTAAATGGAGATGATACATGTGCTCAAAATCATCATAATAAATGAAATATTAATGGTTGAGGTGTTGCTGAGATTTGTATCTCTTCAAATAATTCTGCTACATATCCGCATCTAAAAAATTTCCTGAATGAGTTCAATGAATATTTGAGAGACCTCATGTGTGGTTTCGATGAATGATTGAATGTTTTTTTTCGTAGCTGCGCGATAAAAAGTTATCCAGAATTGATGACCTGTTTGCTGACCATGAAAAATAAGTCATTTTTACATTTGAAAAGTGCCTCTTTATATTTCAGCAATTTTATACATACCTGTTCCCCTGCTTGTAGCATGATGAAATCCCATTTATTTGCTAGATTTTTCTTCAAATTATTGTATGTTTCTTGTTCATAATCCTCGAGTCCATGCCTCTGTTTATTCCTGAGGGTTCTTTTTGCTAGATATATCGCATATTCCACATTATCTGGAGGTCTGTTCTGCCAAGGCCAATAATAGGGAGTCTAAAAATGCGAGTACATCAATTACACTCATGACTTTGAAAACATTTCCCGTCATTACCTGGAATCTATACAATGAGCTATCATCTTTGACAATCAAGTTTTTTGGGTCATTTATGGGGAAGAAGTATCCATATTGGCAGAGTTGATTGGCTATGTTGAGCGCCTCTGAAAAGGAAATGATTACCAATTTGTTTGGGGTAATCAAATGGAGTACTGAATAACTCACCAGATTCTTCGATTCCAAGACGCTCTATTAACCATTCAATCAAGTCATATCCTGCAACACAAAAAGATTCAGAATATTATCGTATTGTCATCAATATTTGGTGAATATTGGATAATCAGTTTGGACAGAGAATCCAGTCAATGACCATTTTCCCGTGTATTCATCCCATACAGCACCGATATTCATAAAAAGTTGTATTTGAGTTCTACTTACCATCTGTTTCAAAGTCTACCCTGTTCCAGGGGTTGATTCGAGATGGATGCACCCCTTCTTGAAGGGTGAAAAATTTTCCATTGAAAATTAATGCGGAAGTCGATAAATTGACTGATTCTAAGCAACTTTTGTACTTTGGAGTTTTTTCTGAAAGGCAATATTTTCGACCCATTCGCGAGTGAAATGGTCAGTTTTCAGGCAAAAAACACGTTTTCAGATACTTTTTTACGAATAACTGGAGAAATATGCATTGAATCGAAAAACCTGTTGAAAGCAAAATTAAAGCTCATAAGAAACCAAAGAAAATCGTGTATTTATGATGCAACGATTTTTTTCAAAGGTGTGGAAGAAAGGGGGTAAAAAATGGAGAACGACATTATTCCATTCATATCTCGCTTAGTTTTGATTCTTGAAACTTTTCAAAAAAATTAAGATGAAGGTTTTCAGAGGATTTCAAAAAGGTTTCATGAGTTTTTCCCGAAAAATGCATTTGTTTTTGCTTATTGTAGAAACTTTCATTTTGGCGTTTAAAAATACGAATCAGAATCGGATTATTCTGTATTGCCCAAAGAATGTTATTCTTATTGTCAAAGTTATCCTCAATGTAGAAAAATTCGATATTTGTCACGAACAAATTGTGGAATCGCCTCAGTTACAAACGAATCAAAAAACAGTCACAGCTCATAAAATCAACTCTCAACAAGTAATAATTCCGTATGTATTGGGTCTGCATGCATCAAAAATTCACGATTCTCTTTGTTTTTCATAATCTATGATTTTGCCCTTCGCAGCATTTTGATCAAATGCATATTTTTTCAGTTATTTGCGATGAAGAATCTGAAAACGTGGTTTCAGCCTGAAAACCGACAATTTCATTCGCGAATAAATAGAAAAGAATTTCGTTTCAGAAAAAACTTCAGTAAATAATAGTTACTCAGAATTTCTGCACTTATTTTCAATGAGATTTTCATATCCCCACGAAGGGGTGACATTCACCCTAAGGAAAAAACAACCCCCTGAACAGGAAAGACTTTGAAATAGATGTTAAGTGGAACCTGAATCTAAATTTCTATAAAAATCGGTGCGGTATGGGATAAATACACAGTTTAAATGTTTTTTACCGTCATTGACTGGATAGGAGTGAGATTGAGTTGAAAGACAGTTTGGAATGGTTAATGGAATTTCAGTGTGAATGAAATCAAATTTCAGTATTTTTATATAAGAGTATCCACTCTCCATAAAAAATATCAAAACCCAATAAACTCTCAAACATCAAAATTATGGATGTAGCCGTTACTACGTTATTGAAGATCATCATGTAAATGAAGAATAAAACTTGCTATGTTTTCAAACCACTCATTTTCACATACGCGGTATAAGAAAAAAGGAAGCTGCATTCCTCATTTCACACGGAAAGAGTCGTAGATCATTTTTCAGTTGCGCACTCTGCTATCTTATTCACTTCTAATATTTTCTCATGCGGTTGTGAACAGGATTTTATTAAATTACACATATCTAGCCTTTACACTATTGCTGCTTCATATTGTCCTGAATTGACTGAAATTCCTCTGAAAGACTCTTCCAAAGTAGTTCAAATCGTTCACTGTTTGTTAGCTCTTCTATTATGGCATTTCATATTTTTACATCGTGTACTGTAAGACTATCAGAGACTAAAGTGTAGAATTCCAATAATTGTTGAGGAGATTGTCGGTAATGATAAATAAGGCTGACACTGCTGACTAGTGGTTAAAGAACTACCGATGGATCGAAAGAGATTCGTCCAACAATTGTCCACTTCTGCAAGTGAGGTGAGTTATGAATACGAAGTTGATCGAGAGAATCGACAGTTCAGATTCCGAGTCCACAACCGGCACTTTTCCTTGCCGCCTGAGATATGGTCCAACTTCCAGTGTTATCGAGGAGGTTAAAGACCGAATATAGCTTCTCACTTGCAAAAAATGATCAAGTAACGCGATTCTTCGCCCCCTCCAGAGATATTTCTCCTCTAAAATTGGAAACAGCTGTAACTAGGCAACCAAGGACGATAGAATGATGCGGTTTGTTTTAATATGGTCAGAATCGATCATTCATTGAGTCTTTCCGGGGGTTCTTGGAGCCGAAGTCGAAAATTGATTTCAATTTGTTCATGATCACCTGGCTATGTTTCATCAGTCATGCCGTGTCTAGTAGCTCGTTCAGCAGGTGGAACATTCGCCATTCTTCATCAGGGGTACACGAAGCCCTCTGTGGGGCATGATAACCTCATCATATCTCAGGAACGGAGAGTTAGAGCGGCACCAGTCTTTTTGCGGCAATATCACTGCATGGTACGGTCGCTTGAAATGCTTACTAATATGAGCGATCTGCACATGCGAATCAACGAAGCTCACTAATTGATCTGTTACATTCATATTCAAATCATTATGTTTTTTTATAAATACTGCCATCACATGAGTTCATGAAAATCACATATTCATCTGGATTACGTATTACACATAACCACTTCAATCATATTCTGCTTCTTCCTTGACTATTCCGACATTTTCCTCGTATATATATTTGAAGTGGAGGAAACTAAGAAAAAACCCGTGGAGTTTGAGAGTATTTCACTCATTTGAACACTTCCATTTACACCTCTTCCCACAAGCAATAGTCTTTTTTATGCACCCACAGTTGCCGCGACACAGTTGAAGCAAACTTCACTCGTGTACGTGGCGCATTGTCCAGTAATTTGTTTTTTTCAAGGAAGACACTCCAAAATTGATGTATCTGATCTGAAATCACAAAAATATAAACAATAATGTAACCTTTATTATATTTGCATCATCGCGCCGATCTTTTATTTTTACTTTCTTCCATCTTCACGTCACTTGAACAACATTGAAAAGAACATATTCGATTCCTTCAATTCGAACACTGCAAACGGGGCCTTGGAAAAATTCCTGAGGTATTGGATGCATCTGTGGGCCTATCCGAGGGAAAAATTTAAGGACTCAAACCTGTTTTTTTCTAGTTGTTTTGTATGAGTATTGTACGGCGTGTGAGTATTCCTGAAGGAAAGTCGAAAAGATGAAAATCTGTAAGATGATGCAGATATTATAAATGTTATCCATATTGTTTGAATCTTTGTGATTTCAGATCAGACTTTGGTCCATCAATCTTGGAGTACCACAAGCACTTTCCTGAACACATGAAACCTCTGAACTCCCCACAGCGAAATTATTTTTCCTTCATATGATTCGCGCATCGTACTTGACTCAACTATTTTTTCAGACTATGGGGCCTGGAGATTGAGGCTGGCAACGAAGGTCTGATGGTGTGAGTTGGGAGTGAAATGTAATTTGTTCTTTTATTATTCATGATTTTGATTATGTTCAATATATCTCAGGGTTCTTTTAATTAATTTTCTCTGAACATGTATTGATTTTTTGTGTTGAGAGATTCTTGTGTGAAGTGAATACTGTACTTTACCAATAATAGAACATTCCTCTGCACCTTTGGTGGATTCAGCAGGAAAGCAATACGAAAAATACTAGTCAGATAAGTTATAGAATCCATCAAAAAACAATGTTGAAATGGATAAACACAAAAAATGTCAAGAGTGTGATTATTCAATGATACAAGCACTCAAACAAACATATAAGTGAGTTGTTCCTAAATAATTCCTTCACCAATGTTCAAATTCACACTATAAGAAAATATTGAAGAACTTAGATCGAAGCGCTCAAAACCATTATGATATTCGCAATCGAATATTATCGTTCTACGAAACGCTCGAATTGGTAACTCCGTGTGATAATATAACTACTCTACCTGATTCTACCGTTCTGTGATTCGAAATGTTCCATGTCATGAATAGTCTTCAGCCAATTTATGTGTGAAAACTTTATTGTGAGTGGCTCTACTCCGTACATGATTTTCAGACCGAATATGGCAGTAACAAACTACAAAAAAACAAATATAACTCAGTTCAGAGCTTGCAAGTAGTTGATCTAAAAAGGAAAAAATTAACACTGCCTGCATTCAGATCAAAGCGATATATTTCGAATGAAACAATATCGGTGTTGAAAATACCCAAACAAAGTCTCGTCGGCAGTCCTTATAGCAACTCCTTTTTGTTGGACTCAAAAACATGAAACAAGACTCTTGTGGACAATAGAGGAGGCGAAACAGAAAATAAACAAATTCGGACAGGAAAACGAAAGTTTCAAGGAAAAAGTTGGATATCTTGAAATAGAGAGTAAAAAGAAGAATTTTATAGTTTTCGGATTGAATAAGCCATGTGGGGAGATAACGCCTGAATTCATTATCAATGAAATAAAATAACTAATCGACGTCGAGATGAATCAAAGTGAAATTAGCGACCTGTACACAATAGGAAGAGGACAAAATCGTGTAAATTGAACTGAATAACAATTTTCAAAGAAGCTTGATCTTGAAAAACTGTTTCAAGCTCAACCCTTTGTCGGCCGTCGGTACTCAAAAGTACCACATAGTTCAAACAGTTGTAAAAGCCAGATATATTCAATATGGTGGTGAAGCGCTTATCGGGACGACTGGGTACCAGATTCTCTATACAGTAATTTTCATTTCGACTAATGGGAGGGCGCACTACGCTTTGATAGCTGTCATTCAGTAGTGCATGTCAGGCCTATTTCGAGTTCATAACGGGTGAATTATTTTAGTGGTTACTGACGATCTAGTATTTAGCAGATAAGTAATTGTAATTGAGTGTAATTATGGGTTTTTCATATTCACCGGTGATTTCTATAAGTGAAAAAATAGAACTTTTTCTCAATATCTTTTTATGTGAACACTAGGTTCATCTGAGCTAGTGGTTCTTATAAGTACCGTCGGGTCATTGAGAACGATTTGCAGTTTTGGAATTCTCTTGAAATAATCAGTGGAGTTGGCCCTCATATATGTTTCTTTGTACCAGGTCATGGACAAACAACAGTCTAGTTGGTATTGGGAGCATTCATTGACTGATGAGGAGCTATTAGCTGAAGCACAGCGTATAGAAGGCGATACAGTATGTGATATTGAGCTGGATAACAATTTCCAAACAGATGAGGAAGATGAACCAGAGGATGATATTTTGGACAATACCGATTCACTTGATGATATTGTTTAGATAGATGAGAACGAGACAGAACAATCTCTAGATATAGAACAAATACCATCTTCAACTGACAGAGACAATGAGAATGACGTAAGAATGGTTGGTAAAAAAAAGAAGAAGATACTGAAATCGACCGAAAATGAAGAAAAAGAGATTGAAATACGGACATTCCCAAATATGAGTATACCGAGGGTCCCAATGCTGATGTTTTTGATGATTGTCTTACACCCACAGATGTATTTTTGAAATTTATCAAACCTCTGCTTGAGAATATTGTATACCAAAGTAATCTTTACGCTGTGCAGCGAGACAGAAATCTAAATATGAGAAAAAAAAGAATCACTTGCTTTCATAGGAATAAATCTACTGATTGTCTATCATGTTTTACCATCATGGAGGAACTACTGGTCAGGAAGCTCATATTTAGGATTGCCTCTAGTTTCAAACACAATGAGTAGACAAAGATTCGATGACATTCTTTCCAACTTACACCTAAATGATAATTCAAAGATTCCCGATAATAATAGAGACAAGCTTTATAAGTTGAAACCAATGATTGATTCCCTGAATAATTCCTTCCATGCTTTCTCTAAAGGTACAAGACATCTCAGCATTGATGAATCTATGATAGCCTTCAAAGATAGGAGTTCTATAAAGCAGTATGACCCAATGAAGCCAATCAAAAGAGGGTATAAAATTTGGTGTTGTGTTGACAAAAAAGGTTATATTCTGCATTTTGACGTATACCAGGAAAAAGACGGCGATGACAATGAACCTGGATGATCTGAGTGGGGATTGGGGAAAGAAGTTGTTTTGAAGCTCAAGAAAAATTATTTGGGAACCAACCGGATTGTTTTTTTCGACATTTTTCTTACTTCTGTGTCTCTTTCAGAAAAGTTGAAGGTTGAGAAAGTATTGGCGTGTGGAACCATCAGATGTAATAGAAAAGGGACTCCAAAAAACCTAACCGTCGGTAAGACGTAAAACGTGGAGAATATGACTACCGATTAAATTCCGCAGGAATTGGATTTTTCAGATGGCGAGAAAATAAAGTTGTCAACCTGGCAAGTAATTTCCATGGAAATGAAAAAACCGTTGTGAATAGAAAAAAAAAAGATGGAACCTGTATAGAACTCCCATGTCCCACCATTGTGGTTTATTACAATAAATATATGGGCGGAAAAGACAAAGCTGATCAACTTATTATGGGTTGAAGAGGCGATCTAAAAAATGGTGGCACAAAATATTTTGGGGCCTGATGGACGTCGTATTTGTGAATGCATTCGTGTCATATTGCAGTCTTTTTGATAAGATATCGTTATTGGAATTCAGACGAGGAGTAGCATTGGGAATGATGACTAAAAAATTGTGTCCATCAAATAGAAAAAGAAACAAACGACTCTCATCTGAAACGCAAAACTGGATCAATAAAAGGAGAAAAAACAAGTTTTCCATTCCAAATGATATGCGTTTATCAAATAGAGGGGTACATTGGCCTAAATACGTGCCTCAAAGAGGTCGTTGTGAAGTTTGTAGTACAAAACATGTACAATCTCGACCGCATTCAAAATGTATGACATGTAATGTTTTCTTATGCTGTTTTGAGAAAAGAAACTGCTTTGTAGAATACCATGAAGTTGATATTCAATAGTTTTTATATCAATTAGGAGAGATAAAATAAATCTGTTTCATCTGATGGGCTTGCATATTTTCTAAATTTGTTGAGAACTTTCAAAAAATTTTTGGATTATTGCCCAACGGTACTCAGGAGTACCACTGAATTTTTCGAAATATCGTTTTTTCAAAATTGAAAAAAATTATTAAACTAATTTTCACCCCACTTCCTAATAGTGGGCAACAAAGGGTTAAAGGTACACACATCAAAATTGCTAACGATCTGACATTCAAAAAAAGACAGGAAGGAACAGTATTAAGAAAACACCTCAATCTCGCTCGCCTAGACGGAATTAACAGGAACTGCTTCATAAGGGGAATTGAACTTATAGTTGATGATGAATGTTACTCACCAGAAGAACTGGAAAAAAGAACGAAATTGAGAAAGACGCAGCTCACTCAAAGCGAACAGTGCTCCTTCTACACCAATATTTTTAAACACGAACAGCACAAGAAGCAGCGTCTCAACCGATAGTAAACAAAACCAATAACAAAAGAGAAACATACAGAAAGGTTACAGAAACACCGAAGATTATAAAACAGACGAAGGAAATGTTTCCACCGGTTTACAGAAGGCTACTTGGAGCCGAACTAGATCCACCACCACAAAAAGGTCCTAAATATTGTGTTAGTACATAAGTGACCTATCTGTGACTCTGGTGTATAATCTAGACTATAACATAACATGAAATTATCGAAATAGTAAAAACTTTTTGCCCTCATAAAAATATGAACCAATATATAAACGAAGTCACTGATTAAGATCCACTCACATTAGTGGCATCAAGTATACAGGAATGTAAGAGCCATTTGAACATCATTATTTCACTTCAAGATTAGCAGTATAGCAAAACATTTTGACGAATTATTGGTATTTCTCAATAAATTTAAGGATTTTTTTGATTGTATAATACTGACAGAAACTTGGGAAATAAAGAATGAAAACCTCTTTGATATACGTGGATACGAAAGCATTTATACTGGGAACCCAGTAAATCAAAACGATGGGGTTACTGTATATATTCACAAAGAGCATAGAAATGAGAACAATATTGAGAAAATCGGAATTCTGAGTGTTGTCAAGACGAAAACATTTTCATACAAGAAGCACATAACTATTACGGCAGTGTATAGACTACATTGTGTAGATAAAAACGTATTCATAGAGGTTTTCGAAAACTATTTACAAACACTTGATAAATCTGATATTCAAATACTAGTTGGTGGTATAAATATCAAGATACGAGAAACGAACCAAATGGTTGGAGATTATCTCAATGTTCTTTCTCAGTTTGGATTTAAATCATACATAAATGAACCCACACGAATTCAAGGACAAACCAACACATGTATTGATCATATTTTTATGAAAAATAATTTTTTTCAAGATAATGAGGTGAGGGGCATGATAATTGAGTCAAAAAGTTGAGTCGATTATAAAATGCTAGAATTACTGACAAGAAGGGAAGACTGGGATAGTAATTTCAGCCACAATACCGATGTTGATAATATGTCTGGAATTTTAACAATATAAATAAAATAATGAAAAGGGTCACAGGTCAAAAACTTTTACCATTCCTACAATACCAATCATAAAAGACCATGGATCACATCAGAAATGATTTTGTGGATAAACACAAGGGACGAACTATTTAAGAAATATTCTAAAAAATCCTCAGAAACGTTCAATGACTTTCGCAGAGAGACATCATATAATTTCAGCTTTCCAATTCGGTATTCAAAATGGACGATCTACCTCTGATGCCATAGTTAACTTAGTCACACAAATATATGAACACTTAGATAAGAAACGACCATGCCTTGAAGTATTTATCGATTTGGCCAAGGCTTCGATACCATTCGTCATGACAAATCACTGTTAAAATTAAATAATCCTGTTATCAGACGTCTGGCAAATAATCTAATTAGAAACTACCTTGAGTACAAATGGTTGAAAGAGACGGCGTACTGAGCGACCAATTAGAAACTAAATACGGAGTTCGCCGGGGTACTGTTTTAGGACCAATCCTGTTCATATTATATATTTAAACGATATTTTGTCCATATGCTGATGATACAGTAGTTGATGGAACAACCTGCGAAGATGTAATATCTCACACAAGAAACGATATTGACAATATAGTAAATTGACATGATGATAGTTTACCGATGATAAATACTGATAAAACAACTTACATTTCATTTTGTAGTGACGGTTATGATTTTACCAATGCACAAAACATCAGTATTCATTCAAGTAGCAGAAATGAGAACTTATCTCTGAAAAAATCTAGTTCAGTGAAATATCTCGGAATACACATTGACCAAAATCTTAAGGGGAAAATACATGTAGACTATTTTTGTCTCACTATCAATGATTCGCGCAGTATATATTTTTCGTTAGTTCAGTCTCTCTTGATGTATGGAAATCTAGTATGGGGTGGGGTCTATAGTACAACTGCACAACCGCTTATGGTTCTACAAAAACGATTTCTCAAAATTATCTACAATTTAAATTTTTACGATGCAGAAAAACTGTAAGTCGTCTCCATAATTTAATATTTGAAGGATGTAAGAACGGTGATTCACTACATGTTTCGAACCCACATAGGTTCATCATCAGCTGAATTAACATTCGATTCTACAATGGAGGAAGAATAATATAATATTAGTTGATACTATGAAGTATAAAATTACTTACATGGAGATGAAAAAATTCAATTGGGAAAACGTCACATGGTGAAATTAAGATAGGCATTAGATAGGAATTATATTGAAACGAATAATGAATATTTTGTGATTAGGGGAATTTAGGACATCCCTAACACAATGATGGTATTGAATTGGGAGGCTTGAAGCCTTGTGCCCAATATGTAATGTAAGAAATAGCCACATGGAAGAAAACTGCTACAGTTCACAATTTGAATTGATTTGGGAATGAAGGAGATTCAATTGACAGAACTGTCAACTGTTGAAAAATTTTCTATTGTCGAGATGACATGGAATGGCGGCACAGGGCCTGCCACACACGGAACAAAAATCGAAGAGCTGACATTTCGAGTCATGTTTCGGGTGAACAGATCCCACATTTTCCATACAGGCCCTCTCGTTACGATATTTTTTTTTGTTATTGAAGTGATACATTATTGAATATTGGGTTTAACTAAGATACATTATGGTAGGGAACGTAATTGCCATGATTAGCACTGACATCTATCATCCATCCTTGGGATGAACAAGAGTTGCTAACCATCAAGCCAACAGACAACATAACACGAAGTCCCTAATGATTATTTATGGAAGATCAAGGCAGGGGCATTTTAAGGGAATTGAAAAACTTTCTGCAGTCAAACTGTACTTGCTCATTAAGAGAGACAACATTAGGGTTATTGGCAGCGGAATTGATTCAAAAAATTTCTAGAAGATTGAGCAAAGTACCTTTTTGACATATGTGAGAATAATCTAGATCTGAGTCATTATCAAAGCTGTGGTTCTGATCGAGAATATGATTAGCAAAAGAACTGTTTGTATTGTATTCATCCAGTTGTAGATTTCTGGAACTGTCGATAAGTTTAACATGTTCCAGAACTCTGGTTTCAATTTTCCTACCACTCTGCCCCTCTGTACAATATATTGAGCAGAACAATTTGGTTGTGAACGAAAAATTTTGTAAACGCCTGATTTGTGGAAAAAAGGTACTTTATCTTTAGTATTTACTAAAAGTTTGGAAATAGAATCTGTAGTGTAAAAAAAAGGTTTGTATCATTACAATGTCGTCTCAGGATATTGAAAATATCTTGTGAAAGTTTACCAAGATAAGGGATTGAGCAATATTTATTGGAGTTGGTGGTGGGGATAAGGCTACCGTTAAGAGATTTTGTCCTGTGTTTATTGTAGATTCTATTGATTATATGAGCAGGGAAACCATTATTGTGACCTATTTGTCTGATAGCATTCAGCTCGTTATCAAAATTTTCAAGTGACATTGGAATATTGAATAGTCTGTGGAATAATGAGTTGCTGCAAATTTATGGGAGTATGGATGACAAGAAGAAAAGGGAATTACTGAATCGGTTTGGGTTGGTTTTCTGTATATTGAAAATTCGAGTTATTTTGCTTATCATATTCTCAATCAGAACCACAGCTCTGATATTGACTCAGATCTAGATATTTTACACATATGTCGAAAAAGTACTCTGCTCAATCTTCTAGAAATTTTTGAAATCAATTCCGCTGCCAATAACCCTAATGTTGTCTCTCTTAATGAGCACGTACAGTTTGACTGCAGAAAGTTGTTCAATTCCCTTATTTCCAACTAAAATTCCCCTGCCTTGATCTTCCATAAATAATCATTAGGGACTTTGTGTTATGTTGTTTGTTGGCTTGATGGTTGGCAACTCTTGTTCATCCCAAGGATGGATGATAGATGTCAGTGCTAATCATGGCGATTGCGTTCCCTACCATAATGTATCTTAGTTAAACCCAATATTCAATTATGTTTCACTTAAATAAAAAAAAATATTGTAACGAGAGGGCCTGTATGGGAAGTTTGGGATCTGTTCACCCGGAACATGACTCGAAATGTCAGCTCTTCGATTTTTGTTCCGTGTGTGCCAGGCCCTGTGCCACCTTTCCATGTCATCTCGACAATAAAAATTTTTTCGACAGTTGACAGTTCTGTCAATTGAATCTCCTTCATTCCCAAATCAATTCAATTCGTGAACTGTAGCAGTTTCAACAAGTTTTCTTCCATGTGGCTTTTTCTTACTTAACATTTGCTGTAGTCCACATGGAGTAGACGTGTGTAGCGAGCTCCTAGCAAAATAAGTTAAAAGTGTTCGATACCGCACTCAAAAAGTAAAATATAGCACATTGAAGGCCTGGACCAGAAGAAATTTCTACGAGTATATAAGAAATGAATAGTGTCAGTTATTACTATAAAATGCCGCTAACACGGGAACAAATGATGATGAGCTGAAAACAATAGTGAACGTGACGATAAAACAATTGTGGATGGACTAAGAGTTCTTAAAAACAATTGCAGATAAGGTTTCGGCAGAAATCACAAAAAACTTCAACGATAAGCTGAAAAAGTACGATAAACACCTGAGTGAATTAACGCAAGAATTTTGCATGCAGAAGAATGAAAATAAAAAGAAGTTTGAAGAAATGGATACGAAATTGGAACGTCTACAAAATGAAAACGTCAACCTTATAAAAAAACTTGATGCTATTGAACAGGAATCCAAAAAATGTAATCTGCGTATATACAGCCTAAAAGAGGAGGTAAACGAAAATATCAAGAAAATCGTTTTGTCCTTTCTGAACTCAAAAATGAGTCTGAATATCACGCCTATCGAAATTGAAGCATGCTACAGGATTGGGAAAAAAACCAATGGGAAAAGCAGGGGTGTATTCCTGAAGATGAAAGACTGGCATACAAAAAATACAATATTCCTCAACAAGAAGTTGCTCAAGGGAACAAATATCGTGATTGAAGAAGACTTAACAGCCACTAGACTCAGACTCATGGATGAGGCAATTAGGAAACTGGACTTCAAAAGTGTATGGACGGATAATGGCAAAATAATTATCAAGAAAAATAATCAAATCAAAACCATACACTCTCTACAAGATCTGAATTTATCATAATATCCAATAGGTACCAGAAAAATATTTGTTTGTTGGTTTAAAATGCGAATTTATAAAACTGCTAAGGAAACCTCGTGCATCCACTTCTATTTTCTTGCTATTTAGATTTTCTACATACCATATACAAGTATTCCCCTTAATATTATATTATTTTTTAAACATGTTAGATTTGATTGATTTGTTGGATCAACAAGGTGGGATCGAAACAAAAATATACAAGCACTTTGATGAATGTCTCAGTGGAGAAATAAATAATGAATTAATCATAGTTACATTCAATATACGGAGTATTAGGAAAAATTTTGAGCAACCACTATATAGTGTATCTGGAAACAGTTAAAGAAAAAATCAGTGTTATTGTACTATCGGAAACATGGGGGATAGAGAGGGTAAGTGATTTCAATATTCCAAATTCCAATGCATATTATAACAATTCCCATTATAATCAAAATGATGCTGTGTTAGTCTACATCAGAAACTCGATTAATGTCTCAACTACTAACTATGCTATGACAGAATCAATTTTACTCAGACTCTCGCTTGAAATCAAACAGGTAAAAATAGGCATCACAGCATCATATCGTCCTCCTTCGACAAATGCAAATACTTATTTAAATGAGTTGAACGAATTTATAAGCAACTTACAGGATCATGAAATAGAAATATTCTTAGGAGATATCAATCTCAATTTAACAGATAAATTTCCAGCAGAAGTAAGTAACAATGTAAATATGTTGAATGAAAATGGATTTGAATCATACATCAACTCGGCAACAAGAAAAACTGAAAATACTTCAACTATAATTGATCATATATTCGTTAGACAATCCCGACTTATTATTGAATCTACGAATATCACACCATTGATCATCCAAACTAACTTGAGTGACCACTATTCAACACTCTTATGCATCAAATTTGCAGACCAAAACCAAAAACATATACATAATGTTAAAAAAACATTACTTCAAAAAACACATTTTAATAAACTAAAAAAACTTATACACAATGAAAAATGGAAAGAAATCCTCGACTCTCACGATGCCCAGTTTGCTTATGATTTATTCATTAACAAAATTGATTCCTATATACAAGCAAGTACGCAAACCCTTGAAATAAAAAAATGTAATAGAAAAATCAAGCCATGGATTACTGAGGGATTAATAAACTCAATAAAGTATCGAGATAACCTGAAGAGGAAAATGAATATAAATCCCACAACAGAGTTGAGGGCACGATATAAACAATACAGAAATAAAGTAAATAGCCTACTAAAACGAACAAAAAATGAATACTAGAAATTGCAAATTCAAGAAGCTGGAAATAACTACAAAAAAATTTGGGAAATAATAAATTGCGCTTCAAATTCTAAAACAGGAAAGAGGGAATTGGGTAATATAAAAATAAAAGAACAAAATGAAATAACAAACAATAAGGAAAAAGCTGATGCATTTAATGATTATTTTGGGAAAGTAGGAAATGATATGGCAGCAAAAATAAAAAAAGTTGAAGATAATCACGAACTCAATAGAATATTGCCAAAACAGAACGTGCAGTCCTCCATATTTCTCAAATCAATCACAAACAACGAATTGATTACAGTAATAGGAACTTTAAAAAACAACACTGCACCAGGTCATGATGGTATTTCAGTCAAATTAATAAAGCTCATTCATTCTGATATCATTCAACCCATGACTCACATTATTAACCTAACATTCGCAAGCGGTGTAATCCCAAGCCAATGGAAAGTAGCTATAATTACCCCCATCTACAAAGCAGGAGATTATAAAAACACTTGCAATTATAGGCCTATATCCTTAATCAGTAATTTAGCAAAAGTTTTTGAAAAATGCCTCAAAAATAGACTGGTGGAGTTTTTTGAAACTCATGACGTATTGACAGACAGACAATTTGGGTTCAGAAAAAATACTAGCACGGAATTCGCAGTGATAGATCTAATTCAGGAGATAGTGTTGGGTTTGGACGGGTCAAGAAAAAGCATGGCTGTGTTTCTTGATTTGGCCAAAGCTTTCGACACTGTTTCTCACAATGTGCTACTGGATAGGCTCGATAGGGTTGGTATAAGAGGTCCAGCATTGAAACTGTTACAATCATACTTAACAGAAAGAATCCAGAGAGTGAAAACTGATAATACCCTAAGTGATCCTCTCAAAATAAATTATGGTGTACCACAAGGAACAGTGCTGGGCCCCTTACTGTTTCTAGTTTACATGAATGAAATTGCAAATTTGAAAAGATTTGAAGGCCACCTAGTATCTTATGCAGATGACACGGCTATCGTTTTCAGTGGGGATAATTGGGATGGGCTGTACAGGAAAGCTGAGAAGAGTCTGACCTCTATATATCTATGGCTAAACCATAGTCTGCTCAGCCTGAACTTCCAGAAGAGCAAATTCATAACTTTCAGCATAAGTAACATAGACCTACCTAGAGAAAATCATTTAAGCTTTCATGAACCTTCTTGTGGAGGTCTGAATTGTAGCTGTCCCGTCATAGTGAAAACAGATAAAATTAAATATTTAGGTATACTAGTTGACCAATT
The DNA here is from genome assembly GCA_032362365.1 of Zygogramma bicolorata. Taxonomy (NCBI): domain Eukaryota; kingdom Metazoa; phylum Arthropoda; class Insecta; order Coleoptera; family Chrysomelidae; genus Zygogramma; species Zygogramma bicolorata. The sequence continues at coordinate 1,128,423 of JAVJAQ010004813.1, read as the reverse complement.
TCTGAGGTGGGATGAACATGCCACCTACATTGCAAAAAACTCCGGCAACTGATTCATAAATTTTACCTATTGCGAGACATTCTAAACCGAAAAAATATGCTATTAATTTATAATGCATTAGCAGAATCTCTCTTGAGATACTGCATTACAATCTGGGGGGGACTTAGCAATATTGCCCAAAAAAATTTACAAGTCACACAAAATAGTCTCATTAAAATATGTATGAAGAAAACCAGACCCTTTTCAACAACTTTACTTTATGAACAAGCAGGCATATTCAATGTAAAAAACTTATTCATTTACCATTCTCTATTATACATGCATTCAAAAATAGAACCAAAAATCAATACTAGCAAAAAATACCAAACTCGATCTATCGCAAACTTATCCATAAACATACCACTGTTTTCGAAAAGCCATGCACAAAAATTTATTTTTTATAGTGGACCGAAATTATATAATATGATGCCGATTGAAATAAAAAATATCAGAAGTAAGTTTATTTTTAGGAAAGGAATAAAAAAACTTATCAATGCAAACGAAATTAGTTTAGAAAAAATTGTATAGTGTCACCTTTTGATCCAGTAAATTAAATTGAAAAGTGAATTGAGCTCACACACACATTTGATATATTGTACACATCGATTGCTGACCCTCTATTTGATACTGGAAAACATAAGACAAGCACACCAGTGCTTAGATGGTTTCCGGCCAATTGGAGGATTCAGTATTACTGACATTGTTTTTTTTTCTCTATCTTCTTCCATATATTGTACCATTTCCTATGAGATAATTTATGTAATTATTATGTGTATATTGAAGCATCTGAATAGAACTGAACTGAACTGAACTGAACTGAAAAAGGGCTTCAAGCCTCCCAATTTCAATACCATCGTTGTATTAGGGATGTCCTGAATACCCCTAATCACAAAATTTTCATTATTAGTTTCAATATAAAATTTTTTCTAATGCCTATCTAAATTTCACCATGTGACTTTTTCCCAATTGAATTTTTTCATCTCCATGTAAGTAATTTTATACTCCATAGTATCAACTGATATTATATTATTCTTCCTTCATTGTAGAATTAAATGTTAATTCAGCTGATGATGAACCTATGTAGGTTCGAAACCTGTACTCAATCACTGTTCTGACATCCTTCAGATATTAAATTGTGGAGACGACTTAGAGTTTTTTGGCATCGTGAATCTTACACTCCACTTTGAGATACAATGGACTTCTACCACAATTTAAGTTTTTGTTTCCCATCGGCACAAATATTCCAATATCGTGACCCGATGAGTTCGAGATATCCTTACTTCAACTAATTGTTGATGTCAATATTTCACAATATAAATAAGTTCAAAAATTATCATCATAGATATGAAACTTGACTGAATGCGAGTAACCTAGATATACCAAGAATGAACAAAGCAATTGGACAAAAATGAAACATGTGTTCAAATTATTCAAAAGTTCAGTGATCAATTGGCTCGAAAATGAAAATATAACATTACAAAGAACAATTTCGAGTGACTTAATTCTCTCAATTTTCACATATAATTCACATTCCCACTCATAATTTGGTATACTTTGAATCCAAAGCGAATTTATATTTTATATTGTTACATAAGATATTTCAATACGTTTACACAATTAAAATTCAATACTTTACATTTTTCCACATAATTTACACGCATGGAAATGTTATACTTCCAGATTTTATATTTGATGTGTCTTTTTGTAGTACACTGAGAACATTATCCACTACATTTCGAGGAAAAATAAATATTGATATTGTCCATACTATTAAAAAATATAATCACTATAATGTTTGCCCGATTATCTCAAAATACCATCTTCAAAGGAAAGAGTCTCGATATTGACAAGTTTTCCAAAAACTTGAGTGCATCATCAGTACTAATTTTTCCGAAGATGAAAATTCAGTAATAAGACTCGGTTAGACAAACCTTTTTTTCTACCTACATTAATCGCCCATTTGTTCTATTGTGTGCTTTTATAAACACATGTAATTTGGTGATTAATAAAATACTACTGAATACTACTTCTAGTAGTCTGCGTATAATAGGAAAAAAAAAGACATCTCATGCATAGGGGAAATATACGTTGCAACGATATATATGAAATGTTTCACCAGCTGCATTCATCACTGAACATGCTGCAGGCATGCTTCCCTGATATCATGGGACCAGAACTCAACATGGCACCTGATCCAGGAACCTGGCTAACTCCACATTTCAATCATGCTCCTTCTGTGGTGCTTATGTGGAGAAAATGTCTTGAAAACACTTGTGAGGCACTAATTTACGGTCACGACACAAAACTATAACAGTTTATACGATACTGGTGAGGATTTTTTTATCCTCACATAAATTTTGAATATATCTCTCCCTTTTGAGATTCTTTCGGGATCCTCTTGTTTGAAAAACAAAAATTCAATCTCGAGTTTCCTAGCAACAATTCTTACACTCTATATATTTTGAAAGTTCGACAATTAATATCTAAATCATGATCGATGCTAGAAAATTCCTATTTGTCACTGAATAGAGCTTGAATATTTTAGTTTTTTATTGAATTTGTCTTGTCACTATTCTATGTGTCCTCTTTTATATTTTATTGGAGCATCATTTGGTGTCACATGATAATTGAATGACAGTTTCCATTGCTGACATTTGTAATTTCAGTCATTGAGAAATTTAGGTCATATTTATTGTCTATTTTGAGCCTGAATTCATTTATTTACTTGTTGTAGATTTGTTTGACAGATGGAATGAAATTGGTTGAATTCTATATGACAGTTCATATGTCAATCGGTGAATGTCATTATCTATGACTATATACTGTGTTCTTGAAAGATTCTTCCTGAGAAATTCTAAGTGATTAGCAAATGCACAATTATTTTAAGTTAATGACTCTCTATAATATCATGACAATACCTCAAGTGTTAGACATGATTTTTCCTCAGAATTGGAGAAAATCATAACTCATACATCTTGATATTTTCAATTGGTATCACTCTTCTTGAATAAATAAATGTAAAAATTTTTTCTTCATATTTTTGACAAATTTCACAAGTACTGACTATCTGTTTTATAATTTTGATATCCTCTTCACTGTACTAGTTTTCTCTGAATATTAGTCATGTTTTTCTTGTTCCTGGATGCCTATTGTTATGGTGTGAATCGCTCAAAATTCTCTCAGCTGTGTAATTAATTTTTTATAATATACAGTTCTTGATTATTCATTTATTTCATCTGGAAGTTGTTCAAATTTTTGCATTTTTCATCTCTTCATTTTCTGAGTTTTGTTGATCTGTTATTATTTGCTGTGGAGAGTATATTCCTTTCTTTTTCTTTAATACATTTTCTCCTATTTGTAGACTCTTATTCCATTAGATCTGGTTGAAGCATCTGCTATTATATTATCTTTTCCTTTCATGTTCTTAATATAGATGGTAAAAAATAGATTAGGTGGTAAACCCTTGAATTATTCGCAAATTCTCCCTTAATTAAATTGAATGATTTTTTTCTGTTCCATACCCCATTTCCATTTCTTTTCTTTTAATATCTACCAAAGGTAAATTTTTTTCAGTAATGTCTGGTATAGGTTTCTTGAAATAATTCATTATTCCTTAGAATCACCTTAATGTTTTTAAATTTGTTGGTCTTTCATATTTTTTACTTTTTTGAATCCTTTTTCCATCCATACAAATCCTTTGTGAAAATACTTTATATTCTAAAAATGTTACCTCGTCCTGACAAAATATTGACTTTTTCAAATTTATTTTCAATCCTGCTGAGTCTACTTCTTTTAACAATAATTGTATGTGTTCCAGGTGGTCTTCCATGTTTTGAAAAAATATGAGAATGTCGTCGAAGTAATGAAGAATGAAATCATTGAATTCATCCAGAATGGCATGAATTCTTCGTACTAGTGCTAAACACGAACTTAGCAAACCATAGTGTACGACTTTGAATCGATACAAGACTGCATCTATGGAAAAGGCTGTGTAGTCTCGACTAATTGGATGCGGTGGAATCAACCAAAAATCGATTTTTGTGAATAGTTTTGAACCTGTGTAACGTGAAAATGTTACAATTTTTCGTTACTTGAATATCAGTGCCAGAGAGCTGAATCATTGTAGGGATAGACAATGATTCCAGTGTTTCTGCAGCAACTTTCTTTATTGACTAAACCGAAATATTTGGAAACATGCTATAAAACTTTCATATTGTTACCTGAAGACATGAAGGATATAATTATGGTTGTGTTCAGAGATCACCAGTAACTTAATTCATCGTTCATTACAATTTAATCGGGTACAGTGTTCATTATATTAGTCTAGTCCCGTTCATGAGGGTCTCTTATCTATCTGAAAAGATAATCCTGGGTTATTCAAGTTTTGTATAGAGCCAACAGGATAGTTGAACTCAGCTGGAGGTACCTCATCTATACTTACAGAATAAATCTCGTAGAAAACATTTTCAATAGCATTGTTTTGTTTTTCTCTTGTCAAATGTATTTAAATATCTTCAGGGTTATGATTTCGTCCACTTACAGTCTTCTTCTTAATTTTATCTAGTGGTGGCATGAACTTGACAGTTCCGTTTTCGGCGTGTTCCGTTGTTCCATAGATTTCGCCATAGTTTGATTGAATTTTATACTCAACTTCTGTCTCCGAAGCCGAGGGCGCGAATATTTTGAATTGCCCGGAAATGCCTGTCATATATCAGTGAAAATCACCAATCAGAAATTTACACTTGTTGTTCGACTGTTCCATAGTGGTCGTGATTCTCAAAGAAATGCAGGTTTTCAAATGGTTTTTATCGAAACTGAAGCCAAACCGTTTTTTTCATGGCGTTTGAGTGAAGCTCTCGAGCACATTTTTCCTGCATGAAGATCATTTCAAATTTGTCGATACCAGCGAAGGCCATCGAGCTTGGAGGTGAGTCGAGTTTACTCAGGGTCTTTATAGGTATCCAGAGAAACAATTTTCTGAACCCAAATCCATTTCTCTTAGATTTGAGGGCCTTTTTCCTCCGGAGATTTTGCCACCTGCTCTACTTGATATCCATAGTCTCTAGTCTCCGGTTTCATATATTCTGGAACCTGCTTTTGGATCTCATCGAGCCCACTCCAATAGGTCGACTGGTATTTGGAATACGAGCCCTGTCTGGGAATTCAGGAGTTACACCCTAGGTCCCTTTCCTTCTACCAGAGGGGTACTTGTCTAGTTGCTACCATTGTCCAACAAGTCAGCGAGACAACTACGAGCCCAGCCAACCAGTCCACCGGAGAGAAACTACTCTACCACATGGTGCAGGTCTAGTAGAGCTTCAGGTTGCACGTTCTGCAGCCAATCCACCCTTGCAGTATCGTTTTGCCGGTTTCGAACTCCTGAGTAAGGAAATCTGTAAGTTTTGTCACATTGGGGACCCCAAGTTCCTTCATTCACACCAAAATGGTATATCTATAGAGTCCACGCCTGAACTATACGGTATGGGAAACAACCAGTGAAATTGCTTTCTTTGTATGGACGTAATAGAGTATGCTGGATATATATATATATATATATATATATATATATATATATATATATATATATATATATATATATAAATAAGCAAAAGTGTATTCTTATAACAATATGTTTCCAATATTTTGACGAGTCGCAATTTTCACAATCAGGGAGCTACAAAAAGTAATACTAAAGAGTGGAAAATGAACAAAAAACTCCCATGGTCACTGAATGAAATTTTAAGAAAACCACAGATACGTATCAGTGCATCATTCACACAAATCAAAATCTATTATTATTTGGAAATGGTGTTGTGTACAACACCAAGTGGAATAAAATGAGTGCATGAAAATTCAATGGTTCGAAGGCGCCGAGTCATCTTTCATGATATCGAGTGTCAGGAAAATTTTGATGAGAAACAATTTGGCCTCAGACGCTGAGGAATTCAGTACAGTTATTGATGATGCAAATGACGAGGTAAGAGAAATTTATCAATGAATAATATCAATGAAATGAAGACCATTTCTGAGAATAGTCTTCTTGAAAGAATCCTTTCAATTGTTAGAATTTTAGTTGAACTGTCATTCATTGATTATCTCCCCTCAGACGTGTGTTCGCTGAGAGCACTCCTCTCAGGATGGAGTCTACTGTCACTCTTATGTGAAAAAATATGATCTTTGAGTGATCTTTCTGCTGACCAATACAGTCAGAGTATCAATAATTATTACTAGGAATTCAGTACACAACATTTGACTCTGATAATTTTGAGGACAGTTTTGTTAGGAATTTTTATATTTTGCATTTTACTAAACATTCTGTCGAGTCCTGGCGTAATCTCTGTGATATATGGGGAAATAATGTAAGAATGATTCTGTTGAATTAAATTTTGAATTTTTTTTATATTCAGAATTATCATAACTATTTCGTGAGAGAATTGAGGTGAAAATCCAAACCAGATCTTATTTAATCATAGAGAGGGGTAAGAATTATTCAGGAACAATTATTTTGAAATTTGAAGAGAATTCTTGTGAAAACCTTGGTCGGAGATACGTAGAATTCCATTTTTCATCTGCTCAATCACTATATTTGAACGGATTATTCATAGTAGGACCAGAAGATCATTTACTTATCAGAACTGATAGGTTTTCAGTACCAATCAACCAGTATTACATTAGTAGAGGACGCGTGAGTGAAGTATCCAGAAATGAAACACTGACGTCTGCATTCTCTTTTATGATGATGAATTGGATAAACGGGTCGAAGCTACTATCTACCACCTCGTCAACTCCTGATAGAGGTAACGCCAAAATATTTCTCTATAAAAATTATTGAAAAAGTATTACATTTGAGACCGTTTCGAACAGGTCATCAATAGCATAATTGGCTGAAATGGAGCTAATTTTTGTACCCATTGTACCGAACGTTTGTTTGTGTATCTTGTTATCAAAATTAATATCAGGGTTAATAAAAAGACATTTTAGAAAAATTATGAAATGATTTACATAAATATTGCAAAATTGACTATATGGGGTCGGATTAGCATAACACTGGGGTATATTCTGCCTGTCGTAGAAGGCGACTTAAAGAATAACCTAGGTGAAGGTGGTCTTATCATCGCCCGGTGAAATACCACCATACCAACTATATGTGCTGTGAGGTGCTGATTCACGTTTCAGTATGTGGTTGATATTTCCGTTTTTTCCGAACTCCTGAATGATGATAATGTCTCCCAGAGTAAAAAATTCGGCAGTAAAACACCTCCACAATCGGATTTCTGGGTGGGAAGTACTCGGGGAGAACCTTCATCGAGAGTTTTGAGAATGGATTATTGAAATATTCGTGGTATGAATAAATATATCAATGATGTGCATCACAATTTGCAAACCGAAAAACCTGGCTGGAACCAAAAGATTTTCACGTGATGTGGTTTAAACTAGTCAATCATCAACAAACTGAATTTGTCTGTTGTTTCAATTCATCACCTAACAATGACTCTTTTAACAGACCATTCGAATTTCTATCGGAAAAAATCGACTTCATCAAAGAAAAACCGTCCAACTGCTGAGGTCACCATATTGATTGATTTTGATGTACATAACTCTTCATGGTTCAAATTCTCGGATAGAACAGATGAGAGATCAACCCACTCGTATTCCTGATACGAATAACCAATTTGCCAATACACTGGGCTTGTTTGTCAATACTCTCGATACTACTTGGGTAATTCTGATCACACTTTGATTCCAACAACTTGTTCGTATTTGGCTCCAATGAATGGTAATTTACCCTGACGTCGTATCTATCATTACAAGTCAGCGGAATTCTCACCCCTTTGTTGTGAACTTGGAGACCTGTCGAACCTCTCTTGCTCAGGAATCTTTTTCAATAGAACAGTCGAGCTTTGGAAGAGGTCTTTCCCGAGGCTTACAAACTTCAAAAACTCGAAGTGAATGTTGATTCGTATCTCCTGTCCCATGATTCACGCGGTGTTGAACATTACAGGGCTTCCCTTTGGTGTGAATCTGCATATAAAAAAATTATTTGTTTTGTATTACTCTCATGCAATACTACAAATATACATTGCTGAAGAGGGAGACAACGTCTAGACTTGGGAGAAAATAGTCATCAATAAGTTGGAATTTGTTGAAATTTTTTGGTACTTTGTACTTCATGTACAGAATCATCTGGCTATTGTTGAAATGTCAGATAAAGAAGAAGCCATTCATTCAGTGGGATTGATAATGGGTGCAATGATGGGACGGACTGATAAAGAAGGTTTGTATATTTTTGGTAACGCATAGAATTCAGAAATGACTCCAGCATAGTCTGTAAGTTTTTTTTCTGACTTCATCTATTTGAGTAGTAGTGGATGAATTTTTGAAGAGTGAATTGCATTTATATCGTACTTGAAGAGTAGGATCTCTATTGATTGAAATTCAAGAATTGCTATTAATTCAGGATGTAATTCAATATACTGTTCTTTTTCCTGATAACAGTGAAATTTTCATAGACTTTGTGACAACTAGGATGGGATTCTGTTTCAGACATTTCTTGGTTCTATTGAAGACATTGTAAAAGAAGGAAGGGGAATGTTTGGGAGAATTAACATAATGTGTAACAATGTTCATAAAACGGGAAATTGATGAATTTGTCTCTTAACCATTATTGATTTTCGAAGTTGAGGAATCTAAGGGGCCCAAGGTCAAGAATTTGAGAACGTCATCAGGAATTGAATTGTCAGATTTTTTTTTCATCAGACTTGTGTATTGAAATCATTCATGCATTCAGTTTGAACCGAATTATTGATTTTATAAGTATTTTTATTTTAAGTAAAGTTATTTTGTTTGAAAACTAGAAAACTCTGCTAAAACCATTAATTACCTCTCGTTCGAGCATCGCTAATGTTTTTTCCAATTTGGGAATTTATTTGTGAGTGATTCCCTGATCAAGAAATTTTATTTCTCAACCTCAAACACAATTGTCTTGGATGCTTAGTGAAGTCTCAGAAGAAGGACATCAATTTGAATGGTGAAATGCCGGATATGGTTGGGTGGTATTCCCAATTTTCTGCATCTGAAAATAAATGTCTTTCGGTTGTACACTCTAGCCGTTTCCATTTTTATCCGTGACCAGGGTTCCATCGTTTCCACTATGTTAACTCCATACGTAGCTTGAATATCTTGATAGTAACTCATTATCCTGTTTGAGGAAGAGAGGACAGGAAGTCGTTGCTGACAAGTTAAGATCAAAACTCAACTTTCCAGCAATGACTTCTTAATTTTCCTCTCTTCCTGAGACAGGATAATGAGTTACTATCAAGATATTCAAGCTACATACGGAGTTAACATAGTAAAAACGATGGAACACTGGTCACGGATCACACTGAAAACGGCTAGGGAGTACAACCAGTCCAGTCGTAATGCACATTGATTTGGACGACTTCTATTCAACGGTCGTGCCAATCGCCAATTTTTTCGTAGGTAGTTGAAACCTCGAAGAATATGAGGTGGAATTTGTGGGATTGTGAAGTGACGACTTCTGACCAAAAAAATTTTTAAATAAACAAATGTCAATATTTTGATGTTATGTATTATGTTTGGAAAGAGGCTTATCTAAAAATGTTTTCCAAGAAAAATGTGCACCTTAATGAAATCTACAAAATAAGTCCTATGCAAAACTCATGTAAAATTATCAGTTCGCGTAAATCACTGCTAAACAAAAATTTGTCAAAATATTCATTACGTGGTTTATTTATAAATTCTGTTCTTAAGCTCATCCACCACCTGAAATAAATTGTCCTGGAGAAATATCGGTGAGTTTTATCCAGCCATGTTATATAGTTCCTCAATAATGACCGATTTTCGTGAATCCAGCTGGTCGATATAGCACTTGGTCTACAAGAATGAGATGGTGCAAACATATCAGGGTGATTCTTTTCAGCATGAACACTCAGTATTGCACTGAAAAGAATAATTTTCTTTGAAATAAGTTCTACGTGGATATGAAATTTTAGCTTATGAACAAATAGAAGTTACACCTTGGATCTTTAAGTTATACGAAATGTTCATTAAGATTTTCATAGGTCTTAGCAAGACGCGTAATTTGAAAAAGCCCCAATATCTTCATTACAAGCCGAGATACAATCATTTCTAGTTCGTGGACATTCGTGATATATCAGGCATAATATTTGATATCATAGAAAGCGTTTTGAGCATTATCTCATGGCCGATCATGATTGCATTCGTTCGCTCACGCGGAATATACGGATGGCGGTGTCGGTGCGGCCGGGTGGCGTGGTGGGGGCCTATTTTTTCAAAAATGCTCATTAAAATTAATATTCCCCAAGCCTCGCACGGCCCAATGAACTATTCCCATATCTCCCTCATAAATTGTCATTAACCATTTTTTTTTAATTTCACGTAGTTTCTTCTCACGAATTGAATTTTTTATCGTGAAAATCAATATTTTTCAACACGTACCCCAAGAGCTAGTATATGAATTGAATGTTGATGTTGGGAGGACTATAAACAAACGTATAAATGATTGTATCTCGGTTTGTGATGAAGATATTGACACTTTTTTTACTTACGCGACTCGCTAAGACCTATGAAAATCTTGAAGAACATTTTGAATAACTCAAATAGTTAAGGCGTGACTTCTTTTTGTTTATAATCTGGAATTTCACATCCTTGAAAAACATGTTTTAAGGAAAAACTATAATTCTCAGTCGAAGCCTGGGTGTTGAATAAAACTCATGTCAGTGTACTGGCCTATAAGACATCTTCTCTCAGATGTAGGAAATTGTGAATACCCAACCATATCCGGCATTCCACTATTCCAATTGATGACCTTTTTCTCAGACAGGAAATCTCTTACCGAGTTCGACGCCTTTTCCAAGAAAATGCTGATCCTGCTGTCGCAGCATATCGTCTGTCGAACAAGATGTTGACGTAATTCTTTCTGTTCGAATCAGCTGCAATTCAGGTCTCGGACAATTCACATTGTTTTCATGTACTTCCAAGCCTTGAAACGAGATAAATCTTAAAAAAAAGCACTTGAGCTCTCCGAAAACTTATTTGTGTGACAGTTTTTTTTTTTGGGGTTTTACGTGACTTGAATGGAACTCATATAATGACTCCACAATTTAATTGATCCGAAATAATTACATACATGAATACACATACCCATATGCGCACACACACGCACATATACATATACACATATATACATACATATAAAAACAGCCAACCCTCGATAGCAAGATACCTACATTATATTTCAACATATCTAGACAAGCATGGCGATAACAATAAATATAGAAAATATACAACATAATTCAGGCCACCGCTCAGACCACTTAGGTCCCAAACAGAAGGTCACACAGACCAGGGTAAGATGGACCACTTAGATCCCAAACAGAAGGTCACACAGACCAGGGTAAGATGGACCACTTAGATCCCAAACAGAAGGTCACACAGACCAGGGTAAGATGGACCACTTAGATCCCAAACAGAAGGTCACACAGACCAGGGTAAGATGGACCACTTAGATCCCAAACAGAAGGTCACACAGACCAGGGTAAGATGGACCACTTAGATCCCAAGCAGAAGGTTACACAGACCAGGGTGAGATGGACCACTTAGATACCAAGCAGAAGGTCACACAGACCAGGGTAAGATGGACCACTTAGATCCCAAGCAGAAGGTCACACAGACCAGGGTGAGATGGACCACTTAAGCTTTAACTTAGTTTGAATACAGCGAAGCAAAACAATGTGGTAATAATAGAATACCTATGAATTGCTTCCACAAAGTAGCTTCGAATGAAAATCACTAAAGCTCATGGTATACAAAAGAATCACTCCTACCTTGAATAAATGCCAACACCACAATACAATAATCACAACTATTCACCCACAATAATTTTAAAACCACAGACCTACTGTCTCGTACGAACGTTAGAACTATACTGGAAGTTTTCATCTATCGGGATGTATGACACAGCGGTTGGTCATCTCGCCATAACCCTTGAGTCATCCCCAGCACAGGCAGGTATTTCGAATATTCGAATCTAACAGTCGGCCATACTGCATATTGTCTCGCCCCAAGGCAAGTCAGTCATTCTCCGAATCAATAGGCATTGGTATCTGACCATCACCATCGCTTACGCTGGCTGTCGAATCTGATACCCCTCCATCTGGAAGCCAAGGTTTCATATGGTCTACAGCTATTATGTTTTCATAATTTTTGGTGGACCTGTGAGACCCTTCTCGCCTACCCATGTTGTTTTGTAGCTAACCTCGAATAAATGGGCTTTACGCACACCTGATCTTGAGAAATACATGAATTACTTGTCCAGATATAAGAAAAGTAGGTAAATCACTGTTCACAAAGGCGCTGAGTTTATCCCACTTCTGAAAGTTGTGACATTTTTTTTTTGGGGTTTCACGTGACTTGAATGAAACTCATGTAATGACTCCACAATTTAATTGATCCGAAATAATTACATACATGAATACACATACCCATATGCGCACACATACGCACATATACATATACACATATATACATACATATAAAAACAGCCAACCCTCGATAGCAAGATACCTACATTATATTTCAACATATCTAGACAAGCATGGCGATAACAATAAATATAGAAAATATACAACATAATTCAGGCCACCGCTTAGACCACTTAGGTCCCAAACAGAAGGTCACACAGACCAGGGTAAGATGGACCACTTAGATCCCAAACAGAAGGTCACACAGACCAGGGTAAGATGGACCACTTAGATCCCAAACAGAAGGTCACACAGACCAGGGTAAGATGGACCACTTAGATCCCAAACAGAAGGTCACACAGACCAGGGTGAGATGGACCACTCAGATCCCAAACAGAAGGTCACACAGACCAGGGTAAGATGGACCACTTAGATCCCAATGAAAATCACTAAAGCTCATGGTATACAAAAGAATCACTCCTACCTTGAATAAATGCCAACACCACAATACAATAATCACAACTATTCACCCACAATAATTTTGAAACCACAGACCTACTGTCTCGTACGAACGTTAGAACTATACTGGTAGTTCTCATCTATCGGGATGTATGACACAGCGGTTGGTCCTACAGCAAGAACAAATCAAAACTGAAAACCTGAACTACATTCCTAAATTACATACATGAATACACATACCCATATGCGCACACATACGCACATATACATATACACATATATACATACATATAAAAACAGCCAACCCTCGATAGCAAGATACCTACATTATATTTCAACATATCTAGACAAGCATGGCGATAACAATAAATATAGAAAATATACAACATAATTCAGGCCACCGCTTAGACCACTTAGGTCCCAAACAGAAGGTCACACAGACCAGGGTAAGATGGACCACTTAGATCCCAAACAGAAGGTCACACAGACCAGGGTAAGATGGACCACTTAGATCCCAAACAGAAGGTCACACAGACCAGGGTAAGATGGACCACTTAGATCCCAAACAGAAGGTCACACAGACCAGGGTGAGATGGACCACTCAGATCCCAAACAGAAGGTCACACAGACCAGGGTAAGATGGACCACTTAGATCCCAAACAGAAGGTCACACAGAGCAGGGTAAGATGGACCACTTAGATCCCAAGCAGAAGGTTACACAGACCAGGGTAGGATGGACCACTTAGATCCCAAGCAGAAGGTCACACAGACCAGGGTAAGATGGACCACTTAGATCCCAAGCAGAAGGTCACACAGACCAGGGTGAGATGGACCACTTAAGCTTTAACTTAGTTTAAATACAGCGAAGCAAAACAATGTGGTAATAATAGAATACCTATAAATTGCTTCCACAAAGTAGCTTCGAATGAAAATCACTAAAGCTCATGGTATACAAAAGAATCACTCCTACCTTGAATAAATGCCAACACCACAATACAATAATCACAACTATTCACCCACAATAATTTTGAAACCACAGACCTACTGTCTCGTACGAACGTTAGAACTATACTGGTAGTTTTCATCTATCGGGATGTATGACACAGCGGTTGGTCCTACAGCAAGAACAAATCAAAACTGAAAACCTGAACTACATTCCTAAATTCGACGCAAACCCTAATGAATTGAATAGGTATATATCAACAAGTGAATCCCTAATTACAACTCTTTTCAATGGAGAAAATATAGAGCACTTTCAAAATGAATATACAGGGTGTAACTGATTAAGTGTGAAACATTCAAGGAGGTGATTCCTCATCGAAAAAAAGATAGGATCTTTTATATAAAGAAACTTCATTGGAGCATCCCTTGTAAAAATACAGTCCCTTAAAGGGGGTACATCAAATTTGTATAACAATTTTTTTCACAAGCACTGGAGAAGTTACAATATTGAAATTGACATGACAGCGTCATACTAATTTAATTGTCACTATCGCTAATAGCGACCTACCAGATAGATTAGTTTCGTATTTTCGCATTTATGACGATGTATCTGTGTAGTAGTTCGTAAAATAATTTTTTGCTGCGAACTGGTTCATTTTGGGCGAAAAACCTAGGGAACATTTTTTGTTCAGAACGAAACAGGCTATCGGAAATACATTTTCAAATGGTAAACAAATGATAAAACAAAAAGTTACATTGGAAATAAATTTTAGGGGTTGCGTTTCCACCCCTTACAACCATGGGGTAAACCAAATAAATTACTGGCTAAGTGTCTTTTCGGTAGTACAAAACATCAGGTTAATTTCAAAATTGTAACTTCTTCAGTGATCGTGGAAAAAATTGTTATACAAATTTTATGTACCCCCTTTCAGGGGCTGTATCTTAACAAGGGATGCTCCAATGAAGTTTCTTTATATGAAAGATCCCATCTGTTTTTCGATGAGGAATCACCTCCTCAAATGTTTTACACTTATTCAGTTACACCCTGTATATTGAATTGTATCATTACCAAATTGACAGATAACGCCAAATTGATAGTGAATATTCATAAAATCTCTCCATCGGACGAACTGACAAGTGCATTGATTAGAAATTTTGCCGATCAGAGAGACGAAGCCTGCCTCAATAGAGACTTAGTAATGTTGAGACAAGCTCCCAGTGAAAAATTCCAACAATTTTTTGGTAGATGCTTGAATATTCTGAATTTATTGTGCAGCTATATCGATATACATGAACCTTCAGCAGAAGTCAAAAAAGTGAAACGAGATCTAGCTTTGAAAACCTTTTCAGCAGGATTGAGAGAAGCGAAGCCCTACAATTTGTGATTAGAGTGGACAATTTTTCATATTTCAGAATTTCTCTAATGAAAGTAACATCAGAACTCCACAAATTCAAAGGAAACCTATGCCACAGCAAAGATTCAAAAACGTACTGAGTATTCCTTGCAATTTTCACACAATTAACAATCAATTCAGACAAAGTACATTCCCTTCCCAGCCAATGAATATCCAATCAAGAACAAATATTCAACCACAGCAATATTTTTCGAACGCCCAAGTAATCTTACAACCTAGGAATAGTAAGGTTTTCGTATTCGAGCGTATCAACGAGAAATACAGCTAACATTCCACGGCAAATCCCATTAACCTCATATCAACAACAGAATCAATTATATAGCCCAATTCCTATGAGTATCTCAGCAAGGAATACCAATAACCGTATCAAACCTCAAAAAACATTCGTTTCAGAATAACTTTTCAATACTGAAATTGATCAGGATATTGCCAATAATTATCAGAGTGATCAATTAGCCAATCAATCGGAAATAGATCAATGTTGTTATGAAAAGAACCCATTTTTTGAGAAGACGTAGAACCATAAATAATTTCATTTAATAATACTCAACTAAGCGAACTATCCTACGTTGTGTTGCCCGAAATCAATGCTGAAATTCTAGTCGATTCCGGATCAACGAAATCATTTATTAATACAAAAAACTTGACTTAATTTTTTTTTCTGTTTGAATTCAATATTGTGTTTGATGGTCTCATTGGACTTGATAACCTAAAATTTCTTCAATCCATCAATTTTAATGAAGGATATTTGGTGACTTCTCATACTAGAATTCGACTTTCATTTCAACCAACAAAACAAGAGGTGAACTTCATTTCAGTAAACCTTAGAATACAACAGATCATCAAAATTAAAAGTTCAATAGCAGATGGTGAAATCATAATTCCCCATCAAAAAATCCAATATTGTGAAATACCAGAAAGTCTCATTATTGCCAAAAATGGTAAAGCTTTCACCACAATTCTGAATAATACTGCCGAACGAGTAACTTTTGATAAAATAAATACTAGTTGAGAAATTTGATAGACGAGAAATTTCATTGATTGTCCAGAACAAGACATTGACCCCCAAAAATTCGACCTGATCATTTTAACGACGAGGAAAGAAATGCAATCTAGAATCTCTATAAGTGATATTCAGACATATTCTTCACGAAAATATGCCCTTAACCTTCACCAGTCGAATAAAACATCAAATTAAAAGAACCGATGATAGCCCAGTTTATTCTAAACCGTATCGCTACCCCTCCATATATAAAGAAGAGGTAGAGGAACAGATATAAAAAATTAGATCAAAAAATCATCCAGCCTAGTAACTCGCCATGTTCCCCACCCATTTGGGTAGCACCTAAGAAGCTTGATGCTTCTGGTAAACAAAAATGGCGAGTGGTCATCGACTACGGGCAGTTGAATAATAAAACTGTAAACAAAAATATATTACAGTTTCCTGTATGATTTTCACTCACAATGGGTTTACAAAACCGCGACACCTGTTTCGCTATTACAATAGCTTCTTCAAGCAAGATGCTTGAAGAAGCTATTGTAATAGCGAAACACGTGTCGCGGTTTTGTAAACCCATTGTGAGTGAAAATCATACAGGAAACTGTAATATATTTTTGTTAATATGGATTTTCATCAAGTATCGGCCAGTTCAATTCAAAACTGTAAACGACAAATACCCATCAACTAACATAATTGATTTATCAGACAAACTTGTTTTTTGTCAATAATTTCCTACGCTTAGCTCAGCAAGTGGTTTCTATCAAATTGAAATGGCCAAGGAATATATAGAAGAGATAGCATTTAATACCGAAAATGGGCACTACGACTTTCTTTATATGCCATTCGGGCTTAGAAATGCTCCTGGTACCTTCCAAAGAGTGATGGATAATATACTCAGAGGAATCCATAACGAACAATGTCTTGTCTACCTAGACGACATTATTATTTCTTCACATCGTTCCGAGCACACATTGACCGTCTGAAAAATATATTCCAGAGTCTCGGGAACTCAAATTCCTGAATCCCGTTGTACAAATCGGAGTTCTTGAGAAGAGAGGTCGCTTGCCTTGGCCGTGTTGTGACACCTCAAGCAGTAACACCCAACCCAGATGAAATTAGAGCGATTGAATAATTCCCAAAACTTATCTATAATTTCGCAAAAATAATCAAACCTCTGACGGAATGTCTGAAGAAAGGGGCAAAAATCGTTCACGACGAGGAATTCGTAACGTGTTTGAAACTTGCAGAAATTTAGTCGTAAACGGAACGATATTGCAATACCTGGGCTTCTCGAAACGATTCAACCTCACTACGGATGCAAGTAATGTAGCCTTGGGAGCAGTTCTCTCACAAGGACCAATTGGGCAAGATTTGCCCATTGCCTAGGCACCTAATGCTCTCAATAATTCCGAACAAAATCATTCAGTCATAGAGAAAGAGCTCTCAGCTATTGTTTGGGCCACCAAGTATTTTCGGCCCTACATTTTCAGCAGAAAGTTCAATATCGTGACCGATCATAAGCCATTGCAATGGCTCTTTCAATTGAAAGACCCCAGTTCTGAATTGACTCGTTGGCGCATCAAATTGGACGAATATAACTAAAACATCATATATAAGCAGGGGACCCCGAATACTAGCGCAGGCGCACTATCGAGAATCGAAATACATACTCAAGGGACAGACCTCTTTTATTGACGAGATTTTGAGAGAAACCGACAGATATAACGAAAGGCAACTGGACCTTCTCACAAACCCTGTCAACTCCAATTCTGAAAACCCTCCGATTGACTTAAATATCGAAACTATCGCCCAAACAACAGAAATGTTGAACTCGACGACCCAGAGGACCATAATGGAAATAAAATAATATTGATCAAACCGTTCATTCTAACGCCGAACAGAACCCGACACTTGGAAAACCCATAATAGAAACGGCAGTAAATTGAGGAATGAATCAAATAATAATTAGCTCAGTAAAACATTCACCTAGCAAACCGAAAATTATATTCTTTTCGAGAAAAAGAAGCGATTTCACCTTCAACTTTCAAAAATCAACTTCGAGAGAGAGGTGATACACTTCGCTAAATCATATATCGATCCTGGATTTCAATATTACCTATATTTTGACGATCCTGGCCTTTGAAAAACTCACTGATATTACCGAAAAAGATTACCTGTGTGAAATCATTCAAAAAACAAACAACCAAGGAATAGACGAATCTCTTCAACATATCAAAGGAAGGTATTATTGGCCATTGATGTAAATTTCGATAGAAACATTCATAAACGAATGCGAAATATGCCAGCAAAGCAAATACGAACAATACCCTGTAAAAATGAAACCCCTGCTTCCACCAAACCGTTTGGTATCATACATATGGATACTTTCACATTAGAACAGCACAAATTTCTAACGATTATAGACAGCTTTTCAAAATACGCACAGGCATATCTTCTAAATTCCCTCTCAAGTACAGAAATAGTGGATCACCTTATTTAATTTTTCTCACACCACGGTGTCCCTGAAAAAATTTTTATTGACAACGGAACAATTGGAAAATAACCAACAAGAATCGGCTCTGAGTATGAAACAGCAAAATTTCTCGTCTATTGAAATAATCAATAAACTCAACAATATTGTTCAAAAGGTAATCCACAATGAAAACTCATTGAGTCCAAAATAAACCATATTTCAAAAATTGTGCAAGGTCAAGTTCATCGAGAGAATTCAATGTATATCAAGAATCATGAAATTGTCAACGCTGTAATCGGTAAAGTCGTGTGCTCAGACGCTCTGAGGAAAATTGAAATTCCATACTACAAAAGTGGATTTATATTTTGGAAGTTTTACCACAGTCACTGTGAGTGACCCATCTATCAAGTGAATATAGTTAGTTACATTCCACGTAAGAAGATAATACAGAATTATTAGAAAAGGCAGTATACGCAGAAGCAAGTCGATTAAATCAGAGACTCTCAAAATGTCGAACTGTGATATTTGTGGTGGTAGACCACAATCTAAAAAAAACTTGAATGCGAGTGCTGTAGAAAAGTATTCCATATTAACTGTGTTGAAGTTGATGAGGGCCAGTTACAATCATTTATTGCCGGAGATGCAATCTGGTTATGCACTAGTTGCAATGCGAAGGTAATTAGTAAAAAGCAGACTATAGTAACTGACTCAACTGCTATAATTGACGTTCAGAGTAGCCTTAAAATTATTATAGATCAACAGAATCAGTTTTTTGTGAAAATGGAGAGATATGACCAGAATATCAAAGACCTGAAAGCCAAAGATACCGCATTAGAGGCTGACATTTCTCTCCACTCAGAGAGAATTAAAATACTGGAAAATGTCACGAGTAGCTTGAAAAGAACAAATTAATCGTTGAGTAATGAAATGGATGATCTCAAACAGGCTGCCGTATCAATTGTTTGGAGGTCACTGGTGTACCTAAACCTGATAATGAGAACCCTTTCTTCACCGTTCAGCTGGTCGGATCCGCGCTTGTAATGAAAATATTAGAAGCACATATTGCCAACTGCTATCGAACTGTCCAGAACGGTGCCTCGGTGCTGAATATTACTTTCACCAAGCTGTGCTATAGAGATGAATTTTTGAAATGCCGCAAAATTAAAAAATACTTTTCTACAGATATCTCACTGAAAAGCTTGGCTAGGGAATCAAATATCATATATGTTAATAAGCTCTTGACTCTTGTAAAAAAGAGATTATTGAGTAGATGTTGAGAATATAAAAGAAATAATAATATTGAATACTCGTGGGTGAAATATGGTACAATCTATATACGAAAATTCGATGACTCAAGAGCGATTGTAATTACTTCTGAAAATGATCTTGATACTATTTGATCATAAGATATACCTACATTTTCTGGTGCGATATATTATCCAGTTTCCTTGTGTTATCAGTTCATATAATTGTATAAATGGGGAAACTGAACACAGTAGTTTTTAATATTAGGTCGATTTTGCCCAAGTTCATTACACCCGAGTCGGTCTCAATCATGCCTCTCTTCTAGACTTATTCTTTCATTCTGAACATATGGAAATGAATGAATGAATGTAAGACGTTTGATCTTCTCAATCTGTTAGACCACAGTCTCGTTAATTGTTCAATAGACATGAATGTTGCTTGCAGTGGTCCTTTATATTATTCATATGGAGAATTTGACAAGATCGATAAAGACGCACTATTAACAAATTTCAATGTACTCGACTTTTATCAAATTTTCTACATACATGACGACAACAACAAGGTTGAAGTTTTTGATAGATTACTGTTGTATTTGTTTGATATTCATGCACCAATTAGAAATGTGAGAATCACTAAAAAGAAAGTGCCTTGGCTAACTCACAACTTAAAAACAGATAATCAGTCTAAAGGATAATGCCTTAGCTTAGTACAAAAAAACTGGAAGAGAAGCAGATTGGGTGTCCTACAAGAACATGCGTAATTATGATAACTCAGCGATTGAGCGAGAAAAAAGGCTTTCTTTAGAAATATTGTCAGTAATAATGATTCTAAGTCAATGTGGAAAACCTTGAAAACTATGAACCTCAATTCTCAGGAAAGTAATCGTGAGCTACCGTTGGATTGACGTGATGTAAATAAAATAAATAATAACTTTGTACGTCCTACACGAGATAATGGTATTCCTGACAAGAAAGCCGTAGACTTTTATAACAATAATGTAAAATATGGTTCTAATACTTTTTTAATTCGGTTGGTGGAACCTGAAGCGGTGAAAGAACAACTTTACAATATAAAATCCAATGCTAGTGGTGCAGATGACATCAATTTGAAGATGATTTTGCTATGTTGTCCCAACATAATAGTTTATCTTACACATATTATTAATTCTTGCCTTGAAAACTCTACGTTTCTGGATAGCTGGAAAATTGCTTAAGCTCTCCCACTACCTAAGATAAATGAAATCATCTTTCGAACAATCTGTTCAGGCCAGTCTCAAATTACCTACACAGTAGGTTTCGGCTGGCACCTGTCAGAAAACAACTACTCCCCTGGCTAATACCACGAAGGGCATTGGATTATATCCGACCGGTGCCAGTGCAGGTTTCTTCACAGAAGTAAATCCTGCATTTGCTTTCGTCGATACAAATGAAGGAATTGATTTTCAATTATAGGGACGGACACACTTGCAGACCGGTTTCGGGCTATTTGGCCACTCGTCAGTGCAAGGCAGTGCCATCATCAACATAAAGTCGATGATTTCCCATAATTAAAAATCAAACTCCTTCACGAGTATCAAGCCCCGGCCAAAGCTGATGCGAACAACGAAGTTATTACGCCATCTACCAATGGACGAGGTATTCCAAAAGCAAACCGAATTCGCCCATTCCTCCTGCGAGGAAAATGTAAAAACACTTGACATAGTCAGTGGGCATACTTGAAGACTGGCGTTAAATCAAATCATCTTTTGAACAATCTGTTCAGGCCAGTCTCAAATTACCTACACAGTAGGTTTCGGCTGGCACCTGTCAGAAAACAACTACTCCCCTGGCTAATACCACGAAGGGCATTGGATTATATCCGACCGGTGCCAGTGCAGGTTTCTTCACAGAAGTAAATCCTGCATTTGCTTTCGTCGATACAAATGAAGGAATTGATTTTCAATTATAGGGACGGACACACTTGCAGACCGGTTTCGGGCTATTTGGCCACTCGTCAGTGCAAGGCAGTGCCATCATCAACATAAAGTCGATGATTTCCCATAATTAAAAATCAAACTCCTTCACGAGTATCAAGCCCCGGCCAAAGCTGATGCGAACAACGAAGTTATTACGCCATCTACCAATGGACGAGGTATTCCAAAAGCAAACCGAATTCGCCCATTCCTCCTGCGAGGAAAATGTAAAAACACTTGACATAGTCAGTGGGCATACTTGAAGACTGGCGTTAAATCAAATCATCTTTCGAACAATCTGTTCAGGCCAGTCTCAAATTACCTACACAGTAGGTTTCGGCTGGCACCTGTCAGAAAACAACTACTCCCCTGGCTAATACCACGAAGGGCATTGGATTATATCCGACCGGTGCCAGTGCAGGTTTCTTCACAGAAGTAAATCCTGCATTTGCTTTCGTCGATACAAATGAAGGAATTGATTTTCAATTATAGGGACGGACACACTTGCAGACCGGTTTCGGGCTATTTGGCCACTCGTCAGTGCAAGGCAGTGCCATCATCAACATAAAGTCGATGATTTCCCATAATTAAAAATCAAACTCCTTCACGAGTATCAAGCCCCGGCCAAAGCTGATGCGAACAACGAAGTTATTACGCCATCTACCAATGGACGAGGTATTCCAAAAGCAAACCGAATTCGCCCATTCCTCCTGCGAGGAAAATGTAAAAACACTTGACATAGTCAGTGGGCATACTTGAAGACTGGCGTTAAATCAAATCATCTTTCGAACAATCTGTTCAGGCCAGTCTCAAATTACCTACACAGTAGGTTTCGGCTGGCACCTGTCAGAAAACAACTACTCCCCTGGCTAATACCACGAAGGGCATTGGATTATATCCGACCGGTGCCAGTGCAGGTTTCTTCACAGAAGTAAATCCTGCATTTGCTTTCGTCGATACAAATGAAGGAATTGATTTTCAATTATAGGGACGGACACACTTGCAGACCGGTTTCGGGCTATTTGGCCACTCGTCAGTGCAAGGCAGTGCCATCATCAACATAAAGTCGATGATTTCCCATAATTAAAAATCAAACTCCTTCACGAGTATCAAGCCCCGGCCAAAGCTGATGCGAACAACGAAGTTATTACGCCATCTACCAATGGACGAGGTATTCCAAAAGCAAACCGAATTCGCCCATTCCTCCTGCGAGGAAAATGTAAAAACACTTGACATAGTCAGTGGGCATACTTGAAGACTGGCGTTAAATCAAATCATCTTTCGAACAATCTGTTCAGGCCAGTCTCAAATTACCTACACAGTAGGTTTCGGCTGGCACCTGTCAGAAAACAACTACTCCCTGGCTAATACCACGAAGGGCATTGGATTATATCCGACCGGTGCCAGTGCAGGTTTCTTCACAGAAGTAAATCCTGCATTTGCTTTCGTCGATACAAATGAAGGAATTGATTTTCAATTATAGGGACGGACACACTTGCAGACCGGTTTCGGGCTATTTGGCCACTCGTCAGTGCAAGGCAGTGCCATCATCAACATAAAGTCGATGATTTCCCACTGTGTAGGTAATTTGAGACTGGCCTGAACAGATTGTTCGAAAGATGATTTGATTTAACGCCAGTCTTCAAGTATGCCCACTGACTATGTCAAGTGTTTTTAAGATAAATGAACCTAAAGATTGGAAGGACTCAAGACCTATAAGCATTTTACCTTTTTTCTCGAAACTGCTTGAAAAAATTATGAACTCTCAAATCAGAGAATATCTAGATCACTATATACTTCTTCCAGAAAATCAATCTGGCTTTCGACCTCAACATCTGCTGAACATTGTTCAACTATTAATCCTTTCAAATCGAAAATGTTATTATTCGATAATAAAAACAAAAGAAATTGATGCAAAGTATATTTGAACCTCTATATTCAGTCGGAACCGATAGAATTGGCTGACTATGCTAGAAATCTGGGACTCACTGTAGACACCGATTTAAGGTTCATTAATGTGCATCAGAAAACCATATGGCAATTTAATAATCTTTCACGAGTCCTAGATCGAAAAACTAAGAAGATATTGTGCGACTTTGGTGCTGAGCCATTTCAACTTCTCTAACGTTGTATATTACCCTTGTTTAACTGTGCATGACCAAAACCGTATTCAACGTTTTCAAAACGCTTCTGCCAGGTATATTCACGTAATCCGTAAACGTAACTCCATTTCACATAAAATTACAGAATCTAATTGGCTCACCATGCGACGAAGGTGGTTTCTATATACTTGTTGCTATTATCATAAGCTCATTGCACAAAAACTCCTGAATATCTGTATAAAAAAATGATATTTCGATAAGATGTTCACTCCTTGAAAACCAGGTATCGGTTCCACATATCACCCCCAAAACACAGCACTGCTATATTCGAACGTACCTTTTCATATAATGTTGCCAAAATTTATAATGCTTTCCCGGATTCGCTGGAGGTTTATAATGTCAGCAACTTCCAATCAGTATTGAGAGAGAAGATAAAGGAAGGCACTACTTCAGTATAAGAGACCTAAGATATATCGCACCATGGTCATAACTACAATAAAACTAACAAATCGCTCTTGAGGCGTCGTCACCCATTTTTACCTGATTCACCCACTCACCTTTTTTTACTTGTATTCTGCAATTTCTGATTTTTTTTTGTAAATGATTTCCTTATTTCGTGTTAAATGTTTAATGATGTAATTAATACCCATTCCAACCCCCTGAGGGATTAATAAAAAAAAATATTTTTTTCTTTTGATCTATACCCAATACTTAATGCTATTATAATCAATGGTTGATATCCTGGATCTAATACTGAGTTATTATAATGTTATGTTTAGTATTTGATATTCATTATTGATAATGATATTGAATTGTTGCCGTATTCTTATTGGCACTGTTATCTGAGCATATGTTCTCTGTTTAGGGTTGAACGGAAGAGCAGACTCTGACATTCTCATAATGTGCTGAAACTGAATTCCGCCCTTTTGTATCTTTTGATGAAGGCAAATTATTTCTATTATTATTATTACTTTCATTAAAGTCATTATAAAACACCAGAAATGACTGTAACATGTAAATTCACCTTTAGCCAAATTTATCTAACATCCAGTAACTTATTATCTTTCTGATCCTACTCCTATAAATTCGTCTTCATTCATTTGGAATTCACATAATAAATACTCACAAGAAAGGAACACTCTGTATAATGTTTTTGATCATTTCACCTCAAAGTACAATGTTCATACCAAAATTTATTCGAGGGTGACGAATCTCCCCCTAATCTCCTTAATCCGTTGAAGAGCCCTGGAAAAGAGAAACTTTGAATAAATAATGCATTGATGGGAGAAAAGTGTTTCAGTACCTTTCTGAATTCCATCAACTAACTCATTATATCCCATACAGTTCGTTTTCTCAGCGAAAAGTTTCCAGTTTCAATTTGCATCGATCGGTGAACTCAGTTCCTGAAACAAAATCAAGGTTTATCACTAGGGAATAATATTAATATGACCTTTGTAACTACTTACCAGTTGTCATACTTCTCTTCAATCAGGTACATCGGTGGTGAATATTCATTCAGTTGTTTTGTTTACATATCAATGAGAGGTTGAAGCTGAGGTACGACGTCAATCAAAATACAAACGAAAGTTTGTCAGCGCAGACTTGGCGGCTAATTTGAACGTAGGCGAGTTGACGGTATCCGAAATTCTTTTAGCTCGACAGACACGAAAGTGACGACCACGAATAAGCGCCAATATTGAAAAACGGCCTATCACCGAACGCGCTCAGTCTCATGAGTGCGGGAGGGGTGCGCAAAAATGCTCGATTTGGTAAGAGGTGTCCTTCGTTTTTCTCGTGTGAAATGGAGAGTATCATGACGGCGAACATTAGCCTATTTTACTGGTTGCTAGTCGGTAGTGCACACTGGGATAAAGGGCCACCCTCCTGGGAGGTGAGTTTCGAGATAAATTCACTATTCAAAGATTATTGATTTGGATGGTTCTCTGATTACGGCAATATTTTAGATTTGCCGGCCATTTTCCAAGGGCACGAGATTTTTGAAGGGGTCATCAGGCTTTTTTGGAGACATCGTTCCTGATAGATTGTCGGAAGTCTTATTTTTTGGAGGCATCCTTGAGAAAGTCCTATTAGGAGTACCACTTCTTGGAAGCATCTTTTCTGAGAGAGTCTTAATTAGAGACTCATTTTTTGGAGAATTCGTTCGTGAGAGGGTCTTGAAACTCATTTTTTGAAGACTTCGTTTCCATTGGAGACGACTTTTCTGCCATGCTACGGGGGAAACCTCCGAAGTCCAGAGGATTCGATCCAACCATCCTGTCCAGGGTAGTACCTGGAGAACGCTGATGGTAGTTGTAGGAAGCCATTTTCTCGGACAGTAAGATTCGGAGTTTTCAGCAAGGTCAGATCGTTTCCAATATGAAAAACTAAATATCTATCATTCTCGTTCTTGAAAATTTTTTTATCACCATAAATTCTTAAAAGGTTATAAGATTTCACAGTTATGTTAATTTGAATTAATTGAATAGTTTTCCACTTGAAATATATCATGATTCAATTATATACCTATAGCCAAGTCATAAAAAACCCTCCCCGTTATTGATATCGATTATTTCAGTACTGATTTGATTACACTTACAGCCATTCATTCATTATATGCTAAGCGTCATTGTACTCAACGGCCTTGGTATAGATCTATAAAATGGTACGGTTTGGTATTATTATTTAAGAATCCTTTTCAAGTGTTGGCAAGGTATTAGCCTCAAAATTTGCCTGTTGCAAAATATGATTTAGCGTATAGGTACTTATTCTACTGTTACTTTTGCGAATTCCTTCCAGTATATCAATTAAAAGCAATTGAGAAAATCCCTGTGTTTTGAATATTATTCTTTTCAGCTTTTCTTTGTTTTCAAAAAATCAAAATTAAATGGCGCTCCCCGGGATCATTTGACAAATCTGAGCCAGCCCAAGGCCCACTTTGCTCCCAGACGAACACCTGCCGGTATTCAACTCTTCCTGAGAGATTTTCATTCAAAAATAAATAAAATGACTGAAAGTCACTAAGGGAGGTTACATGACGTTGCCAACATTTCGACCCAAGTTCAATCAGTCACTGATCTCCAAAATACTGAACCTCCCGATGACGTGGAAAAACCCCCAAACAACGGCAATATTGAACTCGACGACCAAGAGGAACAAACGGAAATCAAAGTAATATTGATCGAACCGTTCATTTTAACGCCGAACAGAACCCAACTTCTGAAATACCCATAATAGAAACGGCGGCGAATTATGGAATCATCCAAATAATAATCAGCCCAGTATTGAATGAATCTAGCAAACCAAAAATTTAAATTCTTTCTGCAAAAAAGAAGCGATTTCACCTTCAACTTTCAAAAAAAACAATTTCAAGGGAGAGGTGATACACTTTGTTAAAACCTATATCAATCCTTAATTTCTATTCTATTCGCAAAAGTCATTCAACTTGTTTTCGAATTCTCTCCCTTAAATCTCAAGAAATGCAGTGAAAAACTCACTGATATTACCGACAAAGATAACCTGCGTGATATTATTCAAAATTACCATGAAGGAAAAACAAACAACCAAGGAAAAGACGAATCTCTTCAACATATCAAAGAAAGGTATTATTGGCCATTCATGTAAATTTCGATAGAAACATTCATAAGCGAATGCGAAATATGCCAGCAGAGCGAATACGAACAATACCCTGTGTAGTACCTTTCTATGAACACTGGTAATTGCACTACTAACAAACAAACACAGACACTGAAATAAAACACAGGTATCCAATGTAACCGCTTGGATGTCTATCCTAGACTGACTACCTTTTCTGTATTCCCAGTGCAGGGTGAATCAGTCTATGATATAATACCTTCGGTGATTTATTGGTATATTTCCAATACACTACATCCCTTTCTTATTTTAATGATAGATATGAAAACAACAATAATAATAATAATAATAATGACAATACAAATACAAAGATAACAAGCCAGTTGTCAACACTGTTCAATAAGTGACAAATCAATAATTATGTATATATAATTATAAATAAAGGAGGTTTCATTAATAATTTTTTAAGTTATTCCTCAATAGCATTTATCCCTTACAAATGAACATATTGTGAAGCAACAGGTAACACTATATACTCCCTTCCTGATTTCCAAGTTTCTGAAAATTGTAACAAAATAATAGCAATGGCAAGAGTTACAAAGTGGAGAATATTATCAAGTCAAATCAATAACAGGGTTTCATGATATAAACATCGTTTGAATGTGCAGAAACAACTGTAACGATAAAGACCCATGAAGTAGTAATAACGAGCAGTATGGAATACCTGCAACAGCTAATAGTAGATGATGAAAATTCTCAAAATATAATACACAAACAAAATATACTAACTGAGACACATCCCAGGAAACCGAAAAAATAAAAACTTTCACTAGCAATTATGTGAAACATCTCGTATTCACTCATCTGAAGCCACTTCTTCTGATGGTTCTATTTCAGTTGAAGATTCCGGTTTGTGAACTTTCCATTCTCCCTCCACTTTCTTTAAGTGGACGGTGTTTCTCCTGTACTCTTGCCCACTGTCTTCGTTTCTCACCTATATATCACCTCCTTTCTTATTCAGTACGGTATGTGGTGTGGGGCTGAAATTAGGGCATATTCTACTTGTTTTGGTGAAGTTTCGCACATAGACCTTATCGACAATTTCTATTTGGCTTTCTTTTGATTTCCGTTTTCGGTCGGAGTATTCTTTTCCTTTCTCGATTTTGTCTCTGTCTCGCATTTCTCTGTCTGTATTATCTATCTCTTGGATACTGGGTATTTTGTCCCTGAATTGTCTTCCATAAAACAGTTCTGCTGGAGTTTTTCCTGTAACTGAATGAGGGGTACTATTGTACATCACAAGATAGTCCAGAAGGTCTCTCTTCCAATCGATTTTCAAGGCATGTGTTATCTCCAGCCTTTTAGCAGTTTTAATAAAAATACAATAATTCTAGCCATTTTTCATGATAGGAACATGAAATAGTGTTAAATAAAACATTTCTAAACAGTTAGTTCGAAAAGTCGAGAAACAGTCGATGTCCCGAGACCCTATCCAGGGCTCGAGCCAATCAGCGCACGGCGTTCGCTCCCGCAGCGGCGGGCGGAGCCAAACAGAGCGCGAATCGCGCGCATAAAGATAAGCGATTTTGCTGCAGCGTTAGCATTCGCTTCGAAGAGTTTTTACTGCGTATTATTCCAAGAGTTGAATCTAAGCGTATAACTTATCAGAGCGTCTCATAAGAGTATAGGAAAGTGTTATATAGGAAGGAAGCGAATGAATAAAGGAGAAAAGTACTCCTAATTTCTTTTTAGGTATTTCAGAATAGACAGAAGAGTTTACAAGGCGTATTATAACTTGAGGAAAGTTAAAGGAAGAAAAGAATTGTATAATATTAGATTCCTGGCTGGAGATCTAAGAAAGGATTGTAAAGTTTTCCCACAAAAACTACCACTGCGGAGTTTGGAAGCACAAACTGCTTCCAATAATGAATTCGTAACTCGGGTGCAGAGTCTAACTGTACACGTTCCTGAGTGCAGCTTCGGCTTGCATTGTTCCAGTTTTCTTGCTGCTAAATAAATTGTTCCAGTCTCCCGAGCCTTTGGCCGGCCGAGAACTCTCCTATACCTTATTATTGAATTCGTACTGTGGTGTTCTTATCAGAACACGTGAAGAGAGAAGAAGAGGCCATTTGCCCTGTAGGTCCCAGGAATATCGGACTACACGGCTACCTGAGTCCGGGTAGCGCCTACAGGGTACGTCGGAAGCTGTTGACAGGCCACCCTCATCAAACAGGGTTTCCTCGATACAGACGCCTACCGTAACTCTCTACGAACGCTGTTACGTGACAGTGTTCACAGCACTGAGGGTTCGCGGCTAAAAACGCCACCTCCAGCACCGGAGAGCTGGACACGGGTTCACGCGTTGCAGGGCAGGCAGGTCCAGGCGCGAAGTGTGTCGTAGCAGGGTTTTAGGGAGCGTAGGGAACTTCTGGTCCGGCCTAGAGCCATCGTGGTGGCCAGTCGTAACCGCGACTAGAATTAGCTATCTCCCAGGGCTAAAAGTAACTCGTGAAATTGTGATTCAATTGTTTCTGGCATCTCCGAGCACGCGGCGAGTCTTAGGCCTACTTTTTCTTATTCCTTCGCGTTTTTCAACCCGAAGAAGCGATCCTCCACTGATTTTCTCTTCGCGAGGCGATCGGTGGCTCTGGTCGAGTCTCCCAGGCGTCGTTTTGTTCGTTCGTGTGTTAGAACCCACAAGCTAGCCGAAATTTTGCATTAAAAATGTTTCACACAACACCGAGCGATACTGAGTTCGCTTCGGCGGACAATTTTTATAATTTTACAAATACACGCGCTTGTGGATATGGCGCTGGCCAACGTGGGGCCTTGCTTAAAAATGATATCATACCTCGTGGAAATCGTAGGGTTTTGTCAGATATTGGGGCTTCATCTTATGAAAACGATGCTGCCGATAATGCACGTGAGAATCTTGGTAGACATAGGGAATTCTCTGACATTGAGAATCCTATTTATTCTCAAAACAATTCGACAAACTTAAGTCAACAATTAGACACATTAATTTACGAGGACGAGGTCCGTAATACTAAATCAGAAAATACAGTTATTGACTTGTTTCCTAACCCGTTCGAAGCTCATAATTCAACTGGGTTGAATGAACTAGAGGGGCCTTTTGCAGTCCTTAGCGAAGTAAAAGACACCCCAGAATCTTTGCCGACAACGGCTACTTTGAGAAGGAATCTACAGCCTTCTTTGGCTCAGGGCTTTAAACAGAAGAGTCAATGGCGCCCATTAAATAATTCCAACGATAACAATCCTCAGAGGAGAGTTACCTTCTCCGAGGAGGACAACATTAACGAAATGAGAAATATGCTTAGGGCAATACAAAACACTTTTGAAATTTTTAATAACTCAAACACACGCTCTCGTGTATTCGAGAAGCAAAGACTCCCTACATTCCAAGGATTGGAATCGGAGGATCCTTTTTATTTTATCGATAGGTTCTCTAAAGAAATGGAGAAATCGAACATGCTCCAAGAAGATTGGCTAAACGTCATTCGAGGCCAACTCCAGGGGGAAGCTGCCAAGTGGGCATCTCTGTACCTTAATTGTAATATCAGTTGGGATATGTTTGTAAATAGGTTCATACAAAGATATTCAAACCCAGAATTAATAGCAAAATTAACTGCTAAATTTTATGGCGAGTGCCAAGAAAAACACACAAAAGTTGATGTTTTCATATTGAAAAAGATAAGTCTAGCCAAAAGACTATTTCCAAACATGCCCGACTCAGTAATAATAAATACTATCATACAATTGATCTCCCCCGAAATTCGCTGCTTCTTCAGAGGGCGAATTGTCAGAGATATCGAACAGTTCATCCAAGACTGCACGTCCATAGAGGACGATTTGAGAAATACAAAAGTAATAACTCAAAAAGTAAATACTCCGCCCACAAATGTAAATAAACCAGTGGGTACTTCAAAAGGCCCAAGCCAAAATTTTAACCATAACAATAACAACTTCTCTCAAAGATATCCACCCAGAAGTGGGTACAATTTTAGCCAAAATCAAAATCAAAATCAGAATTTTAATCAGACTCGAAGAGAAAACGAATCGAGACAGGTAAATAATCAAAATAATGTGGGCGTGGCCCGTGATGATTCCAGAAATCAACGAGAAAACAGCAATAGAAATGAGAGACCTTATAGGCCGCCTCAACAAAGACTAGGGAACACAGTGGAGAACGTAGAGTCGTCTTCAACGGCCACTACGGTGTCGGAAAACTGATAAGGGGGCCCTCTTCGTACGGCCGAGAGAGGCAAAATGCCCCTAGAGTCCGTGAAAACTTCATAGAAGAGAGTGACACGGCTCTTGTAAATAGTACTAACTTTAAGGAAGAATTATCAGAATGTTTTTTGTCCCTGGGCGAAACGTTCCCGTTAGGTGGGCGCGTTTTACCTAGGTTAAAGGTAGAATTCGAGGGACAGGTGATCTCCGCCTTGGTGGACACTGGTGCTTCGAACAACTTTGTTCGTGTAGATGTCCTTGCAGGATACGATCTCACGAATTTGCCTAACCCCTCTACGGTCATGTTAGGTTGTGAGAATAATGTAAGTGATAGTTTAGGACATATAGATATTAGTTTGAAAATAGATAACGTTTCGTCAAAAATAACTGCAACAGTTTTAAATAATTTGCACGAAAAGTTAATTTTAGGTATGCCCTGGATGAGGGAAAACCAAGCAATTTTAGATGTAGGACGGGGTTGTGTTTATTTTGGCAAAACACCCCGCCAAACTGCTTTTTTTGATTTAAGAAAAGGATCTTTCAAAGAGAAGAAATTTCCAGAGCTGAAGTTGGACGAATCGCAATTTGCACCTGAAACGAAAGATGCACTTTTTTCAGTCATTAAGAAATTTCCTGATGTTTTTGAGGAAACAATTCGTCAACCTCAGACTAACTTAATTGTACATAAAATTAGAGTTAGGGAAGAAAAGCCCTTCAGGCAATTTAGATACGATAAAATGTCTGATGAGCGAAAAAAGATTGTATATGAAGAAATTGATAAATTGTTAGAGGCAGGGGTAATAAATCGTAGCACGTCCCCGTATTGTTCACCTGTTGTGCTCGTCCCCAAGCGCTCAGGATCTCTGAGATTTTGCGTGGACTATCGGCAAATAAATAAATTAATTATTCCCGAAGCTCCCAACCTACCACCGATCCAAGAGACTGTTAGAGAAATGGGAGATTGTAGAATTTTCTCCACTCTCGATCTAAGAAACGGTTTTTGGCAAGCACCCTTGGACAAAGACTCGAGGAAGTATACAGCATTCGGTGCACCAGACGGTTCGGTCTATGAATTTCGCGTCCTTAGTTTCGGACTTAAAAATGGTCCTTCAGTATTTCAAAAATTAATGTCAGAAGTTCTTTCAGGATACGTGGACCGGTTTTGTAAAGTCTATCTAGATGACATAATAGTGTATTCGCACACGGTCGAAGAACATCGCGACCATTTGCAATTAATTCTCGAAAGACTAAGAACGCACGGGTTGTGGCTATCGCCGAGCAAATGTAAATTCGGGACTAATGAACTGAACTATCTCGGACGCGTTATATCCGCCTCAGGCAATAAACCACAAGAAACGCACGTTTTAAACGTACAGAACTTCCCTACTCCGAAAAGTATTAAGAATTTGAGAGCCTTTTTAGGTACAGCCGGTTGGCTTCGGGAGTATATCCCGCATTTTGCCGAAGTGGCAGCGCCACTTACCGACTTAATCGACAAATCAAAAAAATTTAAATGGGACCAAAAAGCCGAAGACAGTTTCCAAAAGATAAAGGAACTCGTCTCACAGCCTTTAGAGCTTGCGAGACCCGATAACAAAAGGCCATATTGTCTACAAACCGACGCGAGCCACATAGGTATCGGCGCGGTATTATTCCAGCTACGTTCGGATGGCGGTCGCGATATTATCGCATATAGTAGCGCTAAATTAAATGCCACCGAAAGAAAATACCATATAAACGAAATTGAGTGTCTTTCGGTAATTTGGTCCGTTAAAAAATATAAACATTTCTTACAAGACGGGCCTTTCACTCTGTACACCGACAGCTCAGCCTTGACGTGGCTAGATAAAATGCGTGACGAGAGAGCCAAACTCACTCGATGGTCGCTTTTATTGCAGGAGTATGACTTTAAAGTCGTACACGTCCCGGGCCGAGTTAACGAGCTACCAGATTTCTTGAGTAGAAATCCGAAAGAGGAAGGTACCGGTTGTGATATAAACACCGATGTCGAAAAATTATTTTTCCCATATGTAGAAGGTGATCACGAGGTCGAGGAGGAAGAAACTCTGAATGAAGCTTCCGAAATGCTTGTCGACCTATTTACGGAATTTGATTTCGTAGACGTAGTGAAACATCCGGATGTCCTTAATCAAGTAAGAACGTTTTACGACGAGATTCTCGATGCTCAGAGAAATAGCGATAGCGTTCGCCGTTTTAAACTACGAATTGAACGGGCTCGCGCTAACCCCGATCCTACGGGATACGAGCAGAGAATCGTAAGCGATTTTTCCTTGGAGGATGATGTTTTATACTACATAGGCCCTCGGCAAGATTTGAAGAAACTTTTAGTTCCTCGTCGTTGTTGGGAAAAAGTCATTAAAAATTATCACGATAGGACAGGCCACCCTGGGGTGGATGAAACCGTCCGAGAAATATCGGAAAATTTTTATTGGTCAAATCTAAAGAAACACGTAGCAGATTTCGTGAAAACTTGTTTGACGTGCGCCACAACAAAAGCCGCTAAACCTCAAACCCCGGCCGCGTTACGTCCGAATACTCCTGAAAGACCCTGGCAGATAATTTCAATAGACGCGCTAGGTCCTTACGCATCGAGTGAGGGTGGTAACAAACACTTATTGGTCGCTACCGATTGTTTCAGTAAATGGGTAGAAGTTAAGGCCGTACCGAGTGTTCAAGCCAAAACTGCCGTCGAGTTTATGTTGAAGGATGTTTGCCATGGTGGGGCTTCCCTGAAGTAATTATTTCGGACAGTGCGGGGATGTTCAACGGTAATTTGTGGGATCGTTTCTGCACTGACCATCGAATAGAAGTTCGTTTGAGCCCAGTGCACCATCAGCAGGCGAATCCTGTTGAACGTCGCGTTCAAGAAATTAAGAAAATGTTACGTGCAGCCCTTATAAATCGTCCAGAGTCTGAATGGGAAGAACATGTCTCAGAAATCGTTTTTAACTTAAGAACGCGTAGAAATGCCTCTACGGAGATGACTCCCAGTCAGCTTCTCCTTGGATACGATTTACCAAGACCAGGTGAATGGTCTATGCCCTCGCAAAAGCGCCGTAGAGTCAATAACGATAATAGGCAACAAAGGATTGAAGAAGCCAATGAAAAACTTGATAGATATCGTGCTAAACACTACCCTAATAGAAACGATGATGTGATATCATTTACACCGGGTCAGTGGGTCCTTTGCCGAAATTCGGAAAAACAGCGACGCAACTTCGGTCAGACTTGGTCCGAGCCATCGAGGGTGGTAAGACGATTAGGGATAAATACATATTTAGTAAACCGCGGTGGTCTAGATAGAGTTATCCATCTCGATGATCTAAGACTCGCTCCGGAACCTCGGGCAGGCCAGGATCACTTGGATCCCCGCCCTGCTCCACGTGCCCAGTAGCCGTGGACTTCTCGGTGAGGTAAACCTGTTCACTTTGGCCCTTCAGGCACTGAAAAATTATTGTAAATAGTTAGCTTTAAGTGAACTGACTTTTAAAAACAAGTGAAGTGTCTTGAAAGTGAAAGAAACAAATTCAATTGACAAAGTGACAGTGAACAGACTATTGAAAAACTTGAACTATAACCGAGAAGTGAAAAGACGATGTGTAATCGAAAAGTTTGTGTGAGATAAAAGACTCTAAATTTAAGTTAACGAATTGTTAGTAGATTTTAAGGGGGTAGAATTAAGGATGCTGTGAAAAGAAGATCAATAAAGAAACCAACAGCCCTTTTCAGGGCGCTTCCATTCTTCCAGTAGTGGATAGTTTTAGCGAGGAAAACTCTTTAAAAGGGGGGGGTGTTATCTCCAGCCTTTTAGCAGTTTTGATAAAAATACAATAATTCTAGCCATTTTTCATGATAGGAACATGAAATAGTGTTAAATAAAACATTTCTAAACAGTTAGTTCGAAAAATCGAGAAACAGTCGATGTCTCGAGACCCTATCCAGGGCTCGAGCCAATCAGCGCACGGCGTTCGCTCCCGCAGCGGCGGGCGGAGCCAAACAGAGCGCGAATCGCGCGCATAAAGATAGGCGATTTTGCTGCAGCGTTAGCATTCGCTTCGAAGAGTTTTTACTGCGTATTATTCCAAGAGTTGAATCTAAGCGTATAACTTATCAGAGCGTCTCATAAGAGTATAGGAAAGCGTTATATAGGAAGGAAGCGAATGAATAAAGGAGAAAAGTACTCCTAATTTCTTTTTAGGTATTTCAGAATAGACAGAAGAGTTTACAAGGCGTATTATAACTTGAGGAAAGTTAAAGGAAGAAAAGAATTGTATAATATTAGATTCCTGGCTGGAGATCTAAGAATAGGATTGTAAAGTTTTCCCACAAAAACTACCACTGCGGAGTTTGGAAGCACAAACTGCTTCCAATAATGAATTCGTAACTCGGGTGCAGAGTCTAACTGTACACGTTCCTGAGTGCAGCTTCGGCTTGCATTGTTCCAGTTTTCTTGCTGCTAAATAAATTGTTCCAGTCTCCCGAGCCTTCGGCCGGTCGAGAATTCTCCTATACCTTATTATTGAATTCGTACTGCGGTGTTCTTATCAGAACACCTGAAGAGAGAAGAAGAGGCCATTTGCCCTGTAGGTCCCAGGAATATCGGACTACACGGCTACCTGAGTCCGGGTAGCGCCTACAGGGTACGTCGGAAGCTGTTGACAGGCCACCCTCATCAAACAGGGTTTCCTCGATACAGACGCCTACCGTAACTCTCTACGAACGCTGTTACGTGACAGTGTTCACAGCACTGAGGGTTCGCGGCTAAAAACGCCACCTCCAGCACCGGAGAGCTGGACACGGGTTCACGCGTTGCAGGGCAGGCAGGTCCAGGCGCGAAGTGTGTCGTAGCAGGGTTTTAGGGAGCGTAGGGAACTTCTGGTCCGGCCTAGAGCCATCGTGGTGGCCAGTCGTAACCGCGACTAGAATTAGCTATCTCCCAGGGCTAAAAGTAACTCGTGAAATTGTGATTCAATTGTTTCTGGCATCTCCGAGCACGCGGCGAGTCTTAGGCCTACTTTTTCTTATTCCTTCGCGTTTTTCAACCCGAAGAAGCGATCCTCCACTGATTTTCTCTTCGCGAGGCGATCGGTGGCTCTGGTCGAGTCTCCCAGGCGTCGTTTTGTTCGTTCGTGTGTTAGAACCCACAAGCTAGCCGGAAATTTTGCATTAAAAATGTTTCACACAACACCGAGCGATACTGAGTTCGCTTCGGCGGACAATTTTTATAATTTTACAAATACACGCGCTTGTGGATACATGGCTGATTTTTAACTTTTTCAGAAGATTTCTGTTCTGCCTTTCAACCTCACCGTTTTGTTGAGGCCAGTACGGTATTGTGTTGAAAAGGATTATTCCATATTCTTGGCAAAACTGTCTGAATTCCTGGCTAATGAGCTGCCTCCCATTGTCGGCTGTGATGGAGGATGGGTATCCTAATCTTGAAAATATCTCTCGAAGTACATCTATAGTGGTCTCGGTAGTGTAGTGGTTAGCATATCTGCCTATCAAGCAGAAGGCCGGGGTTCGAATCCTCGCCGGGCCACCGTGCTGGGTAATCGCACGTTAAAAGGTAAGGCCTCGTTGATCCATTGATCGCACAAGTTTCGACTTCTGAGGGTTGACGGTCGTCAGCTGGTTAACGGAAACGAACAATTTTAGAACAATTTTAGTTTTCTGGGATGTAATTTCTTTCATTATTTTCACCTCTTTATAACGACTGTAATAATCTATGACAGCAAAAAAAAGGTTGTTAGGAGGAAGAGGTCCAAGAAAATCAATAGCAACGTCTACCCATGGTCCAGATGGAAATTCACGACGTTTCATTGGATTAGGTGGATTGGGAGCTGCAACTAATGTACATCCTTCACAACCTTTGACCAAATTCTCGGCGTCTCCATCGATTTTTGGCCACCATACTTTAGTTCGAAGTCTATTCTTCATTGCGACAATTCCTGGATGACCCTCATGGGCAGCTTCTAACACTTTCTGGCGTAATTTCATGGGTATTATAATTTTATTCCCTCTGAGCAGAACTCCTTCATGCACACATATTTCCGATTCGAAAATATTATAATGTTTTACGGAATCTTCCCAATGACCTTGATTGATGCCTTTACCGATACTGAGGAGTTCGTTGTCGGTTTTGGAGTGGTATATAATATCCGATAATTGGATCGCTACTGGACGTGCATATTCTATAGTTGGATTGATAGATTCATCACTGAAGGGTTCTGCTGGAACTTTCGACAGGCACAATCTAGAAAGTGGATCTGCAATATTTTGTTTGCCTGGTCGGTATACTACTTTGAAATTGTAGCATTGTAGTCTAAGAACCCATCTTTCGATTCTAGCATTAGGTTTAGACTTGGAGAGAATATTGCCTCCAAGGGCTTGTGATCCGTGACTAACTCGAACTCGTCCTTTCCGTATAAGAAAATCCTGAAATGTTCCACTGCCCAGACTAATGGTAAAGCCTCTTTTTCTGTTTGACAGTAGCGTTTTTCACAATCTGTCAAACTTTTGTTACCGTATGCAATGATTCGTGGATTACCGTTGCTGAACTGTATCAGGACAGATCCTAGACCTACTGGACTTGCATCTGCGATCACTTGAGTTCTGTCACTCGGATTATAAAACCCCAAAGTTTTAATATCTGAAAGTGATTTTTTGAGAACTTGAAATGCGTTTTCCTGTTTTGCTGTCCAGAGTTCCTCGATAGATGCTTTCTTCTCCAGTTTCAACCTCAAGAGTTCTCGAAATGGCTCTGTCAACGTTGCTAGATTAGGAATCCATTTACCGATATAGTTCACCAAACCCAGGAAACTCTGGATTTCCTCTACCGTTCTCGGTGTTCGAAATGTGTCTATCACTCCAATATAACTATCCACGGGTCTTACGCCCTCAGATGATAATACGTGACCTAAAAATTGTATTGTTCTTATTCCAAAAACGCACTTTTCTTTATTCAACAATACACAATTATTTTATAATACTTTCAGAACTGTGTTCAGCCGAATGTCATGTTCAGATTGACTTGATCCGAACACAAGGATGTCGTCTATGAAATTAACGGCTTCTTCGCAGTTGGCCAAAATTCGCTCAAGAATTTTTTGGAATATCTCTGGGGCACAACATATTCCAAACATCAATCTTTTATACTGAAAGAGACCTTTACTACTTATGAAGGTTGTAATATAACGAGAACTTGACGAAATTTCGATTTGATGAAAAGCATTTCGAATATCCAAACAAAAAAATATTTTTGCGTTGATAAATCGAGGTAACAATTCATCCATTGTGGGCAAAGGGTGATTTTCCCTCAGGATTGCGGAGTTTGCTCTTCGCATATCGATGCATATGCGCACTTCACCGTTCTCTTTCAAAACCGGTACTATAGGTGAAATCCATCTGGACGGACCTTTCACTTCCTCAATTATGTCACATTCTATCAGTTCTTCCAGTTTGGTATTAACTTTATCTTCTAGCGGTATAGGTATTCTTCTGAATGGTTGACAAATAGGTCTCACAGTTGTGTCAATAGGAATGTCCACCATTACATCTCTGAACTTTGGGAAAGGTGTTATGGAGTTGACTGACTCCAAACCCAGTTTCAGGACCCCTAAAGCTATTGCAGTGTTTTTTCCTAATAGGTCGGTCATGCCATTGCCTATCACGTAAAATGTGGCTTGTTCATTTCTTCTCCCAACCGAAATGTGTGCAGTGAAAGATCCCGAAACTTTCAGTGGCTTTTCACTTCCATATGCCAAGAATACTTTGTCAGGGTTTTTTAATTGATCGAAAACGCAGACTTTGGATTTCTTCAAGTGGTTCCAAGTTTTTTCACACAATAGGTTTGACTTGCTGCCGGAATCGATAAGCATCGTGATCTGAATTCCTCCTATTTTGCAAGGTATTTTCTCATCTTGATCAATGTGAAAAACGTAATCAGGGTTTTCTTCATTATTTTTGTGATGGTCAGATGATTCGTTTATTGAACGTACGTTGAAATACTTGGCTTTCTTGTTTTCTGACGAATTTCCTGTTTTGCTGAATTTCCTTTTGTATCCGGTCAAACATTTTTTTGAGAAATGGTCCGTCTTACCACATTTGTGACATGTTTTGTCTTTAGCTGGGCATTCCTCATCCCAAGATTGATGGTCAGCGCGCCCACACCGCCCACAAGGTCTTGTGCTATCACTGTTTCCCAGGAAGTCCCTCTGCCCTCGTTTTGGATGTTTTCTATTTGGGTGTTGTTTTGTATTCAGAGCATTCACTTCTTGAGATGGACCCGGTCGGCTGTTGTAATCTCCCAATTATCTGTCCACAGATTCCAGTGACATAGCAGCCGCTATAATGTTATCTAGAGAAATCGCATCGCCCTCAGCCAGGATTTTTTTCCGCAGTTCCATTGAACTACCTTTCTCAACAATTTGATCAACAAGATTTTCTTCTGAACTTGCGAAACTACATTTCTCTGCCTGCTTCTTCAGCCTCAGTAAAAATTTCCCAAATTTCTCTCCTGGTTCCTGCTTTATTGAATGAAAAACATGCCTTTCAAATACCTTACTTTGTTTCGGTGAGAAATATTCATCCAGTTTCTTCATTGCTATCTCAACGACGTCAGCATCATCTGATGGTTCGAGGTGGGCTTCAGGAAGATTGTGGTATATTTCTTGTAGTCCAAAGCCTCCCATGTTGAAAGCTCTCTTCCATTTTTCCCATCGCAGACCTACTGAGCAGATGTCACCTTCGCTGTCGAACTCTCCCAGGGATGCTGGATTCAGCAGCATATTTTCAGAGGACATTTCTATACCTGAAATATTATTGACGTCGGCAACCTCTCTTTTTTTTGGATGATTTATGTTTGAACGCATTTGATTTTTGTTTTTTCAATTTCTTTCACGGGTGATTTCTAAAACTACCTCCAGCCAAGGTTTCTAAACCCTTACTGCTTGAATTATAAACCGGATTAGACTATAGTGGTTTCTAAACCTACTATGACTCTGGGTAGTTTTTAAACAAACCCATATTCGCGCTAGTCAGAAACCAACTTCTACTTTGAGCGGTTTCGAAGTATACTAAAATGCATACTGGAAGCTAGGTAGTTTCTAAACCACTTATACTTTGGTTTCTAAACCAATTTCATATTACCAAAATTTCTGAAACCACTTGATTCTGGGTAGTTTTCAAACAAACCCATACTAGCGGTGGTTGTGAAACCATTTCTTATTTGGAATGGTTTCCAACC
Source organism: Zygogramma bicolorata (assembly GCA_032362365.1). Taxonomy (NCBI): domain Eukaryota; kingdom Metazoa; phylum Arthropoda; class Insecta; order Coleoptera; family Chrysomelidae; genus Zygogramma; species Zygogramma bicolorata. Next base: position 1,087,184 of record JAVJAQ010004813.1, on the reverse strand, counting down.
TTATTGATATCTGGGTAGTTTCTAAACGAACCCATACTTTCGATTGTTTCTAATCCAAGCCATATTCTTAGTGGTTTCTAAACCAGCTGGATTTTTTTTTGTAGTTCCTAAAGAGAACCTATATTTCAGATGGTTTCTAACCAACCCATATTGATAGGTGTTTCTAGAATAATCCATATTCCAGGTGTATGAAGTTCAAAACACTCACCTGCATTACACAATTCGTATGCGAGTATAGATATTCTTCAACCTCAGGTAGGAATCAGTGGTAATTTACTAAGGAAACAACTCCCTAGCAGAAATGAATCTTTAATTTATTGTGAATTTATCAATCATTGTTGAAAGTTAATTTTTTTTTTGTTGAAATATTTTTTAAGTAAATGTCTTGATTCCTTCCCTAGGTACCGAACTCTATCTTATCTAATTGATTTCTTCAGGATAGAAAAATTGTTGGACACTTATTGCGCTGTTTCTCCTTTTTATAAGTGGAAATTGGTGTTCATCCTCGTCGTCAAATGTAGTACCTTTCTATGAACACTGGTCATTGCACTACTAACAAACAAACACAGACACTGAAATAAAACACAGGTATCCAATGTAACCGCTTGGATGTCTATCCTAGACTGACTACCTTTTCTGTATTCCCAGTGCAGGGTGAATCAGTCTATGATATAATACCTTCGGTGATTTATTGGTATATTTCCAAGACACTACACCCTGTAAAAATGGAAATGAATGCACCCCTACTTCCACCAAACCGTTTGAAATCGTACATATGGATCTTTTCCATCAGAACAGAATTAATTTCTAAAGATTATAGACAGCTTTTCAAAATACGCACAGGTAATATCATCTTTACTACCTCTCAAGTACGGAACTAGTGGATCACCTAATTCACTTTTCTTCACACCACGGTGTCCCGGATAATTTTTTATTGACAACAGAACATAATTCAGAACCTCCGTGATATCAGAACTACTTAGTCTTCACAACATTTAAATACATTTTTGTTCCCCAAATCACCCCCAATCCCAATCGAACGGAACTATTGAAATATTCCACTCAACTCTCATGAAACATTTTCGATAACTCAATACCAAAGGTTTTCTGAAAACACCTATTTAAAAAAATGGCGTACGCGAGACTTGCCCATAACCATTCCTTGCATTCAGTCACAAATCTCAAACCAATTGACGTGTTCAATAGTCACATCAACAGTAATGACCCATTCAACCTAGAAATCGATAAAATCTTTATCAATGATATATTCGGTAATTAATAGAAAACTTATTGAAGAATCACAAAAAAGAATTGAAAATATCAATAAACAAGGGACGATCCAGAAATGTTTCAACAGGGTCAATCGGCCTTCGAAAAGATTCACATAAGACAAAAGACAGCAAATTATAGCCCTTCAAAGAGACTAACACACGCAAAAATACAAACAAGGGCACGTAGTAACCTGTGTGTATGTAGACAGGCGGGTATTCGTGGCTGAGCTATTAGTGGAGACGGGAGGGGTTCCAATCTTAATAGCACTCTAAAGGGTTTTCAATGAGCGCCAGGTAAATTTTAAACGCCAAATCCCCCTTACTGTTCAACAATACCAACAAATATTTTTCGAAGAAGATCACACCAAAAATTGCAAGTAGTGTGCAGTACCAATAAGTATCAATAAGCAGTAAGTGAAAACTCTAATTGAACTCTAGCATAGTAAGCATCAGTATTCTACTAAATATTCTAATACTCAGCAAACTATAGTGTTCTGTGCAAACTGTGAAAGGAACTCCTTCCATATAAGGGCGAAGCTTTTTTACCGCCTACAAAACAGCGGTTTGTACCACGAAGGGTTTGCTATAATCAGGGCAGCTCAAGATGGGTGATGCTACCAGGTACTCCTTAATTTTCCTGAAAGATTTATGACATTCTTCTGTCCAGATGAACTCACTGTTTTTCCGTAGGAGAGCTGTGATGGGTGAAATTATAGACGAAAAGTCTGGGACAAAGCGTCGGTACCAAGAAAATGTAACTACGATTCTATGCACCTTGGTTACATTTTTCGGGGAAGGAATATCCAACATTGCGTTGACCTAATCAGGGTCTATATGTAGGCCATTACGGTCGACTACATATCCCAAATATTTCATATTTGGACGGCAAAATTGACACTTGTCAATACTCACAGTGATGTTTGCTTCTCTCAACCTACGGAAGACTTCATCCAAAGTGTTCAGGTGATGTTCGAAATTTTGGTTGACAATGACCACATCATCTAGGTAGACGAACACATGTGGTTCCTAGTCATGCTAAAACTCCATCAATTAATCGTTGCCCGCTTGCCGGAGCGGTATGGAGCCCAGAGGGCGTACGGCGAAACTGAAAAAGACCACGGTTGGGTACCGTAAAAGCGGTGTAAGGTTCAGAAGTTTCTGCCATCGGCACCTGCCAATATGCAGATTTAATATCAAGAGTTCTCAGATACTGAGCGTCACGGAGTTTATCAAGAGTATCTGAAACCAGAGGAAGCGGGTAGCTATCACGTACCGTCACTGAATTCTGTTTCCGGTAGTCTACACAGAATCTATAGCCACCATCTTTCTTTCTCACTAAAAGAATGGGGGAGGACCGAGGACTTTTGGATGGTTCCACAATCCCCAGTCTCAACATCTCCTCGAGCTCTGCATCTATCTGCTTCTGCACTATTTGATTGACTCTATAATAACGTTGATTGATGGGAGGACTATTGGTGACAATGACGTGCTCCGTCCTCTTTGTGCACCCTTATTCCTCACCCATCAATGCAATATTACGATCGATCACCGCTTGCGGTCGCATTTTATTCAAAGGACTCAGAAGAGTGGAGTTGGTAATGTGTTCGATGGAGTTAACAGTTACAGGCTCTTGAGAAAAGTGCCACTCCCCATGGCGTAAATCAGGCACAACGCCCATAGTTTTCCAGGAGTCCACCCCAAGGATTATAAGATGTGGTAGCTCTGGCACAACAATGACTTCTATCAGCTTCAATTGACCTCTCAACGAAATCGGTACCTCACCTATACTCAAGGCGCGAGCACCACTTGCTACTGTACAATATGTTGTCTCAGAACAATCTATAGGTACACCAAGTTCACATACAACATCATAACCTTTGCTCCCTAAGATAGTCCGCGAGGCTCCTTAGTCGAGTGAACCCAGTAATTATTTGCCGAGTACATCGATTCTTGAATATGGACGTTCATCATCACCGACACTATTCAGAACCTGTATTTTGTCGACCGAGGATTCCTGACCGACATACCTAACTCGATCACTTAAGTGCGCCGGGGACCGTTTTCCTTCGATGAACAATCGGGGCAAGTTCTCACAGTGAAACCGTTTTTCTGACACTTGTAACATTGTTTCTCAGTAAGCTTCATGGTGCATCCAATAGCTCTGTGTCCGGGCTTAAGACACCTGAAGCAAATTATTTCTTTGTCAGAACGATATGACAAATCAGTAGGAGCCGAAGATGAGGCTTGACAACTATCCAGCGAAGACTCATCCACCCGAACATAAGCTAAGTCAGGCTCCAAAGCACTAATCCTCCTAGATGGGGCAGCAAAATTTTCAACAGACTCTTTTCTTGCTTCCAACCGTTTTTCCAATTCACAGAGGTGATTGAGTGAAATAACCTCTACCAGGGCTAACTGCGTTTGATAAAAAGGTGCTATGTTCCTTGAGAGTATTTTCAGTTTAACTTCTCCCGAAATTGGAATGTCACTCTGTTGAAATATCCGGTCACGACAGCGATGTATATACCAATAGATTCGTCAGGACCTTGTGTGCGTTTCTGGATTTCCTCGAACAATTTCTCATTACAGTTTGATGAGAGGTACTCTTCTCGCAGGAGCTTGACAAATTCATCCCAGGATGCCACTTCATGTCTGTAGGCGAGATAAAACTGGAAAGATCTTCCCGTGAACAAATCGATACCCGAATCAAGAAGAACCTCTTCAGAAACGTGCCGACCTATTCGCAATTCCTCGACTCTTTCTAAAAACGAACTAAGAGACATACCTTTTTTGTTACCCGAGAACTTGCAATCCCACTTGCTGGGTAAAATTGGTTTGACATTCGCAGGGGCGGCTCTAGTGGGTGAAACACTGGACGACCTATTTTGAGGAGCAATGTTATTTCCAAAATTATTATATCCTAATGAACTGAGATGAACAGAGACATCTTGATGTCCCTCTGCCCTTCGATACAACGAATCCAGCATGTTAAGGGCTTTAGCCAGCATCTCAGGTTTTCCATTGCCATCCTCCTCTGGAATATTGTCCAGTCGATTGAGCACATACGACATTTCCGAAAAATAAATTGCTATTAGCAGAGTCACTGAAACTGTCGATAAAAGATCCTAGTTCATCAAGCGGCTTTCACCGCTGCAAGGTCCTCGTCTGGTGTAAAAGGATAACTAGGATATTTGTTACTGTGGCCACCCTTCTCTTACCTAATGGCCACTGGCAAAGAATGTCGCATATCTTCAAACGTACCTACAGCAATACCTCCTCGAACTTTCAATTCATAAGAGAGTTCATCTAACTAGTATACAAAAAATCAAATGCACCAAAACTATAGTCAAATAAACTAAATTACGTTGGGCGCCAAAAATATAGCCCTTCAAATGGACTAACAGACGCAAAAATAATAACAAGGGCACGTTGTAACCTGTTTGTAGACAGGCGGGTATTCGCGGCTGAGCTATCAGTGGAGACGGGAGAGGTTCCAATCTTGATAGCACTCCGAAGGGTTTTCAATGGGCGCAATATTTAATGAAGAAGATCACACCAAAAATTGCAAGTAGTGTGCAGTATCAATAAAAAGTAAGTAAGCAGTAGGTGAAAACTCTAATTGAACTCTAGCATAGTGAGCATCGAAATTCTACTGAATATTTTAATACTCAAGTTATATACTAGGTAAGCAGCAAGAAAAAAATGTGAGTAAATATAGTATAGTAAGCAACAATATCCCACCAGTTATATATCAGGTGAGCAGCAAGAAAAAAAAATGTAAGTGAACTATAGCATAGTTAGCGACAATATTTTACTGGTAACCTAAGATTGGAGTTATATGTCAGGTAAGCAGCAAGTAAGCGTTTATAAGCCAAGTGATGAACTACCACGATGATAATAAATTTCCGAAATCTAGTGAATAGCAGGGTTGGTAAAATGGTGAGTGAGCCGCAGTAATAATATATATCCCATCAAAATATACCCTAATCAAGAAGGTAAACATAAAATAAAATAAATGTTATTAACACTGAGGCAATCGAAAATGCAAAACGAGTAAACATTAAGACCAATAATGAAGGGAATCGCAGAAAGTAAATCGGTACTCAAGCGTCGCGTGAGCTCAGGCGCATGCGCAGTGGGATGCACGCTCTACTAGAACTATAACAGTAAATGTAATAAACTATATCAATCAAAAATAGCCAATATACAATTAAAGAAAAGCAAAAGCAATATCAAGACTTGTGTTATCCCGCGAAGGCTGGTGGCAGTAGGCGTGCACAGCGAGGCATACGTATTGTGCTCTGCAGTGGGAAACCCTTCACAGTGAGGTGGTAACCATCCTATACGGGACACCCTGTATAGCTTGAAGATTTATCTAGTTGAAGACAGCTTGTACAGTGAAGCAGAAACCATCTGACACGGGACACCCTGTATAGTCGAAGGCTCAGCTGGAAGCACCCTGTAGAGTGGAGCAGAATAACCAACCGATACCGGATGATGGAGTGGACACACCGACAGCGGCTGAGTGTTTTGCTCAGCGTAGAAATTTGTCGCTTTCGAAAAAGCGGATCGCGATTTTGACATTTACATGACGTTTCGAAATTGGATTATGTATGTTTGTGTTGACTGTTGAGATTTTCTCCATACTAACTGACCACTATTATAATCTTTATGCAGTCCATTGTTCACTGTGGTTCTGGCGTTGAATCTGGCCATGATTACTCATTGGCCAAAAACGAAACGGACTAGTTTAAGTTTGACGATAGTTGTGTCACTAAATATTCTGGCGATATCTTGAATTTATTGAAACCTCAGGAGACACCCTACATTCCATTTTTTGAAAGAGAGGACATGTCCAACTCTCCGCCCTTTATAATGCGGCATCATACTAGTGTTATAAAGTTATTTCAATAAAGATTTTGGAAGGAATCGAAAATGTCACGAATGTGGTAAAACAAATCATTCAGTAGCCAATTGTTATTCCAATGTAACAATTAATAAATCATCTCAATCTCAATATTTCTCGAGAAACCCGAACCATTTCTCAAATTTTTCTCCTAAAATTAAAACTGAAAACGTTCATAGAATATCTCCTGAATGCCGATACTGTCATAATTTAGGGCATACCATTGAACAATGTCGAAAACGTCAATTTAATAACCTAAGAACACAAACTATTCAAAGTACCTCGAATCAAAGGGGAAATCAACCTTTCAATGGGCACGCTAATTCTCTCCAATCACAAAGTCAGAATAATCATGTAAGGTCAAATTCGAATTTTGTACGATCAGATTCCCGCTCTAAAAACCCGGGAAACTCCCAAGGACCTTCTGTGACCGGCAACACAGCCAGGGTCCGCGAATTTCAGAATGCCGAAAATTAAATTGTAAAAATCCCATACCTACTGTTTCCACTGATTCCATTCCCACTGATTCAACACTCACTGATTCCACATCCACTGATTCTACATCCGCTGATTCACAATATGCAAATATTCAATCCACTGATTCTCAGTTCATCCGTTCTCGATGCAATATCCAGCCCACTGACTCTTCCAATACCATTTCACCAGCTACTATTTCTTATGATTCAATTTATCACATGAATTTGCCAGTTCTTTCTACTTCCTCTAAATCGATTTCAAGCAATAATTTATCTGAGCCTAATATTACAGAAAATGCCATTTCATTTCAACCCAATTATGATAACGTCGCCCAAAATACTATCTCTCAAGCTCATGAACCTTCTAATTTTTCTCGCGGAATAAACACTAACAATCAAAATCCTCTGAATAAGCCTATTTCGACGGAAAGTGAAATAGACCTCTACACGCATTTCTGCGAATCAAACAGCTGTAAAAAGCATGAAACAAACATTTATACAATCAATAAAAAAAGTAATTCTTCTTGTGTTATGTTATCGCTGAATTTATCAAATACTGGATTCGCGAACATGCTAGTTGACACGGGTAGTGATGTTACAATTCTCAAATTACAACAGACAGACGGCGACAGTATCATTTACACTGACAATAAAGCTCGTTTAGAAGGAATCACTAAAGATTGTGTTTACTCGTATGGAATTTGTTTTGGTGACATATCATTGTCGGATAGTGTTTCTATTTCTCATAAATTTCATATTGTTCCAAATGACTTTCCAACTCCCTGTCATGGAATTCTGGGAAAAAATTTTTTGTCTTCTTATAAAGTGACCATTGACTATGAAACTTCAACTCTTTCTATACCATATCAAAACAAAACGTACACCTTGAAATTGACTCATCCTTACACTGACGTCATTGAAATACCTGCTAGGTCAGAAATAATTAAACGAATGAAGGTAAATTGCGCCGAGCCAAAGATTATGTTCCAAACAGAAATAAAACCAGGTGTTTTTGTAGGAAATTGTATCGTAGACAGAGACGAATGCAATATTGGTATTTTGAACGCAACTGAAAAAACAGTTTATGTAATGTATTCAGATTTTGAAAAGATCGACTCTGATATTTTAGAAAATTACCATATTTTGAACTTTACTACTTCCAGAAATCGAGAAAGATTATTATTGCTTGAAGATCAAATTAGAACTGATCATTTGAATTCAGAAGAACGGGATAGCATCATGAATATTATTCGAGAATTTAATGATATTTTCTTTTTGAAAGGAGATACTCTGACACACACCGACGCTATACGTCACTCAATTCCCTTGACTTCTAATAAACCTGTTTTTGTCAAATCTTACAGAATTCCTGAATCTCAAAAAGAAGAAGTGCGAAATCAGGTCAATAAAATGTTACAGAATGATATTATTGAAAACAGCAACTCTCCATATAATAGTCCGATTTTAATCGTACCAAAAAAACCCGATAGTAAAGGAAATAAAAAATACAGATTAGTAGTTGATTTTAGAAAGTTGAACGATATCACTGAGGCCGATGCCTATCCTTTACCCAATATAACAGAAATTCTAGATCAATTAGAAAAATCAAAGTATTTTTCGGTTGTCGATTTAGCACAAGGATTTCACCAAATTCTTTTGAGTGATGAATCAAAACCATGTACAGCTTTTTCATTCGAAGGTCATTATCACTACAAACGTTTACCGATGGGATTGAAAGGGTCTCCTTCCACTTTTCAAAGGTTAATGAACAACGTTTTAGTGGGACTTACAGGTTTGAAATGTTTCGTTTATCTAGATGATATTGTTATTTATGGAGAGTCTTCAGAATCACATAATTCAAAATTAATAGATGTATTCTCTCGATTGCGTCAACATAATCTGAAACTACAGCCTGACAAATGCGAATTTCTTAGGAAGGAAATTACATATCTAGGTCATGTTATTTCAGAAGAAGGAATCAAACCAGATCCAATCAGTGTTGTTAAAAATTTCAAGACACCAACCAATCAAAAAGAATTGAAATCATTTCTAGGTCTGGCATCTTATTACAGAAAATTCATAGAAAATTTTGCAAAAATATCACAACCTTTGAACAAATTACTAAAAAAAGATTCAATTTTTGAATGGAGCGCTATATGTGACGAATCTTTCGAAACTCTCAAGGAAAAGCTTACAAATCCACCAATTTTGAATTATCCAGATTTTCCTCAACCATTCATTTTAACAACGGATGCGTCTCAATATGCTATTTCGGTAATTCTGAGCCAAGGTCCAATTGGTGCAGATTTGCCTATAGCGTATGCCTCACGTACGTTAAATCGAGCAGAGCAAAATTATAGCTCTATTGAACGTGAGCTACTTGCAATAGTGTGGAGTTGTTCCCACTACCGTCCCTATATTTATGGCCGACAGTTCGAAATCCTAACAGATCATAAACCATTGGTTTATTTATTTTCCATTTCGAATCCATCAAGTAGACTGATGCGATTTCGGTTGAAATTAGAGGAATTTCAATTTGAAATTAATTACAAACCCGGTCGTAATAACACGAATGCCGACACACTTAGTCGAATTTACAAGATTCAAAACCCAGTTCCGTCCATAAAATCACCATATCAACAATTTTTAGATACCATTGAAGGAAACGTAGTGAACTCCAACAATGTTATCGATTCAGATGAAAATATTAACACAGTGTCCAAAGAGTATAGCATAGTTCATTTTACCGATCAAACTTTCTCAGTACCTATCGAATACTACAATAGCCTCTACGAACTAAAGGCACAAGACAAAAATTTACACGAAATTGCCTACTTGAAGTGTAATGATAGATTTTTTATATACCTCATCATAAAACGTGAACATTTCCATGAAGCTGAATACGAGGATATTTTTTCCTCTTTACTAAACCTGAAGTTTTTTTGTGAACAACATTCTATAGGAAAAATCGCTAATATCTAATATCACTTGCAAAATTGATAAACTAAAACTAGAAACGATTAGACTTATGTTCGGATATATTTTTCAAATTTCATCTATAGAAGTTTTAATACTTCATAATAATATCATAAAAGATTTGAGTCAAGAAGAAATCAAGAAAATTTTAGAGGAATTTCATGTCACACCCAGTGGTGGACACCAAGGAACAAATAGAACTTTCAAACGAATTCGACAATATTATAAATGGAATAAAATGCATCGAGATATAAAAAGGTATATTCGATCGTGTGAGAGTTGTCAAAAGAACAAAATTTCAAAAAAAACTCGTCTTCCCATGACCATCACTACTACATCAACTTATCCAATGGAACGAATATTTCTAGACATAGTTGGACCACTGAATCAAACTGACAATTACAATAAATATATTTCAACTTTTATTGACGATTTGACAAAATATTCAATAGCAATTCCAATAGAAAATCAGGAAGCAACAACAATTGCGAGACACTTTGTTGAAAAAATAATTTGCCAATATGGAATACCCAAATATTTGGTTACAGATCAAGGAGCAAATTTTTTGAGTAACATATTCAAGGAAACTTGCAAAATTCTGGAAATCAAACAAATATCTACCACAGCATTCCATCCACAATCTAATGGAAGTTTAGAGCGCACTCATCGCACTTTAGCAGAGTATCTGCGGAATTTTGCAAACCACGATATGAATACATGGGACACTCAGATACCTTACGCACAATTCACATACAATACGACACCCCACACATCAACTGGTTTTACGCCTTTTGAACTTTTGTTTGGCAGGAAACCTGTGTTACCAACAACCATCACTCGAGATCCTGAAACATTGTATAACTTTGACGATTACTACAACGAATTAAAGCTTCGAATGCAATTCTCACACCAAGCAGCAATAGAAAATCTTGTCAAAAACAAGAAAAAATACAAAAATTATTATGATAAAAATATTCATATTCAACATTTTGAAATTGGAGATAAGGTTTTATTAAAAAACGAAGCAAGTGTCGTAGGCAAATCAAAGAAACTTCTACCTATATATAAAGGCCCTTACGAAGTAGTGGAAGTTAATTCCGAAGTAAATGTTACAATATTAGTAAACAGAAAGAGAACAAAAGTTCACATAAATCGTTTGAAAAAATTTGTAGAATGAGTTTATATACCTATATAGATTGTCACATTGACAAATTAATTTTGTGTTACAGGTTATCGCCAAAATGGTTTTCTTGAAGACTATTTTTTTTCTTTTATTCCTGCACTCTACAACGAGCACGAATATTGAATCATTGTTTGAAATTTCACCCCTGCACTCGGGTCCGAGATTGTACTATGAAAAAATTGGTACACTGAATTTATACAATGATGATTGGAAAATGATTGTCTATTTAGACTTGTATGACTATTACGATGAGTATGAACGTATACATTTCTATGCACATCAAATCAAAAAAATCTGTTCAATTAGCCTGAAACAAAAACTTTCGGTTCCAGAATGTAATTCTATAAAAAAAATTATTATTTATACCCTCCAAGATATACGTAATCAGGAAAACCTGATATTCGAAATACTAGGAGTTCGAGAGTCATCGAAAAAAGCTTAAAGAGGTTTAGTTAATGGAATAGGATCTATCTCAAAAACATTATTTGGCACACTTGATGAAGACGACGCTGTTTATTTCAACTCACAAATAAATTCATTGAAAAGAAATCAAAGTCACCTTAATACACTATTGAAACAGCAAACATCAATAGTGCGAAATACTGTTCATTTGATAAACAGAACAACCTTAAGTCAGTTTGAACATATGGGTACCAAAATGAATAAAATCATGAAATCAGTAAATGATCTGAATGAAAATATTTCAAATTTTGAGATAAAGGACCGTGTCACTTTTGAAGTTAATGAACTAGTGACAATATTCGATATCATTTCAACCAGATTCAAATTGAATCAGAATAACTTAATTGAAATAATTTCATTTGCACAAAGAGGAATTTTACACCCTTTAGTAATTAGTCCAATGAAATTTATACAAGAAGCATCCAAAATCCAGAATTATATCAGTGACTTGACATTTCCAGTTACGCCTGTTATCGAAAATATGCATATAATATTCAGTTTGATCAGAATAAATATAATTTTTGTTGAAAATAAATTAACGTTCGTTCTGTACATACCCCTCATTGAAAAACGTGATTACGATGTATTTAAAATGTCTAGTTTTCCCGTACCTCTAGGAAATAATACGTTTGCTTTCATTTTTCCTCATGAACAATTTTTTGTGACAGATTTTAGCAAACAACATTTTTTCTGTATGAATAATATAGAATTGTCTAATTGCAAAAAGTTATTAGTTGATAAATATATTTGTAAACAGAGTAAACCAATTTATTTATCACACCTACATAAAGATTGTGAATCGAATTTGTACATGCCTACTACATCTATTCCAGATTCCTGTGATAAAAGAATAATAGAAATGGAAGAAACAATATTCATTCAGTTAGCAAACAAAAACTCTTGGCTTTTTGTGGCACCACACAAAGAATATGTGGATTTGAAGTGTAGATCAATTGAAGGTAGACAAACAATTACTTTAAATGATACTGGAATTTTAAGTATAAACTCGAATTGCTCAGTATACACAAAATCTATAATTCTTACACCACATAGTGAATTCTCTAGTGAAGTCATTACTCACTATATTGCTCCTCTAGATCTGAAGAAAGATATGGAAATAAATTTGTCAAATTTAAATTTACCGAAAATAACACCAGTTGTGACGCCTCTCGTTATAAATTCAAGAAATTTTGATGACTTGAAAACAATAAGTCATAGTTTGCAAAAATTGCAACATATGGAAAGTGATCCGTATGTAGTAAATGAAACTGACCTACTTCACCAAGGAATATTATATTTCATTGTGTGTTTATTGTTTTGCATTTCGCTATGCTACGGTTTTAAAACATTGTATGAGCGCTGTAAAAATAAATCTGATGTCTCTTCAAGTGAAAGTGAAATTACAGAGGGAGCACAAAAAGTTGAAGAGAGAGAAATTCAGAAAGATAAATGCGAATCGGAATGTAGTAGTAAAGCATCGCAAGTTAGCGAAAATTGCACCTTACCCAGGTACAATTTTCAAAATTAGGGGGAAGGTGTTATAAAGTAATCTCTTATTTTATCATTATTACTATTATTTCTTTGACATTAATCTAGTTCACGAACTGTTTTGCTGTGCATGCATCTACATGCATTTATTCAACTTAATCAACTAAGAATTGAACTAATTATTTTGCTGACAACGTGTTATGAAGTTCCTTGTCGTTGTGTCACCTCATATAATTTGGCAAATTTCAATTGGTTGAAAAGCTAAGACGTGTAAAGCGACTAGCATCTACTGTCACGTGACATGGAACTGCATAAAACACGATTTCCCTATTTTTTGAGGACAGATTACACATAGTTAGTGTCATAGTGTACGACGAAGAATTAATTCACCTATTTCGGCGACCTGTTGTGTTTTTCCGATGATTTAATAGATATTTTCTATCAATACGTTTTTCATTTCAATCATCCCCAACACCAGAAGCGCCATTGAATGTTGTAATGGGTTATTGAAGGCACGATTTCGGTGTTTATTGAAACACAGGGTACCCCATTACAAACCCTCAAAAGCATCAACAATAATAAATGCTTGTGTAGTCTTGTATAATTAAAGTGTAGAACACCACCACCTGAAGAAAAAAATAATGTTGATTTTGGGATGTTTCATTTAGATCATTGAGAAATCGAGTGGTAGCAAATCATAAAAGACAACTTCGAGTCTGAAAAAATTCTTTGGATAAAAATCTTTCAGTAAAAAAATTGATGGTATTCGTGAGAGTAATTGAATATGTCCAGATATAATTCTAAAATATACCAATTACCTAGACTAATTTTAATATATTTTCGTTTCTGATCTATTGAGTTGGGTGTAAGTTACATTACTTTTGATTACCAAAGAAAGTGAATAAAAAGGAACATACGTATATCATTTGAATAACTTATAATAACAGTACAAATATTAGGTCACATTCTCGCTTGAAGCTAAAAATAACATCCAAACGATACAGACATAGAAATCACTATTAAAACAAAAAAGTAATTATTTCCGATTATTGGATGGGCTAAGTCTCTGAGCGATCAGTTTTAATGAAGCTGCTATTTCTTTTTCAACTACAACGTCTTCTTTTTCAACTTGTAGTTTCTTGTCTAATTCGAGTATTTTCTTCTGAAATTCAAATCATCCTTTGAAATAATCGTTTTTCAGCCCAGTTTCAATTGTATTTCTTGAGAAATCTTGTTTGAAACTTGTAATGTTTTAGTTAATCTTTTGGATTTTGTGGCAAATTTCAATAAGGGTGTCTGAATATTGTAATAATAATATAGATTCTTCATTTTCATCCATCTTGAACTTCGGGTTCGTGATAAATATCAAATAAAATTCGAAAAAAAAATTATAGTATCCTTCGATTTCTATGTAGTCTAACATTTTTCTAATTTTTGCTTCGTAGTCAGATGTTTCTGGTAATGGAGAACATCCTTCTGTACCGGTTTCGTATTTTTTCGTCTCAGATACTTTTTGATATTGCTCTTCAAATCGAGCAATGTCTGAAATAATTTTTTTATTCCATTTATTTAATGGTATGGTGAAACTCATCGAAACACTGTAAAAAAAGTTATATCCTGATTACATTTTTCCAAGTATTTGCATCCTTATGGGTTCCACCTGTCACTTTCCCGATTTCATTGAGGTGGGTGGCCAATTCTTCCGATCGATCAGCAATAATTTTCTTCCTTACTTTATTAGTTGAACGATGTTGATTCCCTGATTCCAACATTGAATAACATCGGTTAGGATGAGGCGAAAGTAATTTCAACTTTTATTTGGAATATACTATGTAACGAAAATAAAATTTTTCGTTACATCGTTATTGATCAGTGCGATTATTGTGTTATCATTTAGCACTACACTCCATTTCTGACCGTGAGTATAGTTCTACTGTCACAAATTAGTCCTAAGATCTTTTCCTGTAGTCCGCATGCGCTGTAGATTCCGGCCTCACATTTTGGAACGCGAGTGGAGTTCTACTGTCATGAATTGTATGTACCACGGAACCTTGAACTCGGGAGGAACGAACTGACTTGTCAGTTGTCTGTCTCGTCTTTTCCGATCTCTCAAGGAGATGGTTGAATGCGCCTTGGAGGAAGAAAAGGTCATTAACCTAGAGAGAGAGAGAGAGGTTTGTAAAACTGAGCAATCAAGAAAGAATTTCAGACAGTATCATTCATCTTATTTGAATTAACTGAAACATCCTCCCATTATTAGTTCTACACGGATGTTATTATAGTGTGTTTCATTACTGGTCAGTGAAATAGTATATTTTTGTCAATTTCCCAGGCATCTATGGGTTCCCAGAAGTCAAAATAAGTGATTTCGGCAAGAAATCCGGTATAGTTTCACTCAAACAGGGATCAACAAAAATTCAAGGAAGTTTTTTAAACTAATTTATTACTACGAACATAATTTTGAAAATGAACCTATTGAATAATGAGTATAGTGAATTGATCTTTCTAGTGAACAAAAATTCGTTGTATCTGAATGATTATTCAAATTTTGTGAGAATTAGGAACATCATAAAAAATTGAATAGAAAATAAACTAACAGAAATTTTACCACAATCGAATTAAATCAAACGCGGTCTGAACAATGGTGTGGCATCAGTTTTCAAGGCTTTTTCTTGCAATTTAGATGCGAGTGATGGCGAACGATACGAAAAAATGATCGAACAATTGGAAAATGACCAAAAAGAATTGGCTTCGAGTATAAAACAGCAGAATTCCTGGTCCATTGAAATAATCAATGAATTCAACAATATAGTTCAAAAGGTAATCCACCATGAAGAACTCATTGAGTACAGATTAAACCATATTGCAAACATTGTGCAAGGTCAAGTTCATCGAGAGAATTCAATGTATATCAAGAATACTTTCATTGAAGTCATTAGCCTGCATAAAATGATTTTCTCTATAATGCGAGATATTGAGAGCTCAATTATGTTTTCAAGACTTGATAGGATGCACCCCAGTATCATAAAGTCAGAGGACTTTTTCAATGAAATCAAATCGAATTACTTCAGAAAATGTTATTTTATTGCAGAAATTCGTGAAAATCGAAAGTTATTCATTCAATAACAGAAAAATATATATTTCGAATATCCCAATATTTCTACTCGGATTCCACCTATTCCACATGTATTCCATGTTCCAGAAAAGGATAAGTACAAGGTTATTATATAAGAAATATTTTTAGCAATAGATAAATTGTACTACGCATCTTCGAGCGGCATTTGTACGAAAATAATACCTTATTCGTACCTGTGTGATTAAATGGAACCCTACGTACTTCGACAAGAAAACCCATTCGAAGTCCAACTGCTGAGCCTGAAAAACACCTTCCCTTGTCAACAAACCTACATCCCTCTGATACATTCCGGAGACTCGAAGAATCAATCAATCGGTAATCATCCTGCCAGGAAACGAGAAAATGAAAATAACCTGCATATATATATATATATATATATATATATATATATATATATATATATATATATTGAGAAAAATTAACTTCTTCGAGCGGGATTCGAACCCACGACCTTCCGTTCTCTAGGCGGATGCTCTACCACTGAGCTATCAAAGACCCTGAGTTCTCCATCGCAAATTTCGGAAGTCATTTATCTCGAATTCTATTGTTAGTTGTTATTATTCAATCGAGAATCTTCGGCGGTTTTCGACTGACAGAGGTGTTAGTTGGGAAGGATACGCATTCATTATCATATGGTCTTAGTATGATTTGTCTGAATGCCGCTATAATTTTATTCCATTGTTAATCACACAGACACTTATACTTCTATCGTTCAAATTTTTCGGCTTGAAATCATCTGGTTGGTATCTACACCTGATACCTGCTGAAGTCGATAAACATCGACGACGCTTCGGTTGAAAGGTACAATTGGATACTATGACCATATGATGTTGAATGTGTATCCTTCCCAACTAAGGGACAATTTATGCAACAAATCATTATCATAGTCACAATCATTACTATAGTCTTAGTCTTAATCATTGCCTTAATAAATTTTTATATTTATGCATCATAGTCATTGTCATAAAAATTAAATAATGACAAATGACAACACTGTCATTTATGTCATTACTGTCACATTCAAAAATATTGTTTATTCTTTCAAATTCAAATTTCAAAATGAAAGTTGATAACAAAATAATTGCAGGCATTGCACTATCTCATCTATTTCTTAGTCTTGTCACTTTGGTTTATGTTTTAAAAAAAAAGAGAGTCAGGACATGTGGTGTTCGACCAATAAACCGAAAAAGAAAAACTGAAGGTTTCTTTTCAACCCTCATAAAATCTATGATAACAAAAGAATTGGATGGGGAACAATTTTTCAAATTCACAAGAATGACCAAGAACCAATTCATGGATTTGCTTCGTTTGGTAAGCCCTAACCTACAGAAAAATGTAAAAAAATATCACATATCCCCAGAACATCGGCTATTGATAACAATTCAGTAAGTTTGCTTCTTCGATTTTGGAAAAATATTGATCATTAGTGTTTTTCAGTTACCTGGCTGAAGGATTGCTAGGTGGGTCTTTTAAGGAAGCAAGGTTATTGCCGGCTAGGCCTTATTATTGAGTCGGCAGAGGGATTCGTGGGTAAATGAGCAAAAACTGTTGATAAAGTGTATATTGCGTACTAATTTGCAAGAGTTATTGATAATCTACGAGAGGCTTGCTGTTGGCCAATTTTTACAGAATAATACAGTTCCCTCTGGTATATACCGTTGGTGCACATATAATCCTTTATAATTAGGGGTAAGTGATATGTTTCAACAAACTTATTGCAAAATTCTTATTCAACGCTTGCTGATGACCGTATTATACAAGACCGGCACTTTACAGATATCAATTCGGTGTTACCATTAGCAAGGATCACAACCAGTGGAAGCAATGTTATGGAGAAATGGAAAATTCTTACTCTGATTGAAGAGATCACCTCCGGATATGGTTGATGAAATACCAGAGCGCTTCAGTCAGGGTGGTATTGTCCGACAGGAGAAGCCGACTAATAGGAATCCTTATTCAATGGTTGCAGATGACAGTCTGAATGCCGAGACTGGAAAAGTTCAGACGCTGGATTGGTTGCGAAACTACAAGAGCACTTCAGCCAGTGGTTGTTCGGCAGGAGAAGCACACAACTAGGAGCCCTCAGTAAATGGTTGCAGAAAACAAGAATGTAATTTAGGTCTAAGATGGTTTAGATGCAGCACAGTTCATCGATCAGTGCAGGGCAAAATCTAACGATTCAAGCCAGGCTTGGCAAAAGAAGGCCTTCGATGTCGTGTGGCCTCGTAGAAGGTTTCTTCCGAAACGTAAGTATATGCGATTAGAAAGTGATATCCACAATGTGTGATATATTAAATCATTCAATGATCAGTATCTTTCTAACGATTCGTCTTTTCAGAGCCAGAAAATCCGTAAAATACGAGAATCTCAAAAGCACATGCCTTCATGAGAGTTAGCCCGAAAAAGAGAGAGACCAGGAAGTTTTTTGAAGAAGAACAAAAAAAAGGAGGACCCAAAAAACTAGCTACCGGTTAAGTTTTGATGAAGATAACACAACCAATATATTTCTCAGATTTGCCAACTTTGATTTTTCTGTCATTCTGGTGAAACCTTATTTATTTTTGTACGAGATCCTAACCTCAAAAGTAAACAACTTATTCAACCAAGTTTCCGAAGAAAACACAAAATATTACTGCGGGTAATATGGTTGAAGAATGGGATTCATCCTAAACAGGGGATTGGAATGAAATAGCTGTTCGGACTACAATAATGCGATAGTCCTCCAAGCTCCTCCGAACTTCGAATGAATGAGATTTCACAATACTTGAAAGAACTCCAGATTACAACGAATGGAAGGATTGATTATTCTGCAATAACTCACAGGTGAATATAACCGACAAACACAGGGAGACTAGACATTAACTCATTATTTCTATTTCAGGTTGAACAGTGAAATGCAAACGTTTGTCTAAACTATTTCGTTTTTCATCGACAATTAAAATTCAAATATAATATCTATGTGAGATGCACTGAATAAAGGATTATGAGAGGTCTACTACTTTCTTGCACTGGAATATTTGAACACGTAACAACACCCCCTTTCCCATAAGAAGGTTTCGTAGAAACCTTCAATAATAGAGACTTATTGTGAACCTCCGAGCAGGTGTACTAAAATCAATTGAGGAGGCATGATCCGAGTCTCCTCCAACTTGGCACTCTCGCAATCTTATACCGTTTCGTCAGGGGGGTGCGCCTTGATATCTTTAGCGTGCCAGACCCCTATGGATTTCCCTTGCTCGTTTACGAGTTCATACGACCATGGCGACTTTATTTTACTGATGATGAATGGACCCTCAAACTTTGGGCTCAGCTTGGTTGTTATACCTTTAGCAGCATCTGAAAGCGCATACCCTTTTTTCCAGACCTTTTGATTCACCGAGAACTGCTCATCCCGTCGCCTCAGGTTGTAACGCTTACTGCTGATTTCGTATGCCTTCTTAAGGCGCGTAGATATGTCATCGAACATTTTTTTCAACGCTTCGGATCGTATGAATGGGTCAGAGGCCTCCTGGTCGAGGTCAGAAGCTGAAGGGTGAATGTCCTTACCACACAAGGAAATATTTCTCCCAAACATTACAAAATTAGGTGTTAACTTGGTTACCTCATGGCGGGAGGATCGTATGGCGCACGCTACCTGTTGGAGATAGTTGTCCCATTTTCGGTGATTGGAGGAGACATACGAAGTCAACATAGTTTTTATCACTCGGTGGGTTCTCTCCACGGGATTTGCTTGAGGATGGTAGTTGGATATATGTAAAGGGGAGATATCGTACTTGGTTAGAACGGCAGCTACTTCCTTACTTTTAAATTGTTTTCCATTGTCCATTATCATTTCTTGAGGGGCTCCAAATAGAAGAATAACATTTTCTTCCAAGATAGTGGCTATTTTTTTCGCGGTTGCCTGCCTCAATGGAAATAGAAGAATGAATTTACTAAAAATGTCGCTCACCGATAGAATATAACAATGTCCCGAGCTCGATCTTGGGAGTGGTCCCACTATATCCATGCTGAGAATTTGCCAGGGTCTAGTTGTGGTAGGTCCCTTGCTCCGCATAAGGCCCCTTGGTGGTCTTTGTTCGGGCTTAGTGCTCAAGCAAACATTACAGTGTCTGATGAACTTGGAGACATCCTCCTTCATTTTAGGCCAGTAGTACCTCTCTGTAATACGGGCGGTGGTCTTGTAGACACCGAGGTGGCCACAGGTGGTGGGGTCGTGATGAGAAGATATAAGTTCTGTTCTCTTCTCCTTGGGAACAACGATGAGCCAACTATCCGACTCATTTCGTAAGTCAGGATAAGGTCTAGTAACATGTTTGAACAAGGTTCCACCTTCAAAACGCCATAGTGGGAAGTTCTGCGGATTATTTTCGACTTTGGAACACATTTGACTGTACCATTTGTCCTTAGATACTCTGGAGAAATTATCGACGTGAAGGGCATCGATACATGGGACAGACCTTGAGAGAACATCCGGTACAATATTATCCTTTCCTTTTCTGTGAACAATATCAAAATTATATTGTTGAAGTCGAATTGCCCACCTGGCAATTCTGCCAACAGGATCCTTGATATTGTTCAACCATTTAAGGCTCCAGTGATCGGTGATAACTGTAAATTTATTTCCCTCAAGGTAAAGTCGGAATTTTTCCACAGCATACAGCACGGCCAAACACTCCTTTTCCGTAGTGCTGTATTTCCTTTCGGCTTTTGAGAGGGATCGACTGAGGTAGCAAATTACCTTCTCCTCTTCTCCGCTGCCTTGAGATAGAACTGCTGCAATACCGAAATCAGAGGCGTCCGTCTGTACGTAGAAAGGCATATCGAAATTCGGACAGGTCAGAATGGGTGCGGAGACTAGATGATTTTTGAGAGCGCCGAAAGCTTCCTCACAAGCATCGCTCCAGTTGAACTTCTTTCCTTTCTTCAAAAGTTCACAGAAGGGTGCAATGAGTGCAGAGAAGTTTGGAACAAATCTCCGATACCACGAGGCGAGTCCAATAACGCGTCGAACATCGGTTATAGATTTGGGTGTCGGAATTTTCAAAATCGCTTCAACTTTTTCGGGATCTACCATCAATCCCCCAGCACCAACAACATAGCCAAGGTACCGAAGTTCTGGTTTACAGAAGTGGCATTTATCTCGGTTAAGAGTGAGGCCAGCATTCTTCAGACGTCCAAGTACTTCCTGTAGAACCTGAATATGCTTATCGAATGTTGGAGTACATATTATGACATCATCGAGATAAACGAATACATACCGCTCCAAGTCGTACCCCACCACTCGGTCTATGAACCTTTGCCATGTTGCCGGCGCATTGTGGAGACCCATGGGCATTCTCCTAAACTGAAAAAGCCCTCTATTCGGCACAACAAAAGCAGTAAGACATTTCGACTCCTCCGACAACGGAATCTGCCAGTAAGCCGATTTAATATCTAATGTGGTTAGGAAATGTGAATCACGAAGTTTGTCCAGAGTAGTACTCACGAAGGGAAGTGGATATGCGTCTCGGCTGGTAACCTTATTCAGTTCCCGAAAGTCAACTACGAATCTATATCTTCCGTCAGGTTTCTTGATGAGTAGGATTGGAGAGGACCAGGGAGAATTCGACGGTTCAATTACTCCATCCTTCAACATCTTCTCTAGTTCCAGATTTACCTGTTGTTGAAGTGCAGGACTTAAGGGATAGTGCCGTTTCCGAATCGGCGGGTGATCAGTTCGAATAACATGTTCCACCATCTGAGTACATCCTAGTTTCCCATCCATATCCTTGATTGTCTTCTCGATGACTTCATCTAGCTCTTGCCTCTGCTGGGGAGTCAACGAGTCAATCGAACATACGATAGACTTAGATGGATCTGGTTCATTTCGTTCGTCCCTGAAACACCACTCATCCGAGAACATATCCGGGATGATTCCCATAGAACGCCAGAAATCCATTCCTAGAATAAGAGCATGAGGAAGTGAAGGTACCACCAGTGTCTTCAGAACGCGGATGCGATCATTCAACTCGAATGGAACCGAAATCGTACCCAAAACCCTACATGTTTGACCATTTGCGACCGTGCAACACTGTTGAGACGTCGACTGCAATTGAACAATATTCTGAAGTGAATTCCAACCTGGACTTCCAATGATAGTGTTTGTGCAACCACTGTCCAATAATCCTAAAAATTGATGACCGAACAAATATACCTTCAAGTAGGGTCTGGTATCATTCTTGGCATGGGCAAGGACATAATCCAGAAGTGCTTTAGATGGGTTAGCCGGTTGTAGGACCCCTGTCAACAGCCGGCTTACTGTTGACCTCTCCTGACGTTTTTTTGACAACGTGGGCATGACCTAGCTATCTCATTGGGCTGACCACACTTGAAACAAAATATGTTCCGAGGCTGTGGACACCCCTTGAACTTATGTTCTGCGCTGCCACAATTCCAACAAGTTGGAAACTTCGTCCGTGCAGGATCTGAACTCGAGCCCGCCGCTGATGTCGTGCCATGGGTAATAGTGTCAGAGCTAGCTGCGGCAACGGTAGGCTGTTGCTGATGAGGTTTTCTGTAGGCCAGCTCTGGTTCCAATAACGTGCGATATGAAGTAGGGGGTGGTACAAATTTTTGGTTCCTCGATTCCGTTTCCTCGATAATTCGGCTAAGTCGTGTTAATTCTGAAACAGTTGTGATGGGTTGAAGAGCGAGCTGTGTCTGGATATAAGGTAGGAGGTTACGACGTATCAGACTGACGCGTGGTTCTTCGCTAGGGGTATTATACAGCTTCCGAAACAAATTCTCCATAGCTGTAATGAAGGTCAAGACCTTCTCCTGTGCCCCTTGTGTGCGACGCCTAATTTCATCCCAAAGACTATACTCATAGTCATAAGGACGGAAAGCACTTCTGAGTTGCATCACCAGGTCATCCCAATCCGTAAAACGTGCGGCTCTGTACCATAATAATGCATCGTGGGTAAGAAACTCAGGAGCGAAACGTAGGAGTTGTGTTTTAGAAACATCGCGAGCCATCCGCATCTCTTCAAGACGTTCTAGGAAGTCGTCTACACTTGTTCTTCCATTATATCGCAGGTTCCATCTACCTATATCCTTCCAATGATTTTTTTCAGTTCCATTTGTAGGATCAATTGGCCACGGAGAGAGATATCGCCGTCCCAGTGGATTAGACATGTCCATGTCAGGTTGTGCGATCCTAGATATATTCGTCAGGTTGGTTACTGGAGAACGCATAGACCGTCCTTGGGCACCCGCATCCTTCTGTTGAATACCTCCGTTTCCAAATAATTGGTAGTAATTAACATCATGTTCCCCACCAGGGGGGTGGTTATAAGTGGAAGTCAGAGGTCGTTGGTAACAGTTTCGATCTTCAGCGCGTTCTAGTTCTTCAGTTAAATGATGTGGGAATGAATGTCCTCTACGTTCACCACCCTGTGGAAATCGGGTATCCGCAGAGTTCGATCTGGGCGGGTAATTATCTCCTCCGACGGGAAAGCCAACTGATTGTTCTATGATTCGCCTGGGATTCGGCACCTCGAAATCAATTAAATCATGAACTACCGGTGTATTTTCCCGCTGTCCCATAACTGGATCAATTATAAGGGGGTTTGGTGAATCCATGATCGATTGATTCTCTTGCCTACGTTCCTCGAATCCATGTGGAGTTGGTTCTACTGCTGGTTCATGGTTAATAGTAGATGATCGAGCTGCATCCTGTTGGGTATCACGTTTCTGTTCTTCCGACCTTGCCTCTGGAATGCCGGAGCGTTGTGTGCTGCTGGCATTTAGTCCTTCATTGACGAGACTCAGATCACCAATAAGCTGTGAACATTTCGTAACCAGTCTCAGTCTGACAATTTCACTTTCTACCGTTTTACCTGTGAGACGATTCAGTCGGGCAGAAATGTGTAGCAATTTTGTGAAAATGCGGCGATATTCATTTTCTCGGTTATCATGATCAAAATCCACAACATCTCTCTCCAATTCATTGAGCTTGGTGTCGCAGGTGGTGAGCTCAACTTCAATATCTAGAAATACTTTGGGGAAATTCGCTACCATTCCCTGCCTCTCTTGTCTGAAGGCCTCCCTTAAAATCGCTCGTTTATCCGCGACAGTACTACCAAGAGGTAAGCCTCTTATATATAACTCGTAAGTAAGCTCATCCTTCGCTAGACGGTTGACTTCCATTGCAGAATAAAAATTTGAAAACTTGATATCCCAACCCCGACCCTTCCTAACGAAGAAAGGAAAAAAAATTGCCGAAAATAATCGTTGACTATCAAAGTACTAAATGAACACAAACACCAGGTTCAAGGCACAAAAATAATTATCAAATTGTGAATAATAGTATAAAATTCTTGAATGAAATGATCACTCGGTATATTGGACAAACGAAATTGGTATGTACTTTATATATACTGGCTTGTAAACCATATTGATTTCCTATATAAGTTTCAGTTGATACTGCTGATTATGTTTGCATCACCCTGTATACAATTCAGAAATAAAAACAACTATTGTGTATCACCCTGTATACAATTCGGAAAGAATACAACTATTCCGTATCACCCTGTATACAATTCAGAAAAAAATACAACTATTGTGTATCACCCTGTATACAATTCGGAAAAAATACAACTCTTCCGTATCACCCTGTAGTTTATTTCAATTCCATATATCGTGAATTCTTATTTCAAGGAAACTATACACAACAAAACAAAAGAATATTTTTTTCACACTAACAGTTAATTTGGAAAAATTTAAAATAGTTGACCTATACCCTTCACTCAGAAATGAAATCAATATTTTCCCCTGTGATTCTTGCAGTTCAATTTCATTTTCCTGAAACAGCAATCAACAAGACACCCAAATTACCAATGCACCCTGTATATATCGGTATATTCCCAGTTGAGAGTTGAAAATGGAAATATTCTCTACCTAAGCATACAAATCACACAATTCGATGTTGATAGTTTCGAAAATGATGTAAACAAAAATTTCACCCAAGGAAAAAAATTACATGCACTTTACAATAATGGATGGTGGTCACAACCAAAATTCACAGAACGTATTCCAATAATAATAATAAGAAGAAGAAGAACTTTTCTGTCATAAACATTCGACAACTATCGAACTGTCATAAATATAACCTCACTAACTGGTTGTTTATATTTCACCAAGTAAACTTGTAAAAGGAATAAGTACGCAAAAACAAAGTTTTCTCATGAAAAATATATCAAGATGGGCGCCAATTTGCTAGGTGGGTCTTTTAAGGAAGCAAGGTTATTGCCGGCTAGGCCTTATTATTGAGTCGGCAGAGGGATTCGTGGGTAAATGATCAAAAACTGTTGATAAAGTGTATATTGCGTACTAATTTGCAAGAGTTATTGATAATCTACGAGAGGCTTGCTGTTGGCCAATTTTTACAGAATAATACAGTTCCCTCTGGTATATACCGTTGGTGCACATATAATCCTTTATAATTAGGGGTAAGTGATATGTTTCAACAAACTTATTGCAAAATTCTCATTCAACGCTTGCTGATGACCGTATTATACAAGACCGGCACTTTACAGATATCAATTCGGTGTTACCATTAGCAAGGATCACAACCAGTGGAAGCAATGTTATGGAGAAATGGAAAATTCTTACTCTGATTGAAGAGATCACCTCCGGATATGGTTGATGAAATATCAGAGCGCTTCAGTCAGGGTGGTATTGTCCGACAGGAGAAGCCGACTAATAGGAATCCTTATTCAATGGTTGCAGATGACAGTCTGAATGCCGAGACTGGAAAAGTTCAGACGCTGGATTGGTTGCGAAACTACAAGAGCACTTCAGCCAGTGGTTGTTCGGCAGGAGAAGCACACAACTAGGAGCCCTCAGTAAATGGTTGCAGAAAACAAGAATGTAATTTAGGTCTGGGATGGTTTAGATGCAGCACAGTTCATCGATCAGTGCAGGGCAAAATCTAACGATTCAAGCCAGGCTTGGCAAAAGAAGGCCTTCGATGTCGTGTGGCCTCGTAGAAGGTTTCTTCCGAAACGTAAGTATATGCGATTAGAAAGTGATATCCACAATGTGTGATATATTAAATCATTCAATGATCAGTATCTTTCTAACGATTCGTCTTTTCAGAGCCAGAAAATCCGTAAAATACGAGAATCTCAAAAGCACATGCCTTCATGAGAGTTAGCCCGAAAAAGAGAGAGACCAGGAAGTTTTTTGAAGAAGAACAAAAAAAAGGAGGACCCAAAAAACTAGCTACCGGTTAAGTTTTGATGAAGATAACACAACCAATATATTTCTCAGATTTGCCAACTTTGATTTTTCTGTCATTCTGGTGAAACCTTATTTATTTTTGTACGAGATCCTAACCTCAAAAGTAAACAACTTATTCAACCAAGTTTCCGAAGAAAACACAAAATATTACTGCGGGTAATATGGTTGAAGAATGGGATTCATCCTAAACAGGGGATTGGAATGAAATAGCTGTTCGGACTACAATAATGCGATAGTCCTCCAAGCTCCTCCGAACTTCGAATGAATGAGATTTCACAATACTTGAAAGAACTCCAGATTACAACGAATGGAAGGATTAATTATTCTGCAATAACTCACAGGTGAATATAACCGACAAACACAGGGAGACTAGACATTAACTCATTATTTCTATTTCAGGTTGAACAGTGAAATGCAAACGTTTGTCTAAACTATTTCGTTTTTCATCGACAATTAAAATTCAAATATAATATCTATGTGAGATGCACTGAATAAAGGATTATGAGAGGTCTACTACTTTCTTGCACTGGAATATTTGAACACGTAACAGGATGTTCTATGCAAGAAGTTGCCTGGGGGTTCAGAATAGGACATGCTACAGCCCACACAATTATTAAAGAGACTTGCAAAGTTCTGTGGGAGGTTTTGAGTCCTTCTCAGTTACCAGTACCTTCAAGATCAGATTGGGAATTAATTGCTACTGAATTTTTTAATAGGTGGAATTTACCAAATTGCATAGGAGCTCTCGATGGCAAACATGTTGTCATAAGAGCCCCACCTAAGTCAGGAACTGTTTTTTTCAATTATAAAAAGTCCTTCAGTATCGTTTTGATGGCTACTTGTGATGCCCATTATCGGTTCACAACTGTAGACATTGGAGCTGCAGGGTCCAATCACGACTCTGCTGTTTTCAAGTTGAGTGGCCTAGGTGAGGCTCTTATGCAGGGCAAACTCAATATTCCCCCTCCACGAAATCTACCTGGAACAAACATTAAAATGCCATACTTTCTGGTGGCGGACAGTGCCTTTCCGTTGCATGAAAATATAATCAGACCTTTTGCTGGAAATAATCTGGGTGAAAAAGAAAACATTTTCAATTATAGGATTAGCCGCGCAAGAAGAACCATAGAGAGTACTTTTGGAATCTTGAGCCAACGTTGGCGTATTTTGCTGAGACCAATTCAAGCCAGTTTGGAAGTTAGTGAACTGATAGTCCAAGCTTGTGTAGTGCTTCACAATACTCTACAAACCATTGAGAAGGATCTTCCTCCAGCAGAGAGAAAGTATTGCCCTACAGGTTATGTCGATCAATGTATTAATGAAGGGGAAGTGGTTCCAGGGAGTAATCTCAGATCTGTGCGAAGATTGGGATCACACAATACTAAAACTATTATTAAAGCCCAAAGGAATACTCTGGCTGACTATTTTATATCAAATGAGGGAAAAGTTCCATGGCAAGAAGATTATATTCTTAGGGGTGCAATTCCCCTCAGTTGAGGCTTAATATAAGTGTAGATTTTTTATGTATATGAAATTATGTTACTATTTTCTTTGATATAAATTTATTTTCGATGATTTTTTTAAGGTTCCAGTTATTTTTTAAATATTTTTTTATACCTATATATTTTTTCATTTGTTTCTACGTTTAGAGTTTGACCAGTAAAAAACCATATTTTTTCTTCAATAGAAAATATGATATCATCAACCTGTTGTATTCATTCATTCACACAAACAACAACCCTGTATACAGATTTTCTTTATTATATAATGTGCCTCTACAAGTGAAAATACTTGTGTGGTAAAAGGGAAACATGCTATTTGTTCTCAAAATAAATATAGCAAACATGTTCACCTCATAAAAACTTAACGAGCATTTCATAAAATCAAAATAAAATAATCTCAAACTAGAGTACAGACAAAACGTAACAATCCTATCAAAATGCAGAACTGCATAAATACATTTCAAAGAAACAAAAAAAAAACCTTTCTTTGGTATACATGTTATCGATAATTTATATAAAAAACGAAAAGAAAAACACTTGTGACACAAACTATTAATCTGTTGCGTCAGATATCATGACAAATATTTCAGCCTTGATAGCCAGTTTTTTTTTGGTATCTTCTATTTTGGCTATTGATTCTGCTACTGATAATCCAAAATAATAATCATCTTTTCCAATGCTGCTCTCTGTAGATGATGAACTTGTAAAAAAACTGTTCAAGCTTTTTCCCACTGATGAGCAAGTTTCCACTAGTTGTTCTAGTGGAACATCAGATTTTCTTTTTCTCGCTTGTTTTTCGTTGAAGTTAGGCACATTGGTTATGTTAGAAACTTGGCTGGTTTTAGGTACATTGGTTATGTTTGAAACTTGGCTGGTTTTAGGTACATTGGTTATGTTAGAAACTTGGCTGGTTTTAGGTACATTGGTGATGTTACTAAGTGTTCTTTGTGGTACAGATTCTATGTTTTGGGATGTTTCAGTTTCAGATAGTACCTCTTTGCTCATTTCAAAGTCTGTGGATAGTACCTCTTGGCTCATTTCAAAGTCTGTATCTCCAGTTACCTCCGAATAAACTTCTCCATCTTCTACTATGGAGATATCATCCCACACATCCGATGGAGTTGAAAGGGTTTCATTCTGTTTTTTAATGTTTCCCTTTGTTCTGAAACAAACATTACATTTAAACATGGTCACAAAAAACTCATTCACTTTACTTTCTGGTAGAAACAACTGCATTCAAGAAACCCAATTTTTCATATAGGGGCCAACTGCAGCTATACGCCCCTGAGCCAGATGGCAAATTTTTCAATAATCTTCTTTCTCTGATAAATTTCAATCTAATTGATTTCCATGTATCCTGGCATTCTTCAACTGAAAATATGCAAAAACGTTAACAAAACTACAAAACTATACATAATACTATACTCACCAGTCATTCTCATTATTTCCGAAATAGTTCTCCACGAATTCTCTACAGCTATTTTATCTTTGTAACGTGGATCCTTTTTATCCCAAAGGTGGGGAAATTTTTGAATAATGTCTACAAGAGTACCCTCCTCCAGGCTCATTGTTATTTTTTTTTTCTTAACACTAGTGCAAACAAATCACTGTCCACACTCCACAAGCACAAGTCTAAACAAAAATATTTTGTCATTTGTCAAATGAATATTCATGCACATGCGCGTTGTACATGTCGTCCTAATCATAAGCATAAAAATTGAATATTACCAACTTTCAAGGTCAAATTATTATGATTATGATTGAGACTAAAATTACAGAGGTTGCATAAATGCTCATACTGAAATGTTCAGTTTCAATTTGATTTTATGATTAAGACAGTGACTGTGATTACGACTATGATAGTGACAATGGTGCATAAATTGGCCCTAACACCTCTGTTAGTCAAAAACCGCCGAAGGTTCTCGATTGAATAATAACAACTTACAATAGAATTTGAGATAAATGACTCCCGAAATTTGAGATGGAGAACTCAGGGTCTTTGATAGCTCAGTGGTAGAGCATCCGCTTAGAGAACGGAAGGTCGTGGGTTCGAATCCCGCTCGAAGAAGTTAATTTTTCTCAATATATATATATATATATATATATATATACATATATATATATATATATATATATATATATATATATATATATATATATATATATAGCAGCGTTGAGGTTCAAAGATTTTTTTAGTATTTTTCTCATAGCTCTTTCAGTTTTTGAGATATCAGTATCAAATTTGAAATATAGGTTACGTTTTAGGGTTTACATCATCGAGTATGCCAAGTGATTGTAACAAGCTACAGGATGATATGTTTTCAGGGGTCAAGCCCATTTTTGCCCCATAAACTTTTTTGTAATGCGCCGCTGGTGGATTCTGAAATATGAAATGAATTCTTTGTTTTGTTCATGAAATTTTTTGTTTCCTGTAACTTTAACGCATCTGCGACCGTTATTGAGAAAAAAACTTAAGTCATTTGTTTGTAATTCACTAGATTCATTAAATTTGTCAACGAAACTGAAAAAATGAACAGTGGGCAATGACTGCTATTTTCAATTCGACGTTTAGGTTTGTTTTGATGCATTTGACATTATTTGAAAGTTGGTGGATGTCTCATCGTGTATTTGTTTAACTTCAACGTGGAAAATGAACCATATTCATTTTAACATCTGGCTGACATCCATTTCGTTCATGGTCTGGCTAATGGTAGCGGACTTGAAGCTCAGAGATTGTACGCGCTAAGATTTCCTAATCGCCGGTTTCCCAACTATAGAACTTATATAAATTTTCATCAGCACCTTCGGGAATACGGAAGATTTCAGACTCCAAGGCACGATGCTGGCAGACCGCGACAAGCACACAACCCAGTAAGAGACCCAACTGTCTGGAGGGTTTCACACGAAAACATGCTACACCCATATCATATTGTCGGAAACGGGGCTTGCTCCCGGTAATTATTCGTAGGGGAGCTCAGGGCTCAATGATTCATCTCGGTCTGTACTCTCTGTTCAACCCAAATCATCAAAACACCAGATTAACCAAGTAACATTTATTCATAAAAAACACAATAGCAAATATAAGTCATCGGAAAACATACACAAAAGAATAGTTAGGATTAAATAGTTCTTACATTGAGATAGGATGCATTCCGGGCTCTTCTTTCTTCAGGAGATCAGTCAGCAACTCGATCAGCGAACGTCACTACTGCCCGTTATTCATCCTCCCGTTTATTTATAATGAATCTTCAAGTTCAAGCGAACGTGACGAATCATTACCATGATTGTTTTCCAAAACATGGACGGGCTCGCAGTGCGAGTTGATGGCCTGATGTTTTTCTAAACATCACTGAACTTGTCGCAAGGTTTTTATAACAAAATAATCCTCGCCCTGATTTCCCCAATGAAATGATAGCAAGAATAATTAATGATTTTTTCCAAATTTGGGCATTTCATGACATGACTCCTCCCCTGAAGAAAGCTGGCCCCCAGCTTTAGATACTAGCTTATTTTTATCATTTAATTCACTACGTCAAGTAAAACCTGATGTTTGAATATCGTAAAAATAAATACAAAGAATGGGTAACTGGCTGTCTGCTCTGGGCATACACTCTCTAGAACCCTCGTCCGCCTCTTTGCCTGATTACCATGTTCGCCTCTCCGTCCGTTGAATACATCCAGGGGTTGACATTGGCGTCTGTTGTGGTAGTCCTACTGCTAGCTTGCAATTTCTCTGAGTTCATCGACTGCTGCATGTCAATTAGCTTTTATTGTTTTGACAATACTGGGTCGCTGGCTTGGTCTGTTCGTGTATTTTGCAGACTATGCGAATTCCACGAGTTCGTTGAGTCTTGAATCATCGTGGCCGTTGCAACGAGTATTGACCTTGTGACATCAGTGGGTTTATTATTCTGGTTAGATTGCTCGTCTGAACTTATAGCGCAAAATATTGCTGCATTCTATATTTTCCTGGTTGTATTGCGGTATAAACGAAAACTCGAGTTTGTTGTGAGTTTTTCGATTCGTTTCTCATTTTAGATGAGCATTTGAGTCAGCTTTCGGTATGTGTTTTCGATGCGATGTTCCAAATCATTTTATATCTGGGAGAAGTTACTTAGGCCAGGGTAATTCAGGTGCGTCCTCGCCTTAATTGTCCGCATCCCCCGTGATTGACCATGCATGGTACGTCGAGTGCAAGCTTTCTGGTTTTATTGACGTCGGTTCTTCTGGAAACGCCCTATCTCCTTCCAGGTCTGGTGGGCTCGCTGCTTCTGGCCGGGACTTAGGCTCTGAGTGTGTACCCCTCACATGAAAAAACAAAACAAGGTAGATTATTGGCAATTGCCGAATGTTTTTCTTTTTAATACGTATTATGTATTTATACTATATCACCTATCCCTAGTAGTGATAGTAGTAAATATTTCCAGTGAAATATGAATATTGGCCCTGG
Source organism: Zygogramma bicolorata (assembly GCA_032362365.1). NCBI lineage: Eukaryota > Metazoa > Arthropoda > Insecta > Coleoptera > Chrysomelidae > Zygogramma > Zygogramma bicolorata. The sequence continues at coordinate 1,055,053 of JAVJAQ010004813.1, read as the reverse complement.
ATCTACTTAATACTAATGCCTACGTTTCTTTATCAAGTATATAAACATATATATCGAATATTTTTATTTATATAGAATTGGATAAGAAGTTAAGCAATGTTCATTATATCTAAAATATACGACATTATACAAATGGAGTATTGAAAACTGAATTCTCTAAAATTTTGCAGTAATCGGTTGGTATTCTTCTCATTCCGATTTTTCTTCTAAACATTAACAAACAAAAAAAAAAATTATTTGCTATTTATTTCGAAATGAATCATACCTAGCAAGCAACTAGGTATATCACTATTCTTTTTTTTTTACGGGCTGCAGGCCTCTTTCAAGGAATACGAATATTTTCTTTCCTTAATATTGCTATTCGTACGTGAATTTTATAAGATGAAGAGCATCATCTGTGAACATTGAATAATGGTTTTGACCGCATTCGTGACTGATAGTGAACTGTGTAATCTTTTGAAGATTCGACAAGAATAATCGATTTTTCAAAAATCGTTTTCTATATTTTCTTGAATAAAAAAATACGAAGAACTTAAAAAATAATTGGTTGAGGTGAACGATGAGTGGTGATCATATTCGGTTTTTCCACGTTCTCCTCTCCCAGTTATTTTTTCCTTTAATTTCAATTCTTTTGAAAATACTTTTATGAAGGTTCCTCCTCCGAGGATTTTCGAAAAAAAAAAAATTGCATTGTCAATTGTGTTTTGATCTACTCAACTTTGTGGCAAGCGATATATCAGTATGTATATACTGTTGATTTGCCTAGACTAGTTTTCTTTATGATGATAAAGTAATTTTCAAATGAAAAATTATACCTGTTCGCAAATTTGGCTGAATCAAATATCCTTTCCTTTTGACTCATTATTTACTACTCGCTTTTTTTTTCATTTGGTACTTTCATACTCATCTCTTAATCCTCTCACATATGAAAACAATATATGTATATATATATATATATATATATATATATATATATATATATATATATATATATATATATATATATATATATATATATATATATTCAATCCTGGTTTCGCAGAGTGACTGCTCCTTCTTTTTCTACCTCTCTCAAAATGCAAGGAATACTCTGTCCTGGGGTGAGGGAGAGTCCTTGAATTTTATCAAACTCCAAGACATAATTTGTACTCAGAGACTCAGTCTCTGGATTATTTCTTGGCTCGATGACTTTGATCGAGGTTTTTGAAGATAGTCTGGTTTTTAACCATAGCCACACTAACCATATGACGAGGTAGCTTATGAAAATTACGAATGTTACACAGATCATATAAAATGCTACGCTGTGGTGTGTGGGTGTTTTCGTTTGGGCTTGTACTGGGTTTGGCAACGCTGCGAACACTGGTAACATTCGTCGATTTTGGAACAATAAATATAACATACCAAGTGATAGGATTGTATTCCATAATAAAAAAACTGAATCTCCGTGTGCACTGTAAACATTCGCATATGAAATCAAATTTTGTTCCTCCATATTATTTAAAATTTTTTCAATGTTGTCTCGTGTCGATGTTAGGTTTATGTGTGGTGTGTCTAAAGTCCAATTTGTGTTAAGACATTCCTCAATGTTTTGAAATGTTGGTGTGCTATGTTGGAATTTTGGGTTTAAAACGAACGACTTGAGATTGGACCATGCTGCCGGAATGATATGAGTAACAGAGGCGGTGGGTGGAATTGCAGAGTTGCAGGGGAATCTTTTGGGAATAATTTCTTCGCTACCCATTTGAAGGTAACATTTACATGGTACACTGACTTTAATGGCGCCTGGTGTTGAATACGCCTCAGACGGGATAGTTAAAGTGGACTGTGGGCAAATAATGTGCGTATTGGGTTTTGGATGGGTGATTATATAAGTCTCCTCTTCGATTTCGGAAATTAGAGGTAAATTTGACCTGTGACAATTCATTGGGCAGTGTTGGCTTATTTCGTCCACTGTTGCTCCATTGAATAATTTTTTGGCGCACCCTGGGCCTTGAAAGGGGTCATCAGAAAATCTTGGTAGAAAACAGAGTTTGTCGTGCATTGGTTTGCAGTGGCCCAATCCGCTGCCTGAAATTTGGCGTATCTGATTATTTTTTCGTTTGATATCGCCAGATACGGCTAGAAAAATAGTCTCGTGTTGGATTTTGCATGTCTGATTGTACCATGCGAATGGGGTGGTGATTAGCTCGAACAATTCCCATTTCTGACCGCTTTGGATGATCGGGACTCGAATGTTAATATAAATGTCGTCCCCTGAAAATGAGCAGTCAGCAATTGGAAGTTGAAAATATCTAGACAGATTTTTCAATGGTATTGCGAGATCTTGTTCGGAAGAAAAAATTTCTTCTCTGAGGTTCTTTAGATCATGACTCAGAGTTGACGGGTCTAAGATATTTATGGGAATGATATGTTGTCTACAGGAAGACAATACACCCTGTCTCTTAATTGCTCTCGTTAGCTGGATAGTATTTTTCAAGTTTCTGAACTGGTTTTCTAAAGCGTAAACTAGAAATTGTTCTTGTTGGTTTTCGTTATATCTGATGCTATTTTGTAAATTGTTGAAGGCATATTCCAACTTGTGAATATGTCCCTCAGTGTCATGAAAAGAATTTGCTACGGATTCTTCGTATTGTTGAAATTTCAAAGAGTTCTCAGAAATTGTTTTGATAGAACTAGAAAGTGCTGCGTTAAGTCTCGATATTTGTGATTTCAAATTATTTTCATCAGTTACCAGTGCGTCCATTTTATGCTGTGTTGCCACTCCGCAGCACCAAGAAAGTCCCTCACCCAGGAAGTTCAGCGCCCTTCTCTTCCGTATGTATCTCTCTGACAGATATGAACAGTTCTCCATGAACTTTGGGCTCCAGCTTCTAGTTAATGAGAGAAATTCTGTTGCATATGCCTTCTGCAAACCGTCGAGGGATTGAAGTATGGCGCATTCTTTTGATATATTTTCGTCACACTGTCGTGTGCTGACTACTTCTTCCATATTGATGCCGTCATACCACTTAGCTTTGTACACCAGCGGGATTGTTGCCTCGTATGACACTGATTCTGCCAGAGGTTTCCAAAATGCTCCCGCTGTTACTTCCAAATTTTGATACCCATGTACCATTGTGAACCACAGGAACTTAAAAAAAAATATAGTTATATATCTGTATATACATTTAATATATTAAGAATAAACGAAACTACTTATTATAAACTAGTGATCTGAAAGAGACTACAAAAAATGAAGTGTCGTGATATTTTCTTATTATTATTATATTTCATTCGCTTTCTTCCGGGATTACCTCGGGAGTCCACGGGTCGTTAAACGGGAGCATTCGACTCACGTGTACTATGTCTTTCTTACAATTCTTTGAGGGGCCTTTTTGTATTTCATAATTAACATCACTTATTTTTCTGATCACGTAATAAGGCCCAAACCACCTTAGAAGAAGTTTTTCGCTGCGGCCAACTTTTCTCACGGGGGTGAAAACTTTAACAGAATCTCCCACTTCGAATTCTAGATGACGATGCTTACTATCGTATCTCGTTTTGTCTTCAACTTGTCGTTTGCTAATATTTTCTATTGCTTGGCTTCTCACTGCGAGTGCTCTTTCTCTGATTTGTCTAGCGTCTGGTGAGTTCACTTCCTGCATGAGATTTGCCTCCGTTGGTAGGATGGGTTCTCTTCCGTACACTAACATGAATGGAGAAAACTTCGTTGTTGCCTGAGTAGCCGTATTGTATGCCCAAGTCACGTGTGGTAGGAATTCATCCCAGTCCGTTTGGTCTGTACTGGTGAATATTGCTAGCATATCTGCCAGCGTTTTGTTGAGCCTTTCTGTGAGTCCGTTGCAAGCTGGGTGGTATGCCGTCGTGAATTGGTTCATAGTCCCCATAGTTCTCAGTAATTCTCGAACGAGTTCCGACTGGAAAGTTTTTCCTTGATCACTGAGTATATATTTCGGGGCACCGTGACGAGTTATAATTTTGTTCAAAATGAATTTTGCAACTGGGCCTGCCTTTCCACAGGAAAGCGCTTCTGTTTCAGCCCATCGTGTGGCGTAGTCCGTTGCTACTATGATAACTGTTTTTCCGTTCCTGCTTTTTCTGAAAGGTCCTAGTATATCTATTCCAACCCTTTCAAATGGTGTGCCTACTTCTATTGGTTGTAATAATCCCACTGGTTTCTTATTTTTTTTTCTCCTTTCCGCGCCTGACAGTCTTTGCATCCTTTTACAAATCTTTCCACGTCCCTCTGCAAACTCGACCAGTAGTACCGATGTTTTATTCTCTGGAGGGTTTTCGCGATCCCTTGATGTCCTGCTAGAGGTTCGGAGTGATGAGAAAATAGTATCTCTCCTATTAAATGTTTTGGGATTACTAAAAGGTTTTCCACTCCATCTGGAAGAGGGTTTATTTTATATAGAACTCCATTAATCAGTCGGAAGTTTTTCGCTCGTTTTGCCACTCCCATAGATACCGACGAGTCTGAAGGGTTTTCGATAGCCTGTCGAAGTTCTCTAATATCCTTATCTCTTCTTTGTTCTGCTATTAAATCGGTTGTTTGTAATAAAAACGTCGGGATGTCTTCAACATCTACTAGGTTGAGTTCTTCCGCTTCTAGTGCAGGGTTTCTCGAGAGGCAATCTGCGTCTGCATTAGATTTTCCACTTTTATGCATTATTTGATAGTCGAATTCCGCTAGTTTGAGAGACCAACGGGCTAACTTGCCTGTGGGATCTTTAAGTGAACGTATCCAACAAAGAGCATGGTGATCTGTCCATATTCTCACTGGTTTTCCGTAGATTAAATGTCTTAGGTACCCCAGTGACCACATTACAGCTAATCCCTCGAGTTCTGTGATTGTGTAGTTTTTTTCGCACTTCTGTAAACTTCGGCTGATGTATGCTACAGGGTGATATAAATTATCCTTTCCTTCTTGCAATAAGATTGCACCGAGGCCTAGCTTACTTGCGTCGACTCTCAATTCACAATCTTTCTGGGGATTATAATGTTGTAGGACAGGTGCTGTTGTCAATTTCTCTTTCAATTCCTCGAAGGCCTTTTGTTGTTCTTGTTCCCATTTGAAACCTAGTTATATCTTTTTTTGTCGCTGTATAAAGGGGTCGCGCTATCAAGGCAAAATTCCTTATGAATTTCCGATGAAACTCTGGATTTGTTTGACCGTTTTCGGGACTGGGAAATTTCTTATCGATGAAATCAGCTCCTCGTCTGGCGATATTCCATCTTTGCCTACTATGTGCCCTAAGATTTTGACGGATGTTTTCATATAGACACATTTACTGGGTTTGAGAGTCAGACCAGCATCCCTGAGTCGGTTGAAGACTTCCCTCAGTTTTTCCAGATGCTCCTCCTGTGTTTTCGAAAAAACAATTACATCATCCAAGTATATGAGCACATCTTTCCACTTCAATCCTCTGAATACCATATCAGCTAGAGATTGGAAGGTGGTGGGGGCATTACAGAGCCCAAACGGCAAAGAATTGAATTCATAACTTCCATGTCCTTGTGCTGTGAATGCTGTGTACTGCTTCGAATTTTCTGCAACATTAACTTGCCAATAACCACTGAACATGTCTAGCGTTGAGAAATATTTTGCTCCCCCTAAATAAGTGAGGATATCATCTATGTTTGGTATAGGATACGAAGACTTCTTTGTCACTTCGTTGAGTTTCCTGTAATCCACACAAAAACGAATTGATTGATCCTTCTTCTTGACTAAAACAACAGGGCTTGCCCATGGTGAGTGACATGGTCTTATGATATTGTACTTGAGCATTTCCTCGATTTGGTTGTCGATAATAGTCCGTTCTTTTTGTGAAACTTTGTAGGGTCTACATTTTATTGGTTTGGCGTCTCCGACATCTATCACGTGTTCCATCAAATTTGTTACCCCCATATATCTTGTAGATTTCGAAAAGACGTCATTGTATTCCAACAAAAGAGTCTCGAGATCCCTCTTGACTGCCTCGTTTTCTATGTGGCTTGTGTTATGGTCTTCCAGGGACACTTCTTCGCTCTCTTCATTGGTAAACAGCACTAGAACTTCTTCCGTTGGTGTAGGGACTTCCCTTAGCCATCCTATTGTTGTTCCTTTCAGTAATTTGACTTTGCTGCCTTTTTTATTCATGATACTCATCAGTTTCTTCCCTTCGTCTGGATAGTTTGTGCATAAGAGTCCTCTTGTACATAAAATTTTTTCGTTCACATCGAAATCCCAGTTCGTCTGTATTTCTTCCCAGTTGACCGTTACTTCCTTGGTTTCTTCGGCATCCCATATCACGTCGGTTTCTAATGTAACTTTATGCGCTTTTTGTATTATGTTTGTCCCCAGGTTCGCCTTTTTTCCATTCGTTTCATCCCCGTTTGCATGCAAGGCTACTTGTTCACTCATGACTTCTTCCGTGTTGGAGATGATTTCGTTATTTTTTATCGTTTCTTTCATTCCTGGCGTATCCTTCGTTATTTTGAGTATGTGTAGGATGATTGTGCATAGTGAAATAACTAATGCTATTAGGTTATCCCATTTGAATTTCCACGTTTTTTCTTCTGTTCGATGAAATGTTACCACCACAGGAGCCTCATCTGTCTTCTGTGCCTCTTGTTCTTGTATAGTTCCTATATAGTGTTCCTTTTCCCTCATTTTCAATTCTTCCAGTGCATTTTTGATTTTTTCTGCCTCTTCTTTCAGATATGTCTCGTATAAAACTCGGGTAGGCCATCTCATAATATATCCTTCTTTCGGCTCTTCTAATACATTTATATCCGAATCTCTTGGGACCGGTACTTTTTCTTGCAATTTATTCGCATTTGGTAATGCGATTCTAAATTGCTCTCCCTTCCGGCAAAACGTAATTTCCTTTTTTTTCAGGTTGATGATGGCATCATTTTCGTACAGAAACTGCATACCCAATATCAGAGCAAATGGAAGTTTGTCAACTACAACTGCTTTAACTTTTACCTTCATTTTTTCTATTTCTACTTCCATTTCTGTTGTCCCTTTCGTAGGTACTCTCACGTTTCCTGCAGCAATGAGGTGTCTCGAATATTTATCCGGCGTGCAAATTCGTACGGCGTCCTTCCTGGCTATATTTTGTTCTGCTCCTGTGTCTAATAGTATTTGTTCCTTTTTTCCATGTATTAGTGCTGAAATTATTAAAATCCTATATTTATCAGTCAGGTTCACCCCGTTTGTTGATAGGACGACTCCGGGGATTATTGGCGCCGTCCATTGTCGTTTGGGTAGCGGTGTTTGTCGTAACAAGCCGCTGCAAAATGTCCTATCCGGTTGCAGTGATAACATTTTGGCCGTCCATCTTCTGTTCGCGTGTTAGGTGTTCGGTATCGTGCACTATTACTTATAATCCTTGTATCCCTTTGTCCTCGGTACTGACGATTCTGAGGTTTGTCTGTAGAGTTGGGTTGTCTCCTATATTCCCGTGACTCATTCCAGTGTTCATACCTGCCTGGATTGTGCCCTCTGAAAAATTGGTGGCTCCGGGGTGTGTGCATATTATTGTGGCTTGTGTATTCTTCATGCATATCCCTACTGTTCCTCTCTCCTGAAGGAAACATGTTGGCGAAGGTAGAATGAGTTGATATATCTTCTAGTCTGGAAACAATATCCTTGAATTTAATCATGTCCATCTTGTTTTCCCTCAGTAATCTGTAAGGGGTGTACAATTCTGGTCTGATCCCGTTTTCAAAAAATTTTCGAAATTTTTCCGCATTCATCGAAGAATCATATTCGTAAAACATCGCCTGTAACTCGTAGAAGTATTCTTTTATGGGCTCTTTTTCCCTTTGTCGCCTCTGAAGAAGTTTTATCTCGAGCTCCCGTTTCGTGTCCCCTGTGCTGAATTCCTTGCAAAAGTCCTGGGATATTTCCTTCCATGTTTTCGCTTGGTTATCCGCATGTTCCAAATAGTTGCTATACCAGTTATTCGCTGCGCCTTCGAGAAATGAACCAAAGTAATATATTTTCATTGCGTTGTTCCATCCATTTGCTATGGCCGTTCGTTCGTAGGTTTTTATAAAGTTATTCGCATTTCCTGTTCCCGGATTGAATATGGGCGGTGAGATGAAGTTAGGTCTTGCTGGAACCTGGGTTATTGTGGCACACTCTGCTATTGTTGTGTCGACCATTTTTTCTGTATCCTGTTGTAGATTAGTTAGATGATTCTCCGGCATACTTTTCTCCTTTGGATTACTCAAATTTCTTTTGTCCTGTCCTGGCTTTTCTGTATCGCTTGATGCTTGAATTCGTGTCTCTGGTGATCTGGAACCCTCTGTGGTTGGTTTGGATTTGTCTTCGTAAATGCCTGTACTACTATGTAACGGTGCAAAATCCTTTGAGTCTGGTATTTGTAGTCGTACTTTTCCACTTCTAAGGAATGGTATTTTCTCGTTCATTTGCGATGCCCGAACGAGTCAGCTGATTGTGAACACTTCAATACATTTTTGTCGAATTCCGACACAAACACCCTAAACATATCTGAAAATGTAACGTATACGGCTCGAGAATTTGAATTAGGTTGTGGGTGGAATATATTGGATCAAACGTAAAATATTCTAGAACAATTGTGGTATTCATTAATTAATTACTGAAACTAAATGTACGAATTTTCGGATTTTTTTTTTATATTTTTTTTTGAGACTATTAATTTAATTCATCATTTGAATACCAATTTGTGAATAGGCACTAAAGATTGTATTTACCAAGAAATTCAAAATCGATATATCAGCGGCGGCCGATGATTCGGGATGCGACAGGAGTACTCAGAAAACGTAAAAAACTTCAAAAGAATACGGGAAGATCAATTATGAGGAATCGATCTTCAGGAACGAAGCTAGGCGCCTCCACCATGTCGGGAACGGGGCTTGCTCCCGGTAATTATTCGTAGGGGAGCTTAGGGCTCAATGATTCATCTCGGTCTGTACTCTCTGTTCAACCCAAATCACCAAAACACCAGATTAACCAAGTAACATTTATTCATAAAAAACACAATAGCAAATATAAGTCATCGGAAAACATACACAAAAGAATAGTTAGGATTAAATAGTTCTTACATTGAGATAGGATGCATTCCGGGCTCTTCTTTCTTCAGGAGATCAGTCAGCAACTCGATCAGCGAACGTCACTACTGCCCCGTTATTCATCCTCCCGTTTATTTATAATGAATCTTCAAGTTCAAGCGAACGTGACGAATCATTACCATGATTGTTTTCCAAAACATGGACGGGCTCGCAGTGCGAGTTGATGGCCTGATGTTTTTCTAAACATCACTGAACTTGTCGCAAGGTTTTTATAACAAAATAATCCTCGCCCTGATTTCCCCAATGAAATGATAGCAAGAATAATTAATGATTTTTTCCAAATTTGGGCATTTCATGACAATATCCAGCGCGTCCAAGGTTTGCTTCCTGGAGATTTTCTACGGCGCTTGCAGTTCTCCTGATGGATACCGCGCAACTGTACTAGGGATCCTGAATTTTCATTTCGTATCCTTTTTACCGACAAAGCTCACTTCACTCTCGACGGAGTAGTGAATTACTACAACGTTCATAGTTGGCACTTGAAAATCCACTTGTGATCGAACAATCTCGACACCAGGAACAGTTCAGCGTGAACATATGGGCAAGAATGGTAGAAAATACTTGGATTGGTCCTTTAAGTTTACCGCGAATATTAAATGGTGCCACATATTTGAACTTCCTACAGAACGACTTGCCTGCATTAATGGAGGACGTGCCTTCACAAGTTCGTCAACAAATGTGGTTTATGCACGATCCCCCCCCCTCATTTTCGATTTATCGTCCGCGATTATCTGGATACAGTGTTTCAAAATCGGTGGATAGACAGAGCCGGTTCAATTGCTCGGCCTCCACGGTCCCCAGATTGCAATCCGCTGGACTTATTTTTATAGGGACATGTGAAGGGCCTAGTTTATGATGCAGAACCAGTGCCTTCCATCGAAATTCTTACTGAACGAATTATTGATGCCTTCCACACCATGAGAGACTCTCATGAAATTTCGAACGCGCACGGCAGTCTATGAGAAGAAGAGTGGAAGGTTGTATCGCAGAAGGAGGAGGGCATTTCCAGCACCTTTTATAAACAGTCGAAGTTCGCTAGGTTTCTTATTTTTTAGGTAATGGTAAAGGAACCTTGTTATTGAGATCACAAACCAAATACGTAGAGTTTTTTGTTTTCATTGTGATAATAGGTTCCTAACTTTTGTTGAAAATTTTAATTAAATGTAGCGAATTACAAAAAAATGAATTTGATTTTTTTCTCAATCACAGTCGCAGATGCGTGAAAATTACAAGAGACAAAAAAATTTATGAACAAAACCAAGAATTCATTCAGAATTTCAGAATCCACCAGCGGCGCACTACAAAAAAGTTCATGGAGCGAAAATGGGCTTCACCTCTGAAAACATATCTTCCTGTAGCTTGTTACAATCACTCGTTACAGTGGATGATGTTGACCCTGAAACGTAACCTAGATTTTCGATTTGATCTTGATATACCAAAAACTGAAAGAGCTATGAAAAAAAAAATTGAAAAAAACTTGAAACTTCAACGCTCTGTAGTTCGGTAAAGAAGCGTTTGCGGACACATGGTTATAGAAAACAAAATTCTTATTTTGAATTGAAAAATGCACCTCTGAAATCTTGATACTGAATTTTGAAACAACCTGTATATAAGAAAACCCAGTCAGAACATTGTTCACCAAAGAAGGTGGAAGACGACCAGTCACTATTGGACCTTTCAGAAGTTCAAATCACTCTCTTACTCTCCGGATTTGAATCTTCAGGGAGAGGAAATATCCCACCGAGTTAGACGCCCTTCCCAAGGAAATACTGATTCTGCTGCTGCAGCGTATCGTCTTTCGAACACGATGTTAACATTATTTCTGTTAGAATCAGTTGTAATTCAGGTCTCGAACAATTCACATTGTTCTCATGTAGTCTCAAGTAAAATTTGTTAAAAAAGCACTTGAGCTCTCCGAGAACTCATTTCAGGATATCACCTTCACTAATCATTCAAGACAATTATGTTTGAGGTTAGGAGCAAAACGTCTCAATTATGAAATCGATATCATCCACAAATTAATCAGCAAGTTGAAAAACAATGACAGATGCTCAAACGAAAGATCATCAGTGGCACTGATAAATTGGTGTCCGCAGTTTTTAACTTTCCAAAAATATCATTTCACCAAGAATAAAAATACTAATGGAATCAACAATTCAGTTCAAACTGAATCCATGAATGAACTCAATGCACTACCCTGTTGGAAAAAAAACTCATCTGATAGTTCAATTTCTGATGACGTCCTGAAATTCTTGGCCCTAGGCCCAAAATTTAGTATTGAACCTATTATTGAACAAGATTTGTCTATGAAAATTATTTTAGCAGAGATAGATTGCCTAACTTATATCAATAATGATCGAGAAAGAAATTCGAACGTTGTTACAAATTATAATTTTTCAAAACATTCCACTTCGTTCTTTCACAATGTCTTCAATAGAACTAGGAAATTTCTGAAACAGAATGATTGTCACAAAGTCTGACAAAGGAAATGACACTGTTATCATGGAAACGAAGAGTATACTGAATTTTCTTCTGAATTAATCAATGATTGCAATTCCCACATCTCCATCAATAGAGACCCTACTATTCAAGAACAAAAGAAATGCAATTCAGGTGCAAATATCAACTGCTTGGTTTCAGGGTAATTTATCTCCAAAAAGTTTGGAAACGATTGCTGTTTGTTTCTCATTCGATTCAATTTCCTCATTGCCTGTTCAATCCGCAATCAAGGCAGGGAAATTTCCTGCGATAGGCAATTATTAGTTTCCAAGATACCGATTGTGGTAAGTGTGAACCTTTGATCGAATACACACACAGATCGGTAGCACTGTGGATTTTCTGGGTTCTTCCATGAATGGAATAGCAGATGCCCTACAATAAAATCAGTAAGATGCCCCAGAGGGCTTCGTTACTCGTAACAATCAGCCTACAGTTGTTCGCACAAGGCTCTGCCTTTTGGTCGCGCTCGTCGGAATGTTTGATAGGGGATATAAAATAAAAATTTGTAGGAACAACTACCATTGACCAAGTGAGTCTCGATATTTTTTGATTAATGTCTTTCCTTGAAGTAGGTGGAATGTGGTGAAAATTGATATGAAAAAGAAACAATAAATTATATGCATTCATACATGAAATGACTATATTTACCCATGAACGCGGCAGGAATTAGAGTAAGGAATAATTTCTGACATCTAACGCGAACGCCCCCGTGGTCCGCATACTGCATCTCTCTCACCAGCCTCTCCATCTGAAAATGAGATATATTTCAGAACCATCCGAATTATTGCATTATAAGTTCAACAATTCATATACCAAAGGCCAAGGAATACTTTCTCAACGTACTGCTGAAGTACACGATACGATCAAGGCCGTTTGCGGCGGCAAAGTTATCATATATATATATATTTATATATATATATATATATATATATATATATATATATATATATGATGAATTGTGTTTTCGGGTTTCATTCCGTGTTCTATGGTTTTGATCCTCTGAAAGATAATTGTCACAACGTTTCGGCAAAGTCTCATTTGCCATCTTCTAGGTGATGTCTAGATTTTCGATCTCCGAACTCGACAGTCAAATGAGACTTCGCTGAAACGTTTTGAACCACAGAACACGGAATGAAACCCGAAAAAAACAACGCATCATACTTCGACCGTGAGAATCTTCATGCTAACATATATATATATATATATATGCTTGCTTTTCTAGACCAGTTTAATTTGATATCACAGTTTCAACATGGATTTTGTCCTGGTAAGTCAACGGAAAGTGCTTTGTATGCATTTTTTGAGTACGTATATGATGCTCTGGATAATAAAAGATATGTGGGCGCACTTTTCTTTGACTTGTCTAGGGCATTCGATATCATCAATCATGAGATCATTCTGAGTAAATTATACTCCCTCGGATTTAGAGGAAATTTTCTTTCCTGGTTGAAATCATATCTGACAGCAAGAAAAATGTGCGTTAAAGTGGGATACTGTCAGTCCAAATCATATGACAACGATTTTGGAGTCCCACAAGGATCAATCTTAGGACCTCTCATTTTCTTACTTTTCATCAATGATATGCCGAAGTATGTGAACACGGATCGAATAATTCTATATGCAGATGATACAACACTTGCTGCGGATGCTGATAGTCCGATGGAACTTTCAAGTAAATTAAATGAGTTATCCTTGCATTTTACAGATTGGTGTAAGAGAAATTCCCTGGTAGTCAATCCCAGTAAAACTGTTTTGATGCAGTTCTACTTTAGAAATAACAAGAAAATTGATCAATTCCGAGTTAAGGTTGATAATCAAGATATAAACTCATCAGACAACACAAAATTTCTGGGTACTCATATTGACAGCAACATGACTTGGGAGTCAAGTATCATTCAGGTGAGCAAAAAAATTAACTGTGGATATTATGCCATCAGACAACTTTCATCATCACTTAATACAACCCAACTCCTAAATGTTTACTATGCCATCATCTATTCACATATTTCCTATAATATCACTGTATGGGGCTGCTCCACAAAGTTGAATAGGATTTTTGTCGGCCAAAAGAGAGTTATACGCTTCATTTATAAATTACATTCCACAGAATCGTGCAAGCCACATCTTATTAAAAATAAAATCATGTCCGTGCCATGCATATATATTTACAAAACTATTTTGATGTTCAAAAAACATGAATCAAATCATCTCCGAAATTTTGATTGTCACTCATATCCCACACGGAATGGCGGTTTGATTAGGCTCCAGAAACATTCGACTTCTTTGTATGAAAATTGCCCATCCTATGCAGGGGCAAAGTTATTCAATCATCTGCCTAGTCATATAAAAAATGAAAATGGAGAAATGAAATTCAAACGAAATCTGAAACAATTCCTGATTGGCGGTTGTTTTTATAGCATTGATGAATATCTTGAGTCATGAAAGAATATATCCATTTTATTATTATTTGCTTATTTACTCTCGTTTGAGTGGATTTGTATAGTGGTATATTTTAAAATTTTATGTTTGTTCAAGTTTTGTATACCTATGGTCCAAGTTAAACTTTAATGTGTTTAATCGTTTGTCAACTGTTTTGATGATTGTTATAATATGATATATCATATTTTTTTTTTTTTCGATGTATATTTTTTAATCATTTGTGTCGACTGATTGTTTTACTTCACTGCTTTTTTTTATACTTTATATCTATATATTTTTTATTTCATTGACTTGTTCTATGTCATCATGTATGATCTTAAAGAACGAATAAATATTATTATTATTATTATTATATATATATATATATATATATATATATATATATATATATATATATATATATAGTAGAATGGTAGTCTTTGCTGACTAGTCAGGATACAAGGGGAGAGATATTGGGTGAAGCAGCAAGCAAAAAGTGTACTCTTTTAACACTGTATTTCCAATATTTCGACAGTGACTACTGTCATCTTCAGGGAAGCTACAAGATTTACAACAATTGGTCAAGAAAAATGGAGAAAAAATACAAACATACTTACTGTGTTAGCGAGGATGGTTGCGATATAAAAGTTGATGATTAAACATTGAAAACAGAGCAAGGTGAACACATGTGATATATGACTAAATATGTATATAAACTTCAAAAAACAGGTTAAATTGATCTTGAATATTTAAAAATAATTTTTAAGAAGACAATTATTCACGCTTGCGGTACAGCCGCAACGTGGAAAAATGAGGTTAGAAATTTAAATTTTATTGACAATTGACAAAAGACTCAAAAGGGAGAGAATGATAATTTTCTGAAATCTGACAGATGTGGGAAACAACTATTTGGCTGCTGCTTGAAGAACATTCAGCCAATTGACTGATCTCAAAGGAGTGAAGGATCTCCTGTGACAGAAGCGTTAAAATTATGAAAATTCTTGTCAATTAATAAAAGGTACAAATAAATTTCGCTTAAATGATTAAGATCTGTTTTTTTATTTAGGCATTGGTCCGACTGAGAGATGAAGGCCATCTCCATAAACAATCTCTTGGAGTGATTGCGCTCCCTAGTCAAAATTTTTGTACTTTCAAAGTTCATATTATGGCCAGTACTGTTTACGTGGACACCTAGTGCACATCTGTCTGGGTGAAGTCTGCTATCACTTTTATGTGATGCAATACGATCTTTCAAGGTTCTAGATGTTTGACCTATGTAAGTTTTCTCGCAATTTGAGCAAGGAATGCAATACACTAATTGTGACTGTGAAATCAAAGGCGTTTTATCTTTAACTTTAGTAAAAATGGAATTAATAGTTAAAACTGTTTTATTTGCAATTTTTATGTTTTGAAAATCTTTGAAAATCCTAGACAGCCTGGAGGAATATAGCAGATGACATTTTCGTGATTTGGTCACACGGACATCAGGAACTCGAAAGGTTTTTCAATCACTTGTATGAACTCCACCCACGGATCAAGTTCACCAAAGAAATTGAAGAAGACAACAAGCTCGCTTTTCTCGATGTTCTAATCATGAAAAAGCCCGACGGTACGCTTGGCCACACGGTATATCGCAAAGCAACACATACCAACAGATACCTGAATGCAAATTCACATCACCACCCGAAACAGATTCACGCTGTGGCAAAAACACTAATTACACGTTCAATCAGATTGGCAGACAACGAACATCAAAAACAAGAGCGGAACACGATCGAGGAAACTCTTCGAATGAATAACTACTCGGAGAGAATTATAAAAACGGCTTCCAAGAACAAACCGAAACAGCAAAAAACCCCCGAAACACCGGTCATAATAACCAGACTACCATACATAAAAGGAACCACAGATAAAATCAGCAGAGTTCTCCGCAAACACGACATAGCTACTTCGTTCGTACCAGAACGTACAATAAGATCGATACTCCGTAATCCGAAGGACCAGATACCACTGGAGTCGCAGGGAGTTCAAGTAACAGGTAGAGTTTTTTGAGTTTTGGGCGCAGTGCTGGGGCTGTCGAAAACTACTCACGTCAGTTGGGAGAGAGTGGCAGCACTGTACTCAGGGTCAATTTTACACTTTGTTTTATGGTTTGGTCATGTTTTGTTGGTGTACCTTTTGATAACCCTGACTTGTCTCTGTCAATTTTCAAAATTTAAAACTTCAAATGTCTTTTCATATGTCAATTATCAAATTTCAAATATTTCCTGTCTTTTGGTAACCACCTCCGAGCACGTGCCGGTGATATTTTCATTTTCCAAAAATTTAATTAATATAAGTTTTTATACATATATATGTGAAGTTGAATGCAATGTGTGACTCTTTTTCGAGTGAGGAAAAGTATCAGTTTTCTGTGTCTCATTTTACGTCTGACTTCTTACTATAACCTCACGTTGGTAAGTACATTTTCTTAATGTTTTACAACTGTTTTATAATGGTTAAAATTTTGTAGATGTCTTGATAAAGGGAATAAACATTCTCGAAAGCTCGACCAGATAACAGAGAGTATTCTTTAAACAACAGCCCAGTAATTTGACTGCATCCCCAACAACATTCCGTATTTCTATATATATATATATATATATATATATATATATATATATATATATATATATATATATATATATATATTTATATTGCTGAAACTTCCGGTTGAACCGCGTCTGGAATCGTTCTTCTGTCGACGTTTCGACTCCCACTTAGGAGCCATTCTTAAGACTTTTTCGAGACTTGGTGCCGAGGTCTAAGTCTCCTCAACCCCCAGCTCTCATCTTGAAAAAGTGACAATGTGAAGGCTGTGGTTTTATGGATAGAGGAATGGTATTTATGGCTTCATAAGAATCCGTCATTGTTGAAACTGTCGGAACCCATGTAGGTCTGGTTTGAAAAGGATTAATTAAGAGATTTTTTCGATGGGATAGTGATGGTGTCCAGGAATTGGGAAGCCTTTGTGGGTCGTCTCGTTTGTTGAGGCATTGAGGGCGTTCTTCAATTTCTATCGCTTCGTGGATTATTCTGAAGTGAAGTGTTTTTGCTGTGGCAATAGTCTTCGTGTTGTTGAATTGAATATTTGTCCGATTTCGTAGTGATGTTTGAAGAGAGTCGAGGTCATGTCCGAGTTACGTAATGCTAGTTCGTGCTCGTAGGACCTGTTTGATACTCGTCGGTTTGTCTGTCCTGTGTATGTTCTCGGGCAGTCGTGACGAAGAATTTCATATATTCCTTGTGATTCGTTGAGTGTTATTTCTTCGAGTAAGCTAGGAAAAAGGATATTTGATTGTCTGCTGTGGAAGCTGTCTCGATGTCGTCCGAATTCGGCTCACTTCCTTTCATTCGGGGAGTCACTGATAAAGTGATCCGAATTCTGGCATTGAAAACCATCTCGTGAATTCAAACGGAAATGATGTGATGAATGAAAAGAGAATGAAAATGAAAAGTGACCAACGATTACAGTTTCCTGTGACCTGGTTGCCAACACACGATGAAACGGAGGTAAAATCACGAACTACTTAGGGGTACCAAGTGTAATGTTGTTTTTGTCACTCACTCAAAGGGTTGATTTAGTAAATAGGAGTGAATAATACCGAGATTATCAATATCTTTTCTGGAATCTCTTGAATTTGGTTCTTTGAAAATTTGTGTCATTTCAAAAAAAGTCCTTTTTTCAACATTGGATCCATGCTTCAATATGGTCACATTATCATATTCCGGATTGTGATCAAGGGTGATTGAATGTTGAGCTAATGAACAAGTTTCTTGAGATTTATAATATCACTTATATGACAACCAATTCTATCTTTAATTTTTTTTTTGGTTTGGCCAATATACCATTTTTCACACTGAGTGCAAGGGATACAATAAACAACTTTGGAATGATCTAACAGGGGATCTTCATCTTTCAATTTTGAAAAAATTCCAAAGTCAGGAATTTTGGAAAACAAACCTTCAAATTGATGGTGTAGTGTTTGAATACATGGAAGAGAAAGGTAAAGAGTTGGAATATTATTATGAATGAATGAATATCACTGTTAAGATGTGACCTACCGAAGATGAACCTACCAGAAATCCCTTCGGGTAACCGCTACTTAAAAACAATCGAAAACGTTTTTCAAATCACTATTTTGTGAAGATGTGTGACTTATTTATAGAACTCCATTTTCCATACCTAGCACAAAGTTGATTTTTTGTCTTTTCAATCCTTCTTATCAACCCTTCTGATTACTTTGGTGTCTGAGAAGGGGACGCTGAGATGGGTGTCTTCTTTCTCGATGGTAAATTATGAATTTTCATGATAATAGTTGAAAACAAAAAACAGTTCTTAAAGTTTGGCCTCACGTTGAGTTTGTCAAGCTTGGAAAAGTTTATTTTTTTCTAATTCTGATTTGTCTGAATGCCGCTTTTTGAGATCCGCTTCTTGTTCGTGATGGTGATTAATTGTGATAAAGCAGCAATTTTACTTTAAATGAAACTTCTAATCGTGAAATACGAATCTATTGAAAACAATATTATTGACAACATTTAATTATTTCAATTGACATAAACATTATACCAAAATCAAATTAAAAACATGTATAGGATGTTGAATGATCTGGTGCAGATAACGATGCTCCAACATCTCCACTCAACAGATTATTCTTCTACGATTCCTATCAACTTCCTGAGGTGTAAGAATTTTTCATTGGGAAGAGGTTTCGTGAATCCATCAGCTAACATATATATATATATATATATATATATATATATATATATATATATATATATATATATATATATATATATGTGATGTATTCTCGACCGTACTTTATAAACTAGATTTGGAAGTTCTCAGGTATGCGGTCTGTTTACTAATAAAACTCATTCGTTCTTGATCTCAATATTTCGCTAATGTTTATCAGCTTCATCAGAAGAAAAGCTACAAAGAATGTGACAAAATTTTACAAGATTGAATCGAAAATAACAGTTCTACTTACAATCATAGAATTAATATTCCTGGTGTGTTCATTGCCTGGGAAAGCTGAATCAAACTACCCATGCTCGCATAGTTACTGCCTCACTTAAACTGAATCAGCTAGGCAAAATTCATGTTTATAGGAGTCCCTCAGCTGTACCAGGCAATGATGTAATCAACGTTAATCTAAGCGTTTTCATAAGTAAGCACATGTATGTCCTTATTTTTAAATATTACAAAAGTGATTAAATAGAACTCAAAATATTGCAATAAATGTTACTTAACTGACCTGTATCGGTTTTATAATTAACTGTATTTGGTTTTTTGTTAATGTGGTACATTTCAAGGAACAATCTAGTTTTCTGATTTCTGGCCCATTTCTTCAATAGACTCGTGGCTTGTGTTCCGTATGTGTTGTTGATTTGTTGATAGAAACCCATCATGTATTTATTTGTATTCGAGAATACATCACAATAACACTAAATACCTCACAATATACAACTCAGCATTTCCTAAACTTTATTGCTTACCCAAAATACACAAACCTGACATACCATTACGCCCGATAGTGAGTTCCATAAACGCCGCTACCTACAATACCTCAAATATCTGGCCAATATCCTCAAATCCGCCTTTGATGACAACTCCGAATACAATATAAAAGATACCTTCTCCTTCGTAAATCAGATCCAAAACTTCAAACAACCAGAAAACTACGTACTAATTTCTTTAGACGTGGTATCCTCATTCACAAACATTCCTTTAGAATTGACGGTAATGATTCTTGAACAAAAATGGCACCATATCAAAAAACACACCACTATCTCAAAAAATAGCTTCATTCATCTTATCAACTTTATTTTCGAAAACACTTATTTCAGTTTTGATGACAAATTTTATAAACAAATATTTGGTACCCCAATGGGTTCCCCAATTAGTCCAATTTTAGCACAGATAGTTCTAGACTACCTACTCGATTCCATTATCCCATAATTACCGTTCAAATTTCCATTTTTATATAAATACGTGGATGATATTATTTGTGCAGTGCCGGTTGACAGTGTAGGGATAACTTTAGACACGTTCAATTCATTTAATAAACACTTGCAATTTACAGTAGAACAAGAAAAACACAATAGCGTCCCGTTCCTAGACACCAGATTAATACGAACGGAAAAAACCAGATAGTATTGGACTGGTATCAAAAGGAAACCGCATCCGGTAGATTCATTAATTTCGCATCCAATCACCCCACAAATCAGAAATACAATACAGTCATTGCCATGAAAAACAGAATCACACATATTTGTCATGAAACTTTTTTAAAACAGAACCTAAAGAAATTATTTGCCATCTTCACGAACAACGGATATCCTAAACATATCCTAAAGAAACTAATTTACAACTCTAACTTCTATGACGGACCAACTGAAGATTGTAACATACAGTTCAAATACAAATCAATTCCTTTTGTAGACAAATTATCCCACCAAATCACAAATATTTTCAAAGATTTTTCACAGATAAAAATAGCCAGATACAACATCACAAAAATTTCGGATCTCTTTTCAAAAGTCAAAGACAAAACACCTGTCCCACTTAACAGCAACGTTATATATGAAATCCCGTGTGGTGGATGTAACCAATGTTATGTGGGACAGACCTCGCAGTGGCTCAAACAAAGAATAGCCCTCCACAAGAGCGATGCCCGGCTAGGAAAAAACTCTTGTGCAGCAGTCGACCACTCCCAAAAAACCGGCCATCAATTTGATTATTCAAATGTAAAAATCCTAGACAGAGTCAGTAATCAGAAAACTAGATTGTTCCTTGAAATGTACCACATTAACAAAAAAACAAATACAGTTAATTATAAAACCGATACAGGTCAGTTAAGTAACATTTATTGCAATATTTTGAGTTCTATTCAATCACTTTTGTAATATTTGAAAATGAGGACAGACATGTGCTTACTTATAAAAACCCTTAGATTAACGTTAATTACATCATTGCCTGGTACAGCTGAGGGACTCCTATAAACATGAATTTTGCCTAGCTGATTCAGTTTAAGTGAGGCAGTAACTATGCGAGCATGGGTAGTTTGATTCAGCTTTCCCAGGCAATGAACACACCAGGAATATTATTTCTATGATTGTAAGTAGAACTGTTATTTTCGATTCAATCTTGTAAAATTTTGTCACATTCTTTGTAGCTTTTCTCCTGATGAAGCTAATAAACATTAGCGAAATATTGAGATCGAGAACGAATGAGTTTTATTAGTAAACAGACCGCATACCTGAGAACTTCCAAATCTAGTTTATATATATATATATATATATATATATATATATATATATATATATATATATACATATATATATATACATATATATATATATATATATATACTCTTTGTTATCTGGTCGAGCTTCCGAGAATGTTTATTCCCTTTATCAAGACATCTACAAAATTTCAATCATAATAAAACAGTTGTAAAACATTAAGAAAATGTACTTACTAACGTGAGGTTATAGTAAGAAGTCAGACGCACAGAAAACTGATACTATTTCCCATTCGAAAAAGAGTCACATATTGTATTCAACATTACATATATATGTATAAAAACTTATAATAATTGAATTTTTGGAAAATTAAAATATCACCGGCACGTGCTCGGAGGTGGTTACCAAAAGAAAGGAAATATTTGAAATTTGATAATTGACATATGAAAAGACATTTGAAGTTTTAAATTTCGAAAATTGACAGAGACAAGTCAGGGTTACCAAAAGGTACACCAACAAAACATGACCAAACCATAAAACAAAGTGTAAAATTGACCCTGAGTACAGTGCTGCCACTCTCTCCCAACTGACGTGAGTAGTTTTCGACAGCCCCAGCACTGCGCCCAAAACTCAGAAAACTCTATCTGTTACTTGGGGAAACTGGAGAAATCAGCTCCAATTTAAGAATGTAGTTATAAATGTTACTAAGGTTGTTAAGATCAGTCTTTTTGTTCATGTTGTTGGTGCTCCTGTTACGTGCTGATATCGCACCACGTAACATGTCATCGAATTTAAAAATATCCCCATTTCTGATCGTGCTTTTGGGGGCGAACGCCACTGGTGGACGTGCTGTGGTAGACGTTTTGTTGGTTGCCTACCTTGCTAACGAAAATTGATTCACATATTCAAAACAAACAAGGGCGAATTATTATTTAGTATATAATATCACACTACGTTAAAAATGATGTTGAATATGCACAAAATTCACTATCACTCATGAATATCGGTCGATGAACACAGGTAATGCGCTTGTTGTTAAGGATACTATCAGAAACAATTGCAAGAATTCTTCAAGTCGAATCCTACCCGATCGCTTGCATTTTTGGTTGTGGTGTGTTCTCTCAAAAGATTAGACAATAGAAGTTGTAAACAGGTTCTCGTTCTCTGCAATCGGCATGAGAAAGGCATCTGCTCCGGGTCTCACCTGAAAAAAAAATACATTCAAATGTTTCTATTGAGTATACAAACAATTTTTTTATGAAAATCAATGACATCGTCACTAGATTGAAATCATCGTTACGAGAGTGAAATACTCACTTTAGCTGCTCCTTTTCGCAAAGTTTCGCCAGGTAAACAAAACTGTTTGGCTGTCATGTCATTGTCATCAGTCATGTTCTGTCGAGTGACCGTAACTACAGCTTCGAGCAGGATCGGCTACGGAGCTAGTCGGCCACAGCTAGGTATTTCCTGGCGCTAATTTCGAATGTTGACAGCAAGTTGATCGTGGTGGCTAGTTACGTAACCAGGGGAGAAAAACCCGTTCGCATAATTCTGTTCAAGAATTATACGGCGTATGAGACTAAAAAAATCGGAGTTTGAATCACTATTCGAAAAGATGAGGAAAGGAAGTAAGGTGTGGGAGAGGGGGAAAAGGGGGTCGAATGGTGGAAAGAGGAGGAACAAGAGGGCTTCTCAGCGATTTCTGACAATTTTTGGAGAAATTGTCATATTCCAAGTGAGTTTGGGTTCTATTGAGAAGATTCTCTGGAGTACTGAAGCAGTTGGTATCTGTTTGTACGTTATATTCGACGAGGAAGTCGGATTCGAGGTTCCCGTCCTAGCCTTCCAGGAAGGCCGTTTGGTTCCACAAGCTGCCATTAGAAATTGCAGCAGGTCTGCGACCCCTTTTCCATGAGAGCAGGGACCTAAATGGTTATGCAGCTCCTCACTTCCAGATAAGTACCATCAACGTTATTTTGGTGACGAGTGCATTCATTGCCTTTGGGGTGAGTCGCTTTTAATTAACGCTTGTGATCTGCTGATGCAATATAGTTCAACGCTCAAAATAAAAGAGAGCAGTCCGTAGGCTCTCATTTGCCCACCCAGTGCATGCCTGCTTATTCATTCCGCTTCAACAGCCGCTATCATTCATAATAGCTTTTTGGTGCAACCCACGACAACAGTTTCCTTGACACTGATTGCTTGCCATTATTTCCATCTCAGCTAGGCGTATTCTCGTGCCAGTGTTGCGTTATAGTTTTCTTTTATAAATTCGTAAAATTGTCATTCGTCTTTGCTAGCAACTTATGTACAGTGGACTCGTAAATCAAGTTTTCTTGTGAAATTCATGTTAGATTGTTATTTTTGCTTTTACTAACGGTTTGTGTACAGTGAATTCGTAATATAAGGTTTATCGTGATGGATTTGGCTGCGTCCAAATGAGATTTGTATTTGGTTCATTTTTGTTTTGTGTAAAACATTATTAGATATATTGTACTAATACTGCCATTTAGGTGTGATCACACAGCAGTAAGATTTATATTCGCACTGCCCTAAATATAAGTAAGTGGAGGTGGATTTAACGCTGCAAAACTGAATTTTCAGAAACCCATGTATCGTTTATAAACTTTAATAAAGCAGCATCTGAAACTTCTAGAACCACACCACTTGGTGGATTCATTTTCCATACCCACCCCCAACTGCTGAGCTAGCCGAGTGGTCATTTTGAGAAGGGCTACCTGCCTTTTCATTGTGATCATACAAAATTAAATAATTTTTTTTGTTGCTTCAACTTCTTTTTTTTTACCAGAAGGTTCAACATTCACACCGCCCTTGAACGGGAGTAACAAAATGGCACCCAACTAGCTCTGCAGCATAACAGGGTGGATCATCGGTAGAGACTTACTTTAGAAAAAATATAATATTGAAAAAAAAAATCAAATTTTGGTGAGCGATATATGTTGTGGTGACACTGGGCAAGCAAATCTGTTTGTGGTAGCACTGACAATACTTTTCTTTCGGCAGGCATCATTGGAAGAATATTATACATTCTAGTACTAGACTTGTCTGTTATTTTTTTTTTCTAGATAATATCGTTGTTCCTAATAGGTACTGGTTTTTATAGCGGTCTATATCACACAGCGCGACTGAGTTGAACATAATATTATATCATTTGCATTTTTTTCCTCCATTGACTCACTCCAATTCTGATTAAACATACAGGGTGGACAAGAATTTGGCATATTCTTAATCACTTGTGATTGATTTTTGTCTTCTTCTTTGAGAGGGCACGCACATAGCCACTTTGCGATACGTAGTTAATTACTTCTATACATACAGGGTGAGCAAAACTTGCAATTGTTTCTAATGAACCATCATACATTTTTTCAGTTACATGAAATGAATTAATAATTTTTGTTGGTCCATTTGGTGAACGTATCGCAGAATTATACGCGTCTTCGGTAAGGAAAAATAAATAAATTCATGATATTGTTTATAATAATAAACTTTTTTTGATTCGTGTTTTCTTTTTAAATGATGGTTCAAGCCTTCAGTAGAGGAATACGTACAGTTTGAGTGAAACTTTGTTTTACACTTTTTTTTTGAAAAAAAAATTATTATCATACAGGGTGTATATAAAAATATAGGGCTGTTTTTTCTTCATGCGCTTTCACCTGAAAAAAAAGTTAGCGGGAGGAAAGGAGTGTATCTGACTGCATTCTTTTGATTATCTTTTTCTGTTCCTGTTCCGGTCCTTTTGTGGGAGGGGTTGAGTCGCTTTTGCAAAGCGAATTTTTTTACGCATTTGGTTAAATATTTTTTTTTGCAATGGAAGTGAATCGACTCAGAGCTGACGAGTTGATGTATGAGCTCCGTATACGAGGGGCACCTCCAGATTCAGGAACGGTTGATCAATTGCGTGCGCGATTGAGACAACGGCTTTATCTGGAGAAACGTGGTAGCTTTGCTGCTTCATTCAGCAAAGATCTAGACGCGGATACTGAAATAGCAGCCTGCGTTGAGAAACTCGATGAACTACAGACACAGTTGGAGAATTTCGATCATGGAAACTCGAAGAACGAGCACTCTCGTATACTGTCGAGACTTTTGCACGTCTCAGGTAGATTGAGTAGAATAGCCGCGGAGGCTGTTCAAACTCGAAAAGATGAACTCATTGCCCGCTGTGCGGACCTCTGTGAGAGGTTGGATCTGGTAAAAGCAAATGCTGCACCCGAACTGGAACACAATGAGGAGGCGGCTCAGGCAGAAATTCTAGACGTCTCAGGACAATTCGGGTCGGATGACCTGCCTGAACACCCTGAGAAAAATATCGCCAGCAAAGTCGATAAGAGAAGGGAATCCCTTTCACGCCATCGAGTATCATTCGTAGAATTGGATCCGAGCGCTCATTCGTTGAACCCTCCTGAAAGGAATCAGGTATTGGATAACAACGAGCGCCCACTCTTCGCGGGCTCGGTACCGGACAATTATCGATTCATTAGTGCCAGTAGAGGTGGTAGTTTGTTCAGGGACAGCAGCGGGGTCCATCGGCATCAGCCCAGACTTTCTGGAGAAAATCTGGAGTATGATCGTTGGCTGAAGGAAGTCGGATCAGCTAGATACCGCGATACTCTCCCTCAAGGCGATCACAATTTCGGTGATCAATATGATAGGTGTTCGAGAGAAAGTCTCGGGCAGGACTATCACTTTCGGGATGATGGATCAGCAAAATGTTTTGATACCGTCTCCAAATGAAACCTCAGTTTCGACGGACAGAACATGAGTGTCTCCAACTTCTTAGAGCGGGTGGAAGAGCTGAGAATGGCTTGCAATATTCCAAAATCCCACTTGCTCAAGTGCACACCAATTCTTCTCAAGGGGACTCCTTTGCATTGGTACAGGAATACAACCGAGGTATTGAATTCGTGGGACGATATTGCGTATTATTTGAAGCGGCTCTTTCTGTCAGCCAATTATGATGACGACATCTGGAATGACATAAGGAATCGCACGCAGGGTCAATATGAAGAGGTCTCAACCTACGTGATCAACATGGAGAGTTTATTCGGAAAATTGAGGGAGAAACCCAATGAGTGGAGCAGGGTCAAGCTCATTCGGGAGCGGATGTTACCCCATATTCAACCCAGGCTGCCGTTGAATCCAATTCCAAGTCTCATGGAGTTGTTGAGGTTGAGCAAGAGCATTGAGGACGTCCAGGTACGAACTCAAAGATGGAGACCTCCTCCGACAAATAGAAATCTCGTGGCCGAGGCGGAATTCATGTACAACCCCAGACGGTGCAGAACTGATGCGATGTTCATTGATGCCGGTAGTAGTGATCAACTTGGTGAGTTACCTGTGGGAGCGAGAAATCAAACAGAAATTCCAGAAGTCCGAAGTGGTCGGTTTCGGAACATGAGATGTTTCAATTGTGGTAATTTGGGCCATATGGCAAATGGATGTCGATTGTCTAGAACCTTAAGGTGTTATCGTTGTGGACAACCAGGCAAAACAATCAAAACGTGCGGAAAATGCTCAGATTCGGGAAACGAGCAGTCGAGTCGCGATCAGGCCGCCTCGTAGACTCTAGCACCACTCAGTCGGCCAATTTAGGAAATGCAATCTACGTTAAATGTGCTTTGGATTACATTTTAGCCAGTGTTCAGGGTGATGAAAGACCTTATCTTAAAGTGAGTATTTTTGGGATCGATCTATTTGGGTTACTGGATTCGGGTTCGTCCAATACGATATTGGGCGGTAAAGGTTTAGAAGTGGTTCGTGATTTGGGTTTGAACATGCAGCTATCTGGGGCAAGCGTTTGCACAGTGGCGAATGGAAACGAATGCACAGTCATTGGTTCATATGAGTTGCCTTTTCGAGTACTAGATAAGGTTGTAGTCGTTAAAACACTTGTAGTACCGTCCCTACCTCATGTGTTAATTTTGGGAGCCGATTTTTGGCAACGACTCGGTATTGTTCCCGACCTTAGAAACAACAACTGGACTTTTTCCGAACAGACAGGGATCCAGATTTCGAGCATAAAAAGTGATGAACACCTGTCGGATATACAAAAGAAGGAGTTGAACGAGTTGATAGAGCGGGCTTTCCAGGGCATGCCAACTGGGTTGGGGTGCACTTCTTTAGTCAAGCATGTCATAAAGACAAAAGCAGAGCCCATCAAACAGAGGTTCTACCCAATATCCCCAGCGTTACAGAGACATGTGAACAAGGAACTGGACGAGATGCTTCGTGAAGGCGTGGTCGAACCCTCGACGTCACCATGGGCGTCCCCCATAGTCATGGTAAGAAAAAAAGATGATTCGTATCGTTTTTGCATAGACTTCAGAAAGGTTAATAAAGTGACTGAACGGGATGCTTATCCCCTTCCGTTGATATCTAGTACATTGGATAAGCTCAGGGATGCAGCGTACCTCTCGACTCTGGACGTCAAGAGTGCATTCTGGCGAATTCCTCCGGCTGAGGAGTCAAAACCAATAACGGCATTCACGGTCCCAGGGCGTGGTCTTTTCCAGTTTCGGCGCATGCCGATGGGATTGCATAATTCAAGTTCTTCCTGGCAGCGATTGATGGATAGGGTTCTAGGTGCGGATTTAGAGCCTTATGTTTTTGTCTACCTAGACGATATCGTCATAGTCACGCAGACGTTTGACGATCACCTGAAGATATTGTCGGAGGTATTCGAAAGACTCGAAAAGGCAGGTTTGAAAGTCGGTAGGGAAAAGTGCAATTTTTGTCGATCGGAATTGAAATACCTAGGTTACGTAGTAAATAAGAAAGGTCTTTATGTAGATCCTGATAAAGTGGCTGCGATACTTGAAATACCACGCCCCAAGAACGTGAAGGAAGTTCGTCGAATTCTGGGTATGACAAGTTGGTACCGTCGCTTCATACCAAACTTCGCGACAGTTGTCTCTCCTTTAACAAATCTGTTGAGAAAGTCTGTCGAATTCTCTTGGACTGAGCCTTGCGAGAACGCGTTTTCCCGAATTAAGGAGTTGCTGGTTACAGCACCGGTGATGACCTGTCCAGATTTCAGTCGTCCGATCTGCGTTCAAACCGACGCCAGTGATTTTGGGCTAGGTGCCGTGTTGACGCAGGAGGACGCTGAGGGTGGCGAGAAGGTTGTGGCTTACATAAGTCGCTCCTTGAATCCAAATGAGAGGAAATTCAGCGTTACCGAGAAGGAATGCCTTGGTGTTCTTTGGGCCATTGAGAAATTCCGCCCGTATATTGAAGCCACACACTTCAAAGTCATCACCGATCATTTTGCTCTCAAATGGTTGAATGACCTTAAGGATCCTACCGGTCGTCTGGCCAGATGGAGTGTGAAACTTCAGCAATACAGCTTTGACATAGAACACCGCCAAGGCAAAGACAACGTCGTACCAGATGCTCTGTCGCGAGCATTTCCTGTAATCGATGCGATCGATACCACTGATCACCTTTTTCCGGGGGAGAAAGACTCTTGGTTAGCAAAAATGAGAGAGATCTCAAGGTCTCCACTCACCTTTTCTCTCTGGCGTCACGATGATAAATATGTCTATAAACGTTTGAAAGATTCATGGAAAATAGTTGTGCCTAAGAGCCACCGTCGAGACATTTTGAAGAATAATCACGACTCGCCTACGGCAGGCCATGGTGGAATCCACAAAACATATAATCGAATACTCAATAGATATTATTGGCCAAAGATGAAATCGGACATTATACGTTACGTCAACTCTTGCACCGCCTGTCTAGCGCAGAAGCCGGAACAGAAAGCCCCGGCCGGCTTTTTGTCTGGTCGCCCAACTATTTCCAAGCCCTGGCACACAATATCGGTAGATGTTGTGGGACCTTTACCAAAATCGACATCAGGACATTGCTACATTTTGAATGTGTCTGATTATTTTTCACAGTTCTGCCTATTCTTTCCTATGCGACTAGCGAACGCCAAAACCATTACAAAGCTCCTTGAGAATGATGTGTTCTTATTATTTGGAGTTCCGCAATCAATCATAACGGACAATGGAAAACCGTTTGTGAGCCAGGAGATGCAGAATTTGTTGAACTCGTATGGAGTCAGGGCGATTCGAACCCCTTTTTATCATTCACAGGGAAATCCATGCGAACGACAGCATCGTACTCTCGAAGTAATGCTGCGCGCATATGTGCAAGACAATCACCGACAATGGGATCAAGTATTACAAAAAGCGGCATGTGCCATCCGTACTTCTCTTCACGAAAGTACGGCAAAAACACCGTACTTCACAAACTTTGGCAGGGAGATGTGTGTGCACGGCAGTGACCACGAGCTGGTGGATAGACTCCCAAGTTCGAATCCCAGTCAAGATTTGCAGCACTCACCCGATCATTTTAAGAAGATATTTACTGAGGTCAGAGCGCGCCTGGATAAAGCCTTCAAAAAGGGGCAGAAACATTACAATCTCCGTCGCCGGGATGTTCAGTACAGTGTTGGTGACAAGGTTTGGCGAAAGGGGCATTTTCAATCCAATGCTGCGCAATATTTCTCCGCTAAATTAGCGCCCAGGTTCATTGGTCCACTTACGGTCCATCGAAAAATATCCCCATGGGCGTATGAGCTCAGAGACGACCGAGGAAAGTCACACGGGGTTTGGAACGTTAAAGACTTGAAGCCGGACGGACCTCGAGAGCCTCAACTGCACTCCTCCAGCGAGGACGATTAACTATGAAGCTATCAAGGTAAAATTTCTACGAAATTTTCTTCGGGTAAGGTAGGGAATGTTACGTGCTGATATCGCACCACGTAACATGTCATCGAATTTAAAAATATCCCCATTTCTGATCGTGCTTTCGGGGGCGAACGCCACTGGTGGACGTGCTGTGGTAGACGTTTTGTTGGTTGCCTACCTTGCTAACGAAAATTGATTCACATATTCAAAACAAACAAGGGCGAAAATAAAGCGAATCCTATTAAATTTATTTAGTATATAATATCACACTACGTTAAAAATGATGTTGAATATGCACAAAATTCACTATCACTCATGAATATCGGTCGATGAACACAGGTAATGCGCTTGTTGTTAAGGATACTATTAGAAACAATTGCAAGAATTCTTCAAGTCGAATCCTACCCGATCGCTTGCATTTTTGGTTGTGGTGTGTTCTCTCAAAAGATTAGACAATAGAAGTTGTAAACAGGTTCTCGTTTTCTGCAATCGGCATGAGAAAGGCATCTGCTCCGGGTCTCACCTGAAAAAAAAATATACATTCAAATGTTTCTATTGAGTATACAAACATTTTTTTTATGAAAATCAATGACATCGTCACTAGATTGAAATCATCGTTACGAGAGTGAAATACTCACTTTAGCTGCTCCTTTTCGCAAAGTTTCGCCAGGTAAACAAAACTGTTTGGCTGTCATGTCATTGTCATCAGTCATGTTCTGTCGAGTGACCGTAACTACAGCTTCGAGCAGGATCGGCTACGGAGCTAGTCGGCCACAGCTGGGTATTTCCTGGCGCTAATTTCGAATGTTGACAGCAAGTTGATCGTGGTGGCTAGTTACGTAACCAGGGAAGAAAAACCCGTTCGCATAATTCTGTTCAAGAATTATACGGCGTATGAGACTAAAAAAATCGGAGTTTGAATCACTATTCGAAAAGATGAGGAAAGGAAGTAAGGTGTGGGAGAGGGGGAAAAGGGGGTCGAATGGTGGAAAGAGGAGGAACAAGAGGGCTTCTCAGCGATTTCTGACAATTTTTGGAGAAATTGTCATATTCCAAGTGAGTTTGGGTTCTATTGAGAAGATTCTCTGGAGTACTGAAGCAGTTGGTATCTGTTTGTACGTTATATTCGACGAGGAAGTCGGATTCGAGGTTCCCGTCCTAGCCTTCCAGGAAGGCCGTTTGGTTCCACAAGCCGCCATTAGAAATTGCAGCAGGTCTGCGACCCCTTTTCCATGAGAGCAGGGACCTAAATGGTTATGCAGCTCCTCACTTCCAGATAAGTACCATCAACGTTATTTTGGTGACGAGTGCATTCATTGCCTTTGGGGTGAGTCGCTTTTAATTAACGCTTGTGATCTGCTGATGCAATATAGTTCAACGCTCAAAATAAAAGAGAGCAGTCCGTAGGCTCTCAGTTGCCCACCCAGTGCATGCCTGCTTATTCATTCCGCTTCAACAGCCGCTATCATTCATAATAGCTTTTTGGTGCAACCCACGACAACAGTTTCCTTGACACTGATTGCTTGCCATTATTTCCATCTCAGCTAGGCGTATTCTCGTGCCAGTGTTGCGTTATAGTTTTCTTTTATAAATTCGTAAAATTGTCATTCGTCTTTGCTAGCAACTTATGTACAGTGGACTCGTAAATCAAGTTTTCTTGTGAAATTCATGTTAGATTGTTATTTTTGCTTTTACTAACGGTTTGTGTACAGTGAATTCGTAATATAAGGTTTATCGTGATGGATTTGGCTGAGTCCAAATGAGATTTGTATTTGGTTAATTTTTGTTTTGTGTAAAACATTATTAGGTATATTGTACTAATACTGCCATTTAGATGAGATCACACAGCGGTAAGATTTATATTCGCACTGCCCTAAATATAAGTAAGTCGAGGTGTATTTAACGCTGCAAAACTGAATTTTCAGAAACCCATGTATCGTTTATAAACTTTAATAAAGCAGCATCTGAAACTTCTAGAACCACACCACTTGGTGGATTTATTTTCCATACCCACCCCCAACTGCTGAGCTATCCGAGTGGTCATTTTGAGAAGGGCTACCTGCCTTTTCATTGTGATCATACAAAATTAAATAATTTTTTTTGTTGCTTCAACTTCTTTTTTTTTAACCAGAAGGCTCAACATTCACACCGCCCTTGAACAAGAGTAACACTCCTATTGATAAAGAACATTTCTTTAAACAAACGTTTCTGCAGATTGCTTTCAGTACACAAAACTTTCACTTCCTCATAGTTCATTGTGTGTTTTGCGTTGATTACATGTTCAGCAAGTGCACAGGTGGCTTTCTTAATGTTACAATCACTTTTGTGTGACGTTAAGCGTCCGGATAGATTTCTAGAGGTCTGTCCAATGTATGTCCTGCCACATGTATGACAAGGAATTTCATATACCACATTCGACTTTTCTACCGTTTTCAAAGGAGTTTTAATTTTGGAAAACAGACACATTAGTAGTGGTAACGATGTATTGAGCAAATTTAATATTTTCACTCTCAAACACGTTAAGAAGCTTAGGTGTTAGAGATTGAAAATATGGTAGTGAACTGAAAAACAGAGCATTGGGATGCCCCTCTCCACTATTTGAAGCATTATAATGTAATGTAATATAATAATAATAAATAATAATGTAAATGCTTCAAATAGTGGAGAGGGGCATCCCAATGCTCTGTTTTTCAGTTCACTACCATATTTTCAATCTCTAACACCTAAGCTTCTTAACGTGTTCAAGAGTGAAAATATTAAATTTGCTCAATACATCGTTACCACTACTAATAGTCTGTTTTCCAAAATTAAAACTCCTTTGAAAACGGTAGAGAAGTCGAATGTGGTATATGAAATTCCTTGTCATACATGTGGCAGGACATATATTGGACAGACCTCTAGAAATCTATCCGGACGCTTAACGTCACACGAAAGTGATTGTAACATTAAGAAAGCCACCTGTGCACTTGCTGAACATGTAATCAACGCAAAACACACAATGAACTATGAGGAAGTGGAAGTTTTGTGTACTGAAAGCAATCTGCAGAAACGTTTGTTTAAAGAAATGTGCTTTATCAATAGGAGCACCAACAAACATGAACAAAAAGACTGATCTTAACAACCTTAGTAACATTTATAACTACATTCTTAAATTGGAGCTGATTCCTCCAGTTCCCCCAAGTAACAGGTAGAGTTTTTTGAGTTTTGGGCGCAGTGCTGGGGCTGTCGAAAACTACTCACGTCAGTTGGGAGAGAGTGGCAGCACTGTACTCAGGGTCAATTTTACACTTTGTTTTATAGTTTGGTCATGTTTTGTTGGTGTACCTTTTGATAACCCTGACTTGTCTCTGTCAATTTTCAAAATTTAAAACTTCAAATGTCTTTTCATATGTCAATTATCAAATTTCAAATATTTCCTTTCTTTTGGTAACCACCTCCGGACACGTGCCGGTGATATTTTAATTTTCCAAAAATTTAATTAATATAAGTTTTTATACATATATATGTGAAGTTGAATGCAATGTGTGACTCTTTTTCGAGTGAGGAAAAGTATAAGTTTTCTGTGTCTCATTTTACGTCTGGCTTCGTACTATAACCTCACGTTAGTAAGTACATCTTCTTAATGTTTTACAACTGTTTTATAATGATTAAAATTTTGTAGATGTCTTGATAAAGGGAATAAACATTCTCGAAAGCTCGACCAGATAACAGAGAGTATTCTTTAAACAACAGCCCAGTAATTTGACTGCATCCCCAACAACATTCCTATTTCTATATATATATATATATATATATATATATATATATATATATATATATATATATATATATATATATATATATATATATATATATTGCTGAAACTTCCGGTTGAACCGCGTCTGGAATCGTTCTTCTGTCGACGTTTCGACTCCCACTTAGGAGCCATTCTTAAGACTTTTTCGAGACTTGGTGCCGAGGTCTAAGTCTCCTCAACCCCCAGCTCTCATCTTGAAAAAGTGACAATGTGAAGGCTGTGGTTTTATGGATAGAGGAATGGTATTTATGGCTTCATAAGAATCCGTCATTATTGAAACTTTCGGAACCCATGTAGGTCTGGTTTGAAAAGGATTAATTAAGAGATTTTTTCGATGGGATAGTAATGGTGTCCAGGAATTGGGAAGCCTTTGTGGGTCGTCTCGTTTGTTGAGGCATTGAGGGCGTTCTTCGATTTCTATCGCTTCGTGGATTATTCTGAAGTGAAGTGTTTTTGCTGTGGCAATAGTCTTCGTGTTGTTGAAGTGAATATTTGTCCGATTTCGTAGTGATGTTTGAAGAGAGTCGAGGTCATGTCCGAGTTACGTAATGCTAGTTCTAGTCCTACGAGGACCTGTTTGATACTTGTCGGTTTGTCTGTCCTGTGTATGTTCTCGGGCAGTCGTGACGGAGAGTTTCATATATTCCTTGTGATTCGTTGAGTGTTATTTCTTTGAGTAAGCTAGGAGAAAGGATATTTGATTGTCTGCTGTGAAAGCTGTCTCGATGTCGTCCGAATTCGGCTCACTTCCTTTCATTCGGGGAGTCACTGATAAAGTGAGCCGAATTCTGGCATTGAAAACCATCTCGTGAATTCAAACGGAAATGATGTGATGAATGAAAAGAGAATGAAAATGACAAGTGACCAACGATTACAGTTTCCTGTGACCTGGTTGCCAACACACGATGAAACGGAGGTAAAATCACGAACTACTTAGGGGTACCAAGTGTAATGTTGTTTTTGTCACTCACTCAAAGGGTTGATTTAGTAAATAGGAGTGAATAATACCGAGATTATCAATATCTTTTCTGGAATCTCTTGAATTTGGTTCTTTGAAAATTTGTGTCATTTCAAAAAAAGTCCTTTTTTCAACATTGGATCCATGCTTCAATATGGTCACATTATCATATTCCGGATTGTGATCAAGGGTGATTGAATGTTGAGCTAATGAACAAGTTTCTTGAGATTTATAATATCACTTTTATGAGAACCAATTCTATCTTTAAATTTTTTTTGGTTTGGCCAATATACCATTTTTCACACTGAGTGCAAGGGATACAATAAACAACTTTGGAATGATCTAACAGGGGATCTTCATCTTTCAATTTTGAAAAAAAATTATCAAGTACCATTTGATTCTTATAAGCAATTCCAAAGTCAGGAATTTTGGAAAACAAACCATCAAATTGATGGTGTAGTGTTTGAATACATGGAAGAGAAAGGTAAAGAGTTGGAATATTATTATGAATGAATGAATATCACTGTTAAGATGTGACCTACCGAAGATGAACCTACCAGAAATCCCTTCGGGTAACCGCTACTAAAAAACAATCGAAAACGTTTTTCAAATCACTTTTTTGTGAAGATGTGTGACTTGTTTATAGAACTCCATTTTCCATACCTAGCACAAAGTTGATTTTTTGTCTTTTCAATCCTTCTTATCAACCCTTCTGATTACTTTGGTGTCTAAGAAGGGGACGCTGAGATGGGTGTCTTCTTCTTCTTCTGAGATCCGCTTCTTGTTCGTGATGGTGATTAATTGTGATAAAGCAGCAATTTTACTTTAAATGAAACTTCTAATCGTGAAATACGAATCTATTGAAAACAATATTATTGACAAAATTCAATTATTTCAATTGACATAAACATTATACCAAAATCAAATTAAAAACATGTATAGGATGTTGAATGATCTGGTGTAGATAACGATGCTCCAACATCTCCACTCAACAGATTATTCTTCTACGATTCCTATCAACTCCCTGAGGTGTAAGAATTTTTCATTGGGAAGAGGTCTCGTGAATCCATCAGCTAACATATGAGCCGTTTCACAATAGATGAACCTGATGATTTCTTTTTCGATTACGTCTCGGAGCTGGTGGTATTTCACATCTATGTGTTATGTTCTACACCAAGCTTTATGGTTTGTTGCTATTCAATTTGATGCAACCTTGGTTGTCTTCATTGATTACGGTTGTATCCTCACAAGGTATTCCAAAATCTACAATAAGTCTCCTCAACCAAACAACTTCCTGGCTTGCATGGGCGGCCGATATATATTTGGCCTCTGTTGATGATAAGGTCACTGTTGACTGCTTCTTACTTGCCCATAGAATGGGGTTCACACCAAGCATGAAAATGAAACCACTGGTTGATATTTTGTCTGAAACATCGCCTGCCCAGTCTGCATCAATAAACCCCACTAAAGTTAGGTTTGTTTGAGAACTGAATTTCAGTTCATAATTGCTTGTGCCCTTCAGATATTTAATTACCCTTTTCACTGCATCCCAGTCTCTTTGACTTGGTTGGCTAACTCGTCTGCATAAACGTCCAATCGCCAAAGCTATATCTGGTCGAGTAGTCGTTGAAAGATGGAGCAATGCCCCCACTGCTTACCTGAACTTTTCATTAATTGGCAACAAGTTTTGGTGATCCACAGATTTCAAATATTCTGTATCCATCGGACTGGTAACTTGAGAACCATTTTTCAGTCCAAATTCTTGCAGTAAATTATTGATTTTCAATTCTTGATCTGGAAGAACACTGCCATCTTCTTTCTGTTGTACTCTCACTCCCAAAATGGAGAAATATTGCCCAAATCAACAGTTTCAAGGTTCTCATTCAACTCTCCTGCAATTGACATGATCACTTTTTGATTCTCATGGCATATACATATATCATCGACGTATATCAAAATATATTGATGTTGTGTTTCTGTATAAGGGCACTGGTCGTTATTACTCTGTTTGAATCCAGATTCGTAAAGTATTCGGTTCATTGTATCATTCCAAGCTTTTGCAGACTGTTTGAGACCATATACTGCCTTGTGCAGTTTGTAGACAAGGTGAGGCTATTTATCATTTATGAAGCCTTCTGGTTGCTCCAAATATATCTTTTGTTCCAATATTCCATTTAGATAAGCTGTTTTTATATCGAAATGTCTTATTTTCAATCCTTTCACAGCTGCAAGGGACAATAATATTCGAAATGTACTTTGCTTCATAACTGGTGCAAAAGTACAGTCATAGTCCTCACCGTATTTTTGAGTGAAGCCTCTTGCAACTAAACGTGCTTTATACTTTTTCCTATCACCACTTGCATCGATTTTTGTCTTTCCATTTACAATAGATGGTCTGTTTACTTGGAGGTAATCCGGTCAATGTCCAAACGCCTTTTCTTTCAAATGACTCCATTTCTTTTTTCATTGCATTAATCCACTGTATTTTCTGTCTCTCGGGTAATTCCACTACTTCATTCCATGATTCTGTATCTTGAATCTCAACTGATGTAGAATATAATAATTTTTCAGGTGGCTTTCCTTCATTACTTCTGGTCGATCGTCTTACAGTATCAGCTCCTTCTAGTTGAATATTATCTCCGTTTTCTATTTGAATTCCATTCTGTTAATTTCCACAAACATTTTCTTCTATTTCATTGTTTTCTTCGTTGTCACTTCCATTTTCAATATCTTCATTAACATTTATAAAACTTTCATCAATCATTTTATCTTTTTCGTCCATTTTCCTGAATGATTTATGGTTTTCGAAAAATTTCACTGTTCTGCTTATGATAATTCTATTATTCTCAAGATTCAGAACTCTGTATCCATTCGAATGATCATCGTAGCCTATAAGAATTCCAGCTTCAGCACGTGAATCAGATTTTTCGTGTTTCTTTTGGAACATACGTATATGCAATACTACCGAATGCTCTGAGATGCTCAAGTCGTGGTTTCTTTTGATTACAAAGTTCCTAGGGTGTACATTCGATCGCTTTACTTGGTAGTCGATTTTGAATATAGTTTGCTGTTGCAATTGCTTCACCCCAATATATATTTGGTAAATCTGTATCGAATAGCATACAATCTGCTGACTCGCATAATGTTCGGTTCTTTCGTTCGGCAACTCCGTTTTGTTCGGGAAAATAAGGTACCGTGGTGCGATAAGAGATTCCATATTTCTTTGAAATATTCAGCACAGCTGACCCACAATATTCTCCTCCATTATCAAATCCAAACATCTTGGGAACTTTAACAAATTCATTCTCCACATAGGACAAATATTCTTCAAATTTCTGTGAAACTTCAGTTTTGGAATTCAGTAAATAGATTGACGTATAGCGAGAAAAGTCATGGTAAAATTCAGGAATATGGACTCCTCACCGATTTTGATGAAATTTGCACAGATTATGTAAAACACAATAAAATGACCATACCATTTGAACTTTTCGTGCGGAAACGTCTCTGGGTTCGTTTTCATCGGCATAGAAGTTTCATAAAGATCACTTCACCAATGCTTCATAGTAGAACACGATTTATGATTTTTCACGTATATTCTAATCCGAATACTTCATAGTCAACTATGAACGTCTCTTCTTATAATGATAATTCATCAACTGAATGAGATCGAGATTCAAAAAATCGAAAAGGAATGCTAACATTGCTAATTCTAATCTCAATATTCTTTACTGACATATCTGACACAGAACAATTGAAATGACAGTCTTTCACAGAATTTTGTACATTATAGGGAAGAATATCGACCGATGAGGGCGCTGGTGGTGGTTCAACTATATCCATCATTTTGAAATAGTTACCTTGTTTACATTTGTGAAATGACACGCCAAACTGAAATCCAGTCATCAGTTGCCCTCGCTAGACAAGATATTGGTGATTTTATTGCTATATTTTCATTGTACGAAGTTTTTCTCGTGAAGGTTAATATAACTGTGTTCATGATGCTTTGAATAGCCGCACAATTTTATTCATTGGAGGTGAACATAGATGCATTGTGTTTCAAAATCTAATGATATTTGTTCCAGGACATTTTTTAGTTTAAGTGTAGTGTTAGTGAACCAAAGAGGCTTTTATTACGTGGATGATGAAATGCGCCATAACTTCGCCTACAGACCCACCAGGTTACAAGAAATCATCTCTTTTGAAATGCAAGGAACACACTGAAGCCGCTCTAGGTGGTGATTTATGCAATTTCAGTTTAATTTTCCAAGCCTTGTACCTGTCTATTTTCTCTTTAAATCCACTCTACGTAATGTTATCCACCAAAGATGTATTTCTCTTTGGAAACGTGTGGAAAGACAACTTTGGATTTCGGTTCCTAGAGTTGCGGCAACTTGGCACCAAACCCTTTATACGGCTCACTGAGCGATCTGCATCCATGATTGTTTGTTATTATCAATCAAAAAAACTACAACTTCATATGAGATTTCCTAAATCAACAGCAAAGAACTCAATATTCACACACATAAAATGGAAGCCGTTTGTTTGTTTGTCAAATTATAGCAATGCCTTATATTTCCGCCAGACGTCGCATAAAATTATGAACTTCCCAATAGACATATTAAATCGGATCTTTGAAGTGCGACGTGGCAATTTAATAATTTGAAAAATGTATACTCCATTATATCTATGGAACCTACTTGGGAAATAAATGAAATTGAAAATCCTGTTTATTCAATTCAATGCCTATTATTATGCAAGCACGAAAATCACTATATATGATGTCATTTGATTTTCTCAACATTGATATACTGATAAACAAAAAGATATCAAGTAGGACTGGTGGAACTGAGGAGTCTGTCCACGTGGAGGATGATGAAGACAAATCAGATATCGAAGACTTCATACAAGCAGCAGCACATTTTCGAAACAATCGGCCCTTTTTAGGGCCAACAATAGTATATTTCAAGAGAATTCGTTTGCACGTGAAGAACTTCATAGCTTTTTTCATTAGGTCGGTTGTGTTAGAAGATCTGAGAAATATTGGGCCAGATCAAAACTCGATAACGCAGACGGCAACTATTTTCCTTCACATTGTTAACGCTAATAAAATACCGGATATTTTGAAACTTCCGTTGTTTAAAAGGTCAAAGTTGAGTAAGATGATTTTCCCTTCTTCACATATCATATTTTTCACTTTTCTAACATGAGGTAATAACGTTTGAAGGACGCTCCGCTGGCTTTTCGAAAATCCGCGCGCTCGGCCGACATTTTGGAAATCCGCGCGCGCGGATTTCCGAAATGTCGGCCAAGCGCGCTCGCTTCGCTCGCGTTTGGTAAGATGATTTTTCCTTCCTCACCACCATATTTTTTACTTTCCTAACATAAGTTCATAACGTTCAAAGGACGGTCCGCTGGCTTTTCGAAAATCCGCGCGCTCGCGTTTGGTAAGATGATTTTCCCTTCTTCAACATCATATTTTTTACTTTTCGTCATAAGGTAATAACGTTTGGAGGACGCTCCGCTGGCTTTTCAAAAATCCGTGCGCTCGCGGTCGGTAAGATGATTTTTCCTTTTTCACCATAATATTTTTTACTTTTCTAACATAAGGTAATAACGAGTTATATCAAGATAACCAGTGGATAACATTACCAACCGTTGTTCCCAGGGCGATCTCCTATTACAAGCGCATCGTCAGCAGAACCGAGTTTATTAATACACCTCGTTAACGAGATTTGAGCATTTAATTTATGTCTTTGTCATAGTTTATACAAATGAAGCTTTTTTAAAAAGTTTACCGGTCCATCGTTTGAAATAATTGACGCAGTCGTTGTAGGATTGTCTCAGAACATTTCTTCGAGTATTTCGTTCTTGAGTTTCAACTCTTAGCAGACAGAACCCGAAAAATTTCGTGAACGAGCCAGAGGCCAGAGGACTTTGAAGAAAACGCAGAATCGAGCTAGGAATATTGGAAGAGACCAGGAATAGGTGAGCCATCCTTTCTTTCCCCTCATTTCATTTATTTTGTGGCAAAGGTGACATTTATTGAATCAATCAAAAATCAGTGCATATGATTTTTGTTTTAGAATAGAGCTAGTGATAGAATTGATCGAAATCAATGGCGTTTTCAATATTGATGCATATAATATTCGGAAACATATTTTTAGAATAGAAAAATCAAGTTTTCGAAACACAAATCAATTATGTTGATTAAATAACCAATAACTATTTTAAATTTTGATTATTGATATATTTCTTACAAATTCTAAGTCAAAATTGGCGAATTGAATGAAAATTTGATTAACCTTAATATTGATCGTGATAATAATATGCAAAACCAACAAGAAAGAGTGGCAAACCCACAAGTGGCCAACCCACCAATCAATTATCAATTACTTGGACTTCATGTTGATACCATACCGATTTTCGATGGAAATAATGATAGTACTTCAGAAGTTTTCATTGAACACTGCAATCATTTACTTTCAACCTATGTTAATGCTCAAAATCCAGAAGATCCAATAAATACTTTTCTAATTAGAGCTGTGATTGGAAAATCATCAGGAAAAGCTTTAATGTTAATCGGAAGTAAACCAGAAATCAGAGATTGGGCTAAATTGAAAAATCTTTTGAGATTGAGTTTTGGAGACCAAAGAAATTTGGATAGCCTTGTTCAAGAATTAATCGTGATGAGACCTTACAGAAATGAATCACTCTTCTCATTTGGACAAAGAATTCAGAGAAGTGGGAGTAGTATTGCATCAAAATTAATTTCGATGAATTTGAATATTCAGGAACGTGCTTTCAAATTGAGAAATTATGATGAATTGTCTTTGAGAACATTTATAAGTGGTTTGAGTGGTAGAATACAAGACATGATTAGACTCAGAAATCCAGACTCTTTAGAACTTGCAATTTCATATGTTCTAGAGGAAGAAAATTTCATTCAGAACCAAAAACAATATAATTCATTTCTAAGTGTTTATCAACAAAATAGATTGATATCTCCACGACAATAGTCTACAAACCTCAATCAATTTGAACCACAGCAATCGATCTCGAATTTCAGATCACAATTACCAATTCAAAATTATCAAGGACAAAATTTTAATAGCCAGAATTCCAACAATAGAAATCAATCACCTACACGAAGTCCAAGATATCAATTTCCATCTCAACCTATTAATATTCAACGAGGACAAAATTTACATCCACAAAAATACTTCACCAATCAACAAGTATTTGGAACACCCCGTAATGTTTTCAAACCTACTGGGCAAATACCACAAAATAAACCAGAACCAATGTCAACAAATTCTCGTATTCCAACAGTGCAACATCAGAATCACAACGCAAACAGAAACTATTTTCGAAATTCTGGACTGCGTAATTTCATCTCACAAGAACTTCACAATATAGAATCAAATTATTGTCAGAACGATTATTCTGAAAATCCATTAGACGATAACTATTCTAATATTGCTTCAGGGTTTACCGAAGAATACTGTGAGCAATCATATGATTATAACGATTTCCAGAAGAACCAAAACCTCACATTTAATGAAAATTTTATTTCCAATGGAAATTTTCCCGAAACTTTAACTCAAATCAATACAACATGACCATAATAGAACTCAATCATTTACAGAACAATTTACCTTATATTTATGCTGCTAAAACGAATTCTATATTTTTAATTGACACTGGTAGCTCTCGTAGTCTTATTAGTACAAAATTTGCAAAAACCTTTTACCAAAATCACATTTTTAACGAAAATTTCAATATCCAAACTCCTCATGGTATTTCTTTTCATAACGAAGTAGCTCTCATACCTATATTCGACATTTTTGATATCAATGACCCTCACAAATTTTATATTTTTAATTTTAACGAAAAATATGACGGACTTATAGGAATGAATCTTTTGAAACAATTACAAGCAATAGTCGATATTCATAGAAAATTATTGATCACCCCAGTTAAGAGTATTCCAATTATTTTTGAACAATCCGAACAGAAAAAGAGAATTCCCGAAAATTGCTTCCATTCTGTGATCATTCCAGTACAAGTGATATTCGTTCTACAAGTAAACCCAAAATAAACATTATTTCTGATATTCAAATCAAACCTTCTACTGAACCAATAATTTTAATCGATCAAAACCTACCATCTCAGTCTAACGAAACTCCTCATTCCTTTTCGAAAAAAATTTCAAATGATGGAATACCTATTCGAGATGATATAATCAACAAAAAAATATATCAAATTCATGTTTTCAGAAAAAAACAGAACAAAATTGATATAAAACAACAATCATATGGAATTCATAAAATAATCACTGTTAAAATACCTTCAGAACAAAACGATAGCCTCATTTTCGACTTCATGAAAGATTACTTGAAACCAAACATTAATTATTTCATATATTTCGAAAACCAACAACTTATGAATAATTTTACAAATGTTTATTCAGAAAACTTCAGCAAACAAACCCTACTATTGATTCGTAGTACCAAACTTGTAAATACTATAACTGATCAAGAAGAACAAATTCTCATGATAAAAAACCATCACGAGGGAAAAACAAGTCATCAAGGTATCGAGGAAACCCTACAATACTCGAAACGAAATTATTATTGGATAAACATGAAGCAATCAATCACTAACTATATAAACTTTTTCGATATTTGTCAAAGAACTAAATATTCCAGAAAAAATCAATATGTACCTTTAGTTTTGACAGAAACCCCAACTTAACCTTTTCAATTAATCCACATCGATGATGCATTCTTTTTCGATTCCAAAATATAT
Organism: Zygogramma bicolorata; assembly: GCA_032362365.1. Lineage (NCBI taxonomy): Eukaryota > Metazoa > Arthropoda > Insecta > Coleoptera > Chrysomelidae > Zygogramma > Zygogramma bicolorata. The sequence goes on along the minus strand of JAVJAQ010004813.1, from coordinate 1,011,465 downwards.
TTAACTATTATCGATTCCTTCTCCAAATTTGCTCAAGCAATACCGATTGTTGGCAAATCAGCTGTTCACATTTGCAACGCTCTAGTTGAATATTTCTCTTCATTTGGAACCCCTCAAACTATAACTTCCGATAGCGACCGTGAGTTCAGTAACGACACCGTTGAAAAACTCCTCAAATTGCACAAAATCAAAGTAAATTTCACCACCCCCGGACATCACGAATCCAATAGCCCCGTAGAGAGACTTCATTCAACATTAATTGAACATCTACGAATTTCAAAAGAATCTCACCCCACTGAAACAGACCTGATCTATTATGCAATATTAGGTTATAATAGTTCAATTCATAGTACAACCGGTTACACCCCATTTGAACTAGTTTTTGGCCATACCCACTCAAGAGACCCAGAAGAAATTTTCACTCCAAAAGAATTATTTGCGGCATACGTGCAAGAACACAAACAGAAACTCACCCCTGTATACGGAAAGGCTAAAAAAAATTAGAATTAGGCAAACAAAAAGTTATCTCGAAAACAAATATAAAAGGTGACACAAGTGTTCAAAATCAACCAAAAAGTTTTCAAGAAGAACTCACAAAATCGAAACAAAAAGAATAACAAATTTTTAGGTCCTTTCACTATAACAAAAATTTTAAAACATAATAAGGTACAAATGAAAAATAATAAAGGCAAAGTCGAAACCATTCATATTAAAGAACTGAGAAAGCCACCTCTTCGGCAGGCTCAAAATGAGGATCCCCAAAACCCTGAACCTGCTGAAAATCTTGATATCGGTCCAGGCTCATCCAGAAATCAAAATTAAAACAATTGACCCTTCCCCAGGAATCCTACCTTTTAAACTTGGTAGCACAAAAATTATAACCAATACACATATTTTTCTAAATTACATTGATTTAAGTATACTCGATTCAGAAATAGAAAATCTGATAAGAAATTTCAAAAACTTAAAGGATATACAAAGCGATAAACAAATGTATTTTAGAAGTTTAGCAAACAAATACGAGCACACAAAACCGCTCATTTCAGAAATCCTTACTAAATTTGGAAATATTCGGAACACTCCACATGTCACACAAAAACGAAGACTGATAAATATCGGAGGAACTGTTCAAAAATGGATTTTTGGCACATTGGACTCATCAGATGGTGGAAGATATGATAAGGCTTTTGATATTTTGAAAACCAATCAGAAACAAATCGTTAAGGAAGTCAATTCACAAATCACTCTTTCCAAACATATAATCGACAAATTCTCGAAACATATCGAATCGATAATCAAAAATAAAAAAGATATTTCGAAATATATCGAAAATTTCAGACCCAATTTGAACAATATCACAGACCAATTTTATAAGTATTCTCTATACTCTAGTATGTTCGATCAAATTCTCCTGAATGCCAATATTATTATCATATTCCTAGATAACATAGAAAATGCAATAACTTTTGCAAAATTGCACACAGTACATCCTGACATATTGACGAGTGAAAATTTGAAAGAAATCCTCAAAGTATTGCAAAATCATTACAGCCCTAATGAAATATTAGAGTTAGATATACATTCTTGGTATTCATACATTCAAACAAATTGTTATTTTTCGAAAATGAAAATAATCTTTGCCATAGAATTTCCTATTGTTTACTCAAAAAACCTTTCAATACTTTCATCTTTTTCCAATACCAACCAATACAAATACCATAATTATCCCCAAATAACCTCACTTGGCTCTCGAAGAAGAAGCATACCAATATATGGAACAGCCCTGTATACAAGTCACAGATGTATACGTTTGCAGTCAAGAACAATTGAACTTCCATCCAGAAGAAGACTGTGTTGCAGCCCTAATCCAGGACAAAGAAGCAAGATGTCCCCAAGTGCCGATAAAACCACCGATACAAATATTCAACAAAATCAATGGCGAATATTTGATATCTATCACTCGAGAAGGAACTGAATTGAGGTCAAAATGTTCAGAAGAACAATTTTGAGGCAGCACCCTTTCAAGAATTTCTTCAAATTGCTCTCTCGAATACAAATGTTACAAATTCGAGAACCACAAAAACTTTTGGAAGCCCGTTGATCCTGTCAAAAATCAACAACGGAATATTAACGAAGCAGACAATTGAAAAAAAAAACATCGTTCATAGAAAATATCCCGTTAGAAGATATTCACCAACTTCAAAAACACATCGATGCTATAAACCAATTAAAAATTGATAATATCGATGATTCCCAATCGATAAATTGGACATTGTGGATAATTATTTGCATCATTTTACTTGGAATACTGTACTTCAGCTTTAGAAAAATCTAGGAAATGAAGAACAGACCAGTTCCCAGAATCCAAACGAAACGTGAGAATAAAGAACCAGAAAGGTCGCCTTCAGTCTTGTTTCAGCCCGAAGTCGAAATTTGAGAAGGGAGGAGTTATATCAGGATAACCAGTGGATAACATTACCAACCGTTGTTCCCAGGGCGATCTCTTATCACTAGCGCATGGTCAGCAGAACCGAGTTTATTAATACACCTCGTTAACGAGATTTGAGCATTCAATTTATGTCTTTGTCAGTTTATACAAATAAAGATTTCTTTTAAAGTCTACCGGTCCATCGTTTGAAATAATTAACGTTTAAAGGACGCTCCGCTGGGTTTTCGAAAATCCGCGCGCTAGGCCGACATTTCGGAAATCCGATATATATATATATTGTTCGTGTCGTTAACCAGCTGACGAACGTCCACCCTCGGAAGTCGAAACTTGTGCGAGCAATGGATTAACGAGGCCTCATCTTTTATCTACCCATTATCCAGCACGGTAGTCTGTCGGGGATGTGAACCCAAGTCTTCCGCTTGAAAGGCAGATATGCTAACCTCTACACTTCCGAGACCATTTTGTTGTTTGTTCATTTCAGGAAAGACGTTTTTTTCAATTTCAGCAAATAATGCGATTTGATAGAGTTTTCAGAACTGCAATTTTTCGACGTCTAATATTATAATTACTGTTTCTATCCGATCATATAAGCGTCAAACCTCGTATAAAAAGGAATTTGCTATGACTTCCAAAAAAAATATTGTTGGTACTCAATACGATAGAATTTAAACAGAACTGACAACCTTGTATATTATTATTCCTGCGATTCTGCGTGTTTGACATGTTTGACATTCTTACTGGTATCAGATTTGAATTTGAACTGGATCTCAAATTTCAATTATGAATTGATGTACTCCGAGAGTATTCTGTGTACTTTAGGTTTGCCAAAAGCTATCATAGGCATCAAATTACATTTCACACATTGGGTTGCAGATCTAATAGTTGCTGGAATTTGGATTCAAACGTGTTTGTGAAACTCTTCCTACCACCATTAGCATTTATTGGAAAAATAACTACCCTTCGGGCATTTTCACATGGAATATCTGGTTTATTATCTTTTTATATTGGCCCAAATCCATCAGTGAAAAAATCATCAGATTCTGTTAGTTATAACATATATATTCTTAGGGTAGGTACTTTTTCATGAATTCTCAAGAAATTGAAAGAAAACATCATTTCCGCACAAAAAACTATCTCAATTTTTAATTTACGGTGTTTTATAGCACCTGTGAAAATTTAAAAAAATCGGAGTTGTGTCCATATTCCCGAATTTTCCCAAAGTCATCTATGAATGTCAAGAAATAACGTTTCATTCCTGGTGTTTCACTTTTATCGGTCCACATACACTCAGCTTCGAGAAAGGTTTCTTTGTTAATTTCCCCTTCACACAACTTATGAAGTTCGAAATTTCTTTGCAGTCATCAGTTTTTATTCCTGTGGCAAAACCTCTGGAAACGAGTTTCTTAATATCTGTGGGATTTCCATGACCAAGCCGTTCATGCCACACGTGAATACAGTTCTCATGTTGTATTTCAGATAAAGTATTCGCTACATCATGAGATTTCAGGCATATTTTATAAATTCCATTTTCAATGACTCTAATAGCTAGGGTTTTATCGGCTAGTTTTATTAAACATTGTTATTGGTCAAAAATAACGTTGAATCATTTTCTGTTATCCTTTTAACTGATAATAAGTTGCTTCGTAGCTCGGGAACATATAAAACTCCTCTGACACGTATGTTTTCATGGTTTTGTCCAACTTGGCATGGTAATATGCCATCTCCAACTCCAATACAAGCCATTCCTCGTCCATTTGCTACAATTACTTCATTGCCATTATAACTCTTGAGATTGATGAAGAATTGTATGTTGTTGGTCATATGATTCGAAGCACCAGAATCAATATACCATTCCTGCGAATTTCTGGTACTTTCGCAGAAACAAATCTCTTCGAAAACGTTATAAGTTCGCTCGTTCTTGTACCTTCTGTAACATGTCCCGTATCTCTTTGGCCGTTGAACAGTTACAAATATGTATTATTCGATTATTTTCAACTGACAGAGATATCGTGCTTTGAGCTTTTTCATTTAAACTGGACCGGTTTCCATGTTCCTTCTCTAATCAACATCATTTTTGTCTTAAATTTTTATGGTTATAATTATTATTATTAAGTTTGGCAAATCCGAACTTCGAACTGTCTGATGAATCCATTTTCAATTTCCAGTTAGTGCTTTACAGTTTCAATTCTGATACTTGTCTGCTTAATATACGTCCTGGGCCCATAACCTGATGGTGATTTATTGTGATAAAGCAGCAATTTTACTTTTAAATGAAACTTTCAATCGTGAAATACGAATCTATTGAAAACAATATTATTGACAACATTCAATTATTTCAGCTGACATAAACATTATATCAAATGAATGATCTGGTGTGGATAACGTTGCTTCAACAGTTCGTGTATTCGTAAATATTGTTTGGTACAATGCTAAACTTATGACTATGTATCTGGATTCGTACATTTGTACATGAGTGTGGAAAGGAGGAGGAAAACGCTCTCCACCAAGTCGACTTCTTCTATGACGCCAGCGTCTACGTTTTCGGAAGCGTCAGGGATCTGTGATCCACCAGCGTTTTCGGAAATGTAGACGTCTTCCGGAACCAAATGATAACCACACGGATGAGTATCGAAAGAGTTTGGAATCAGTTTTCTCTTGTCATCGTGAGGACTTTGCGCGATTTCAGTCTGTTCAACAGTGGAAACGTTGTGAGCTTATGGACAAATACACCTTCGACTTGCGAGTTTTTCAAGATTTCTCTGAAAGCAATGCAGGTAATTATCAAAGATGATATATTATTTGCGACAACATTGTATTTGACCTCTTTAGATTTTTTTACACATTTTTCCCCTATATTCTGAATGTGACAATTTTTGCAACAAACTGTTGGCTTGATCTGTGTGTGATTTTTTTTTCAGGAGAATGGACTCACGTACTGAGTAGACCTACAGATAAGTGCTCCAGTGTTTTGTTGAAATTCCCACTATCTCTATCTGAATATCTTCGTGAAAAGTTACATTGTGGCCAAATTCACTTCTGAACTGGTAAAATGAAAATACTATAGTTAAACGTGTTGAAGAGTTGCGATGAGTAAGAGATAAGGAGCAGAGGAAGTGGAAGATATTACAGAAGGAGTGGCATGGGGAAGTTTCAAATGATAATGCGTTCATAGACAACTTCTCTTATAAAATGTTAGTATACTCTGATAAAAAAAAGTGGTCTGCTGAAAGAAGGTTTACTTGATAAACTCGATGAGGTTGAAGAGCTAAAAATAAGATGCGATCGATGAACTGTGACACTTGATCAAGATTATCAATCATTGTTACTTCAAATCATATTATCGAGGAGAATCGGGAACTGAAACAAATATTGATAAATAGGAATCAATCAGACAGGATAACTCTGTCGTATTGCATAAGCTATAAGACCTTGAGCAAAATTCGAATCAGTTGGAAATTGTCGGTGTTGATGATTCCGCAGATGTGGATCTGAATTATGGAGTCCTCAAACTCTTTGAAGATGTGATAGGAGTCTTAGTTAACAGGTCGGAGAGCCGCTAACATATTGGAGCATCCAATCCCACTTCCTCAACAAAAGCAAGTTGGAGTCTGGCATGGTAGCTATTACGAAAGAGACCACTGAACAGCGTGTCAAACTCATGCTCAAGGCAAAAGAATGCTTCTGAATAAAAGCTGTGTGCTAGAGGTGGTGTAAATTTGTAACGGTAATTTCATAGAAAAATAGTGTCATATATTATTCTGCTTCTGAGAGACTATTCCTCAGATATATAGCCTGGTGAAGTATCAAAATTACCTCACTTTTCATGGTTCTTGTCAGCTCTGACGTTTCAACTCAACTCTTGCGAATATGTTGGGAATCAAGATTATCTCGAAGGACATCAGAATGTCATGATTGATCTGGGTATCTATAGGTTATTATCCTTGTGTGGAGAAAGCTGAAGGCTAATAGGATCCTTGGATATTTCGACCTCTTCCTTGATGTGTTAAAGTAATATAGCCTCGGATATTCAGGTCAAGGAAGTAGAGTTGAATACCAGGTTAGGAAGAACACCTGCTGGTAACTGGAGTCAGTCTGCCTTCGTATTGTCACCTATAAATTTTCGAGTTGAGATATTTTGGTCTGTTTTTGAGATTGGATAATACAATCATTACAATATCATTGGTGGGACCGGGATGGCATTTATTGGAGAAATTGGGATCAGAAGTAGACTTTAAGAAAATTGTATCGTGTCGTGTCGCTAATGGGGATGTTTGTTCGAGTATTGGGTCCGTTGATATTCCAGTTAGGTTGGAAAATCGTATCAAGATTATTTCAGCGTTGGTTATACCTTCCCCACCACATACGTTAATTCTAGGGGTGGATTTTTGGAAAAAAATGGGTATTATTCCGGATCTGCGTCGGGCTAATGAGCTTTCAGTTTCTGTAGATTCAATTACAGCTCTACAATCGGAAAATGAGTTGACCACAGAGCAAGCAAAAATTTTGCGGGAAACCATTGACCTAGCTTTTAGGGATATGGGGGATAAACTCGGATGTACTAGTCTGGTTCAGCACACTATCAAAACGTCATTGCCACCGATTAAATAACGATACTATCCGGTTAGTCCAGCGATGCAAGCTCACATCGATCGCGAGTTGAATGAATTACTTACTGAAGGGATAGTTGAACGATCCACCAGTTCTTGGTCAATCCCAATTTTGCTTGCCAAAAAGAAGGATGATAGTTACAGGTTTTGCGTCGACTTTCACAAATTGAATCGTGTCTCGGAAAGGGACGCTTAATAAGTTACGGAATGCCAAGTTTCTTTCATCTCTGGATTATAAGTCGACTTATTTTCAAGTGCCTTTAGCAGAGGAATCTCGCCCTTTGACAGCATTTACGGTACCGAATCGGGGTTTGTTCCAATTTTGTCGTTTACCGATGGGTCTGGCTCATTCTCCAGCGACGTTTCAGCGGCTGATTGACCGAGTATTGGGTCCGGAGTTGGAACCGTATGTTTTTGTATATCTTGACGATATCATTATTGTGACACCCTTTCGAAAAACATATTGAAATTTTGAAGGAAGTATTTTCTAGACTACGGGAAGCTAACTCAACGGTATCCAAAAAAAACTATTAATTTTTTCGTTCTCAATTACTATACCTAGGTTATGTTGTAGATTCGGAAGGGTTGAGAGTTGATCCTGAGAAGGTCCGAGATATTATAAATCTTCCAGTCCCTACTAATGTTTCGGAAGTTCGTCGTATTTTGGGTCTAGCATCATGGTACTGGCGGTTTTTACCGAACTTTTCGAGTTTGACGGCACCTTTTAGTGACTTACTGCGGAAGAATAAACCTTTTATTTGGAGTGATCAGTGTGATGGTGCATCCAAGGCTTTGAAGGAGCATCTCATTAGGGCACCATGTCGTTCGTGTCCGGATTTTACCTTGGCATTTACGATTCAAACGATTGCCTCAGGGTTTGGCCTCGGCGCCCTTTCAACTCAGAAACATTCTGATGGGAAACGAGTTATCTGTTATCTGTCCTGATCTTTAACTCGCTTAGAGCGTAAGTATACAACCACTGAATGGGAATGTTTGGCCGTCTTGGGGGCGATTGAGTTACGTACCTATGTGGAAGGCTCAAAATTCACGGTCATATCTGATCACGATGCTCTGGTCTGGTTGGACCAGTTACAGGCTCCTGCAGGGCGATTAGCTCGATGGGCCATACAACTTCAACAATATGTTTATACTATCGTTCACCGTAGAGGTCGAGAACATGTTGTGCCTGATACATTATCCCGTGCAGTACAGGTCATTGATTCCGTGAGCATTGTTTCGAACGAGAATGGAGCAGATGGTAATATTGGTGACGACCCGAATGACCGTTGGTATGATCGTTTAGTAAGTATGGTGACTAACCCCACATAAATTTCTGTCTTGGCAAATGTTCGATAACAAACTATTCAAAAATGTTACTCCCGAATCCCTGACTCAGCCGCTCCTACCGATTATTGGAGAGAAGTTGTATCGCGGACTCATCGTAAGGCATTAATTGAGAAAACGCACCTTTTATTGTGTTATGCTGGAGTGTTCAAAACGTTCCAAAAGTTATCAGATGCCTATTATTGTCCTAAGATGCGAGCCGACGTTTCCAAATGGGTTCGTCTGTGTCGAACATGTCAGTCGACCAAACCCGAGCAAAAGAAAACTCCTGGTCTCATGTTATCAAAACAGACTGCTATTTCGCGGCGTTATCGGCTGATTTAATGGTTCCTTTGCCTAAGTCTCGGGCTGGCCATCAGTATATTTTTGTTATCGCTGACTGTTTCAGCAAATTTCCCTTAATATTCCCTCTACGGCAAGCTACTGCTGGTACTATCCGTCAAATTACAGAGAATGAGGTTTTCTTTAAGTTTTGATGTCCAAATTCCATTATTATGGACAATGGGGTACAATTTCGTTAGAAGGAATTCAAAAGTCTAATGAACTCATATAATGTCAGGATCCAATATACTGCACTGTACCATCCACAGGCTAATCCGTGTGAACGTGTCAATCAGGTCATTAAAACGATGCTGCGATCATATCTGGCTGACGATCAGCGTTGTTGGGATCAACAACTGAGTCAAATTGGGTTTGCAATACGCTCATCCTGTCACGAATTCACCGGATTTTCTCCGGATTTCATTGTTTTTGCGAGAGACCTTCATTTGGAGGGTGAACTCAGCCGTAAATCTGCCTCTGGTGATGCTGAGGAGAATTTGAATTTTGATCGTTCTTCGCTGTCCTAGAAGCGACAGGAAGCTTTTGGAAAGCTGTACGCAGATATTAGTTCGCGATTGATGAAAGCTTACTCTAAGAATCGAACTACTTTTGATTTTCGTCGTCGTGATGTGCAATATTCTCCTAATGAGTTGGTATGGCGTCAGAATTACGTTCTTTCGGATGCGGCCAAATATTTCAATGCTAAATTAGCCCCTACGTTTGTTGGACCTTATTTGATAGCTGAACGTTTGTCCCCTTGGACGTATGAATTGAAGGACGATAAAGGTAAAATGGCAGGAATGTGGCATGTGAAGGATCTGAAGTCGCATCCACCAGATGAATAGGTTCCGTCTCTCGAAAACTAATCGGATGCCTTCTTGCTCTGGACCTTGATGAATATGTACTCCTAAGATGTTAGGAAAATCTTTTAAATTGGGGTGAGTAAGAAGATGGCTGACCCTTGCATTGGGCATAAAGCAACTTTGACTTAGCACCGTCCCCATCTAGTGGCTGAAAATAATCTTTTTTGTTTTTCTTGTAAAGGTATTTTCAGGTCTATGGCAGTAATTCTGCTGTTGAGAAATGACATTTCAAATGCATCAGGTTGTTGTTATAGTGAGAGTGCATTCCAGGAATGTGTGCTATTCGTCTATGGTCCTGGGTAGGTAGTTGGCTCTCGAGTTGACTTGGAATTTTTTTGTGTCTCTTCAGGTACTTTCTTTCTAACAGTTTTGTCAACATCAACTCTATAAGCTGAATAGGGAGTTTCGTTAGGTATGATCCTTAATGGGTGTTGTCTTTCCTTCTCTTCTGTTCTTGTTTTTATATCTATTTTCCTTAGCATCCCGACGAATGATATAAATGGTGGTGTATCGTGCTTTTGTTGTACTCTCTCTATTGTTGTTATGAAGATAACTCCTACCCTATTTTTGTTATCTTTTTGGGGGGGAAGGTTGTTCTGTTGAGTTTTATAGAACAGGGAATGTTCCCTACAGGATCTCAGTTCGGTCCTAGGATACGTTGAGTCCTTAGAGAGCACCACCAGGAGAATCATTCTTTTGTCCTAAAACGTGATCCATCAATAGAGCTTTATCTGTATTTGAGGGACCCCGTTCATGTTAGTCTGTAGATGTGGGTGGAAATTATTTTTCTGAACCATCTTGACTACAAATCAGGTGTACAGCTTGTCCAATCCATCTTGGCACAAACTCAGATACTTTTCCAGTTGCACACTGGTAGTCTAGACCGAGACAGAAGAAAAAACACCTTTCAGTGATAAATTTGAACACAATGAATACATATAAAAGTTTTTTTTTTATTTCAGTATGCTCCACAGAGATTGTAGGGCATATACGTTATCAGTTTTGTGCCAAGATGGATTGTATAAGCTGTAATTCTTTTCATTTCATATATCCTTCTTCATGTTGTGTTTGAATTTCTTCCGCTCAGTACCCCTTCAAGGGCCGAGTTTGATTCTTGGGAGTTTCGGCACTGACAATAGGCCATACTATTGTTGGGATGGCAGCTCCCGGATGCTGGACAATTTCTGTGTGGGTTTGGCTTGGTGGATCGCTTGGGCTGTTGGGGCTCGCTTTTGAGTTGTTCGGAGGTTGGACGTGACCAAAACAAACGAGACGCTCCATGCTACTTGGTCCGTGCAATTTTGGTTTTGTTTGATTCTCTTTCATCCACGCTCGGATGATTGGGGGCGGAGTCGGATAGCTGGAGTGATCTGACGGGCTGAGTTCCATCCACAGAAATTTTTAGGGGGATTGAAAAAGTTGAGGTGCTTTATCATCGTAAATATTAAGCCTCCATCCTGTGTGGGATGTTAGGATTCTATGGTATATATATAAATATTTTGTTTCTTTTTTTTGCAATTTCACAAGTACAATCAACCAGTTCCTGGTTGATTTTTTTAAGAGTAGGAGGAGGATTTGTAACGGTAATTTCATAGATACATTGTGTCATATATAATTCTACTTCTGAGAGACTATTCTTCAGATATATAGCCTAGTGGAGTACCAAAATTACCTCACTTTTCCATGGTTCTTGTCAGCTCTGACGTTTCAACACAACTCTTGCGAATATGTTGGGAATCAAGATTATCTCGAAGGATATCAGAATGTCACGATTGATCTGGGTATCTATAGGTTAGTATCCTTGTGTAGAGAAAGCTGGAGACTAATAGGATCCTTGGATATTTCGACCTCTTCCTTGATGTGTTATAGTAATATAGCCTCGGATATTCAGGTTAAGGAAGTAGAGTTGAATACCAGATTGGGACGAACACCTGCTGGTAACTGGAGTCAGTCTGCCTTCGTATTGTCTCCCATAAATTTGCGAGTTGTGATATTTTGGTCTGTTTTTGAGATTGGATGAATGATGTACCTTTTGCTCATGCTGCCTGTATAACTACCATTATCTAAAAATCTCATCAGTCCTCTCAATCATCACCCATTGTCTTCAATCAGAAACAATCATTGTTATTCTCATCCTTTCAGCAATTGTTTACATTTTGTGCTGTTGAATTTTGAATTGTTGGTTATGATTGGACTCTTGACAGATGCTTTGGGAGTAATGTTTTTGATATTTGACAGATGTGACTTTGCAAGGGTGATTTCTACCAACGAGCGGTACAAAGCTGCGAGACCATGGAGAAATAAGATATTCTTCAAAATCGTCAATCTGATAGACTGGGTAATAATTATTGTCTGGCCTTAGGTTGGCTAATGATTATTGTCTGGCATTAGGTTGGCTAAGGTCGCAATGGTCGTTCGTGATGAATGTTAGGTCTGTCATCTGGAGTGACACTTTACGGAATTGAGATTGGTTGACGTCTCGTCATATTTTTGAGATGGTTGTGTGAAGTCGGCCACTAGCCTGTTAATTTGAATATTGGTTCATCTTCGATTAGAAGGACCATAACGGCTAGGGCTCAATTATATTCCCTTTTTGGAGAAGTTTGGAAACCATTTTGGGGGTTATTTCTTGGAAAAAATCCACATTTGTGGGATTTTGAGACTTCACGTCATACCACAGTACCCTTTTCTTGAGACATCAGGGCATCGTCGACTCTCATCTAACAGCAGATATATTCCATCACAATTATTGCCCTCTTGAGTGGTTTTCGAGGCTGTGACTCCAGAAAAGGTATGTGGTTGGTTACCTAGCATTCAGAAACGAAAGGCCATTGGTGACATTCGTTTTATTATTTTAGGGTGCTTCTAGGGGTACCAAAGGTATATGGATCACCTCAATCACGGAGATTGATGATTAGGATATAATTCAAGAAGGTTGCGTCTCTCTGTTTTGGAATTTACCTTCATTCCATAGTATGCAGCTGTATCTACCGATGTATCTACCGATATTGAACCTATCTTAGAAGTTATTTGGGCCATCCTCACTCTGTGTTCCTGTACTATGAGTTATCATGTCACTGTCTGTACGCTGCCAGACTCCTGTAGTTTCCCATTGTACGTAACTTCTGAAGCTACTGCTTGATCAACCGGAGCTGAGGGGTGTAGTTTCATCCCTGGACTGCAGTTGGAGTGACACGCGAATTTTTATAACCGAATTTCATTATTCTCTGCGTTTTTAGTATTACAAATGATGAGTCATATGTATATCCTTTTGTAACGTAATCGGCACAGTGAAAACTTTGCGTTTTGCGGAATTCTCTAGGTTATTTGGGTTTTCATGATAATTAGTATTATTGAACAAGCTCATAAGTGGCAGCATACATTGCATCTCAGGGTTTTTCATATAGTATGATTTTTATAGGGATTTTGTTTATGGATTTTAGTATGGAATATTCGTTCATAAGAAATTATTGTTGGGAACCAGAAATCGGTTGAAGCCTGAGTTTTACCACAGATTTGTTGATCTGAAACCGAGTTGGGTTGAATTGATTTGAATGTCAATCAGGCTTTTGGGAATTTTCAGTATTTTATAATTCAGAAATGTGATATTTGTGTAATGATACTGTAAAATTTAGGGCATTGTCCATTTCTTGAAATAAATTACAAGGGTGATTTTTGGGAAATTCCAATTTGTAAACATCTGTTAGCTGTTTTCTCTTGCAATATAGGGTGACACAATTTTTACGAAATAGTTGTCTTTTATTTTGAATACATCCTAGGTAGGTGAGGTATAGTATTATTAGTTCATTGTGGGTGTGTGGCAGTCACATCTACCTAGCGCCTGGCATTAAAATAATCTGAATTATTTGAGAAAGAACCACCCCCTTCTCCACTGCAGCGTAGTCGCGAGCATACCCAATTGTCACCAACTTGGCAATTGTTTCTTGTCACACACTAGTGCGTGGCAAATTATTCCGAAATCAACGGCGTTAAGGAAGCCTCAAAAAAGTTGAAGGTTATTGAAATTATTACCACTGAAACATAACCTAAAACAGATAGTCCAGCATTTAGTTGCCCTTCCTTGTGCTTTCATTCCGTGTGAAACAATATATTCATGCTAATACATATAACTTCTTGCAGAATTGGATTGGAATATTCACATTCTCTCATTTTCTTTGTACTAACCTAACCAAATTGAAAGCAACCTAGGTAGGTGAATAAGGAATTCCTCGATAGCATATCTGAATGTGTAATATATCATGAACCACTTTTCAGATGTAAAAGGTTTAATAATCCAGGAAAATTAGGATATTTTGGAGGTGGTGAAAAAATGGCTCTCTGAATCAGTAACTCAGAGGAATTCTATATTGATGGTTATGATTTCATCAGATGTAACAGATTGAAGGAAGATGAAGGAGTGGGCGTGTATGTGTGGTGCAATCACTATCATTACATATTAAAAAACAAAGTCGCTTCCCGCTGTCTATCTGTCCCTATTGATGCTTAGAACCTCAAAACTACGAGAAGTATGTCAAAGTATATTCTGCCTCATCCCAGGTGATGCAGAACCCCTTCAGCGTATTCCGGAAGTGTTTGGCAACATGGTGCCATGGTTGCTGTGGGGCAGAACCCGGTGACCTCACTTCGGCTTTTGCTCCAGAGGAGATCGGAAATGTTCGGGCAGCATCGTAGAACCGTACCTATTTCGAACGGGAACATTCAAAGTCTTTCCATATACAAGGGTGAAGAGTGAAGGGGGTGTGAAAATACATAAGGAAAATGGATATGATCGACGGTTGTCAGTGTGTCTTCTGGAGATATAGACGTAAATTGAAGGAGTTTGGTTCCCGAGTACGAGCTGTAGCAAAAGACTTGGAGTTTTACGAAGACAAGCTAACTTGTACGAAATAACTGGAGAGGTTAGCCATATCTGCAGCTCGGAATAAGGTTTCCGAAAGGTACACAACAGTAGTACCACCGCAATCGTCCATAGGACCTGTCAGAAGAATCCATCCAGAAAAACTCTGAAGATGTCGACCACCGCCAACTCATACGTTTCTCTTGTATTTGTCAGTATGACAGGAATGACGTGCATGAAGCTGCAGTTTGTTTCGGAAAATGGTATCGACGAAGCGCAATGGCAGAAAATGGAGCGAACTCATGTAAATGAAGAACTACAGGTATTCTCTCATCAACTGACTGAGACTATGAGTGGCAATTCGACGACGACGTTTCTAAACTTCAAGCTGGAGACAGAAGAACGAATCATCATGCTGGATTCCTCCCTGAACATGATGATGAATGGATCGACGTCACTCGAAACGGTTGCTGACGAGAAACGCACGTCTTGTTCGTAATTGCATGCGTGTTCAAAAACCGTGATGAGTGTATCCATGTTGAAATTTCTTGTAATGAGCATACGCAATAACCTACTTGAGTCATCATGTATTTTGAAATTGAATGCTTGAATAAAAAAAATATTGAACGAAAAAGATCTCTTCTTTTTTGCGTGTTTATTGGCGCTGCTCCCGTAAATGGTGCTATTTGCCAGTTCATCCTGAGGGTTACAACTGGGTCTGACGCAGGGTCATGTTCTTACCCATTTTGAACTATAAGTGTCGTGGTGTCGTGGTCACTCTTCTTTCTTCTCGCGTGCATGGAGGTATTAGAAATGGGTAGACTCTCCTCACTTCGCGGCAGCGACGAAGCATCACACAACCCCGAAATGCTGCCTCGGAAAGGTCGCAGGGAAGTGAAGTATATAAAAAAACAATACGAAAGATCAATATGAACAATCTCACAACTTGATGTGATTGAACGTTAAAAATTCTAACATTATTCTTATGACAGATTCATTGAAATCTTGTGAGACAATGATCATTTTCATGGGTGTGGGTACCCCCGCCTGTATTAGGTCGAAGTATATATTTTTGTTTGGGACAACATTAATAGGGCATTCGAAAAAGATGTGATCAAGTGTTTCAACTCGACCACAATCACAACATAGATAGTCTTCAAGTCCCAATCTATAAAAGTGTGGATTACATAAACAATGTCCGGTTTTTATTCTCATAATGGTAGGCATAAGCAAAAAGGAATCGGCGTTAGATTAACAGACCAAAATGGTGTTTTGATGAAAGGGTTCCAGAAAAATATTTACTAAGTTTACTGAAACTTCAGGATATTCCTCCACGTCAGTACCCTGGTCTTTGATTCACCATTTACCAGCAGAATTGCTGATCCAGGACAATTCAAAACCTACTTCTTATAGTACGTAACCTCACTTCTGCCTAATTCACAATTCTTGAAAAATAGCAATTGAAACCCAAAACTTACAGAAGTCTGGGTCCGGAATGTATTCGGTGTACTATCACAATAAAACTGACTCAAGTTGTTCATATCAAATAGGTCGAAGAAGCCTAGTATCTGAGAATTGAACGAAGCATTTGTGTATCGATACGGTTTGAAGGTGTTCATGGCACGAAGCAAACTCTGTTAGCACAAGAAATGTTCAGTACATCCTGATAGAGTGAAAGAACGGCCGGTCGTTCCTGTAGAGACTGCAGTAGTGATACAAAAGTTTCGACAGGCTAGAAGATTCCATTCTCTCCATCAGGAAGACAAGTCTGGAAGGTGGAAAAACGCTTCGTTACAATTGGTGTTCTATATCTATATAAGTTCCATACTCTGCATTGAATCGAGGAATTATCTTGTTTTCATATATTAAATCTATTTAACATTAGTGTGCTTGCCTTGCATGAACTAGATATATGGGATTTTGCGATTTTTACAATATTGGCCATTTTGAGCAATGAGTTGGTCCAGAATTTGAGGCTGGGTAATGATTGGTGGAGTGTGATCACTTCTTGCATTTATATGATTATCCCATTTTAGGTTAGGTGAAGAAATTACCCCTAGATATTTCATCTCATCCTCAGAACTGATAGTGTCATCCCCAATACTTATATCAGGGAGAGGTTGTTTCGATTTCCCCTTTCGAAACCACATGCCTTCACATTTGTGAGTGTAAAGACTTAGATCGTGCTCTAGTAACCATTGTTTGATGTTTGTCTGGGTTGAATTCAATTGTTGTGTCATAGGGGCAATATCAGTTCCTATTACTAACAATAGATCGTCGGCATGTGATATTAATTGTACATTATTAGGTATGACCTCGAACAGTCCTTTCATATATATGTTTAATAATACTGGACTCAAGGGTGATCCTTGTATAAGTCCTCTTGTTGATTGTTTAGTACCCCAGATTTGACATGTTTTATCTTCTATGTAAATGTAGCGGTTGCTTTGTATTCTGAATATTTTATTGGTTATTGTGATCGTATGAGGATTGAATAAAATGTAAAAATGTTGATATTGACATAAGCCCCCTGGATATCTAGAAAAATCGCAACCACCGTTTCATTCTGACTAAATGCTATTTGAATATAAGTTATTAACAAGGATGTACAATCCATGGGACTTTTACCTTTCCGGAAGCCAAATTGGAATTCTGATAACAACTGTTTGTGTTTCAATTCCCATTCTGATCATTTCTTTATCATTTTCTCTAAACTTTCCCAACCACATGAGCCCAAAGAAATTGGTCGATAACTAGGAAGGTTGGTGGAATCTTTACCTGGTTTCAAGAAACCCAGAATGTTCAAGACGTTGGAAAGTTAACGTCGTGTAATATATTGTTATAAATATATAATAATTTGAATTCAGCAACGAGAGGAATATGGAAGAACATAATATAAGGCAAGTCATCCATACCTGGGGCTGTCTGTTTCTTTACTCGATTGATTGCGTTATTCAGCTCAACCAGAGTAAACTGTTCGAGGTTACATGTACTGATTTGGTGTGATACATTCGAAAGAATGTTACATATCGACAAATTATCTAAGATATCTTGTGCTACATGAGATTCGGGATATTTTTTTTGATAAAGACTACCATTAATAGAATGCAAGAATTTTTTTACTGTTTGCCATACATATGATAGATCAGACTGTCCGTTCAAGGTAGAACAGAAGGATCTGAATGATATTCTCTTTTTTTTTCGAGTTTTAGCAATGCACTTTTTTGTTTCAATATATTGATCTAAAGTGGGGTTGATGGTGAAAGCGCAAATTGAGTTTTTCCTTTCAACAATTATTATCTGATCACACTCCAGATCCCACCATGGGCATGTAGGTTTTGTTCTTTTATTGGTGATTCTTTCAAGAGGAATAGCTATCTCAGCTGCCTGCTGCATAATATTGGTTAGCCCACCATAAGTTTAAGAGTGATTAGTATCTAAGGTATCCTCGATATGATTGTGAAATCTGTCCCATTCAGCTCTGTTGTGAAGTCTAGAATACGATTGTTACTCATGATCCAGATTATGAAATATCATGTTGGTTTGAAATATACAAAGTTTAGGAAAGTGGTCACTATCTCCACAATCCTGCAATACCTGCCATGAGCACTTGTGAGCAATTGATGGGGATAATATTGTTATATCAACTGAACTTGGGTTTTCTGCTTGGTTGTGGAAACGAATTGACGTCCCATCATTTGGAATTACGTTCTCCTGTTCCACTGTTGACATAACATTATTCCTACTTATATTATTATGGGCACTACCCCAAAAAGCGTTTTGTGCATTAAGATCCCCCATGAGTATGAGGTCTTCCTCAATCGAACCAAATAACGAATCAAGAAAGTTCAAAGTGAGGTCATTTCCTGATGGATTGTTAATATTGACAATATTTAGGTTATTGACATCAAGTATATGAAACTGGGAATAGCTATGTTGATCGCATCCTTCACAAAATATCTTGAATGGGATAAAATTATTAATGAGAGTGGCTATACCCCCATATCCGACTCCTCGGTCATTTCGAATTATAGTATGATTATTTATTCTAATTCTTTTTTCTGGTTTGAGCCAATTCTCATTGAGAATGACTATAGAAGGTGTATATACATTTATCAGTGCTACTAGATTAGGGAAGTTAGAGACCAGACATCTAATGTTCCATTGTGAGACTGTAAGATTGTTGTGTTGTAATCCATTTGGAAATCAATCATCAATTTTCAGATTCAGAATTCCGTATCGGAGTCCAAACTTGTCCCTGAATTTAATGCTTTATAAGTAGTGAAGAGTTCAATAATCTGTGGTTTTGCGTCTTCAGGCATGTTTGGGAATGGGTCATAAAGAAAATTTATTCCATTTTCGGTAACAGTTTGAGTTTGTATTGATACATTGCCCTGAAATTAGTTATAGGCGTCCTGTCTTTGGTGTACATGAATAACTTCTCTAGAATTGTCGACATTTGGAATCACAAGTGGTGAAAAATTCTCTAGTCTGCGATGTAAAGTGTTTTGCTGAGGTATTTTTTGAACATCTGGATAATAGATATAAATAGATAGTAAGATATATTTTCCATTGACATTTTATACCCAATTTTGCCTAATCACTTTCGTACATTCATGATAATTAGACTTATGATTTTCGCTATTGCAATGAAAATACTTGATAACATTACATTCGTCATATTCTGATTCATTGTCATGAACTATAGTGCATTGAAAACATCGGTGTTCTCCCTTACAATGCTTTCGAATATGACCAAACATGAAACAATTGTAGCATTGAGTGATGGGGGGTATACTGGGTAATCATATAGCATAAAATTGATCTTGGTAGAATTGTACACCTGAAAGTGACAACAATAGTCGAGGTAGCTTTATAGACTGTTTGGTTGTTTTCTGTTGCTTTCAGATTCAATCTTCTAACTCATAAAATATCATATGTACTCCCCATCATTCTTTGAAGATCTTCTTCTGTGGAGATCGGTGCTACTTTTCGTACTATTCCTTTTCATGTTACATGATTGTGTGGTATGTAAAGTTTGAAACCCTCTTCTATTAGTATTACATTTGTGTCAAAATAATTAGCACTATTTCTGTCAGAAAATGCAACCCCAATTTTATTACGTCCTTTATTGTTTATCCTAACTATATTCCTTAGTTGCAATTCAACAACCTGTTTGGCTATGCGCAGATGATTGAGTCTACCTACATTATCTCCTGAATGCTCTGTTGCTTTCACCATCACCACAAACGGCCCCAACGAATCAGGCTTATAAAAAAGTTTTTTTTATCGTTTTTTGTGCGGTTGATAGGTCCATGTTTGTGTTTTCATCTGGATTTTTATCTGAAGATACGCTGTTAGCAGTTTGTGTTGACAGAATTGTTGCAACATTAGAATTTACTACAGAACTTGTTTTACGCTCAACTTCCCTATCAGTGCTGTCCCAAAAATCGTACATATTCAAGGGGGGGCACATCCCCCAAATCCTCACCCATACATCAAATATGATTTTTTCAAAGTCAAATTATAACTGAAGATAATATGAGAATAAAAAAATTTGTCAAGAATATAATTGTTAGTAAAAGCACACCTGTTTCAGTCCGTTGATAACAACTCATCGTTGACACTTCGGGAGCTGGCGAATTATGACAGACGCAAAACATAACTGACAGACGACGTATGACTTGACTGACAGAGGATGGGAATGGCAGATGACGCCCCAACATGAGTTGTGGACGTCATCTGTCCTCGTCACTCTGAACCAACTCATAACTGTGAATGACAGATGACGCCCCCTGAGGACCTCCCTATCTCTGTCCGTCAGCACGATGAAGGGCATTGGTGGCTTGAGGAGAAAATTTTGCCGCTGATGTCCGATGTGGATGGTAAGTTCTCTGGGGTGGGACGCCCCAGTGACGACGAAACCTTGTATGTCGACGGAAGCGATTCTCATGATGTGCGTCTTGTACAAGTAATAGCTGGCAACTGAATGACGATGAGCGCTAAGACGAGAGCGTCATTTCTCCCACTACCCCCACCAACGCAGAGGTCGCACGCGCCGCCTATGAGATATTTCTCATGACTTCGGTGAGGGGGAAGTATTTCATCAGACAATCGTGTATGATGATGCAATATACTCGGGTCTTTTTGAGAAAACCCATGCTGGCCTCGTTGTCGAGACTGGCGTCCACCGTCGGGGATTCCATTCGTTCTTCTTGTTTCCAGCAGTCTATGATGAAGAGGGTGCGGTCCTTGAATGATGAGTAGATCAGGAGGGCCGACTTATTCACCTTCTCCAAATGTATACATGGAAAGAACATGTTTGAAAAACGCCCTGTTTGCGCAAGACAATTGGTGGTGGCGAGGCTCTGGAGGTTGCCTCACAACTAACTCACCTCCTGCAGCGCGTTTTCTTCCATTGGAGTTAAAGACAGTATCTGTCTCTGGCAACTCGCACATCGAAGACGATGGTGCTCTTTTCTCATTGGAAGTCTACAGGTCGATCGTCCTGATCGAGGGCTAATACGGTAACGTTGGTGATTTTCCGTTGCGAAATCACCGACAGGTACAAGAGGTTCGAAGGTATATCGTTGATTGCGTATTCATGGTCCACTTGAATGGCGAATTCGTGTATGGTGTGAGCAGGCGTGTGACCGTCGAATGCTCCCCAAGTGATACTGCACTCAGAACGTATTGTCAATACTTTCATAATGTCGACAAGAAGATCCGACGAATTCAGTTGGTCGATAGGTAGGAATTAAAAAAAAAGCCCAAAATGTGTCCAATGTTTCTCTTCGAACGAAATATCAGAGTATTTGTTGTACATTTCAGCGTGTTATAATTGGGTTCAGCGAGAAGGCGGCATCCTGCTCTGCACCCCTCAGGTGTGAAATGTCCATCTTTTTCCGTATGAACGCCTCGATATCGGCAATTTCGCAACACTCGATGAAACTCGATGTTTTTGAATGTGCCCTCAAGTTCGTAGTAGAAGAACTTTGAACCTCTCTCGATGTTCGGAATAGAGTTGTACGAATGAAACGACCTCAACGCCAACTCGTACTCTTTGATCGGGATGAGCACGATAGGCGCTTGCGGCCTGAAGACGTGATTTCGACTGTTCACTCTCAACATATAAATAGCCAAAAAATATCAAATATACCTTTTTAGCCAAAAAATATCAAATAAACGTTCATTCGTGATACAATCTGAGACAAAATACACAGCGTGTCTCCATTCGAGGACCGCAAACGTAAGGCCATACGTGACGATTTTAGTACGGGTTGCAAGGCAGGTTTTGACGTACATCTTTAGGAAACCAAAGCCACGTTTCGATGGTAATGTTCCTCATCATCCGACGACCTGGTGTTCGGGTTGAATTTCCCGAAAAAAGCCCCAGCTGGACCCCTGAATGTGGAAGAAACAACAGCCGCTTCGATCCGCTCCTTGTTGCAAGAAGCGGCATGTCCCTCGCCGATGCCGCAACCACCGCAGGTGCGTTCTTTGGAGCAGTGCCTCCTTGAAGAACTACATTCGAATGTACCTTCACCCCCTTCTCATAGGGAAAATAAGTTGAAGTCAGTAAGTTATCTGAGGTAGACATTTTGCTGAAAATAGAGAATAGAAAATATGAATTTTACAAAACAAGAATAATCTGAAAAATACCACGCCAATCATAGGTTTGGATATGATGAATGAAAAATTACTAAATCACATTTCAATGCGTACATGAAATTACAACTTGAGTTTGAGAACAAAATGATATATATTCATGTCGAACTTTTTTCTAGAGTAGACATCTTACTGAAAATATAAAACGATCAACGTAATATATGAATATAACAATACAAGAATAAAGTGAAAAATACCATGCGAATCATAAGTTTGAATATGACGAATCAAAAATCAGATATTACCAAATCAAATTTAAGTGTGAGCATGAACATCATTGATGTCAGATATATGATAGAGATTTAGTAAACAAAAAAGAGAAGTACTCACACCAACTTGAGTATGAGAATGATCAAACAGTATAAAATATAACAATGTCGAACATTAGTCTGAATATGAAAATCGAAAAAGCAAAATGATAAATATTCATGCCAAACTCAAATTCTGAAAGCAGGAGACCAAACATAGAACAATGAACTTGAAACAGGTACTTACAAGGAGTCATAAATTTGTAAACTGGCAGGAACTCGGCTGAGGTATAAATCCGTAGACTGGCGCTCACACAATGGTCCGCAGGTACCCGGCACTGGAGTGAATGATTCCAACTCATTTGATGACCGAAAATCGAAAGGACAAAATAATAAATATTCATGTCGACAAATTCTCCAGAGTAGACCTGTTACTGAAAGTAGAAAACGTTAAACGAAATATATGAATTTGACAATACAAGAATGGAGTAGAAAATAGCACGCGAATCAAGAATAAGATATCAACAAATCAAATTCAAGTGCGAGCATGAACATTATTGATGTCAGATCATTGATAGAAATTTGGAATACGAAAAAGAGAAATACTCATACCAACATGAGTTTGAGAATGAGCAAACAATATAAAATATAACCATGTCAAACATATGTCTGAACATGAAAATCGGAGAAGCAAAATGATGAATAGTCATGCCAAACTCAAATAATGAAAGCAGAAAACCAAACAAAGAACAATTAATTCAAAACAGATACTTACATGGAGTTATAAGTCCGTGAACTGGCAGGTACTCGGCTGAGGTATAAATCCGTAGACTGGCGCTGGCACTAACACAATGGTTTGCAGGTACTCGACACTGGAGTGAGAGCTTCCAACTCAACTGATGCCCGAAGTCTAATGATTTGACTTCTGCTTTTCTGCTTTCTACCTTGTGGGAGTGAGTTGAACTAAACATCGTCCTTTTTTCCGAACCTCTGGGGGTACTCAATTGCGGGGTTGTTCGGGAGCGCCTGTCCGGCTTCGCCGGCCAGGCCCTCCCTCACAACGCCCGTCTCACCAGACAGGCTCCACTTGCCTCTCTAGGCATAGTCATTCGAACTTCCCTCTGATCCTCGGTACGAATTTTAGTTTTTTTTCATTCAGGTATTTTTTTCAATTTGGTTTGAACGTTTCTACTTATCATAACTGCTAAAATCGAATTATGTGGGACATATCCCAAATACAATAGTTCGTTATAGCTGAACGCAAAGCGTAGGATACTTTTGCGAGGTACTGAACTTGATTATCTACGACGTACGCTGTCAATACGGTTTTGAGGACTCTATGTGTCCTTTCAACAGGCTTTGATTGGGGGTGGTCATTTACAGTGTACTGAAGTCGGATATTATACTTATCCATGGTGTTTTTGAACGAAGTGCTTTTGAATTGTGACCCGTTATCAACAATTATTCTCCTGGGAGCACCATAAACAAGAATTACATGATCCTTCAACCATTTCAATATGTTGGTCGAAGTTACTGTCCTCATGGGGAAAAACAGGACGTATTTGCTGAGGCAATCCATAACGGACAATATATATGAAAATCCAGAAGAGGACCGAGGAAGTGGACGTACTAAGTCAATACTAACGAGCTCCCGCGGCCTTGAAACAGTCACTTGAGCAGAAAGCATCTGTCCAGCACTGAAGGTCTGTTCGGGCTTTGTTTTTATACAAATGAAACATCGCCTTATATACTTCGCCACATCAGCTCTCAGTTTGGGCCCATGAAATTTCTGTGAACCCTGCCTACAGTTTTCCATATTCCAAGGTGTACACATGTTGCAGAATTATGATAATTGTTAATTATATCACAACGTTTTCCACGAGGGACAACTATTCGCCATTCAATGTTCCTCATCAGGACGACAATGACAAACCACATTTCCTCCTCGCACAAGTCCATTACGCGGTGATGGAAGGGGGACTCCATTGAATGGCCGCAATTATTTATCTGGTATTGTTCGTTGTTATAGACAATGACGCAGTCCTCGAGATATCGCACAAGTTCTCTCATCGGCTTCAGAATGCCGAAGGAGCCATCGTTCATCTTCCTATAAGCTACCTGATGCATTCCAGGATTGTGGGAGACGTCCAAGTTGACGATAGAGCACTCCCGGCGTCGAAGACGCAGCGGAAATGCGCAATTTTCAACTGCTTGGTGTAATGACGCAGTTCGTGATGGAACAGCGCCCTATCGGTTAGCTTTATTGGGAATTTTCTTGTTTTCTTCTAGAATAGACCGTATCCCCCTTTAGCGTTCTTTCTCAGGTACAATCCTCTGCCATTGATGGCTCCCATGAACTTATTGTGACGATTTTTTCTAATCGAATTTGTTTTGGGATATTTTGACATCAAGGACCGTCTTGGCGATTCCTGCTGCGCCTCCACTCAGAGCGCCCAAACCGGCAAACAGCGGTATGAGAGGTAAGACTCCACCAGATTTTGAATTTCCTATGGGTGTGATTCTGGGACAAAAAAGAGAAGTACTCATACCAACATGAGTATGAGAAGGATCAAACAATATAAAATATAACAATGTCGAACATAAGTCTGAATATGAAAATCGAAAAAGCAAAATGATAAATATTCATGCCAAACTTGAATTTCGAAAGCAGAAGACCAAACATAGAACAATGAACTTAAAACAGGTACTTACAAGGAGTCATAAAATCGTGAACTGGCAGGTACTCGGCTGAGGTATAAATCCTTAGACTGGCGCTCACACAATGGTCCGCAGGTACTCGGCACTGGAGAGAATGATTCCAACTCAACTGATGACCGAAAATCGAAAGGACAAAATAATAAATATTCATGTCGAAAAATTCTCTGGAGTAGACCTGTTACTGAAAGTGGGAAACGTTAAACGAGATATATGAATTTAACAATACAAGAATGAAGTGGAAAATACCACGCGAATCATAAGTTTGAATATGATGAATCAAAAATAAGATATTAACAAATCAAATTCAAGTGCGAGCATGAACATTATTGATGTCAGATCATTGATAGAAATTTGGTAAACGAAAAAGAGAAATACTCATACCAACATGAGTTTGAGAATGAGCATCAATATAAAATATAACCATGTCAAACATATGTCTGAACATGAAAATCGGAGGAGCAAAATGATGAATAGTCATGCCGAACTCAAATAATGAAAGCAGGAAACCAAACAAAGAACAATTAATTCGAAACAGATACTTACATGGAGTTATAAGTCCGTGAACTGGCAGGTACTCGGCTGAGGTATGAATCCGTAGACTGGCACTAACACAATGGTTTGCAGGTACTCGACACTGGAGTGAGAGCTTCCAACTCAACTGATGACCGAAGTCTAATGATTTGACTTCTGCTTTTCTGACAATATGAAATGGTTCACTGAGTATATATCGGCTACGCGTGTGTGGCGCTACCTTGCGGGAGTGGGTTGGTAAATATCGTCCTTTTTTTCGATGGTTGGGGAGAGTAGAGGGGCCGCGTGAAGGGGGGCAGGAGCTGCGCCTCCCCCGACCCCTGAGGGTGCTCAATTGCGGGTTTGTTCGGGAGCGCCTGTTTGGCTTCGCCGGCCAGGCCCTCCCTCACAACGCCCACTTCACCAGGCAGGCTTCGCTTGCCTCTCTAAGCATAGTCATTCATTCATTCGAACTTTCCCCTGATCCTCGGTACGAATTTTAGTTTTTTTCTATTCAGGTATTTTTTTCAATTCGGTTTGAACGTTTCTGCTTGACATAACTGCTAAAATCGAATTATGTGGGACATATCCCAAATACAATAATTCGTTATAGCAAATATTGACTAATGTATATAAGTGTATAGCCACAAAATCCTCAGAGAATACAGATAGGGTTTCAAAATTAGGACGTGCTATGAGAGAGTTAACACCCATAACCCTTCTTATAGTTTTCCAATGAGTAACTAGTCGGATATCTTTTCCATTATCAACATTCTCCATGGTCTTACCGAATATAGAGTTTGTATTGTGTTTGAAATAATCCTTCTCGAATTTATTCGAAGCCTTATTACTCAACCCAGTATTCAGATCTATATACTTTCCCACTTTTCTGTGGGATTTCATTACCATCAAACCATTTCGGACTGCTCGCTTCAAGTTTCGATAATGGACAATTATTCCTTTCATCATTCAAATTCGAAATGAGTTTTGGTATTTTGGAATTTGAATTAGGTGGTACGACACTGATACTGAGTGGAGATCGTGCAATTCTACAGGATAGTGCATATCTACTTCCAAAATGTATCCTGCGGAACTATCATCAGGAATACTATTGATATCTAATTGACTAATTTCATATGGAGTGAGCCATGTCAATCTCCCTGATGGCAGTGATTACGACATGCTATAACCATAGCGGCTTATTGCACCCAAATACACAATGGAGGAAGAAGGTTATGATCGGAAAGAAATTGATTATTTGCAATGTGTCTTCTCTCAGAACATTGACTAACACTACCACGTATACCCTTTTGGAAAAAGTGTACCATATCGATATCGGTTAATAACTCTAACTTTACACCTTTTATATTTCGAAATCGCATCCCAAGACAGACCTGGGGAAGTGAAATAATGATCAGGGTCTAATTCATATGTTTTCAAACTCATGTTTCTGAAGTTCTCAAATATGTCACACAACAACAAAACATCACATTTCGAATATGTCGCATTATTCACCTGAATTTCGGCAATCGAACATATTCCAAACCTCATTTGCCCGATCATATCAGAATTATGCTTTCCACTCAATTTTTCACAAAATTCTGCCTTAGAAGGTAAACATGGATGATTCAATTTATCTAGAGAATCAATTGAACTATATGGAAAAACACCTTTCTGTCGCATGAGATTGAATTTTTCTACTTTCTGAAAATGCTTTCTCATCTCCACAAAATGTTCATCATCTAAATTATCGCCTAACTCTTGCAGAGAAGCAGCGAAGAATTCAAAACTATCGATGAATCTCAATTTCGGAAATATTTTCCTCATATAACCATCTCGTTCAGACTTATTCTCCATGCATATATGTTTCGTGAAAGATATATAGTTTTCTTTAGTTTGTGCGATAACGTCAACCATGTCTTTGTTACAACACAACTCTTTCATAAATAAATGACAGCCATAACCACTAAGATTACGGAATATTATTGGAACAATATCAGGTAACTTGAAATTGAGATTACATGTTGAATGCGCTGCTTCATTTCTCTTTTTGCCTGTTAGATGGCAGTGGTCAGTACTTTAACATCACCATCCTCAAATAGTTTTTCACGAATTCCACATGTGGTGGCAATATCGAAGTCATGCTCTTCTTCAATAGTCAAAGGAGTCATGGGGATGACATTCTTCAAATATTTATGATATTTATCAGTGAGATCAGCCCCCAAGTTTGTAACAAAAATTCTACCGGCCTCTACACATCTGTATAATACATACCAATTTTGAAATGGAATCATCTGAAGAACACTTCATAAGATACGGGAAAGCATATGGCTCATGTACGTGAGTCCGCTGATGACGATGCAAGTTGTCACTCCTAGTGAATTTTTTACCGCAATCACTGCACGAATACATTGTTGTCTTCAATAACTCAATCACTCCCAATAAGCGAAAACACAAACACATACGCTGAATGATCGTAGTGAAAGTAATAACAATAATAATAATAATAATAATAATAATAATAATAATAATAATAATAATGATAATAATAATAATAATTACGCTCCAGGGGATATTGAGTCCGTAGTGGAGAATGAAAGGTGTCGAATTTTTTGGAACTTTTCATTCCCCACCCTCAGGCAAATACAGGCCAATAAGCCTGATATAGTCCTCTTCGACCACCGAAGTAAGACGATATTCGTTATTGAGTTTTCGGCCCCTGCCGAAACGAATATCGTCCGAAAAGAGGAGGAAAAACGGACAAAGTACCAGGACTTACTTTACGAACTCCGCAGGCTCCACCCGGACTATTCTGTCAAGTTAGTGGTTCTGATTATAGGTGTTCTCGGTGGTTCCAGACCAACGCTACTCTCGGAGCTCAAGATCATACCGGCATGCCGTAATGCGGCAGAGATCTTGGCCGGCCGCATGCAGAAGGCCGTTATTCTCGGTTCGTTGCGTCTGCTCAGGTCTCACGATTCTCGGAGCCAGTGACCACTTACCCCGCGGTGCGGGGAGTGGTCATTGGTTAATTTTACTAGCGCGTTCGCCCACTGGGTCGGAGCAGTGGGGAGTACGGACCCGACTAGATTTGTTTAAACGGAAAATAATAATAATAATAATAATAATAATAATAATAATAATAATAATAATAATAATAATAATAAAGGGCAAGGTGGAGGGGCCCAAACCGATAGACACAAGCAGGGGAGACTAAACAACATCTGAACAGTCTCTGGTGAGTAGCGCCACCACTTTCCTGAGCTTGGGATGCAAAATCGGACCGGCAGCTAATGCGCATCCGGGAGAGAAAAGCTTTTTCTCTCTGGTGCCGGCCGTGGGCCTGCTGGGCTAACCACCTTGCAGGCCCTCAACTCTGGTTCCTGTCACTAGAGGACAGGGCCCCCACAACCGACCCCATTCGGATAGGGGTCAAGGGCAAGGTGGAGGGGCCCAAACCGATAGACAGCCCAATGACGACTCTGGCAATGGACATGGACAACGTTTTGAGTGGACCGACGGACTGAGAGACGACCTGATGCGGTGCTACGAAAGAATGCATGCACTGTGGTGCGTGGCACACCCGGAGCATGCCGCCTTTTCTGCCCAAAATCTCAGGGATTATGTATCCCATCTTCGTGGCCGTGGCTATGTGCGTGCCCCACCGAGGCCGGTTGAGCAGGCGGTAGAAATACCGCCAGTGCGATTGGTGGAGGAGAGGGTGCGCCTGGAAGCACCGAGAACCCACAACATCGGGACCCGGAGGATGCTTCACAGAGTGAAGCCCCTCAGGCCAGAACAACTGGCCCTAGTGGATGCAGAGGTTCGTAGTGCGCTTACAGAAGAGGCCGACATCTGGCAGATCAACTGTGCCGTGTATGACGCAGTTCAGGCTCTTTCTGGGAGAGAGGGAGGTGACAGATCCTTCGACCCCTCTAGGAAGCATGAGCCGCGCATACACAAGATGGAGGCTAAGATCAAGTCGGCGAGACAACACGCGTCTCGTATCCAATGTGTGATGGACTACTTAGCGGCTAATAGACCATTTACGCACGCAGTGCGGCAAATCGCTGCAAAACTGCGGAGATCCCATCACACATTGAATCGAGGAGTGCTGCTCACCATCAAGCAGCATTGCCTTGAGAGGATACGAATGCTGGTGACTGCAAAAAAGTCACTAGTGAGGCGGGCGAGGGCTTTCTCAGAGAACAAACAGTTCCGCGAGAAACCCTCTCGCCTATTCCAATTGCCTCCGCGTGTTGTGGATAATCCGCCGGCCGCTGATCGGGTGGAATCCTTCTGGAAAGGTATCTACGAGCATCCGCAACCACTCAACCGAGACACTCCAGCCCTGACGCAGTTTGAAGCTTTCTCTAGGAGGCTTCAACAGCCTGAGCCCGAAATACTGCGTCAACCGATAACCACGGATGAAGTTCGGAGAGCCCTTGAGGGTTCGAAGAACTTTGCTGCTCCAGGCCCTGATGGCCTCAATAACTATTGGTGGAAAAAGTTACCGAGCACCCACCACCATTTGGCCAGAATATTCAGTTCTTGGCTGAACGGAGAGCAGCTGATTCCGGAATGGTTTGTCGAGGGGCGAACCGTGCTAATCCCGAAGAACGGAGATTTGTCGGATCCTAAGAATTACAGACCGATAGCATGCTTGAATACGTGTTACAAGATGTTTACACGCATCTTGTATATGCGTACTCTCCAAGCAGTTGACCCGGTGTTCGAACGGATATATGAGCAAAAAGGGTCGAAGAGGGGTTCCGCGGGCTGTAAGGAGAACCTGCTGATCGATAGATGTATCACGCAGGACTCCGTGCAGTATAAGCGGAATCTTTCTATGGCCTGGATCGACTATCGCAAGGCATTCGATACAACATCACATGAGTTGTTGTTGTACTTACTCGAGTGCCTTGCGGTACCCGATCAAATAGTGAGATGCATCGAACAACTGATGCCGCTCTGGAGGACCCGCTTCACCATAACATCAGGTGAAAGCAGGATCCAAACAGAGCCGGTCATCATAAGAAGAGGTGTTTTTCAGGGAGATTCCCTCAGCCCTCTTCTCTTCTGCATCTCACTAATGCCATTGTCCGTTGCGCTCAGGAAAACCCGGGGATATAACTGCGGCACCCCTGGAAACCGGAGGCATAAGGTCACCCATCTTTTCTATATGGATGACCTTAAGCTCTATGCTTCTGGAGAAAGGGATCTACAGCAGTCCCTCAGGGTGGTGCAGGAGTTCACGCATGCTGTCGGTATGGAATTCGGGATCGACAAATGTGCACTGGTTCATCTCAAAAGAGGACGATGCGAGGATTTCGCTGAGGATGCCCAACTCGTAGACGGAAGCATTCTACATCATTTGAATGCCGGAGAGACATACACCTATTTGGGTGTGGAACAACGCCACACCCAAGAGGTGGACTCGGTGAAAAATGCTCTCCGTGGCAAGTATAGGCAGAAACTACGGCAGATCTGGTCCTCAGAGCTGTCGGGCAAGAACAAAGTTTCTGCCACCAACATGCTTGCCATTCCGATTCTACTCTACTCCTTCGGAGTAGTCAAGTGGACTCAGGAAGAGTTGCGGCAACTTGACGTGAAGACTCGCAAAATGATGCATATGCACAGAAGCATGCATCCCAAATCGTCCGTTCCACGGTTATATCTCCTCCGACAACAAGGGGGCCGTGGACTTTTGAGTTTGGAGTGTCTCCACAACAGAATGGTGCTGGATGGAGCCTGTAGAGTCATCAGGAGTTCGGATCCCCTAAACTGCATGGTCCGAGATCATGAACATGCAGGAATCGGAGCCTTTTTATTCAAGGCAGCAAGGCGCGCTGCTGATGAACTTGATATAGTCTTCGACACCGAGCAGGTAAACCAACTCTCTGTCACCGAGTTGGAGCCCGCTCGGAGAAAAGCTCACATCAAGGCTGCAGAGAATGCTAAAATGCTGCAGCTGCATACAGACAAGCCCATGCATGGAGTCTTCTTTAAGAACATCGAGGACCATGGCTTGTCTGTTAAGCTGACATTTGCCTTCCTCAGGTCAGGTGAGCTGAAGTCGGAGACTGAAGGGTTTATCATGGCGTGCCAAGACGGTGTCTTCAACACCCTAGTCTACCGGAGCCGCGTGATGGGTATAGAGGTCCCTGATACTAGATGCAGGGCCTGCCGACAGGCGCCCGAGACTTTGATGCATTTGCTGTCATCTTGTGCAGTTTATGCGGTCTCGGCCTATATCCATCGCCATAACGCGGCCCTACGAGTGCTGTACTATTTTCTTCGGCACTCGTATGAAATAGACAGGACACCGGTGCTGCCTTACGCTCCAGGGGATATTGAGTCCGTAGTGGAGAATGAAAGGTGTCGAATTTTTTGGAACTTTTCATTCCCCACCCTCAGGCAAATACAGGCCAATAAGCCTGATATAGTCCTCTTCGACCACCGAAGTAAGACGATATTCGTTATTGAGTTTTCGGCCCCTGCCGAAACGAATATCGTCCGAAAAGAGGAGGAAAAACGGACAAAGTACCAGGACTTACTTTACGAACTCCGCAGGCTCCACCCGGACTATTCTGTCAAGTTAGTGGTTCTGATTATAGGTGTTCTCGGTGGTTCCAGACCAACGCTACTCTCGGAGCTCAAGATCATACCGGCATGCCGTAATGCGGCAGAGAACTTGGCCGGCCGCATGCAGAAGGCCGTTATTCTCGGTTCGTTGCGTCTGCTCAGGACTCACGATTCTCGGAGCCAGTGACCACTTACCCCGCGGTGCGGGGAGTGGTCATTGGTTAATTTTACTAGCGCGTTCGCCCACTGGGTCGGAGCAGTGGGGAGTACGGACCCGACTAGATTTGTTTAGACGACAGATAATAATAATAATAATAATAATAATAATAATAATAATAAAGGGCAAGGTGGAGGGGCCCAAACCGATAGACAGCCCAATGACGACTCTGGCAATGGACATGGACAACGTTTTGAGTGGACCGACGGACTGAGAGACGACCTGATGCGGTGCTACGAGAGTAGTGAGCCCGCCCGAAGGGGATACATGGCAAGAATGCATGCACTGTGGTGCGTGGCACACCCGGAGCATGCCGCCTTTTCCGCCCAAAATCTCAGGGATTATGTATCCCATCTTCGTGGCCGTGGCTATGTGCGTGCCCCACCGAGGCCGGTTGAGCAGGCGGTAGAAATACCGCCAGTGCGATTGGTGGAGGAGAGGGTGCGCCTGGAAGCACCGAGAACCCACAACATCGGGACCCGGAGGATGCTTCACAGAGTGAAGCCCCTCAGGCCAGAACAACTGGCCCTAGTGGATGCAGAGGTTCGTAGTGCGCTTACAGAAGAGGCCGACATCTGGCAGATCAACTGTGCCGTGTATGACGCAGTTCAGGCTCTTTCTGGGAGAGAGGGAGGTGACAGATCCTTCGACCCCTCTAGGAAGCATGAACAGCGCATACACAAGATGGAGGCTAAGATCAAGTCGGCGAGACAACACGCGTCTCGTATCCAATGTGTGATGGACTACTTAGCGGCTAATAGACCATTTACGCACGCAGTGCGGCAAATCGCTGCAAAACTGCGGAGATCCCATCACACATTGAATCGAGGAGTGCTGCTCACCATCAAGCAGCATTGCCTTGAGAGGATACGAATGCTGGTGACTGCAAAAAAGTCACTAGTGAGGCGGGCGAGGGCTTTCTCAGAGAACAAACAGTTCCGCGAGAAACCCTCTCGCCTATTCCAATTGCCTCCGCGTGTTGTGGATAATCCGCCGGCCGCTGATCGGGTGGAATCCTTCTGGAAAGGTATCTACGAGCATCCGCAACCACTCAACCGAGACACTCCAGCCCTGACGCAGTTTGAAGCTTTCTCTAGGAGGCTTCAACAGCCTGAGCCCGAAATACTGCGTCAACCGATAACCACGGATGAAGTTCGGAGAGCCCTTGAGGGTTCGAAGAACTTTGCTGCTCCAGGCCCTGATGGCCTCAATAACTATTGGTGGAAAAAGTTACCGAGCACCCACCACCATTTGGCCAGAATATTCAGTTCTTGGCTGAACGGAGAGCAGCTGATTCCGGAATGGTTTGTCGAGGGGCGAACCGTGCTAATCCCGAAGAACGGAGATTTGTCGGATCCTAAGAATTACAGACCGATAGCATGCTTGAATACGTGTTACAAGATGTTTACACGCATCTTGTATATGCGTACTCTCCAAGCAGTTGACCCGGTGTTCGAACGGATATATGAGCAAAAAGGGTCGAAGAGGGGTTCCGCGGGCTGTAAGGAGAACCTGCTGATCGATAGATGTATCACGCAGGACTCCGTGCAGTATAAGCGGAATCTTTCTATGGCCTGGATCGACTATCGCAAGGCATTCGATACAACATCACATGAGTTGTTGTTGTACTTACTCGAGTGCCTTGCGGTACCCGATCAAATAGTGAGATGCATCGAACAACTGATGCCGCTCTGGAGGACCCGCTTCACCATAACATCAGGTGAAAGCAGGATCCAAACAGAGCCGGTCATCATAAGAAGAGGTGTTTTTCAGGGAGATTCCCTCAGCCCTCTTCTCTTCTGCATCTCACTAATGCCATTGTCCGTTGCGCTCAGGAAAACCCGGGGATATAACTGCGGCACCCCTGGAAACCGGAGGCATAAGGTCACCCATCTTTTCTATATGGATGACCTTAAGCTCTATGCTTCTGGAGAAAGGGATCTACAGCAGTCCCTCAGGGTGGTGCAGGAGTTCACGCATGCTGTCGGTATGGAATTCGGGATCGACAAATGTGCACTGGTTCATCTCAAAAGAGGACGATGCGAGGATTTCGCTGAGGATGCCCAACTCGTAGACGGAAGCATTCTACATCATTTGAATGCCGGAGAGACATACACCTATTTGGGTGTGGAACAACGCCACACCCAAGAGGTGGACTCGGTGAAAAATGCTCTCCGTGGCAAGTATAGGCAGAAACTACGGCAGATCTGGTCCTCAGAGCTGTCGGGCAAGAACAAAGTTTCTGCCACCAACATGCTTGCCATTCCGATTCTACTCTATTCCTTCGGAGTAGTCAAGTGGACTCAGGAAGAGTTGCGGCAACTTGACGTGAAGACTCGCAAAATGATGCATATGCACAGAAGCATGCATCCCAAATCGTCCGTTCCACGGTTATATCTCCTCCGACAACAAGGGGGCCGTGGACTTTTGAGTTTGGAGTGTCTCCACAACAGAATGGTGCTGGATGGAGCCTGTAGAGTCATCAGGAGTTCGGATCCCCTAAACTGCATGGTCCGAGATCATGAACATGCAGGAATCGGAGCCTTTTTATTCAAGGCAGCAAGGCGCGCTGCTGATGAACTTGATATAGTCTTCGACACCGAGCAGGTAAACCAACTCTCTGTCACCGAGTTGGAGCCCGCTCGGAGAAAAGCTCACATCAAGGCTGCAGAGAATGCTAAAATGCTGCAGCTGCATACAGACAAGCCCATGCATGGAGTCTTCTTTAAGAACATCGAGGACCATGGCTTGTCTGTTAAGCTGACATTTGCCTTCCTCAGGTCAGGTGAGCTGAAGTCGGAGACTGAAGGGTTTATCATGGCGTGCCAAGACGGTGTCTTCAACACCCTAGTCTACCGGAGCCGCGTGATGGGTATAGAGGTCCCTGATACTAGATGCAGGGCCTGCCGACAGGCGCCCGAAACTTTGATGCATTTGCTGTCATCTTGTGCAGTTTATGCGGTCTCGGCCTATATCCATCGCCATAACGCGGCATTACGAGTGCTGTACTATTTTCTTCGGCACTCGTATGAAATAGACAGGACACCGGTGCTGCCTTACGCTCCAGGGGATATTGAGTCCGTTGTGGAAAATGAAAGGTGCCGAATTTTCTGGAACTTTTCATTTCCCACCCTCAGGCAAATACAGGCCAATAAGCCTGATATAGTCCTCTTCGACCACCGAAGTAAGACGATATTCGTTATTGAGTTTTCGGCCCCTGCCGAAACGAATATCGTCCGAAAAGAGGAGGAAAAACGGACAAAGTACCAGGATTTACTTTACGAACTCCGCAGGCTCCACCCAGACTATTCTGTCAAGTTAGTGGTTCTGATTATAGGTGTTCTCGGTGGTTCCAGATCAACGCTACTCTCGGAGCTCAAGATCATACCGGCATGCCGTAATGCGGCAGAGATCTTGGCCGGCCGCATGCAGAAGGCCGTTATTCTCGGTTCGTTGCGTCTGCTCAGGACTCACGATTCTCGGAGCCAGTGACCACTTACCCCGCGGTGCGGGGAGTGGTCATTGGTTGATTATACTAGCGCGTCCGCCCACTGGGTCGGAGCAGTGGGGAGTACGGACCCGACTAGGCTTGTTTAGACGACAAATACATAATAATAATAATAGTATAAATAATAATAAATAGGCAGGGGAGACGACACAACATCTGAACAGTCTCTGGTGAGTAGCGCCACCACTTTCCTGAGCTTAGGATGCAAAATCGGACCGGCAGCTAATGCGCATCCGGGAGAGAAAAGCTTTTTCTCTCTGGTGCCGGCCGTGGGCCTGCTGGGCTAACCACCTTGCAGGCCCTCAACTCTGGTTCCTGTCACTAGAGGACAGGGCCCCCACAACCGACCCCATTCGGATAGGGGTCAAGGGCAAGGTGGAGGGGCCCAAACCGATGGACAGCCCAATGACGACTCTGGCAATGGACATGGACAACGTTTTGAGTGGACCGACGGACTGAGAGACGACCTGATGCGGTGCTACGAGAGTAGTGAGCCCGCCCGAAGGGGATACATGGCGAGAATGCATGCTCTGTGGTGCGTGGCACACCCGGAGCATGCCGCCTTTTCCGCCCAAAATCTCAGGGATTATGTATCCCATCTTCGTGGCCGTGGCTATGTACGTGCCCCACCGAGGCCAGTTGAGCAGGCGGTAGAAATACCGCCAGTGCGATTGGTGGAGGAGAGGGTGCGCCTGGAAGCACCGAGAACCCACAACATCGGGACCCGGAGGATGCTTCACAGAGTGAAGCCCCTCAGGCCAGAACAACTGGCCCGAGTGGATGCAGAGGTTCGTAGTGCGCTTACAGAAGAGGCCGACATCTGGCAGATCAACTGTGCCGTGTATGACGCAGTTCAGGCTCTTTCTGGGAGAGAGGGAGGTGACAGATCCTTCGACCCCTCTAGGAAGCATGAACAGCGCATACACAAGATGGAGGCTAAGATCAAGTCGGCGAGACAACACGCGTCTCGTATCCAATGTGTGATGGACTACTTAGCGGCTAATAGACCATTTACGCACGCAGTGCGGCAAATCGCTGCAAAACTGCGGAGATCCCATCATACATTGAACCGAGGAGTGCTGCTCACCATCAAGCAGCATTGCCTCGAGAGGATACGAATGCTGGTGACTGCAAAAAAGTCACTAGTGAGGCGGGCGAGGGCTTTCTCAGAGAACAAACAGTTCCGCGAGAAACCCTCTCGCCTATTCCAATCGCCTCCGCGTGTTGTGGATAATCCGCCGGCCGCTGATCGGGTGGAATCCTTCTGGAAAAGTATCTACGAGCATCCGCAACCACTCAACCGAGACACTCCAGCCCTGACGCAGTTTGAAGCTTTCTGTAGAAGGCTTCAACAGCCTGAGCCCGAAATACTGCGTCAACCGATAACCACGGATGAAGTTCGGAAAGCTCTTGAGGGTTCGAAGAACTTTGCTGCTCCAGGCCCTGATGGCCTCAATAACTATTGGTGGAAAAAGTTATCGAGCACTCACCACCATTTGGCCAGAATATTCAGTTCTTGGCTGAATGGAGAGCAGCTGATTCCGGAATGGTTTGTCGAGGGGCGAACCGTGCTAATCCCGAAGAACGGAGATTTGTCGGATCCTAAGAATTACAGACCGATAGCATGCTTGAATACGTGTTACAAGATGTTTACACGCATCTTGTATATGCGTACTCTCCAAGCAGTTGACCCGGTGTTCGAACGGATATATGAGCAAAAAGGGTCGAAGAGGGGTTCCGCGGGCTGTAAGGAGAACCTGCTGATTGATAGATGTATCACGCAGGACTCCGTGCAGTATAAGCGGAATCTTTCTATGGCCTGGATCGACTATCGCAAGGCATTCGATACAACATCACATGAGTTGTTGTTGTACTTACTCGAGTGCCTTGCGGTACCCGATCAAATAGTGAGATGCATCGAACAACTGATGCCGCTCTGGAGGACCCGCTTCACCATAACATCAGGTGAAAGCAGGATCCAAACAGAGCCAGTCATCATAAGAAGAGGTGTTTTTCAGGGAGATTCCCTCAGCCCTCTTCTCTTCTGCATCTCACTAATGCCATTGTCCGTTGCACTCAGGAAATCCCGGGGATATAACTGCGGCACCCCTGGAAACCGGAGGCATAAGGTCACCCATCTTTTCTATATGGATGACCTTAAGCTCTATGCTTCTGGAGAAAGGGATCTACAGCAGTCCCTCAGGGTGGTGCAGGAGTTCACGCATGCTGTCGGTATGGAATTCGGGATCGACAAATGTGCACTGGTTCATCTCAAAAGAGGACGATGCGAGGATTTCGCTGAGGATGCCCAACTCGTAGACGGAAGCATTCTACATCATTTGAATGCCGGAGAGACATACACCTATTTGGGTGTGGAACAACGCCACACCCAAGAGGTGGACTCGGTGAAAAATGCTCTCCGTGGCAAGTATAGGCAGAAACTACGGCAGATCTGGTCCTCAGAGCTGTCGGGCAAGAACAAAGTTTCTGCCACCAACATGCTTGCCATTCCGATTCTACTCTACTCCTTCGGAGTAGTCAAGTGGACTCAGGAAGAGTTGCGGCAACTTGACGTGAAGACTCGCAAAATGATGCATATGCACAGAAGCATGCATCCCAAATCGTCCGTTCCACGGTTATATCTCCTCCGACAACAAGGGGGCCGTGGACTTTTGAGTTTGGAGTGTCTCCACAACAGAATGGTGCTGGATGGAGCCTGTAGAGTCATCAGGAGTTCGGATCCCCTAAACTGCATGGTCCGAGATCATGAACATGCAGGAATCGGAGCCTTTTTATTCAAGGCAGCAAGGCGCGCTGCTGATGAACTTGATATAGTCTTCGACACCGAGCGGGTAAACCAACTCTCTGTCACCGAGTTGGAGCCCGCTCGGAGAAAAGCTCACATCAAGGCTGCAGAGAATGCTAAAATGCTGCAGCTGCATACAGACAAGCCCATGCATGGAGTCTTCTTTAAGAACATCGAGGACCATGGCTTGTCTGTTAAGCTGACATTTGCCTTCCTCAGGTCAGGTGAGCTGAAGTCGGAGACTGAAGGGTTTATCATGGCGTGCCAAGACGGTGTCTTCAACACCCTAGTCTACCGGAGCCGCGTGATGGGTATAGAGGTCCCTGATACTAGATGCAGGGCCTGCCGACAGGCGCCCGAGACTTTGATGCATTTGCTGTCATCT
Source organism: Zygogramma bicolorata (assembly GCA_032362365.1). NCBI lineage: Eukaryota > Metazoa > Arthropoda > Insecta > Coleoptera > Chrysomelidae > Zygogramma > Zygogramma bicolorata. The sequence goes on along the minus strand of JAVJAQ010004813.1, from coordinate 972,378 downwards.
TGTGCAGTTTATGCGGTCTCGGCCTATATCCATCGCCATAACGCGGCCTTACGAGTGCTGTACTATTTTCTTCGGCACTCGTATGAAATAGACAGGACACCGGTGCTGCCTTACGCTCCAGGGGATATTGAGTCCGTAGTGGAGAATGAAAGGTGTCGAATTTTTTGGAACTTTTCATTCCCCACCCTCAGGCAAATACAGGCCAATAAGCCTGATATAGTCCTCTTCGACCACCGAAGTAAGACGATATTCGTTATTGAGTTTTCGGCCCCTGCCGAAACGAATATCGTCCGAAAAGAGGAGGAAAAACAGACAAAGTACCAGGACTTACTTTACGAACTCCGCAGGCTCCACCCGGACTATTCTGTCAAGTTAGTGGTTCTGATTATAGGTGTTCTCGGTGGTTCCAGATCAACGCTACTCTCGGAGCTCAAGATCATACCGGCATGCCGTAATGCGGCAGAGATCTTGGCCGGCCGCATGCAGAAGGCCGTTATTCTCGGTTCGTTGCGTCTGCTCAGGACTCACGATTCTCGGAGCCAGTGACCACTTACCCCGCGGTGCGGGGAGTGGTCATTGGTTAATTTTACTAGCGCGTTCGCCCACTGGGTCGGAGCAGTGGGGAGTACGGACCCGACTAGATTTGTTTAGACGACAGATAATAATAATAATAATAATAATAATAATAATAATAACGCGGCCATACGAGTGCTGTACTATTTTCTTCGGCACTCGTATGAAATAGACAGGACACCGGTGCTGCCTTACGCTCCAGGGGATATTGAGTCCGTTGTGGAAAATGTAAGGTGCCGAATTTTTTGGAACTTTTCATTTTCCACCCTCAGGCAAATACAGGCCAATAAGCCTGATATAGTCCTCTTCGACCACCGAAGTAAGACGATATTCGTTATTGAGTTTTCGGCCCTTGCCGAAACGAATATCGTCCGAAAAGAGGAGGAAAAACGGAAAAAGTACCAGGATTTACTTTACGAACTCCGCAGGCTCCACCCAGACTATTCTGTCAAGTTAGTGGTTCTGATTATAGGTGTTCTCGGTGGTTCCAGACCAACGCTACTCTCGGAGCTCAAGATCATACCGGCATGCCGTGATGCGGCAGAGATCTTGGCCGGCCGCATGCAGAAGGCCGTTATTCTCGGTTCGTTGCGTCTGCTCAGGACTCACGATTCTCGGAGCCAGTGGCCACTTACCTCGCGGTGCGGGGAGTGGTCATTGGTTAATTATACTAGCGCTTCCGCCCACTGGGTCGGAGCAGTGGGGAGTACGGACCCGACTAGACTTGTTTAGATGACAATAATAATAATAATAATAATAATAATAATAATAACGGCCGCATGCAGAAGGCCGTTATTCTCGGTTCGTTGCGTCTGCTCAGGACTCACGATTCTTGGAGCCAGTGACCACTTACCTCGCGGTGCGGGGAGTGGTCATTGGTTAATTATACTAGCGCGTCCGCCCACTGGGTCGGAGCAGTGGGGAGTACGGACCCGACTAGGCTTGTTTAGACGACAAATACAAATAAAAATAATAATAATAATAATAATAATAATAATAATCTTTATTTGTAAAAAACAATCAAATACAGACATGAACAACCTGTAAAGGGTGTTTGAAACAAACGGGCATCAACACACAAGTGAAACAATTACACAAACAGTTATCAATATTCTTCTAAAAATTGTAATTTTGTAGGTATAAGGAATATGCACACATATAACCATTTAGTACAAACAGGTAACGACCAATATGAAAATCATTCGAGTTGTGACTCTAAATAATCATTTATGGAGTATGGCTCTAAATTTATCAATAATTTCCAAATTTCCTGCTTGAAAACATTCGGAGAAGAGACCGATTTAATTCTTACTGGCAACTGGTTGAAGGATTTTAGAGAAGTATATAAAGCATTTCTTTCTGTCACAGTCAGTCTATGCAGTGGATAATCGTAGTTTATGTTTCTGGTATTATATATGTTTTGAGGTGAATACTCTGAAAAAAACTGTTTATTTTTAGCAAAGAATAAGATGGATTCTTATATACTGCACTAACTGTTAGTATTTTTGCAGAACGGAACTTACCTCTACACGATTCCCTATGCTTCATATTGTATATTATTCTTAACATTCCCTTTTGAATAGTGAATAAGTGCTCTACGCAACTACTGCTGCCATATCTGAAACATGATTCGAAGTTTGCATGGTACACTACTTTGAGACTAAATTGATTTAAGTATTTGGATAGTTTTTTCATCGCATAGCTCACTTTCCTCAATTTGTTTGCTACTTCGTTAACATGGATATTCCAATTCAGGTAACGGTCTATATCTATCCCTAAAATGTTGTGCTAGGAGCAATTTCTATACTTTGCTCGTTCAATGTAATGTAACCAGGCACCTCGTAACCGCAATTTTCAGTTGTGAAAAGAACTACATTCGTTTTTTCTTCATTAACGAATTGTTTGTTCTCTGAGAACCAGTTATTTATTTTTTTGAAAACAAAATCAGAATGCAGTAACAGAGATGTTAACTCTTTCTCCTCAATCATGATGTTAGTATCATCAGCATAGTTAACCAATTTACAATCAGAAAGGTCTTTCAGGGTATCGAACATATCATTCAGATATACTATAAATAAAATAGGGCCAGTAATGCTACCCTGGGGCACACCCATTTTGATTTTAGATAGTTGTGATGTTGAATAGAGACTTATTGTTTTCTATTGAAAAGATATGATTTGAACCACTCTAAAGGCTTGCCTCTTACTCCATATGCCTCAAGTTTGTCCAGTAAGATTTTATGATCTAGGCAATCATACGCTTTTGAAAGATCTAGAAACAGACCTATTGCTACATTTTTGTTCTCTAAAGCATTTAGTATATACTGAACAAATTGGAATACAGCTGTTGTCGTTGATTTTCCTTTTTCATACCCATGCTGGGAATTACTCAATAAGTCACTCGTTACTAAGAAATTCATGAGGCGGTTACACATTGCTGTTTCAAATAATTTTGAGAAAGTATCCAGGACTCTCGTTTTATATGTATTCACCACTCCCCCTACCCCAAGAATGGATTGATGATCAACTACAGAATTATGTACGATGCTTGTCTTGAGAAGATCCAACAAGTTCAATGTCACTCACGGGCGATGCTAACAGGACGCCATCTACACCATGCGCATTCGATATTGAAGGAGATTAAATGTTATTCATATATCAATTCATTCGACAAGGTGTCACGCCTTTACTTCTCGAAAGTTATTCACTTCGAATTCAGTATACTGATACTCGTTATCCCACAACTTGGCGTGAAGGTAAATAGAATAACTTTATTGGTCCTCAAAACATTAGTTTCACAGCGAGAGTTTGGGCCTGAACAGAAAATAAATACATTTGGTTGGGGAGAAATATGAAATTTGAACCAATTTATAATGAACAGCAAAACAAAACAAAAATTATATTTACAACTATTCATTCATAATGAATGATCTCACTTGCAGAATATTACGAATGTAATTGTAAATACGCTTAGCTGCATCAGAATTAACACTTTCTGATGTACTGATGAAGTTTTCAGGATTGTCAACGGTTCTACAATTGGGTTTTATGGCAGTATATATCGGACATTCAAAAATTAAATGGTAAATATTCTCATTTTCATAACGGTTACACAGATTTGATTAGGATCTATCATGTAGGACAGTCCATCGAGAGTAAATTTCAGTCTAGAATTGTTACACATACGTAACTGAGCAATAGTACGGGTGACCTGTATGGGGAGTTTCAAATTCAAGTAACTACTTGGTTTTTTAGAAACACGGAGATGCCTATAAAATGGTAAAAAAGATGAACGGGTCATGAGAGATACGTCTGCTTCATGGAGTTTAGAATGATATTTTTTAAGCAGAATTTTTCCGTTCATTCTCAGTGAAGTGGAATTCAGGGTGTCCCATATATTACTAGAGTTTATGGATGAGAAAAAAGATTTAAATTGTGAGGCCCAGTTAAATTCATCCTCACATAGACCAATTAATCGCAATTGCCTCTCAAAGCATATTTCAGGATATCGACTGTCATCCATAGCAAGTACCTTGTGGAGCCAATTCAGAGACATTTTAAAGACATTATATGCCAACTTTACACAATCAGGTGTATTGTTCGGGACGAGCAATACTCTTTTCGGAAATGAAATTTGGACTCGCTCCAGTATATCCAAATATCGGAGGCTCCACACACCAATACAGTTGAGCAAGGTGCTGAGAGCTGAAGCTTCAAATAATTTCATTCTTGGATGCCATGTATCGAGTTTGGTTTTTGACATTATTGGTAGTATTGCTCCGATTGCCTGTTTCGCCTTATCAGTTGCTGTATTTGACATTTCTCTGAACAAACCGGAGGAAGTGAATAGTATACCTTGGTTGACGTAATTGTTTGTGAAGGGAACCTCTTTACCCTTGAAAGAGAATCTGAATTCAGATGTGGCCCGACCTCTGGAGACTGACATGATTTTCGTCTTGTTAACATTCACTGATAATTGTTTGAGAGTGGTATAGTTTTCCAGAATTTTCAGTTTCCTAGCAACAGTCGTTTCTTTCGTCGATACTTACACCCTGAGCACCGTTAGCGGAGAAATATTTTTCAATATCGGAAATAAACAGTGCAAACAATAATGGACTCAGTGATTCACCCTGTAAGACACCAGTAGTAACTTCGGAAGGTTTCGAAAAACCATTTGAACCTTCAACTTTAACTGAGGCAATAGAGTAAATATTTTTCAAGATATTCAGTATTCTAGAGCTTACACCTACCTCAAATAAAGTTAGCCAGAGCAAAGAGTGATTAACCGAGTCGAAAGCTCGCGCGAAGTCGACAAAAATTGCAAAAATCTTTCGTTTTTTATGTCTTATGTGAAAATGGATAATAGAAGTCAGCGTATAAACATTGTCGATACAACCACGATCTGAACGAAAACCAGCCTGACATTTTGGAAATGCCGAAGTTTCCTCGGCCCAACTGGTCAATCTATTCAGGATGGATTGTGTAAATATGTTAGCCAGAGAATTGATCAATGCTATGCCTCTGTAGTTTTTTTGGGTCATCAGCAGGACCGGTCTAATGTATCATGGTAAGTGAGATATCGGACCAAGAAGGTAGACAGACAGATGTTTCCAAAATATTATTGAACAGGCAGGTTATGTATAGTACCCAATTGTGGGGTGAGTTTTTGAAAAATTCGTAAGATATGGAATCACTCCCGGAGGATTTGATGAGAACATAGTAAATTTCATTGGTGGAAAAAGGGGAGTCAAGATATGGGTGACGAACATCACTCAAAATAATATCAGTGCGAATTCTGGGGGGATAAACGTTACTATAATGATCCTCCCAGATTTGTACAGGTGAAGATTTATGGTGGGGAGATCTATAGCACTGTTTGATGGTTTTCCAAAATTCACAGGGGTTTCTTAAGTTAGACAATTTGTAAATGATATGAGCATCATATTCAGCTTTCTTTTTCCTAAGGATGTTTCTATAGTGTCGTTTGGAGTTCATGTAATCAGTCAATAATGGGTTACTGGAAAAATTTATTTGTTTGCAGGCTTGCAGAGAATGTCTGAGATTTCGCCTAGCAGTGAAGCAGTCTATGTCAAACCACGGTTTATTTTTGTTAGTAGAGGACCTAGAAGAATTCAATCGGACCATTCCTAGCAGAACAGCCGCTTCATATATTGCTGAAGGAAGGTTCTCATGAGAAATCTGCACTTCAGGGATATAAAATGCTCTGTCTGAATTTAACATCGCTAGTTTATAGGTCAGACTCAATTTTGGATCCCACCTGGGATATTTTCTTTCCGTTGTTTGAGTATTCCTCGAATCATCAAGATCATTCGAAGTAAGCACTCCAAGTGAGAGTGAAAGAATGACGGGAAAATGATCCGACATATACTCCCCCACTGATACTTGATAATTCACCACCTCGGAAACATGTATATTACTCACCCATACAAGGTCCACCACACTTCTACCCAATTTACTGATGTGAGTGAATTCAGCAGGTCTGTCCAGTGAAGTTCTTCCATTGAGTAGTGTGAAACAATTGTCGTACAAGAAATCTAGGAGTTTTCTTTCTCTGGTGTTGATGATTTTATCACAACTCTTCCGGTCCAAGAATAGGTTAGTATTTTCAATCACTTCACTGGGAGACGTGCCCAATTCAGCCACTCTACAATTAAAATCACCTCCAATAATGATTGCTGCTTGGGAGTATTTATCTGAGATTTGGGAAATAACAATTTGGAGTGCTTCTAAGCCTTGAATTATATCACTAGATGGTTTGAAATAGACATTACAAACAATAATTTTTTGATACTGCACAGAGAATAAACAAATAATAAACCATTCAGATTTATACAAAACGGTAATTTTGAACTGTTTTCGGTAGAAAAACGCCAGGCCACCCCTTGCACGACCAGACGACTTTTCCTTCAAAGCACAGCAAGAAACTACGTTAAAATTGTTAGCCAACTCTACCGGTACAATAATCGTTTCCTTCGTACACCAGGTTTCATTTAAACAGATAATATCGAAATTTTGCTTCATCTGGACAATATTTTCAAAATTTCGTAAGTCGTTGCAATTCCAGAACACTATCACTAGTTTTTTGGATTGATGTTATTCGTTTTATTGACCTTTGCCTTGGGATTGTTATGAGTAGGCGGAGAATAACTACCACGGGGTCTTTTGGCACGGGCCGTAACGATCCGCGGTTGTCCGTTGATAAATTTCAAATCCAACTTCTCACCGTTGACTTTGCGGCGACTGAGTTCATTGTAGGTAGCCACAATTCCTTTTTTTTGCCGAGGAGTATGATCATTTTTCACTCTGAGGTTTGGAAATTTGCTTACAGGCAATTTGGATTTGTTCCGTAGAACCATGAGTGCATCTGCTTTCGATTGGAATTCGACCTTCATTGGTCGAGGCTTGTCAGTTATTCCTCTACGGTTCAAAATCAAATTTTGTCATTTGAATCCATCTGTTACCCTGTATAGTATGAAATCGTAAAACTTTGCTAACGATTCTACATTCTGATTTGATTTATGCTTCTTGTAGTCGTTATATTGGTTGTGTATTTTTACTGTACGTTTCTTATTCTATTCATATTTCACCTACCTTGATTTTAGGCTCATAACTGTTGGGTTGACTTCTGAAATTCATAAACCCGAGGTCTCTTTGTTGTATCCATCTCTTGTCCTTATGTTAGATTGTTAAATTATTCCTACAGGATTCCTTATCACCCTCAGATAAGTTTGTTATTGTTTTGTAACTAGTGAGGTTACGTTATATCTAACAGCGGATAGTTCAAAAATACCACTGCGAACTGCGACAGTTCCGTAGTGTATCGAGGCGTTTATCAGGGTTGCCAACTCTGCAACTTTGCGCTTTAGTGGTTGACATCGAACACAGTGTCCCCGCTTAGAACACTGGTTGTCGGTATTGGACATTTCATTTTATTTTGCAACAATTTTTCTGAATGTTGTTAACAATGTCTTATTGGGCTATTGATTCCTAGTAAACTAGTAAAAATCGTCATTGAATAAACTCCTTTTATGCACATTTTGACATTTGACATAACTTCGACTTTGTCGAAGGAACAATTCAAGGACAGGCGAACAATCCTGAGTTGAATGAAATAAGAAGAAGATCACAACATGGCTTTGTTTTTTTTGAATTTTGATAATTTGGGCCAGGGAGTTCTGGACTCTCGTTTTTTTTTCCGTTTGCAACGTTCTAGAAAGCCGGTGTGTGACAATACTCATGTAAATCAATTTTCTTAATCTTATCACATATTAGTGGATTCAATTGATGATGCATGATTAAATAATCTTGGGTGATTTTTGTGGACTGGAATTATAGTCATTTGGATGTATATCACCAAGATTACCTCGATGAATGAGGATCTAAAGTATTGATGTCGCCCACCGCCATTTTGGACGCCTTGAGTTCCTGATCTGATAACCAGAATTTTGCTGCTGCCCTTTTGGAGTGATACTTCATCGCCACCCGTTACAATAATTAATATCTTGAAAGAAGAGTGTTGAAACTTCGAGCTGTGTCGAACTACTTTGCCGCCCTATATCATCTGTGTGACTTGAGCAGACCGTACCATCCGCCCCCGGACCCTGGAAGTCTTGGAGGGACAGGAGAGATCAGACATGAGTAGTCTGACAGTATACTGCCTCGGATAGGACAAAAGTGTTGGATCTCCCAGTTGTACCAAGGCCAAAGGTATCCTGAGCACCGTGGCTAAAGGAGCAGAGACTGGCGTGTAACTATAACATCTTGACAGTTCAACCTTTCCTAATATATTGTCCAAATCTTTGAAACCCTTTTGTTCTAAAACATTTATCCAAACATTATTCTACTGCAACGGGTGTGGTAGTGAGGGAAAGCATTGGGGACTGCAAACGGAGAACAAATTATCTATTTTTTTTTATGTTGATATTTCTTCCAAATTTACACAACCTTTCTTGGCCTAACTTCTTTCTTATTTTTGTTTATTACCTATACTACCTTTGTGTTATATTTCATTATTGTTTCAAGTTGTTTTGATGCTGTACTTCAGGAGAGTACTGTCCTTATAGAAGGAACTGTTTTATTCATATAGGTACTTGAATATTTGTGGCACCTGCAGTGTAAAAATTTGAATAGTTACCTGGTTATTTTTATTATTATTTGGTACTTGCTGCATACCCTTATGGTGCAGATTTAATTGAGGAACCTATTTGGGAATAGGAACCTATATATTTTTTGGTTTATTTGTAAGATTAGTGATACTTGTTGCCCACTATCATTGTGGCTGATATTTGTACATTTCGGTTGTTTACAAACCTACATTTTCATTATCCATATCTGTTTTATTATCTATTGGACTTTAGTCCCATTTAATGAGTACTTTCCAGGTTGTGACCTTTCCATCTGTAGCCCTTTTGTGATCACAATAGGAGTTTGGAAGGCACTCGGACATCACAGTACCAGGTATCTCTTTGTATTTGTGGACAATAATGAAAATCTTAGCGGATGAATAGAGGTTTGTGAACTGAGCGTTTGGCATTTCATTCCGATCCTACTACCAATACTCGAACATCGTAGTCATCATACTACATATACCCCCAGCGTTATAATTATATTATATCAATTTAAAATCCATTTAGAAATCTCCATAAGAGATCTGGAGCAGTCTGTGTTTTGGGCTGGCTCTTTCAAATCACTGGCGCGGTATAAATTTTTGATAGAACCCATGGCATCTCGATTGAGTTAGTCGGTGATTGCTATGTTAACATTTGCTTTCTAGTGGTTTTATATTATTGATATAAATCTATTCTCTCTTCTATTTTTTTTTATAGAAAGTAGCGTAGCAAGAAATTGGCGCGCCAACGTGTGGGGCCTTTTTGAACATTTTGCTGTGTCAAATTTTACCGTTTTGAAAATTTTTTTTGCTGTTTGGAATTTCACTTTTCAGAATTTTCCTGTTGAGAATTTGGAACGCTAATTGGTGAAACTTGTTCATAATTTTGCTTTGTAGAAATTTGCACTCTACAGGGTGGACCTAGTTTGAATTTTTGCTTTGAGAAAAATTCCAACATTTGATTTTGCTTTGAATTCTTTTAATTGGGACACAAATTGTTACTTCGAGTATTGGGAATTGGATGGGAATTTATTTTTCTCATTTTCAAAATTTGAATTTGATACCCAGTATCAATATTTTTTTTTAAATCAATTTGCACTTTCACCCTGAAGTCTCACTCGGTGAGAAAATTTCTTCGCACTTTCAGTACCCTGAAGTCTCACGCATTGAATACAACATTTTTTATTGGACTTATTGATTACTTCTTTTAATATTTGTCATTTATTGAATTATTGACACTTGAAACTTGCTACTGAAGTACAGTGGTACTACTGTCAAATATTTTTATTGGGTGATATATAATTGGTAATTATTATTTTCAACATGGACTTTAGACTTGTCATCAATTATCTTAAAAAGGATGAATTGAGATTTGAACTCTCTGTTCGTGGTATTTCGACACAAGATAGTCAAACTGTGGACGAACTTAGGTCTTGTTTGCGACCACTTTTAAAATTGGAGAAGGAAGGCAAATCTTTGAAATATCCTGAATATAATCCTAACTTTGATGATGAAGAGTTGATTATAACTAATAAATTGAGAGAAATTACTTCTGCAATTGCTCATGTTCCTGGAGAAAATTCTAAAACTAAATTTGAACGACTTCAGTCTCGTTTAGTTCATTTATTAAATCGTTGTGATCGCCTACCACTTGATGATTTGAACAGTATTGCTAGAGCAGAGCTCATGTCTAAAATACTTTCAGCTCTTGACAATTTAGAAACCGTTTCTAAAAGAGATCCAAATTTGAGTTTACTTTTTGAAAATGCTGATTTAAATAATTTGTCTTCAACTTTAGCAGATATTAATATTCCTGTAACTAGTACTGTACATGTAACTACTACTGCTACTTTGACAACTACAACTGCTCCTTTGACAACTACAACTGCCCCTTTGACAACTACAACTGCCACTACTGTCAATGTCAAATCTTTACCAATTTATAAGTGGAATATTAAATTTTCTGGGAATACTGAAGAATTGTCGGTTCATGAATTTTTGGATAGAATTTCTGAGTTGAGAGTTGCTCGTAAAGTTTCTGAAACAGATTTATTTGATTCAGCTTATGAACTTTTTGAAGGCAAAGCACGTAACTGGTTTGTGAACAATAGAAATCGTTTTAATACTTGGCAAGAACTTTCAAATCTTTTGATTACACATTATTCTGTTCCTGATTATAAACCCAGACTTTTTGAAAATATTTTGAGGAGAACTCAAGATGTTAATGAAACTATTATTGATTATTTAAATGCTATGAAGTCCATGTTCAGACGATATGGTCTAATGACAGATCAGATGCAATTGGACATTGTTGTTAGAAATTTGTCTCCTTTTTATACATCGCAGTTACCACAGGTCGGATCTTTGCAAGAACTTGAAACTGAATGTTTGAAGCTTGAAACTAAGAAATTTCGTGTTGATAATTATGTTCCACCTTCTCAGAAAAACATAGATTTTGTTGACTCTGAATTTGCTGTTGCCTCAACTTCTAAAGTAAGATCTGGCAAAAATGTTGTTCATGAAGTACATCAAGCAGATATGCGAAGGCCAGTAACTTGCTTTAATTGTCAGAAGGTAGGCCATTTAAACCGAAATTGTACTGCACCTAGAAGGTTGCACTGTTTTAAATGTGGATTGTCTGGGGTAACTATTAAAACTTGCAGTGAATGTAATTCGGGAAACGAAACCCGGAGAAACTAGTGAGTGGGGAGTTTTCCTCCGTTTCAACTCTAAATTCCACAAGTCACTTGTATGATAATAATAATGATAATAATTTTCCACAATCAGTTTTATTAAATTATATTATTTCTCATGCTAGAGGTGATCAACGACCTTATATAGAAGTTACTGTTTTGGGGTATACAATGTTAGGTTTACTTGATAGTGGTAGTTCTATAACTTTGGTAAATCATTCGGGATTTGAAATTTTGCAAAGTTTAGGTTTATCTCTTGTTTCAAATTTTACTAGTTGTACTGTTGCTAATGGACAGTCTTGTTCTAGTATAGGTCATGTTTTTACACCAATTTCGTTAATTGACAAAACTCATGTGATAGATATATTGGTTGTTAATGAAATCTCGCAACAATTAATCTTGGGCATTGATTTTTGGAGGATAATGAATATTCTTCCAGACCTTCGAAATGATGTTTGGCATTTTACAAATAATGTAGAGTCTATTGAGTTTAAACCCAGCCAAGGCATACGGGGTGATACAACTTTAACTTCTGAACAGCGAACTCGATCGAACAGTTTAGTTGAAGAAAAGTTAGCTTTAGTGGGAACCAGTTTGGGTTGTTGCACAGTTGGTGAACATGAAATTGAACTAATTCCCGGAACTAAGCCAATTAAGCAGAGATACTATCCATGTAGTCCTTTTAAACAAAGGATTATTGATGATGAGGTTGAGTCAATGTTGAAAAAGGGAATTATTGAGCCGTCAAGAAGTGCGTGGTCTTCACCAGTCTGTCTTGTTAAAAAGAAGGACGACACTTATAGATTTTGTATTGATTTTCGACAACTCAACTCTAAATCTAAAAAGGATGCGTACCCTTTACCTTACATTTCTCATATCTTGGATCAATTGAGGGATGCAAAGTATCTTAGTTCGTTGGATATTAAATCGGCATATTTTCAAATTCCTTTGAAACCCGAATCTAGGGAATATACTGCATTTACTGTTCCTGGGAGGGGACTCTTTCATTTTCTGCGCATGCCGTTTGGTCTTACTAACGCTCCTGGATCCTGGATGAGAATTATTGATTCTGTACTTGGACCAGAATTGCAGCCTTCCGTTTTAGTTTACCTTGATGACATCGTCATAGTATCCCAAGATTTTGATTCTCATCTTAAAACTTTGTCAGAGGTTTTTGATCGTTTACATGCAGCTGGTTTGGTGGTCAGTCCTGAGAAGTGTAAATTTTGTTTACCTCAACTGAAATATTTAGGTTATGTGGTGGATGAGCGTGGTCTTCATCCTGACCCAGAGAAAGTTCAAGCTATTCTTGATGTGACTGCTCCCAAGAATGTTCAAGAAATTCGACGTTTCATAGGTACTGCTTCTTGGTATCGACGTTTCATACCTAGTTTCTCTTCAATTTTATCTCCGCTGAGTAATTTAACGAAAAAAGGTGTCAAATGGAATTGGTCTGTCGATTGTGAAAATTCGTTTCGTAGCATCAAGGAATGTCTTGTAACTGCTCCTATTTTAACGTGCCCTGATTTCAATCGAACCTTTATTTTGCAAACTGACGCGTCCGCATATGGAATTGCCGGTGTGTTATCTCAAGAATTTCCTGAAGGTGAAAAGGTCATTTGTTTTCTGTCTCGGTCACTTACACGTCAAGAAAGAAACTATAGCACAACTGAGCGTGAGGCTCTTGCTGTCATTTGGGCGATTGAAAAGCTACGTCATTATCTCGAGGGAGTTCATTTCAAGGTCATAACCGATCATTTTTCACTCCTATGGCTGCAAAGACTCAAGGAACCTCAAGGTAGGCTTGGCCGTTGGATTCTTCGTTTACAACCCTATGATTTTGAGTTGATCCACAGAAAAGGTAAGGATCATATAGTCCCTGATTTTTTATCTCGTGCTGTTCCTGTAGCTGCCATTGAGAATAATCCCGAAAATATCGCTGATGAAACCAGTGATGTTTGGTATTTAGGTATGTGCGAAAAAGTTCAAAACCATCCTGAAAAATTTGGCACTTGGAGAGTTGAAAATAATGTTTTATTCAAGTATGTGAAATGTAGAATTCCTGAGTTGTCTCGAGCGTCAGATTATTGGAAAATTGTCGTCCCCAAAGATAAGAGAAAGGACATTTTAGTGCGTTGTCATGATGATCCTACTTCTGGTCATGTTGGTGGTTTTAAAACTTTCTGGAAAATTCGAAGTCTCTATTATTGGCCAAAAATGAAGTGCGATATCCTCAGATATGTTAAGTCTTGTAAAGTTTGTGCAGAGCACAAGCCTGAGCAGAAAGCCCCTGCTGGTCTGATGGGAACTCGTCCAAATATTAAGCAACCTTGGCAGATGATAAGTTTAGATTTTATGGGTCCTTTTCCTCGTTCATCACAAGGAAATTTGCATTGTCTGGTTGTTACAGATTTTTATAGTAAATATGTTGTTATTTTTCCATTGAGAACTGCCACGGGCAGGTCACTTTCAAAGTGTGTGGAAGAGGCTATTTTTCTTGTGTATGGAGCTCCATTATATCTCATTTGTGACAATGGTGGCCCTATGAAAAGTAAAGAGTTTCAGACTTTGTGCAAGAAATATAAAACTACTATTTCTTATACTGCTTCTTATTTGCCTCGAGCCGATCCAACTGAACGAGTTAACCGAGTTGTTAAGACTATGATTTCGTCGTATGTACAAGGTAATCATCGTAAATGGGATGTAAATCTTGCAGCAATTGGTTGTGCAATACGAACTGCTCGTCATGAAACGGTAGGTTACAGTCCATACTTTATTAATTTCGGTAGGGAATATAAGCTTTATGGTCAAGATTATTTGGATCAGGTACCTGAACATAATTTAGATCTTGATGACGAAATTGAACAGCGTCAAGAAGGTTTCCGCAAAATGTATATCGATGTAGAAGCTCGTCTTAAGAAGTCCCAAGAGCGTAGTAAAAAGGTCTTTGATTCTCGTAGACGTGCTGTTACTTTCAAAGCAGGTGATATGGTGTGGCGTAGGAACAAAGCTCAATCTGATGCTTTCAATTATTTTACGGCCAAACTTGCACCGAAATTTATTGGACCTTTTAAGATTCGCAGAAAAGTAGGTTCTTGGACTTATGAGTTAGAGGATCATTTAGGAAATCAGAAGGGAATTTGGCATGTTCAAGATCTCAAAGTAGACCAGTCCCATCTGGACAATAATTTCCCAGATTAGTTTGTCTTATGCATACCACTGAATTGGAACTATAGGTTGATGTTTTTGCTTTTCCTATTAAGGTTTATCGTCAGCAAAGTTCATGGAACTTTACTTCCTCCGGAAGAAGAGGGGGGGATTGTTACGGTTCAAAATCAAATTTTGTCATTTGAATCCATCTGTTACCCTGTATAGTATGAAATCGTAAAACTTTGCTAACGATTCTACATTCTGATTTGATTTATGCTTCTTGTAGTCGTTATATTGGTTGTGTATTTTTACTGTACGTTTCTTATTCTATTCATATTTCACCTACCTTGATTTTAGGCTCATAACTGTTGGGTTGACTTCTGAAATTCATAAACCCGAGGTCTCTTTGTTGTATCCATCTCTTGTCCTTATGTTAGATTGTTAAATTATTCCTACAGGATTCCTTATCACCCTCAGATAAGTTTGTTATTGTTTTGTAACTAGTGAGGTTACGTTATATCTAACAGCGGATAGTTCAAAAATACCACTGCGAACTGCGACAGTTCCGTAGTGTATCGAGGCGTTTATCAGGGTTGCCAACTCTGCAACTTTGCGCTTTAGTGGTTGACATCGAACACAGTGTCCCCGCTTAGAACACTGGTTGTCGGTATTGGACATTTCATTTTATTTTGCAACAATTTTTCTGAATGTTGTTAACAATGTCTTATTGGGCTATTGATTCCTAGTAAACTAGTAAAAATCGTCATTGAATAAACTCCTTTTATGCACATTTTGACATTTGACATAACTTCGACTTTGTCGAAGGAACAATTCAAGGACAGGCGAACAATCCTGAGTTGAATGAAATAAGAAGAAGATCACAACATGGCTTTGTTTTTTTTGGATTTTGATAATTTGGGCCAGGGAGCTCTGGACTCTCGTTTTTTTTTCCGTTTGCAACGTTCTAGAAAGCCGGTGTGTGACAATACTCATGTAAATCAATTTTCTTAATCTTATCACATATTAGTGGATTTAATTGATGATGCATGATTAAATAATCTTGGGTGATTTTTGTGGACTGGAATTATAGTCATTTGGATGTATATCACCAAGATTACCTCGATGAATGAGGATCTAAAGTATTGATGTCGCCCACCGCCATTTTGGACGCCTTGAGTTCCTGATCTGATAACCAGAATTTTGCTGCTGCCCTTTTGGAGTGATACTTCATCGCCACCCGTTACAATAATTAATATCTTGAGAGAAGAGTGTTGGAACTTCGAGCTGTGTCGAACTACTTTGCCGCCCTATATCATCTGTGTGACTTGAGCAGACCGTACCATCCGCCCCCGGACCCTGGAAGTCTTGGAGGGACAGGAGAGATCAGACATGAGTAGTCTGACAGTATACTGCCTCGGATAGGACAAAAGTGTTGGACCTCCCAGTTGTACCAAGGCCAAAGGTATCCTGAGCACCGTGGCTAAAGGAGCAGAGACTGGCGTGTAACTATAACATCTTGACAGTTCAACCTTTCCTAATATATTGTCCAAATCTTTGAAACCCTTTTGTTCTAAAACATTTATCCAAACATTATTCTACTGCAACGGGTGTGGTAGTGAGGGAAAGCATTGGGGACTGCAAACGGAGAACAAATTATCTATTTTTTTTTGTGTTGATATTTCTTCCAAATTTACACAACCTTTCTTGGCCTAACTTCTTTCTTATTTTTGTTTATTACCTATACTACCTTTGTGTTATATTTCATTATTGTTTCAAGTTGTTTTGATGCTGTACTTCAGGAGAGTACTGTCCTTATAGAAGGAACTGTTTTATTCATATAGGTACTTGAATATTTGTGTGCACCTTCAGTGTAAAAATTTGAATAGTTACCTGGTTATTTTTATTATTATTTGGTACTTGCTGCATACCCTTATGGTGCAGATTTAATTGAGGAACCTATTTGGGAATAGGAACCTATATATTTTTTTGGTTTATTTGTAAGATTATTGATACTTGTTGCCCACTATCATTGTGGCTGATATTTGTACATTTCGGTTGTTTACAAACCTACATTTTCATTATCCATATCTGTTTTATTATCTATTGGACTTTAGTCCCATTTAATGAGTACTTTCCAGGTTGTGACCTTTCCATCTGTAGCCCTTTTGTGATCACAATAGGAGTTTGGAAGGCACTCGGACATCACAGTACCAGGTATCTCTTTGTATTTGTGGACAATAATGAAAATCTTAGCGGATGAATAGAGGTTTGTAAACTGAGCGTTTGGCATTTCATTCCGATCCTACTACCAATACTCGAACATCGTAGTCATCATACTACATATACCCCCAGCGTTATAATTATATTATATCAATTTAAAATCCATTTAGAAATCTCCATAAGAGATCTGGAGCAGTCTGTGTTTTGGGCTGGCTCTTTCAAATCACTGGCGCGGTATAAATTTTTGATAGAACCCATGGCATCTCGATTGAGTTAGTCGGTGATTGCTATGTTAACATTTGCTTTCTAGTGGTTTTATATTATTGATATAAATCTATTCTCTCTTCTATTTTTTTTTATAGAAAGTAGCGTAGCAAGAAATTGGCGCGCCAACGTGTGGGGCCTTTTTGAACATTTTGCTGTGTCAAATTTTACCGTTTTGAAAATTTTTCTATTTTGAATTTGCAACGTTTCAAAATTTTTTTTTGCTGTTTGGAATTTCACTTTTCAGAATTTTCCTGTTGAGAATTTGGAACGCTAATTGGTGAAACTTGTTCATAATTTTGCTTTGTAGAAATTTGCACTCTACAGGGTGGACCTAGTTTGAATTTTTGCTTTGAGAAAAATTCCAACATTTTATTTTGCTTTGAATTCTTTTAATTGGGACACAAATTGTTACTTCGAGTATTGGGAATTGGATGGGAATTTATTTTTCTCATTTTCAAAATTTGAATTTGATACCCAGTATCAATATTTTTTTTTAAATCAATTTGCACTTTTACCCTGAAGTCTCACTCGGTGAGAAAATTTCTTCGCACTTTCAGTACCCTGAAGTCTCACGCATTGAATACAACATTTTTTATTGGACTTATTGATTACTTCTTTTAATATTTGTCATTTATTGAATTATTGACACTTGAAACTTGCTACTGAAGTACAGTGGTACTACTGTCAAATATTTTTATTGGGTGATATATAATTGGTAATTATTATTTTCAACATGGACTTTAGACTTGTCATCAATTATCTTAAAAAGGATGAATTGAGATTTGAACTCTCTGTTCGTGGTATTTTGACACAAGATAGTCAAACTGTGGACGAACTTAGGTCTTGTTTGCGACCACTTTTAAAATTGGAGAAGGAAGGCAAATCTTTGAAATATCCTGAATATAATCCTAACTTTGATGATGAAGAGTTGATTATAACTAATAAATTGAGAGAAATTACTTCTGCAATTGCTCATGTTCCTGGAGAAAATTCTAAAACTAAATTTGAACGACTTCAGTCTCGTTTAGTTCATTTATTAAATCGTTGTGATCGCCTACCACTTGATGATTTGAACAGTATTGCTAGAGCAGAGCTCATGTCTAAAATACTTTCAGCTCTTGACAATTTAGAAACCGTTTCTAAAAGAGATCCAAATTTGAGTTTACTTTTTGAAAATGCTGATTTAAATAATTTGTCTTCAACTTTAGCAGATATTAATATTCCTGTAACTAGTACTGTACATGTAACTACTACTGCTACTTTGACAACTACAA
The DNA here is from genome assembly GCA_032362365.1 of Zygogramma bicolorata. Classification (NCBI taxonomy): domain Eukaryota; kingdom Metazoa; phylum Arthropoda; class Insecta; order Coleoptera; family Chrysomelidae; genus Zygogramma; species Zygogramma bicolorata. The sequence continues at coordinate 954,074 of JAVJAQ010004813.1, read as the reverse complement.
CTGCTCCTTTGACAACTACAACTGCCTTTCTCACTACTGTCAATGTCAAATCTTTACCAATTTATAAGTGGAATATTAAATTTTCTGGGAATACTGAAGAATTGTCGGTTCATGAATTTTTGGATAGAATTTCTGAGTTGAGAGTTGCTCGTAAAGTTTCTGAAACAGATTTATTTGATTCAGCTTATGAACTTTTTGAAGGCAAAGCACGTAACTGGTTTGTGAACAATAGAAATCGTTTTAATACTTGGCAAGAACTTTCAAATCTTTTGATTACACATTATTCTGTTCCTGATTATAAACCCAGACTTTTTGAAAATATTTTGAGGAGAACTCAAGATGTTAATGAAACTATTATTGATTATTTAAATGCTATGAAGTCCATGTTCAGACGATATGGTCTAATGACAGATCAGATGCAATTGGACATTGTTGTTAGAAATTTGTCTCCTTTTTATACATCGCAGTTACCACAGGTCGGATCTTTGCAAGAACTTGAAACTGAATGTTTGAAGCTTGAAACTAAGAAATTTCGTGTTGATAATTATGTTCCACCTTCTCAGAAAAACATAGATTTTGTTGACTCTGAATTTGCTGTTGCCTCAACTTCTAAAGTAAGATCTGGCAAAAATGTTGTTCATGAAGTACATCAAGCAGATATGCGAAGGCCAGTAACTTGCTTTAATTGTCAGAAGGTAGGCCATTTAAACCGAAATTGTACTGCACCTAGAAGGTTGCACTGTTTTAAATGTGGATTGTCTGGGGTAACTATTAAAACTTGCAGTAAATGTAATTCGGGAAACGAAACCCGGAGGAACTAGTAAGTGGGGAGTTTTCCTCCGTTTCAACTCTAAATTCCACAAGTCACTTGTATGATAATAATAATGATAATAATTTTCCACAATCAGTTTTATTAAATTATATTATTTCTCATGCTAGAGGTGATCAACGACCTTATATAGAAGTTACTGTTTTGGGGTATACAATGTTAGGTTTACTTGATAGTGGTAGTTCTAGAACTTTGGTAAATCATTCGGGATTTAAAATTTTGCAAAGTTTAGGTTTATCTCTTGTTTCAAATTTTACTAGTTGTACTGTTGCTAATGGACAGTCTTGTTCTAGTATAGGTCATGTTTTTACACCAATTTCGTTAATTGACAAAACTCATGTGATAGATATATTGGTTGTTAATGAAATCTCGCAACAATTAATCTTGGGCATTGATTTTTGGAGGATAATGAATATTCTTCCAGACCTTCGAAATGATGTTTGGCATTTTACAAATAATGTAGAGTCTATTGAGTTTAAACCCAGCCAAGGCATACGGGGTGATACAACTTTAACTTCTGAACAGCGAACTCGATTGAACAGTTTAGTTGAAGAAAAGTTAGCTTTAATGGGAACCAGTTTGGGTTGTTGCACAGTTGGTGAACATGAAATTGAACTAATTCCCGGAACTAAGCCAATTAAGCAGAGATACTATCCATGTAGTCCTTTTAAACAAAAGATTATTGATGATGAGGTTGAGTCAATGTTGAAAAAGGGAATTATTGAGCCGTCAAGAAGTGCGTGGTCTTCACCAGTCTGTCTTGTTAAAAAGAAGGACGACACTTATAGATTTTGTATTGATTTTCGACAACTCAACTCTAAAACTAAAAAGGATGCGTACCCTTTACCTTACATTTCTCATATCTTGGATCAATTGAGGGATGCAAAGTATCTTAGTTCGTTGGATATTAAATCGGCATATTTTCAAATTCCTTTGAAACCCGAATCTAGGGAATATACTGCATTTACTGTTCCTGGGAGGGGACTCTTTCATTTTCTGCGCATGCCGTTTGGTCTTACTAACGCTCCTGGATCCTGGATGAGAATTATTGATTCTGTACTTGGACCAGAATTGCAGCCTTCCGTTTTAGTTTACCTTGATGACATCGTCATAGTATCCCAAGATTTTGATTCTCATCTTAAAACTTTGTCAGAGGTTTTTGATCGTTTACATGCAGCTGGTTTGGTGGTCAGTCCTGAGAAGTGTAAATTTTGTTTACCTCAACTGAAATATTTAGGTTATGTGGTGGATGAGCGTGGTCTTCATCCTGACCCAGAGAAAGTTCAAGCTATTCTTGATGTGACTGCTCCCAAGAATGTTCAAGAAATTCGACGTTTCATAGGTACTGCTTCTTGGTATCGACGTTTCATACCTAGTTTCTCTTCAATTTTATCTCCGCTGAGTAATTTAACGAAAAAAGGTGTCAAATGGAATTGGTCTGTCGATTGTGAAAATTCGTTTCGTAGCATCAAGGAATGTCTTGTAACTGCTCCTATTTTAACGTGCCCTGATTTCAATCGAACCTTTATTTTGCAAACTGACGCGTCCGCATATGGAATTGCCGGTGTGTTATCTCAAGAATTTCCTGAAGGTGAAAAGGTCATTTGATTTCTGTCTCGGTCACTTACACGTCAAGAAAGAAACTATAGCACAACTGAGCGTGAGGCTCTTGCTGTCATTTGGGCGATTGAAAAGCTACGTCATTATCTCGAGGGAGTTCATTTCAAGGTCATAACCGATCATTTTTCACTCCTATGGCTGCAAAGACTCAAGGAACCTCAAGGTAGGCTTGGCCGTTGGATTCTTCGTTTACAACCCTATGATTTTGAGTTGATCCACAGAAAAGGTAAGGATCATATAGTCCCTGATTTTTTATCTCGTGCTGTTCCTGTAGCTGCCATTGAGAATAATCCCGAAAATATCGCTGATGAAACCAGTGATGTTTGGTATTTAGGTATGTGCGAAAAAGTTCAAAACCATCCTGAAAAATTTGGCACTTGGAGAGTTGAAAATAATGTTTTATTCAAGTATGTGAAATGTAGAATTCCTGAGTTGTCTCGAGCGTCAGATTATTGGAAAATTGTCGTCCCCAAAGATAAGAGAAAGGACATTTTAGTGCGTTGTCATGATGATCCTACTTCTGGTCATGTTGGTGGTTTTAAAACTTTCTGGAAAATTCGAAGTCTCTATTATTGGCCAAAAATGAAGTGCGATATCCTCAGATATGTTAAGTCTTGTAAAGTTTGTGCAGAGCACAAGCCTGAGCAGAAAGCCCCTGCTGGTCTGATGGGAACTCGTCCAAATATTAAGCAACCTTGGCAGATGATAAGTTTAGATTTTATGGGTCCTTTTCCTCGTTCATCACAAGGAAATTTGCATTGTCTGGTTGTTACAGATTTTTATAGTAAATATGTTGTTATTTTTCCATTGAGAACTGCCACGGGCAGATCACTTTCAAAGTGTGTGGAAGAGGCTATTCTTCTTGTGTATGGAGCTCCATTATATCTCATTTGTGACAATGGTGGCCCTATGAAAAGTAAAGAGTTTCAGACTTTGTGCAAGAAATATAAAACTACTATTTCTTATACTGCTTCTTATTTGCCTCGAGCCGATCCAACTGAACGAGTTAACCGAGTTGTTAAGACTATGATTTCGTCGTATGTACAAGGTAATCATCGTAAATGGGATGTAAATCTTGCAGCAATTGGTTGTGCAATACGAACTGCTCGTCATGAAACGGTAGGTTACAGTCCATACTTTATTAATTTCGGTAGGGAATATAAGCTTTATGGTCAAGATTATTTGGATCAGGTACCTGAACATAATTTAGATCTTGATGACGAAATTGAACAGCGTCAAGAAGGTTTCCGCAAAATGTATATCGATGTAGAAGCTCGTCTTAAGAAGTCCCAAGAGCGTAGTAAAAAGGTCTTTGATTCTCGTAGACGTGCTGTTACTTTCAAAGCAGGTGATATGGTGTGGCGTAGGAACAAAGCTCAATCTGATGCTTTCAATTATTTTACGGCCAAACTTGCACCGAAATTTATTGGACCTTTTAAGATTCGCAGAAAAGTAGGTTCTTGGACTTATGAGTTAGAGGATCATTTATGAAATCAGAAGGGAATTTGGCATGTTCAAGATCTCAAAGTAGACCAGTCCCATCTGGACAATAATTTCCCAGATTAGTTTGTCTTATGCATACCACTGAATTGGAACTATAGGTTGATGTTGTTGTTTTTCCTATTAAGGTTTATCGTCAGCAAAGTTCATGGAACTTTACTTCCTCCGGAAGAAGAGGGGGGGATTGTTACGGTTCAAAATCAAATTTTGTCATTTGAATCCATCTGTTACCCTGTATAGTATGAAATCGTAAAACTTTGCTAACGATTCTACATTCTGATTTGATTTATGCTTCTTGTAGTCGTTATATTGGTTGTGTATTTTTACTGTACGTTTCTTATTCTATTCATATCTCACCTACCTTGATTTTAGGCTCATAACTGTTGGGTTGACTTCTGAAATTCATAAACCCGAGGTCTCTTTGTTGTATCCATCTCTTGTCCTTATGTTAGATTGTTAAATTATTCCTACAGGATTCCTTATCACCCTCAGATAAGTTTGTTATTGTTTTGTAACTAGTGAGGTTACGTTATATCTAACAGCGGATAGTTCAAAAATACCACTGCGAACTGCGACAGTTCCGTAGTGTATCGAGGCGTTTATCAGGGTTGCCAACTCTGCAACTTTGCGCTTTAGTGGTTGACATCGAACACAGTGTCCCCGCTTAGAACACTGGTTGTCACTGTTGTATTGATTCCTAGTAAACTAGTAAAAATCGTCATTGAATAAACTCCTTTTATGCACATTTTGACATTTGACATAACTTCGACTTTGTCGAAGGAACAATTCAAGGACAGGCGAACAATCCTGAGTTGAATGAAATAAGAAGAAGATCACAACATGGCTTTGTTTTTTTCGAATTTTGATAATTTGGGCCAGGGAGTTCTGGACTCTCGTTTTTTTTTCCGTTTGCAACGTTCTAGAAAGCCGGTGTGTGACAATACTCATGTAAATCCATTTTCTCAATCTTATCACATATTAGTGGATTTAATTGATGATGCATGATTAAATAATCTTGGGTGATTTTTGTGGACTGGAATTATAGTCATTTGGATGTATATCACCAAGATTACCTCGATGAATGAGGATCTAAAGTATTGATGTCGCCCACCGCCATTTTGGACGCCTTGAGTTCCTGATCTGATAACCAGAATTTTGCTGCTGCCCTTTTGGAGTGATACTTCATCGCCACCCGTTACAATAATTAATATCTTGAGAGAAGAGTGTTGGAACTTCGAGCTGTGTCGAACTACTTTGCCGCCCTATATCATCTGTGTGACTTGAGCAGACCGTACCATCCGCCCCCGGACCCTGGAAGTCTTGGAGGGACAGGAGAGATCAGACATGAGTAGTCTGACAGTATACTGCCTCGGATAGGACAAAAGTGTTGGATCTCCCAGTTGTACCAAGGCCAAAGGTATCCTGAGCACCGTGGCTAAAGGAGCAGAGACTGGCGTGTAACTATAACATCTTGACAGTTCAACCTTTCCTAATATATTGTCCAAATCTTTGAAACCCTTTTGTTCTAAAACATTTATCCAAACATTATTCTACTGCAACGGGTGTGGTAGTGAGGGAAAGCATTGGGGACTGCAAACGGAGAACAAATTATCTATTTTTTTTTGTGTTGATATTTCTTCCAAATTTACACAACCTTTCTTGGCCTAACTTCTTTCTTATTTTTGTTTATTACCTATACTACCTTTGTGTTATATTTCATTATTGTTTCAAGTTGTTTTGATGCTGTACTTCAGGAGAGTACTGTCCTTATAGAAGGAACTGTTTTATTCATATAGGTACTTGAATATTTGTGTGCACCTTCAGTGTAAAAAATTTGAATAGTTACCTGGTTATTTTTATTATTATTTGGTACTTGCTGCATACCCTTATGGTGCAGATTTAATTGAGGAACCTATTTGGGAATAGGAACCTATATATTTTTTGGTTTATTTGTAAGATTAGTGATACTTGTTGCCCACTATCATTGTGGCTGATATTTGTACATTTCGGTTGTTTACAAACCTACATTTTCATTATCCATATCTGTTTTATTATCTATTGGACTTTAGTCCCATTTAATGAGTACTTTCCAGGTTGTGACCTTTCCATCTGTAGCCCTTTTGTGATCACAATAGGAGTTTGGAAGGCACTCGGACATCACAGTACCAGGTATCTCTTTGTATTTGTGGACAATAATGAAAATCTTAGCGGATGAATAGAGGTTTGTAAACTGAGCGTTTGGCATTTCATTCCGATCCTACTACCAATACTCGAACATCGTAGTCATCATACTACATATACCCCCAGCGTTATAATTATATTATATCAATTTAAAATCCATTTAGAAATCTCCATAAGAGATCTGGAGCAGTCTGTGTTTTGGGCTGGCTCTTTCAAATCACTGGCGCGGTATAAATTTTTGATAGAACCCATGGCATCTCGATTGAGTTAGTCGGTGATTGCTATGTTAACATTTGCTTTCTAGTGGTTTTATATTATTGATATAAATCTATTCTCTCTTCTATTTTTTTTATAGAAAGTAGCGTAGCAAATTCAATGGATTCAGGAGACGTTACGGTATTTAGAATTTCGGAAATCATTTCCACTGGATTGAAGCCCTCCTCGATACCATATACAATTACATTTTTTTCCGATCTATTCTCATTCTCGTTTCGTTCAATAGCTCTTCGGGGTTTAGCTTCTGAATTCTGCTCTCAAGATCAACAATCTTTGATTGCATCTGGAGATTTTCACCCTGTAGGTTGTTAATCTTTGCCATACAATTGTCCATCTTCTCATTCTGGAGTAGAAGCATTGTTCGTATATCATCTACAACCTGTGTAAGGGTGGTTTATTTTACCAAAATAATTTGTATGTGTGGATCCTGGCTCCAAGCGGCACTGGAATCACCATCCATTGTTTATTTGAAATGTAAGTCACAGATAAATTGGAATTCGGAATTGTTATCGGTAGCATTTTTTCCTAAAAAAAAATGCTGCGACCGAATGAATATCAGCTGTTCAGTCTATCCAAACTCCGAAATACTTCAAAAACGATAGTTTATTCGAAACAACGCATTAACTTTTCACTGGGAAATAACACTTTGTTGTCAGTACGTGAAGATCGGACCGGAATTCAATTATTTTCTCACTCAAAATTATAATAAATTACAGAGCATCGGAAAGCGAATGTTCACTGGTTGAACGTCAGACTCAAACTCCAACTTGGCGTGAGGGTGGCTATAATGGATTATTCAGTTCAGCTCCGACGGCAGGCAGCCAGCTTTTTAACAGTGAAGAAGGGCATGGGTAAGATGGAGGGTAGAGCGCCACCCGCTTTATCGACCCCGGAGCTCATAAAGATGGAAACCAAAACAAAACGGGATATATATCAAAACGGTAAAAATTATATCAAACTGGAACCCAGTTAATATATACACTCCTTCCATATGTTCCAAAATTGGTAACAAATCCTCTTATACGACTGCAATTTAAAAACTCTTTTTATCTGTTGAATAAGAAATCCCCCAAGAGTACTGGCAGGAAGCCCTGAGCTCCTGAGGCCACGGTATGTCAAATGCGAGAAAATAAAATATATAAGTTATACACAATGTCAAAATAGTCATATGATAACAAACACAATTATTGCGTAAATGAATAGTTGCAAGAGCCAATTTACCCAGAAGTTCATGTCTGAGGGGATAGTAAATACTGTAAGGAGCCCAGACTCTCAAGGAGGAAAGAAAGGTGTCTCTTCGATACCTATCACTTAAGAGTTTCTTTGTTATACTCTACCTTAGATATAGCTATATCGTCAGCCCACACAAGATATAAAAAATGATTTCATGTACATAAATGATAAAAGGATTCATATGTTGCCCAAGAGACTCTCAGAGCTCTAAGCTCGTAAGGCCTATACGGAATGATATCTTTGAACTAGTGCCTCTACACAAGCAAGCTAGAGTCGTTACACCCTACTCAGTAATTACATAAGCATAAAAGCCTTTACCTTATTCTAATATCTTTCTTTTCAGCAGGTTTGAAGAACCTTTATCTTTACTGAGATAAATAATCAAACATCAAAAGTTAGTCATTGATAAGTTTTTTGTTACTATCTCAACAGCTAGGCTTGTCTGTGTTTTCCCTCGAGGTGGCTTGAAGACACACGGAAGGTACTGGAGTTCCAACCCAAGGTCTGCAGTGTTCTGTCGGTGAACAATAGTGATCGGCTCAACAGCGGGCAACTACTAACTACTGCTACTACGGTACCAGGCATTCATGCAAGAAATCATAGCTCTACAGCGGTACTAATACGAGGAACAGGTACCCAAATGATAGAAGGCTCACCTTTGATGTCGTGTGTCTTATAAGTTTACTTTTGACTCAAGAAGACAAGATTCAAATCAGTAAGATTCTATTTTCAATAGGAAATTGAATCCAACAAGTGAGTTGAATGTTTTAACATCATCCAAATGCCAAAAATGAAAAAAAACTATTCTCACAGAAGATGATCTTACTTTGTTAATCCGAAAAATCGATAGGTTCGGACATAAATTCCATAATTTACAAATGGCTACTAAAAGTACCACAAAAAAAAATTTAATCCTGGCGGCAAGACATTCATGAAACAAAGTGGGGCAAATTCATAGATCACACAATACATAGAATTTTATTGGCCCAAGACTGCAGCGCCAACGTGGACAAATCTTGACTGAGCTTGACAACAATCACCAGAGGGCGCAACGCCTATGACGATAAGCCAACAAGGTTAGTATGAGTTCGAATATAATGAACGAGTTCGAATATACAGTTGGATAATTATTCGCAAGTGAATGGGAACTGAGTGAATGAAAAGGCATAGAAATATTACAAAACACTCATGGAAGTATGTATTTCAGGTTCAATTGTGGACAACAAAGAGACAGATGATAATTGGATTATGATTAGCAAGGTGATCTGTTATGATAATAACTTTGTGAATATTCAGCCTTTTTTCGAGTTCTGAGAAGTCTTTCCAGTCTTGTATGTTTTAGATCGAGGAAAATTTTCACATTCAGAGATATCGTATCCAACATGGTAGCAATGAACTCACGATAATTCACAACATAGTATTCCAAATATCAAAATATTGTTCCGTTTATGTATGGATTGATTAACTTTCGATGTTTCGACTTTTCATGTTAATACAGTTCATTGCAGATTCCCCTTGCTTTGCGCGAATCTCGCTCAGCTGTTCTCTCATCAGAGTAATTTCTTCGGTATGTTTTTTTTTCAGCCTCTGCTAACTGTATTTTTAGATCGTCGAACTTTTTTGTGATGACATTTAGTTTCTCATTCAAAATATTGAAAATACCATCAAAAACACTTTTGGCAATAGATTGAATGAAACCTGTGTCTGTACAGATTTGTTTCACAAAGCCGTCAACAGAAATTTTGATGTCTGACAATTGTTCATTTTTCAGAGGCATTATAATGCACTTCGATGCACTTCCACTACACAGAACTCCACTTATTTATTCACACACCGTAAGATAAGATGCAAGAAGAGGTTCAATTATTTCAACAAAATCAACTAACAGGACGAATATAATATGAGATGTGTGAAGGAGACACCGGTACAGTCGAACGGTAGACGCACGAATGAGCTGAGAGCAAGATATACCGACGAAAGGAAATCACGAGGATGTCATGGAGATATTCAGAATTCATCAATAATTTCATGACTGTTCACATGATGCATCCGACAAAACTAGTTCTTTCATAGTTTTCTCATCGAAAAATGAATACAGGAGGAAAATGAAAGTCTTCTCAAATCAGTGTTATATCAATTGTATTCGATATCTGCAAGTGTATCAAAATATTTTTGAAAAATTCTTGTGGGAATCTTTCGGAGATTCGATTATATCGGCATGATAACCACCCTAAAAAACGGAAACTAATATATCGTTGTCATCTCACCTGTAGAGGAAATATAAGATAAGGTGAACCCAAGTATTTCAGTCGATCCGAATATGCGTCATAACTTCTATGATTCAGAAGTGAAAAAAATAATACCCTTGGAAGTTCAAAGAAACATCAGTGAAATATCTTTGAGATATCCATCTGGATACGGATCTTTCGATTACAAAATCATTTCTTGATTGCTCAATTTTTCACAATCATTATTAGCTACGACATATATGCGAAAGAAATAGTGAGGATGACCTCAAGTAGACAAGACGTTAAATCCGAAAAATCTCTTCGTAGGGATTCGAAAGTGACTTGAAAATATCACCGAAACTTTCACTTCTAACTTCTGTTCTTGAAAGCCTTCGTTACCAAGCGACAGGCCCCCAAATTGACAGAATGAAAATGTTTCAATTCGATAAAATTTCAAAATCAACCAAATTTTGGTGTTGACCAAACAATTGAATTGCTCTCATGAGCTTTCATGCAAAAGTCATTTGTTTTGCTTCATAGTAAGAAACGGACTACCCCCGATGGTCCACGCCCCTAAACTTTTAAATGACAGATATTCTCCGATATTTTCAACAAAATCAGGTTACCTAGACAATTTTCTGGATGAAAGTACTCGCGTGGAAAATCGATCGGAGCAACGATTTTTAATAAAAATGCACTTTTTTTCGACGAAATCCAACCTGAGATGTCCACCATCATTCGAAAATATTATTTTTGAATGGAAATGCAAACACCTCAACTCAACAAAACTCGTGATGTGAATATCGAGGGCAAGCCTCAAGAGCAAACAGAGTTGAAAAATTCGCTACCAAAACTGCTCGATATGACCCCCTTCCCTCTCAAAACATTTTCGTAGTCTGCGAAGTCCGTTTTTGAAATATTATTCCTGGGTCGTTTCGTATGGCTTCACTTATGTATGTTATTCTATTCTAACAAGACATCTTTTGTGTGAATAGTTGTAGCTCGAACAAGGCTATCAAATCGGTAATGTAGAACTAATGATCCTATGAGATGATTTTTCATGATAACAACCCAAACATTGACGTTCAGTTACCATTGGTGTTTGGTTCGAGATATCCTATGGGGATTAACTTCAGCCCAAAGTGGAGATTATGAGAGTTGATTACTCTATCTCTACTGAAACTTTCTTCATCAGTGCATAAATCTCGATGAATAGAAGTCATACCCTCTCTTTGCTTATCCATGAACCAATTGGCATATTCCAGTAGTGCTGGAAAATATTCAGGTGTCATGGCCTTCTGGATGTATTATGGATGGAAAAGTTGTTCCCTAATAATTCTATGAATAGTGAAGTTGGATATATGGCACTTTCCTAACAGAATCCTGATGCCCATTGAAAGATCATCAGCGACAGCTTACAATAAGGGAAAAATGGATCGACAAGTTTTTTATTTATGATCGGATTCTATACAAAATAGACATATTGGTTTTTCTGGTGTCGGAGATGATTGTTTTAGACGATTTATTTCCACTTCACCAGTACTTATCTAATGTAACATTCTGACGAAAATTAGATTTTTCATAGGGTGTTCAACGAAAGAATGCTTATATGAGGCAGGTGGAGGACATTGTACTCAATATCTTTAGGGTCTACAACCAAATTGTTTTCGATAAATGTATTTTCTGAGAGCTATGTACCTTTCTGCGAAATATCACATAAAGTTTTCTTAATCCTCAGAATATCATCTATGACGTTGTGTTCCAGAGGTGACATCGTTCAATAACTTTCACATATATATGAAATGAAGACCGTATATAAGTATATAACGGCAGTTGTCACCTCCAAAAAAAAATACCAGAGCGAAATCTCGGATAAAAACATTTCAGGATATACATGCTCTTAGAAATTTGCTTATCACATTTCCACAGGGACAATTTCTCACCAACACCCAATTCCTAATTTTTCATCATTCCTGTGATCAATCATAGTCTGAGAAAACAGTAGAATATGTCATTGCATCAGACATGGTGATTTATTCCATGAACAGGAACGCTGGATAATTCCAAAGACGATCTTTTAAATAGTATTTTTTTAAAAGAACGGGTCGGATGTGCTTGGAGATTCATTGATGAATTTCAATCATTGATACCTGAATGAGTGGAATAATCGAACATCTTACCCATGATATTTTATCAAGATAATTGTATATTTCGAATCAGAAGAGTGGAATCATGGACGACTCTCACTGAAATATTAGATCCATCGCTGAATAATTTGTGAAATGAAGAAGCCATGATCATAGCCTATGTGTTTACGGAAGCGTTTCGAAAGATCGTATGAGAATTATGAACTGAATGAATGGAATGATCGTGTTTTGAAATGGAAAAGGTTTCACGGACATCTCCAGAGATCGGCTCTAGAAATCATTCGACCTTAGTGATAAAATCGAATACACAGAAACTCTTCGTTTCTTCTCAATATTTCAAAGAAACCCAGATTTTGTTCTCAGACATTACTAACTGGAACTGAAAGAACAAATCATTCGGATTGATCGAAACCCTTATTCAAATCTCTCACAAATGTGAGTTCGCCCAACATGTTATATAAAATTTTATGATCAGAGACTCACTCTACGTTGTGTTCTCCAAAACGTGAGTTGACAATTAAAATAATTCTGTTGATTGACTGAACAAATTAATTGCTTTGATGAACTTTCATGCAGGAGTCAGTTTTTTTGCCACCCGACTACCCCCCTTGGTCCACACCCCAGAACTCTGATGTGACAAATATTTTTCAATATTTTTATTCAAGTCACTCAGACAATTTTCCGAATAAGAGTACTCGTGTGAAAAATCGATCAAAGCAACGATTTTTGATAAAAATGCAGTTTTGCTCGTAACACCCAATTTGAGATATCTACCATTATTTGAAAAGAGAAATGTTCACTCTAGAAATGATTATGATTACGTTCATTCAACAACATAACAGAGATGATACAAATGAAATATCAAATTCTGTAGATTCGTGATGGTTTTGAACTAACGAGCTACGCGCATATCGAATTCAGTCCATATTTTATATGTAGGTGTGGAATAATCACGTTTCGTGTTGTTTCATCTGAATCTCGTGAAACTCAACATTTGAGAATATTTTCTAGAGATCAATTACCCTAACACCAAACTGATATTTTTGCACTCGACGCGCGTTTCGCTAACAAGGTTAGCATCTTCAGGAGAAGAAAATTGATACTGAATCTGAAGCTGGAGTTAGTTGTTTATATACCTTAAGTTTTTGGTACGATATGGACTTTGTTTGTTACTGTTAATTATTCTTATTAATTTTCTCGATGATGAACCAACTACCTGCAAGTTCCGGCATCTGTTAGTATTGATTATTCTGATTACTTTATCAACAATAAATTGAAAAGCGGCCTGAAAAGGATAGGTCCCTTGTCACCATTCATACTGTTTTTACATTTTGCTATTTCGAGACTCTCACAGGCATCGAGTAGTCTTGTGTCATGCATATGCTTCATCAATTTCAGATTGCTTTCACTAATTTTGTGGTCATTGTCTAGAGCGTGTTGGGCGACACTGGATTCTTCTACCCTTCCGTATTTTATGGGTACAAAATGCTCTTTGAAACGGGTTCAAATAGCTCGTCGGCTCTGGCCGATGTACTTTTTGTTGCAATCTTGAGAACTGATCTTGTAAATTCCCGACCACTCCGAGTTTTCTAGTTCAACTTTTGGGTTACCAAGAAGCTGTTGTAATATGTAAGAAGTTTTATATGCAACTTTCATATTTACTTTGTCAAATATCTGTAGGAGCCCCCTAGTGTATTGAGGTTCATTTGGGATTACCTTAACATTTTCGTTTCTTTCATCTTTCTGAAAAGTCGAAGATTTACGAAGTGTTTCCCTAAATTTGCATTTTCTGATTATCTTATCAACTATCTCTGGGTTGAAGCTGTTCACTTCAGATACGTACCTAATCACTCTCCTTTCATTGTCGTACTTATCTTTCTTCGAAGGAAAAGTTATAAACCTATGGACAAGAAATTGCAGTGCCGCCATTTTATGTTGTGGACAATGATGAGAGTCATTTGGAATGTATCTGAATGTGCTCGTGCCTTTCATGTAAATGTCGAATTCTATTCCATTCTGTTCGTTCCTTAAAACCAATACATCTAAAAATGGAAACTTCCTTTCTTCTTCTACTTCGCACGTGAATTTTATACTATTATATCTACTGTTCAGTGTGTACTGTGCTGCAGTTTCCTTGGTACGCAGTGACATCCTTCGGCCTGGAAGCGTGAGGCCTTTTCCTTTCAACGTGCCTCGGAGAGTCACTGGTGAAAACGCTCCTATTCGAGGAGAGACTGAAATAACATTGATTCTTGGGTAATTCACCATCATAGAAACAGTTTACGTCGCAGATGTGGAAGATGAATTTTTATTCAGAATGGACTTGATCAGTGACTATCGATTTTTATTCGACAATGAGGGAACGATCATGATGTTTGGAGGATGATAATTTGTCCTTGATTCTCCAGCAGAAAGGACAATACCTGAAACTCCGATTATTGGAATCCGCGAAAATTCCTGGATTTTCCGAGAGTGTAGTTTATGCTACATTAGATGGAGACACTGGGTGCTGCGTTCGACTAGCACAGCCATGTGATGAGTCCCCCATCAACTTGGTTCTCGCACGAGCCTGAGTGAAAACGAAACAAACCATCACTGTGAGAGTTGCCAACGTATATCCTGAAGAAGTAACAGTTGAAGAAGATGATGTCATTGGAACATGTGATCCAGTTACGAGAGTAGCGAACAACGATTCGAATGACCAACAGGAAATGAAGGCAGCATCTGAAAATGTCACAGCACTTTTGAAAAATCAGTCGAACACTTATCAGGAGATGAAATGGAAGCTTCAAGGCTTTCATGAGTGAAAGTGACAACAGCAGGAAGAACTTACTAGGTCGAACACAGGATTGATACTGGCCAATTCCTCACACGACCCGACAACCTCCAAGGAGAGTTCCATTTGCCAAACAACAAGAGGAAGAAGAGCTTGTTAACAAGATGATGAGAAAAGTTGTGATTGAAGAATCATCGAGCCCTTGGTCTGCACCTGTTGTGTTGGTTTCCAAGGAGGATGGATCCACGAGATTCTGTGACGATTGTAGAAAATTAAATGATGTCACTAAGAAGGACAGCTACCCTCTTCCAAGAATAGATGAAACATTCACAACGTTGGCCGATTCATGTCGATTCTCAACATTAGATCTGAGGAGCGAATACCGGCCAGTGGACATACATGAAAAAGATAAGGGGATTTTACTGTTATTATGTTTGTATTGTGCAATGCTCCAGCAACATTTGAGAGACTAATGGAGCTGATCCTGCGTAGGCTCACTTCGAAGACCTGTCTTGTATACCTCGTCGACGTTTTGGTTATGGAAATTATATTAGAAGAACATATGCGCAATTCACAAGCAGACTTTCAGCGATTCAGGAATGCCAATCTCAAACTCAATGTCCAAAAATGCTCATTATTCCAGAAAGCGGTGGATTTTTTGGGCCATAGGGTATCATCAGATTGTATCCGAACAGACGAAAGGAAGATACTGGCAATAAGAGGCTGGTCGATACCAAAGACAATCACGAATCGAGGAGCTTCCTAGGTCTCTGCACCTATTACCGTGAACAGGAATGAATAAAAGGTTCGACCACCAAAACAGACAAGATCGGATTCCAAACAATGTATTCGCCTTTAGCTTCAATTTCATAGATTTTTCAGTATTTACACGTTCTAGAAATAATATGTGAATCAACTTCACGAACTTACAAATTATTCAATGAAATTACAAAAAAGAAATGAATATTTACGACTTTTTCTTACCTAGACCAGGCAGCAAATCCAAAATAAATTCAATTTCATAAATACCCTTCAGGCTCTAGAATAGTGTCACTCGCAATATCAATAGAAAAAGAATGCTTTTCTCATCGAACTCAAGCTACTGCGTTTCATTCAAGAATTTTTTATAACGGAGTTTTTTGCGGACCCGTTCAAAGATTCAAATTATTTCCGAAACTGAATAGTCGCGACCTCTACCGGGCGGAAGAAAAAACTATTATAGTTCAAAGTTTAGATTTCTATAAATTATCATTCCAATGAAGTTGTTTCGTGAACATGGACGCAGAAGATGGCGCCAAGTTGAAAATGTCCGATCAGAACATTACGCCAAGTAAAAAGTAAACAAAACGAAATGTAATTGAATGGAACCCCACATTTACAAATACGATAATCCTAACTCTAATGGTTATGTCACAACCGAAGGTTCGTCGAAGGATTTGCTGTTATTGCGGCAGCCCTACGAAAGTTGACAGAGGATCGAGTCAAATTTGTCTGGTTCAAAGAAAGTGAACGAGCATTTGGGAAACTGAAAGTTGCTCTATGTTTCAGTCCCATCTGAAGTTTCCCCAAGTCAACGAGGCCTGTTCGTTTTGAAAACAGATGCCAGTAATAATGGTATCGGAGCCATACTATCACATAAACAAGATGGTCAAGAAAAAGTAATTGAGTTTTACAGCAAAGTAATGACCAAGCCAGGAAGGAATTATTGCCTTAAAAGAAGAGCTACTGGCTCTTCAATGCTGTAGATCACTTCCACAAATATTTGTATGTTGTATGTGTGATATATTAAGTATTTCTGAGTATCCCGGTATATCGGTAACAATATCGATAGCATGCCCTTTGCGCATGTCCTGATTTTTCCAAGAAATATTTTCACGATGTTCACCTGTGCGCCAGTCAGTAATATATGCAAATACCGATAATTTGAGTGTTTCAATTATTTATACTGATAATTAGGTATCACAACATATTCCTGTCATCCTAATATATCACAGTAGTGTTATATATTAAGTATTTCTGAGTATCCCGGTATATCGGTATCAATATCGATAGCATGCCCTTTGCGCATGTCCTGATTTTTCAAAGAAATATTTTCACGATGTTCACCTGTGCGCCAGTCAGTAATATATGCAAATACCGATTATTTGAGTGTTTCAATTATTTATACTGATAATTAGGTATCACAGCATATTCCTGTTGAACCTAATATATCACAGTGGCGACGAGGTAGAAACGTTTAGTGTGTCGTATTGGATTTCAAATCAAATCTAAGTTCATCAACACCTGGACGAGAACCCAAATATTGTTTTTTTTGTCGAATTGTGTTTCCTGTTGTAGCATTCAAAATGCCACATTGTTAATATAGTTACTTTTTTTTTGGAATTATTACCAAAATGTAGGCAGTAGCCAATTCGAAATTTTACATTGACCTTTAGGCCATATTCTAATTGAATACTTTGCAAATTACTCATATTCCATGTTCGTTCGATAGTGATGATTGGGTTTGAATTATTGTACTCCGGCAGTGAGCTGTACTGGTCTTGCGCTAGTCGCCAATAGATGGCGCATGCCTTCCGTTTCAACACATTAATTAAGTTCGAAATGCGCAAGTTTAACGGATAGAAAATCGAAAAAGGGGAGAATAGTTTAGTGAAGTTTGAAGGTTCAAAGATAGGCGTTGAGCAGATTGAAATAACAAATGCATTTTTCCATGTTGTTTCTTGAATATAAAGAAATATCCAATTGCTTGTGGGAATGCTGAGGGCTGATGTTCCTGTTAATAATTTTGGTACTGTGTTGCATGACCTATAAAGAAGCGACATGCCGAAAAAGAACCGGCGTGGGTTCGCTAACGCCGCCATTGCAATCGGCCATTGAAGTTAAAAGTAAATTTCAAACCCTCCACGATGGTGAGGTGAGTTAGTTGAAGGAATTTTCAAAGTACGAGGGATTAGGGATGTCACAATTCTCTTCTCCACTCCATGTAATTCTCTTGTTCGAACCACATAACTTTTTTTTAGGGTTTTTATCATGGGCATCATCCATGCCTGAGTTTGCTGTATTTCGAATTCAAGGATGCTATAGACATTCACATACATAATTTGAGGAAGTTGAATGGGAGTCCTTTTCTTTGGAGCCCTCGGGTCGACCTAGGAGGCCTAATTATTGTGGTATCTGTGGGCAATCTCCACCATTCTATATTAGATTTATATTGGAAAGTAACCTGGAAACTGGAATCCTTGACGACTGCCCAAGCCCAGTATCCCTGTTCTGTTCAACTAGTCGTCGTAGTCTTGATAGAGGAATGGACTTGTTTCGCACCATACCGTCGGGTACTGGTGAACGGTATTTAAACTTCAAAATCACTCTCACTGCCATGCAGGCGAATGAATATGGTTTTATATAAGAATTTATTTTATATATGTATTTAATATTTTGGGGAGTTCTTCGTAAGATTTATTCATGAATATTAGTTGAATATTTTCCTGAGTGGATTACAGCTGTAAACCGAAGCATAGTACTATGACAAGGGTAGGAACTGATTAAGTTTTCTTATTTTCTATTCAATTGAATTGATGACGGTATTGGTACCTGATACTTGGTAAAATTTATAATGGTAATAAGTGAATACATTCATTAAAGGGGTTAAAAATTTAAATCAGTGTTTGACTACAGTACTCACAATCTATCAGAAAATAATTAACATCAGCTTATATATCATCTAGTTTTCCTGGTTGAATTAGGTAAGTTCACATGTTTAAAATGGCCAGGTGGCGCTCAACATTTTTTGCATAACATCATACCTCACCTATGACCCATAAATTGCTCATTGATGAAAAGCACCGTGCCTGTAACCCAAGTTTCGATTAAAGAAAAAAAGTAAGTTACAGAAAGTGACGTCCAACGTGTAGGGCCTGAGGTATCTTTTTGATTTTTTTTAAACAAAGAAAAAAAAATCCAACAGATAATGAATCTGAATAGCTTGTGAGTATTTGGTAGTAAACATTTCAGGAAATTTTAAAGAATAACTTTTTTTTCACGAGGAAGTTAGAGTTTCTAACATTGTCAGATTTTCTATTTGACTGTATGACCACAATATTCTTTATCAAGAACTACTTATGATTTGATTTTGAATTACTCAGGGTTATATAGTTCAATTTTATTCACAATGGAGGAGTATTTCAAGCCTAATCATTTACTGTCGGAAGAACTGGACTATGAACTGAAAATCAGGGAAGTCACTTCTAGCAGAAACCAAAATGATAAAAGAAAGATTTTAGCTCGTCTTTTAGATAAAGAAAAGAATAATGTAGGTGCTTTCATTAATATGAGTACATATGAGTTTGATTTCGAAACTGAAAAGGCTGCCATTGAAGCTACTATGACAAGCATACAACTTAATATGGCAGACTTTGAAGGTACAACTAGTGACAATTTGTTTTTGAGATTGAAGTCAAGAATTATTCACCTTGCTGCTCGTATCAAAAGGATGCCATTAGTAGATGATGGATCTGTAGAATTTAAAACTAGAAAAGAATATCAAAATGAAAGTTACACATCTTGTATGTTATTAGAAGGGGAACTTTATGAAAAAGATAAACCACCCTCAGAAACGGTTCTTGCTGATCACCTTAATAGCATTATGAATCCAGTTATCCATGTCCCTGCTCCTGTAGTGACCTATGCTTCGCAGTCCAAACCAATCTCCGATTGTTCGATCAGATGCATAGATGAAATGCACCTGGGGGTGCAAAATTTAACGGGGATCCTAAGAATGTTTTTCCATTTTTAGAAAAAGTTACCGAATTAGCAAAATCTCGTAAGGTTGATGAGCAGGATCTTTTTAATTCTGCTGTTGAATTTTTTGTTGGGGATGCTTTCATATGGTATCGGAGCATTCAAAATAAAGTCAATGATTGGAAAGCTCTAGTCGAACTTTTGAAGAAAGATTTTTTACCACCAGATATTGATGATGATATCTGGGAACAGATTAAACTTTACAAACAAAAAAAGTATGAAAAAATTACCATTTTCATTGCACATATGGAAAATATGTTCAGTCGTTTGAGCAGACCACCCCATGAAACAACTAAGGTCAAATATGTTAAAAATAATCTGTTGCCAGAATACCTTTCCCAGTTGGCTTTACAGGAAATTGCTGATATCGATACCCTTCGGGAGTTAGTAAAAAAGTTAGAAGAAGCCAATGTAAATAAATCAAAAAATTTTCAATTCAAAAGACCCTTTGAGAACCAAGTAGCTACAACTACTGCAAATTTTAACTCGAATTCAAGAGCCGATAAAGATTATCATAATAGGTTTAAAACAAAATCCAATCATAATTTTAGAAATTCTGCTTCCACCCGTTTTCAACCCCCAGCTCAACCTTCAACTTCTCAAAATGATAATAACAATGGTAATAGAAACAAAGCTCCCATAGTTTGTTGGAACTGTGGTCAGTTGAACCACCGATTCACCAATTGTTTGTTGAAAAGAAAGATGTTTTGTTATAAATGTGGTAAAAGTGATATTTTATCCAAAGACTGCAATTGTTCAAAAAACGAATGAATCACAGAAGGGTATATGGCCGTCCCTCCTCTGTTAATGCAAAGGCCAAAACTGAATTAAATCAAAAATTAAGTTTGTCTAAAAATTGTCAAAATCTCTCAAACCCAAACCATGTATCTCCTTTATTTATTCCAAAAGAACTAGATAATAGGCCATATATTTCAGTAAAATTATTTGATAGTGATATTGTTGTACTTTTTGACTCTGGAGCGACCATCTCTGTGGTGGGAGAAAATGGTTTAGATGTGTTGAAATTTTTTCAAATAGAGATTATTCCGAGTGAAACCAAAACCATTTCAACTGCAGATGGTACGCAAAAAGTAGTAAAAGGTATTGTAGATTTGCCAATATGTGTCAATAGTACTTGTCAAATAGTGAGGGCATTGGTTGTCCCTTCGATTTCTCATCCGTTTATTTTTGGTAGCGACTTTGCCAAACAGTTTGAAATTTTTGTAGATTTCAAAAATAATGAATGGTTTATTCAAAGTAAGATTTGTGATTCAACAATAGATGTTTTCAGAGGTAAAACTCACCCAAAAATTATCTCTTCTCTTTCAACCGATAAATTAGACGATGAACAGAAGATAGAAGTGAAAAAGGTTTGTCAATTATATGAGGAAATTAGTAGTGAAAAGGGTTTAGGTCGAACTCAGGCCATTCGCATGTGTATAGACACAGGTAATCATAAGCCGTTTAAGAAAAAACAATATCCAATGAGTCCATATATGTTGAAAATTCTCAATCAAGAACTTGATGAAATGCTGAGGTTGGGTGTTGTGAGAGAATCCAATAGTCCTTGGTGTAGCCCTGTTCTATTGGTGAAAAAAAATTCTAATCAATACAGGTTCTGCTTTGATGGGCGAGCACTTAATGAAATAACTCGACATGATTCGTATCCCTTGCCTAATGTTGACAGGATTCTTACTCAGTTGCGAGACGCAAAGTTTATTACATCATTAGATTTGTCCAAAGCCTTTTGGCAAATAGAATTAGATGAACAATCCAAAGAAAAGACTGCATTCAGTGTACCAGGCCGAGGGCTATTCGAATTTCAGGTCATGCCATTTGGTCTCTGTAACAGTGCGCAGACGCAACAACGATTGGTTGATGCTTTATTCGGACCAAAGTATGAGCCCAACATCTTTACATATATTGACGACATAATAATCACTAGTAAAACTTTTGAAGAACATATTAAATTGCTAATTGAAGTAAAGGATATCCTTAAAAGGGCTGGTTTAACGATCAATACGCAGAAATGTAATTTCTTCCGAACAGAGTTGAAATTTTTAGGCTATATTGTTAGTGGTAACGGCTTACGCACAGACCCTGACAAAGTTTCCGCCATGGTCAATTACCCGAGACCTACTAATGTGACTGAAGTCAAACGTTTTATAGGGATGTGTTCATGGTATCGCCGCTTCATAAAACATTTTTCGTCCATAACTTCACCACTTAATGAGTTAATAAAAGGCAAAAAGAAAAAACAACCAATCGTTTGGAATTCAGAAGCAGAAAATTCCTTTCTAAAAATTAAAGAGGCTTTAGTGTCAGCCCCTCTATTAGTCCAACCTGATTTCACTAAAGAATTCACTGTTCAATCGGATGCCTGTGATGTGGGAATTGGTGGAGTTTTGACTCAAATTTTAGACGGAGAGGAGCGTGTAATTGCGTATGCTAGTAGATCCCTATCACGGTCTGAGAGAAATTATTCGGTAACTGAGAAGGAATGCTTAGCTTTAATATTTTGCATAGAAAAGTTTCGACCTTTTATCGAGGGTGTCCGTTTCACTGCAGTTGTTGATCATTTTTCCTTACTTTGGCTTAATAACATCAAATCCCCTTGTGGAAAATTAGCTCGGTGGGCAATTCGGTTACGCCAACATAATTTTACCCTGGTCCATAGGAAAGGAACTTCTAATGTGGTCCCAGACGCCCTGTCTAGGATACCGGAATCCTTCCCTGAAGTTTCTCTATTAGAAATCACAGATGAGAGTTCTGATCCATTTTATGTTAAATTGAGAAAGGACATTTTGCAATCTCCAGAGGCTTATCCTCAGTGGAAGGTAGAAAATAATCTCATCTATAAATTTATTCCATCTAAGTTACCTTTGAAAACAAATTTAAGTGAATACAAATTATTAGTTCCAAAACACCAAAGACAAAATGTAATAAAATCATGTCATGATCCGAGTACTTGTGCACATTTTGGATTTTTCAAAACGTTCTCCAGGGTACAAGAGAACTATTATTGGCCTAAAATGCGAAAAGATATTTTGAGGTATGTTAAAAGATGCAAGGTATGCGGTTCTCAAAAAGTTTCATCGTCGCCTCGAATTGGTAAAATGGGATTAGAAAAGGATGTACAATATCCGTGGCAAATTATTAGTGTTGATCTTGTAGGACCTTTTCCGAGATCTACAAAAGGGAATAATTTTCTGTTGGTCGTAGGTGACTGGTTCACAAAGTACACCCTTTTATTTCCTTTAAAAAAGGCTACAGCTCCAAATATTGTTAAAATTATGGAGAATGATGTTTTTCTGATGTTTGGTGTGCCTCAAATAATATTATGTGATAACGGTTCTCAATTTGCTGGATCCGTATTCAAGTCGTTAATGAAGGAGTATCAAGTTCAAAAAATTTGGTTCACGCCCCGTTACTCACCACAGTGCAACTTCGTAGAAAGGGTAAATCGGACAGTTGGAACAGCTATCAGATGTTATGTAAAGGAGCATAAAAATTGGGATGTAGAACTGCCAAAAATCAGACAAGCTATCAACACAGCTCGTCATGAAGTAACCGGGTATACGCCAGCTTTTTTAAATTTTGCTAGACACATCCCGCTATCAGGTAATTTTTATGGTAATGTTGAATCGACGGCCGATTTAGAAGTCACCCCAGGTGATCGTCAGTCATACGCCAGTGAAATGGACGGACTTGTCCAAGTTTTTGAGGATGTTAGGAAAAAATTGCATAAATCTTATCAAAGAAATGCGCGTAATTATAATCTCCGTAAGAGAGATATAACTTTTGAAGCTGGTGATAAAGTATGGAAAAAGAACAAAGTATTGTCAAACGCGGGTAACCAATTTGCTGCTAAATTGGCACCGAAGAAAGTATTGTGTACAGTTAGAAAAAGAATTTCACGTCTTGTTTATGCTTTAAATTATGAAAATGGTTCAGATGCTGGAGAATGGCACGTGAAAGACTTGGAACCTTACTTTGGTTCAAATTCTGATATTTCAGTTGGATAGTTTTATTGGTCGTTTGGAAGCTTTCACAACTCTCAGCATACGGCATTTCTGAAAGAGTTTTTTTCAACGGTCATTTGTTTTGCGAATTACATGTTATGGGGTTTCAGGTGATATTATTCAAAGGATTTTGAAATTTAGATTGAGGAAATAATAGTTATTATATGTGACCACTAGTGTAGTGACAATATCAATGTTGGGAATAAATGGTGTATAAATAGGTGAAATAATACAGCGCTGTTGTAAATAAATTTCATTGCGTAACTTTAGCAGTATTTATCTGCTGTTGTAAATAAATTTCATTGCGTAACTTTAGCAGTATTTATCTGCTGTTGTAAATAAATTTCATTGCGTAACTTCTCAAGCAGTATTTATCTGCTGTTGTAAATAAATTTCATTGCGTAACTTCTTTAGCAGTATTTATCTGCTGTTGTGAATAAATTTCATTGCGTAACTTCTTTTTCAGTATTTATCTGCTGTTGTAAATAAATTTCATTGCGTAACTTCTTTAGCAGCAATTATCTGCTGTTGTAATTAAATTTCCTTACGTTACTACTTCAGCATTTACCTGCTGTTGGAAAGAGATTCATTGCATAAATAACATAGTAGCATTTATTTGCTGTTATTAAAATTTCATGGCAAAAATACCATAACAGTACTTATCTGTTGTTGTAAATACAAATTCATTACCTGAGACAGTATAGTAGTCTTATCTGCTGTTAGTATACTAGTTTTTTATCTGTTGTTCAGCACATTGCATGCTGATTCTTCTCGAATATAGTTAAAGTATTGATATGCATGAGTACGTTTTGAGAGACTTTCCCAAATTAGAAAATAACTGAATGTGATTTAAATGATTATGACTCCACCGATTATGACTTCCTACGGGACGGATTGTACACGTTAGTTACTGACTCAAAACATACCACATACAAGTATAATTAAATTATATGAAATTTCTTAAAATAAGTTCTGATGAAAATAGTCTAACAAGTTATCCTATTTTCCTTTTAGGAAGGGGTAGATGTAGCATTCAAAATGCCACATTGTTAATATAGTTCCTTTTTTTTTGGAATTATTACCAAAATGTAGGCAGTAGCCAATTCGAAATTTTACATTGACCTTTAGGCCATATTCTAATTGAATACTTTGCAAATTACTCATATTCCATGTTCGTTCGATAGTGATGATTGGGTTTGAATTATTGTACTCCGGCAGTGAGCTGTACTGGTCTTGCGCTAGTCGCCAATAGATGGCGCATGCCTTCCGTTTCAACACATTAATTAAGTTCGAAATGCGCAAGTTTAACGGATAGAAAACCGAAAAAGGGGAGAATAGTTTAGTGAAGTTTGAAGGTTCAAAGATAGGCGTTGAGCAGATTGAAATAACAAATGCATTTTTCCATGTTGTTTCTTGAATATAAAGAAATATCCAATTGCTTGTGGGAATGCTGAGGGCTGATGTTCCTGTTAATAATTTTGGTACTGTGTTGCATGACCTATAAAGAAGCGACATGCCGAAAAAGAACCGGCGTGGGTTCGCTAACGCCGCCATTGCAATCGGCCATTGAAGTTAAAAGTAAATTTCAAACCCTCCACGATGGTGAGGTGAGTTAGTTGAAGGAATTTTCAAAGTACGAGGGATTAGGGATGTCACAATTCTCTTCTCCACTCCATGTAATTCTCTTGTTCGAACCACATAACTTTTTTTTAGAGTTTTTATCATGGGCATCATCCATGCCTGAGTTTGCTGTATTTCGAATTCAAGGATGCTATAGACATTCACATACATAATTTGAGGAAGTTGAATGGGAGTCCTTTTCTTTGGAGCCCTCGGGTCGACCTAGGAGGCCTAATTATTGTGGTATCTGTGGGCAATCTCCACCATTCTATATTAGATTTATATTGGAAAGTAACCTGGAAACTGGAATCCTTGACGACTGCCCAAGCCCAGTATCCCTGTTCTGTTCAACTAGTCGTCGTAGTCTTGATAGAGGAATGGACTTGTTTCGCACCATACCGTCGGGTACTGGTGAACGGTATTTAAACTTCAAAATCACTCTCACTGCCATGCAGGCGAATGAATATGGTTTTATATAAGAATTTATTTTATATATGTATTTAATATTTTGGGGAGTTCTTCGTAAGATTTATTCATGAATATTAGTTGAATATTTTCCTGAGTGGATTACAGCTGTAAACCGAAGCATAGTACTATGACAAGGGTAGGAACTGATTAAGTTTTCTTATTTTCTATTCAATTGAATTGATGACGGTATTGGTACCTGATACTTGGTAAAATTTATAATGGTAATAAGTGAATACATTCATTAAAGGGGTTAAAAATTCAAATCAGTGTTTGACTACAGTACTCACAATCTATCAGAAAATAATTAACATCAGCTTATATATCATCTAGTTTTCCTGGTTGAATTAGGTAAGTTCACATGTTTAAAATGGCCAGGTGGCGCTCAACATTTTTTGCATAACATCATACCTCACCTATGACCCATAAATTGCTCATTGATGAAAAGCACCGTGCCTGTAACCCAAGTTTCGATTAAAGAAAAAAAGTAAGTTACAAAACAAGGAAACAAAATGGCAGCGCAAAGTGTTAACACTGAAAATCTCGGTGAAAACGTTGGTCGGCTACGAGAGTTTGACCCGGTGAATTCTGACTGGACAATATATAGAAGACGCCTGGAGAATTATTTTATTGCGAATGCAATCGACAAAATGGAGAGAAGAAGGGCGATCCTATTGAATTTATTAACCGAATATGCTTATCAACTGTTATTCGATTTATGTTTACCGGCAGAACCGGAAAATAAAACCTACGACGAATTAGTTCAGTTATTAGGCACTCATTTCAAGCCAGTTCAAAGTGTGTTTGCTTCGAGATTCAAATTCTCTAATGCCAAAAAGACATCAAGTGAGTCTGCGAAAGAATGGGGAGCTAGGCTCAGAACAATGGCTTCGAGTTGTGATTTTGACTCGGCTCAGCAGTTAAAACTAGTGCTCCGGGACATATTCATCATTGCCTATGATAAAGGCGCAGTGCAAGACCGACTGATGGAAGAAAGAAGACCATCAAATTTGCAGAGGCTATTGAAGTTGCTGCCGCCAAGGCTGCTTCACGGCCATTTTCAAATGTTCCCGCCAGTTTCGTCAAGAAGGAACCAGATGTATTCTATGCGCGTGCTCGGTACATAAGTAGAGCCGCCACGCACGATTCAACGCACAGGATTCCTCAAGACGTCGCAGCTGCTCGGAACCAATCAACAAACAAGCAACGGAGATGCACTGTTTGTGGGAGGAAGAACCACTATTCAGATGAGTGCTCTTTCAGAGAATGTTTTTGTCATATTTGCGAGAAAAAAGGCAACTTGGCTTCGGTTTGTACTAAAAAATTAAATAGAAAGCCTTCTCAATCCACGCAAAAATATGTTCATGCTAATTCTCAGAACTATTTGGAATCGGATGAATATTCGATATATTCTTTAGATTTTGATGTTAACCCGATTTTTATTGAGTTGAAAATTGAGAACCAGGATTATAAATTCATTTTGGACACAGGTTCCAGTTTCAGTGTTTGGTCAGAAACATATTATTTGGAAAATTTACCACAAATACATTTGGATGAGTCGAATAAGATTTTCAATTTATATAATGGTAATAAAATCATTTCAATTGGTAACATTACTTGTAATATTGAATTTTGTAAAAAACAGCATTTGATGGATTTCTATATTATTGAAAACACGGCTGGACCACCGTTGTTAGGACGCGATTTTTTTAATCTATTTGAGCTCAACATATCCGGATTATCTTATATGAAAACACCTGATGACTTGAATTTCTTAGTTGAAAAATACCCGAGGGTTTTTGCACCCGGATTAGGCAAATTCACTAAAGGTCTGATTTCGATTAAATTAAAAAATAATAACATTGAACCAAAGTTTATGAGAGCACGCCCACTTCCATTCGCGATGAAAGGAAAAATTGAGGCGGAATTGAATCGTCTTCAAGATATGGGAGTTATTGAGCCGGTAGATTACAGTTCAGGGGGTACACCCATTGTTCCGGTTTGAAAACAAAATGGTTCCATACGAATCTGTGGCGATTTTAAAGTGACAGTTAACCCTCATATTGAGATAGAGCAATACCCTTTACCACGTTTTGATGAGCTGTTTGTAAAATTGCAAGGTGGCGCTGAATTTTCAAAGTTAGACTTATCAAACGCTTATCAACAGTTTTGTCTCGATGAAGAGTCAAAAAAGTTGGTAACCATTACAACTCACAAGGGTTTGTACAGATATAATAGGGCCCTTTTCGGAATAGCTAGCATTCCTTCTAAATTTCAGAAGGTGATGGAATCTCTTTTATCTGGTTTAGACGGGGTAGTCGTATTTTTAGACGACATTTTGATTACTGACAAAAATAGACACGAACATCTAGATAGACTAGAAATTTTTTTGACTATTTTCGATGAATCTGGTCTAAAAATTTGCCACGAAAAATGTAGTTTTTTTATGAATGAGATCTTATATTTAGGTTTCATAATAAATAAAGAAGGGTTACACACCGATGAGAACAAGATAATGGCAATAAAAAATGCACCTCAACCAAAAAATATAACCAGCCTCAAATCTTTTTTAGGGCTTGTTAATTATTATGGGCGATTCGTCCCAAATTTAGCAGCGGTTTTACATTCCCTATATAATTTGTTGAAAGCCAAGGTGGAGTGGCATTGGTCACCTGAGTGTGAAACAGCTTTTCAAACGATTGAAGATTTGCTTACATCAGCACCTATTTTGACACATTATAATCAGGAATTACCCATCAAATTGATAACTGATGCGTGTGACTATGGAATTGGGGCAGTAATAGCCAAATAATGCCAAACGTTGATGAAAAACCTGTTGCCTTCGCTTCAAGAACGTTACTTGACAGGGAAAAGAAAATGAGTCAAATCGAGAAAGAAGCTCTTTGTATCATTTTTGGAATTTGTAAATTCAATCAATTTTATGGGGTCGAAGATTTACGAATGTGACCGATCATAAGGCGCTCACAACGATTTTCCACTCTCAGAGAGGCATTCCACAATTTTCTGCCAACAGGTTGAGACGATGGGCCGTCATTTTGTCCAATTATCAATACGACATTGAGTTTGTCGAATCAGGAAAAAACTGTGCTGACTTTTTATCAAGATCGCCTATTGAGACTGATGAAAACACCGTTGAAAACGTAGACATAAATTATGTAACATATTTTTCCGAAAATTGTGATTTTCCTATCAATTTCGAAACCGTTAAATCAGCAACTTTGTGAGATGATACTTTGTGTGGAATTAAAAAATATTTATACGAAGGTTGGCCTAAAAAAATTGATTCAGCCGGAATATTTCCTTTTTTGAGGGTTAAAAACGAACTCACTGTCGATTCTGAGTGTTTTTTGTGGAACAGTCGATTGATGGTACCTAAATCTTTACAGAAAGATATTTGAAATGACTTGCATTCCTCTCATATGGGTATAGTCAAGATGAAAAGTTTAGCCCGGTCATACTTTTGGTGGCCCGGTTTAGACAAAGATATTGAGCGAATATGTCGAACATGTGAAAATTGTATGGTTTTCAAGAAGTCGCCAAATAAAGCCGTTTTAGAGCATTGGCCATTGCCATCTGGAATTTGGCATCGTTTGCATATCGATTTTTTGGGACCATTTTTGGATAAACAATTTTTGATAATTGTAGATGCATTTTCGAAGTGGTTAGAAGTTTTCCCACTCAGCTCAATAACTTCCAAAGCAACCATTGACATTCTCAGATCAGTTTTCTCGAGATTCGGTTTACCGAAACAAATTGTATCTGATAATGCGTCTTCATTTTTATCAGATGAATTTCAACTATTTTTGAAAAAGAACGATATTGCGCATATCACGTCACCGCCCTATCTGCCATCTGCAAATGGTGCGGCAGAAAATGCGGTGAAAACCGTTAAAAATGGTCTGAAAAATAGTTTAGGAACAAATAACAGTATTTCATTGAATGAAGTTTTGTGCAATTTCCTTTTCGATTATAGAAATACTCCGCACTGTACAACAGGGTTGAGCCCGGCTGAAGTTATGTTTCAAAGAAAATTGCGAACTCGTTTCGATAATTTGAAGCCTCCATGTACAACAACAACTAAATTTCAAACAGATATTAAAAGTCGCGTCCTATAACAACAGGCAAAACAAAAATATTATCACGGGGGAAATAGATCTGTTGTATTCGAACCTGGAGAGATTGTAACTGTGAAAGATCATAGGAAAGTACAAAATCCGTGTTGGATAAAAGCTGTTATTTGTAAAAAGATTGGCAAATCCACTTATATTGTTCAGATTCCTGAGTTGGGCAATATTACCTGGAGAAGACATCCCAATCAAATTAACAAATATCAATTAAAAATTTCTAAGATTAATGAAAACAATCTGCCCGAAGGTGAAAATGTAACAAAAGAGATGGATCCGACATCAGAGAGTCACTTTAATCGTGCCGAAAAACCAAATGTTACTGTGAATAGGGATGAGAGAAATGACAGCGTTAGTGATGTTGGAAGACCAAGAAGGAACATCAAACCAATAGATAGGCTTGTATATAAATAGTTGTAAATAGTTAATATAGTCAAAATGGTATAAGTGATCATTTGAAATTTATTTTTGTAGGGGGAAAAAGTGTAATATATTAAGTATTTCTGAGTATCCCGGTATATCGGTATCAATATCGATAGCATGCCCTTTGCGCATGTCCTGATTTTTCCAAGAAATATTTTTACGATGTTCACCTGTGCGCCAGTCAGTAATATATGCAAATACCGATTATTTGAGTGTTTCAATTATTGATACTGATAAATAGGTACCACAGCATATTCCTGTTGAACCTAATATATCACAGTATGGAAGAGAGTTCCTCATCAGAACAGATCATGCAGCTCTCAAGTGGTTACTCAAAATGAAGACTCCTGAAGGACAAGTAGCAAGGTGGATTGAGGAGTTGAACAAGTATCACTTCAAGATGAAACATCGACCAGGACGACTGCATAAACAATATAGATGCTTTGTCGAGAAAACCTCGTTCGGAATCAACCAAGTGAGATTGATGGTAGACGCCAGTTGGACCACAGCAAAAATGAGACAAGACCAAGAGAGCTATCAAAAAATTTTACTGAGTCCAATGTCGAGAAGATGCCGAGAGATGGTGCCGAAGATGCCCAAAATGCAAAGCAAGCAAAGGCCCTAGAACAAGATCAAAGGGCGAGATGAAACAATACAATGTTGGTGCTCCCTTCGAACGAATCGCCTTTGATGTAGCTGGAGTGCTCCCGATGAGAAATGATGGAAACATATACATCCTCGTTGCCATGATTCATTTCAGCGAATGGGTTGAAGCTCAAGCCTTGCCTAATCAAGAAGCATTCACAGTTGCAAGAGCTCTGGTGGACAACATGTTTACAAAGTTCGGGGTGCCAATGAAGCAACATTCCGATCAATGGAGAAATTTCGAATCGAATTTATTCAGGAAAGTTTGTGAATTGATGGAAATCAGCCAGATCAAAACGACTACCCCCCACCCACAGGCTGATGGCATGGTCGAGAGGTTCAACAGGACTATGGAAAAACATATTTCCAAAGTAGTGGAAAAGCATCAGAAAGACTGGGTTCGACATCTTCAACTATTATTGATAGCCTACCGGGTAATTGTGCACGACTCCACAAAGCTCACCCCAGCCCGTTTCATCTTCGGGAGAGATCTTCGTTTGCCCTGTGACTTGGTGTGCGGATCACCAAGTGCTGAGAAAACAGAGGTACAGGATTATGCAGACGATCTGCGAGACAGCTTGATAAGGATTTACGAAATTGCGAAGGGGAGTTCAAAGATCACTAGTGACAGGATGAAGGCTCGTTACGGTCTCGAGGCAAATATTGGTGGATTCAAAGAAGGAGATCGAGTGTGGCTGTACAACACTCGTCGTAGAAAAAGAATTTCCCCCAAACTAACGCCATGCTGGGAAGGACCCTATAGGATAGTGAAGAGAATAAATGACGTGGTGTATAGGATTCAACGTAGTCCCAGAGCAAAAATGGAGGTCGTTCACCTGAAAAGACTCAAACGTTACAATGAGCATGATTGAACATTGTTTGATCGGGACGATCAAAATTGAGAAGGGGATAATGTTACGGTATTTCCTCTCGCCGGCCCTGTCTCTCGTAGACGCAAAATAATATGAGGAGTCAAAGGAAGATTGTTCACCTGGAAAATCTCGTCTCGCGTGGGGAGTTCAATCATCGGGATTTGACTGGAAGATTCTCCATAGGTGTGAGCAAGGATATACACGGAAGCGATTCATCGCTACGTCAGAATTTCTCATACAGAGAGTTTTAGTACAGAGCATTGGATAGTTAGCGGAGCAGTTGGAGCGATTGTATTGTATTTTACTGTGATGAAGAGTTGTAATAAGAGTAATGAGTTGTTGTACAGAGTTTAAATAAACGAACCCAATGAATTATCGTTACATAATGGATTGTCAAGTATCGACCTGTTCAATTCAAATTGGATTTTATGTTTATCATAAATTAACAAATGGAAATTCAGAAAAATGGTATATAATTATCACCAGTCATTCAGAGAAATATTAGTAATATGTCGGATATATAAAAATAAATGTAATATTTGAAACGATCGATAGGCGATATATCCAGGCATACTATGAACTCCTATCAAATAAAATCTCAAACGTTCACCGTCAGTCAATTGCGTGTTTGAGGTTGTAGGCGTAGCTTAATATATGATTCCACGAGGATTTTTCACTTCGTACCACAAGTATGAATTGTCATTTTACAACTCCAACGGTCCAGACCAGTTTGTGGTGTCAGTCAGTTTGTCCGTATTCCATAGAGATACATTCACATATAAGAGCTGTGGTTTGTGTTTAGGTATTGGGAAAATCAAAAACACAGCAATATGGAGAAGGGGAAAGCTACGAGTCTGTCAACAAGGAATGGATAGGTAGGTATGAATCAATTGTGTTCTTTTAATTCTACTGAGTTTGACTCACTGCAAGTTCTGTGCGTGTATGTATTCAGATGATAATGGTAGTCAACGAAAGAAAGAAAGTTCAATCATAATGTTTTTGCTTTAGCTTTGCCTTGGATTATTCTAAAATCCGTGAAGACAAGCGAAGTTGAACCCTCAATTGGTATGATGCCAATGATCAAATAGTTGTACATCCTTCATTCAAAAAATCGCAGTTGAGAAAGGCCATAAAATCAGAAAGGGGACCTGAGCAGAACTGGAAAAAATACAAAGTTATTTCAATGGGCCACATTCAATTGAAAATTTTATAACAGCTTGTGCCAAAGCATGAAGAGCTTGCCTCACTTTTGATATCTCGGATGCACAATTTCCACTCCCATCAGAACGTTAACGTGCTCGAAGACAGTTTTCCTCTGATGAGGAATCCTTAGAAGAAGATTTACCAAACATTCCCCTTAAAGGAAATTAGGTGAGTACTTCTGTGGTTTTTAATTTTCAAGATGATAACTCCGAAAAAACTGATATCGAATTCAAAATTCATTTTCTTAAATCCCAAAGGAATCTATTGATGAGTTTTACGTTTTCACC
The DNA here is from genome assembly GCA_032362365.1 of Zygogramma bicolorata. Taxonomy (NCBI): domain Eukaryota; kingdom Metazoa; phylum Arthropoda; class Insecta; order Coleoptera; family Chrysomelidae; genus Zygogramma; species Zygogramma bicolorata. The sequence continues at coordinate 920,805 of JAVJAQ010004813.1, read as the reverse complement.
CAGCCCTCAACCATTCTCTCGAAAACCTTCACAGTAGATCAGCAATGGTGCCTTTGGACCGGAAGTCGCAGAGAGAGATAAGCGAGCGCTCGACAAAAACAAATATTGAAAAATAATCGATGGCGAAAGTGAAATAATAATAATGTCGGCTGTGGGACATGGTGTGCAACATTAAATAAAAAAGCATAAACGTTAAAGAAGGTTGCCTGCTTTGATGAAAAATCGGCCACCATGAGGGATATACAGGGTGTGCAACATTAAAAACATGGAGGGATGCGTAACAATCTACAGAGTGTGCGAATGTCTACCACGGGGATACACGGGGTGTGCAACATTAAAGAAAAAAACATGGACGTCATGGCCGCTGCGTGAAAATCCACCATAGGGGATACACAGAGTGTGCAAAATTTAAAAATATTAAAGAAATTATCTACCGAAGTGCAGGGTGTGCAAATTGCTGCCATGGGGATATACAGAGTGTGCAAAATTAGAAAATAAAAACATGTGCAAGATATACAGGATATGCAGGATATACAGGGTATGCAGAGTGTGCAGGATATACAGGGTAGCAATGGATGTCTACCCGTGACATGTTCAGTGACAGGTGGCGTAGTGACATGTGGCGCATGTTCAGCTAGTGGCTGATAGGTGGCGTGTGCTACAGGGGCTATCACGCCGCCGATCGACTTTTGTCCGTTCGTTGAGAAATGAAACATTTTCATGAATCATATTTGTTTAGGTAGTCTATCACATAGTCATTTATAAATAATTTCAGCGTTTCCTAGAGGTCAGGTCCAGCGATACAGGGGTCTTGAGATTCTCAACGCTCTAGCCACTGAGCTTTCACAGCCTTGTAGATAAATGAAACATTTGCTTTATTATATAATCATTCTCTCGATTGGATTGCAAATCTTCCGACAAATATGTTTTCTCGGTGCATTTCTTACAAAATTGATGCGATCGATCGGGATGTTTCGGTGATGCATCTTCGAAAACGCATTCGATCAATCGGAAAATTCCCCCAAAATTTGTTCCTCGATTGTTTGTGAACAGATTGCCATACATACAAGTAGTGAATGTGATTGTCGTTCTTACTGAATCTCACCTCCTTCATATCACCGTACTTTGAAATTCAATAGATGTTTAGTCAAAAATTTAAAAATTTGTATCAACGACACACTTTCAATGAAGTTATTCAATGCAGAAATTGTTTTCATATCAGATTCGATGCAAAGCTTGGATGGTTGTGGTTCGATTTCTCTCCAAACCGGCAAGTCACCATAGGTACGGTTATCAAAGACAAGTCTAAACTTGTAAGCAACAGAATGAACAAGTATTTCGGCACATGGTACATACAAATGACCTTCATTGATAACAGTTGGGACCATCGGAAGTGATGAATACTTCATCAACCTTATCTGGAGGATAAATGTATGAAATATTGAAAAAAAACTGCATATGAAATTATATAACACGTCCATTGCAGACAAACAATTGAGAATCCTATCAACTCAAACATTCATTCAAACAATAAATCTCATATGATATATTTATTTATTAGAAATAGGTACAGGTGTTATTCTACGTGTGGATTTTGTATTGAAATTGCATCTTATCCGATTGATAATCTTCCCATGCTGCTGTCGGTGATGGCTTTGTTCGGATTCAGCATTGTTCACCACACCATTTGGTCCTCTATCCACTACCATATTGCGGAACAGTCAGACTACAGCGTACTTTTTCACCTTTGTGATTCATACACAGAGGCTTTTCAAAGGGAAAAACTGGTGGTTGTTGATGATTAGCTGTGGTTGAGGGAGTATGGAATTTCTCCAAATCGACAGTGTGTGGAGCCGATTTCGATTATGTAAAGTATTTTTGAATGATATCAACTTTTTGATGCCCCTTCACATATATTACATTGACATCTTCCAACCTCTTCCAAATACTATACAAATCACAGTAATCCAACAAACCATCGGAATATCGCAAGCCGTGCACGTTCTGCTCGACATATCCTACTTATCGTTTCTCTCCGGCAGACAAGGAACTGTACGACTTCGGAGACTTCAGCAAAAAATGAATCGTCTGCACCTCATCGGTTATCGGTTATAGCAATTTCTTTTAGGTAGAATACACCACTCGAATCAAAACCCTGAATGTCTACTGCTACAAGTTTCATCTTCGACGTCTCTCACACAACTGATTGCTCCTCTCGATTTTACAAATTCAGCTATTTCGAGACGTCTATAACGAAAACAGCTCGCTGTCTGAATGCTACATAATCAAACAGAGGCTGTTTTTCCAGTGTGTTCATATAGCTGGAGTGGAAATCGCATACGCGCAAGTGGGTAAATATCACTGTTCAAGGTCAATCTGATATCTAACAAATCGATATTATCAAAGTAGGTGGGATCTTTACGTATATTGTCTACACGATCTGTTTGGAATACTGTGATGATGTATCGTGGACTCTCCAGAGCGGAACACGTTATAAGGGCCCAAATTTCTTTTGTAGACACTGTAGTCAGTGTAGGAAGCTCATGTAACTCCCACTTCCTGAACGGTATCATCATAGGAAAATCAGATTTTGTTGATAGGAGGAGATTCAAACGAATTTCATCGTTGAGAAAAACATGTTTCACCTTCAATTCGATACTGTCGATATTCAGTTGGGCTTTAGTCTTTCCAACCTCGTTCGCAACATCTCCAATCATTATACTGTCGTTGTCGTTGCGAGCTCTGACCAATCGTATTGTTTGTTTTCCACACATGGCCAGTGTGTAATCGGTAAATATACCCAAAAGATGTTTGAGAGGGATGTGAAAGTTGACAAATCAATCAGCTCCATTTCGTATGGATCCATTCGGATTATTCCATCCAAATGTACGCATGTGACTGGTATCGTCTGCAGTATAACACAAGTATCCTCTGAGTGTACTTACTATCCCAGGATTTCGAACGTTATTCAATTCTTTACCATTGAGTTCGTGCGGAATAGAGTCGAAGAAAAATGCCGGAGCATTATTCGCAAAACTAACTCGGCCATTTCCTTCGGTTTTTGGCAATGTTCCTCTGACTATATCGTTCATGAGTAGCCATGTTTCGCTCTGCTGGATAGCAATCTCGATAATATCATTATTCTTGAAGGATTTCACATATGGGTAATGAGTTATTGTTTCCAAACGTTGAATGGTTTCATCAAACTTTGGCTCTCGGTAGACGTCGAACACTTGTTTGGATAACATTGCAGCCCAATAATTGTAGAAATTGTCGATTCGAAGTAGAAAGTTCAGAAGTGACTGATCTGCTCGGGAGCTTCTCCACTACAGGTGCCGCTGATGTGTGAGCACTGAATATTCAATCGAAAAACAGCTCCTTTTAAAAAAAAATTCAAAACCAATTGAATAATGTTCTGTTCACCTCTGAAATCTACAGGGTTGGAATCCTGATTGAGTATGTTCACAGTGATGTTACCGATCTCTTCTTTGCTTGTCACAGAAAGATAAATCGAATTCAATGGAATTTCGTCGATTGTGTAACCAGGATCTTCTCGAGATGCAAACTCGTATATTGTATGGGATGGTCGTCCGTTGAAATAAGCACCCGAAGTGATATTACAGTCCAGATGAAGTGTCCAAACTTTGACAATTTCCACAGGTAAATCAGACTCGTGAATTTGACCAGGTTCCAACAATCGTTCAGAGAATCCTAAAAATTTTCTAATGCAGCCTTCAGGTCAGAAATTTATGATGTGAAGTTTGCTGTAGATTTCTCACTCGAGAGTATTGAGATAAGCTTTCAAAGAGAATCAGTTATATCCTCCTCTTCATTTTCGTCGTTTTCTTTTCTTTTTTTGATATCCTTCGGTTTGTCTTTGAATTCCGTTAGGAATTTGGCAATGTTAATGATTTCGTAGGAACTAATGGAAATATTGATCATTTCTCTCTTGGTCTTGTCAGCGTTCTTGAAATAATAGAATTTTCGATTGCATTCGTCTATGTTCGGAATGTTGTTGGACGAGTGGAAACCAATCAAAGCTTATCCGTATTTTGCATTAGGGTTGGTGAAATCACTGCTCGCTGTAAAAAATGACTTGTCAGCGTGACGATCAGAGACATGACTGAGCCTCAACGTATGCCACTCTCAGTTTTATAAAGAAATTCCAAACAGAGATGTCCGCAATTTGACTGATTGAAATTATGACAGCAGTCATTGTTGTAGAAAATTTTGATGTTTCTTCCCAAGTATCGGACCAACTCCTGAGGAGATTTCAAATGTCCAAAACTATCGAATCATTCCACCTCATTGCCAATTTTGCGGTGAGCTACTCAATGGGTGCTGGAATTCAACTAAGAATCCAAGTTAATCACAGCACATTCTCGCAGCCAGGGACCACTAAGTGGTAATGTATCACGCATAAATACTCCACGAAAATATGATATTTTCAGTGAACGGGTACACCGCCATATTTCCGGATCATACAAGGCTCTATTGGGCAGCTTCAACGGTAGTTTATTTGTTTGCGCAGAAAAAGTCCATAGCCCCGACGAATCTTTCTCAAAAATATCCCGCTGCCTTGTTAACCGATCTCTTCCATTGCCTTGTGGCGATGATCTTCTTCAAGTTTTTTCTAAGCATTCTTGGCATCGATCACAGTGTTGGCAACCCCTGCAGCACCACCAACCAATCCACCTAGGGCACTGAGTGCAGCAAATATTGGTATCAGAGGTAGAATACCCCCACTCTTTCCTTCAATAGGTATTATTCGAGGTATTCGAACGTTCTGACGTCCACCGACCCTATTGATGCGATTTCGTGCTGTACGCCTAGCCAAAATCGAAGCTTTTGGCAAGTTATTTTGCTCATATCAGACAGTTGATTGGGATGCATTTGTTTTTGCAATGTGTCGAAATTTTCTGCACGATATTCCGCTTGAATGATGGCTTCTTTGAACCCATACCAAGATGGCGTATGGCCTTCATGGCTGTTGTAACGAACCAAGAGGCTGCTTTTTCCCCAAACCAGCGTTTTTCGACATGAATCGCTCCCACGCACCGTTCTACAAATCCAAGTCAGCTTCATGACGGTCCTCCAAAGACTTGTTTTCGGAATAGGCTATGTCGTACCTTTCTGGCCAGTGCTAACCTTTCGCGGAGGCGTGTTCCAGGTCCACAGTACTAATATCCAGGTAGGTGTAATTCAACAGGAAGTTTATTGATCAGAGAGTTCACAAAACCACCACCTCGTCGTTCGAAGTTTAGCGTGATACTGCCGAATATATTTGGAGTACATTTGAAGCTTTTAGGAATATTCTAGGGGGTGAGCTGTGTCTCATAAAGCGTTAACGGACGCTTTTAACGTTTTCCAGCCGCATTAGACGAAACGTTAGAAGCTTTCAATGAAACGTTTGATGCTTTGAAAAAAGCGTTTTCGTTGTCTGAGTATAAATTAATGAACGCGTCGAAGTTTTGGTAGTTGAATGTGAGACATCATGGAGGTTACTCAACAAACAACTTCACTGCCATGGTGAACATGGTGTACTGTTACCCGATTCTTTTCGCGCAATATTCTGTGGTCCGAGTGGGTGCGGTAAAACTAATGCAAATTTGACTTTGCTGTTGAATCCCAATGGCGCTAAATTCAAAAATATTCACTTATACTCAGAGTCATTGTCCCAACCGAAATATCCATTACTGCAGGAAGTCATAGGGAGAATCAAAGGCATGGGGTATTTCCCATTCAAAGACAGTGACGAAATGATCGATCCGGCTGACGCAGAGGAAAACTCCATTTTCATCTTCGACGATGTAGCCTGTGATGAACAGAATAAAATCAGAGAATATCATGCAATGTGTGAACACAAATCCATCTTTGCCAAACTCACTCGAAAATTCCCAAACAATTGAAACGAGACAACTGTAGTATCATTGTTACCTTCAAACAAGATGACATGAATTTGAAGCACATTTTCGATTAATATGTATCTCCAGACTCATCACGAAGAGTTCAATAACATATGCTCAAAATGTTAGCATGAAAAATTCGGTACGGTTATTTTCAAGGATTTCGACTTGAAAAATTGTAGATATCACATGGGATTTGAAAAATTTATAAGGGTGTACATGCAGGTGATTCCTCAGTAGGCATCATGTCATCGACAAGTATAGGCGATGAAATCGCTGATGCTGAGAGTAAATTCGAAATAAATCGGTTGGCGAAAGGAGTACGAAAGAAATACTTGGCCTTAAAATTGGGCAAGTCTGAAGAGAATGCAGCTCTTCGAGAGTTATTCAAATCCATAACTGAACCGTTGAAACAAATTGCTGCAATGTCACCACCCAAACGTAAATTGAGACCACCATCACTGGGACAATTATTCAAATCGAAGTATACCAAAATTGAAAAGAGGGAGCCAGACATAGTGGAAGATGCACAGCATGCTCCTTCAGAACCTACCAAATTTCTACAGCTAGAAGATGTTGCTGATACAAGAGCTGAACCATAAAATCACGAACATGCGGTCTTCGACAGTTTGGAATCGAATCAACAAATTCCAGTATTGGATGCTTATCTATCCACCATTGTCCCGGGAATATATTATGGAACATTCAGGTAAAAATGAGCATACTGATATCGTTCAGGGTCCTATATACAACTTTGTTTCTTCAAAATGGTTCTTGGGCGAAAAGGAGATTGATATTCGCGAAGGAAGAATCATAACAGAAGTACATCAGTTCAAGGAAAAACCAGGCCTGTATCAATTACTATTTTATGATTACCCTGAAAGATATGGGAAGGAAGATTTGGAAAATTATAACCAGATTATAGAGTTTACGACACCTCGTTTGAATTGTCTTGGACGTATGAAAGGTACTACCAGAAATAAATATAAGCATATTATCAGCCCCTTCTTCAGACACTACACCACTGGTAGCGGCATTCCATTCGATAGTTTGTCATTCAACGGAAAACCAGTTGAATATGTATTTGGTTGCAAAGATGAAGAATATTCAAGCTACATTTGGTGAACACGCAGGTGATATGGAAAAATTAGCGAATGCAGAAGTCATCTTGAATAATCGAATGAATAGCATCGAGCAACAATTCGATGAAGGATTGAAGCAGATTCAGATTCGATCGACTAAACATGACGATGATTTAATCTCAATGAAAATGTATACAACTTCTTTGGTCGACAAAGTGAATAGTTTGCAACGAAATTATGATGAGGCATAATCGAAGCTTGAAGCAACATTGATTCAATATAAAAATGATATCATCAAAATTAATTTAGATATACTTAAGATGAAAGCTAGCATCAAGAAAATCAACCTGTGGCAGAATACGGTAGTAGTGGATGCAACGAAGTAACATAATTTTAGTATATTATCTACCATCAGAATGTAAGGACATTCAAGGGAGAGAATTCAATTGGTGAATGAATCACATAGGCCAGCTTGCAAGAACTTTTCACGCCGTCGAACCATAATCAAGGGGTTAGATGACTTGCGGCAAATGGACCTTGCTGATCTGCAGAATTATGCCAAAGTTAATCGAAACTACAAGTATGTTCCGTCGTTATCGCTACCTTCTCCAAATACCTATGGGTTGAACCAATCAAATGTAAAAATGCCAGTGATGTCACCAGTGCAATGACCAACATTTTCAAGAGGAGTGGTGGACGAACCCCCAAAAATCTACAGTCAGATTTGGGTCAAGGATTCTACAAGGCCAGCTTCCAACAACTAATGAAGAAGCACAACATAAATCATTATAGTACATAAACTGTGAAGAAAGCTGCAATTGCCGAGCGAGTTATTCGAACACTAAAAGAGAAACTATGCAGTTTGAATGCTTGCTTGAAAGTGGTTGACAATGTTCCTTGCTGAATGGTAATGGTTCGGACTTCCATTGTCTATATTTTCAACTCTATTGAAACCTGTTGCTAGGAACGGAAAGAATAAAATACAAATCAAGTGAGAAAAAAAAAACAAAAAACAAATATTAATCGAATTTTTGGTCAATGATGAAATTAGGGATTGATTGATCAAAGAAAACACTGTTGTTACGAAAAATCGAGATTTCGAATATGAAATATAAGTCAAAAAGAAATTCAAATAACGAAATGAATGAAATAATATTGTGACAAGGAAAATTGAGGTATCGAATATGAAATACTAGTCAAAAAATGTAAATGAAGAAATTGAATGCAATATTATGAAAAAATGTTGAAACCAAGTTTCAAGTTGAGTTTACTGACGACGTTTCGATTGCTGGTATCCGCAATCGTCTTCGGGTGATGACTGACAATATTTCGAGGTGTGGTCGGTTATAAAGAACTGTGAAGAACACCAGATATTTCATTGATATCTTGGGAAGAATCAAGGCCAAAGAAGGAGACCAGCTAATCAGTTTCGATGTGGAAAGCCTCTACACCAACGTTCCCGTCAAAGAGGCACTCGAGATCATCAAAGAGAAGCTGAGAGAGGACGATACTTTGGAAAATAGAACAACACTACCAATAGTGGGCATCATGGAGTTGCTGGAATGCTGCGTTCAGAATTGCTATTTCCAGATGAAGGATCGTTTCCTCAGCCATGATGAAGGACTACCAATGGGATCACCATTATCACCGGTAATAGCCAACATCTACATGGAGTGGTTCGAAGCATTCGCCATCGATCAGGCCAAGAAGAAACCCCGCGTCTGGTTGAGATATGTCGACGACAAGTTCACAGTATGAAACCACGGAGATGCAGAATTGGACGCCTTCCTAGAACACCCGAACAACGTGAGACCCACCATCGAGTTCACAATGGAAAAAGAATCTCAGAGCAGACTGCCGTTTCTCGACGTGGAGGTGAAGAGGACCAGAAATTTATGGGAAACATCAGTCTACAAGTAACCAACAATGAATTGAAAAGGGAGTAAGTAATCAGAAATCAATACTAACAGATGACGGAACTTGCAGGTAGTCAGTTCATTACCGAGAAATTAATTAGAATAATTAACAGTAACAAACGAAGTCCATATCGGACCGGAAAACTTTAGGTATATAAATAACTAACCTCAGCTCTAGATTTAGTATCAATTTTCTTCTCCTGGAGATGCTAACCTTGTTAGCGAAACGCGCGTCGAGTGCAAAAATATCAGTTTGGTGTTAGGGTAATTGATCTCTAGAAAAAGTTTCAACTTTTACACCAAAGGTTCCAAAACTCATCGTTTATTTAATACCCGAATGAGCAATCCAATCACCATCAATCTACGAAGCGAGGAATCGTCAAGTCTCTGATTGATCGAGCGATCAATCACTGTAACACCAAAGAAAGTCTAGACAAGGAGCTGGGCAACATGAGGAAGGATCTTCAAAAGAATGGATACTCAAAGAAGCTGGTGGATCGAACATTAGATAGGAAGATACTGGAACAGCAAATTCTTACCATCCCCTACGTGAGAGGACTTTCAGAGAGGATCAAGAAGATAGGAGGGGAAATACAACGTCAGAGTCTGTTTTCGATCAGGGAACACAATACGCAGCCAGCTCACAAAAATTCGACCACCGAATAAAAACAGCGACACCAGCAACTGCGTTCACCGGATACCATGCGAGTCCAGCAAATCCTACATCGGAGAAACCAAAAGTCCATTGGAAGTAAGAATGAGCGAACACAAGAAAACACTCAACGAGGAGAAACAACGAAATCAGGAATAGCGAAGCATGTTTGGACAAACCATCACAGCATCAAATGGTCTGAAGCCGAGGTCATACACAAGGAGGAACACTGGTTCAAGAGGAAATTCAAGGAAGCCACCTCCATCCTCAACAACGACGCATTCAGTCATGCCAGCGTGGAGATCCGGAATGTGTGGAGGCCGCTTATCCAAGGCATGGACCGGCTGCGGCTCGATGAGAGAGAATCTCGCGTCAATACATCCATTTCTCGCTGAAGATCGATCGGCACACTTCTAGTAGTAGCACCCGCTCGCCTCCTTGGTAGTAGCACCCTTTCCCCCACCATAGGGAAATCGGAGGGCTTTATAACCGACCACACCTCGAAATATTGTCAGAAACGTCAGCAATCGAAACGTCGTGAGTAAACTCAACTTGAAACTCTGTTTCAACATTTTTTCATAATATTGCATTCAATTTCTTCATTTACATTTTTCGACTGGTAATTCATATTCGATACCTCAATTTTTCTTGCCACAATATTAATTCATTCATTTCGTTATTCAAATTTCTTTTAGACCTATACAGTGTTTTCTTTGATCAATCAATCCCTAATTTCATCATTGACCGAAAATTCGATTTATATTTTTTTTTCTCACTTGATTTGTATTTTATTCTTTCCGTCCCTAGCAACAGGTTTCAATAGAGTTAAAAATATATACAATGGAAGTCCGAACCATAACCAATCAGTTTGAATGGTTCCTACAAATGGTTGGATATTTTACCTGAAATCGTAAAAAATTACAACAATCCTAAGCATCGAACCATCAATATGCGATGTAAAAAAGGCTTACGAAAACAAAATTCTCAAATCGGTGTATTCTCACTTGAAGATAGTGGGCCCTAGGAAATTCAAAGTCGGAGATATTGTTAGCCTATCGAAAGCCAAACATGTTTTCGACAAGAGTAACAAACCCAATTGTTAAAGGTAGTCGAAGTGAAAATCCCCACTCCCACTAACTACTTGTTGAAAGATATGATGGGGCGACCAATCAGTGGAGCGTTTTACGAAGAGAAATCGCAAAAAACTGCCAACCCTGATGTTGATTCGGTGTGAAAAATCCTTCGGAAGAAAGTCAATGGGGTTTATGTCAAGTGGCTTGGTCACGATAGCACTCACAACAGCTGGATAGATGCAACAAATCGATTGTTATCTCTATATGATGAATGTACTTTATCGAGTAGGAACATGATTTTTGGAATGAATATATAATAATAATACATTCATCATCATCAAAATGGAGGATTTACAAAATATGTGGTATACATTTTAGTGCGATGAATAAACTGATACTCTCCTCTTGAATTAAATGGCATTACACACTAAAAATTTACAACTATTGTACAGAGACAGTTTGTCAATATTCAAAAGCACAATAATAGTAGTTACAAATATGAAATTATGTACTTCGAACACAGATCACAATCAATCAACATATAAAACATAGTGTTAAAAGATACGAATTCTAAAATGGTAAAATGGAACAATGCAAAGGTGATATGCCCCATCTTCAAGTATCATAAATTATTTCGAATTTCATTTCAGTTGAGTTATGTGTTGCATTGACTACTGAAACGAATTTTGACACCTTTGTAGATAGACTCGAGTCGTTTCGTGATTGGACATCTGAATTCTCGAAAGATAAACTTGCTGATGCGGGTTTCATTTATACCGGTAGAGAAGATACAGAAGTGTGTCCAAAATGTCACATCGAAGGATTCAGATGGGAACTTGGGGATGATCCTCTTATAGATCATTTCAGATGGCAACCTGATTGCGCATTTTTTGATGAGGAGTCAACAGTGTTGGAGTCCATATTGGAGCTCGATTGGAGACGTTCGATGATTGGCATGTGGCTCTTCAACAGAAAGCACATGACCTTGCTGAGGCAGGATTCTTCTATACCGACAGAAGTGATCGAGTCAAGTGCTTCTACTGAGGTCTTGAGGTGAAAGATTGGCTACCTGAAGATGGAGTAGGGACTCAGCATCAAATTTACTATGATAAATGTGAATTTTGAAAACTCGAAAGCCCAAATCTTGGAATAACAAACCTTCAAAAATACACATTGGACTCCATTGATCAACGTTATTCTTGCAAAATTCGTTTGGAAAATGAAATGAATGTTGTTTCCATGCCTTGTAAGCATTTAGCATGCTGTGTTCATTGCAATGTCACTTGTGATAATTGTCCGAAATGTAGAACATCCATATCATCTCTTTTGAGAATTTTTGTATCATGAGCTCATCAACAATTTTTATTGCAGTAAATTTACTTAAATGGGTACATTTTTAGTTTTAATTACAGCGTCGCGCAAGTGAAATGCTAGTAGAAGGATAGCGTCGCGCATGTGGGATACTCGTAGGCGGATAGCGTCGGTGAGATGCTAGTAGACTGATAGCGTCGCACACATGAGACACAACTCGACAGATATCCACACGCAAGTGAGAAGATACTCGACAGATAGCGCATGTGAGATGCTAGCAGACGCACAGCGTCGCGCATATGAGATGCCAGTAGACGGATAGCGCAAGTGCGACGCAACTCGACGCGTCGCACATGTGAAACGAAAGTCGACGGACAGCGTCGCGCATGCGAGATGATGATTGACGATTTCCATGAATCACCTGACTTTCTCCCTAATCAAATTTGAAAACTTTTATACCCGCGATAATAATATTCAGGTATTGCTTCGCAGTCGAGCGCTTCACAATGTCGTCTCTCATGAAAGTAATTCGTGATTTTGATGTGAAACAATTGTCTCAAAGTTCAGTGGAGGTTGAATTTAAATATATTTCCCGAAAATTCAACATTGATATCGAACATGATCAACGAAATGCATTCTTTTGGAATATCAATGTGACCGAGCATGTCATATTGACGAAAGATTTGCTAGATTGGCTTGGCTATACTGGAACATATCACCAGAAGAAGTGGCATGTGACACGATTATTGAAAAAAATGCATATATTGAATACAGAACAGTTAACAACGAGTTGAATAAAAAAAAAGTTATTATATTTTAGATGCCATAGATTTCAAAGGCCTTCTTATGCAGATGCGATCACCAAAAGCCATTGGATTACGTGAACTTGCCACGTACTTTTGTAGAACGACCAGGAAGCTGTCCGATTGACAGGTTGAGCTTGCGACTTAACTCTAGTGGAGACGGGAGTGGGTCATAGAGACTAAAATATTCAAGATGTTCAAGAATGGGCGCCAGTTATATGATCCTGATCTAACCCTTTAGAATTTATACTGATTCTCATATAACACGACGTCAGTATTTATACTCCACTCGGAAGTAACAACAACTAATCAAGTTCAAGTATGTAATTAGCGCAAAACAATTTTGATATACAGCCAGATCCAAAAAAAAACTTACTAGGAACTGTTGAAGGGTAGGTATAATGTTGAATGTCACTAAAAATATATAAATATTATCACCTGTGCAGGGTCTGGTACGTTTGGTACCAAAAATAAAACCGCAACTACGTAGGGTGCACCTTACCTGTAGCGTTTACAGTGTAGTCAACTTGTGACCATTAATGACCATGAATACCATTCCAATTATAATAGAAAAAAATCATAAGACTTGTGGTTTGCAGAAGAGACTCTAAATACTTTTCCAATTCAAAATAAAATGTAAGTTTTATGACTTGCGGGGATGATGACCATGAGCTATTCAGAAAGTATCAGTTAGTTCCAGTGGACAGTCCAGAGTCGCGGCTCTTATCAGGCATTCATCTCCCTCAGACCTTACTGCAGGAAGACAACTTCTCTGAAGTATCGATTCAGACCACCACACAGAATGATAGCTTCAAGCCACACCGCACAAGGATAGCGGTCTGTCTAGCTCCCACCGCACAATGATAGCAGTCTAGATCCCACCACACAAGGACCCTGGAACGAAACTCATGACTCTTCGGGCACAATTCTGAATGGACCTCATACCTTTTCTCAGGAAGGCCTAAGTATGAATGATCAACTAGACATTCAGAAGGCTTCCTAATGATGTTTCAAATCCTGGTCAAAGGGTCAATGACACTTATTCCGATCAACTGTATGTTCCAGATAGTAATCTACAATGCTTTCAGATAGTTGGAATCCTAGTTCAAGGGTCAACGACACCTGATCTCCTGATAAACTGGATTTTCCAGGTAGTAACCTACAATGTACATAGAGGATTGCCCAGGGCTCAAATAACATAGTTTTGCTGCAATGCGTACCTGAAAAACTGAGCTGAATAGAAGATGAGTGGTTATAATCCCCTCAGCGGGTAAGTTCCCTAAAAATTAGACCCCTCACAGCAATCCAATCCAATACCAACGATGTCAGGAAACTTCATACAGTTGGGAAATAGAATCGCAAACACTGGATGGTTGATGAAATATAAATTTTAAAAATTTTCCAACACGATGCCACTCTCCTCTACATCAATCTCAAAAAAACAAGACACAAAAAACAGCGTCCCTCTAGCAATTCGGCTGTCAATCCTTGTGACCCTGTTGCCGGATGACCTTCTTCAAGGGCTGTCAAAAATTGCACTTTCGGCTCTATGGAAATCAGATCATTGAACCAGATTCGCCGATCTAAATTTATATAATACCTAAAATTTATAACATCCTGAATTTACGGACTACCCGAAATTAATGTCATACCAGGAATGTATCCAGAACCCCTCATGACAGATAACTGTATTATCGGCATAATGTCAAGATACCACCAACAAGTATATACGTCGAACCGTCGAGTGAAAAATATGATTCCTGTCGGCCATAACTTCGATCATCCCCTTATCTCGAAAACATAATTACCGTCCGAAACTCATTGCCGAACGTGTCCAACCTCACTGATTAGGCAAGCTGCAAGCTTATAAATGCCTAACTTCATACTGGAAGGAGGAAGGAACAACGGATTCCCGAATGTTAAGGAGAGTTTGACAGCTGATTTATTAAAGGTGTATAATAACCTAAATGTTGAAATACTCGATGTAAATAATAATTGGGAGATGAAATACGAATATGGCCAAACAAAAGAACCGTAAAGGCACGTTGGATTTTTTACGATGCGAGCATGTTAGAGAGGTAAAACAGTCAGAATATTATAAATATTTTTGCCAACTAACCCTTCCGTCCATACTAGGAGACATCAACGTAACAAACTATTTTCCCCGATGAAATTCATAGTTATCAAGTATTGCAAGTACGAGAAACACTTTGAACAGCATCGAGCAGAAGTTTTAGGCACTCAAAATTCTCAACTCTGTCAATGAGTTGAACGAAATTTTATCGGTAGAAGCCCAAAAATCTGAAATGTATATAGGAAATTAACTTCTCAGAGATTTGCAGAGGAGCAGAACGAAATGAAAGCAGCTGAATCAGAGCGACAGGTAGCGGAAGCTAGTCGGCGGAAGCTCAACACACAAATTAGAGAGAACATTTCAATTCTGGTGGAATCAATTGCACCAAGATTGACTCCTCCTCCGATCGATGTGAGAGAGCGTAGGAGTCTCGGTTTGTATGAAGTAGAACCGAAGAAAGAATGGTATCTGATGAGACGTCAGGAAGATGGTTGGCATGATGCTGAAAATTGCCTCAAAAGAAGGGGTATGGTTCCAGTGAATGAATGGACAAATTTCTCACATCCTGTGGATTTCAGTAACACTATCAAGCAACATTTGCAGGAAGAGACATTATTCAATACCTTTGGTAACAGGATTCGAGCGCGACAAGAACAGAATCGAGTACCCAATGAATATGTTGTACGAATTGTCGATCAATCCTTATACAATGAAAATACTGCACTCTTACTCGCACAACTCACAATCCAATTAAACATTAATGTACTGTTTAATTTTTATTTGTACCACTCCTAATTCTGGTCCGCCTGCGGTATACAATCTATTTTCTCGAACGTTGGCGGCAGTTTTTTTTTTAATTGTTGAATCCCATCATCATTATTATTATCTCACTTTCTTCCACGAATATTTTGCATATAAATTTGTTTACATGAACCGAGCGCGCTCGCTTATCTCTCTGAGGCGTTTACCGATAACACGCCAAGTCAACCTGCTCAGCGTCGACTTCATGACACGTACCCATGTACCTCACATGTACCGATGTCATATTCCAACTACAATCGCTGGATGCAACCTCTACGAAACGCTGAAATTCTTCATAAATGACTATGTGATATATTACCAAAAAAAATATTTATAAAAATGTGTTATTTCTTATCGAACGGACGAAAGTAGATCGGCGGCGTGACGCCACCTATCAGTCACTAGCTGAACATGCGCAACACGTCACTACGCCAACTGTCATGTTTGACGCAAGATTTGTAATCCAACCGAGAGAATGATTATAATATAAAGCAAATGTTTCATTCATCTACAAGGCTGTGATAGCTCAGTGGCTAGAGCGTTGAAAATCTCAAGACCACCGTATCGCTGGACGCGACCTCTACGAAACGCTGAAATTGTTTATAAATGACTATGTGATATATTACCAAATGAATATGAATTATGATTATATTTTATTCCTCAACGAACAAACGATAGTTGATCGGCGGTGTGACAGCCCCTGTAGCACACGCCACCTACCAGTCACTAGCTGAACATGCGTCACACGTCACTACGCCACCTGTCGTATTTGACGGAAGAATTGCAATCCAATCGAAAGAATGATTATATCATGAAGCAAATGTTCCATTTATCTACAAGGCTGTGATAGCTCAGTGGCTAGAGCGTTGAAAATCCCAAGACCCCCGTATCGCTGGACGCGACCTCTACGAAACGCTGAAATTGTTCATAAATGACTCTGTGACACATTACCAAATGAATATGTATTATGGAAATATTTTATCTCTAAACGATCGGACGAAAGTTGATCGGCGGCGTGACAGCCCCTGTAGCACACGCCACCTATCAGTCACTAGCTGAACATGCGTCACACGTCACTACGCCACCTGTGATGTTTGACGCAAAATTTGCAATCCAATCGAAAGAATGATTATATCATAAAGCGAATGTTCCATTTATCTACAAGGCTGAGATAGCTCAGTGGCTAGAGCGTTGAAAAACCCAAGACCCCCGTATCGCTGGACGCGATTTCTACGAAACGCTGAAATTGTCCATGAATGACTATGTGATATATTACCAAATGAATATGATTTATGGAAATATTTTATTTCTCAACGAACGGACGAAAGTCGATCGGCGGCGTGACAGCCCCTATAGCACACGCCACCTATCAGTCACTAGCTGAACATGCGCCACACGTGACTACGACACCTGTCACTGAACATGTCCGAGCGTCACGGGTAGACATCGATTGCTGCTTACGCCGTCCTGCATACCCTGTATATCCTGCACACCCTGCGTACCATGTATATCCTGCATATCCTGTATATCCTGCACATGTTTTTATTTTCTGATGTTGCACACTCTATATATCCCCATGGCAGACATTCGCACACCCTGCCCCTCGGTAGATTTTTTCTTTAATTTTTTCTTCAATTTGTAATCTGTATATCCCCCATGTTGGATTCTTACGCAGCGGCCATGACGTCCATGTTTTTTTCTTCAATGTTGCACACCCTTATGATAGACAGTTTTTTATTAACGCAGGCAACCTTCTTCAACGTTCATGCTTTTTTCTTAATACGGTAACCTCACCGATTTTCTTGAAATTTGCACAGATGAATGAAAACACTCTAAAAACGATAAAAAACATAAAAATTCTCTGCGGAAATATCTGAAAAGTACTTTTTTTAAATGTCTGACAGTGTTCAGTGCGAATACACAAACTTGGGTAAATAAATTGGACTGTCTCGCACTTATTTATTTCCAGCATACGCCAATACATATAGTAATCCAGATGCACACAAGGAGCAATTCGTTCACAAATATACACAGAATAATGAAATATAATTGTTAGTTCCATTCATAGAGAACTCCTCACTCTGACATCTTTAAAAATGTTGAATGTCAAACATGAAATGGAATGACGGGAATGATAACGGGTTACGATCATAATGCGACGTTGACAATTTTCTTCAATTTCATGAATACTGAGTAAATATGAAATATTTGTTTCTAATAGTATTCAGAAGTATTTACGCCCCTGAAATCAATTATTTTTCGATCTAACATTGCCAAACCCCCCGAAGGTATGCTGCTTTGTGGAAATCATCTCTAGGAAATCAATCCGGTGAATATTCGTTTACCGCACAGCACCTATAAATATTAAAAAAGGTGAGACTTTACCTTATCCCACTTTGAATCGAGGGTCGTGTCCATATCTTCATGTAGAGCTTAGAGCATGAAGAACAATACCTACCAGGTCCCACCTACCAGAGAAACGTGGTATATTTTTCATGATTTTTTTTTCTATTTTACATGTTGAGTCTATGGGAATTTGTTTTTGTCCAATTATGAAAGTTCGACTGATGTTCGTGATGTTTGAGAATATATGCGACCCAATCTAATCCAACCTAACTAACCTAAGCAAACCTTAACCAACTTAACGTAGCCTAAGCTGACCGCGCCAACTTAATGTGTTCATCCTTACCTAAACCATCATTATTCAACCTAACCAAACCTAACTCAGCTCAAAACAACTTCACTAAGTCGACTCAGCCTAAACGAATTTCAATTATGAAAGTTCAAATGATGTTTGAAAAAATTTGCGACCTAATCTAACTCAACCTAACTAAACCAACCAAACCTCAACCAACCTACCCTAACCTTCCGAAAACTTACCTTGGCAACCTTAGCTAACTACTCAATTAACTTTAGATAACCTGACCAAACCCAACTTAGCCTATACCAACCTAACCTAACATAATTAGGAATTACAGATACTTTTCAACATCTTGTCAAATGACGAAATGAACCAATACGGCGGCTTCTGCCCCCCAGAAACTTTCGTGTGGTATTTTCAAAAGAGTGTGATTTCCATGGCAAATCTGGTATTTGCCCCACAGACATCACGTGATCTGGAATGCCTAATAGTGAGTGAGATTATTGTTCCAATCAATTTTAGAAATCACGAAAGAAATTTCTCTCACAGACCTAACATGTGAAATGAAAAAAATCATAAAAAAATAAACCATGCCCCTCCGGTATATGTGATATGGGAGTTATTATGAAATATGGTCACGACCCCCGATTCGATGAAGGGTAGTGTGAAGTTCAGCCCAAGAAAAAGTCAGTCCCAACTCATGTATAATGAGTCGCTCAACACGAATCCGTGTTCTTTCTTCGTTTTGGCAATTCAAAGTTCAGAAGCAACGCATATCCCACTACGCGCTCTGTTATCATTACGTTGTCTATTTTTTGTTTGGCAACAGTGTACAGGGTGCAAGACTTTGACGTCATTGACATTTACTTCTATTTTGATTTAGATCTACAACAGTACAATGAAAATATGTGTTTCACTTTCGAATTATCGAATGTTAGTTGAGAAGAAAATAGCAGTAAATAGGTGAATACATGTGTAGTTGATGTGTTGGAAAAAATTTTCAAGAAAATGCGATTGTATATGGTACTCATACAAATTATTAAGTATCGTTGCCACGGGTAGTGAACCACGGACGTGAACCACGATCGTGGTGTCACGATCAAGTGTATTCACGACATAAACTCTTTCGACTTTCGTGAGAAAGGTTGACATCTATTTTTCAGTCAGTTGCCAAAATGCAGTGCTTGGTAGCAGAAGCCTGTCAAATCATGTGTGGAGTGATATCCGGGAGAATGTCGAAAGCTCTCTCGGCAAGAAAAAAAAAAGACGATGGTGGACAAGAAAGCGGATTCTACAAAGGAGCTATACCACTTTGAGTAATGAAATTTCCGACATTCCCGAAGATTTCAAAAATTTGCTTAGGATGTCCGAACACCATTTTGATTATTCATTGAGATGCGTTAGCTCCAAATTTCAAAGAAGTGATACTAATATGAGGGAAGCACCTCACTTGAGGAGTGTGAACATTATCAGAAGAACATCCAGATGTCGTGCTCTGTTGAATTTTTTTCAAATCTTGGGAGTATGAGCTACGCAAATTCTTGACCTTTGTGATTACATAGACGTCTGTAGAACCATCAATTGCCATTGCAGAAGCAATTCTTCTTGCTGCAGCTGCACGTGAATTTCGATTTTTGTAGTCTTCTCTTGTATGATCCCACAAAACTGGCTCATTTTGGTGAGATTCTTAGAATTTAATAGTGTCTGCGTCATTCATTCTCCAAATATTGGCTGCCATGATAAACACAACGGTCCTCTGTGCCTGCTCACGATCAACTACACGAAACAAAAATCAAACGCGGTTGATTTCCTCACGAACCGAATATTTCTTTTCGTGAAGGATCGTTCTTCACGAGTCTAAAAGTTGACACTACCCGTGGCAACGCGCCTTTAGAGTGACATTTCGCAACAACCTTTTTTTTCACTAAAAAGGTCATAACTTCCAAAGGTATGGTTTCCGCACAAAAATTCCGATGGTTATAATGATTTTATAGTGTTCTGAATCATCTGTGCAAATTTCAAGAGAATCGATGAGGTTACCGTATTCGCTACCTTCACCGCTTTGCCTTGGATTATAGTAAAATTCATGTATGTATGTATGATACCAATGATCGAATAGTTGTCTATCCTCCATTCAAAAGATCGCAGTTGAAAAAGTCCATAAATTCAGAAAGGGGACCCGAGCAGGACTGGAAAAAATACAAAGTTGGTTCAATGAGGCCACATCCAAATTGAGAATTTCATAATAGTTAGGGCCAAAGCATGAAAAGCTTGCCTCACTTTCGATAACTTGGATGCAGAAATTTCACTTCCATCAGAACGTTAACATGTCCGAAGACAGTTTTCTTCTGATGAGGAATCCTTAGGAGAAGATTTACCAAACATTCCCCTTAAAGGAAATTAGGTGAGTACTTCTGTGGTTTTCTATTTTCATAGTCATAATCAATTGTTCAAGATGATAACTCCAAAGAAACTGCTATCGAATTCAAAATTCATTTTCTTTTTCTGAAATGGGTTTTGAGAACCCCAAAGAACCTATTGATGAGTTTTACGTTTTCACCCAACCTTTAACCATTTTCTCAAAAACGTCCACCAACTGGATTTCTAGAAATGGAAAGGACCCACTATGGTAACAATATTTTCTGATTTTACAACTTCTCAAGTATGGGTTATTGAGATTTTTTATCAGCTTCAAACAAAAGTCTGTCACATGTTGGTATTCCTCATTCGACAAAATCATCTGATAAATGCGGTAAGTACTCACATATTATATACAGTGTTGAATTCAGTTCCGCCCAAATGAAATATGTTCATATCTAAATATGAATTTTCGAAAAGATATAAGTCAATTTTGTATTTTGGACGCTACCAACACCATATTCTTGCTCACAGTTTTACATACAGTTTGATCAGAAACTAGTATTAATATTCCATAATATATTAGAATTCTTTGCATTTAATTTTCTTGAGTTTTTTTCAAAATCTGTAATTATGACTGAGTATTCTGATTTTTCGATGCAGATAGTAAGAATTTGGCAAGAACTCATCCGAATTCAAGTTACTAAATGATCTAATGAATGGTGATCAAAACCAAGACAATTCTGACGAAGATTCGAAACTTCATGGAATCCATACAAAAATTGATTAAAGTAATGTGATCTCGAGAAATCTTTTGGAAAATGGAAGAAGAGAAACACCGTTTTTCAGAAAAACGACAAAGGAAGTCTTACATTTATTTCATTGCTATATTCAAACGATTTTCAGGTTGAAGATTCTAGCAGATTGGGAGGAAACAACTATAAAGAAACTTCGAGACAAATTCTCAAGGGGGTATTGGGTGACCAATTTTTCTTGAAAACAGAAAAACAGGTGTTTTGTTGAACAAAAATTTTTTAGTGATAATTTCAAACTGATGTAGCAGCATGTAAATAATGTTTTTCAATCTGTAGAAGCTGTCCACAAGAAATATCAACAGTATTCGCTAAGGATATTGAAAATGTTATAGGAATATGGCGGTGAAAATGTAATGAGAGGTTGAATAAATTGAACCAGGATGAGAGGTGACTCTACACCATGCAGTTCATCATGAGATAAAACCAGACACTACTCTCTTTCACTTTCAAAACTTGCCATCGAATTTGAAAATGTGTCCATACAATATTCAAGCACAGTGAACATTTCAGTATCATTTGACGTATTGATCATATTTTGTAGTTTTCATATATCCAATTTTTCATTAGTTGAAGTGGATTGAAGGATTCTATTTATTTCATCTCTTTCTTGTAAAGTAATCTGGGACAAATGAGGTCCACGGCGACAAAGACGAGACTGATAAAGAGGCACATGAAAACTGATATTTGTATTTCGTTCAGGTTTTCAATGAATATTGTTGTTCTAAAATTGTTCGTTTTCGTAAACCAGCTGACGAACGTCAACTCTCAGAAGTCGAAACTTGTGCGAGCAATGGATCAACGAGGCCTTACCTTTTAACGAGCGATTACCCAGCACGGTGGCCCGGCGACCCAAATACTTGATTTGAATGACTTTTTCTTTATAATTTCTATATTTCCTGGGATATTTTTGAATATCTGATATATTTCTTGAATATTCATCAATAGTAGATCTTCATTCTATGAACACTCAGAAATACATTATTGTATATTCCTAGAATAATCTATGAAGATGTAAGGTACTTGATTGAATTATGATATTCAAATATTCCAAAGAGAGTATTCTACGATTATCTGAGTTATATCCATTCGCGGATTCATAGAATGTTCATGAATTATTCTCGCATCATTACCGGACATTCTGTGAATATTCGCTGGGATGGAGTTGAATATTCTCTGATCTATTCTATGAATATATTTGTGCCGTCTGGAGAATTTACTGATTGATTGATCTTCTTGTGTGCTACCAAATTTAATAAAGAATTTCATACTTTTATAAAAACTCACCTTGTCAAAGGCACTTGGCCTTTGGCATCGCTGGTCTCTCTGGTCAGGCTCCATGCATGGGCCGGAAGGAGGGTAGCTGAGGGGGAGCAAGGCAGCCGGGCAGGGGCGCACGCCTCTAGCCAAGTTCCATGGGCGAGCTCTGCCCCCGCCCCATCACGCCCACACTCACTCCCACATGCAGCTGATAACTGGAACAAAATCAATTATGAATGAAAGAAGATTCTTTTGTTATATATACAGTGCTTTTCTTCAATGCCCTCTCTTTTATTTAATGGACGGGTTTAACACAAAAAATTGAAATTCGGGATATTTTCATCAAGCATAAATACTTTATCTCGAAGGAAAAGTGCCAGATGAAGACTTCAAGATGGCGGCTGGGCTGGGACTCACATATTATATACAGCGTTGAATTCAGTTCCGCCCAAATAAAATATGTTCATATCTAAATATGAATTTTCGAAAAGATATGAGTCAATTTTGTATTTTGGACGTTACCAACACCATATTCTTGCTCACAGTTTTACATACAGTTTGATCAGAAACTAGTATTAATATTCCATAATATATAATTAGAATTCTTTGCATTTAATTTTCTTGAGTTTTTTTCAATATCTGTAATTATGACTGAGTATTCTGATTTTTCGATGCAGATAGTAAGAATTTGATAAGAACTCATTCGAATTCAAGTTACTAAATGATCTAATGAATGGTGATCAAAACCAAGACAATTCTGACGGACGAAGATTCGAAACTTCAAGAAATCCATACAAAAATTGATTAAACTAATGTGATCTCGAGAAATCTTTTGGAAAATGGAAGAAGAGAAACACCGTTTTTCAGAAAAACGACAAAGGAAGTCTTACATTTATTTCATTGCTATATTCAAACGATTTTCAGGTTGAAGATTCTAGCAGATTGGGAGGAAACAACTATAAAGAAACTTCGAGACGAATTCTCATTATCAATGAAAGAAGATTATTTTGTCATATATACAGTGCTTTTCTTCAATGCCCTCTCTTTTATTTAATGGACGGGTTTAACACAAAAAATTTAAAATCGGGATATTTTTATTAAGCATAAATACCATATTTCGAAGTAAAAGTGCCAGATGAAAACTTCAAGATGGCGGCTGGGCACTATATGGAAAAAAAAGGAAAGGAAAGGGGGTCTTCTGATACATCATTTTGAAGCTCCTGACGAATATTTTACAATCCTAGAATACATCGATGTTCAACTTCATACTTTGAGGAAATATGCTAGGTTCAGTTCAGAAGATGCTCAGAATGGTTACCTGAAACGTCTTGACATGAGAACAGACTATCCGATATATTTCGGCGATCATTTTCGAACACAGCAATGTCGATATTTCTACAAAATCCATTATTGTCTGCCATCTATTCAATATTTCAGCACGTTCAGTTTCAATCATCTTGCTTCAAAAAGCCCTATGGAAAAAGTCTGACAAATCTGACAAGCGGTTTGGTCATTTCGTAGGTCCTCGATTGCCAATTCAACGACCATGGAGGTATTATACAACTAGTTTCTTACTTGTCTGGAGTAGTGTGGTGGTACTCAATTCTGTTGGAATGATAATATCCATATCGAAACAGTTGTTTCCAGCATATTCAAATACAGTTTCCTTGTCAAATGTTGTTCAATTAACTATTCTGAAGATAGTTTACGTGGTACCATTCTTTCATAAATCGAAAACTGTCTTCCAAATTTCCCCCACCACTTTGGGGCGTGTCTAAGGGACTTCTTTGACATAGTGGAGATTTCCATTGAAGGGATGTGACGTAATTCTCTGAAATGTTTGGGTAAGGAGAGATTTCTTACACGGTAGTGAAGGCAGCATGTCCATACTGCAGAACGTCTGCATGCCACGAAGATCCAGCACCAAGTGATGAGTAGTTCTCGCCGCAGTGCTCATCGATGTGGTGGTAAGGGAAAGGGGAGAAACCAACAACGCCACCACCACAGTCAATGGGAGAGGGACATGTTCACGCCATGAGCTTTCACCGACCAATGCTCATATGCTCTCTGAAATTAACCCACTCCAATGATATGGTAGTGGGGTGTCACAGACACAATACCCCTCTTGGTGGAGAGGGTGCACATCTGCACAAAGCTTGAAATACTGAATGATCATTGCAGCATACAGTAATGTGTTGATGGGGGTTGTTTGTGACACGCCCCTGTGAGCCACTTCCAACTCTCACCAATACCGTGATTGGATGTCATACAATGCCTCTGGTGGTAAAGAGTATTTCTCTGAAAACACCAACAGCCACTGAATGTTCATGACGACACTATGTCAACGCATACAGCTTGGATTGGGAGATCCCTATAAATCGTCTGTCAGGACAATAATTGGTCAAATAACGAATTGTGTGCATAGATTAATAGTGGAAAGGTAGCTACTTTTTCATTATGAAAGAAACGATGAGTACGACGTAGAATCATTTCAACTTTGTATCTGCAGCAGTAAGCAATTGGTAGAGAGTTGTTCGGTGACTGATAGAAGGAACGGTGAGTGTGTTTTTCTGTTGAATATTTTTCTATATATATTTTCATCATGTCTGATTCTGAAGTCAACTCACAGAAAATCAATGATTTGATTAGAGAAGAAGTATAATAGCAAAGGCACTTATTATCCCCACCTATGAATGTGGTGTATGTAATAAAGAATATATTCCTTCATTCTACACGATTTGGTGAATCAATCTCACAAAGGTTAAAAGATGTGAGCAATGATGAATTATTCAAAACATGGCTACCCAAACGTATTTCGACAATATTCACTGATGATGATATAACTTGTATCAATTATTCAAGCGGTAAATATACACTAGAATATTCGCGTCAGACTACACAAAGCTTTGCTGGCATGAAAACGCGTTGTCTATTCAAATTCAATTCAATCGAATAGAAATGATAGTTTTTTATTGTAGGTTAATTTTGAAGTATTTATATATTAAAGAATAGATGTGAATTGTATAGAATTCTTCAAAAAATTTCAACACATTTTTGAACGCACTCACTCAACACACTGGAACAAAATGATAAATCCTTATGTGAGTATCATTCATGATGTGATGAGTTCACAGTTAATACTATTTTATTCTGATTCAGTTCAATAATTGCAAGGTGTGAATGCAATACGCAAGTGAACACTGGATCGAGGCCAAGGACCTCGCTTCATCAGTCGAGAGAATGTCTTCCGAATTGAGAGCATTGAGTGAGAGTGCTGAGCATGCGACTGTATGACCTCGGTGTATGCTGGGATGAAGAAAAAATTGAATTGTGTCTACGTGATGCCGAAAACTGCAAGAGAGGTGCTAAAGTTTGTGATAAATTCCTGAATGGAATCATTGAATTGCATCAACTTTGTATTATAATGATTGAGTTGAATCTCAAAAGATTATTGTACCGTATTCGATCATTCCTACCGGAATGGATCTTTCAGGACTTCCGACTGACTGATGATAATTGAAGATGGTCAAGAAAATGAAGACTATGAGGAAGAAGTTATTCTTGATTGTTTATATGTACCAATGAATCATCGATAGTATTGAATAAAACAAATTTGTATTATTCACATGTTCCATTTACCCAATTTCTAATAAGCATAAACGAAAAAAATTAGGTCTTGCATATATATATATATATATATATATATATATATATATGAGCTTGAATGCACCACAACATCACTTTGTTATCTTTGCGAGCAACTGAGGAGAATTGTCTTTCTCTGATCATCTAATCTCATATTGAGATCACCTGAAAACTGGTATTGTGATGATATTATATGCTTGAGTATCTTACCTAAAGAGCAAATACGCGGGATGACCGTGACGTAACCTACATCGATATTCGCTCAAATTTCTTTTATGAGTGTGAGATGTTATTTCCTCAATCTCACTGTGTCTGAGATATCCCCAGCCGAGTATACCTATTGTGAACACCTTATGAATCATAAATATGCTACTAAATCTCATCTGTGAGATAGCTACTACAGAGTAGCTATCTCAATTGTAGCCCTGAAAAGGGCTTTTTTCGTCAGTCCACACTTTGTAGACTAGTCGTCATTATCATCATCCGTATCAGATGATATACGGATGGGTGATGCTAAACTGATAGAATCACTATCAGAATCATCCACTAGCATCCTATAGTGGGATCTTCCCGGAGAACCATAATGTTGGTGTGAAGACTCGAAGTAACTGACGTTTCTTCGAGTATTCACACCATCGGTTGAAGAAATAACTTCCTCAACTTGGATGGGACTCGTCGCTGGTTCTGAAGGTGGTAGACCCCTGGGCTCTGTTGTTGAATCGGGACTCGTCGACATCGTGCAGAGAATGATATAGAACTCTGGTCTCACATCGTATTTATACAAAAAATGGGTGGGGAGAATGGGGAGGAAGTGAAGGGGGAGGAAAAGTGACACAACTATATGTAATGTTTTGTTGATTCAACATGTATAGACTTCTTCAAAAGAAGAACTGAATGGAGAAAGAGACAGCATAGAAATTATACTTGTGAAATCAATTATGGAGCAAGTATTTTTTATTTTCTACCCAAACGATCATTTACATGATGCAGGTCTACCACTAGATGGTAGACGTCTTAGATCAATACGTGAATTCATTAATAATCTGTTCTAGTAAAAAGGGAAGGGGGGGAAGGCACTGCCCCAACCACGCATGGGTAGGATTATTCGATGAGGATTGGAGATGGTGGTGAGCTATCCTTAACAATGACTGGTTCGATTCGTCTGAAGTACTCGATTTCCTCCGAGTCATCAGTGCTCGTGATATGATGCACTTGTACCCTCGGATCATATTGGCCGTCGGACTCGGGTTGAACGTGAGGTTCGGTGGTGGAATCTGCTGCCGCATACGTAGTTGCTATGGTGGTTATATCTGCTCTAATGATCATCATAGCAAAGATATCCCAATTCTATACTCTTGAAGAGGAGTGGAGAGGAGCGAGGGGAAGAAAGACAACTTTCACGTTACTCGAAATTGAACCCCGATGAAATTATTGGGTAGTTCGATCGTTCATCAATTATTCTTTCAAAAATGAAGAGGGGGAGGAAGGAAGGCACTGCCCCAACCATGTGTACTCCGAGGTAGGTAGAGAGAAGGTAAGAATGTGGGAAAAAAAAGTGAATCGAACTACTATTTTGTCCACACCATTTTTAAGCCGCTCCCGCAGAATTAGGACGCGGTCATCAATCCTGCTCACCTCCAGGCGACATTCTCTCATTGCCCAATTCTCCAGCCGACAATCCTCGTCATAACCGACCATCTGCGCGCGCCTAACTTCCAACCGCCGTTTGCGCGCAGTCATTTGCGACGTCCAGCTGCTTATGCGAAAGGGGTTATTGGCATCTATCATTATTTCAATTCAGGTAAAGATCAACTAGTCTCAATTATTCATCAGACTGTTCATTCAATTTTTCTATGAGGAGATCCAATTTATCATTCGAGACGACTTCAGGATTAGTCATAGATCTGAGGGCGTCCACGATAAATCTGAAATTTTGCTCCGGACTCGTCCGGTAAAACGCGATGTCCTTTTGACCCCACGGTAGAGTTTCAGTAGTGTTGGGGATTATGAATCTTTTATTATCCTCATAAGAAAGAGCAACTTCATTACCTATGAGGGTATATACATCATGTTAATCACCTCGGAGAGTGCTCATCTTACGTAATATTACACCACTCGATTCGACTATTTTCCGATAGTCATCAAGCGACATTTGTTTTTGTATGACCGACTTTTCGTTGGACTCCTTCAATTCATCACTAACAGATTTGACATGATAGGCTTTTGCTCCGGTACCGTAAAAACTGATGATCGATTCGTTGGTGGATTCATCTTTCATCTTTTCCAAAATTGGCTCATTTATAGGCATATCGAACTGATTACCAATCTTGTAATTAGATGTGTCAAAATTGTGCACATTATCCTTCATGAAATCGTGAAAATTATCTGTGAAAATTTCGAGAATGGGGAAATCAGTATCGGTATGAAGGAGGGAAGCCTTCGAACCGTAATGGTTTTTTAAGAAATAAATAAAATCATAAATGACCGTTTCTGATATATCGTGGATGCTGAATCCGAGAAAAAGAGGCTCGTTATAATTGAATTTAACTCTACCCACATGAATTGAGAAAGTGTCTTCTGAAAAAATTGAGAGTGTTTTGAAATTGGGTCGAGCTATGAGGGCATTCTCAACAGTCGCACGCCTTATAGATTCCCAATGGGTCACGAGTCGTATATCATTTCTATAATCAACGTTCCCATTGTTTTCCCAAAAACTTCTATCGTTCTAGTTTTGAATATGTTTTTATGATACACATTTGTTGCTTGATTTCTCATATGAGTATCCAAATCGACATATTTCTTCAACCACGGGGATTGATTGAAGGAGAGGATTCTGTGTGATCTCATCACTGATGAGCCATTCTTGACTGGCTGTTTCAAGGCTCTATAATATAATATATTTTTATCGCTCGGGTTAGATATCAGTTAAGGTAGTTTGGAATTCGATCCGGGTGGAACGATACATTCAACTAGGAATGGTAAATCTGAATGCGCGTCACGAAGTTCTTCAGGATAATGAACATCTACTTCCAAGACATAACCCTTCGAATCTTCATTAGGATTATTCATGATATCCAACTGAATGATTCCTTGTGCGGATAATCATGAAAACTCACCTGTCGGCAATGATTGCGACATGCTATGTCCATAAATAATTGTGGCATTCAAATAATTGATGAATGATGAAGGCTCATTTGTATCATGATCAGGCAGAAAGCAGTAAGTGGCGATATGTTTCCTTTCAGAGCTCTGGCTGATACCGCCTGGTATTCCTTTTTCAAAAAAGTTCAGCATGTCAATATCTGTGTGTATACCGATATATTCAAGCATAGCATCCCAAGGATGAGCGAGTGATGTGAAATAGTGGGCAGGGTCCAATTAATATTCATCGAGACATATATTACGAAAGTTTTCATATATAGCGCATAAAATTGGCACATCCGATTTCAAATACAAATCTGAATAGTCCCCCATTTTCTCACAATTGAATGCTGCTGCTGCAACGAAGATGACATGAATCTGGAGCTACCGACGAATCTCAGTTTCAAGAAGTATTTCTTCACCATACCTGATTTATCAGTTGTGGTGCCCATCAATAGATGTTCAGAGAAAGAAATATAATTTCCTCTGTTTTGGCGAAGACGTCTACTTCATTTTTATTTGTGCACATCTATTTCATGAATAAGTGACAGTCATATTCAATTAGATTATGGAAAATGATCGGAATAAATTCTGGTAACTTGAAGTTCAAATTACATCTAGAATGTGCTGCACCGAATTTTTTTTCCCGTCAAGTGACAATGATCTCTTACTCTTACACCACCCACTCCGAAGGGTTCCTCGCAGATACCGCACTTATTAGCAGTTGAAAATTCAATCTTCTCTGAATCCGTTAATGGCTCCATCGGTAAAATGCGATTGGAATATTCAAAATATATCGAGCTCAGGCCAGATTCCAGTCTGGTAACAAACACTTTGGCAGCATCCGCTCCTCGATATAGTGTAAATTTGGAGATTGATTCATCAAAAGAGCAATTGATTCGGTATGAGAATGATGAAGGCTCATTAATGAACGATTTATCCATGAAAAACCGTGTAGGATCCGGTTCATTTGTCTGTATAGGTGTCAGAATAAATTCGAAATCGGCAAACACTACGTATGGAACTTTCAACTGCCTTTCGAAATTTTCAAATTCCACTATATTCTCCGACACGACTTTACCACATTTATCAATTTCCATTTGTGTTGTCGGAATAGTTGTAGAAATCAAATAACAATCATTCAATCAATGTCTCAGTAGTTTTCTTTCATCAGAAAAATGACCATGAGATGATATTCGTGACGAAACCAATCTCGATGAATCCTTTATCCAGCAGTAACGACTTTTACCGGAATCATCAGTAATATTCAGAAAATTGAAGGGTCGCCCGAGCTTATGTTGCGCATAATTTAACGGTCCGACGATTTCATATTTCATATCGATGAGGTAGAATCCACTTAAATTTTCTTCGCTGAAGGACCCACCCGCCATTCGACCTACAGGATTGCATCTGATGACGATGCATATTATTTTTACGACCGAATCCTTCACCACAACCGCTACAATAAAACATTGTTCCAGAACTATTCAGTACACCCGATACTCAACTAACTTCCATGAGTGGGCAGCCCTTCTTTTATATGCAACCTTTGGGGAGGGGGAGAACCATCCGATTTCATTAGTTATTTGTAGGTCAGACTCATTCAACTCAGATGTAGTATCGAAACTCACCATTGTTTCCATGCAGACAAGGTTATTCAAGGCAATGATCACTTCAGAAAGTATAATATTATGTATTCCTCCTCATGATGACATTGCACAAAGTCTTTCGATGTTAGGAAAATATTGATCGCAGCCAGCTCAGAGACGATTCACGAAATTTGATGTTATTCAAGGGCAATGCAGCTCATGGTAGACCATGCCAACACTCAAGGGTATTCAAGGTCGAATTAGCATGCGCTAGACGGTGCACACACATACACACACCAAAGGTCTCTCAAGGTGACAATTCATAGGTGTTATTCAAGGTCATCAACGTCTCCTTGTCGACTATGCCGTCAATGTCACGGCAAGGTCAAG
Source organism: Zygogramma bicolorata (assembly GCA_032362365.1). Lineage (NCBI taxonomy): Eukaryota > Metazoa > Arthropoda > Insecta > Coleoptera > Chrysomelidae > Zygogramma > Zygogramma bicolorata. Next base: position 889,351 of record JAVJAQ010004813.1, on the reverse strand, counting down.
TGGAGAAGGGGGGGGGGTTCAAAATCGGCATAAATCAACTACCCCAGAAATATATGTAGAGACTCCGAGCTCACCAGCAAAAAAAAAAGATGATATCAACTGAAAATGGTAAACAAATATCAATAAGTCTATAGCAAGTAGTGCAGAGAATGTCTCAAGTGAAAGAAAAGCTAAAACTTGACAGTTATATAGGTTTGAACCTTGATGAAAGGGAGAGTATAGCGAAAACATCTAGTAGAACAAACTCCCAATCAGAATGGGGAGAGGTAGTAGGGGAAAAAAAGAAAAAATAATAATCGGGCGCAATCAAGTGTTCCTACACAGATTAACCTTCATATTCACATGATTCATCCATAAACCACGATTGAGGATCTAACACAGCTGCCGAAACCCATTTTTCCAAAAATGAAGTGTGAAAGAATCACTCCTAAATAGACCAATAACAATATTCGAACGCAACTTTAGAAGAGGCATGAATCCCGAATTATGGCCGATTGGAGCATGATACCAATGTTTTTTCGAATTTCTGAGTAAGGAGGTAATCGACCCATAGATAGTAGTTTTTCCTCTCCAAATTTGCTGGTATTGAATGTGGTTAGTATCCTGGATAACAATATATCTGATCACAGATATATATTTCATGGAATTTTTGTAGATTCACAATCCAATCATGACTTTTCATCCATTCTGTATAATTCCACCTCCTGCTTATATCTCACTGATCACTTTAACGTGCACGTTTTCTTTATTCTCCCTAATATGCACTACACCCTTTCCTATTTGACGTGTTAGCATTCAACACTTTCCATTGTCCTTCGATTCTTTTTGGGTGCACAATATTCCTACGACTTGTCATTCCAGTCTCATCTTTTCGGACTTGGCAATCTCCGCCATTTTTCCCAATTATTGTATGGGGGATTGAATTGAAGGTTGCTGTTGATTTATTGGCATTCCCAATGCTTCTGAAATAAACTTTGGTCTTCTTTTTCAAACAATCTTCTATAGCTTTTTCCTTTCTGTCGGCATATTATTTTCTCTTTTCGTTCTCTGTGTCATCTTTATCTCCAACATCTTCGTCAATTATTTCGTTTTCTATATCTTTCATGTATGTAATTTCATTTCAGAGTAGTGTTTAAACCGTTTCTACCAGATGGTTTTTATCATAGTTTTTATTTCCTTATATCTGCTTCAATAGTCTACTCTCACGAACAAGTATTCACCACATACATCGCAAGTTTCTCGGAAATGAGAGCCGTGTTCTGGAATTCTGAGTTTCGGAGGTTTCGGCTGCATCTGCGGCAGCCATTTTCAACAGCGTGGTCTCAGTTGAACTCCTTCCTGTGAGTCTACTATGATAAATGGCAAACCTGGAGGTACTTGTTCCTTGATATCTTGTTGTCGGGCCCTGTTCTGTCGTACGTCGGATTCTATACTTCTGTCTGGTTTTGTCGTCAATGTCTTTAGAACGGGATGCTATACTTTATTTGAGTCCAGTCTCTCTACCTTCCTGTTGAAGTTATCCTTATGTTTATATATCTCGATTGATTCACGGTATAAGCTAGTGAAATAATGTGTTGTTGTTGAGAGGATTGGGGTTTCATCAAATTGAATATTATGATTATCGGGAAAGAAGTATTCACCAGTTGGGAGCGATCCCAAAAAATCCAAAGCAACATCTACCTACTGTTCAGCGGGAAAGCTCCTTCTCTCGACTGGATTTTGAGGATTTGGGTTGCTTACTCAAACACCACTTTTGCCGAATTTCACCAGTTTTTCCGGGGTGTCCTTCATGAGCCGCCTGCAGGACACTTTCTCTCAATTTTCTTGGTACAACTATCCCATTCAACCTCAAGAGAATTCATTCATTAAAACATAGTTCAGTGCTGAGAAGATGAAACGTTCCAACAGCTTCGTCCCAGATGTTTTCATGTGAGCCTTGTCTTACCTTTTGAATTTCATCATCATGTGATGACCATTCCTTAATTTCGACCAAAGAAATGGCAACTGGTCGGGCAAGTTCAGTTACTCTGTGAACGTGTTCTTCTGTTCCAAACTGTATGTTCTGTCTTAGACTGACACACAGTCTCAACAATAGATTGTCAATGCTCGACTTTCCTGGCCGATATAGTACTTTATAGTTGAATGATTGAAGGAGACGAACCCACCATTCAATTTGAGCACAAATTTTGGACTTTGGACCGAATATAGCCTGAAGGAGTTTGTGATCGGAAACGAGTTCGAAGTATGATTCAACATAAAGATATATTTTAAAATGTTCAACTGCCCAGACGAGTGCGGGTGCTTCTTTTTTTGTATGGCAGTATCGTTCTTCGCAATCAGTAAACCTTTTGTTGCCATAAGCAATGATTCCGGCTTCATGTGATTCCGACTCTAACTGAATGATGACAGCCCCCACCAATTGGGCTAGCATCAGCAATGACTTGGTTTGATCACCGGGTTGTAATACCCCAAACTTTTCAATTTTGATAAGGCATGCTTGAGTTCTTGAAAATTTGACCCATGTTCCAGAATTTTTCAATGCTCGCTTTTTTTGTTGATTTCAATTTCAAAAGCCGTCTGTACGGTTCATTCAACGTAGCTAAATTTGCCACCCATTTCCCAATATAGTTCACAAGGCCTAAAAAAAGTATATATTCGATTGTTTTGGGTGTTCGTAATGATTTTATTGAATCAATATAGGTATCTAAAAATTTAATTCCGTCAGGGGATAGTACATGCCCTTAAAACTCGATAATTTTGAGTTTGAAAACACAATTTCCTTTATTCAACAGAATATAATTTTTTCAGAGGACTCGAAGAGTGTTTTCAAACCGTTGATCATGTTCTGCTTCATTTGAGTCAAATATCAGAATATAATCGAACAATTTCATTGTACCATCGCAGTCTATCAGAATTATTTTCAAGACTCTTCTGAAAGATTTCGAGAGCACAAGAGATTCCAAACATCAATCTCATATACCGATATGAACGTTTGCTTGTGATGAACGTAGTAATGAATCGAGAATCAATCTGATGGAACGCATTTTTTATGTTGAGTTTGAAAAATAGTTTGGCCTTCCTGAAATGCGGTATGAAAGTACATTTAGTTGGAAGAGGGTGATTTTCACGAATAATTGCTGAATTCATCCTTTTCATGTCATTACAGATGCGAACTTCCCCGTTTCCTTTCAAAACTGGGATCATAGGTGAAACCCATCTCGAACGTTCGTTTACTTCTCCTATTGTGTCAGGTTCAACCAACTCTATCAGCTTGGATTCAATCTTGTCTTCCAGGGGAAGTGGTACTCTTTGATATGGTTGAAAAATTGGTGTGAGTGTCTTATCGACTGGATTGTCAACAATAACACCTTTGAAATTTGGGAACTGTCCAACAGCGTTGTTTACTTAAAGACCGATTTTCAACCCACACAAAGCTATGGCTGTTGATTTTCAGAATAAATTCTCTGATCTCCCTTCAATCACATAAAATGTTGCTTGTTCCGATTTAATATTTACCGAGATATGAGACTGGATATGATCCTAGTATTTCCAAGGTTTCTTTACTGGCGTAGGAGAAAAATACCTTGTAGGGATTTCTAACTTGATTCTGGACAATTACTTTCTGAAATTAAAAAAAAAAATCAAGTGTTTTCAGATATGAAATTGCTTTTACTACCAGAGTCAAGGAGCAATGTAACCATAACTCCGCCAATGTTATTTTCAACTGAACAATCGGTCGTCTTACCACCTTCATTTTCAGAATGGTAATAATGGTTCGAACTTCCATTGCCTACATTATTAACTCTATTGAAATCTGTTGCTGAGAACGAAAGGATAAAAGTACAAATCGAGTGAAAAAATCAATTCACAATCACATTTCTGGTCTATATTGAAAATAAGGATTGTTTGATCAAAGAAAATATGTTGTTACAAAAAATCGAGACCTCGAATATGAAATATGAGTCGAAAAAATTTTATATAATGAAATAATATTGTGACAAGGAAACTAAGATGTCGAATGTGAGATACTTGTCAAGAACTGTAAATGAAGAAATGAATGAAATATTATAAAAAAAAGTTGAATTCATGACCATGATGACAGTCATCACCCGAAGACGATTGCAGCTAACAGCAATCGAAACGTCATGAATACACTCAACTTGAAACTTGGTTTCAACATTTTTAATTCATAATATTCCTTTTATTTCTTCATTCACATTTTTGACAAGTATTTCACATTCGATATCTTGATTTCCTTGTCACAATATCATTTCATTTATTTCTTTTAATAAAATGTTTTCGGCTCTCATATTTCTTATTCGAATCTCGATTTTTTTGTAACAACATTATTCTCATCGATCAGTCAATTCTTAATTTCATTATTGAGCAAAAATTCGATTTTGATTATCTGAGGAATTCTCTGCAACATCTCTGATAATGACCATGTTTTCCACACGTTCGGCATGTTGCATTTACAGCGGGGCATTTCTGATCTAGATGTTGTAGTTTAAAGCCACACATTTCAAATATTTCAGTTCTAGATAGCTTATTTGCTTTAGTAGAATTAGATATTTATTAGTTCTTTGGAAACTGTTGGATGATGAGCCTCCCCCAAATTGTTCCAGTTCTCGGTTAACTCTTTCTAAAGATTTAGCCTCGAATATAATGGTATGTATTGCAACATAATCACTCATATTGAATTTTGTCTGTCAATTCTGTTGAGGCACCTTTTTCGACAATTTGATCTATTACATGTCCATCTATCTTATTGAATTTACACTTCATGGCTTCTACCCTCAGACTCACTAAGAATTTATCGAAAGTTTCATTATTTTCTTATTTCAATTGTCGAAAGATGTGCCGTTCATGAAGTTAACTCTGTTTAGGGTAGAAATACTCATCTAGTTTTCCTGAAGCTACTCCAAAAACATCTTGGTGTTCCTGTAGGTTTGAAAATTCCACGTAGACCCAGAGATGTTGCAATAAATTTCTTACAATCCGAGTTCCCCTGTATGTAACACAAGGGCTCTCTTTCGAGTCGGGTCTTCTATGTTCGATGCAATCAGGAAAATTTCGAATGCTCGTTTTCATTTGTCCCAACGCAATCCCACAGAGCTACGATCACTTTCTAAAGATTCCAACGATGATACGTCTGTCATTTGGAAACTTGGAATTTGAAAATTGAATATAACTTGTAGATTCCTTTTTCTCCCCTTCGTTGGACAAAATTGTGGAGTACTGATTCGTAGTACGATGATGCGTGAACTGAACTTATTATAATTTATGATCGTTGAATGTAGCTTTCTGCCTATCTTCCATCATCATGCCCGCTTATGAAATCTATCCGTTATCATCGAAATCATGAAAGATTTTGCTTCATCACAGTTAACCTGATGAAACGGTAGCTGTTGCCAATTTGATGTTGTGGATAGAATTTCATTGGTGTTGACTTGAAACACCATTCCCTAGATCAACAATAACTACCCCGCTGCAGTTATCGAACGATAATTCCTTCCCAGGGAATTTTGCTCTCTGATCACGCGATGTCCAAACCACGGGCTTATTGATCATGCGGTGTCCAAATCGCGGGCTTTTTGATAACGTGGTGTCCAAACCGCGGGCATTTTTCATCTCTCGGTACCAAACCGCAGACTTTTTGCTTTTTTCATGCTGGCGCCTACCTGCTCCACTACGTATATTGGATGATTGAACTCAGGCATGGTATAGAACGAAGGATTGAAAATAAATAGGTGCCCAACCAGTATATTTCACTAAACTTTTTGTGAATTCAACACGGTTTACTATCCTCGTCGCCACTTCAACGTACACGTTTTCTTTATTCTCCGTAATATGCACTTCACCTCGTCTTTGCTGTCGTGCGACTGGCCCTCATCTCCCTAATTAGGTTTGGGAGCTCTCGAAAACCGTTTTTTGAAATGGAACACCATTTCGAAAAAGACTCAAAATAAATTATAACAATATTTCATAGGCAAAGTAAAAGCCGAAAGTACAATTATAACTGAATAAAAATGTGATGAACTCGTTTTTATAATATGAGAGAAATCTGGTTGAAAATGCAGCGTCGTTCAATTCCCAGTATCCAGCGTGTGACATCTGATATGAATGCACTCTGAGGCTGGCTCTCATCTATTCTCGTTGCATAGGTAGTCTATACATAACACTCCTCCTCGTTGTTCAGAAATTAGGGTTGAATGTTCAAACCTGATTTCTAATCCTGAGATCCAATACCGATTAAAATGATGTACAGGAATATGGTCCGTGAACTGATTCCTGATAGTTCTCAAGTCGTCGAGGTCGTGTGGTTCGAGTCAAAACGAGAGTATTTCTTCGATGTTTTTCATGAGATACTCCTCAGGTTTGATGTATAGGTGCGGCACTTTGAGTATTTTTGTCTCAGTACTTGGATTTTTGTGGGTTTGAAGAATAGTGGTTTCGATTTTCAATTTGCAGTTTTCTGGGATTTCTAATATGTACTTTCCTCTCAGGGATGGCATTTCTTCTTCATTATTGCACATTGATGAAGTCGTTTCATTCGGGAAAACTGCAATCCATTGGTTGGGATATATCTTCTAAATTTTCGTGTCCCGTAATTTAATTGGTTCTGGATAAAATTTTTTGTATGTTTGCGTGAATCGTATGAGATGAACTCCACATGGAGTCTGCATATTGGTTGGGTTGGCTTCTGGCAGGGTACAGAGGGCTCCACCTGGAACGACTTCTTGGCATGGCTCATTCGAAAATATATAGTGATGCTCATTAAGAAAAAGGAATTTGTTTTCTGGAATGATGATTTGGGAATGATTCGATTTGGTTTCAATGGGGGGAGATAGATGATCATAATTATACTTCTCGTTTTCAGTGGCACTTCCAATATGAAAACTGGTTCGAGTTCATTTTGGTATGCCTTGGTGGTGGTTATTTTCCCAGAAATGATAATGTTTGCTCTGTTTGGAGTGTAGGGAAGTACAGCGTCATCTAAATATTGGGAGATCTTCTGTAGTTCCTCGCCGGGCCACCGTGCTGGGTGATCGCACGTTAAAAGGTAAGGCCTCGTTGATCCATTGCTCGCACAAGTTTAGACTTCTGAGGTTTGACGTTCGTCAGCTGGTTAACGGAAACGAACAATTTCAGAACAATTTTAGTTTTTCAGGAAAGTATTCTGCTTCTATAATAGATGGACGAAGAACTGCTATTTTGGCGAAGGTAGTGGCAGTTTCCAGGTTCTCAAGTATTCTCGGAATCATATCGATAGTGGCTATCAGTTGTGTGAAGACTGTATTCATGTTCAACCTTCCATATATTTCGACGTATGATGTGATTTATTTCTTGATCATTCCTTCTAGCTGGGTAAGCTTCAATTCGGTAGTTAGTTGATTCTTCACACCACTGTGTGTACAGTGGAATTAAATTCTTCTTCAGTTGTTGCTCCGTTATATGAAGATAGTTCTGCATGTCTTTATTGGGGTTGGTACTATGACTTGGAATAGCTGTTTCCATATGATTGGTAATGTCTTCCATTTATTGGTACTCTTGAAAAAGGTCATGAAGAACAAAAATTCTGATGAAAGTCCAGTAGTCTGATGATGATGATGTTTTGGGCTGTACCAAGTTTTTGTGGCAGCAGACCTGGATTTTTGGTTTTTCTTGTTGGAGTTATTATTGCCGGTTCGACTGTCCCGATGGTCCAGCAGATTGGTCTGGAACAATAGGGTGTCTAAGGTTATCTGAATGTAATTGACGTCTTTGATTGTTTTCAGTATTTGTTATGATACAAGTGTTGTCTGAGTTGATTCGATCAATAGTGAATGATCCTATATAACGGTTCTTCCATTTGTTCCTTTTGCTCTCCGGGTTCTTTTCGAAGACTTGATCTCCTACTACAGAAACGTTTTGTTCATGATGGTTTTCATTTCTTCTGGAAATTAAACGTGTATTGTCATTATGCAATTTTTCTTTGACCTTTTCATAGGTTAGTGAAAATTTCTTGATGATATATTTATTTAACGTACAATGTTATCCATCCAACAGATGAACAATTTAGGGGTTTATCCTATAACAGGATAACACATAATAACATTTCTTATGATCTTATACAAGTTGTAACCTTTACTAAAACTTTTCAAAGTAGGCCCTGATGACACTATGCTCAAAGTGATATGTTCAAAACTTATAAAATATGCTTAAAGTGATATACTTATAACTTACATAAAATTCATCGATTTCCTTCCAGAAAGCTGTAGAATTGAAGTAAATTACGTTTCAAGGTTTTTTTGAATATAGTAATGTTGAGTTGAAAAATATCGACATCTAGATGTTGTATGCGTTCATGCATCTGATGATTGAGGAGTTACCATAGTAATTGGTTGTGTATGATGGTGGGTAAAAAGTAAGTCTATTCCTAACAATTTTGAGGTTACAACTTAGAGTGAAATAGTTGGTACGATGGTATCTATAATTGAGAGTATTTATGAGTTTTTATTGTACGTGCTAAATTTTTTCGCATGTTTCTCGTATGTGGGATTCCATATCGAGGAGCAATATTCCAATATAGGTCTAACCAATGCCTTATACATGATAATAATAGAAGTAGGATTCCGAAACTCTTTGGAGCTACGGAAAATGAAGCCCAGAGTTCGAAGCGCCTTTTTAACCATTTCCCCAATATGGAATTCATATGTGAGTTTCCTGTCCATGATCATTCCCAGATCACGGACCCTGTCACAAGGCAGTATTTGTATGTTATTAAAGTACAAAGCTCCTTTGGGAGGGTCACTGAGTCTAGAAGAGATGATGTGGTGACACTTATTTGTATTAATAAATAATCTGTTCGTGATGCAGTCTCTCGAGCCTGTTTATATCTTCTTGAACATTGATATAGTCGGATGTGTCTTTTATTTGTTTGTAAAGTTTCAAGTCATCAGCATGCATCACAAATTTAGAAAACCGGAAACAATTCTCAATGTCACTGACGAATATTCAAAACAATATGGGACCAAGATGGGAGCCCTGTGGGACACCAGAGGTTATCAAATATTTCTCAGATTTCATATTTTCCAATACCACAAATTGATATCTGTCGGTTAAATACGATTTTAGTAATCCCAACAAGTAGCCGTGCACACCGAAGTTTACTGATTTAATTATCATAGTAGAATGGTGAATCTTATCGAATGCCTAAGAAAAATCGTTGTACACAGCACAGGTGGATGTGTTACTTTCAATATTATCAAGTACATCCTGAGCGAACCGTAGTAAATTTGTCACCACACCCCGTTTTTTTTACAAAACATGTTGGTATATGGTTGAATGGTTTTTGACCATGAAGAACAGCTCTTTTATCAAAATAACTTGAGAAACTTTGCCAAATATATTAATCAATGAGATAGGTCTATAATTACGGACATCTGTTTTATCGCCCGATTTGAAGATGGGAATGACTTGTGCAACCTTCCATTTTAGTGGAAATCTTTCAGATAACAATTATTTGTTGAATAGTATACGTGAAGGATGCTCTAAGCTCTGGTAACATGATTCAATTAATAGAGAAGGTATTTCGTCAGGTCCTGGACCTTTTTTGACATCGAGCCCGTTTAGTGCTTCTATTATTCGTTTTTCAGATATGAAATTTATATTGAGGGTATCCTCTGACTTTCTCTATCCGATTAAACATGGTGCTTCGTTACTCTCAAAGACACTTCCAAGGTATTCTGGTAAAATGTTACATAGAGAAACGATTCCTTCATATGATTTATAATTGAAATTCATTTCGTTAGGTATTGATGGTTTTTGCTTTTTATTCGAGAGATACGACCAGCACACTTTGGAGTTACTTTTGAGTTTTTTTCTGTATTATTAATGTAGTTCTTGTAATCGGCATTGATTTTTTTTTCAGTTTCCTCCTCAAAAACGAGAATCTAAAATAGTCATCGCGAATTTCATCTTCGGATAGTTTGATAGTCTCCCTTATGAACCAAAGTGAATGGATGGTCTTCGTTTCTGATCGTGGTTTTTGGTACAAATTCTGCAATAGCTTGATCAATTTCATCGTAAAACTGTCTACACACACATCAATATCGTTTGAGCTCAGTACATCTTCTTCCCATTGAACAGACTCCAAAAATATTCTGATAGCATTATACTCCGCTTTATTTTACATCACCCTCGTATATTTTTTATTTGGCAATTGTTTCTGAGGTTCCAGATTAACAGTGATTTCTGAGGCCTTGTGATGAGGGTCTTCTTGAACAAAACAGAGAATTGAGGGTTCAATATGGATTTTGCTCTGATTTGACAAAAATAAATCTAAGATTTTTTGGTCACTTTTACTGTCAGTAGCGCCGGTTGGAGAGTAGCCTATAGGGTCAGAAATGTCAGCTTTCCATTATAGTTTTGGAAAACTGTAATCTCCCACAAACATAAAAGTTTGTTGGGGTGGTTATTTACTACACCTTCAATCTTGTTGAGGTATCCCTTCAAGTCATTCATAGGGATGTCTGGAGGAACATACGTATAACATATAAATAATTTATTACCTCCATCCAGTGCTACTGAAACCCAAAGATCCTCTATTTTACCTTTTGTGCACCACTGTGGCATACTAGATGACGACAAATCCCTGTGAACCCCAATAAACACTCCCCCACCATCACTTTTCCCACTGATATGTCTATCCCGGTCTCTGCGGTAGACATTGTGGGAGGATGAGAACAGTTCGGAATCGGAAATATCTTCGTGGAACCACGTTTCTGTTGCGCATATTGAATGATAATCCGAAGATTGGGTTGCAGTCAAAAATTTTTCGGTCTTCGTCCTCAATCCGCGCGTGTTTTGTTAATATAGCCAGAGTTTGTTGAGGCTTTGTTTGTTTATTGCGAAAATAGGCTTTTTTAATGCAGGATTCAGCTTTCTCAGTACTTCTTCATTGCTAATTTGTACACCTCTTGTCATATCGGACTTCTTAACGTAGATTTTCGAGTCTTTGAACCAGCAGTATTTAAATTCTTTTTATTTGCAAAACTACCTGGCTTTTTTTAACAGGATTTTAAAATAGTGCGATAGGTGATCATTGACATAGACTCGGTTTGTTTTTTTGAAGCCAAAATCAGTTGCAAATATTTCATTTTCAATCGGCTTCAGAGCTCCCATTAGTTTATTTTTTGTTGCACGATTTGTGAACCTTACGATTACGTTCTTAGGATTTGTGTTATTTCTGTTTCCTGGGTGAGATTGAACTCTATAACACTCGTTTTTGTCTGATTCTTGTAGTGGAAAATTCACTTTATCGGATAACATTTCGATGAATCGCACCGGGTTTCCGTTGCTTTTTTCCGGAATTTCAAATATTTCGATGTTGGCCACACGGTCCTGTTGGAGTATTCCTTCAATCTCTGCTCTCAGTGCATTACATTCTTTTTTCAGTTGATAAAAGTCTTCCTTCACCTCTTTCACTGAGTTTATTGTATCGATACGTTTCCCAAATTCGTCAATTATATCTCCATAATAGTTGAGTGATTGAAAAACTTCTCCTTGTTTGATTTCCATATCCTTCAGGTCATTATGTAATGAGGTAATGGATGACATCGAATTGGCGAACTTCGTATGAATTTTGTCATCCTCTTTGCACTCTTTACAGAGCCAGTTGATGCCTGAATCATCAGGAATATCCTGAAACGCCGCTGGTAGACTGGCACACTTCAGGTGATAAGTTTTTGCGCATTGACCCCTACAATAAATACCTGGGTTTGATCGTGTGATCGAGGCACTACATTTAGCACATGTTTCCGGCATCATAGAAAAAAAAACTTTTGTTTTTGTTGGTCTCCTCTCCGACACTGATCTGCACACGATATATTGTAACAAAGTTAAAAATTGCATTATTTTTCATAGAAATTAGAAATACCAAAAACCACTGTTCATCGTGAAGAAGGGAACCGTCGTATCGACCCTTAAGGTCAAATCAGCCACATAAAAAATAAAAAGTCGTAAAAAAATAACTGCTTCGATAGTCTGAGAAAGATTAACAAAAATCAGTTTTATTACGCCCAAGTTTCTGAAATATGGTATAAACTCTGAACCCTATTAAAAATAACTACTTAAAATGTCAAATAAAGGAAGAAATTTATTCGACAAAGGTCAGGTGACGCTGACCTCATGTGGTACGCGAACACAGCATAAGAGATATATGGACAAACGGCCATCCAAGCGACATCTAGGTGTGAGTAGTAAACACTCCATTCTTTACGAAACTCAAGGAATAGAGGATTCTATCGACGATAATTGTCAACTTATCCGTCGAGCTGAAAGAGGGTACCATCTCGAAAGTACTCAGGGCGCAACAATTTTCACCCTATGAGATGCGTGGCCTGGAAGCTTACAAAAAATAAGTGAGTCGGGAGTCGGGTGCTAACTCAGTAGGAGTTAGGTTGACTTTCCTACTTAGTTCGAGGGAAGTCTGAAGTGGATTGAAATACGATTTATTTCAAGTCACTGTTGCGCGGTGTGAATTCGGAAGCTAAATCTATTCGGTTGAATATTTGGAAGATTTGTTTTGTAGTTTCAGAAATTAAGAGAAGATTTAAAACAGTTTGGTCAAAATTATTCGTGTTTTTTTTGACATATTTGTTGCGAGAGAACATTTCGAGTTCCGAGTTGTTTCTGAAGTTGGAAGTGGCTGTCCTTATCCTCGGTTCTACAGGAGAGTTGATTACTGGGTGAGCGTATTTGTAAGATTCACCTCTTATACATGTTTTATGTACGAAATTTACAAGTGGCACATTAGATATTTTTGAAGTCATTAATAATCTACAAATCGGGTTCCCTTTTTCCCCTTTTTGTTTATAGTAGTGTTATATTTTATACAGGGAGGAATGATTAAGTGGGCCTCTTAATATTCCTCAAATTTGATATAGGTAAATTTTTCTTAGATTGCCTCAAGTAAATAACGAGGTAGCTGAATGAGTTTTTTTTTGAATTTGACAAGGAATAATAATCCATAAGGTCAAATAAATTCACGGGAGGTTTTATGAATTGTTTCCTTCAGTAATTTATAAGCTGAAGATTCTGTATTATAATTTAATGATTTACTTTATTTTTGATTTCACCTTGTAATCACAAAGCCCCCAATTTTGTTTATTTTTCATTGCTAATCTTGTTTGTTTATTTATATTTATTCCTGATAAAATTTTTCGTATTTTATTCGTTAATAAAGTTGGTTTGTAGAAGCTCTTCTAATATCATTTCATTCCCTCAAACATTTAAAAGACCATGCATTTAAGCCGTGGCCGAGTCCAGTCTCTGAGGACATAGCCGACCGCTCTCTGTGCAGGTAGAATAATACAATTACCAGCAGCTGACCACGCTAACCATTACTTATTCTATATCCGTGTGATCAAAACGGATTCCAACTTAACATTTGATCTGGTGGCAGTACTTATCACGCTACCACATTTAATTAATAAGTAATCCTTCCGGCTGAACGATCCCAGCATACAGGGTAGGTTAATCTTCTAGTGGGGATATAATTATTATTATATAGGACTAGATGTTGAAGGGATCGCTTTAGACCGTAGCTTATTACAATATGACTGAATTTGTAGGCGGTGCTTGAGTGGATGAATAGTCGTTTAAAAACGCTTTCTATCGATGGGATTGGATTCACCTGATCCCTTCGATTTCACTGCACACAATGATATATGGTAAATTGCTTTATCATTCGAGAATCACTATTGAAACCTTAACGAGATACAGGAACCTAAATTAACTCGACTGTCCCTGGTCATAGCTCGAACACTACTGATCTTCTATATATTGGTGAAAATGTTGGCGATCCTAAAATATATCGTATGGACTTCTTGAGGAAGTGTGTCCGAAGATCATCTCCAAAGGTGTATATCCTGTGGCAGAATGGATCGAATTGTTATATCCCATTATAGCATATGTCATCAATCTTTGCGGTGTGTCGGTGGAGTGATGTTTTACTATATGATAATGTTCAGTCAGGGTACCATGTCATCTTTCAATCAATCCATTTTTTTGGGAAATTTGGGGTGTTATAAAGTGAATGTCAATTTTGTGTAGCTTCAAGAGGGAAGAGACTGTTTCATTCTGAAATTCAAATCCTGAATCGAAAGTAATTGATCACGGTGAATCAATATCGCCTATAGAGCTCCAAAAAGAATTGGTGTCAAGATTTTCAACCATTTACCCAAACCACTCAAAATCATAGAACAACATAAAAGGGCATTCAAAAAACAATTGAATCTGTACTTGATTACCAAATGCATCTACTCTCTGTATGAGTATCTTTCGACAAAGTCAGATCTCTTTTAATCCGTTGTGACGTTGTATTTGTGTTACATATGAGTCCGCTATATGTTAATTTCAAAACTCTTGGATTTTGTACTGCTGTGTACATAGCTACCTTCTGGTAAACAATGACAATTCTGATACAATGTATTTTTTCTGACAGAAATGAAGCTATTTGGATTTTTGATTTCGACCTGGAAACGACAAAAAATGTTTTTCATGATTTGACTCCATAATGGCTGGCAGAAAGTGCTTCAGATGGACCCTGTACCTGGGATACATCAATCCGAGAACCCTTTTCTTCAACTAACAAACCCCATTGAACATTATCTTGTCTATCGTATGCCGCCAATCAGAAATTGAACCAAGTTACTTCTTATCTCATTCTACAGAAACTGTTTTGATAAAACGGAAAATGCCCTACTTCTTGTTTTATCAACATCTCTGGTTATAAAGAAACTTACCTTTTTATCAAAACTTCCTTTTCTCCATTCTTTTTCCCTTTCCATTTTTCAATGCATTCTTGCATTGTTTTGACGGTCCAACCAGCATATAATAATGATAATGATAATAATAATAATAATGAATGTCTTTATTCATCACAATATCTATTCATGATGAAATGGTAAAGTGTCAGCTTGGGATGTTTTTAAACTTCACCAAGAAAAAAAAATACATTCAAATACTTCAAATATCTATAACATCGTGATGATTACAAAACCGGAAATATCCTACAATTTTTATGCGGCCATTATGAATGAAAACAAAAAATGAAATGACACAACAGATCATCATGCGAAAGTGACAGTTGATATATTTTCAAAAAAGAAAAACCAGTAAGCCAAGAAGGGAAGAGCATAGCAGTAATATTCAGTTGTCCATGCAGTCTCTGAAATATAGCCCTTTCAATTTTTTTTTAATTGAATATTGTTGTTTTGGTTTCGATTAAATAGTGGACTGTAACTAGGTAGCGCTAACGTGAAAATTGTCCTTTTATCGTTCTCTTACGATGAATAAAAATATCGAGAGAATAATCAGATGAAAACGTGACTGTGATTTCCTACCTTCATATTTTTAGTTTGTTCGCGTCAGAGGCAAGTAGAACAGGGCCATAAACGGAATCGCAATACGCAATCATGGAGAAGATTAAGGTTTCGCAAAGTTTGATTTTCGTGGGTTCAGGTAGGATGTCACGCTGAGAAAATAGTTTCTTGAGAGTAACGTATGAACTCTCACATAAAGAACGAACGTGTTTATTGAACCTCAAATCAGCCCAAGATTTTTGCATTCATTAAAGGTCGGAATCTTCTCACTGTTCATGCAAATGTTCATCGATTGCGAGGCTGTTGCTCTTTTACTCTTAGTCCCAAAAAATGTAACAGAAGATTTATTGACATTCAAGTTGTGCGCTCTAGAGATATTGAAAAGTGAATTCAAGTCGGTGTTAATTTTCCGGCATGCATCTTCATGCTTATCGAGACGGAAATTATAGATGAGCTGTGTCACTGTGTATCGACGGCATAATGATGAATTTAACAATGACTAGTGAATTCATGAAAATCTGAAATATATATTGAGAAAAGTAGAGGTCCTAAAATAAAACCTTGAGCTACTCCACGAATAAGGGGTTCGACTTGCGATCCTCTAAGATAACAAGTTGTCTGCGGTTACTCAAGTAGCTTTTTAGCAGGTTTACAGATCCAACTGAAAGCCAAAGTATGTCATTTTTCTACAGATCAAGTCTTGGTCAACGCAGTCGAATGCCTCACTATAATCCAATAAAATGAGGCAACACATATTGCCCCCATCTATAGATCTGAATAAGTCATCAGCAACATTGAGTAGTCGGAGACAATGTGTATCATATTAAGTGAAGGGCAGTCCGATCCAACTGCATTACTCTTGAGTTATTGGAATACATGATTCACCTCTGTAGAACTGACGGTATGGAAAACGAAGGTGTGATCTTTCAAGTAAGGAGCATCATATCTGCAGAGTAAATTGATCTGATCTGTAGTTGGGCTGGTGAAAGGTACATTATTGAAAAACTCATTGATCAGTGTAACGTCTTCGAGATTGTCAGGAATATCTGACTTTCTATTATTTTGGATTACATCTAGTGCTCTTAGGGTATTCGACGAAGATTTTGTGTTCTTTTTCTCTCCCAATAGCATACGTTACATAATTACGTAATTGTTTTTGATAATGCCAACTCTGGTTTGTCTTCAAACTCTGAAATTGCTTGAAGGCTTTTTCTCGAAATCTACACATGAGTTTTATGGTGTCAGTGTACCGAGGACTGAAAGGTTTAGTAACTTTCATTTTGCGAAGTGGAGCATGTTTTTCAAAACCATTAAGGAGATTCGTGTTCATCAGTTCAACTTGTATATTGACATCATCGGTATTGTAAATGAGGTCCCACGGGCGTGCTTTTTTATTTCATTGAGGAGAAGTTCCTGGTCGAAGAATTTGAAGTCACGAGTGTAAACGAACTTCTGTTCATGGGTAGATTTGATTTTTAATATTTCACAAGGTGTGGAGAAATGATCTGAGGCGCCGGGTATGTCCATAACTGAACAAATCGAAATTTCCTAAATGTTTGATGTTACCTTATTGTAAATCAAGGTTTGAGAGTTGTCAGTCACGCGTGTAGGCTCATTAATAAACTGTTTCAAGTTATACGTATATAAAAACCGTGAAAATGTATCACTGGACTGACTGTTGACCAATAAATTTATGTTTAGAGCACCTGCCATGAGAAGAGTATCGTAGGTAGGCGAGACACGTGACATACTGTTATCAAGTTCATAAAGTATATCTGGTATGCTAGATTTGGGTGGGCAACACAGTACTCCCACAACATTATATGTGTTACCCAATATTTTCATACTCACCCATAGTTGCTGCAAGTTATCAGTGATGTCACTAACGGGAACACTAAAATGTAAATTACTATTTATAAATAGATCTAGACCACCCCCTCAACCGCTTCTGTCAATCCTTTCTAATCTTCAGCCTGGGATATGTATCATATCAGAGTTCACAATTGAGTTGAGCACCTGAATTCATCCCTGTCTTCTTCGATGAATTAAAGTCCTCACTTTCGATTGAATCTTGATTAGTGATTCCTCCTCTCCTCAGTTCCAGAGCTGTGTACATATCTCCATTGATAATCAGTTGGTTGTTTCTAATTTTTGCTGGTAGGTTCTAAGATTTGGCTTTCTTCATATGTTTGACCAAAATTCTGTTATCTGCGCGATCCTGGTGGCACATATCTTGAATGATAGAAATGTTTGTGTCTTTCAGTTGGTGAATATTCTGAAATATTTTGCTCTTGGTCGAGAGCGGAAGAATCTCCAATGTTTGTTCTCCTGTCCTTTCTTTCGCGAATCAATCGTATGTGTCATACTTTTTTTCCAATTGCACAATTCGATTATTTGAATAATAATTCACTATTCCCTGGAAGAGTTACACTTTCACTTATGTGACACTCACTTAATATTGGGTCCAAATCAGTGATATACCTCTTCAAATTGCAGAGATCAGTTCATAGGTGTGTAACGTTTCCACAATATCTTCCTTGATGATATACCTATTTCTATTTTTTCGAAATCGAACAGTGTTAAAAAAGATGTCGGTAATGAATAACATTATGTAATTATCGAAAAAAAGGGCGGACATACCAGAAAATGGTGACTGAAAAAACCAAATATATCAAGCAAAACCCTATCGATGAACTAGAGGTAATAATCAGCCAAGAAAGCAAAGAATTCCTGTTGGAATAGGATATGGGTAACGGTGAATCTTCAAATAATTAAAGAAATTGGTATAGGAAGATTTTTCTTGATTGAAAATTGAGTTTAGGAAGTATGTCTGAACACTATCAAAGATCAGGGAGAACTAAATATATAACAGTTCCACTATCGCCTACAGTACTGGAATTTCTACCTAGTTGTATGACATAGGAATTTTGGGGACAATAATCTGTACTTCTCTGAAATATTAAATTATGCTATTTACAAAGGTAGCACTGTCTCAACCAGATATTAATTCAGAAATAAGACATACTTGAAGTAATTAAATATTATACCTAAAAGAGAGAAATTTTTGCAGACAAACTTTATATTTCAACACGCTCCCCTCAAAAATTAATTTCTTCTATAATTTACAATATCAATAGCAACTGAATACGATAATTGAATCCCATATTCTAATATTATTGGACATATCTTCCTTCAACTCTACGTCCGGGACGGTTATTACTAACTGTTTACATAGTGATCCGACATTTGTCTTCACGATAAAAGAAACCCAAAAAAACCTTATCAGATCATCAACCGAAACATAATTATATTTATAATATTGCATTCAAATATTATTTATTGATCAATCTTTCAATCCCATTTTCGTTCTAAATTCCAGGAATTTGACCTTTGGTAGTGGTTTGGTCACGTGTCTGCAATTTGCTCACCTGTGTAAATATGTTTTAGAATTATAGTCTTTTTCTCACATTGTTCCCGAAAGAAATGATATTTTATGTAAATATGTTTGGATCTTTTGTGGCTTGATAGTTTATAGGCTATGCTAATACATCCATTGTTATCTTGATATATTAAGATAGGTTCTTTAGTTTCCAGGTTCATACCTGATGCAAAAGTTTTCAACCACATTGCCTCTTTGACAGCATCATACAGCGCCATATATTCAGCCTCTGTGGATGAACCTACCACAGATGCCTGCCTTTTTTGTGTTCCAACATATTGTACATCTATCATACAACTTAGATGAATATCCCGTTGTACTTTTTCACTCAGAATCTGAGTCGGAATTTTCATTTTCATTTCCTCCCCAATCAGAGTCAACATACCCTGTAAATATATTATTATATGTTCCCTGTACATATTTTAATTTTAAATCAGTATTACTTCGTAAATATCGAAGAACTCGTTTTAAACATTGCCAAATGTGTTGGTTATTTTTATTCACATATCTGCTCAATATACTTATAGTAAGTGTTAGATCGGGTCTTGAACACACCATTAAATACATTAGACATCCGATGAGACTTCGACACGGAGCGTCGTACTTCTCGTTGGATTCCAACGCTTCATAATCTCAATTAGTCACTAGCGGCGTACTTACAGGCTTACAATCTGCCATGTTGAATATATTCAATATTGCTTCAATTTATGTGCTTTGATCTAGGGTTATTTCTTTATTTTGTCTAGTAACTCTATTGCCTAAAAAGAGTTTCACTTCTTTTAAATCATCCATTGAAAGTTCATTCATAAGATAATTTTTGAAATATTTCATTGTGATTTCATTTGCAGTACATATCAGTTGATCATCCACATATAACACAATGTAAATATTTTCAGATATTTCTCTTCTATCTAGTGTGTGTATGCACCGATCTCCATAATAATTGGTAAATCCTATTTCTTTGAGAGCCCTTTCGAATATTTCAAACCAACATCTGACAGCTTGTTTCAGGCCATATAATGCTTTGTTCAGTTTACAAACCTGATCTGCGGTACTCTTTACACCCTCAGGTACTCTCATATATCAATCAATCAAAATATGCTTTATTATCAAAGAATAATATCTTATTGACAAAGCGTGTATATATAAGTATAAAATGAATCAAAAACATTTGATAAAATGTATAAAAATTGTCACCACAATATAAAACTAAACTTGAACAGAACAATCAGTCACTTATTTAAAATATAACAAACTAATAGCAGATACATGATATCACAGTTATCACCTATCATTGCATCCTATCCGCATAAAATTCTTCCAAACTATAATAGGTTCTATCGGTAAGAACTCTTTTCACTGCTTTTCTGAAGATGGCATTGGACGGTATATCTTTAATATTACTTGGAAGGTGATTGTACATTTTGCAGCCGTTATATATAATTGAATCTTTAACGAGAGTGGAAGATGGTAATGGTAGTTTGAGTTGATAACTTTGAAGAGTGGCGTATTTACTCTCTGTAATAAAATTTTGTTTTTGTTTATTTATAAGACACACTGTTTCAAGTATGAATATAGACACAACGGTGAGTACATTGTGCTGCTTGAAGTGATGTCTGCACGAATCGCGAAATTTTAGATTAAGAAGGTATCTCAAGGCTCGTTTTTGTAAAACAAAAACACTCTGAAGAGCGTTACCACTGCACACTCCCCAGAATGGAATACCGTATCGAAAATGAGACTCTATCAAGGCGTAGTATACTGACTTTGCGGTTGGGTATCCTAGTTCACTCGAAGCAATTTTCACAGCATAACAACCAGAGGACAATTTCTTATTCAAGTTTTTGACATATATATATATATATATATATATATATATATATATATATATATATATATATATATATATATATATGTCCTCTCCTCTTTCAACTCTTCGTTTAAAAAGGCAGTTTTTCACATCCATCTGGTGTACTAGCAAGCTATGTTGATTCGAAAAGGCTATTAAAAATCTGAAAGTCGAAATTCTTGCAATTGGAGCAAATGATTCATCATTATCTATAAGATATTTTTGACTAAATCCTCTGGCAACTAAACGAGCTTTATACCTTAATGGATTTCCAAATTCATCATTCTTTATAGTAAATATCTATTTGCAATCTACAATATTTTCATCACTTGGTTTTGGTACTAAAGTCCAAGTTTTATATATCAATAAAGAATCTAACTCATCTTTAATTGCTTGCTGCCATTGTTTAGCGTCATTTCTATATTCAATTTCCTGATATGAATTGGGAATAGGGGACATACAATGGGTTGTGCACACAACAGATAATCGTCAAGTATATTATCTTCATTATATGAAACTTGACTACGATCTTTGAGTCTATTACTTTGTCTGAGTACTACACTATCTTCATCTTGGGATGAATTATTATTGGTTTGTTTTTCAACTCTGACTATCTGCATAACGTAAAGTTGAGGAACTATATTTTGTGTATTTTTAATACTACTATTACTTACAGTCTTGTTATTGTCAAGTTTATCACAAAGGTCGTCTACTAAGTTTAACGCATCGTGAAGGACTACAGTTTTTCTACTTGAATCGACCTCACCTTCCAATTATTTTATTCTTGGTATTGACTTAACAAAATTTGTCTCATCGACAATTACATCTCTCACTACCACATATTTGCCATTCTCCACTTCATACACTCTATACCCATTTGGCTCGTAACCTACCAGTATTCCCTTCGATGACTGTTCATCAAACTTATTTTTACTGGTTTTAATATGCACATATACGGTTGAACCGAAAACCTTTAGGTATTTCAATTGTGGTTTCTTATTATGCCACATTTCATATGGTATTTCATTTGCTTTCAATTATTTCGTTGGTGTCATATTAATTAGATATGTTGCATTTGAAACTGCATCACCCAAAATATTTTATCTAATTTTGCACCAGATATCATTGTTCGCACTTTCTCTGTGATGGTCCAGACCATCCTTTCAGATACACCATTTAACTGTGGAGTTCGTGGTATTGTAAGATAACTAATACCTTTTTGTACACAATAATCCTTCATCTCGTTAGATAAATACTCTCTACCACTATCTGAATATAAATTGAATTGATCTTTAAATTGAACATGGATTCACTCTCTGCTACATAATCTTCAAACATTGCAAATACATCAGATTTATTTTTTTAATTGAATAAGCCACTCAGTAATGATTGAATTCATCCACAAACAATACAAAATAATTTGTATTATTTATCGCAGAAGGCGTAATAGGACCACATACATCTGCATTTATATTAAATGATGGTCTTTCTATGTAGTCTTTGTTTTTAAATTTATTCAATGACAGTTTTGCTTGTTTACCATTAATGCAAGCTTCACATAAATCATTATCAGGTATTATTTCATTAAATTTTTCTACGCCACTTAATAATTGCTTATTTCTCATTTCATTAAACTTATCTTCTCCGATATGGCCCAATCGTTGATGCCATAATTTCTAATCTGAGTTGGATACGTTAGTCGAGTAATTTGTGAAGCTTTTGGTAACAGAAAATTTCAGAGTAAATAGGTTCTTTGGCTTACCGTTCATTACCGTCTTACCATTACGGCTTACTGTTACAGAATCCCTGCTTGCTGCATCTTGTAAACTGATGATAAATTGTACGGTACATCAGGACTGTAAAGTACATTTATTCCATACTGCATCGTAACAGCCATGTTTAAGTCAACGATTTTAGTCCGGTAAATGAGACTTTACGGTATCGAGTCCGGTAAAATTTTTACCGGACTCTGATGAAATGGGGCAAGAATCAAACAATTTATTGTGAAAACAATACAAAATCAATAAACATGTAATTAAAGACAAACTAAACATTAAAAGTAACATGAATTGTGCAATCTGTATTCCCAGTTATTTCAACTTTCGGTAAACCATCGTGAAGAGTGGAACTCGAGCAAGCACTTGTACTAATAATTTCTTTAGATTTCTCAGTTGTGACTTGCACAAAACTTTCTCTTCTCTGGATCATTTTAGCCACTTCGTTCTTTTCTTCCAACGAAACCTCAATATACTTTTCTGTCACGGAGGAACTCTTCCATCCTCCATGTCTTTCGAGAATGGAAAATTCCACTCTCGCATTTGCTAGTAAAGTCGCCGATGTGCGGCGAAAACTATGGCCGGTGTACAACTCGGGATTTGCTAATCCTAGAAATTCCGCTATATTCTTGGAAACTCCACCGACTGTGTGAATTCCAACGTGCTGGGAAATGCACTTACCATTACGGTATCCTACGAACAATTTGTTGTGACCTAAACCTTCGGGCCGCAAGGCAACGTATCTTTGGAACAGTTCCAACACACTTATGCCGTCCATTTTATCAATGACCGTAAATACTCTTCTTTGATTCGTTTTTAAGAAAGGGATCGTGATTACCAATTGTGCAGAAGTTTCCTGGATGTCATCCAAAGACATTTCATATATCTCTTCGCGGCGACAACTACTAGCGACGGCGATTAAACCAACAATCTAACAAGAACACAAAATTATCAGTAAATATTGAAATGTACATCTAAAATTATTACCTTTGCCAAAAGATATTGTTGATCTGGTGCCTCTTTCACAAATTTTACCAATTCTTCTCTGGTGAGTGTTTTGGCTTGTTTAGGTTGATAGCCAACAGACTGATTTTTAAGGAACGCTCGAAGTTTAGAGAATCTTGATATATCCACGTTTTCATTGAATTGTAGCATGGCTTCAACCATCGCATACTTTGACCAGAGTGAAGAACTGGACATTTTCTTCAACTAAAAAATCACCAATAATGATTCAAACAAATACGCCAGCATTATTTCCTCATTGATTTCACTGACTGCGTTTACCCTTTTCCAGTCGCAAAACTGTTTATATTCGCTATGGTACCTTTCTGATGATTTTGTGAGAATCAGAGAGACGGCAGCTTCATTATATTCACGCAAAACTTCTTCGGGAATGTTATTGTTTGTCGACATTTTGTCTGTTGACATTTCGTTTCACAAAAGTCAACAAAACAAACACCAGAAACAGTAACCTTAGAAACTAGCGTTTCCATCATGGATGATCATATTTTCAATTTTTGTTTTATCAATGTAAGATTCAGTGTCTGCAGTATTAAATAAAACGGGTCTGCAGTATGAAATAAAACGCATTACGACATACGACCGGGAAACTTTAACAGTAACTCAAAATTACGGACACGGCTTCTTCGTCGCCTCGTCCGTAAACATTTCGACTCGTACATTAAAAATGCGTTTCCCGGACTTATGACGTAAATTACTATTTCAATTTTCACTTGAACTCCAAGATTGCTCTTCAAAATGATGGTCCCATTTTAGTTGCAGCGATGAAGGCTCCATTTTCCGCCACAGAAATCTTAATGGGTGTCTGCAGGTCAGAAAAGGTGTTGGCTAGGTCCTCTCTGTTTATTAGATGAATTTTATTTTCTTCATTTTATTTCCAGCCATAAATGCAAATCCATTTTTTTTTCTGTGGGGCGGTTTCAGTGTGTAAGGTCTGAATGTTTCTTTGTCTTTCTGCATTCTGTTTGGGGTTTGAAGTTTTCAAACACTAATTTTTATAATGTTCTTTCCTTCCACAATGATGGCACTTGATATGCTTCTAATTATTTCCATAATTTTGTTTCGGCTTGACGATTTCGCGGTTATTTATCGACGATTTTCTCAAAACCTTGAAATGTCGTTGTGCATTATTATTTTTTTTATCGTATCAAGATTCTCAATATCAAGTTTAGCTTTATGATCTAATAACCGCACTTTTACAAAACTCAACGCAATATTGTCCTCCGATAAAGTCTCGATAGCCGTTATCACGCCATTGTACGAACTTGGTGAAGTCATTATTAGTTGGGCCACTTCATCAACTTCTGAGATGGTTGCCCCGGCTGATGCTATTCCGTTTTCAACGAATTAAACTTCATGAAATGTTTACTCAATTCTATATCACCTTCCAGTTGCAAATTGAACAATTTTTTCCGAGCTCCTAGTTGTTCCGCTACACTTTTTCTTTCGAAGATATTGTCTAATGTGGTAAAAATTTGTTTTGTCGACTCTCAAATACGAATCGGATAAATACTCAACTAAAACGTTTTTCGCTGTTGATTCCGATTTCTTCAAATTGTTGTTAGGATTTTCCGGTTCTGGTTTATCGATCACATGAATCACTTCGAGTTCACTTTAAAAGACTCCGGATTGCAAACTTCCATATATTATAATTTGCACCGTTGAAAGGTTGAATGATTCTTTTTCATTTTAAAATTTTCCATAATGTTTTTAGTTTGCACTCACTGATATCAATTGCACTAATTTGATTTTTTTTTCACGAAAATTTTAATTCAACTCAATTATTCAAGAACGTAACCCGGGCACATAACCTGTTGGAATAGGATTTGGGTAACGGCGTATCTTTCAATAATTCAAGAAATTAGGATTGGAAGATTTTATTCTATTGAAAATTGAGTTCAGGAAGTATGTCTGAACACTATCAAAGATCAGGGAGAACTAACTATATATTACAGTTTCACTATCGTTTTCAGTACTGGAATTTCTACCTAGTTTTATGACATAGGAATTTTGGGTACAATAATCTATACTTCTCAGTAATATTGAATTATGCTATCTACAAGGGTAGCACTGTCTCAACCAGATATTAATTCAGAAATAGGACATACTTGAAGTAATTAATACCTAAAAGAGAGGGATTTTTGCAGACAAACTTTATACTTTAACAATTTCCAATTACAGGGTGATTCATTTTTGAAAGTGAATTTTGACCAAAAAACGACGAAGAAAATCAACATGATTACTAAGTAGTCACAAGGAAAAAGAAAAGACATAACATCGGTAATCGAAACGAACATTTTTATGCAAAACGAAAAAATAAAAGCAAAAATATGTGGCTATTTGTGTCAAGGGTACAAGACACCATTAACCCTTAACTACTCCGGTCCGATGCCTGTTTGAACATCTCTAGTTTCACGCTCCTCCCTAGTTGTATAAACTTGGGCGTCTCTGTACCTTCAAATGAGTGCATTTTGAGAACGCGGTCAGGATATTCGCGTGTTGAGCGTTTTTGTTTTTGAACTACGTTGGGTTGAGAGTTTGTTTCGGTCATAGTGACAACACCACAGCATTAGTGACACTTATTCTTGCCGTGTTTGCAACGCCTTCATACAGTCCGGAGAAAAATTTCAGCCCCTCGCGGTTACATCGCACCGACATTTGGAGTTTTTTTCACTCATCGGATGACTATGGTGGGGAGTGGGGATCATTTCATTTTATGTAGGCATTCGGTTGAATTGCGGTAGACATCTATTTATGATCATTTTGTGTACAGTTGTGGTAGAGGTAGTGATAGTGTGAATTTTGAAGGAGTGTGTAATGAATTCAATTGTTTTGTAAGAGATACTTATATAACTGACAAGAGTGATTTCACAAGAGTGTTTGTGGTGTTTGAGCATTGCCTTCGAATGACATTGAGATATGTGAATCGTCCGAGATGGGGAGGGGGAAGTGATATATGTATATAACGAGAGTGCTGGATACTTCTACTACGATCATTCAACGTGTTTGTTTTCCCCGATTGAGAGTGATTGAGTTTTTGAAGATGAGAATGTATTCGTACAGTGACTATGGTTGAAGATTCACTGGGAGTGATTTTCGTTTGTCAAAGATTGAAGCTGGACCATCAAGAAGGCTGAGGATGGATAATCGCCCTGCACCTTCGCTAATGCAGACCTGTTTGTGTTGCAATGTGACCATTGTTTATAATCAGACATTTTTGTCGTTTCCGGTTGTTTTAGTAAATTTTCCCTTTCAATTCCTCTTCGTAAAGCTACTACTGCCGCTATCACTGAATTGTTGGAGACTCATATCTTTTTTATTTTTGGCGGTCCAAATTCCATAACTGTGAATAACTGTTCACAATTTCGTTCAAAAAAATTTTTTAGGTCCACGCAACATGAAGTTACCGGATTTTCTCCTGATTCTATAGTGTTTGGACGTGAGTTACCGATCCATGGTGACAACACTTGTCCAGGCGGAATAAGTTTCGACCGAACAACCTTGACTAACGATAGTGAAGATATTTTCAATAAATCATACGATAAAGTTGAACTCCAGGTAGTGAAAGCCTATGACCAAAGTAGAAAAACCTATAATCTTCGACGTCGTGACGTTCAATATCATGTAAACCAACTGGTCTGGAGAAAGAATCATGTTTTGTCAGATGCTGCTGGAATTTTAGTGCCAAGCTAGCACCAAAATATATTGGTCCATTTATCATTTCGAAACGTGTATCCTCTTGGGTTCATGAGCTAACGGTTGATAATGGAAATTATTGCGGAGTTTGGCATGTAAAGGATCTCAGAGCTCATCCTTCGGATGAAGAAAAATCGGTTGCATTCGTTTTTGTAGACTTGAGCATTTTTATTTGTATTTTCGTTTCATGGGTTAGAAGATGGCTGACCCTTGCACTGACATAAAGCAACTTGTACTCGGCACTAGTGGATGAAGATACACTCATTGTTTTCAATTATTTGTGGAGGTATTTTCAGGTCCATGACAGTAATTCTGCTGTTGAGAGATGTTATCTCAAAATGCATCAAGTTGTTTCTATAGTTGAGGTGCATTTTAGGAATATGTGCTATTTGTTTGTTGTCCTGAGTTATTTTTGGTATGTAGTTAGCTTTGAAAAAAAATTTTGTCTCTTCAGGTACCTCTTTTCTAACTTTCCTGTCGAAATCAACTCCTTATGCTGGGTGCTATATGCTGTAGGTTTGATGCATAAGGGATTTTGTCTTTCCTTCTCCAATTCAATGGTTTATGCGAGGCCGGTGTAAAGAACGTAAAATCATATTCGTCTCGTGTTATCGGCCGAAAAATCCTCACCTATGATGAATTTTAAACCGTGTTAACATTGATTGTAACCATCTTGAATTCGAGAACTTTAACGACCATGAGCGCCGATGTGGAGGATCTCAACTCCCTCACTTCCGGCCATTTTTCAACTATGGAACCTGTCTCCAGTCTACCGTTGCCTGATTATTCTGATATACCCCTCAATCGCTTGAATCGCTTAAGAGATGGCAACTATTACAACGCTCACATCGAGATTTCTGGCATAGGTGGCATAACGAATATTTGTACCGTTTGCAGCAACAAGGAAAGTCGTTGGATAGCAGTACTTCCACTCGCATTGGTACTCTAGTACTTATCAAAACTGATAACCTTCCCCCATGCTCGGTCCTATCTCAGAGTTGCACTTTGGTGATGATCAAATCGCGAGGGTAGCATCAGTTAAAACAACGCATGGTACGTTGAAGCGCACCCTGGTCAAGTTATGTCCACTTCCCCTTGAATAGTCCACGACTTTTCAACTTTTATTTTTCATTTTATTCATTCTTGTTATTCAGGTTATGCTGAATATCTATTATTATTATTCATTCATATATTAGAAAATGGCTTCTGCTTTTTGCGGGCCAGTAAATGTTGCGGAACAGCTGACATATTTAATTTCCTGTACTTAACTTTGTCTCACCTTGTACCCTCGAAACGACTCCCAGACGATTGCGCTCTCTGCCGTGTGTGAGAGTGATGAAAAAGGACGAACAGTTGTTGTTGATTAACCGCCGCTTTCGACACCCAGTTCAACGAGTGAAATTTATTTTTGATGATAATATAACTATCATACCGCATAATAGTGTGCCGATTTGCTGTGAACCCAAGAACTACTACCAGCCGCAAGACCCCGATGAAACAGCCACAATCCACTTAAGGTAAGTCGTCTTTGCGGGAATTTCTTAGCCACTTTGTTTACTTGCATAACGGGATACAGTCCTTACTATTACAATTACCGTTCCGTTACTCGTTTGGAAACTTCCATGAATATTCGGTACATTACTGGAACATTCTGTTAATATTCTTCAGATTATTCCAGAATATTCCGATTTTGCACCTTATTGGAATATTCTGAGAACATTCGTGCTATCTGGGGTACCTACGTAAAATGTTATGTTCGATATTTACCTACTTCCATAGAGAATCAACAGATTCAAAAGGAGATATTCTAGAAAAAGGTATAGGAAGAATACAGGGAATGCTTTTTTTTATGAAGAAATATTACGGAATTTTCAGATCACAAGAAAAAAGAAAAAATAATAAATATTGATGTTGCCACTTTAGTACTAAAATCGCAAAAAAAACGGAAACTGGGAGTGCCACCATGAAATATTCACAGTGCCATATTATTCATTGTCGTTCGCCCAGAGCCCAGAGAATCGACGGCTTGTTGCCATGATAGTGGTCATATGAATAAGGCGGTTACGGAAATATTTGTGTGGCACCCCGCTGGCGATTCTCCAGCACTACTACTTTGAGTAGGTACCTACCTACGGCTGACAGAATACTTGAAATAATATATACTTTTCCGATAGGTGAGATTTTTTGTTATTAGTTCATCACTCGAAAAATTATTCAATGTTCTCAAACCCTGAGAAGTTTCAGGAGTTCCACGTCTCGTAAGCGATTGTAAATGACAAGTCAATGAAAAAATAAGGAAAAATCATTTAATATTTTTTGCTCGACACATCTTTCATTTTTTCCTCTTAAGCTTCAAACACATAGGCTGGATCCCGAAGATCCATATTGCGTAGTTTCCGACTATCGATAAGCTCTGGTAAAAGGCAGTCATCAAGAAAATTCAATAATTTCCCATATTTTCGATATTATCTTTTCAGAACTTATCATCTTCTTCAATGTACCCATGTTTCAATTATATGGGGTCTACATGAGGGGCAGGAATCAACTCCTGTAACATGGAGTTGCCCTTGAATTTGGAAATACCACTTGTGTCTTCTATTGATATTATTATTTTTGTTGTTCCAGAAGGTTATCTTTCGTGTTTCAATGGCTTCTCCAGGGGTCATTCCTCTTGCCGAGTACAGACATTTTATTTCATCAACATACCTACCGTCCGTCACCTATTATATTCCATCTGGACTAGCCCCAAAAAACTGAAATTCCAGATCTATATAGAGACCACATTTAAAAATTTTTATATCCTTTTTTTTCCAGATCTCAAATCAATTCAATTTTTTTTCCACATGATATGGCTGGTGCATTCATTGGTTTTGGGTATACACATTTTTTCTACAAGCCTCTTTCGGCTTGTATCATTTCGAAGGCAGCAGATTTCGCCTTAAAATTATTTTTTGTCAAATTGAATTGCTCGGTGGTCCGGTTTTTGACATGATTGCCGTAATCCTCTCCATCGCTTTCATTTGAATGTCGCTTCCTTTGAATGGCATATTTTTTTCCTCGGATTTCCTCCAGCTTGCTTGTCAACTCCTTCTGAGCAGTAGATATGCTTTAGCCTGGAAGATTATGTGATACTCTTTCAATGAGTTCTTTCGAGATCCATGCGATAACTGCAGCACGACAGCGTCCTTGATGGAAACATATAGAACAGAAATTAGTATATATATATATATATATATATATATATATATATATATATATATATATATATATAAATATATATATATATATATATATATATATATATATATATATATATATATATATATATATATATATATATATATATATATTATTATTATTATTATAGACCGTGTCTAAATTTTTGTGAAATTTTATTTGGGTTTTGAATTGATCTTCAATTGATTAGACGGTATTTAATAAAGTTTTCAGAATTTGCCCTGGCTACTAACCTTCTTTTTCTGTTGTTACTTATTTTTTTTTTATCTAGCTCAGTCGGTCCGTCGAACATGTAGAACACTCAAATCAGAGAGGGTTCAGAGAACTTTCTTGATGTCATGAAATATCCCAATGGAACTGTCAAATTCAATGAGAATAAATAAATGACTTCACACGAATATTTTGTTGTTTATTCGATAGAGTATGGAATTAAATATGTGAGTTTCCACCTATTTTACTTAAATTACCTATCCTGCGTTAACTACCTTACTCCGTCTATATCAGTAGACTCTATTCAGACATTTGGCCTGGATGCCAACAACATTCTTCTTCTCTTTATTTCACCAACTTTATGTCTCTCCAATTTGATTTGGAAAGTGAAGAATAATATTGTTTTGGTTAGAATTTAATTTCTATTTATAACTAAATGGAAAATCGCAATATAAATAATCTAATGAGATTGTCTTTTTGTGAAATGAGGAACAGTTTTTTAATACGCGGAAAAGTTCAGATGAATGTTCAGGAAAGGTTGGCTTCACTTATGATGTGAATTTTTGTGGAACTGCAGACTAAAGTGAGGTTTCAATCCTCAAATGGAAAGCATTTGGTTTTGTTCGTTGTGAAATACCTTTTAATCGAATGTACAGGAGTCTTGGAGTACCAGTGTGGAAATGCCGGTTCCTGGTCGACTAGTAGAGATTTCTTGACTGCAACTCTTCTGTATGATGAAGACGTTCTCGCTTAAATCTTGTTTCGATCAGGTAAATATATAATTTGAAATCACTTTTGAAACTTTTCTTAAAATTTTTGAATCTGAATTCTTCAATTAGCTTTTTCTAGTCCCTTGTTGATTCTTCTTGGTTACCGTTGTTAGGTACGCGCACTTTCCTATCCGCACTATTTACACATATACAATAAATGTTAACTTTTGCTACTTTATAAAATTAGCTTCTGAATTAATATTACTATTCACAATATTGTTTGGAAATATCTCTACTTCATTCCATCCCCATTTTGATTCTACCGAAACCAAGAAAGCTCTCATCCCCCGGGAAAAATCCTCACGCACACCCCGCATATATGGTCTCCCAAAAATACACAAACCCAATGTTCCTCTTCGCCCCATTGTCAGTGCTTTCGGTTCTCCAACACAAAATCTTGCTAAACACCTTGCAAATACTCTCCAACCCCTTGCAGAACAGTCCTCGTCATATGTACGAAATTCTTTCCACTTCATTGAAATCCTCAAAAACCTCAATATCCAACAGACTGACATCCTTGTGAGTTTCGACGTAGTGTCCCTATTCACAAATATCCCTTTATCAGAGACATTGAACATTCTCGAAACCAAACACCAAATTCCCAAAGGCACCCTCAACCTCATCAGTCACTGTATGTTCAGTACATACTTCCTATTCCAAGGTACCTTTTACAAACAAGTGAAAGGCGCCCCCATGGGTTCTTCCCTCTCACCAGTTCTTGCAAACCTTTTCATGGAAGACTTCGAAACTAAAGCCATTGACACGTTCGACCACAAACCCTCTTGCTGGTTCAGATACGTAGATGACGTTTTCGTCATTTGGCCTCACGGCTCCGAAACTCTCCATAATTTCCTTGATCACCTCAACGACCTCCACCCAAATATAAAGTTCACAATGGAAATCGAAAGCAATAACTCCCTTCCATTCTCAGATGTCCTCATCACAAAAACCAATGGCTCCTTCACCCACACGGTCTACAGGAAACCAACACACACAAACCGATACCTTAACGCAAACTCCCACCATCATCCGGCACAAACCAATTCCGTTGTGAATTCCCTCATCCACAGATCCATCAACCTCACAGACCTCCACAACAAACCACAGGAACTAGCCCAACTCAAATCAGCCCTTGTTCAAAATGGATTCACAGACCATCAAATTGACAGATCCATCCGCCGCCATCAAACTTCTCATTCCATTCCCAGAGACGCAACAGACAACAACGTTCCCCACAAAGCTCTTCTCCCCTACATTAAAGGTGTTACTGACAAAATCAGCCGAATTCTCAAAAAACAGGACATAAAAACGATATTTACAGCCAGCAATAAAATCTCCACATTCCTCCGCTCCCCCAAGGACAAAATTGTCAACGAATCACAGGGTATATATGAAATACCATGTTCCGATTGCCATAGAACATATGTAGGCCAGACCAACAGACGTGTGACCAGTAGAGTATACGAACATCAACTTGCTGTCCGAAAATCAGACCCATCTTCAGCTCTGTCCAAACATCATCAAGAGACAGGACACAACATAGACTTTGCGAACACTAAGACCATCGCCACAGCAAAAACACTACAAGCTCGTATAATTCGCGATGCCATCGAAATCGAGAAGCGACCTTCCTGCTTAAATAAACGTGACGACGGCCAGAGACTTCCAACTGCATGGAAACCCCTAATTTCCAGATGCCCAGTCCCCACCAAGAGTCCTTTAGTAGCACCCGCTGCTATAAATACTACCCAACATCCCTCGATACCTCAGTTCGATCTAAGGAGTAGGCAGATTGAGACCTTAGAAAGAACTCGTGACGAGACCTGGGGAGTAGGCAGATTGAGGCCCCGGCGTCAAGTCACAAACCCTTGCCCCCTGTGACAACACCTGAGGAGTAGGCAGATTGAGACCTCAGCGTGAAGTCACATTTACCTCTTGAAAAAAATCTCTTATTTTCCCAATGGGGGGGGGGTCCGGACCCGGAACCCCCCCCCGTGGATCTGCCACTGATATATATATATATATATATATATATATATATATATATATATATATATATATATAATAGAGTGCTGATGTACATATTGCATCTCACTTTCAGATCAGAATAAAGAAGTCCATTTTGAGAAATATCATCCATACAATTTTTTTTCAAAATGGGGCTTTCCTCGTCACTTCATAAGATCGTTTTTGTGAACTTGACATCATCAGGTGTACTGATACTTTCTGAAACTTCAATTTATTAACGTACTCATTTGGTGACAACTATGGTTTTCTATTGAATCAACTATTAGATCTTTATTTTTTTTCTTCTTAATTGTTAACGTACCACAATCGAAAATTAATAAGAGATAATATTGGATATTTATTGGAATAATTAGATATATAACGGGACTGGGACCTTGACGAGGGCTGGTAATATATTGTGCCAGTGGCTTGCCAATTCAGTTGTTCGGAAAAACTGTAAAACGTTTAGGTACTGATTCTGATTACTACAATTTTGTGGTTGTCTCTTTGGAAGGATATGATAGAAATGTCAATAAATATAGCTTTTCAGTGAACTTTTATATCAAAATGCATCATGAAAGCAATGAGGTGTGAAAAACATAAAACAGTGTGAAGGTAGGTATACCCACCTACCCAAATTTCTTGCTTATTTGAGCCATATGAATGATGGTGGCTTTATGTTGCAATCGTAGCTCGGAGGTCGGAAATCGTAACTGGCAAATCATAAATCTCAGTTCGTAACAGAATATACACCCAATGAGTGTAGTAACACAATTATGCTTCAGAAAGTAATGATATCAGCAGATTTGAAGAACAATTGTTGAAATTACTAAAATATGTACGAATTGAAGAATATGGTATGAAAGAATGAATATAATCACTGTAAGACATATATGGTACAACGAATAACAGACACGGGCATGGCCCAGCTCTTCAGGTTGACTGTCAGTCATTCGATATCTGAAGTTGAGCAACGCCGAGCGCGGTTGGTACTTGGATGGGTGACCATGCAGGGAAATACCGTGTCGAAAGCCCATACAGCTGCAGCGAGATAGCATATCATAGCTCGCAGAATATTTATCAATGAGCACAAGATATATTGAGGATATGCCATCCTTCGGAGGGGACGTGAAGCCGTCGGTCCCGAGTCCATGGATGTTGGGCTCGTTAAAGATCCCTACCACTGGCTGGAATAACAGAGGATCCGGCAAAATTTCCGGTTGGGGAAAGTGTGCTCACCGGCGTCGGTGATTGGCCTTGGTAGCGGATATAGGCCGACGTTGAATAAAAAAATAGAAGAATAATAGACACAAATTGAGATCCATTGACTAGGAATCTGCATTCCTCGAATGTCAGTGGATTTTTCGGTATTTCTTCTCTCGCCAAACCGATGTGGGTGTTTGGAGATAACGGATTGTTTTCTCAAGATATCTTCAATCCGCTTTCACCTGAGATTATTGCGTCTATGTGTTGTCAAGATGCAACTATTTATTTTATTAGAGTTATGATCCATTTCCGAATTAACACACTTATATTCACTGGCAATATGAGCAATTTAAAAAGATAGTCTTTTTTACATAACATTTTCCTCATCTAAAATCTTCGTTAAATTGAAATACAACGTTTATGTTTCAATTCGTAATAGTGATCAACAAAGTTGAATTGAATTTTTTCTATTTACCTCTGAACAATCATTTTATGTTGTTTGAGTCTATTTTTCATTCACTGTTTTGACCTATATAAGTAGACTTTATCACAGTCCTATTTTGCCTTATCTTTCAATAATTATATTTACCGATTCAAACCATATTCTTTTATTTGTACATATTTCAGTGATTTCATTTTTCATAAGGTTTTTCGAAGCTGCTAACAGCACTACTTCCTAGAATAATTGGGTGAGTGCACTCACTGGCAGGTATTGCACAGTAGATTGTCTAATAATGATTCATATATTTATGTATTTACAACTTCATTCATCTTTGTAGATCTAAGGAGAATTTACTTATATTTATATTATTCTGAATTGCTCATATTGCCGGTGAATATAAGTGTGTTAATTCGGAAATGGATTATAACTCAAATAAAATTAATAGTTACATCTTGACAACACATAGACGCAATAATCTCAGGTAGAAGCAGATTGAAGGTACCTTGAGAAAACAATCCGTTATCTCCAAACACCCACATCGGTTTGGCGAGAGAAGAAATACCTTAAAATCCACTGACATTCGAGGACTGAAGATTTCTAGTCAATTGATCTCAATTTGTGTCTGTTATTCGTTGTATCATATACTGGCACAATATATTACCAGCCTTCGTCAAAGTCCCGGTCCCGTTCCTGCAAAGTTGAA
Source organism: Zygogramma bicolorata (assembly GCA_032362365.1). Taxonomy (NCBI): domain Eukaryota; kingdom Metazoa; phylum Arthropoda; class Insecta; order Coleoptera; family Chrysomelidae; genus Zygogramma; species Zygogramma bicolorata. The sequence continues at coordinate 853,629 of JAVJAQ010004813.1, read as the reverse complement.
TGTTTCCCGAGCCGCCCCTGGTCCGTTACCTTCAACGCAGATAAGAACCGGTGGCTGCTGATGCTGCGTTCATATCGAAGCTTATCTATGTTACGGGATGATTTTGTCTCACCCAAGGAAGTACCACGAACGCAATGAAATTCGAACAATATATTACTAACCTTTGAAACTCCCATTGACAACTATAATATTTTTATATGACTGACTGCTTGCGTATCGAATGAAATATAATTTCTCGACCATTATTAACGGCACGAAGCGTTCCTTGTCCTTACTTTATGTAGGTAAACTGATACGGTGTATTGATATTCTTGTGGTAGTATTAGGAGTGACCGAGTAGATTTCACTACGAAAAGATTATGTGACTTGGTGGATTTCGTACCAAGCTCGGGTCGCACATTTCTTTTTGTGGATTAATAGTTGAGCTCTTGATTGTACCTACAAGGATTAAACACTGATATGCCAGGAGAATTGCTTAAAATATTAACCACTTGTTGATATGTCATTATTATCGATTTGTTTTGTTTACCATCTGTAGCTGTCAGGTTATAAATAGTGACAGATCTTCTCATTCTCGAATTGCGTTTGCAATCAGTGTCGCCAACTTTGACATCGAAGATAGTTACAGTGGTCAGACATGTTTCATTCAATTTCGGGTATTAAGTAGTTCAAGGGACGAATAGGAGTTTCAAACATCGATATAGGACAGTTTCTGTTAGACATCTTGCAAATTGTTCATTTCATTAGTTTTATTGTTGGTGGCAGTAGCGACTTCTTTCGGAAATATTCGGATGCTGTCATGGGAAGCTACCATTATCGAGCATTTTGGGTCACAGACGCGGTGAAGGTCATGTTTGCGTACATCTTCCGGTTTGTCTGACAATTAGTGCCAAAGATGGCGTGACATTATTTATACTTTGCATAGAAAAGTAAATATCGACTACAGCAGATATATTGAGGGTTAAGGGCGAAAATCGGTGCACGAGGATATTATTGGCAGATGAAGGGCAAAAGGCACAGCGGATATAGACATTTTGAACGTCTTGACAAGGGACAAGAGACATTTTTCGCTTACACGTGAACCCAACCGATCGTATCTTTTGTCGTGAGGATTGGATTATATTTCTCTATCCACAAGGACTGGTGGGATTAAAGACAAGAAGTACTAGAGGTGGTGAATATTTTGGATTCATCCAAAAACCCGTCGAGGGGATTAAATATTCACGTGATCAGCCATTCTTCAACAAGCCCAATACCATTCAAAAGGTAGGCAAATTCCTCGTGCTAAACCCTCTTTGCATCTCTGACTAGGTCAAGGAAGTATGCTATGTGAGATTTTTCTTTTTAGGGCTTTTTCGTATGGGTTATGGAATTTTGAAACAACTGGGGATCCTTTTTTGTAAGGGACATGGAAATTTGAAGTAGCAGGAGTCCTTTTTCGTATGGAATATAAAATTATGAAGTAACTGTTCTCCTTCGTATGAAACTTTGAAGTAGGAAGTGAGATTTAATAGAACTCATCACCTGCCCCAATCTGCAGGCCAACTGTAGGAGCACCCTGAATTAGTCAAGGCATACTCGCAGCCAGCGTTGGATGGGCCCCAAGTATAGTATATGGCAATAAAACATAAGCATATCGCTATCATTTCAAGATATATTTATCATATACCCTTCAGGTATCATTCCTGCGCTTATTGCTGTTGATTCCACACTATATTTTCATTAATTAATTTTATTGGTCAAATATCATCGACTAGTGCACTGACCACTCGAGCATATATTTCTTTTGTAAGCTGAGGTGATCACCAAGGTTGAGTATAATCCAGAATATTGATATAATACCATCATTAGTGGAAATTTGCTCTTGAAGCGGAGTGTGTACGTACCAGCAGAACATTAACTCTTTATACAAACCGAAGGAAAGAGAAAAGAAATCATTAAAGGATTGTTGAAGAGTGAATGCCATTGTTTACTTTTACTGTAACCACCTCTTACTCACCCCACCGCCCGACTGAGTTAGCAAGTGAGCCACTTTCTTTTAGTGGAACACTATAAATTTTTTTTGTTATCCTTCCAACTTATTTTTTTTTTCAACTTCCCTCTTCAAGGGATCAGTCACATAACAAAATGGCGCCCAACTTTAGTTAATCCAGTTGGTTACAGGGTGATTAAAAGGGATAGAGTCATTTTGTGAAAGGTGTTTATTCTTCCTTCAATCTGTTGGTTTCTTTTTTTCATTCTTTCCATCAAATTACCATCTCTTGAAAATTACTATATTGCATATTATTTCTTTATTTTCCTGCAGTGACAATATCATATATTATACAGGGTGATTTTTTTTCTTTAACTGCGCAAGCCACAGTGCGAATACTTGGTGGTGGTTGTTTGATATTGTAATATTGACTTTGAAAATAGATCAGAACAAATTTATTGTTAAATATTACAGGGTGGTCTCTTTGCAGGGTGCAGATTCTGATGCAGTTTTCTAATAATTTTTATTTTCTTTTGACTACTATTAAACAAATGAAAAATTACCTTTGAGCTATAGTATCATTCGTACAGGGCTAGTCACTTATTTTCTGCTCTATTTCGTATTACTTTATTCTAAACGCTGTGCTGCCTGTACAGGGTGATATTGGAAATAAATGAAATTTTGATTTATCGATTGGTTGTTTTGTTTCGAATTTGGGTGCTATACAGGGTGGATCAATATTGCACATTCGAATTTTTTTTTTTATTGTGATTTTTTTTTATAGTATACAGGGGTGGTTAGTAAGTGCTTTCATAGTTCCATACCCATTCATATTTTTGGTTTCCATAAAAATCTAGCGATACGAGCTGAACTGCTGTAGACTTTGTTTTCTTTAAGTGGTAGATAGTAGTTGGATTCGTTGTTCACTATCAGACGTTCGTTTTTTTTTTGGAGTTATACAGGGTGATTCAACGTGGTAGTTTTTTTTTTTTCTCTCCGGGAAGGGGAAGGGTTCTTTTCAGGAATATTGCTTAAAGATTTAAAAGAAAAAAAAAATAAATTGATTGATTTTTTTTTCAAATATTTTTGAACAGTATCTGATACAGGAAGAGTTCAATAAATAATCAGTTCCCGATATTTAGATTTAGTTTGGCGAATCAATTGTTGAACGTAGAGTTCGGTATACCTCTTTTACAGGGTAGGTAAATTATTTTGTTGCATTGTGTTAAGATGGACGTTAACCGATTACTTGGAGACGAACTGACTTACGAATTGTTGATTCGTGGTTCAAGTTTGGGTAATGGTACAGTTCAAGAGAAGCGTGCTTTATTGAGACAGGCTTTGAGCCGTGAGCTCGAGGGATATGTTAGCTCAGGTGCTGTGAGTTATGATCCGAATAATGAAATTACGGTTTGTGTTTCTAAATTGGAGGAATTGGTGGGTGATATCCAAGATATTAATATTCAAAATTTAGAAAATGAATATAAACGTATTGGAATACGACTTGGTCATGTTCATGGTCGCTTAACGAGAATCAAGCCTCCTAATGCAGATATCGAAACTGAAAAATTTAGATTGTTACCAATAGTAGAGGAGACACGTAATTCTTTAGGAGAGGTATATGCAAAGAATAAGAGGGCTAGTTCCGCTAATACAAATGAGTCGAGTATTTTAGATCAACCGGTTCATTTGCAGAGTCAGTCGATATTGGATGAGGCTGATCCTCTGATACCTGAATTATCTTCTTCACACCATACTGCTGAGCAGGTTCCTGTTACCATATCCAATCCAGTAGCTACCGATATTGATTTGATGGAATTTTGTCAACAGCCTATTTCAAATTCTGATGTGGGCAATATCATCAATCCAAATTTTGTACCAAAACCGAAACACGTCACGGTCGTTCCTGACAAGCTAGTCGAAAAGTTAAGGGACATTTCTCTTAGGCAATGCACCCCTCCTCGTCTGACTAATAACTTCCAGTCAGACATGAGTAAATTTCCCCAAGGCTCGAGCTATAATAGGAATGGTGGTTCATTCGATACTCAATGTGCAACATTTAACACGATGCTACATAACTCAACCATCTTTGATCCCAGACACGAGTTTAACCCAATGAGTCAGACCCATAACTTCGACCAACAGTTTGGAATGAGGCCTTTTTACGCAAATCACACACCTTGTGGAGATCAGTCGGGTTCAAAATTTGTTGATGTTAGTCGTTGGAGGTTAAGATTCGATGGCTCTTCCAGCGTTACGGACTTTATCGAAAAGTTGGAAGAAATGAGAATTTCTAGAAACGTTTCTAAGGGACAAATGCTTGATTCATTGGTAGAGTTGTTAGAAGGTGATGCTTCAGTATGGTTTAGATTCGCTAGAAATCAAATTCGCGACTACGATGATTTTGTGAACTCGATTCGAGTGAGCTTTTTGCCAAGGAATTATGAGGAGCGAATATGGGACGCACTCAAACGTAGGACCCAAGGGGATACAGAGTCTGTAACAATTTACGTCGCCTATATGGAAAACCTCTTTTCTAAATTGTCTAATTAGCCTAGGGAGGAAACCCGTGTTAATTTCATTCGCGGTAAAATGTTACCCCACATTCAAATATCCTTCGCTGGAAAAGGTATCACTACTTTGAGTTCTTCGATCACTGTCGGTTGGGAAATTGAAGAGGATCATTTGAGCGCTCGAGAGTATAGAGCTCCTGTAGTTTCACCCCGACATACCGTAGAGCCTGGCCTGGAATACCATCGTTTGAGTCAGCCGAGAGTTTCGACGATTGGTGTCTCTACTGATCAATCGGTTCAGCAAGTTGGAGGTGTTGCCACCGCCGTTAGTTCGACGCCAGAGGAGCGGTCTTCAGAACCAGCTCGTTGTTGGAACTGCGGACAACCTGGTTGTTGCATTGTTTCCGATGTGGAGCCCAAGGAGTGACAAGGAGAGATTGTATTTCTTGTTCGGGAAACGATCGGAGGAGCCACTAACTGGTCGCCCAGTGTGCTCTGAAAATTTGCCTTCAGCGACCACCAGTTCTGGTAACTACATCCGGTTCTTGACTATATCATGTCACATTGTGAGGGGGAGATAATAGACCTTACCTGGAAGTTGATGTTTTAGGGGTGAAATTCAAAACTCTGTTGGATAGTGGTTGTAATAGAACAATTATAGGGGGACTTGGTTGGATCGTGTTACGAAACCTGGGAATTAGACTGAGTACTTCTCAGATCACGTCTTGCAAGGTAGCGAACGACGAACATTGTAAGGTAGTTGGAATAGCGAGTGTACCATTTAATTTAGAAGGTAGGGTACGAACTATTGAGGTACTGATTATCCCCGAATTGAATCATACCATTATTTTAGGCGTGGATTTTTGGGTATCCATGGGCATTATTCCTGATTTGAAACGAAGTTGTTGGGAGTTTGAACACCCTAGTCCCAGATTAAATTCAGTTAGTCCGGTAATCTCCAAGGAAGTTTTGAATGCGGAACAGAAAAGTCGTTTGGATGAGGTTATTAGCGAGTATTTTGCATTGCAGGGCAATTCTTTAGGTTGTACAACAATGGTTCAACATAAAATCGTAACATCTTCCGAACCGATTAAACAAAGGGCGTATCGCGTCTCTCCAGCTATGCAACTTCACATCGATGAAGCTGTAAAGGAGATGTTGGAAAACGATGTGATCGAAGCTTCAGAATCTGCCTGGTCAAGTCCGGTTTTGTTAGATCCAAAGAAAAATGGAGAATATCGTTTTTGCGTTGATTACCGACAGTTGAACCGCGTGACCAAGAAGGACGCGTATCCGTTACCCTATATGAGCTCTATCTTAGACAAACTGAGAAACGCGACATATCTCAGCTCGATCGATGTCAAGTCTGCGTACTGGCAGGTTCCGATATCTCCCGAGTCTCGCGAATATACCGCGTTCACTATACCTGGACGTGGATTATATCACTTCAAGAGAATGCCCTTCGGTCTTTGTAACGCTCCAGCTACCTTTCAGAGGCTCATAGATATAGTTTTAGGAGCCGACTTAGAGCCAAATGTATTTGTTTATCTAGATGACGTAATTTTGGTTACACAAGACTTTGAGTCCCATCTGTCGCTCTTGCGTGAGGTTTTCGAGCGATTCCATAAGGCAGGTCTAACTGTCTCGAAAGAGAAGTGCTCTTTTTGTAGACCAGAGTTACATTACCTTGGTTATGTGGTTGACAGTCAGGGCCTTCATGTGGACCCCGATAAGGTATCGGCCGTCTTAAACATTCCGCCTCCCAAGAACACGACTGAGATTCGACGCCTCGTAGGCCTTGCCTCTTGGTATCGTCGGTTCATTCCCAATTTTTCGAGCTTGGTAGCACCAATGACAGCCTTGTTGTCGAAGAACCGAAAATGGACTTGGACGGAGGAATGTCAGAATTAAAGATGCATTAGTTCTGGCTCCGATACTCACTTGTCCAGATTTTACTCGACCCTTTTTAGTTCAGACGGATGCCTCGGCGTACGGGATCGGCGGCGTCCTCTCACAGATGTTTGATGACGGGGAACATGTGATTTGTTATGTTAGTAGATCTCACTCGTCAAGAGCGAAACTACAGTACGACCGAACGTGAATGTCTTGCTGCGCTTTATACCATCGAGAAACTTCGAGCCTATCTGGAAGGCTATAAATTCACACTTCATACGGATCATCACAGTCTGGTATGGTTAAACAACTTGCGGTAACCTACCGGTCGTTTAGCGCGTTGGGCTGTCAGGTTGCAACAATTCGATTTCGAAATTCAGCATCGTCCAGGTAAAAATTTAGTCGTTCCTGATGTATTATCTCGAGCCGTTCCCGAGGTGTCGTTAATTGAAGTTTTTGAAAATGTTAAAGATTCTTGGTTTAATCGGATGACTTTGAGTGTCCGTCGAGATCCTTTGAAATTTCCACAGTGGCGATTAGTGGGCAATAAGCTCTACAAATATGTGGACTGTAAGTATCCAGCGTTGAGAGATACAGGTGATTTTTGGAAATTGGTAGTCCCGAAAGAGAAACGTAAAGAAGTTATCAGCCAACATCATGATAGCACTGTTGCATGTCATTCAGGTGTCTTTAAAACATTTGAACGTCTTAAGTACAGGTACTATTGGCCTAAGATGCGCTCGGATGTCGCCGATTACGTTAGGAAGTGTCCAGTCTGTCTTACTAGGAAGCCTGTTTTGAAAGCCACGTTCCGTGGCAAATGATTAGTGTAGACTTATTTGGGCCACTTCCGCTTTCTTCTCAAGGCTATAAATTCATTTACGTCATTACTGACACCTTCAGTAATTTTTCTTTGTTTTTCCCTTTGAGGACTGCAACAGCAGCTGCTGTAACGCGTATCACTAAGGAGCAAATATTCTTGATTTTTGGATGTCCGGAATACCTACTTTGTGATAACGGAGTTCAGTTCCGCTCGAATTTATTTCAGAATTTATGTAAGACATATAATGTTACCGTCAGATTTACTCCCTTGTATCATGCTCAAGCTAATCCAGTGGAAAGAGTAAATCAGGTACTCAAGACTATGTTGTCTTGCTATATCGACGATAACCATAAGAATTGGGATACGTTACTTCCCGAAGTAGGATGCGCAATTAGAACAGCTGTACACGAGACGACTGGTCTTACACCTTTCTTCGTTAATTTCGGACGAGAACATGTGCCTACTGGTGACGGGTATCGAAAACCCGATATCGACACTGAAGATGTTCAACCCCCTAGTAAAGCGGCTATTGTTGAGGAATATGGTAACATTTTTCGAGACGTGGCAAAGCGATTGAAGTTGGCTCATTCTCGTTCCGCAAATCGCTACAAATTACGGAGACGACCAGAATCTTTTCCAGTTGGCGCACGCGTATATCGCAAGAACTATGTTATCTCGGATGCGGTACAAAATTTCACCTCAAAGTTTGCTCAGAAATTTGTTGGTCCTTTTATTGTGAAGCGTAAACTTTCACCAGTAACGTATGAGCTGGTTGACGCTGATGGTAGGTCTAAGGATACTTGGCATGTTAAGGACCTCAAGGCTCATCCTCCCGATATGGAACCTGAGGCTTCAGATACGGATACAGATGAATAATGACGACTTAGAATGGGATTGGAAACCGAATTTGTGTAGTGTTGTGTCTTGTCAGATACTGGCGGTTTCTTCAGTGGGTTGAAGCTTTGTTCGAAGTCATATCGGAAGTGGTAGTTATGCATTGGGTGCAAATATCGTTTTTATCGTAGTATTATGGTTTGGGTAAATTTTAGCCTATCCTTTATGGGGGATTATTGAGACCACTTTCGTTTTATTGAATTTTCTTGTTCGTGGGAAAATACCACTGGTGTGGATTATTGATTGGCTATTCGAACAGAGATTGAAATTACTGGTGATTTCATCAATGTGTTTTCTGTTGTGTGTTTGGGGCAAAATCTGGTTGTCCCTCACTTTTGTGTAAAGCTACTTGGACTTGGCACGTCCCCAGATAGTGGGTGGATCATAACATCATCCGTTACCCACGACAGTTACATCACTGTTGGTGCATTGAGACCTACATCCAAAATTCTCAGTTCGCACATGAGGCCACGATTAATTGAAGAATTTAATCATCTTGGAAAATGTTGAATTTTTTTTTTGCTATTAATGTGATTCGAAGCTATCACATTTTCTTCCATGATCTGGCGTTCTTTGGTGTTTTTATGTTGTTTTGTGTTGTTCGAAGATATTTTGATATGGAGCTTCGCTGCTGAGTTTCGGTGGACGACTGGCCTGTCATTGTATGTTAATGACATGGAGCTTCGCTGCTGAGTTTCAGTGGACGACTGGCCTGTCATTGTACGTTAATGATATGGAGCTTCGCTGCCGAATTTCAGTAGACGACTGGCCTATCACTGTATGTTTCTTCGGTTTGATTTGTATCTGATTCTCTCGATAGGTATATTTTCGTTGGGTGGAGCTGATGTTCAGGGTACGGGATTGGGTTTTACTTGCTATATTTTTTGTAGATTTAGGGATAGCACGCTTGGAGGTGGTTTGTTATCAGGATTTCAAACCTCCCGTTCTCCTACGTAGAATGTTGTTTAGGTGTGCTAGGACGGCAAACTCGAGGTGGTTTGTTAGCAGCATTTCGAGCCTCACGTACACTCTGTGTGGAAGAGTGTCTGCCCATTTTTGTTTTGTAGGAGACCTGGTGTGATGGGCGCGAGTATGGTTCAGTCCGGCAGCTTGACCTATCAAGCAGAATTCATGGAAGGGTGAACTTGGGGGGCGTCGTCTGCGCTAGCGTGGAGGCCTAGGCCGGTCAGCGTGTGAAGCTCGCCTAAGAGCAGTCGGGCGGCACTACTGGGGGATCCTGAGCTCCATGGATTCGTCGTGACTGAGGATTTGCTCGCGGTATCACACACAGGAGGATCTCTTAACTTTTTTTTGGGGGCTTTGTGGCTTAGCCATTTTCAGCTTGGTGAGGGCTATATTTCACCCCAATTGATGTGGACAATTGGCTGTCTCTTTCTCTAGTATTTGCGTATATTAAATTCATTTCCGTTTTTGTTTCCACTGGTGGGTTCTTGTGGGGTTTCTCCATTTCTATTGTGGGGATGAGTGGGGTAGTTCATCGTCGAACTCATGGGCGAGTGATATCGGGTGTATCAACGGCGCAGCATTAACATCGGGCTGCGAAACGATCACCTGATCTGAGTTCGGTTGTGGACGGCCACTCTTGTCTTTGCTTCGGGTGGAGGGAGCCAGCAACAGCTTACCGGTACCAGTCGAACAATTCGTTCACTGTTTTTTTTCCAATGCGATTTATTGTTATGCGTTTCAAGCCTTACTTCCGAAACAGGGTTAGGATTATTTCTGGCATTGTATTTCGCAGAACACATGACTCAGAAGAGATTTCCGGGAAAATCTCTTGTGGGTTGAGGGGGAGTTGTTACGGGATGATTTTGTCTCACCCAAGGAGGTACCACGAACGCAATGAAATTCGAACAATATATTACTAACCTTTGAAACTCCCATTGACAACTATGATATTTTTATATGACTGCTTGCGTATCGAATGAAATATAATTTCTCGACCATTATTAACGGCACGAAGCGTTCCTTGTCAGAAATCATTCGCAATCTAGAGATGTTTCCGCTTCTTACAAAGGGTTATGTAGGTAAACTGATACGGTGTATTGATATTCTTGTGGTAGTATTAGGAGTGACCAAGTAGATTTCACTACGAAAAGATTATGTGACTTGGTGGATTTTGTACCAAGCTTGGGTCGCACATTTCTTTTTGTGGATTGATAGTTGAGCTCTTGATTGTACCCACAAGGATTAAACACTGATATGCCAGGAGAATTGCTTGAAATATTAACCACTTGTTGAAATGTCGTTATTATCGATTTGTTTTGTTTACCACCTGTAGCTGTCAGGTTATAAATAGTGACAGATCTTCTCATTCTCGAATTGCGTTTGCAATCAGTGTTGCCAACTTTGACATCGAAGATAGTTACAGTGGTCAGACATGTTTCATTCAATTTCGGGTATTAAGTAGTTCAAGGGACGAATAGGAGTTTCAAACATCGATATAGGACAGTTTCTGTAAGACATCTTGCAAATTGTTCATTTCATTAGTTTTATTGTTTGTGGCAGTAGCGACTTCTTTCAGAAATATTCGGATGCTGTCATGGGAAGCTACCATTATCGAGCATTTTGGGTCACAGACGCGGTGAAGGTCATGTTTGCGTACATCTTCCGGTTTGTCTGACAATTAGTGCCAAAGATGGCGTGACATTATTTATACTTTGCATAGAAAAGTAAATATCGACTACAGCAGATATATTGAGGGTTAAGGGCAAAAATCGGTGCACGAGGATATTATTGGCAGATGAAGGGCAAAAGGCACAGCGGATATAGACATTTTGAACGTCTTGACAAGGGACAAGGGTCATTTTTCGCTCACACGTGAACCCAACCGATCGTATCTTTTGTCGTGAGGATTGGATTATATTTCTCTATCCACAAGGACTGGTGGGATTAAAGACAAGAAGTACTAGAGGTGGTGAATATTTTGGATTCATCCAGAAACCCGTCGAGGGGATTAAATATTCACGTGATCAGCAATTCTTCAACAAGCCCAATACCATTCAAAAGGTAGGCAAATTCCTCGTGCTAAACCCTCTTTGCATCCCTGACTAGGTCAAGGAAGTATGCTATGTGAGATTCTTCTTTTTAGGGCTTTTTCGTATGGGTTATGGAATTTTGAAACACCTGGGGATCCTTTTTTGTAAGGGACATGGAATTTTGAAGTAGCAGGAGTCCTTTTTCGTATGGAATATAGAATTATGAAGTAACTGTTCTCCTTCGTATGAAACTTTGAAGTAGGAAGTGAGATTTGATAGAACTCATCACCTGCCCCAATCTGCAGGCCAACTGTAGGAGCACCCTGAATTAGTCAAGGCATACTCGCAGCCAGCGTTGGATGGGCCCCAAGTATAGTATATGGCAATAAAACATAAGCATATCGCTATCATTTCAAGATATATTTATTATATACCCTTCAGGTATCTTTCCTGCGCTTATTGCTGTTGATTCCACACTATATTTTCATCAAATAATTTTATTGGTCAAATATAATCGACTAGTGCACTGACCCTTCGAGCATATATTTCTTTTGTAAGCTGAGGTGATCACCAAGGTTGAGTATAATCCAGAATATTGATATAATACCATCATTAGTGGAAATTTGCTCTTGAAGCGGAGTGTGTACGTACCAGCAGAACATTAACCCTTTATACAAACCGAAGGAAAGAGAAAAGAAATCATTAAAGGATTGTTGAAGAGTGAATGCCATTGTTTACTTTTACTGTAACCACCTCTTACTCACCCCACCGCCCGACTGAGTTAGCAAGTGAGCCACTTTCTTTCAGTGGAACACTATAAATTTTTTTTGTTATCCTTCCAACTTATTTTTTTTCCAACTTCCCTCTTCAAGGGATCAGTCACGTAACATCTATTATACCAGAAATGATCTTTTATAGCGTATGCAACGAACAACAAATATCTGCAGAAATTGATCCTCCCAATGAAGAGAAAATACCAAATAAAATTTTCGAAAAACATCCTGGAGATCAAGAAGAAAATTTTATCAGGCATGCCTTCAGAACGGGAAATACTCAGAAATCAACAGCACGGACCAATGAAAGCTACTATTTATAAGTATATCAGGATTTTCCAAACCATTACGCTCACTTTTTGATTCTGGTAGTTTTATATCTTTGATCAATCCAGTGATTGCAAAAACATATTTCTCTGGGTTCATAGTTATCAAACCAAATATTATCAAAACATCATGCGGTCAGCCAATGTCCAAATATGAAACGCATATCCCAGCATTTAAGGAATTTCAAATAAACCAAAAAATATTTTTTTCCTATTCGAATTCCATTCATTTTTTGGTGAATAAATAAGTTTCAGAGATCTACGAAATATTGGGTTCAATTGGAACCTACAGGACGGTTATTTATGTAGGAATGATACTGTCATTCCAGTTCAGCAAAGTTCTCCTTCTGAATTTAATTGTTTCAACATAACAGTTAATAAAAATGAAATTTCGAGAGCAAAACTCCCTTCAAATGTGAATGTAGATGGAACTTATTATATTCACCACAAATAAATCAATAATCACTGTTTTATATCAGAGGGTATCAGAACGGTGAAAAACAGACAAACTTTCATTGAAATACATAATGTGAGCGTTGAAGACACTTATGTTAATCTCCATTGGCCTTTGCAAGTTTCCCCAATTAAAGATTATGATTACTACCAAGCAGAAATTAATAATTTTCAAGCTTACCCAGATCAGAACCATATCGAGAATCTTCTGAGAATAGATCATTTGAATACAGAAGAAAAATCAAAATTACTCAAGTTGTGTAAACAATATCATAGTGTTTTTCAATATACTGATCAACCTCCTTCAGCTACTACACAGACACAACATATAATAAAAATCACTGACGAAGAACCGATATACACAAAATCATATAGATTTCCCCACATACATACTGAAGAAGTACAAAATCAAATTAAAAAAATGCTCGAAGATGGCATAATTCGTAACAGCACAAGCCCAGACGCAAGTGGACTAAAAAAATGGCGTATTGTCGTAAGTTACAGAAAGCTTACTAATAAAACAATTCAAGACCGTTATCCAATACCAAATAGACCTTGCAAACGGATTCCATCAAATTCAGATGCATAAAGACAGTATTGAGAAAACAGCATTCTCTACAGATTCAGGACATTACGAGTTTTTAAGAAAGCCATTCGGCTTAGAAAATGATCCTTCATCTTTCCAACGCATGATGAAGTATTGACAAATCTCATTAATTTAATTTGCTTCGTTTATATGGACGATGTTATAATTTTTTCCACTTCATAAGATGAGCATATCTCCAACCTGAGAGAAGTTTTCAAGAAATTCCAAGAATATAATTCAAAGATTCAGTTAGATAAAAGCGAGCTCTTGAAAAGAGAAGTTGAATTTTTGGGACATATAATAACTACAGCTGGAATAAAGCCCAATCCAAAAAAAATCGATGCAATCCTCCACTTTCTCATACCAAAAAGGCACAAAGGAATTAAGAGTTTCCTAGCTCTCATTGGTTTCTATAGAAAGTTTATTAATAATTTAGCAATAATTACAAAACCACTCACTACTTGTTTGAAGAAGGACAGAAAGGTAGAATATACCGAAGAATTCATGAACTATTTTGAGATATGTAAAGCAATTTTGTGCAACGAACCAATATTAATTCATCCTGACTTTAATAAACCATTCCGTTAACTACTGATGCCAGCAAATTCGCCATAGGGTCAGTATTATGTCAGGATGGAAAGCCTGTTTGCTATGCTAGTCGTACCCTAATAGAAAAAGGACTTTTAGCAATAATATGGTCTATGAAATATTTTAGACCATATTTGTTCGGACGTAGTTTTAAAATAAGATCAGATCATCAGCCCCTTGAATGGCTTGATAACCTCAAAGAACCCATCTCTAAATTAATCCGGTGGAAATTATTCTTATCTGAGTACGATTATGAGATAAAATAGATAGATAGATAGCATTTATTTGACTACGTTATATAATACATACATTTGCAGCAAGTCATGTTACAGTAAAGGCCTGATGCTAGAATCAGAAAATGACATTAGAATAAAATATAAAATATATGCACAAAGAAAAAAAAATAATGTAGAAGTAGTATTAGAATATAAAACAGATGTATTATAATGAGTACAAGAAAACAAATATGAAAATATGTTAAATATGTAAACAATCACATGCCTATTGAAATACACACATAAATTGAGGTTATGCATCAACCGTTGGACACTTACATAACAGGTGGACTAGCCATATACTCTTCTACATTATAGTAACATTTCGAGACTAAATCAGTTTCGATAAAAATTTTGAATTTTTGAAATGTTAATTTTTTTTGGTGTTTGTGGTAGGACATTGTATAGATTTGTATCAAGAGAATTCGATGCAGACTTTTGCAATCGATATCTGGAAGATCTAATGAGTGCTGAGCTACGAGTGATGTAGTCATGAAATTTCGAATAAGTATCGAACTCATTCACATGTTCGTGAATGTCAAGGAGTGAATAATAAATATAAAAGGTAGGAAGGGGCATCAATTTCAAATTATTGAATATAGGTCGGCATGTGTCTTTATAACCTGCACTAGCAATTATCCTAACTGCCTTTTTCTGGAGTTTGGAAATTATATCTGAAGCAGATGAGTTCCTCCACAAAACAATGCCATATCTGAGATGTGAATGAAAAAGGACGTAATGAGCTAATAACAAAACTTTGGGACTAATTATGGAAAACAACTGTCGGAGCAGGAATATATATTTAGATAGTTTAGAACACAGGTCATCGATATGATGGGACCAGTTGAGATTATCATCTAATGTAATCCCCAGAAGATTTACTCTCCCACCTGTTTTGATTTCATTAACTGACGAAAAAATCAGATTTTGAGTTTTGTCTCTATTTAATTTCAAAAGATAATTAGTGAACCACTTTCCTGCTTGTTATAATTAAGTTTTGTTATAATGTTGTAATGTTATAATTAAATTTTGACAATTTTTGTCGGAGCAAATTATTGTGCTATCATCAGCAGAAACAACGCATTTACCAGGTAGCATATGGTGGAAAAAATCATTGATGTAAATAATGAAGAGAAGGGGCCCCAGAACAGAGCCTTGGGGTACTCCTGTTCTCACCACTTCAAATGCTGACTGATCGTTATCATTGAGTACTACACATTGCTTTCGATTATGGAGATAAGACTGAAATTGAGAAAGTGTAATACATCTTACACCGTAATCAGCTAGTTTGCTCAAGAGAATGTCGTGAGAGACACAGTCGAAGGCCTTGCTCAGATCACAGAGAGTGACCGCTGTCAGTTGCCCGTTTTCAAAGCCCTCGACTACCTCTCTCACAACATTGGTAACAGCTTGAATGGTAGAGCATGATTTCCGAAAACCATATTCATCCTTATTCAGAAGTTTTTTGGTTTCGAAGTACTTTTCCAGTCTACTCCTCAAAATTATTTCAAATAATTTACCAAATATGGGTATAATAAAAATTGGCCGATAGTTTTCCAGTTCATCAATATCTCCTTTTTTGAAAAGAGGAATTATCTTGGTAAGCTTCAGCTCATCAGGAAATAATCCCTCAGTTATACAAGCATTGTTTAATATAGTAAGAGGTTCTACTAGAAATTGAGCGGATTCTTCAATTATTCTACTGTTCAAATCATAAAGGTCAAAACAACTTGAATTTTCCAGCTGGTTTATTGCATTGAATACTTCTGAGTTAGTGATTGGTTGTAGATAGAAAGAGCCAGGGGTTTTAGGTTTCAACTATTCATCAATCGAACTAAAATCAGATTGATCGATATTACCATCTACGAGTTGATTTATTATGATTTCTGCTATAGTGAAAAAGAATGTATTATATTCATGTGAATTGATATTTTCACTGATTTTGTTTTTGATTTGGTTATTGCTTCCAAATTGTATCAATCTCCAGCTATCTTTGACTTTATTATTTGATTTTGATAAATAGTTGTTGTTTCGTTACGGCTCATCATTTCCCTTTGTTGTATATATTTATTGTTAATATTATCTCTTTCTCACTTTTTATATCAATTACATTGTATAAGTTTTCGCGTTATGCTGTGATTTCGTTTTTCTCTCCAATTGGCCTCAAGAATGGAATTCACAGTCAGCAGTCAGTAGCTCATTAATTGTCAACCCGTTTCGCTCTCTCTCTCTCTCTCTCTCAAGCACTATGTCAAGCAAGAAAAAGAATTAAGTTTTTCGTACCGGCCGGTTACCCAAGATAGGATAATCACCCGTCCTACCACAAGCATCGCAGCTCAATCAACACCGATTTGGATTTGGTAAGCGAAATCACAGCTCGATTAGATAAATTGCATAGTTTTTGATTCAAACGCGACAATTATCAACGAATTATACAGTCCACTCTGTCGCTATTGAACATTATGGCCCTTCTCAGCCGTATTCTTCCAATGCAATACCATTATTCGTTGATAATTTGTTGGAAATTGAGAAAGAGATATTCGCATTTCAATTTTCCTTATCTTTGCCACAAACCCGGTCGTTTTTTTTGTCGTATTTTATGCGCACTCGAGTTTGTTTCGATTTATTTTGCACCTTATTCTTTTATACCGATAAAATAAATGTTCTGTGAAATGAAATAAATTTATTGGAAGTAAGAAAACCGGATCACCGATTTGTTCGTTTCCTTCAATATAAAGTGAATGCCATTTGAGTATATTTCTCTTTCGAGACTGGGGAATTGTTTTATTTTCGTTCACTCATTTTGAGTAAGGAAACTTCTTTAATCCAGTTACCGTTATCAATTATCATGAGTGTCACTATTAAAATCAGACAGATTGCGTGAAATCCCAATTGAATGTATACAAGATTTGAGAATCATTGCTGAAAGTGCTAGAAATGACAAAAAATTTGTTGCTCAATTGGAAGCTCGTTACTCTCGAATAGATACCATTCAGCGTGATTTCGAAAAAAATCATTACTCTTTGTTATCACTCGCAGCCACTGTCGAAGATTACGATCTAGTTGCTGAAAATGCAATCAGAAAGCAATTCGATGAAAATTATTACGTGGCAAAAGAGATTTATTCCGAATTATTTGATTCAGAAGATTCCAATAGTTCTCAAGGAAGCTCTAAATCTTCAAATGTTAAATTACCTAAAATTGAACTGGTTAAGTTCGATGGTAATTCAAAAAATTGAAGAATATTCGTGGATACTTTTGAATCTTCAGTTCATGAGAACGATGATCTATGGAATATCGAGAAATTTAATTATTCAATAACGTCTCTCACTGGTCCTACTTCAACGGTGGTTAAGTGCAATCGCTTGACTGATGCAAATTATATCATAGCATACAACGCTCTTAAATTTAGGTACGAAAATAAACGTGATTTAGCTACCGCTTATTATTTGGAGTTGAAAGGGACTCCGAAAATTCTTGAAAACAACGAGCGCACTCATAGTTTATGCAATCTTCTCGATATATATACGAAGAAAATTTATCTGCACTAGCTAATATGGGATTCCCTACACAGGAATGGGATTTCCTAGTTTTCAATATGCTTTTGAACCGACTTGACTCTGAAACTGTCGAGAAGTTTGAAACCGAATATAATTCGGATGAGATTCCAAAATATGAGGAGCTGACAAAGTTTCTTCGAAAACAGTGCAATGCATTAGAACGAACCCTTGAAGTGTGTCCTTCGAAACGTATTCAGAGGACTGATAATTCAAGAGTCAAGGACGAATCGCATTATTCGATACAGCGACGGTCAAGTTCGACGTTTTTCGCTCGCACCAAGAATCCTCAGAATTGTGCATTGTGTGAAAATGATCACATGATTTACAAATTTCCAGATTTTTTGTCGTTTTCTCCACAAGAGCGTTATGATTCTGTCAACTTGAATAAGTGGTGCATAAACTGTTTAGGTTTTAAACATTTGTTGAAAGATTGTAACTCAAAATCCTCTTGCTCGTTGTGTAGACAGAAACATCATACCCTTCTTCATTTTGAAAATGTTGCTAGGAGTAATAACCCAGAGATCACTCCAACTCAACCTCAATCGAGTGCTCTCTCTCTCACAAACTTGGTTCCTATGAAAACATCAGTACTTCTGTCTACAGCTCTGATTGAAGTTCTCGATTCTCGCCACAACTTTCAAGTCGTTCGTGTCCTTTCAGACTCTGGTAGTCAAGCAAACTTTATATCCGAGAAATGTTGCAATAGATTAGGAATTCTTCGTTCCAATATAACATTATCTATTCAGGGACTTGGGCACATGCATTCCAATGCTTCCAAATGTACCTCTCTCACTATTCGATCGTGTCAAGCGAATAAATGTACTTTCCAAATTGATGCCATTGTTCTTCCTAAAATTTGTGAAAACATGCCCCAATCTCTCGTTAATCGAAACTCTTGGTCACATATTTTATTGGCAGACCCTAATTTCTATGTCCCAACTTCGGTGGACATCCTATTGGGATCTAATTCTCGAATTAGGTCGTTCAACTGGAAATTCCGATTAACCCGTTGTCATAAACACTGTTTTTGGATGGATCCTTATGGGAACCGTGACATGTCACTTAGCATCCCTCCCGCTGAAATCTTTTTTTTTGTTCTTGTGACACGTCTCTTGAACAGACCTTGACGCGCTTTTGGGAGCTGGAAAACATACCTCAAAAACCTACTACTAATCCTGATGATGATTTATGTGAAACAATTGATCGAAAAACAGTTTCTCGTTCAAGTTCCGGTCGATTTATTGTTGCTCTCCCTTTTAAACTCGAAAAATCCCCTTTTTCCGGAATCAAAAATGATAGCTCATAGGCGATTCATATCTTTAGAACGCAGACTGACCAAGTAGTCCAGCAGCCACCGCCTGATTTTCCGAGTGATTAATAACAGGCTGAATCTCCGTGAGTAGGTTCGGTTTGACGAGACGCCCAAGTTTTCCCTCTGTGAAAATTATCGTTGGAGGTAGCTAACGTAGTGCGCAGGTGTGGAACATGTCGATTCGGCGGGGTGTCGAAATTGTCGGACTAACAGTAAGTTTTTTATTCACATATTAAGATAATTGGATAATACACTCGGACAAACAATTGTCCTACAAAATGGATGGTTTGACTGGAGCGTCCTCCACTCCGAATATGTCGAAAAAACGACGTCATAAAAATTATTAATAACCAGCTGTTTTTTTTATGCAGCTTAGTAAATACTTGTATAAGGAAATGGCCACATAGTCCTACAAATTTAGTAGCACGTTTTCCCAGTCCTACGCTTTGAACTTGTCGATACCACGGTAACACTTTTTTCATTAATAAGAACCTGATTTCAATTTTTTTATATCGGGAATAAAGTGTGGAACACAATTTCACCACTGTCCTACACAAAAAGTGGTATGTATTTCCAGGAATAGATATATTTTGTAAAAAACTCACTCGACGCATTTCTCGCAGTTTGGAGTTTTACAGAGTAAAACCTCGAATTCTGTTAACATGTACATTTCATAAAATTGAATTAATTTTACCAGTAGAAGTCGTTGGTGAGAGTAGATCGAGAAACGAATTTCAAAGTTACCCTGAAATGGGATTCTCTTAATACGTGTCGGGCGCGTGCTATTGTATACATACAAAGTTTGGGACGCCGACAGCGTCGGTTGCCCTTGGGTTCCCTTCCCAAGCCAGTCGCTTACAAGCGTTCAAACAGCACGAGTCTTTGAGTTGAAGTGTCGTTCAAAAACTTATGCCTCAGTGAGTGAATATGGAGTGCTCTTTGTGCAGTTTACTTCGTGAGAACCCAAAGTTTCGCGAGAAAAGAGAGGAAACTAAAAAGTTCTCGGAAGAAATTCTGCTCTCTTGCAAACAGTTTTTGAAGGCTCGAATACATCACGAGCACAAATATAAAGTTAGGATGACGAGATCATCGGATATCATTCCTCTTGCTACAAGGAATACAACAATCAAGACGAGAAGATTAAAAAAAAAACATTGTTGGATACAATCCCTCTGTTCTACCGCCGATCAAACAAGAGCTATTGCAGCAGATGAAACGAACATCATACATCTGCAGTATATGCATACATGCGCAGCCCCACCGATAACACTCCGGAAAATTGTGGATGGGCATTACTTGATGGCAAATACCATTATTATTGGTTTGATGGCCCCCACAGTTCATCTCTTGGAGAATCGACTTCTGATTTTCAAGGTACTCTATCAATACTTTTCTTACGTATTCATGATTATGCTGCAATTTGTTAATTGTCCTAATTATTTTGTTACAGAATCAGATGACATTTATTCTGACGATTGCGACGAGGATGAAGATGATAATCACGGCGAAACTAATGAAGCGTCGACATCGGAATCGGATGAAGATTAAGATTATATTTGATTAGTTTCATTATTGTATTTTTTATTTTCATTCTAGCAGGTCATATTCACCTACAGTAAGATTTTTTCTCAAAACTATTGATTCTACTTACGAATACATGTGTCCCAAATGACCAAAACGACAACTACGAATGTTATTTTCAGTTTTCTTGTAGGACTAGAGATACATACCCATTTTTTGGTAGGACACTGTTTGATTTGGGCAAAATATGCACTAACCTATCATGTGTTATCTTTGTCCTACGGTTATTAATGAAAAAAGTGTTACCGTGGTATCGACAACTTCCAAGCGTAGGACTGGGAAAATGTGCCACTAAATTTGTAGGACTGTGTGGCCATTTCATTATACAAGTATTTACTAAGCTACATAAAAAAAAGGTGGTTATTAATAATTTTTATAACCTCGTTTTTTCGACATATTGGGAGTGGAGGACGCTCCAGTCAAACCATCCATTTTGTAGGACAATTGTTTTCCCTAGTGTATTATCCAAATATCTCAATATGTGAATAGAAAACTTACTGTTAGTCCGACAATTTCGACCGCCGCCGAATCGACATGTTTCACACCTGCGCACTACGTTAGCTACCTCAAACGAGAATTTTCACAGAGGGAAAACTTGGGCGTCTCGTCAAACCGAACCTACGCACAGAGATTCAGCCTGTTATTGATCACTCGAAAAGTCAGGCGGTGGCTGCTGGACTAAAGGACCCAACTCTTCGAAAAGCCTATTGTGACTTTTTACGAAATTATCTAGAAAATGGTCATATGTCCCTTTTATCTCCCCAAGAATCTCCATCTGATCAATAATTCTATATTCCCCATCACAGTGTCATCAATGTCAATAGTAAAACTACTAAGCTCAGAGTAGTATTCGATGCTTCCTGCAAAGCCGCAAATGGTCTTTCTTTAAACGATACCCTTTTCACTGGACCCAAACCCCAGAACGACCTGTTTGATATTCTTCTGAATTTTAGGAACTATCCAGTCGCTTTAACCTCTGATATCTACCAAATGTATAATCAAATCCATATCAGAGAGTCCGATAGGAGGTATCAGAAAATTCTCAATTCAGTGGTGTTCGGAATTTGCTCTTCTCCCTATTTGGCAATTAAGACTTTGAATAGATTGGCAGACGAAGATGGTTCCTCATTTCCTCTTGCAGCCGAAGCAATTCGTTCTTCCACTTATGTTGACGATTTTGTCATCAGTATCGAATCTTTAGAAAAGGCTCACAACTTGAAATCTCAGCTAATTGATTTCCTTCACAAAGGAGGTTTCAAGCTCCATAAGTGGGCTAGTAATGAATTTTCATTAATGAAAAATTGTATCGATTCTTCTTCCCTTTTGTTGGATTTAGAGAACAACATTAAAAAGGTTTTGGGTTTGATATGGAACCCTCGCTTTGACATATTTTCTTTCGATGTCAGTCCCATTGAATCTCCTTGCACGAAGCGTTCAATTCTTTCGGAATTAGCAAGAATCTATGACCCTCTTGGCTTCCTTTCTCCGCTTACTTTATTAGCAAAGGAAATAATTCAACACCTATGGACTCTGTCCCTTGAATGGGACACAATTGCCCAAATGGAAATTGGCTCCAAGTGGGTTCAGTATAAAACTAAGCTACCCTTGCTCAATCAGATTTCTATTCCTAGACATATATTCACTTCCAATTTCTGTTCCTTTGAATTACATGGGTTTGCTGATGCCTCAGAAAAGGGATATGCGTGTGTCATTTAGATGAGAACAGAAACCCAAATCAATGTCGATGTGACCCTCGTCTGTGCCAAATCGAAAGTCTCTCCTCTCGACAGAATTTCCATCCTTCGGCTGGAATTATGTGCCGCCCTTCTTTTGTCAGAGTTGCTACAAGTCGTTCTTCCTACCTATCAAAACCGTGCTCAGTTCAGACGAGTTGTAGCGTGGTCTGACTCAACAACCACCTTAACTTGGATTAAGTCTCCCCTCCATAATGGTTTTCGTTAGTAATCGTACCAGTCGGATTCAAGAGATCCTTCCCATATCCGTTTGGAATTATGTTCCGTCCGCCGAAAATCCGGCTGATTGCGCATCGAGAGGTCTTATGTCATCGGAGCTTCTTCACCATTCTCTATGGTGGGCGGGGCCTCCGTGGCTTAAGGATACCTCTTCTTCTTGGAAATCCACCTACACTGCGTATTTCCTCAATTAAACCTTTCTCTTGTGTAGGCGTAGATTTTGCTGGACCCTTTTCAATAATACTTGGCAAAATCAGAGGTGCAAAAACCCTCAAAGCTTATATATGTGTTTTTGTGTGTTTTACCACTAAAGCACTACACTCAGAACTGGTATCAGATTAATCCTCTGATGCTTTCTTAGCCGCTTTGAAACGTTTCATAGCTAGAAGAGGTCGATGCACCTTCATTTTTAGCGACTGTGGGACAAATTTTGTCGGAGCATCTGAACAGCTCGTTCAGTTGATGAAAACTGCCGCTCACTCCGAAACTTTTCATTGGAATTTCGATACCCATTCCGCACCTCATTTCGGAGGCTTATGGGAGGCAGGGGTGAAATCTGTGAAAACTCACCTCGTTCGAGTTATAGGAGATCAACTCCTCACTTACGAAGAGTTCAACACCATTCTAATTCAAATAGAGGCAGTGCTCAACTCACGCCCACTTTGTCCTCTCAGCTCAGACCCGAACGACCTTTCAGTTCTCACGCCTGGCCACTTCCTGACATTAGAACCCTTGAACTCGCTTCCCGAAAATGATTTGCAAGGTTTGAAGTGGAATCGGTTGAATCGGTGGCAGTTACCCCAGCGTCTCCATCAGGATTTTTGGACTCGATGGTCGAAAGAATATTTACACACTCTCCAACAGCGCAGTAAGTGGTTGACTTCTCCCGTCACCGTGACTCCTGGAACGGTAGTTCTCATAAAATTGGATAATTTACCCCCCTTGCGCTGGGAGATTGGGCGCATTGTAGAAACTCACCCAGGTGCTGATGGTGTCGCTCGAGTAGCATCAGTTCGAACATCTCACGGAACATTTAAACGTCCATTGGTAAAGCTATGTCCTCTACCCATGGATGGTCAAATTATGTGAAATATTTTATATTTTAGGTGAGCGCTATGTGTCGTTACGGCTCATCATCGCCCTTTGTTGTACATATTTATTGTTATTATTATCTCTTTCTCACTTTTTATAGCAATTACATAGTATAAGTTTTCGCGCTTTGCTGTGATTTCGTTATTCTCTCCAATTGGCCTCAAGAATGGAATTCACAGTCAGCAGTCAGTAGCTCATGAATTGTCAACCCGTTCACGGTTCGCTCCGATCGAGTTCTCGTTTTGTTTCGCTCGCTCTCTCTCTCTTAAGCACTGTGTCAAGCAAGAAAAAGGATTCAGGTTTTCGTACCGGCCGGTTACCCAAGATTGGATAAACACCCGTCCTACCACAAGCATCGCAGCTCAATCAACACCGATTTGGATTTGGTAAGCGAAATCACAGCTCGATTAGATAAATTGCATAGTTTTTTATTCAAACGCAACATTTATCGACGAATTATACTGTCCACTCTTTGTCACTATCGAACAGTTGTCATATGAATTTCTCTTAGCTTCAATTATTGCTTTTTGGATTTATTGTTTAATTGTTTGAAAGTTTCTTTGTTCTTTGGATCGTTCGTTGAATCAGATATAGTTTTTGCCAAGTAAACGAGATTTCTCATTTTTTCAAATTTTCATTGAACCACTCCACTGGTGCACCACAATTATTTCCATAGACTCCTTAAAGAGGAAAGTGTTTTTGGACAATATTTCGATATGTACCAAGCAAAAATGTTACCATCTCGTTTACTGAGTTTTTGTCATTGAATATATTCCAATCACATTTGACAGGGAATCTTGCATGTCTGTGATACTTGAATTTGTGATTTTTCTCCTAAAGATTGCTGCATTGGTTCTGTTGGGGAAGCTGCGCAGATTCATGAACTGGGCATAATGATCGGAGGGGCAGGGATCAATTATACCAGTTACGAAACCACAAGACATGTTTGTTAGTACATTGTCAATACAGGGCTTTGATTCATTGGCCACCCTCGTATACTCTGAGATAGTGGCCTCAAGGCCAAAGCTATCAGTCAGACATATAAAATTTGATAATTTGGTAGACTGTTTGAGAAAATTTATATTGAAATCTTCGAGTAGTATTATTGATATTCTGGAAAATAAACAAAACTCTATCATCCCTCCCAATTTAACAGATCCAAACCAAATAAATTGTCACTTCACAAATATCAAACATCCCTCAAGAACATCTAATCACCTGTCACTTCTGGAGTGATTCAATCAAAATTGCACAGGACCTACTTTGAGATTCTCCAGGGCAACATCCCTTCAAATAAAACAATACATTAATAATATTGAAAATAACTGTGTTGGCTCTGACGGTATATCTCTCACCATGATCAAGTACATTGAAAGCCATCTAATCGATCATATAACCCATATCTTCAACTCCTTGATAGATACCAAACAATTTTCCCTCTGCATGGAAACATGCAATTGTACTCCCGCTACCAAAATGTGAAAACCCTTCCAAATTATCCAATTTGAGACCAATAAGCAAACTACCTGTTCTGTTTAAAGTATTCGAGCGGATTCTGAAAGACCAGATAGATCCAAGATATTATCAATTCAACTGACCGAAATGAATTGACCTCCGCAAAGCTTTCGATACATTGGACCACAATATCTTGTGCAAGAAATTATCATATTTTGGATTCAGTGAAGGAGCTGTCGATTCAATAAAGAGTTATCTGAGTAATCGAACTCAGACAGTATGTTTGAATGGACAATACTCTGGTGCTTTGCCTATTGGATACGGAGTGCCACAGGGCTCAATCCTTGGTCCCCTTTCCCTTTTATTTTCGCCATCTATATATATATATATATATATATATATATATATATATATATATATATATATATATATATATATATATATATATATATATATATATATATAGTAACGTGAAAATGTTACCATTTTTCGTTACTTGAATATCAATGCCTAATAGCTGAATCATTGTAGGGGTAGACAATAATTTCAGTGTTTCTGCAGCAACTTTCTTTATAGACCGAACCTAAATATTCGAAAACATGCTATAAAACTTTCATATCGTTACCTGAAGACAAAAAGGATATAATTATGGTTGTGTCTAGAGATCACCAGTAACTTAATTCATCGTTCACTACGATTTAATCGGGTATAGTGTTCATTGTATTAGTCTATCTGAAAAGACAATTCTGGGTTATTCAAGTTTCGTGCAGAACCGACAAGATAGTTGAACTCAGCTTCTTGCAGAATAAATCTCCTAGAAAACATTTTCAATTGCATTGTTTTGTTTTTCTCTTGTCAAATGTATTTAAATATCTCCAGGGTTATGATTTCGTCCACTGACAGTCTTCTTCTTAATTTTAACTAGTGGTGGCATAAACTTGACAGTTCCGCTTTCGGCGTGTTCCGTTGTTCCGTAGATTTGGCCATAGGTTGATGTAATTTGGTACTTAACTTTTGTCTCCGTAGCCGAGGGCGCGAATATTTTGAATTGCCCGGAAATGCCTGTCATATATCATTGAATATCCCCAATCAGAACTTTACACTTGTTGTTCGACTGTTTTATAGTGGTCATGATTCTCAAGGAAACGTAGGTTTTCAAATGTTTTTTTCCTATGGTTTTTATCGAAACTGAAGCCAAGCCGTTTTTCCATGGCGTTTGAGTGAAGCTCTCGAGCATACTTTTCCAACATGAAGTTCATTTGCAATTTGTTGATTCCCGCGAAGGCCATCCAGCTTGGAGATGAGTCGAGTTTACTCAGGGTCTTTATAGGTATCCAGAGAAACAATTTTCTGAACCCAAATCCATTTCTTTCAGATCTGAGGGCCTTCTTCCTTCGGAGGTTTTGCCACCTGTTCTACTTACTATACATAGTCTCTAGTCTCCGGTTTCATGTATTCTGGAACCTGCTTTTGAATCTCATCCAGCCCACTCCAGTAGTGTCTTGCCACCTGTTATTTGGGAGACGAGCCCTGTCTGTGAATTCAGGAGTTACACCCTCAGTCCGTTTCCTTCTACCAGAGGGGTACTTGTCTGGTTGCTACCATTGTCCAACAAGTCAGCGAGACTACTACGAGCCCAGCCAATCAGTCCACCAGAGAGAAACTACTCTACCACAAGGTGCAGGTCTAGTAGAGCTTCAGGTTGCACGTTCTGCAGCCAAACCACCCTTGCAGTGTTGTACTGCCCGTTTTGAACTCCTGAGTAAGGACATCTGTAAGTTTTGTCACATTGTCATATTCACACCAAACTGGTATATCAACAGAGTCCACGCCTGAACTATACGGTATGGGAAACAACCAATGAAAATGCTCTTTTCCACGTTTCAATATTAGATTTAAGGTACCAATTTTAATTTCACTGAAGCTAATACAGTTGTGAGTTTTGTTGTAGGCCTACAACGGAATGTTTGATGGATTACCTCTTGAGTTTAATACCATTAATTTGCTGAATATCAATTAAATTATTCCAATGGTATCATATGATATACTACATTCTGTGTAGGGTTCTCAATGCCTACATATCAGTAACTTTATTTGAAAATTATTGTTCTGCACTAAAATATAAGAAAGTTTCGTCAATACTACCAGAGAAACATTTAGCAAGTCATATATGTCATTCCATATTAATATATCATTAAACTCCACATGAGTCTACAATTTTTTTTTGTATAACAACCACGTACTTTTTCTCTGTTATCACTGGGTAAATAGAACAAAAATCGTTACCTAGGCCATCGCTCACCAGACTAGTAAGCCGCCGGTGCGAGTGTCGGTTGACTGTTTTTTTTGAGGATTTCTAAAATCTGGGAAAAGGTAGTTTACCGTCACAATATATATATATATATATATATATATATATATATATATATATATATATATATATATATATATATATATATATATATATATATATATATATATATATATATATATATATATATATATAGTTCCATATGTAGCATTCACAGATATGGGCTTCTATATATATATATATATATATATGTAGGTTTTTCTTTCGATGTCTAGGATGAATGATTATATCAAAAGGATAACTGAATTTATTGAGGATTTGAACAAGTTTCGGAATTCAAAAAAGTGACACCTTCATCCAATTTGTACATCACAATATTCGGTGTTTCTCGGTTTTGCCCTTTTGCGTTTCCTCAATTTCAGAAATAGAAATATCCGTTGCTAATATCGTCTAATCGTCTTAGTAGTTCTCAGCAGATCTTTATCTAAAGGAATTACTTCATCTTTTTATACTTTTATTCGTCTATACGTCTCAAAACTTTTTCATCTACCTGATTACCCGAATCCTAGGAAACCTTCCTCCAACATTTCAAGTTATTTCTGTAATTCTAAAATGCTATATTGGGCGAAACTTCAATAAGCAGTGTTAACAAACAACTGGATGAAGATAAAAATCACAATATGAAAAAAATAATATCAAACTGATAAAGTGAAACTCAACTATCTACATTTGGCCATCCGACAGTGAATCCGACTCGGATTCACTTTGATTTTCAATCCATGGTTTCATATATTCTGCACATGAAGAAGTACGCATTGGTCCCTCATGACAACCCACTTTCATAACATCGTACCTCTCATTGGATGAAACCTTCACAATTTCATAGGGTCCTAGATATTTCTTGTGGATTTTGATTCCTGCTCCGAATTGCGTTCTCTTGATAGCTACTAGGTCGCCTCTCTTATATTATTTTGGATTTTTTCTTCTCAAATTGAAAGTTCTTCTGTTCTCTTCCTGTACTTTTGAAATTTGTTTTTTTCTTTCTGCTCTGAGTTTTTCTCTACTCTCATTGAACTTTTCTATTGTAGCTTCCTCTAATAATTCCTTAATGAGTATGTCTTCTTTGTTTCTTATTTTGACACCTGTCAGAATTTCGAATGGTGTTGATCCAATGCTCCTCTGAATAGTAGAGTTCAATGCTCTCTGCACACGCTCAATGTATTCAAACCATTTTGTAGGATCTTCCAAACTGAGTTTCGTGAGCACTGAAATGATTATACGATTCACTCTCTCAATCTGTCCATTTTCTCTGGGCACTCCAGTAGTTATCCTCAAATGTTGTATACCTTCCTCCTTACAATAGGTTTCGAATTCTTCAGATGTGATAACAGTTCCTCTATCCGAAATAATTCTAGCTGGGTTACCAAAAACCTGCTGTTGTCTTTCCATGCAACTGATTACTTTTCTCGCAGTTGTTGATTTACACGCATATAACCACGCAAATTTCGAGAAATCATCTACAATTACCAGTAAGTAACGATAATTTTTATTAGTTGACAACAATGGCCCCAAATGATCAGTATGATATGTAGGCAGCGGCCCTTCTTGCTTAGTTATTGGATGCAACCTTCCTTCCTTCTTTCCTTCCTTTTGGCTTCCTAATATACATGGTATACAATTTACGATGCATTTCTGGATTTTCTCCTTCAGTTTTGGAATGTAAAATTCTCTCTTGATCATTTCTTCCGTTTTCGAAACAGCAAAATGTCCAATTTCGTGTGATCTCTTTATAATTTCAGTCTGCATTGCCTTTGGAGCTACTATTAACTCTCTTCCATCATCGTATTCATACAGTGTGTCATTCTTAGTGAAGAAATCTGCATAGTCTTCTGTACACAAAATCTTCTTGATGGCAGATATATGTTCATCTGTCTCTTGAGCCCGTTTTAGTCGTTCTATAACACCATCTTCTTCCATCAACGTCTTTGTCATTGCCATGACAACTGGATAACGACTCAAAGCATCTACATGGGACATTCTGTTTCCTAACCGATGTTCAATTTGATATGAATACTCCTCTAATAGTAGAGCCCATGTAGCAACTCTAGTAGTCAAGTCTTTCTTGGCCATAGTCTTCTGGAAAGCTGAACAATCCGTTACAATTTTGAATTGAATCCCAAGTAAATATATTCGGAACTTTTTGATGGCTTGAATAACGGCTAAAACTTCGATTCATAGCTACCATATTTCTCTTCAGCTGGAGTAGTTTTCTTACTCATGAAGTAAACCGGATGAAATTTGCTATCTTCGTCAGACTTTTGCATCAAACATGCTCCATAACCATATTTGCTCGCATCTGTATGCAACTCTGTTTCTCCACCTTGCTTGTAAATATGCAAAACTGGTTCACTGGAAAGAAGTTTTCTGAGTCTTTCGAATTCTTCTTTCTGTTCCTTTCCAAATACGAAGTGTTGCTCTTCCCTCAGCAGGTCACTCGAAGGTTTTGCAAAAATCGAATAAGATGCAATGAACTTGCGGAAATATCCCGTCAAACCCAAAAATGACTGGATCTGTTTTAAGGTAGTTGGTTTTGGATACTTCCTGATCGCTAAAGTTTTTTCATTGGATGGTTGAACCTTTCCATCTTCAATTATGAATCCCAAGAACTCAATACGTGTTTTCAGTATTTGACATTTCTTCTTCTTCAAATCCGATCCATAGTCTTTCGCAACCTCTAAGACTTTCTGCAATCTCTTGGGTCCTTCTTCTTCCGTAGAACTCAATATTATTATATCGTCCATATAACAAACGAAGCATTATATTTTCAACCATCAGCTCTCTAAAAACGGTGCTAACAAATCTCTGGAAGACCGCTGGACTATTACAAAGTCCAAAAAGGACATTTTAAAAATTCAAATTGTCCGTGATGGGTGACGAATGCAGTATATTCAATACTGTCGTCTTCTATTCCAACATGAAAAAATCCATTTCTCAGGTTTATCGTACTGAAGTAATTAGCATCTTGTAGTCTGTCCAATACATATTCAATAAGAGGAAGAGGAAATCTGTCTTTCACTATATTTTTTTTCAGTTTCCTGTAATCACAACAAATTCTTGTACTTCCGTCTTTCTTCTTCACAAGAACTATTGGATCAGCGAAATCAGATGAACTACGACTCATAATTCCCTCTTGTAACCATTCGTCTATTTGTTTCTCTACAACTCGTTTTTCAGGTAATGCTAATCTTCTCGGTCTTTGGTAAACTGGTTCTTCACTCTTCAATATAATTTGCATTTTCACATCTGTATTTATCTTTTTCGGCTTATAATCTTCTATAAGCTTTTTTACTGTCTCTCGGTTTTCTTCATTTTCTATGTGACTCACATTTACTACCTCGGTTTTCACATCAGGTTCTTCACTCAAGTTGATCTTCATCAGAAAATTATCTGTTTCCTTCTTTGAAACAATAATTTCACCGTTTCTGAAAACTATATTTGCTTGTGATAGAATATAATTTCCCACTATCGCTTTGAAGTTGGATGCTTCATCAGGAATAACATGAATTCTCAGTGTCATCTGCTCTTTATTGATGAAAACATTTTTTTCAAAATATCCCATTGTTGTTATTTTGTTTGATCCAATACCTCTCAGGGTCAGAAATTCTTCATCTAAATTTATATTTTGGAAATATGTCTCATACACATCCTGTCGTATCGCCGTAATATCACTTCCTGTATCTAGAAGTGCTAACAACTGAACATCTTCTATAATCAATTTCATACTGTTTTTCGGAACAACTTCCATTATCGTCATAGTCGAACATCCACTTCCTTTATTCTTCTCGAGACATTTGGTTGATACATGACCATAACCAGAACAAACAAAACACTTTGGTCCCCTCGCTTTATCCGGACACTCATTGGATAAATGACCTTTCTGCCCACAATTGAAGCAAACTCCAATGGTGCTTCTTTTATGCTTCTTCTCGTCTTTGTCTTTCTTCGTTTCTTTCCTCCAGACTTTCCTGTGAATACTGTCTTGATTTTGTTCTGCTCGCTGATATTGTGTCTTCACGGTTGTAATTTGCTCATATAATTTAACTTTCTCTTTGAATTCAGCAAAGTTCCTCGCTCCATACAAAACAATTTTATTTGATGTGTCATCCTGTATACCATCGATAATATATTGTATCAGAGCTTCTGTCTCTATGTTTGCTCGGCTGCCAATCTCTCGCATATTCAAAACATACTCTTGAACTGGCTCTTCCCTCCGCTTTTTCCCAGTCATCAATAATTTATAAATTTGAGCACTACTCACTTTCACTTCGAACTCTGCAAGTAATTTCTTTTTCAAAATTGACCATCTTGTAATTCCTTTTTCGGACTGAATGAAGAGTTTTGCGAGTCCACTCAGTGACTTCTTTGCAAAGATTAATTTCTGTAGTTCATTCCATCCTGTCAACTCAGAAATTTCTTCGAAATCTTCAATCCATTTTCGAATTGGGTAATTGCCTTTTCCATCAAATGTCGTTATACTTTCCTCAACATCTCTGAATGTAAATGAGAATGAACCTTTCGATATCGCCTCTCGAGTTGACTTACCACTCTTGGTAACTCCATCATCCCCATTCTCATTCGCATCCGACTCTTCTTCGGATTCTTCTTCCTCCACTTCTTCGTCATTTGACTCATTTTCACTTCGTGACTGTAGGTCATTCATGAAGGAACAAATGCGTTCAACTACTTCATCACCACTACCCGTATAATCGATATCAAAAATATTACACACGGCAATAAGATCAGACAACTGCACTTTTTGTTTCACCTCACTCACTTTTTGCGCATATTCTGAAGACTTTTTGTTCAATTTGAAACCGGCAAAATTGCGCAACGCTTTTCCCGTTTTTCTGCTTTCTCCCTCATTGCCAAAAGCGACAACATGTAAAGCTTTGACTGCTTTGAGAGAAGCACTCGTAATATTTTTCCCAATCTTTGAAAAATTCCCCAAATTAGGCATTTCAATCGTATATACCACAACAGTGTGAAAATTGAAAGATTTTCAAATAATCAGGCAGATCAAAAAATGAATCAATGCAAAAACCAATATGAAACGAACAACTCTCAGTCAACTATTCGAGTTTCAAATGAATTCAAGACAAGTCGAGTCGCAACTTCAATATTTCGTCAAACAATGGATTATATTGATTTTTGGCAAAATGTCAAGATGAACGTGAAAATTGTGACGTTTACACAATATTTTACTAAATTGAGCGATATTCTGTATGATTGAAAAATTTTCTTCTTCAAACTATTTTCTTCTATTGAGAGCTGGTGTGTATTGACCTATCAACTCGTCTATGCCTCCATTCTATACAAAAATTGTGCATCATACCTTGTTGAATCCATCAATTCTAATGTAATATAACCATACACTGGACTAGTGAGTACGTCTATGCTGCTTCTCGGATATTTTTCACGTCTTATTTCTCTTGAACAGCTTTTTGTGATTGGAAGCGATCAAATGCACCTCGTCTTACTTCTGTCGTCTCCAACAAACACGTCTCTGGATCTCTCTCGTCGAATCTATTTGGATTTGGATATGGATCTCGTCTTATTCCTTTCGTCTTCAACCAAAACGTTTTAGAACTTCTATCGTCGATAATCTTCTTTGAAATATGCAAGGATTTCACTCTGACAAACGCCAAAACGGACAGCACAGTCAGTTTATTCCCAACTCGTTCACCAGCTTTTAATTATTCTCGATCCCGGTTGAGCCCCCAAAAATGTAGGTTTTTCTTTCGATGTCTAGGATAAATGATTATATCAAAAGGATAACTGAATTTATGGAGGATTTGAACAAGTTTCGGAATTCAAAAAAGTGACAGCTTCATCCAATTTGTACGTCACAATATTCGGTGTTTCTTGGTTTTGCCCTTTTTGCGTTTCCTTAATTTCAGAAATAAAAGTATCCGTTGCTAATATCGTCTAATCGTCTTAGTAGTTCTCAGTAGATCTTTAAAATGCTATATTGGGCGATACTTTAATGAGCAGTGTTAACAAACAACTGGAAGAAGATAAAAATCACAATATAAAAAAAACAATATCAAACTGATAAAGTGAAACTTAACTATCTACATATATATATATATATATATATATATAATGGAATGAAATTATAGCGGCATTCAGACAAATCATAAGAATTTGAGAAAAATTAACTTCTTCGAGCGGGATTCGAACCCACGACCTTCCGTTTTCTAGACGGATGCTCTACCACTGAGCTATCAAAGACCCTGGGTTCTCCATCGCAAATTTCGGAAGTCATTTATCTCAAATTCTATTGTTGGTTGTTATTATTCAATCGAGAACCTTCGGCGGTTTTCGACTGACAGAGGTGTTAGTTGGGAAGGAAATTTGCGATGGAGAACCCAGGGTCTTTGATAGCTCAGTGGTAGAGCATCCGTCTAGAAAACGGAAGGTCGTGGGTTCGAATCCCGCTCGAAGAAGTTAATTTTTCTCAAATTCTTATGATTTGTCTGAATGCCGCTATAATTTCATTCCATTGTTAATCACACAGACACTAATACATCTATCGTTTAAATTTTCCGGCTTGAAATCATCTGGTTGGTATCTACACCTGATACCTGCTGAAGTCGATAAACATCGACGACGCTTCGGTTGAAAGGTAAAATTGGGTACTAAGACCATATGATAATGAATGTGTATCCTTCCCAACTAACACCTCTGTCAGTCGAAAACCGCCGAAGGTTCTCGATTGAATAATAACAACCAACAATAGAATTTGAGATAAATGACTTCCGAAATTTGCGATGGAGAACCCAGGGTCTTTGATAGCTCAGTGGTAGAGCATCCGTCTAGAAAACGGAAGGTCGTGGGTTCGAATCCCGCTCGAAGAAGTTAATTTTTCTCAAATTCTTATGATTTGTCTGAATGCCGCTATAATTTCATTCCATTGTTAATCACACAGACACTAATACATCTATCGTTTAAATTTTCCGGCTTGAAATCATCTGGTTGGTATCTACACCTGATACCTGCTGAAGTCGATAAACATCGACGACGCTTCGGTTGAAAGGTAAAATTGGGTACTAAGACCATATGATAATGAATGTGTATCCTTCCCAACTAACACCTCTGTCAGTCGAAAACCGCCGAAGGTTCTCGATTGAATAATAACAACCAACAATAGAATTTGAGATAAATGACTTCCGAAATTTGCGATGGAGAACCCAGGGTCTTTGATAGCTCAGTGGTAGAGCATCCGTCTAGAAAACGGAAGGTCGTGGGTTCGAATCCCGCTCGAAGAAGTTAATTTTTCTCAAATTCTTATGATTTGTCTGAATGCCGCTATAATTTCATTCCATTGTTAATCACACAGACACTAATACATATATCGTATATATATATATATATATATATATATATATTGTCGTTGAGTTCGGGTTGAACCGCGTCTGGAGTTTTGTTCTCGACGTTTCGGTTCCGATTTTGGAGCCATTTTCAAGAGGTTAATATGACTTCACGCTGAGGTCTCAATCTGCCTACTCCTCAGGTGTTGTCACAGGGGGCAAGGGTTTGTGACTTGACGCCGGGGCCTCAATCTGCCTACTCCCCAGGTCTCGTCACGAGTTCTTTCTAAGGTCTCAATCTGCCTACTCCTTAGATCGAACTGAGGTATCGGAGGATGTTGGGTAGGATTTATAGCAGCGGGTGCTACTAAAGGACCGTCGGATGTCTTCATGTTATTCCCAAAGCATTCCAACTTAAGCATCACGACAAGTCCTTCTCAGCCAAACATATCCTTGGTCGCGCTAGTCAGGCCCTCATCCGAAAAACCATCCACGACATCAGACACAACCTTCATTCCAACAATATGTCCTGATACCAATGCTACGGCACGCTATCACTCGCCAAAATCCATCCACTCATCTGGGACACACTTCTCAGAATCTCTCAAGAGAAAGCAGACCATATCAGCATACAAAAAACCGAGATCCATAAGAAAAAACTAAAGATCGGAGCCGAAACGTCGAGAACAAAACTCCAGACGCGGTTCAACCCGAACTCAACGACAACACACAACTGACCGCGGAAACCTATATATATATATATATATATATATATATATATATATATATATATATATATATATATATATATATATATATATATATATATATATATATATATTATTTGCTATGAAGCAAGATGAATCAGGAAACTGATAAATAGATTATCCAATTCTCTGGTCTATCACAATTTGCATTCAATTGGAAATGCCCACCACAAGATAGCTAGCTATTTTTGGCTTTGGCCTTCACAGTACGTTGAACCAAATTGTCAGCGCAATCACATTCGCAAACTTCCATAAAATACATCCAATCTTTCAATCATTCAACAATTTGAATACAGTCATTAACAAAATGCATTCTTTATATTCCATAAGTGAACTGGTCGATTTCAAGAGTAAATATAGCTATTATTCGTCTTTGGGGATACAGCTATTGTATTCAGATGAGAGAATACTTTTTCTTATACACTTTCATATATCGATGCCTACCTTATTCAAAACATTTTTCGTATTTCCTGTTCCCATCCAAAACAGAATAATGTCCCCTCAAAAACCTTACCTCATTCTCAATGAGAGACAGGAGCTATATCAATATCAAGACGAGCCATGTGAATCAATTGAGAATATGACCTACTGCATAAACCAGCTTCAAACCGAACAAGACAGTATCACCAATATCATGCTGAGAAATGATGGTACCAATTACTCTATACTAGCCGTCCATATGGAACACCCTTTGGCCAATCAAATAACACCATCCAATGTGTTATTCACAACCCCATACGACACCATTATCACTGAAAGCTGCTCAGTGAAAAAACATCAGGAAATCCAACCTGGCAGCTACTCTCACACTATTCCTGACAAATGCTCTATTCAAATTTCAAATGAAATGTTTTCCCATGGCAATGATGAACTTTCTCCACTGCAAATCATCCAACTTCCGTCCATGAATATTTCTCAACATTCGACAAGACCCATTCGTGTAAAGCTGAACAGAATGAACCTGAAAGAAATTCAGCACCCACTCACCAGAATGAATGGTCATCATGAAGTCCTATTACCCATTGAGTCAACCCTAACACATTCAGAACCTGTGTAGATAATTTCTATTATTTGCATCATATCATGCATTTTGATATTCCGTGGTAACATGTTATTACAAAACGCTCCTATCCCATTTACGAGTAAAAAATACCATACGTCAGATGGATGATATGGAAATGATTGGACCAACCAACCAAACCCACCTCAGGCTTCCTCTTAAGATGGGAGGAGTTGAATATTTCTCGACCGCCCCTGGACCGTCACCCTCAACGCAGATAAGAACTGGTGGCTGCTGATGCTGCATTTATATCGAAGCTTATCTTTTATACCAGAAATAATCTTTTATAGAGTATGCAATATTATCGACAATTATCTCTTTAATTTTTGCAAGTTTGAATAGTTATCGATTGTTATATTTTATTCTAGCTGAAACTGACTTATTCTCACGTTTTATCTTTCATACCAAGTTTTACACGAAACTATTGTTTTGTGAGAGGTATATAAGGAATTGAAATACTATTTACGGAGGTCAGTTTGTTACCAGCTTTTCAGTCAAATAAAACACATGGTAAGATACGTATAATCTTCTTTTGTAGAGAGTTTGATGTGAATAGAGTAATTCCGACTAACCAAAAACCACGAAGGTGTTTCTGCGAACCACCCTGCCAGAACCATAACGTAACTGCAACGCGAATTCTCACGAAGTACATCGGGCTCGCTCACGAATGCTGACGTCCAGCCCACATTTCTCATGAAATTTACTTTCCCCCACACGGCCGTACCCCTGAGAAACTCGAAAGAGCGTGAAACCAAATCTTAAGGAATAGATGTGTATACCTGTTTTAGAAAATGCGGACTCTGCTTATGAAATACATAACCATAGGGCTATATGCATATAGAGTGCTAAACTGTTTAAAGCATCTTATTATGATAGATTGACTAAATAATTGGAACACTTTGAACTTCTCCCAGCAAATCTGAATGGCTTCCGTAAGCACAAACCAACCAGCTCGACAATTTCTGATTATCGAGTTCATTTACTGTGCACTGAATGATAGAGATGATGTTCAAGGACTGTTTTAAGACTTCGGTCGTGTTTTTGATACATTGCTCATAATTTGTTACTCATGAAGTTGAAAGGGTTAGGAGTTAGGGGTGTTCCGCTTCAATGGGTTATATCATATTCAACAAGCAGAATACAAACAACAGAGGTGGATAATGTAAAATCAGATTCGAGAATGATAAATAGAGGGGTTCCACAGGGTTTTATTTTGGGACCACTATTGTTCATAGCCTTTCTGATTGTTGATGACGTCTGTACCTCTGCAAATCAAACCACTATATATGCTGAGGACACCTAATGTTCTGATGTCACACAACAACATTGAAAACACTGTATCTTCAAAACTGAGCACTACCTGCTATATGATAAAGAATCTGCGAGATATGTCAACAGATATCCCGAAACTATTCTATTTTGGGAGGCTTCAGTCTACTCTGCAATATGGTTTGACTTTTGGAGGTCCTCTTGTTACCTTGACAAGATATTTGTATCTCAGAAAAGGCTGATAAGACAAATGTGTCATGCTCATCCAACTATAACTTGTAAATCTTTGTTCAGGAAACTTCAGATACTGACTCTATCGTGTTTGTATATTCGTAAGCTAATTATGAACATCAAGGGAAACAAAAAAGAACTAGTGAGGAATGACAACACTCATATGTATAATACTAGGAATGAATAAAAACTCCGACAACCCTATGCAAGGTTACAAATATTTCAATAAAATAAGACATATATTAGATGTCGATTTGAATGATGGTCTATTCAAGAATAAATAGAGGAATTTCCTTCTTGAAAAAGTATTTCATGATGTTAGGGAATTTATATTTCTTGATCTAGTATTGTGAAACTGAATGTTGAATGTATAAATGTAAATTTCTGTGACTATTTCAAAAATTCATTCATAGGTCAACTTATTTTTCTGACAAGTTTGATTAAGTTTTAAACATGTGTGTATGTATGATGCCTTGTATAATCTTTGATTGATGAATAAATTCTATTCTTTTCTTTGCAAAAAACTGTTCGACAATTGAATTGAATAAATTAAATGTCTAGACGCGTTTTGATCCATGACCAAGACTATCAAGACCAAGTCCAAGATTGAGCCACTCTTGTCCTAGTCTTGACACATCAAGACCTATACCAAGACCAAGACTACATTTATTTTCCGAGAGCAAGACCAAGATTGATCGGTCTTTGTCTTGACTTCGCGATGCCCTACTTCGGACGTCTCTGTTAATTCTGCTTGTCTGTTTGTTGTTTCCATTGGACGGAAACATCGGGTCACCAGTTTTTCGACCACTGAAACCATTTAGTCATCGAAATAATAGTCAAGATGAGTGAGCCTCTGAAGAAGCTAGCCATTCGCGCTAGCGAAACGTCAGGAAGAAATTCCAAAGAACGACGGCCTTCAAACCCGAAGAAACATAGTAATACCGCTACATGTGCTTCACTATAGTCTATTTCAAGAAAGAAAGAGGTAATTGCGTTAAAATATTGCCAATGAATATGTGATGTATGGTATTCAGATGTCTCATCTCTGGATATCGTCCATCTCTAGCTATCGCAGTTTTTGCGCACCTGCGACGGCATGCGGTGTGCACACAAAAAGGTCCTCAGTCAGTTATATATTCATAATGAATACCTTCATTGTATTAATCCAAGTGTTTATCATAGCTCGTAGACGCTGATTTTGCATTATATTCTTTATATGAACGCGAGGACGCTTTAATGTCTGATTTTTACGTTTGATCCAGCACAGCTACCGAGCAATTGTATTCATTTTGAAAATGAACGAAATTTTTAAAAAACCAAATCGTTGCCTAGCAACTTCAATTGGCGCAGTCGGTGGGATAGTGGAAGTGTCCCTTCATCGAGAATACACGTCAGCCCAGCTGTTAGTCCGCTATTCGAAGAAACAAGGAGTTGGCGACCTTTGGTGACTACAAGCTGATCATCGTGAAGTTCCAAAGAGCTGCTACGTCGTACCATCACGGTGAGTCGAGTATTCTCTTTGTACTTCCTGAATTTGTTTATCATAAACATTTCTAAGGAGCTTAGGTTGAGGAAAAACGAACAGAACAAAACAGAGTGATACAGATCACTCAAACCACAGTTTTTGTGTGATACAGATCAACAAAAACAGGAACGAAAAAACAAATTAGAGTAGAGTAAAATACCAAGTTTCAGTGTGAATTCTTGAGTCATTTTACAAATAGATTCAAGAAACGAAGTAGATTTAGAAATAAAGTAACCTATTCATTTTATGACCGATATTGACAACCTAATTGAATCATTTTCATCATTGAACGTTTCAAACATGGCCCAAGAAATTAATTACACATTGTTCAAAATTTATTCAGATAACATTCCTACTTTTGATGGATCCTCTGAAAACCTTGAAATTTTTATAAATGCCGTTGACAAATTTCATACTAGATATCATGGAAATGACCAAATTCTCAACCAATGTATTGTCAGCATCAGTTTGAGTAAATTAAAAGATAGAGCACAATTATTGATTCGTTCACGAACGGAATTAAATACTTGGCTATTGATTAAAAATGAATTGAGAAACACTTTTGGTGATAGATTGAGCCTTGATAACCTAGAACAAAAACTTTTTACTTTGATACCTAATAGAAATGAACATATGCTAGATTTTGGAAAACGAATTCAAGTTTTACGCAGTAAACTTATTTTCAAAATAAATTTAGATCCTGATATGGATCAACCAACAAAAAGAATTCATATTAGACAATATGAATCTCAATCATTGAAAGTATTTTCACGAAACTTGAACATTCGACTACAAGATAAGATCTTAGTGCAACACCCAAATTCATCGGAAGAGGCTATGAATTTGGTACTCGAAGATGAAAACTTTAGACAAATACAAAATATGACTTTACAAAACCAACAACCTCAAAAGTCCCAAAGACCTATACAACAACAATTCTACCAACAACCACAGTTTGTTCGACAACGAATACAACCGCAATATTCTCAACAACATGGCATGATACAGACTCATGTACCACAACAATTCCAACCACAATATCAAAATGTCATGATACAGTCTCATGTAAGAAATCAATTTCCAAGCCAACCGATAGCAATTAAACCTCAAGCTATAAATCAAAAATTTCCAACGAACAAACAAGTATTTTGCCCCCCACAAAATGTCTGGAAGCCAAAGAATGAACAATTGAATACACCGGTTGAACCTATGTCGACTACTTCTCGAAATCCAACAATGATAAAACCAAATAATAATATTTTCAAAATTAACCCTAATATGAGAAAAAATTTCATTAGCGAAGAACTAAACGATCGAGATTGTGATGTAACACCCCAGTTATATTCATATAATACACAACAATTGTTAAACCATCAAATTAGTTCACAATTTGAAAACAGTATACCCGATTAAGACGATTTTGACTCTGAATTCCAACCTTCCCTGAATTTCAGATTAACCACATGATAGAATTTTCATCATTTCCTTTTCATGAATTCTTTGACGGAATACTAGGATTGAAAGAATTGAAACATCTCAACTTAAGGATTGATTTTAAAAACCAAATATTACAGTCAGATTATGTTGAAATACCATTCTTCTATCGACAACCCCATGAAACACAATATACTTTCGAAATACTAGCTTTTGAGAGTATTATACAAAAATTTCCATTTGAAATCGAACAAGGAGAAAAAATTTAGAATTTTTAGGACATATAACTCCGGAAGGAATAAAACCAAATCCCAATAAAATAAAAGCAATACAAAATTTTTCTCTACCATCAACAGCCAAGGAAATTAAATCTTTCTTAGGACTGTTAGGATACTACAGAAAATTCATAAAAAAATTTGCAGATATTACTAAACCCTTCACTAAATGTTTGAAAAAAGGAAAAAAAATCATACCCAATGATGAATTCAATAAAACTTTTGAAAAATGCAAGGATCTTTTCAGTAATGAACCATTTTTGCAAGTTTCTGATTTTTCAAAACCATTCATATTAACGACAGATGCTTCAAATGTAGCCATTGGTGCTTTTTTTCCATAAGGAACCCAAGGTAATGACAGACCCATCGCCTATGCTTCACGAACTTCAAATAGTTCAGAACAAAATTATTCAACAATTGGAAAAGAGCTTTTAGCAATTGTTAATTTTACAAAATACTTCAGACCTTTTTTATTCGGACGTAAATTCACCCTGATTACCGATCATAAACCAGTTGAATGGTTATTTAACTTGAAAGACCCAAGTTCAAGACTTGTAAGATGGCGACTTAGATTAGAAGAATTCGATTATAAAATCCTATACCGAAAAGGAAAACAAAACAAAGTAGCAGATGCTTTATCTCGTATAGAAATAAATCCCATTGAAACCCAATCACTTGCAGTAAATATTGACCCACAAGAACATAGAATTGAAGATGACTTCCCCGAATTATTCAACCCAAATCATGAAATTCCTCAACTCTCAGATATCGACTTAAGTGATATACATGAATTTATCGAAAAAGACAAGATAAATGAAGATAAGAAAATAAACATCATTTCGGACATTCAAATTCGTCCACCAACAAAAAAGAAAAAAGATGAAGAATCTTTAGACACTGAACACACAAGTGCGGAAAATCCAGTTCTTGAAATACCGATTTCAGAACAAGAATTAAATTAATTCCAAAATAAAATTTTCCTTCATTGTAGCCGAGATGCTATTACACCACGTGTAACGATACAAAAAATATTCGATAAAACTAGACTTGATATAGTTTTACCCTACCAAAATTACCAACAAAACTTGGTAGATACAACAAAAAATATTTAAAACCAAAACATACATATGGTATAATACTTCAAGAAGAATTACAACCTATTGTGGTTTCAAATATTCAAAATTACTTTAAAAATGCTGCATTTTAATTGATTCAAAGTAATATTTTACTCAAAGCTATAACCAATAAAGAAGAACAACAAGAAAAAATAAAATATCATCATGAAACCAAAACTATAGATAGAGGAATTAATGAAACAAAATTAGCCCTCTCACGAAAATATTATTGGCCCAATATTATAACTTATATACGTGATTATATCAACACATGTGAGGATTGTCAAAAGTCTAAACATGAAAGACACACACATGAAATAAAATTCAAACCAACACCTATCGGAGAATATCCTTTCGAACATATTTATATGTATATACTATCGATAAATAAAACAAAATTCTTAACATTGATTGACAGTTTTTCACGTTTCGCTCAAGCATACCCTATTCAACCTAATGCATTGAATATTATTGATGGAATTGTAATATTCTCTTCACATTACGAAATACCTTCAAAAATCACATGCGACTCAGGCAGTGAATTCAAAAATAAAATTGTTGAAGATTTTTGTGAAAAACATAACATAAAATTACATTATGTAACACCCAAAAATCCTAATAGTAATAGTCCAATTGAAAGACTTCATTCGACATTACTAGAAGAAATAAGATTATTGAAACAAGAATTTCCTCAGAGATCAATATCATCTCACATGGTATACGCAATTTTAGGGTATAACAACACAATTAATTCGGCACCTAAATATACCCCATTTCAAATAATTAAAGGAAATTTAAATCATGGAAACACACTTGATATAACCACAGAAAAAGTAATGACTGACTACCTAGAAAAACATGACAGAAACATAAAAATAATAAATGATATGATAAAAACAAATAACGAGAAAGCAAAAGCATCTCTAGATAAAGTCAATATAGAAAGAAAAGAACCTCCTGAAATCAAACTTGACCAACAAGTCTATTTATATGACGAACAAAGAAGTAAAACAACACCCCTTTATAGAGCGGTTGAACCAATAGAAAATGGGGATATTAAATTAAAAACTCGTAAAGCAACCTATCATAAACAACAACTGAAACCCCGACGAATTGTTTCAGATGCTACTACAAATGATACTCCTGATAGGCATTATTATGACATGAGGACAACAGATCAAGTTGAAGACTCTGACTAACCCAATTCTTGCTTTTTCCCTTGGACAAGCAAGAATTACATTCAACAAACACACTCTCATCAAATTTTCAGACTTGACAGAATTTGATGAACCTATACAACGTATTAGAGACAATCCAAAAACAATTGAAAATCTAGTCTCCATTAAAGACGAATTATATCCTCAACTTCAACATATGCATGAACATTTGAACTATCTCCTTGAACAAATCATGAATAAACTTAATAATATCAAACCTCAAACATATGAAAAATATAAAAGAGGACTCCTAAATGTAGGAGGTAGAATTCATAAATGGCTGTTTGGCACTTTAGATGATGAAGGCGGTGAAAGATACGATAATGCTCTCGCAACACTGTCCAAAAATCAAAACAATTTACATCATAACATGAAAAAATATTCATCTATAACTCAAGACGTAATGAATGAAACAGTTGAGAATTTAAAGAAAATATCAAGTCAACAAAATTTGATTCAAAAACAATACAAAGTATATTTCAAAGCTTGAATAAATATACATTATTCTTACGATTACAAAATTCACTAGATACAATAATTATTGATAGTCAAAACATGCTATCCCTCTTAAATAATATCGAAGATTCAATATTATTCGCCGAACTCAATATAGTTCATAGTACTATATTATCAATTGATGAATTAGAAAAATAACCAAAAATAATGTTCTCTCTAAACAAAAATGGATTACCAGTTTTCAAAAATACTCAATCATATTATAAATTATTAAAAACAGAAATTCGTTACAGTAATGAGAGAATTCTGTTCATTGTTCGTTTTCCGCTACTCCAGGAAAACGTTTATGAGATTTTCCATCTCTCTCCTATCCCTATCCCCAATAAAACCATTTCAACCCCAAAACCTTATATAATATTGAACTCGACATATCACCATTATGCTGATGAAGCCTGCATCAAAGTTGAAAATAGTTGTATCCAGTACATCGAAAACCAAATTTCGAATAACGACTGTATTCCTGAAATTCTTATGGGACAACGTACTATCAAATGCCAAACAACAGACATCCAAATTCAAAAGACATCGTTGAACCAATTACCAATGCATATCTCATTGCTATACCATTCAAGCAAATTTATATTGAACAAGTTTGCCAAGAGAATGGTTATGAAGAAATCAACCAACCTGAACTTATATACATCCC
Organism: Zygogramma bicolorata; assembly: GCA_032362365.1. Lineage (NCBI taxonomy): Eukaryota > Metazoa > Arthropoda > Insecta > Coleoptera > Chrysomelidae > Zygogramma > Zygogramma bicolorata. The sequence continues at coordinate 808,828 of JAVJAQ010004813.1, read as the reverse complement.
TTATCATTGCAAAGTGCAAATTAATGGTGATGCATATACTAATGACGCCCCTACCATTGAAGAAACACCGCTTCAACTACCACAACTGGACACTCCCGAGGCACCCTTAAGAGGAAATCTACCCCTGTATACTCTAGGAAAAATCAGCCTAGATGACCTGAGCCATCTCCAGAAGATAGCCGAAAAGACTCAACTTCATAGTCTACACATTATATTTAATATTCAATATGCATAATCTTCATTGTTCTATCATTACTGTTTATTTCCAGACGACAGATATTCAATTCAATAAGATTATTTTCAACTCGATATTCAACTCGAGATAATGATTATCAACTAGAACCAAATCGTTGTTCTGAAAATAACACAGACGTATTATTTTCATCTTAAGGATGGAGGAGTTATATATTCATAATGAATACCTTCATTGTATTAATCCAAGTGTTTATCATAGCTCGTAGACGCTGATTTTGCATTATATTCTTTATATAAACGCGAGGACGCTTTAATGTCTGATTTTTACGTTTGATCCAGCACAGCTACCGAGCAATTGTATTCATTTTAAAAATGAACGAAATTTTTAAAAAACCAAATCGTTGCCCAGCAACTTTAATTAGTCGGATTTAATCAGAAATTGTTTACTTTTCTGCGTTTCAATTGGTACAAACATTACAGTATATGTGAAATTACTCTTCGTTATTCTTGAGACAGACTATATATGATAGCTTCTCCAGGCGTGTTATAATACTGCAACAAATCTACTTATATATATATATATATATATATATATATATATATATATATATATATATATATATATATATATATATATATTCTGATTACTTCCAATTACCCATTCTGGGAAAAAATCTAATTATACATGACTGCTTGGGTTTGCTCACCGTACCGATTCTGATTACCCATTTCGTCATAAGGGTAACAAGCTCAGCCTGTCAAACCATTTTTCTTCAAATGCCCATACCCATGATTGAACTCATGCCCATCTGTCAAGATAATCAAGATAATTCACATTGAATGGGTTGTTTCATTCGAAAAAATACTTTTATGTTCCTTTATACTTTTCGTTTAAGATCTTTTCGTTCGACCTGAATGATTTTTTTGGCACTGAACGTCCAATTCTTTCTTACTCAGAAAACGAGGAATATTATTGGTGGGTTCGTCTACGTAGGTCAATATCTTATGGCGTTCACTATCATTCCATATATTGGAAATACTCGATTTATTACTCGTTTCTGTAATTCATTAAACAGAATGGGGTCGATAATGTTCACATCGTAATCGTTGTTGACCGCAACCTGTTCAACGAATTTAAGATATTTCTGAAAATTGTTTTCTGAAAGTGAAATACACAATAAACTTTATTTCTCAATCATCAGGGATTTCTTATCAGGCGTCGGCCAATTCCATCAGAAATTTCTATGTTTATTCCATGAGGCTTTGTCGATTGAGTGACTTTCATTCGACGTCTCAACTTTTAGCATACCTGAATTTCTACCAAATGATTATTTCATTATCTCGATTAGGTAAATTTGTAGACATATCCATCTGAAATAGTTATTGATTGCATTATCCCTGTGGTAACAATGAATATCTTCTGGTGAATATTATGCCTGAATGAGACCGAACGCATCTCGAAATACAAAACCAAACGCACACTATACGGAGTACATATGGAAAAAGAAATCAAAATATTTATATATCTGAAGGAAACGTTGAGAATATCTTCAGGACTTCTGGTCCAATATTTTGCATGTCCGAACATTCATTGGCCAACCTGAGGATAATCGCCTGTATTTTATCGAAGTGAAATGCACATCTTTCAGTGATTTTTCAAGGACAATAGGCAAAAAATGTGAGTACTCACCACCGGAACGCACGTGTGCAAACATCCGAGGCTGATAATTTTCACACCATGCACTGTAAAAGTGACTATTCGCTACCGAATGCGTGAATGACCGGAGACGAAAAGAAATTTGGGAATCGCGTTTTCCGCATGCAATAGAGTGTATGCGGTCGACCTGGGTACGAGATAACTTTTCACTTCAATTTCTTGTCTACTGATGGCGGTCTAACTACCGACTATGCGGCGCACGCATCTATTTCCCAGGACTACGTGAAATTATTGATCCTGAAATGCTGAATCGAGGTTCACTTATTTTATAGGAAATGGCGGTGGTTATGTTTCAAGTGGAAAAAACAAATTTTCGAAGAAAACATCAGTTTCAATTGAATCGATTACATAAATAGGAATTGGGCAAAACACTCTCTCGTGAAATCTTTTTGTCCGTTCAGTTTCACTTTCAAGAAAAACAGTTTCACTTCGAGGACAGAGAAGAAATAAGTGGCGCAAAATATGATGTCTACCTCTGAATTCAAACGGAAAACTATTTCCAATCGAAAAGTGAAAAATGGAGTAATACACCAGATAGTATTTAGTTGTGACTATGAAACAAGCTTTTTATACCCAAGCAATTTTGGTGGCGAGGCTTTATTTGAATTTAAGTGCGGAAAAGAAATTAGTGCTGATGAATCAGTGGAAAATCAAAATCTGACTTCATCGAAAAGCATTCCAAGCGTCTGCATTCAATTTGCAGAATGCAACAAATTTCACGTTCAATATTGATATCGATGATAGTTAATTTGATGATAATTATTTGATAATTAATGTTACTCGATATAAGCCTTCGAGTTTTTTCTTTACGCTAGTTGATAAAATGGTGTACCTAACACGTGCGTAAAGTGACTTTTTCGCACTTGTTATGTTAACTTCTATTTGGTTCTGTTTTCGAAAGTGTTTATCTGCATTTCAGTAATGTTCTGTATATTTTTCGTTTGATGGATTTTCTTCAGGTCTCGTTTGAGGTTATTGACACAGCAATATTCTGGTTATGTTTCTCATAAATATGTTATATTTGTGATCGAATGTTTCAATTTGCTTCCATATTCGTTTGTGTCCATTCTGAGTGGGCATCAGCGGAATAGTATATTGTTTACCAAGTAGGAATAGCTGAACATTCCTGGGCGACTGTGAAGTTGCTAGGTCGAGGCACAAGCGAAATAGAGTTCAGGAATGTCCCTCCCCCTACGAGGTCCCTCTTTTTCCACAAATTCGACAGATAGATATCAGTTCTGAAAATATCGCAAATGGTTCTCTTCCCAATTCGCTAATTATTTTCTCCACAAATGAATGCTGCAAGACATTCGTCATAAACTCACTTGGGTTATTATGAAAACTGTTTTCAATCATTCATGTAGAACACTAATAATCCGGGAGGGGACTGCAAGAACGCGAGCCGATCAGCGGTACGCATGAAACATTTTTTCTAACACTATTGACTATTTTCAATTGAATGAAGCCTTAGTGTCTCAGCGTGGGCACGTATACTTTTGTATTTTTTCTTCAATTCAATTTTTATTCACGGACCGTACCAACTCCGGCCCGCTAGGTTATCAATTCAAAATCATGTATTCCTCGAATAGAACAAAATATCCATCTCCAAGTGCCTTAACGCAACCGTTGATAACAAGGTGGCACGGATTGTTGAATGAATTGTATAGTGTGCACGAACTGTACCCGTTCCGACCCACTTGAACTTCAAACAAATGAAAATCTAGACGATTTTGTATAGAAAATAAAGTGCCCCATTGATCTCGGTTCTATATGCCTAGCAGGACGCTTAACATTTCGCGATGCCCTATGCTACTATGTGTATAGTCATCACTCTAATATTTTTATTATCAACCCAATAATTAATTTCAATCACTTCCAGAATATGGCACTAGTTGAAAAGGATTCAAACAGAATTTTGATCATATTTTCAATACTGAAAAATTATCTTTTTATTTTTTTTTTAATTAATCTTTTAACGTACTTCTTTCATTGAATTATCTACTTCTCCAACGTTTTCAACATTTTTAACAATAATTATTCAACATGGCATTTTTTAGCTATCGCAAAATACATTGAAACGAATATTTGAACATCAATTTACCAAAAAATAATTGTTGCTAAGCCTAAGTACGTGTTACATACCTGGCAAAATGCATGTCATTTCTCCATACCCTCAGTTATTTTTCATTTATATTGCAGTTGTTTTATGAGTTGTCGTATAAAACGGTGAAAATAATAAAAGTATGATTTTTCAGTATGAAAAATATGATCAAAATTCTCTTCAGATCATTTTGAACGAATGTCTGACTTTGTAATTGATAGAAATTAATTATTGAATCGATAATATAAGAATGAGAGTAATGGATATAGACATAGAAGCATAGGACATCGCGAAATGTTAAGCGTCCTGCCAGGCATATGAAACTGAGATCCATAAGCACTTTTTTTCTGTGTGAAATCGTCTAAATTTCCATTAAGTTGAAGTTTCGAGTGCCACCATGTTATCATCGGTTGCATCGAGGCACTTAAAGATTATTTTGTTCTATCCGATGAATACAAGATTTTTAAATTAATTACCAAGCGGGCAGAAGTTGGTAGGGTTCGTGACTTGCCGAATAGTGGATTGTACAGCAAGATTGGATATGGTGGCCATATCGCACGAGGACGAAGTTTGAGCACGATGCCGTAGGCAAGTAGAAAAATACTTTTTCCAACCTCCACCCATAAATATGCTGATTTCTTTATAGTTCACTGATCAGATGAGTAGGTGATTCCAGTCAATTGAATCGATATGATTTCATATCCGCACAAGGTAGGATATGAACTGCACCAATCACAGAGAACAAAATACCTGGTTACCAGAGACAACCTTGTAGAAACGTCACAATCTGATCTGTTTACCTACAAACACGAAATCCAAGTTGTTTCATTCAAGCATGAATGAATATACTTATAGTATTTGAAATATCCTCTACTTTATTGGGTAAAGTTTAAATTCACACAATTGATGTTTTTTTTTTCGTGGAATTGAAGGTCTTTCATATACTCTTCACGTGAACCAATAATACACTGAAAATATACTCTCCATGTGCCTAGTGGTTAAAGTTCCCTCTGACACGATCGACTTAATTGTCGTGGGTTCGAGTCCCAGCAGACCCGACTTTTTTCAGCCTTTTTTTAATTTGATAGTACTCATTCGATTTGTATCGTTCAATATTGAATTTTATAAAATTCATTTCCTTTGAGTTTTTCATAAATATCGAAAGAATACTCCACATCCGAAGTTGATTATCAATATTATACTTGGAAGATAGTTTTGAAATATTTACCTAGCCGAAGAAATCAACTGTACAATTCTAATGGATATTGGCCATATCGCCTACGGCATCGTGCCCAAACTTCGTCCTCGTGCGATATGGCCACCATATCCACTCTTTTCTTTTATAAGCAGATTCACACGAAAGGAAAGCCCTGTAATGTTCAGAGAACACCACCTGAATCGAGGGACAGGAGATACGAATTACCATTCAATTTGAATTTCTGAAGTTTGTGAGCCTCAGGGAAAACCTCTCTTGGCAAGGAGTCTCAAAGCTCAGCTGTTCTATTAAAAAATGATCCCAGAGCAAGAGAGGTTCGACAGGTCTCCAAGCTCACAACAAAGGGATGGGAATTCTGTAATCGTCGAGTCATCCGTGTAGATATTTCCAGAGGTGGAACGATTCAGAAGAGCACCGACGGCAATATCAATTCAGAAGAGCACCGACCGTGAAAATACCTTTAGAAGAGAGACAAGTTTCCGACCCTTCTACGATGCCCCAATTAAATGAGTGAGTCTGTGAGTGAAGAATCACCAACAGACAGATTGTCTTTCTCCAAATAGAATCTAGAGGCCTCAATGAATGTTTTGGTGCCGAACTCCACACATGATAACTATATTCCAAGACAGGTAATATCTGAGCCTTGTAGATCATTAGAAGCTGACGAGGAGTGAGGTATTCCTTCGCACGAAATAGAAATCCATGTTTCTGGGAAGCACCTCTAGTGATCGATCTCATATGGTTTTCCCCTGAGAGATCATTACCCTAATCGTTCATTCACATATACAATCGGAAGTAGTGCAAGAATTACCTGCAAAGTTATTCTTTGGTCCGACATGGACTTCATCTATATATTATCAATGGTTCTAATTGATTTCCCAACACTGAACTAAAATGCGGGCGGAAAGGAATACCTTTTGCTAAATGTAGACTCTTGAAAGCATCGAGTAGCCTTGTGTCAAGTACACACAAGAACAGTATCATATTGCTTTCACCAATTCTGTGTTCTTTGTCCGGAGAATGTAGGGCGACCCTGGACTTTCCAGCCCTTCCGTATCTCATGTTTGCATAATGCTCTTCGAAACCAGTTTTTCATTCGAATGTATTGAATTTTTGACATATTTTACCTATCATTCTCATGAATAGCGCCCGAATTTGTATATGATTCTGAAATTAGGCATTTCTTGATTCCCTTCACTTTCATATCTCTAGTTGCTACACTTTTGATTGTTGATATGTTTTATACACCACCATCCAAAAGAATAACATTGTTTTTCATTTTTTTCTTGATGTGATACAGATCGTTTTGATCTCGCACGTCTCAGTTCTTTTCACCATGATTTTTTGTTGATATTCAAATGACTCCAAATGATTTTTCCTTCATCAACCTGTTTCTCCGTTGATCCCTCAAAGTGAATATCGTTGGACGGATATTTTTAAGGCAATGAAAGTAATTTGATATAAACGAGAATATCTCTCATATATCAATTGACAATTATAAACAAATTGCTCAATTCCTACATCTCAGACATATCGATGATAAGAATATGAACTGTTGTTGTTTTGAGAGTATATTCCGAAAATCATCATATTTTGTTCTTTCCATGCATATCAGTTTCATAATGATCGGAATTGGCGATTATCATTAATTAGTTGGGGGCTTCTCCAGAGGTCATATATACATATATATATATATATATATATATATATATATATATATATATATATATATATATATATATATATATATATATATATATATATATATATATATATATATATATATATATATATATAAAACCATATTGACAAATGAATCAATGCTTTTGATTCCTCCATTTGTTGTGAACATAACAAATATGAAGTGGTTTGTGCTTGTTATTTTGGTGATTATTGGTAAGTCCGATAAATCGAAAGAAATAATTGATATGGTACACAAGCATCCATATACCAATTTTTGAGGGTGTCGAAACAAGTCTAATTTTAAATGGAAAGGAGTGTTAATAGTCGAGATTGTTGATGCCAAGGTAATTAAAAATGATTCCTTGTTGATTTCGCAATCGCATTTTAATAAATATTGCCATTTTCTACACGAGTTCGAAATATAGGGGTGACGAATATTCCATCAGGGTTTTGGATGACGTTGATTTTCATTCTTGGTGGATGACGTGAGTGGAAGCCCAGAAACTTGTTACTACTCGTAGAAAAGGTTTTCTCCATCATTTTGTGTGAGAGCCCTAACGGAAAGCACTTCATCTCTCTCAAATTGAGAAGCGCGATCATGGTAAGCTTTGATTGCCATGAAACGCGTTTCACTTGTTGTTTCCTCCATTGCAATAATTGAGAGTTTCAATGTGATTTGTATGCAAGTTGTTCGAAGAGAATCTCCAAGCTTCTTTTATTTCATTGCAATGACAATCAATAAGGAATTGTTCTTCATGAATGATGTATCATTGCCGACCGTTTTCATCAATATCAAATTGTAAATACCCACGACTTTTGCACCTCGACTTAACAACACAGGGTCCAGGAATGTGGCTTTTCCTATGAGGAAATCATCCTATTCCTCCACATATAGTTTGAAATTCGACAGATATTGTTACGATATTTTCTTGGGTTCATTTATTAAAACTCCAAACAACACCAACCGACTTTTATTACAGCTCTTTATCAGGCGTGTGTTGAGTAATCTCCTTATTTGACCTATATAAAACATCGGACATGATCTGCATGTCGATTCATGAACTCCCGACCTCTGCGACACTTAATTTTTATCTCCTCTTTGTTTTTTCATACACTCAAATCGTTATTTGTTCTGAATGCCGTGTTCATCTCTGATTTTACAAGAAACTCGAAATATCTATGGTTGGTTGGCATGAATACGTCGAAGATTGATAATTCATTGGCTCAATTGAAAACCAAATACACCAACTTTAGGGCTTGACTATAAAATTTGTTCTTCAATAGTGAGTTTATTGAGCGACAATCATACCCATTGTCAGTCGCAAAATTGAGTTCCTCAACATAATTCACATAAAATGAAGGGACATTGAACAGTAATATGTATCATATACTATTGAATGCGGCTACCTTATGCTGATACGGGTAACAAGAAAAATTGTGAATGACAATGTCTTTCTGGACTGGTGTTCACAAAATCGTGTTTGTGATCTATTCTTGTTATAGCCGAGTTCAGAAAGTTATTGGCACTTTTTTCCTTCATCTCTCTAGTAAATGAGATGGAAAAGGAAAGGTAATTCATGAAATGATGAAACCTGGTTCTTCTGAAACGAAATGTCGATGATATTTCAGTTTGTTTCGAGTCGAGCTTTCGAAAATATTCATTTCCTTCATCGAGACGATCTGAAATTCGATTCATGAACTCCCGACCTCTGCGAAACTTGTATGATTTTTATCTTCATTGTTTTTTATACAGTCAACTCGTTATTTGTTCTGAATGCCGTGTTCATCTCATAATATTGCAAGAAACTCGAAAGATCTATGGTTGGCTGGCATAAATTCGTCAAAGATTGATAATTCATTGGCTTTATTGAAAACCGAATACACCAACTTCAAGGCTTAACTATAAAATTTGTTTTTCAATAATGAGTTCATTCAGTGACCATCATACCCATTGTCAGTCGCAATATTGAGTTCCTCAACATAATTCACATAAGATGAAGGACATATCCTCATACATAACGAAAACAATTGAAGAGTGCAGAAGATTTATATGGATTTATATGATAGTGGCGTCATCACTTTAATAATAGCAGTCTCTTTCTAACAGTGATTTAAAACGTCCATATCTTCGTTATCTTCAAACATATTTGAAAAATACTGTCTCATTTTAGTTATGCAAAATAGCTTCGAATATTGGTAATAAAAAAAGTAGTCATCTAGCCTATTATCCCTAAGTATCACTATTCAACGAAAACATAGGAAACAATTCAAATTAAATCCTTGCCTTTTTTCCAGCAAGCTGATTCATTAAATCATTTAGATTCGATCCTTAAGTAATTTTTTATAATTTTCAATTTGAAAAAATTCCTTTCAGCAGTTGCTGTTGTAACCGGAACGGTCATAAATAAAAAACATACTTTTATTACCTCCGGAGACGATTGTCTGCCATAGTAAAATTATTTAAATAAACAAACCAATATACGTTTGCAAATAATTGTGAATGATTTTACTATGGAATACAATAATCGGAAAAATGGGTTGGATTGTGAAATTTTCACTTAGGGATAATATTTACCTTTGCAATCACTTACAGAAGGTGTCTGAAAATATGAAGAACTTTTGGGCACTTTTTTTATGACCATCTCTCTTTTCTGTTTATTTTTTATTTTCGTAGCTTCGCTGGGGTGATCTCTTCTCCTCCTCCTAACCAGGAGAACAAATTGTTTGTATTCTATTACAAAGTAATGCACAATCAAATCGAACACTTCAATAAACACTGCTCTCCGTGATTCGTATTCAGATTAGACGTATTAGTCCACGGGGGCATCCCCGTTGAAGTATATGACTGAAACGGGGAAATCCCGCAGCCAACGATAATAACCGATGTAGTGTAGGGTGTTGCCAACTTTTGAATGGGAAAAAACAATTTGTTTGTTTAAATCTTGTAATTTCAGAAGTGAAATAAAATTGGTCAGTTTTTATTATTATTTGCTTACGCACGTTTGGGGCTCTCGTGGTTTGGGGCCCCGTTGGTTTGAGGGCCTCGTTTAATTGATACGGCTGATACGGCGGTATTTACGCTCCTGTGTATCATATGCTATTGAATGCGGCTGCTACGTTATGCTGATATTGATAACAACGAAAATTGTAAATGACAATGTCTTTCTGGACTGGTTTTTGCAAAATCGTGTTGTAGTAAATGAGATGGAAAAGGGAAGTCGAGCTTTCAAAATTGTTTTTTTCCTTTATAGAGACGATCTGTAAGATGTGGGAAAGATGGAACAATATTAAAAAAATGAAAAGTTTTCGGTACTCACATCTCGAAATTTATGAAAATGGTCGGCAACGATACATTATACAAGCAAAACCATTCTCAATTGAGTATCATGAATAAATAATAAAATAGAAGAAGCTTAGAAATTCTCTTCCAACAACTTGCATAAAAATCACATTGAAACTTTCAATTATTGCAATTGAGATTGATGGACAGAATCAGCGATACATTTTACATATTGATCAGTGCTTCATTGCTTCAGATACAAACATCTTTCATACAAATGACATTGAAACTATGAAACTTTTTTGTATTGCAATGGAGGAAGCAACAAGTGAAAGTTATTTCATGGCGACCATAATCCATCTTTATCGTACTTTCCAATTTGGGACAGGGACGTGAAATGCTATTGATTGATGCTCTCTCTGAACTCATATATCAACAGTCTCATCGACCAACGAGTATGAGGTGAATACTGGGAAAGATCAATGATAATGAAATACGCTTCGAGTAACTTTTGTGAAGAGTTATGCGGGCGGACAACTTTCTGGACGTTTGTCCAATATGAGTGAGATTGCAATCTCGGCAGGGTATAGAATAGACTGTGTTGAAACGTTCTAGATTGTTAAGTTCAGATTAAGTATCAGTGGAAAATTTATCGATAGTTTTGATGCATCTCTTACCAAATTTGTTATTTTCATTTTTGAATAAATTAAGTGATTTGAAAGTTATATCTTTTATGTATGGTGAAAAGAAGAAAAGAGGTAGACTTTGATATATTTCATTTGGGTCCTGAGTTGAAGAAATGGGTGGAAGATTATCATTTTTGAGATGCGAGAAAGTGTTGACAAGGAGTTCATCAATCAAGGGGCGAGGATATGAATTCTCAATCAGTATATTTTCAGATCATCGAGATTTGCGTGGAATGATAGATGTGGTAACCTGATGGCTCTGTCTTCAGGGTTTTGGATGACGTTGATTTTCATTCTTGGTGGATGATATGAGTGGAAGTCCAGAAACTTGTTACTACTCGTAGAACAGGTTTTCTCTACCATTTTGTGTGAGAGCCCTAACGGATTGCACTTTATCTCTCTCAAATTGAGAAGCGCGATCATGGTAAGCTTTGATTGCCATGAAACGCATTTCACTTGTTGTTTCCTCCATTGCAATAATCGAGAGTTTTGATGTGATTTGTATGCAAGTTGTGACAATCAATTTAGAATTGTTTTTTATGTATGATGTTTCGTTGCCGACCGTTTTCATCAATATCAAGTTGTAAATACCCACGACTTTTGCACCTCGACTTAGCAACACAGGGTCCAGGAATGTGGCTTCTCTTATGAGGAAATCATCCTATTCCTCCACATATAGTTTGAAATTCGACAGATATTGTTACGATATTTTCTTGGGTTCATTTATTGAAACTCCTAACAACACTAACCGACTTTCATTACAGCTCTTTATCACAATACAATACAATCACGTGAATTTCTCAGCTAAACTTTTCAACGCTCTGTACTGAAACTCTCTGATCTGCCGTAGCGATGAATCGCTTATGTATATATACTTGCGTACGCTTATGGAGAACCTTGCAGACTGATCCATTCGTGCCTCCATACAAGAATCGAGAATTTCTACGGTATTCGGGACTCGTTTCGTTGTTTCGCAGGTAAACAGACCCTTCGTCGGCCCTCATATTAATTTAACATTTCACGACCGACAGGTCCGGCCCTAGGAGATTCAGTAAAATCATCGTCCTCTCAATTTTGATCGTCCCGATCGAACAATATCTCACTATCCCCATTTTAACGTTTGAGTCTTTCTACGTGAACGACCTTCTTTTTTGCTCTGGGATTACGTTGAATCCTGTTTATCACATCATTTATTCTCTTGACTGTCGCATAGAGTCCTTCCCAAGATGGTGTTAGTTTGGGAAAAATTCCGTTTCTACGACGAGGGTTGTACAGCCACACTTGATATCCTTCTTTGAATCCACCACTATTTGCCTTGAGATCGTATCGAGCCTTTATCCTGTCACTAGTAATCTTCAATCTTCTTCTCGCAATTTCGTCGATCCTTATCAAGCTGTCTCGCAGTGGTTGGAGAGCAGTTGTTCGGGTTTTGCTAATTCCCATCAATTCACAAACTTTCCTGAATGAATTCGATACGAAATTTCTTCCTTGATCGGAATGTAGCTCCATTGGCACTCTGAATCTTTTAAACATGTGGTCTACCAGAGCTTTTGCAACTGTGGATGCTTCTTGATTAGGCAAGGCGTAAGCTCCAACCCATTCATTGAAATGATCCATGGCAACATGGATGTATATTTAATCGATGGCGATTCGTTCGAAGGGAGCACCAACATTGTATAGTTTCATCTCGTCCCTTGATCTTGTTAAACGACCTTTGCTTGCTTCGCATTTTGGGCATCATCGACACCATCTCTCGACATCTTCTCGACATTGGACCTAGTGAAACCTTTGTCTTATTCTATAGAAGGTCATGTTAACTCCTAGATTTACCACCATGAATTTCTTCCGATACATCCTCTATTCTCGACATAGGCACAACCAGTTGGAAACTTACTTTCTTAACATCAGCTGATTCCCAAGCCATCTTCAGTAGGCCATTCTCAACAATCAAGGATCCCCATTGCGCCCACAATGCCTTGAACGTTGATGATCGATCAAAAATGTCCTTTCAGGTGGACCTCCCTGCTCCATTTTCTTTCCATTTCCAAAATTCTGCAACGTTTGGATTACTCTCCTGGTCTTGTTTCATTTTTGCTGTGGTTCAATTGTTGTCTCACGGTGCTTACAAGTATTCGAACAAGGTCTTCTAGACAAGGCATCTTTGTTGTTATGCAGTCGTCCTGTTCGATATTTTATCCTGAAGTGATACTGGTTCAACTTCTCAATCCACCTTGCAACTTGTCCTTCAGGAGTCTCCATCCCGAATATCACAGGTGTTGAAATGAAACGTTCGCATGGCAACGTGTATTTTAACAATAGAGCAATAGTTATAGCTTTGTATATAGACTATACATACAATGGTTATTGTTCATGCTGTTATCACTTCGGATATGCCTGACGTTCTTCAAAGACAGATGCTGAATTTCATCTGTATATCATGTTATCATGTACACACACATGTTGAAATTGATACTTAATTTGTATTTCTATTTCATGTAATGTAACAAAAATTTCACAACTGTCGTGAACTTAGTGCTCTTCTGAATTGTTATCAATCGTTCCACCCTTGGCAATATCCGCACGGATGACTCGACGAGTACAGAACTCCCACCTCTCTTTTGTGAATTCGAAGACTTGTCGAACTTCTCTTGCTCAGGGATCTTTTTTCAATAGAACAGCTGAGCTTTGGAACTCCTCGACGAAGGAGGTCTTTCCTGAGGCTTACAAACTTCAAAAATTCAAGGTGAATGTCAATTTGTATCTCCTGTCCCTTGATTCACGCGGTGTTCTTCGAACATTACAGGGCTTTCCTTCCGTGTGAATCTGCATATGAAAAAATCTATTTTCTCTTTCATTTCTTATAAACTGATCATTTCAATTTTCTATCATCCAATGCATATTTTTTCAATTAGTGATATCGCGAAGAATAACACGATTTTTTTGAGTTTTTTAATCTTATTCCATTTTTATGGTCCACGAATGACTAATATTCAACATATCTGAAAAAAATATATCGGTGATATATTGAATATGTGGTATTGTTAAGATATCTGATATACTATGACTCATGTTTTATCAATATTCTCTTTCTCTCACACATTTCACAAATTCTCGTTCACTGTTGGTAATGATAAAAATATTTTCACAGGATTTTGCCACGCTGCCGATCGTAGCCAAACATCCAGAAAAGGTGAGCTTTAATCAATTTAATTTCCATAATCATAATTTTTTCGTGATAGAATTCCTGCAATCTCATAGAGTTTATTTTGTCGAATATATTTTGCTCGGAGAGTTCCTCCTTCTTCGATCACCTTTACGAGAGCGACCAGAAGGCAAAACAAGGATCGGCTTATATTGAGTGCCACATGGCTCTGGGGAATCTTACTGATTTTCACTTCAGCGCATTTGCTATTTCAACTGTGGGATAACACAAAAAAATCCATAGTGCTACTGGGTCAGTTGGTGTATGCGATCAATATATCCCACCTACCAGGATTGGTACCTGATTTCGGCCCGATCACAGATTGAAACAGCGGTGAGTCGAAACAAAACGGCGCCGTAGAACGCTCGGCCACCACCGACTATTCCAGTATATCAGTGTTCACCTCCAGAATATAACTGCGACAAGGCGTAGCCTTTATTGAAATTAGTGAAAATATAAAAATCAAAGATACATAACATCACATATATTGGTCATAAAAAGTGATGAGTACACCGAATATCATAATCTCCAAATATCGACAGACAGGTGTGGCTACAAAATTGGCTATGAATGCCTTATAGGAGTACCATGTAAGTTCGAAGCACAATACAACATATTCACACAAGTTATAGGTTAAAATACATCATCATAAAATTCTTGTGAGCTATCCAGCAAGAGCACTTCGACATCTCGTCTGAAGTTTTAATAGGATTTTTTTCATGCATCTGGGTAGGTGATTGTATATTTTGCCGCCTCCCTAAAATATCGAGTCTTCAACAAGAGCTGATGATGGAATTGGTAGCTTAATGTTGCCAGTCTGGCGAGTAGCTTGATGGGTTGCCTCAGTGTCAAATTTGTTGATGTGTTTATTAATTAAACACACTGTTTCCATAATAAAGATGGAAAAAACAATTTTCCGGTAACATTCAAATGATTAATTATCTACTGAATGATTAATTTCATATTTCGTGTTGAATTTACTATTTGAAGATATACAATTTTCACATTGAGGGTTAATATTTGATTTCAGACAATCTTGCAATTTATGATAGCCTGCACACTCTGGGCTTAATGAGGTATCGGTGCATTTGTGGGCAGCATGATTGAAATGGTAGCAGTTGTTACATTGTGTTACCTCATTTCCACCAAAGACTCCACAAATTTGCCAATTGAAGAATAGTTTCTGACCATTTCCATTGATAATCTAATGAAAGGGATTTTCATTACCTTCTGCATATCTAATCTTTTTTATTCCTCCATTTAATAATAATAATAATAATGTCTTTATTTTCCAATAGAACCAGTACAAATCTTGGATCATAACCTAATCGGATTGGATTGGAAAAAAGGCGAGGTGTCAGGTGAGTGTGACGTGTGTCACACTCTCTGTTTTTCAACCTAACCGTAACAATAAGACGAATAAACAAACATAATAAAAAATAAAAATAAAAAAATACAGTGCTATGAATTTTGAATAGAAACAAAAATATGACAATAATATATATCTCAATTACCTCTTAACAACCAAATAATTTGTAACGAGAGAAGATTATATTTATATGTACTCATATACCCACATGTGCAGATACGCACCCTTATATACACGAACTTATACTAATATTAATTTTGCCGAGATAATAGGAATTTGCGTATTTGATACCTGAAAGACCAAACAGATAATGATTTTAAAGAATCGGGTAAAGAATAATAAAGACTCGCAATTTGATATGAAAATGACCTCTTGAACGTTTCCGTTCTGTGAACCGGTGGAGTTAATTTAAATTTATGTCTTACGTTCAAGTTATGCACGTCATATCGAAATGAGATTTTTTTAAACAGATACGGTGGCGTTTTATGAATAATGATTTTATGGAATAAGCAAAAAGCATGAGATGTTCGTCGATTGCTCATATTTAGCCAATCTAGTTCCTTCAGTTTGTGCGATATTCGGTGCCGTCTTCGTACTCCAAAAATCAGTCGAAGGCAAGAATTCTGTAACACCTGAATCCGGCGTTGACTTGTGGTATCCAGACACGGACCATATACAGCATCGCAAAAGTTCATTTTAGATAGCACTAGTGATTCACATAGCAGTGCTTTTGTCCTTCTGTCCATAAATTCGCGATTATTATATATTGCTTTCAGATTGGCATATGCTGATCTTATACAACTGGAAATGTGTTTTCTGAATCTTAGAGAGCCGTCTAGCACGAGACCAAGATTCCTTGCAAATTCAAATGAAATTATTTCATGGCCATCTACATTTATTTTTATTTCATTTGAAATTTTTGATGAAATCTTTTTAGGGCCAAAACATAATACTGTAGTTTTATCTGCATTTATTTTAAGTGAATGTTGATAAGATCCGTCAACAATATACGCGACATTCCGGTTGATAAGGGCTATGGAGTCTTTTATGCTAGCTGTGCTGAACGAATAATAGATTTGCGTATCGTCCGCATAAAAGTGTATTGTCATGTCTTTGATCAATTGAACGAAACTTGAAGTGTATAAAGTATACAATAACGGCCCTAAAATGGATCCTTGGGGCACTCCAGATGACAATTTGAACGGTTCTGATATATTATCTGCGATACGCACCCGTTGCGATCGATTTGAAAGGAAATTTTCAAAGAACTTGAGGGTGTCATCGCATAGTCCGATATAATGTAGAATACTGAGCAGCATTTCGTGATTTAAAGTATCAAAAGCTTTGGAATAATCCAAAACTATCAATACCGTAATTTCACCTGAGTCAGTTGCCCTTAAAATGTCATCTGTGATACTAAGCAATGCTGTCTCGCAACTATGTCTAGGCCTAAAACCAGATTGCTCCACTGGTATTATATCATTGTTTGATAGAAATTCTCGGAGTTGCTGTTCTACTACTCTTTCAAGTACCTTTGATAAGGTTGGGAAAATACTAACCGGCCTCAAATCCTTGAATTCCGAAGGATTTGCTTTTTTAGGAACTGGTTGAATGAGTGCCATTTTCCATACATCCGGAAAACTATTTGTTTCTAAGCAAGTATTGACAATGTGAGTAATGACTGGTATAATTTTTGGACAACATAATGTTATTAATTTTAAATTCAATCCATCCCACCCTATTGCATTGGTTTTAATTTGATTAATTATTCGAAATATCTGGGTGTCATCAACATTTTTGAAACTGAAACTACTATTAGTTTTGGTATGTTGTTTGTAGTAATTCATTTTATTTAAATCGGGTTGAATGTTTGGCAACGAATTGTTATAATGAGCATTCAATTTGTTCACATCCTGTAGATTAACTGGAATGTTTCTATTCTTATTTTGAATAACATTAATTTTTTTCATCTCTGACCATATTTCTGCTGTATTAGCTAACCTGATTTTTCCCGAAAGTATGCTGCCTTCTCATTTTTACATGCGAGGGTGGTATAATTTCTGAGCATTTTGTAGTACTCAAGTTTAGAAGGTTTTCTTGTTTTCTTCCAACATTTATAAGCCTCATCTCTCATAGACATCATTAACCTTAGATTATCAGTTACCCACGGATTGTACTTCTTTGTTATTTTTATTCTTTTTATGGGGGCATGATAATCAAAGAGTTGAATTAGAGTTCTATTGAGAAAATTCACTTCCTCATTGACATCCTGCACTAAATAGACATCACTAAATGAAAGGTTATTGAGATCGTAGTTAAAATGTTCATAATTGAAATTTCTAAATTGTCTTATATCTTTGTATTTGGGGGTATCTTTGGCTATTTCCAACTTCAATTCACACATCACCAGCTCATGATCAGATATATGATCAACGGATACAACATTATTTTTTAATACAATATCTTCGTCTGATAGTATTATGAAGTCCAAAAGAGAAGACGAACGTGGAGTTATTCGCGTTGGTGTTTCAATTATTTGGTTGAGGCCATACATTTCAAGCATAGAATTTAAAGTGAGTTTACTTGAGGACGAGGCTTTCAACCAATCAATATTGAAGTCACCGACTATTGCAATATTATCACAAGTTGGTATAAGAGCCGTTATAACTTCTTCAAGATTATCTAAAAAAAGTTTCACATTCGTGTTCGGCGGCCTATAAACAACACCAATAGCTGTTGTATGCCCCTTATGATTCAATTTCACCCATAACTGCTCAATTGCATCAGAGCTCGGTATCTCGGAAAAAGTAAGAGAATTTTTAACATACAATGCCACACCTCCCCCTCTCTATCCCCTATCCTTCCTTAAAATACTATAATCCTGAATTGCAATCATATCATCCCTGACATCCGCAGTCAGCCATGTTTCACTCAACGCAAATAGATCATACTTGTTCATATCAAATTGCAGTCTAATATCATTTATACTCGGCATCAGAGATCGAACATTTAAATGAGCTATGACTAAATTCTTTCCCGATATCATTTCACTTCGCTTCAATATATAACAATAAATTTTATTCAATTTATAATATAAGTAATTCCAGTACAATGATTTGCTGTATTCACAATTATATTGAACATATTTTGGCGACTTCTTCTATTCTACTAATCAGTTACTTTTTGTTTGACTACGGGTAAATCTTATTCCACCAGTGGTTGAATTTTGGTTCTTCGGACTATACTGGATTTTCCTTCGTATAGATACTACCATTTATAATTAACTCTTGGCCCTTTATTCTTGCATCCAAGTTCTGCTCCTTTGCGGTTTCCAAATGTGCTCTCAGGATTTTCTGATCCTTCCTGTCTGCTGGACATGAATCCTGGGCTATGGAAACGCCGCTATCCTTGAGATTTTTTGTTTGCTTCAAAATGGACTGTTTTCTCAGATAAGACAGAAATTCTACCAAAATCGGAGCATTTTGCGCTTTGCCTAAGGTATAGATATTTCCTATATCACTATCAAGAATATTGGTTTTCAGTAGGGTATTCAACGCCACAAGTGTATCGTTGAGGAGATCGGCCTGGTTCACTTTAAGTCCAAATATCAAAATATTATTCCTCCTGATTTTTCTTTCCAGTGCCAGGTTACTATTCTTCAAGTCCGTCACTTGATGCTTCAAGTCGTTCAAATTACTTTTGATTTCACCAATACTAGTGTGAAATTCTATGCCACCATTTTGCATGAACTCAATGGAATTTATTGATATATTCAGTTTTTCAATATTGATGTTATCTCTCAAATACTGTGTGTGGACGGCTGAGTTGATTTTGAAATAACTGTTTAACTCTCTATACTTAGATTATGTTTCATGGTGCCTTCATTTTCTGGTATATCTGCGTATGAAATTATAAGTTTCCATAGATGATTATTTTCTTCCTTCAGTCTTTATTTAATTTCCATCATTCAGATAGTTGTGGCAGAATTTTGTGGAAGGGGGTCCTCATTATAGTTGTTTGCAGCCAATCCAAACAAATCCTCAGTAGTAGAAATTTCTTCCCCTTTTCATTTAGGCTCTTTTTAATATATGCAGATTCACACGAAAGCAGGACACGAAAGGGACAGGAGATACGAATTACCATGTAGGTTTCTGGGGTTTCAGCTGCTGGATTGATTTTGGTAGATTAGCAAAATTCAAGATGGCGTTTTTGATTTGTCAAAACTAGTAACTTATCGACAGCTGGTCAAACATATTCAAAGGAAGTGTATTTCTGAAGTGTGTGTATTCAATCATCCATTACATAAATATCTGACAGTCTAGTTTATTCCCATCTAAGCTAGCTATGTTAGAATATATAAATGAATGAAAATGTCAAGTGAATGATGTTTTCAACACTGACTTTTTGAAAGCATTCGACAGAGTCAATCGTTCACTTCTGGTTCACCAGCTGTAATACTTTGGGGTTTTAAAGATGATATCCTTTAATGGATCTTCAGCCTCCTGATTGGGTGGAGGCAGACGGTGAAGATAGGATTTTTATTTTTCGGATATAATAACTGTATCCTCAGGTGTGCCTCCAGGTACCTTTTGATCCCACCTTGCTTTCAGTCTATTTGTGAATGATCTTGGGAAGTCGATTGTGAATAGTTCCGTTATAGTTTGCAGCCGATTCGATATTGTATAATATTGTAAATTGTATTATATATATATATATATATATATGATATAAGAGATTGTGTCGGGTTTTGCAGTCTGAGGAATAAGTGTACTCTTTATTTCAGTACGAGCTTTCGAGTCTATTTGGCTCTTCTTCAGGAACACTATACAATCAAAAATTATTTTTTTAAATATCTAAAATACAGTATAAGGGAATCAACTTACGAAATGTGAGATTGCAATAAGAAGATATATATATATATATATATATATATATATATATATATATATATATATATAAGAGAGGAGAAGAAGTCTTTGCTGACAAGTTAAGAACAAAACTCAGGAATTATATTTGGGACAGCAGCAAAAGCGAAAGTGTACTCTTATAACAATATATTTCCAATATTTCGACAATCGTTTGTTGTCATCATCATATATATATATATATATATATATATATATATATATATATATATATATATATATATATATATATATATATATATTTTACTAGTTTTATACAATATTGCAAGATATATACAAGTGTGATGGATAGACATAGAATTTGCGCTTCTTATTTTAATCTCACATTTCGTAAGTCAATTCCCTCATACTGTATTTTAGATATTTAGGAATTGTTTTTGATTGTATAGTGTTCCTGAAGAAGAGCCAAATAGACTCAAAGGCTCGAACTGAAATAAAGGGTACACTTATTCCTCAGACTGCAAAACCCGACACAATCTCTCATATCATAATCTGTTCAGTCGATTCAAATCTCTACCTTTTTTATAATATATATAAACTTCGGTTATCAGACGTTCCTCGTGAATCTCGCACTTTATTGCATATATATATATATATATATATATATATATATACAATCTAGGACCCTAGAGCACCTACAGTGTAGGCATCACAAAGTTATTCATTAATTTATTTCTTCGCATACATGATAATACCCCCCTTATACCATGCCAATATATGAGTTCACAAGATAATACTCGAATTCTCGAAATAAAAATGTGGCTTCTTGACTTCAGTTAAAGTAGTCCAATTGATTTACTCCAACCATCAGGACGATCAGTCGCTGAGGACCCGGAATGACACCTATTCTTCAGGTGGGACTCGGCAGGAATTATCAATATTGGTCAAAATGAATCAAAATTCCATTGTGCTAGGTTCTCAGGTGAAAATTTAGGAGTTTTTCCCCGAGATCTCTGAATTGTCGTGTTTGGGACACGAGGCTCCCACAAAATGTCGTCGTCGGTCACTTCATGCAGGCGAATATCCCAAAAAGGCCAGAAGATCTGCAAATGTTCATGCTTGAGTATGTATCGAATCAAATTGAAAAATCTCACCTTGAAGAAGACCGGGATTTTTGAAAAGGTGTTGATAATGGCAATGTACAACAGAAATAACCATAATCTTGAACTTTACAATTCTACAATCTTACAAAAGACAAGTTTTTTTCTTCTTCATCCTACCCAACCCCTTGAAGGAAAGCGTTGTGAAAAAACACTTTGAATGTAAATTCGTATTCAATACTTCATGTATTTCGGATATGCGACTGACGACTGACAGTTCAAAATCAAGAGTGTCACCCCTTAATATTAATTCAGTTGACATTTTGGTGTATAATTTGTTTTACTTCATTTAACATTTCACTTCATATAAATCCAAATTCGGGATGATATGGGGCTTTTTGGAAGGCACAAATCTCACATGACTTTACGTAACGATTAATCTTACCCCATTTTTGGCCAAAAGTTGCCCGAGAGAAAGTTCTGAAATATCCTAGATGCGACGCTACTGATAAATCATGACAAGAACGAATAATAATTGTTGTTTTCTCTTTTCTAGATATCAATAATTTCCAAACCGATATTTTTGTATCAGGAGATATTTCTGAAGGGAATAACTTACACACATAGTTTCCTTCAACTTCCAATTCTGATATTTATCTGGTTGTGACGCATTTTTACAAAAAACTCATCAGAATTAATCAGAATAATAAACACTTATCTAAATTCTCAATGGCAGAATTTTTCAATACTGATGATTGGTTAGAAACAGACTCGACTGGTGCAATAGAGCACCAGGAACAATGAATATTCAAACTACCCTTTCTGTGAATTGAATTGAATCCGAATCGACTGAGCCGTACACTTCAACACGCAAGTCTGACTGTAGAATTTTCCAATTTGAATATATATTTTGAGGATATATGGTCGATAATCTTGTCAAAATTTACGACTTCAATTTAAGGTCTAAATTTTTCACAGGCAAACATGCAAGCTAGGCACTCTTCTTCCGTGGCCGAATAGTTCCTTTCACTTCTTGGAAGACTTCTGGATGTGAAAGCAATTATTCTTCCTTTTCCTTCTTGTATTTGGGTCGAAACACACCTTGAATCTATGTCCAACGAATCACAATGGACAGTGAATGACAAGATGAAATCGAGATTGGCAGAATATGAGCAGAAATGAGTGCTTGCTTTACATTTCGAAATGCTTCTTCAGCTTCAGTAGTCTATTGAATTTTTCGATCTTCATTTCTATTTTTTATCGAATCATTAATCGGATACATTACACTAGAAAACTGTGGAATGAATCGTCTGTACCAACAACAAAAACCAGTGAATTTTTGACTTTGGTTAACCCATTATGACCTAGCGTTACTTATAAGTAACGCAGTTGAAGGTTTCTTCTAATTGCAATAATTGCCACATTTATGACTTTTTGCACCAGATGGCATTGTATATCTCATCTTCGAATGTCGAAATATTGAAAGGTTCAGTTGCATTGTGATGGTCCAGCTGTGAGGTTCACTTTTATGAGTTATTCTGAAGCTAAACATGAGCAGGGACGATCAGATAGACATTCGATTCGAGTAAGTACTACATAAAATAAATTGGTCAGTTATTGATTATCATTATCTAATATGTGGGTACAAAAATATGTAGTTTGCATGTTGTATATGTTGAATTTGATGTTTGTCAAAACAGGATTAGCCACGGGGGACTCATTTGTTGATGTTACAAATATGTAACGCTAGGCTTTCAGATGTTTGGAGCTGGACTTTTTCATCTCATGTCGTATTTTGATTCCAGGGCGGGTTTTACATTGCAAGAGGCATTAGATATGGTCTATCTAGATGATATCGGAGAAATTTTCATTGAACCTCCTGATCCCAATGCTCTCACCGATGAAGATTCAGCCGATGAAGATGATGGAGGTACATTGGATAATCTAAGTGGCCGCCAATTACAAAGTAAAGTTGAAATAAAGTTAACAAATTCAACAGAAAGATTGACTTCGAAAAATCAGAGGATTGATCTGGTTACTTTAGACAATGCCACAGTACGTGATAATATCTCATTACCTGAAAAGGTCAGACTAAAAGATGAGATCATCTGGGAGAAAGATGCTGATATAGTGGTTTCCAGAAGTAGAATATTTCCGGTACAAAATTATAATATGTTTCTTGAAAAGTCCCCTGTTGAAATATTCGAAATGTTTATTGATGACGATATTATAGAATTGATTGTCAGAGAAACTCAGAAGTATTCCTTATTCAAGAACTGCCCCGATCCTCAAGTCACTTCAGAAGAAATGAAAACATTCATAGCCATATTGATATTGAGTGGGTATGATCCCAAACCAAGTAAACGGCATTTTTGGGACAGTGGTTTGGACATGAAAAACATAATGGTGAGCAATTCCATGAGACGTGATCGATTCGTTCAAATAATGAGGTTCATTCATCTGGCTGATAACAATTCTATAGACACCACCGATAAAATGTATAAATTACGACCCCTGATCAATGCCCTCAAGACGAAATGTTTGCAGTATTTTGTACCTCAAGAACACTTGGACTTTGACGAATCGATGATAAAGTATTATGGACGTCACAACTGTAAACAGTTTATTCGAGGAAAACCAATTCGCTTCGGATACAAAATGTGGTGTTTGAATGCAAAAGATGGTTATCTTGTCGACTTTGATATGTATCAAGGTAGAAACCCAAATGCTGTCGATGAATACGAACGTCTTTTTGGAAAATGTACTGCACCATTCGTCTCTATGCTAACAGACTTGCCACATCCTGAATATCCTTATAAATTCTACTTGGATAATTTGTTTATGAGCGTAGATTTGCTCAATTTCTTACGTCTCAAAGGGTACGGAGGAAGCGGTACTTTTAGAGAAAATAGAGTGCCAAATAGTTGTCCACTTGATCATAAAAAAACGATGCAGAAGAAAGATCGTGGTAGCTATGTATCTGCAGTCGATAAAGATCATGGAGTAATAATAGTCAAGTGGGCAGACAATAATATCGTAACAGCTGGTTCCAACTGTTATGGTGTGAATCCCATAGGATTCGTAAAAAGATATTCGAAGACTGAAAAAAAATTCGTGACTGTTCCTCGTCCATTCCTTATTGGCCAATACAATAGTAGTATGGGCGGAACAGATCTGATGGATGAAGGAATATCATCATATCGAATCGCAATACGTTCAAAGAAGTGGTGGTGGAGTATTTTCACCTGGTTATTAGATGCAGCTATCTTCAATTCATGGATACTTTACAAAAAAAATAATCAAATTAGCCAACTAGATTTTCGTAGAGCCTTGGTTCAAAATTATTTGAGCCGCTATGGGTTTGCTCCAAAAAGTGCTGGAAGGCCTTCTACATCCAAATTCAGCCTGTCACTGAATAGAATATCCGATGAAGTAAGATATGATAGAACAAATCACCTTCTGATGTCCATTCCGAACAAGAAACGTCGACGATGTGCTGGGGAAGGCTGCTCTACGAGCACTAGAACTATGTGCAAAAAGTGCGACATAGGACTTTGTATCGATTGTAATATTATTTTTCATACAAATACCAGATAGCCTTCTTATTTGTAGGAACATAATATATTTCTCCAACACTGTAACCGAATGACCTAGTGTTACTTATATGTAACATGCATTATTTGTTAATATTCTGATACATATTTCAAAAATACTTTATTTTTCCATGCACTGTACCCCAATAATGCATTTATGTTGATTTTCAACTGAAAATTCAAAAATAAATAAATCCCGGTCATAATGGGTTAAGGCTCCGAAAAATTCACCATGGCAGAAACCTCTTCTGGATTCGTCTGAAATGAACCCAATATATTCAAGAGGGGGTTTTGAAAATTTACATTTTTCAAAATTGACTATTGAATTTGCTTCATTCGAACGTTTCGCGACTTCAGTTAGTGCAATTATGCGATATTAGAAAACATTGCATTCACTAATCCAACGCCAGATAGCTGTTTCACCGGGTCTCTTCAGTGACACTAGGCTGGACTTGTGAATGCAATGTTATCCGAAATGACTGTCTCTCACGAAAGAAATGCGGTTTAGCTTCGCCAGTGTCGAAGCAATAGTGCCATTCGCTATAATTTAAGTAGAGCATGTGGTCGAGGTTCACTAATGGGCTATATTAACTTAGAATCAAAGTGAAACAATTTAATTTGGACGCCACCCATTCCTTCTCGTAAAAGATTGCTCAGATCTTGTTCGCAAGATACAAAAAAAAGTTGGGGTACACTTCGTGTAATATTTAAGAACTACACATCAATGTTCAATACTACTGGAAGGTGGGAGGAGTCTGAAGTCGAACAAACACTTTCCTTAACGAATATGTAATGAAAAATCCCTCATGACATACACAAAAAAATAATTCACAGACAATCAATTTCGTGAGAATGACACTTCGATGTTGAATAGTGATTTCAAGTCAGTTATACCAAGATACAATATGAATTTATCATGTGATGACCTTGTGTAAATGTTATGATAATATGAGAGCGATCGTCCAGTTCTGTTCTAGGGCTGTTAGACACAAATATGATGTAAGTAAAGAAGTTGCAGGTGAAACATGAAAAATATCAAAGTTGATTTATGTATACTATCCTGTAAAGATTATGCAGTAGTCTAATGTCCCACGAAGTTGGTTGAAGCCAAAAGTTGTACCATCCACTCAAATCAGGTACGTCGTATCCAAGCAATAAAAGGAAAGACAGCTAGGGGGTAGATGAAGCATCCTTGGGCTAAGCAGTTTCTCAGTCACCATAACCAGGTAAAAAGTGGAGAGACGAATGTATGGGGAAAGTAGTTCTTCATGAGTGGTTGGAACGGTTGCAAGGTTGAACTATCTTCATTCCGCCTTTGGCGAAAAAGAAATGCAGAGACAAAAATCCTATATCCTCATAACCAGGAACTATCCAGAAAGACGATTTTAAGCAGGAAAATAATCCATCATTGAAACATCTCGGGAAAACTTAACCAATAATCATGAAAGTTGCATTCAGTCTTGGCTGACAAAATGGCGGACAGGGCCAACGGGGTGGCTTCTACCAGCAAAATAACTGAAAAAGGAAATCACTGAAGAATAACCCAAATAGAAGGGGTGAAGATTCTTTAAAAATACCTCCTCCATAAACCCTTTTGAAGAAATTGAAATTCAGAAACATGTATACCAAAAAAATGCAAAAACTCACCTCGTAAAATATACATGATGTCCAATCACTTTGGAACATTGGAATGAAAATTGATTTTTCTGTCGGATCACTATAGTGTAGCCGCTGAAAAGATAGAATGATCACGTGAACGGCACGCACTCTTTGAATGTTCCTCTCCCCAATGTTACAAGTCCGATTTCACAACTCAACAAAAACGTCGCCGCGTCGTCCTCCCATCAACATGCTTATTTATAAGTGTTCATTATTACACCTTTTTCCTCTACACTTGAATGTCTTTTTTCATCTTTTTCTTGGAGGTGAAAGAGTGTTTCCATCCATATTATTTAATTAACGTAACACACGTGAATACAAAGCACAAATGAGTACAGTACAGTGTAAACAGTTCTTCATCTATTTCAGTTTAGAAGGCGTGGCTATGCAGGCATTCACTGTTCACGCGTCCTTGAATTCCATCTTTTGAACAGCCCGACTATGATATCGACTGGCGTCGTTCCTCACATGAACAGAAGAATGAAAGGCCGACGTGGCTACCTCGAGTTCTTCGAGACTATTCCAGAAATTTCAATACAAGTAACGACATCTAATTATACAATTTTGAACAGAGTAATACTAGACAGCTAAACAACAAAAACAGAGTAATACCACGAAACGAGTCTCGTTAATTAAGGGTAAGCCACCTGGTGGACGATAGCCGAATTTGTAATTCGAACACGGTATATGGTGCGACCTGAATATCCATCTCAATTTAGAATTCAGAATTATGAAATAACTTTCTTCACCCCGAAGCGTTATTGAGGAACTTCTATTGACTGTACTTCATCATTTGACAAAGCACCGATGTTATCAAATCCACCCATCAACATCATTATTCTCTCTTACTTCCCAGGTATTATCCTCGAAGTCAACTTTCATTTGGAGCCTCTCACAATAATTACTACTCATTATCACAAAATAACTCAGAGAAGGTAGTAATAAAAATGAGATTATCTCACAAATACCTGTAACACAAATAGGAACTACAACTATTCCTTGTACTATCTGCTTCACTCCATCACTTCTAACAAATTCATGAATTGTTTTGTAAATCCTCAAACCAAGAGATTTTACAAATTATATGCCCGGTAACCAACTGTACTACTGCTAGCACCTGAATCCAATAGTGCATCTACTTCTATCCCATATCACTCATTTTTTGAGTTGGGCTGGGGTTGTAGAGGTGAAAGATGACCAAGAAAATTATGTTTCCTTCGAACAATGTTTGAAATGATGATTTTATTGATAACCATCATAACAAACTTTAGGTTTTCTGGAAACTTGGTGATTTTGCGAGAACAACCAGGATTTCTACTTTCGTGATGAGCAGCGAAAAACTCATTAGGAGCTGAAGGATTCTCTGAACTGAAAGAAGGTGCAGTGAATGTCCTTGCCCTTCACTCCTAACATGCCTACTCACAAAATAATTCTGACTACTCCTTTCTTCAGATGGCATACTGAAAATTCGGTTTCAGAGTCGTCAATAAGTGACCGCACATTGTGCTTCCGAACTGAAAGATTTCCATGAAGATTCTTAAAAACTTCTTCTGGAGCATTAGCATCTCAAATTGATTCTTCTACATCACTGTATTCGTATTTCAACATACTCTGCTTTCAAATTTCTCTGAATCCTTTCAACCTTCGTTAAAACGGCAAGTGGGTTACTCAACCTATTGAATAATTGCTCCAATACAGCCACAGAAATCACAACTGTTTCACCGTCATGTTGTTTATTGTTCTAAATAGCGTCCCACACAGTTCCTCATCATATTTTCTTCAAAACATCCTGAATGAGTCACTTAGAAAGAGTATCCCAATCTTAGACTGCATTAGAAACATAACGAAACCATAAAGAAGCTTTACCATCGAATAAATCCAGAATCATACCGTTCCTCATATGAAACATGTTTAGCTTTAGCAAGTTCATCAACCCTTTCCAAAAAAGCTTTTGCCTCCATTGTCTTTCCAGCCCCATCAAATTTTACAGGTAAAGTTTCATAATGCTGGTTTCTATCGGATCTCAATGAAATCGTTTGTGGAGCCTCAAAATACCTAGAAATGTAAAAATAATATCGAAATTCAGTGCGAAAACCACAGCACGACCCTTTTTAGAAGCAAAAAATTATATATGACATTTTAGGTTATGTAACGACCAATTCACTGTTGTTTTGTCAACATCGTTAACAAATTTTGTAAAAAAAGATATATAACCATACTATTCTCAAAGAAATATCACTTGAATGTGCATTTATAACGTTCATTCTTTGCAAATTCCATTGGAAACGAAAATCAAAATTTCATCAAAAATGACAACAGGGCAGCGCAATTTCGGTTTCTATTGCACTGTAGCGAAGACACAGTAAAAGATAACCAGTAGTTTCACTTTCGGTCGGTCTCTTTGATATTCGTGTCCCACAGTTTCGTTTTTTTTAGACGAGTGCGCATCCTGCAGTTTCACGCCCGGAGTTGGTAAGCCACGCCCCCCAACGTTTTCATAAGAAATACACTGCACGCCGCTTGCGAACCTGATATAAACTGCTCTGCAGAACTGCGAGAATTCCAGGAATCCAGCCCGTGATTTCAACTCCCAATAATAATAATGTTCCCTTTTAATTTCGGTTCACTGTTCGCAAATCTGAAGTTGAAACACAGTGTTCTCAACTTTTCTCGGAAATTACCATTCGAATATCCAATATCACATTACAATTACTTGATGTTTGGATTTACACGAGATTCTGAAACGTTCAAAGAATATAGCATACACCAAAAAAGAGAAAGAGTGTAATTTGGAATTTATTTTTCAATTTTTTTGTATATCTCAGGAAAAACTTAGTATACGATGTTTTATTTGTTTGACTGAATTTATTTTGAAGGATTGCTTATGATAAGAGTGGTGATTCATGAATTCTCCACTGCTTATTGGTTCTCTGTACATTCCGCACAAATGTAATTACTAATTGCTCTTCCTTATTGATATAATTCACACAAAAACTGAACTGAAAGTTTGAAGCAGATCGGCTGCTCCTGGGTTAAGCTGTTCGATTTTCCGAAATGAAAGAAAACACGTCCAGAATGAGATTTATTCGAGAAAGGTACCGACAATAGAATTTTCGGAAGGTTTGAAATCGTGTCTGAAAGAATTATTTTGTTAATAAACAGATTCGAAATTCTTATGTTCTCTTCTTTACCTGAAAGGATGACCAGAGGACATTAACTTTACGAAAATACCAAAATTCATCAGAACTTGTGATAAAAAAAATGATTGAAAAATATGGAGTGATAATCACAAAAACGTCGAATGAGCATTCGACACTAATGAGCAAATATATATACCGCTGCAACAGCGGAGTTCATTCCCATAGGGTATGCAAGCTTTCATACACATTTTTGAGAAACGTATTGCATAGCCAAATATCAAACATGTAATAAACAAAACATGATTACAGTTGCATTTTTGCATTGTTGTGAAATGAAAACATGGTTTCAGCACAAGTAGTATCTATAAGTACTAACTTATTGTCATTTTTTTCAAATGAACGCTAATTATCGTTATTTCTTTATTTCAACATGAAAGTTATTGTAGATACATTTAAACTTTTTATAGAAACAATATTAATACAGACTGTCTCAAACGAAATGTAAGATTAGTCAGGCAACTCAATATACACGATCTGATGTTCAGATTATGTTTAATAAAATAGGTGGTCATAGGAATAATAAATGTGCAAAAGCAAATCACACTTTCATTTTGAGAATTGGATTTGAGGTGGAAGTAAAAATGTTAGTGCATAAAATGTTCTATTGTACAAGGGAGGTTCATGCTTCAAAGTAAAGCTTAAGTGAAAATTGGTGTTGATTACATTCACCTTAAGAATAGTCAGAAACTAATTTGCAAGATCAGCAGTTGATGTATGTCATTAAATGAGTTTACAAAATGAATTCTTGAGAGTTTTATTCACTTTTTTTAATTCATTACATTACATTGCAAATCATGTAATTATCAATACAATATATGTATATTGTTGAGAAAACATGACAACATACCTGTTTCTGATATTTTCAAAATTGAAAATAAGTTTTGTTAACATAAAGTAAAGAACGAAAAAATATTAATCAATGCTGAATAATTACAACAAAGGAACGATTGAAATATCCTTATTTCAGATTGAAGAATACATCTTCTTGAAGAAATATGAAGAAAAATACATTAGGGTAATTTTCTGAACATAAGTTTTCAAGAATACATCCTTTTGAAGAAATATGAAGCAAAATACATTAGGATAATTTCCTGAACATAAGTTTTTAAGCTACCCAATTACTTTCCAGAGTACAAACAGAAAACATGTTAATGAAGAAACTAGATAATTTACATTGAGCTGATGAAATTGCACAAACCACATACAGTTAATTTCAATACAATTAGAGAAATTTTCATATATATTACTACCTACTTCATGGTACATTTATTAGGGGTTATTTGAAGAACTAAGAATGCATCAAATTAGACTAGGTATACCAACAATAAAGAACATTGAAATGAAAATGATTTTTCAGAATGGAAGAAATAGATGAAATATCATTTCATTACTTTTGATATTATAAAACAGATTACATTCGATGGAAATTTCTTCCATGCATAAAATACAATGTCTGTTTTTCTCAGGAAACATTCCCACCTTGATTTTCAATGTGGAAAATATAAAATTGTTGAAACCATTGCTAATACCCCAATTTCGTGTGACTCTAAATAATGTTGATGTTGATCCCTGATAAATACTAATAAACTTTAGGGCCTAGGAAATATATTGTTAATGCGAACTTCTTATAATCATTGGAGTACCGTGAACCTTTTTTAGATTTACCAATATGTTCAATTTGAGCTTTCAAAAAAGGTGCTAAGTATGGTGAACAATATTGCTTCACAAATTCCACAACTTCTTCGCCCGAAATGTTTCTGTTGACAGGGGTAATCAGATCTGTAGAGTTCCTCCTAAGATGTCTTATTCTATTTCTCAGGTGGATTTCCTTTGGCGTATTCTTGGATAGAGACGTTGAGGTCTGTGTGCCTATGCCTGAAAAATAAAACTGTTGGAAAATCTATATGTAAGAAAAGAGATGAAGGTAAATCTACACCAATAAATTGGGATCAGAAGAAATAAATTTCAAAATACTTTCGTCCGAAATAAATTAAATTTGGACTTCTAAATCTACCTCTATTTTAAAATATTCTCCGAATGAAATGATGAATTTCCTTATTGGCGTGTAAAACTATCTCAGATAAGTCAAAAGAACATGTTACTAAGAATGGGTATGCAAAAATTAATTTTTTTGCTAACAGTTCAGAGCACTCTATTCAACGGTTTATCAGCTTGAATAGGACTCAACATGTGAAATAATTTTTTTTTTCATGTTCAAGTGACAAAAATGATATACTGTTTCATTATAAATTGTTGTTGTATCCTTGACTGGGGTAGGTACAATGCATGCATGCACCTTTTTTTAATATCGTCAGATACTGAAATTCAAAATGATTATATTTCAAGCAAAGTATTCACTACTAGTTTATGACAGAAAGGATGTTTATGGAAGGTTTAACCAGAAAGTGGAGCACTACTTCTATAATACTCGATATTGAAGTCAATAAATTTTTTAAGATTGAAACTTTTTTCAGAGATCAATTACCCTAACACCAAACTGATATTACTTGCACTTGACGCCCGTTCTGTTAATAAGGTTAGCATCGTCAGAATTTTTTTTCTGAATATACTAACCTTGTTAGCGAAACACGCTTCGAGTGCAAATAATATCAGTTTGGTGTTAGGGTACACGATCTCTGAAAAGAAATTGGACTGAAAACACCTATAAAAAACATACCTTCTGCATTACGTTCTGTATCACTATTACTTGGGGTGTCCTTCATATTGTCTTCATCATCATCACAACTGATACTAAGACAAGTCTCCCAATTCATAGACACATCACAGTTGGGTTCTTGGCTTGTACTTGGAAGCGACATATCAGAAGCTTCATTTTGAACAGAGCTGGAACTTGAAAGAGGTACTGTTTTCAGATCAATTTCTGTTTGGAGAATATCGGAAGTTCCCGGGATATTCACTGAATAAAAACATACATCAAAAATATGCAGAATTCTACATGATACCAACGCAAATGACACTTTCCATCTATAAAATGCAGGATTTAGACTACACATCATGGAGAGTTTATGGCCAAATGAGCAAAGGCGCTTGATTTGTGTTTGATTCACTTTTCTCACTGCTAGTTCATGCCCAAGTCACAACAGAAAATTTTCAAGCTGACCCTATGTGATTAGCAATTGTTGGTTGCCTAGATATCAATCCTAGTAGATGAGGTCTATTTATCCTCAACACTGTAAATTTTCTCTGTTCCTTATTTGAGTGTTCGACAAAAATATATAATGATATTAAAAAAAAGTTCGAAAGGAAATCAACGAATAATAGCCTGCAAAAAAGTAAGTTTTTTGTTTAGAAAAAATGAATAAAAAAATACGGGCCTCGACTATATCAAATATAAATATTTGTTCACATAACGACACTGCTCCTGACCTATTCGGAAAAAATTCTGTACATATGTATGGTTCAAGTTACCCAAATCAAGTTGAAGGAATGCATTCACGTAGGAAAGTAAAGATACAGCATATAGCTTATAAAATTATATATATTTTACCTGATGCTTCGGGTTGATGCTGTCTAATTCCACTTCTATCAATCTGGTAGGGATAGCGTTCAGCTTCAATTTGTTTTTCTGAATACTGGAAAACATGCAATCCTCAAAGTGTGCACTACAGAGTCTGTATCTCTTGTAGCAATCCTCTGCAGAGCAATTGTCCAATTTCGATTTGTGAAGTTTCAATTTCCATTCCTTGCATCTAAAAAATGAATCATCAACGTTAGGTTAGGAGTATCGAAACAGTAAAGTTGTTCTTTCTGAGAAAAGTTCAACATATCTGTTCGATGTGGTGAGTACATGAAATCACTGAGAATAAGGTGAGAAGGTATAACAAAAAGATAGAAACGAAAATGTCAACTTCTAATGAAATCGACGATAATTCATTGCTTACAATGATAATATTAACGCCTTGGATTCAGTGGAATTGTTTCAACTCGCCTCATTTCATCTTTCGGAAATTTGAAGAAGCTGATTTGGGGATTTTTCTTCGAATTACTTGAACAAATCTCACAATAATTCGATGCTTTCTTCAAATTGTCAGCCATCGTCGATGTAGATTTCAGCAAAGCACAGAAGAATTCACAAACAATAAACCAGTTAACATATGATCTATATATCATCAATTCTTAGCAAAGCTAATCTGTGGAGAAATTTGAACACAATAAAAGATCATACAGGACAAACGTGGCCTTAACAAATCTTGTTACAGTTAACATAATACACCAGAAATTGAAATTATATGTACAACCTGTTACCTGTTAGCAGTGTTGCCAATATCAAATAAAATTTGTCTGTGTTCTGTTAATTATAAGAGTGATCGAATGGAATTCGAATAATAAACATATTAACTCAATTAAAAAAGAAGGCTTGGGCTTTCAGATATTGACCCATACATATTTCATATATTTCGGCGCGCATAATACGAAAAAGTTGCCTTCGAAAATTTGAAAAGTAGCAGATTTAGGAACATTTCAAACAAGCTGCAAGCATTGCTCGAAAAATGAGTGATCCATTGCGCATCCAACAATTTTCCTTCCGGAGTCGATCATTTGCTCGCTCTGGATCGAAACACGAAGTGAAACTACTGGTTATCCTTAACTGTGGTGACGATGTCAGATTGTGAATTACTTCAATCACCTATTCTTTAATTGAATGGTTCTCACAAATTAACTATTGGTCTTTTGTGGCGTAGGCTTCAGAATGCTGGATTGTCTCAAAGTTCGATAAAATAGTTGTGCGAGCTTCAGAATACCTAGAAATGAAAGCAAAAATAGAACTGAAACCATGACAAAACGAGACCCTTTTCGAAAGTAAGAGAAAGTTGAATGTTAGGTTATAAAACGAACAATCTACTATAATTTCGTCACTCTACTACTATATATTATGGAAAAAAACACCCAAAGATACTAATGTTGAAGAAATATCACGATAATGTGCATTTGTAATGTTCAATTCGGCTGTCCCAAGTAAGAACACAGTAACTGGCTTATATATTGCTTGTGGATATCGTGAGAACATGCTGAAAAAATCTTGAGGTACTTCAGCCCACTGAATTCAAATTGTGGCAGAATAGGAAACGCAGTACCAAAAAACGAGATGATTCTTTAAAAGGGCTTCGTCTGAGTGAAATCGTTGCAGTGGTTTTCACAAAGGAAAATAGGACTATGAAGTACAAATTAGATTTTGATCATGAAGAAAAAGAACTCGACTTCCTACAAAAAAAGGTTGTACTACCAATTAGTCCACAATTATTACCAGCACGAGGAATTTCTGTATCTATAAAGAAACAGATTTTGAAGGAATTAATACCCTTGATGCCTGCGAATAAGAGAACATTTTGGGAAAATTTACCGTCGTCGCAAACTTCAACTGATCTATTGACAGCAGATCAAAACATTGATAGTGACACTGACTGATGAACTGATTTTCAATGTATTTTTTCCAAATTGAGATGTAGAAGTTATTTCCCGTTATAATATTTTGTAATATCCAATGTTATCCTGACTCACATACTTGAATTACATTACATAAATAAATCTTATTTTTTGCATAATATATTGAGCTCTACTTATTTCAACACAGTAACTACAATATATAACAGTAATTAGAAGTAAGACTGCGTTCTTATTGAAAAGCAGATGCTTAATTACCAGGAAAACGCAGTTAAAACAATGTTTCTTGCTCCTTCACTCACAATTTGATATATAACTTTATTCCGGCAAGCTATAGAGATTTTACATTCTAATTGAGTTCATTTCCTATTTTATTTCCATCACTAATAGTTTCAGAAGGCCGACCTATTTCACGAATTCGTAATTTGCCACAAAAACAATCTCGAGAACTTACTGTGTTTCAACTTGGGACAGCCGAATTGTATTCAATTTTCATTTCGAATGACAAGAAGTCAGCAGTATGTTTTGTATTGAATCGAAGTCAAATGTTCATATCCTATGTTATATTTGAATGGTTCTGCATTTTGATCCTCGCGGTGCGTTTTGACTTCAAATTTCTCTTCTAATCAAAATGCAGAACTTGACAGGATTTTTTTTACACTAGCTCAGTCACACCCTGTTTCCACGATTCAATTTGCCGCACCAACTGAAAAAGTTGCATGTATTCATGAAGATTTTCGAATTGCACAAATCTCTTTTTGGTACGATAAGTTGCAGCAACTTCTGTAGAACATATAGTAAAAGAATGGTGATTTTGAATTTTTCGATTACTTTTCGAAACTGAAGGAATTGAGAAAAGTGGTGACGTGAATGATAATCACAAAAATTGGAAACAAATGAAATCATAAATTAGTTGGTGATTCAGTGCTATTCTTCAGTATTGGTAAAGAAAACTGACAGATTGGAGACATTTCTCACAGCGGAAAGTTGCTGCGAGAAATTGCAACCTCAACTTGCAACGTGGAAATAGGTTGTTACATCCGAATTCCATGATGCTATTTGTCGCTGCAATCCAAGAAAATTGAATGCATTCAAGCAAGTTTTTCGAGTCCCTAGGATAATTTGTTGAAAATGGAAATCTTTGATATTTTAATAATTGTTTGAAACTGATGGAACCATGTGAATCTATTACAATCACAAAACTTAAAATATTAATGTAGGCGTTTATCTTGGTAACAATCAGTGCTATTTTTCAATATAAGCAATAAAAACTGATAGATTTATAACATTTCTACCAGCGATGGTCGCTATGAGAAATATCATCGTGGAATTCGGGTGTTAGGATTGGTAAGGCGAAAGCATACTTTTCACGACAGGTTTGTTCGGTTTGGTTTAAAATCAATAAACCAACACATCAATCGAAATCATCTGTTCTGCGCAAGGTCAATTGAGTTTTCAGTGATACATACATACATACTTACATTATGTTTTGCTTATATTCAATTGAGTTTGGTTGGCATAGATTCAATAAAAGTACTCTGTTTTACGCGAGGTTGGTAGTTTTGGTAGGAATAGATATAACTACCTACTTCATTTTAGAATTTGGAAATGTTGCTTGAAATTTCAAATCAGTTAGGGGTGTGTAAGTAACAATATGGACTATATTGCTTTTTCTGTTTCTCATCACCTTGAAATGAAAATTTTATTGAAAGATATAAATGCACATTTTTCTTGATAATTATCAAGAATGCTGTATGTGAATACTTTTTTATTGAAAAATGGGGTATGTACACGACAAAATAACATTTTGGGAATACCAGTCTGAGTGCTTATAAACATTTTTTTTTTTTCGTCTTCCTTCAGTTGAGAAAGGTCGGGGTGAAAATCATTTTCAGACAATGCATTGATGCCGGTTTTCTCCTTAAAAGAAGCAGAAGAAAATAGTTTTCGTTTTCCGTTCATATCTCTATTTGTAACTATCCTTTTCGTTAGAAGTTCACAGTCCATCTCATTTAGCAGCAAAAATTTCGCTCTAAATCGGCCTTTGATTCTTAAAGAATTAATTAGATTCAATAGGGTTAAGATTCACAAGAGGATATTTGAATGAGTTGAATTTCCATCCTGTCAGGACTAATCACCATATCCACTACTACTTTCTGTATAAGCGTGAAAACCAATACCAATCATATAAACAACAACTCCATGAGAGAAAGTGAATCCAGTGAATGATGAATATATAGATATATAAGTTGACTCTGAGCTGAATTTCATATAGATCCCATACCAAACGCCATCAAAGATGAAAAAATTCAAAATTGACACAAAATCTAAATTCATAGCTAACACAAATCGGGTCTCACGTTGGATGCAAAACGACTATAACGTCAATTTGCTGGGACACAATAATGGTTGAATGGCAGCAAGGTGTGGGTTCGTTTGATAGATGGGACCAATGGGCGCCACCTTATTTGATAAACCGAGAACCGGGAAAAATAGCAAGATCAACTGAAACACACATCTAATTGTTCTTGTATAATAATGAAAGTTTACTAAACATAAAGTTCCAACATTCTAGGATTCTTGGGAACCTACGGTGTAGGCACACAAAGTTATTCATTAATTTATTTCCTCGCATACATGACAATACTCCTCTCATATTAGCCGATATATGAGTTCACAGGATAGCAGTCTGATTCAGCTAGTTAAAATATAATATTTCCTCTATATTAAAATGTAACCGTAGATACACCAATTTTCGGAAGAAAAATGTGGCTTCTTGAGCCAAAGTTAACTTGAAGGATGGGTCTGACCTTAATCGTATTCCGTCACTCTCTAATCCCAGCGGAAGAATCACAGGATAAATACCTTGGCGTGGTAGTTCAATTGGTTCAGTCCAACCAACAGGACGGGCAGTCGCTGAGCGCCCGGAGTGGTATTCATTCTTCTGGTCCAAAAATAACAAAATTCTTCCGCGGTCAGAAATGTGATAGCTTGAACTTCCGGTTGATCCGCACCTGGAACAGTTCTCTTGTCGACGTTTTGGCTTCCATTTCGGAGCCATTTGAAAGACTGAGTGACCTGGCGTCTTGGTCTGAGTCGTCTCACTTACTGGGTTTCATCACTGGAGATCGAGAATTGAAGGTTGGTGGCATTTAAGAGTTCATAAGTAATTATGGCAGGATCAGGGATCGGACGGTCGATGGGAGGTTCAAACGGACTAGTACTCAAGTCGGAGTAACTGGAAGTATGTCGGACCAAAAGTGGTTTCCACGTATTGGGGAGTCTTTGGGAATCGTCGCGTTCATTAATAGTACAGGTAATAGGGAGCCAGCTACTCGTGTCCATAATGCATAATTAGGCAGGAGTTATTTTATTGCATGGATAGTTGCAGTCTGACGTACTTAACCTAAAAACACAAAATACTTACAAAAATGGCGAACGGAAGTGCCGCCATTTTGTGAAAAACCGTTTGGGCCTGTATCTCCGTAACCGTGCACTTTAGGCCCACAACTATCGGGACCTTTTTTATAGATAATTAAATTTCCTATCTTTTTTATCCAATAATTTTTTTTGTAGCACTTACCGTTCACGACTTATATTATTATTACTTTTTGTTTATTTACTTTTTTACCGATATCTCTTCAAATAAATGTTCAAACAATGAATTGTTTAAAATAAAACTTTTGAATCGATGAATTTTCTACAACTTTTATTCGAAACTTTTTTCTCTAAAGTTAATATTTTCGAAGTTACAACGCGTTAATTTCAATCGTCTTGTATGTGGGAGATCAACTAGAGTGCATTTCATGCAAATGCAGAACTGGCTGTGGCAGAGCCTGTGGGTGCCAAAAAGCAGGATTGGACTGTACGGTAATCTGTGAGAACTGCACAGAGAAAACGTGCACTAATCAGCTGAAAGTAATCGTCAACAACACAGAATTGTGCGACATCGATGAAGATATTGGTGATGATTCTAACGACAAATTAATAGAGGCGTTACAATCTTTATATGCCACTGACGAAGATAACGAAGAGGAAGAGGAGAATGTAACCAACATCGAAAATTCACCACCCTCGAAACGCCAAAGAGTCAGAGAAGACATATGATTCATTTTGGTGTACATTTGTAAAAATAAATTCCACATATATTCTTCAATAAATATTCCATTTTTTTATTTGCGTGTGTAATTATGGTAGTAGTTTTTAAATTAATTATAGTAATATTAAATTGTATAAAAGAAAATACAAAGAAAAATTTTTAATGGGTATTCGCTATTTCTTGCAAGTAAGAACTTGGGTTATTATTTATTTATTAAATCCAAAAAATTCTAAAATCATTTTTTTTGTATTATGTATCGGATTCGCTACATCATTACGCTATGCATACTTCGTTCTTAATAACCTTGTACTCTGTAGAACGACATTGAACGCGTTGCAACTTCAAAAATACTAACTTTAGAGAAAAAAGTTTTGAATAAAAGTTGTGGAGAATCAATCGATTTAAAAGTTTTATGTCGAACAATTTATTGTTTAAAAAATTATTTAAAGAGATATCGGTAAAATAGTGAATAAACAAAAAGTAATAATAATATAAGTCGTGAACGGTAAGTGCTACGGAGAAAATTATTGAATAAAAAAGATAGGAAATTCAATTATCTATAAAAAAGGTCCTGATAATTGTTCGCCTAAAGTGCACGGTTACGGAGATACAGGCCCAAACGGTTTTTCACAAAATGGCGGCACTTCCGTTCGCCATTTTTGTAAGTATTTTGTGTTTTTAGGTTGAGTACGTCAGACTGCAACTATCCATGCAATAAAATAACTCCTGCCTAATTTTGCAAAGCAAAATTCTCTATTACCTGTATTATAAGACAATTGGGAATTTTTCGATTTCAATGGTTTCACGAGTCACTCTGGTTTGGAGGGTTTTGGCTGTGGCAACGGTTTTGGTATTTTTGAAATCTATTTTGTGGCCTGTTTCTAAATGATGTTGAAATAATGCTGAGTTTGTGTCAGGTTACGGTTTTTGAGCGCAGAATCCAAAATGAAATGTTATCTATATTAGATATAGTTTTTGAGATATGCAATATTGGCGATTTTTTTAATGAACTAATCTTACTTTTTAATTCATACACATTTCATAAGATTACTATTTTATCATTTTCTCCTACTATTACCATTAAATAACGAAAATATAAGTAACGTAATTATCTTCATTACATATATACAAGAAATAGCAGGGATATACATGAATAACATTCATCACTTATCGCTGGACAATTTTCTTTTATACGACTTTCTAGCATGCTAGAACAATCTCGCTAAATATTTCAAACGATGGACCGGTAGACTTTTTAAAAAAGCTTTATTTGTATAAACTATGACAAAGACATGAATTGAATGCTCAAATCTCGTTAACGAGGTGTATTAATAAACTCGGTTCTGCTGACGATGCGCTTGTAATAGGAGATCGCCCTGGGAACAACGGTTGGTAATGTTATCCACTGGTTATCTTGATATAACTCCTCCCTTCTCAAATTTCG
Organism: Zygogramma bicolorata; assembly: GCA_032362365.1. Taxonomy (NCBI): domain Eukaryota; kingdom Metazoa; phylum Arthropoda; class Insecta; order Coleoptera; family Chrysomelidae; genus Zygogramma; species Zygogramma bicolorata. The sequence goes on along the minus strand of JAVJAQ010004813.1, from coordinate 768,016 downwards.
ACTTCGGGCTGGAACAAGCCTGAAGGCGAACTTTCTGGTTCTTTATTCTCACGTTTCGTTCGGATTCTGGGAACTGGTTTGTTCTTCATTTCCTGGATTTTTCTGAAGCTGAGGTACAGTATTCCAAGTGTAACGAAGCGTTTTTTCACTGACCTGTACTCTTGATACTGTTGTGAACCAATTATTTGAGGAACAAAGAACTTATTCTGTGAATCGGTTTTAACTAAACTTTATTTACACCTTCGATATTTTACTAACTTCTGTATAAGACAAGAGATGAACTACTGTGTCTGAATTAGAACTGACTTGTTATGAGTTATAACTATGATTTTATACATTCAGATAACATAATTGTTTTGTCGGAAGAGAATGAATAAATAAACAAGTTTGATATCATAATTGGGTTCGGTTGAGTCTAAATACATAATCGTTCAACGTTTAGATATGAATGTAATGATGTTAATTAAGTTTCCAAATATTGATATATGAATGGCAAATGATAATGATAGGAAAGAATATGGACTTAAGATTACAAAGCTGACCCTTACGTGTACATAACAATCTATGATATGGGAAAGCATCTAACAATAACAAATTATGATATGGGAAGGTATCTAACATCCCGGCGATTAAGAGTTTTGATTGGGTGTTGACAAACGATCAAAACTAGATTCAAACTAAAATTACAATAAAAAAGTGAAACTTAAAATTAAACTAAAATTGTCTACTGTCACTAGTTCACACTTTGAGAGACTTCTTGGGTGCAAGAAGAGAACTGCGAGGTCTTGGAAAGAGGTTGATGTTACTGCATTCTCCTAAGTCGTCTCGATATGAGACTGGTGTTCTTGGTGGACTTTTTCGTCTTTCCATCTCGTTGAGTTGGATTGCTGGCGGGTATAACTGATTATGACTGACGTAATTGTGGCTATTTATACAGATGTCCGCGATTTTGGTTGGTCGGGGACAAAACCTTCCAATAATTGGAATCCAGCGACAATCGCAACATCGACAACAGCAACAATAGAGAAATACCAGTATAACTATTGTCACAATGACACCAAATACAATGTTGTACCATTTGGAGTATTGAACGATAAATGGCTTGTTGAGATTCTGCTGTAGTATTTCATCGAATTGTTTGAGTTTGTGCTGGGCATGTCGTAGATCGTCCAGGTTGATGTTATCCAATTTTAACGTTTCCATCTCACTTGATGAGAGATATTCTTGGATGTGAATGCAACAGTCATCTTGGGTGATATTGATCTCGGGGATGAAATTGGCGAAAGTTGATGACTGATTTGTGTTGGCTATTAGAAGTGTGGAAAATGTATAACACTTGCATGATGTTCCCATAGAAAGGATTCCAACACCTTTCAAATTTATGTCAAAGATTTCTGTGCTATTGGAACAACTGATCGAGGCGGTGGTAGACTGAGTTAGCACGTAGAGCCATTGATTAGTGCTAATTGGATGCCATAGTTCCATGATGGATTTTATTGTTTTCGTCGGACAATCAGATGGAATCTGGGTAGTCGGTTGGATACGTAAAACAACTTCACAAACAGGATGATCTGTAGTCAATTGGATGACGGGATGGTGACAAATGTATTCTCGTTCGAATAGTTTCTGACAACTAGATAAGTCTTTCAATCTGCCAAATTGTGTCTTGGTAGTACCCATCAACAGGTATGGGAATGGAGGATCAATAAAGGAATAAATGTTTGAATTATTGAAAGATGAAGGTAATGGGATTAAATTATATAAGTTGAAAGTTTGATCTCGTACTAAAGGAATTTTAATAGCAAATATCAAAATTTCGTTATTATAGATTACTGATAATTTAGATATAGAAAAATATTTGTGGATCAAATCATAATCATCAATTGGTATAGGGAATTCCATATTTGACTTTAATTTGATTTTAGATAATTCGTCTTTCAGATGTTTCGGTGTTATTACTGACGGATGCAAGATATTTTGTTTTGAAAATAGTATAGACTGGATTATAACATCATATTCTTCATTTAATTCATTTATGAGTTGTTCCAAAAGATTTACATGGTCTGTTATTGTTTGTGTGTAGGAATAAGCTCTGAGTGAATGAACAGTGCTCTTAGAGAATTGATTGAATTTTTCAATATTCGAATTTAATTTTTTCTCATTACTTTTCAAAGTTAGATACGACTGATTATATTTTGATATAGCATCTGATATTATTTGAACTTGTTGTTTCATTAATATCTGTACGTTATGATTTTGTTCCATGACTGCATTGATTGAACTAGTGTAAAATTGTGCATCATCCGCATCGGGTATACCAAATAACCATTTGAATGCATAGGAAGCTCCATCAAAGATACCACGTTTATGTTTTCTACCGGTTATATTGAAAGAATGGCCAGTTAGATGGCTTATGATTTCGAACTTTTCATTGAGCTTGGGAATTTGTATTTTTAAAAATTTAAGTCCTTCAGAACAATGGAATGTATGGACATATATCTTGTCATTTTCGTCTGAGTTATAAAAGTTTGTGCAAATAGTTTCAGATTTTATAAAAATACTTTCTATAAACTTTAATTTTCGTTGATAAAAAGAAATATTGAGATAGGTTAGTAATGTGAAATGATCATTCGAGACTGATGCTAATCCTAAATTATGATAGAAAATTCCAGGATTTTTCTCAATGGGGTTAATTGTGTAATAAGGATCTGATGAAAGACAATGGGTTTGATTTATATTAAGGAATAGGATTAAAAGGACTAGAGTCGTCGCAATTTTCCTCATCTGAAACAAAGTGTTTCAATAAATTGTTATGATATGTGGTTATTTTATTAGATCTTATTTCTAAGTCGCATGTTTGATTATCGTTGACTTTCACTATTTTATATGGTCCTTTATAGTTTGCTGAAAGTTTCTTATTTAAACCGGGTCTAGTTTGTTTATTGAGAACGTATACCAGATCATTTATTTCGAAGTGTTGATGTCTTGTATTTCGATCATAGTATTGTTTTGATTTTTCTTTGGAATTTTTTATGTTGTCTCGTGCTATTTGATAGGATTTATTGAATTTTAATTTCAGATTAGAATAATAATCATCGTAAGAATATCGAAATTCTGGATTTGCGGTTAGCGAGTTTGGAATTGATGGTTTATGTCCAAATATAAGTTCATATGGAGTAAAACTTGTACTTTTGTGAACATGACCATTATAAGTAAACATTGCTAAACTTACAAATTCATCCCAGTCATTTTGTTGACTGTTTATATAATGTTTTAAATATTCTTTCAGAGTCAGGTGGCTCCTTTCTAAAGCTCCATTCGTTTGTGGATGATATGGGCTAGATAATATATGTTTGATTTTGAAGAGTTTATTGGTTTCTTTAATTAAATTTGAGGTGAAGTCGCTTCCTTGATCGGTCAATATTGATTCGGGAATCCCGAAGATCGTTATAAACTCTAATAAAGTGTTTGCTACTGTTATAGCTTCGTGATTAGCTGTTGCTTTTGCAAATGAAAATTTTGTTAAGTCGTCTTGCATAGTTATTATAAATTTATTTCCATTAATAGTGAGAGGTAGTGGGCCAACAACATCAATTGCTAGTCTTTGAAATGGTTTTTCTGAGGTTGTTGTAATTTGCATTGGAGATTTACCTGGTTTGTGGTTTGTCTTATTTATTTGACATGATTGACACCTTTTTATAAACCTTTTTATATCCTTTTTCATACCGGACCATTTATAATTTTCTTTAATTCGTTTGTATGTCCTCAAATATCCTGAATGACCTGATACCGAGGATTCGTGATTCTCTTGAAGTATTTTAGTTATTTCTTGTTCATCTTTGGGTTGAGTTTTTGGTTTATTAACTAAAATAATTTCTATGTTGGATTTCAAAAATAAATAGTTCATCATATCATTGATCAAATCTTGCTTAAGGTTTGCGTTATTCTCAGTAGGATTTTTCAGGTAGAGTTTAGTAATGTTGCTACTGGATAATTCGGTTCTCATATTTTTTGATGCATAAAATATATCTTTATAGGTGAACTTTTCGAAGTGATTGATTTTCGCAAATGAGAGATAAGTTATTTTGCTTTCGTCATTTGTTAGTTTCGCGAAATCGTATAATTTCAAATCAGACGGAATCTGATTTAGATCATACATATTGTTTAAATTTTCGAAATGTTCGTTGTTCTCATCTAGGTCTTTGGAATACAGGAACATATTTGGAAAATGTTTCATTATGTTGTCATTTATGATTTCTATTTCTGGAAGTTGAGTATTCGTATAATGACTTTTGATGAAGTTATCATACGTATCGGGTTCGTCGTAAGTTTGGACAGTTAGAACAGGATTTCTCGAAAGCGCGTCGGCGTTCGAATTTATACGTCCCGGTATGTACTTAATCGTGTATTGATATTCTTCCAATTTGAGTCTCCAACGGAGAAGGCGTGAACTAGGGTCTTTGCAATTAAAAAGCCAAACTAATGGTCTGTGATCGGTTTGGATGGTGAAATTTTTGCGTCCATAAAGATATGGTCTGAAATGATTTGTTGACCATACAATCGCGAGAAGCTCCTTTTCCGTAGTGGAATAATTTATTTCATGAGAATTTAAAGTTCGTGAAGCATAAGCTATTGGAAGATCTTTACCGGTTGTTACCTGAGACAAAATAGAACCGATTGCATAATTAGATGCGTCAGTTGTGAGTATGAATTCCTTTTCGAAATCTGGAAATTGTAATATTGGTGGATGAGTCAAGACTTTTTTGAAATATTCGAATGACGTTTGTTGTTCTTCGGACCAAATGAAAGGATTATCTTTTTTGAGGAGGTTTGTCAGAGGTTTAGCGTGCTTGGAAAAGTTTTCGATAAAACGTCTATAATATCCAGCAATTCCTAAGAATTGTTTGATTTGTTTCGGATTTCTTGGAGTTGGGTATTCCATTACTGCCTTAATTTTCTCGGGATTTGGAGAAATACCGGATTCGTTGATTAAATGTCCTAAATACGCGACTTCGTGTCTCATAAATTCGCATTTATCTGGCTGAAGTAGTAAATTGTTTTGTCGTAATCTGTCAAAAATTGATTTGAGTTTTAAAGAATGTTCTTGAATTGAACTAGCATATATTACAATATCGTCGAGATATACAAAACATTGGAGTCCAAGGAGTCCTGTCAGGATATTATTCATTAATCTTTGAAACGTAGCTGGTGCTGATTTTAAACCGAAACTCATTCTAGTGAATTCGAAATGACCAGAAGGAGTAGAGAACGCTGTTTTGGGTATATCGGATTCTCTTATGCCAATTTGATGAAATCCAGATGCTAAGTCCAAAGTGGTGAAATACTTAGAATGACCTAACTGATCCAAAATTTCTTCAATGTTGGGCAATGGGTATGCGTCTCCTATTGTGACGTTATTTAGTTTCCGGTAGTCGACAACTATTCTCCATTTTTTTTCGTTCGAAGCGTCGGATTTTTTTGGAACAATCCAAAGTGGACTATTGTAAGGTGATGCTGAAGGTCTGATGATTCCTTGCTTGAGCATTTTCGTGATTTGTTTATCAACTTCATTTTTATGAATTTGTGGAAATCTATAGATTTTTGACACAATGGGTTTATTATCTGTGGTATTGATTTCATGTTCAACAGCATTGGTTGAAGTCAAATCATCATTGGGTAAATAGAAAATATCGTTGTATTCGTTGCAAATATCCAGTACTGAGTTTTTTTCTTCTGAATTCAGATGATTAAGCCTAAGATTTTTCGAGAGGGTATTTAATCTGTTGAAACTTCCCTGGTTCCTTTCGTGAATATTTAAAATTGTTGACTGGTTTTCGATAAATGGTTCAAGGAACAGTTCTACATTATTAATTCTTAATTTTTTATCGGTTGTATTCAAAATTGTGGTGATGGCTTTTTGATTTACTACTTTAACGATTGATTTCGCGAGATAAACACCTTCGGAAATCTGTATTTCTGGACAAATGCCTTCTGTGAGATTTTGATTTTTGACGTTAATTTCAATTATAGTTTCTGATCTCGGATCTAGAATATGAGGATTAGATTTGGAGTTGATTGTAATTGGATTAGGAATTGATTTTATTCTGAGTTCATTTTTATTGAGATCAATTTGCGCCGATTCTTGTGTAGTTAGAAAATCGTTCCCTATTATGCCGTCGTATGGGATATTAGATTCTTGTTTCACGATATGAAACTTGATAGGAAATTCGAATTCGTCTATCTGGAGTTTGAGATTTATTGTACCCGCGGTAAGAATTGGGGAGTTAGCGTTGATACCGTTTAACGTAATTATTTCGTTAGGATTATAAAATGATTTCGTTTGTTTAATCTTTTCCGCTTTTATTATAGATACGGATGCTCCTGTGTCTATTAGGAACTTGAATTCGATTCCTTGATAAAATGTTCTGATATAATGACTATTGTCTGGAATGGTATGAATATTGGCGTGCTTTGAGTGATTTTGTTCGACGTTTGAGTTAGGAATTTGTTGAGAATCTTTACTATGATTCGGTTTAGGTAGATTTATTGATTTGATTTGAGTTTGTGATGGTGGATCGTCGGTTTCGTTTATATGAAATCCACAGATACGACGTTGATCTGGGATTGTGAGTAGTTTAAATCACTCTGATTGTTTGATGAGTTTACCTGTGAACTTGTGGTTTGATTTTTATTATTATTATATTGTCTTTTTCGACATTCGTTGATTAGATGACCACTCTTTTTACAATAACGACAGAATTTATTCTGATAGCTTGGATTTTGATTTGGATTTGAATTATTTGACCGTGTGAGAGTATTAGTATTTGGTCCATTACTAGGGTTTCGTTTATTTTGGGGAAATTGGTGATTTTGATAGTTATTCTTACGACATTCTTTAGAAGTATGGTTATTTCGTTTGCAGAGATTGCAAAATTTTGTTGATGACGTATGAGATGGTGTATTTAAACGTAAAGCTTTTTCTTCTTCGATTGATGCATTGAGAGCTGAATTTATATCATTGATTTCTTTTGATCGTAAAAATCTTGAAATATCTGGCTTTGAATGGTATATAAATCTTTGTAGAGCTATTTCCCTGACAAGTTCAATTCGACCAAGTTTTTCTTGAATATCCTGATAATTAATCAAATTTATTATTCTTGTAACTATTTTGTCTAGTCTATTATAAAAATCTATTACTGACTCTTGAAATCCTTGTTTGAGTGCACTAAGTTCTTCCATAAGTTGGGTAAAGTGTTTTTTATCTGCATAGAATTTTACTAAAATATCTTTCAGATCGTTCCAGCAATTAACTTCTTTTCCGGAGAGTTGAGCTTTGGCACTGCCAGTTAACCTTGAAAGAATGAATGCTAAAAGTGCTGTTTTTTGATCATTAGTTGCAAAGGTATCTGCATTATCGCAATTACTTATGAATTCGTGCAATTCTAATCTATTTCCATCAAAACATCTTGGAATCAATGAACAAATGAAAGACATTTTCAATTCTACGTTATTAGTCGAATTTGTTGAATTTGCTTGAGACATGATTTTTATGTATGTGAAATGTTATATGAGATTCTGGATTTGAATTTGTTGGATTTTGGGTTTACTTGAGTTGGAGCACAACAAAAGCAATGTGACAGATTGAAGTAAAATATCAAGTGTACAGTTTTGTCTCACCCTATATTCGTGTGACCAGTTGAGAAGTTTCCGTAGTCTGAAATCCACTGTTTGCCACTCAGAAACTCTTCTTCCTCGATGGAGATGATCCGTCGTCGTCTAAGAAGTTGAAACTTGTCAAATTTGTTTGAAGGATCACTTTCAATCTGCTGATTCTATCGGTGATGTTTCCAAATTTGTGACGATGATCCTACTGTGACTGCGCCAATTTTGGTGTTGTGAACCAATTATTTGAGGAACAAAGAACTTATTCTGTGAATCGGTTTTAACTAAACTTTATTTACACCTTCGATATTTTACTAACTTCTGTATAAGACAAGAGATGAACTACTGTGTCTGAATTAGAACTGACTTGTTATGAGTTATAACTATGATTTTATACATTCAGATAACATAATTGTTTTGTCGGAAGAGAATGAATAAATAAACAAGTTTGATATCATAATTGGGTTCGGTTGAGTCTAAATACATAATCGTTCAACGTTTAGATATGAATGTAATGATGTTAATTAAGTTTCCAAATATTGATATATGAATGGCAAATGATAATGATAGGAAAGAATATGGACTTAAGATTACAAAGCTGACCCTTACGTGTACATAACAATCTATGATATGGGAAAGCATCTAACAATAACAAATTATGATATGGGAAGGTATCTAACAATACCGGAGAGAGCGAAATCACCTATCATGTCAATTTTTTCTCAGTAATTAACTAACAATTCAGTCTGTCCAGGAACACTTGACCGTTCTCTATCTCTCTATAAACATATATTGAACGTTTCCAGTACCAATACCACAACAGAAATTGCTTTGTGCCATCAGCACCTGCGAATCATTCCGACACACAAACGCTTCGTTGAATTCTCAGATACTGAACTTCTCCTAGGTACTTGGTATGAATAACTTGGACCAGCTTTATTGGGAAAGTATACTGTTACATTCCTGAACCAGATTTGTATGCAATTTGTTTTGAAAGAGCTAGTTTTCAAGAGTTTGTAAACTAGGAAGAAGTGAGGTTAGGTATCACCATAATAAATCATAAATTGTCCGGGATGAGCAATTCTGCTGGTGAATAACAAACTAGAGACCAAGATAATGCTGTGGAGGAATATCCGGAAGTGTCAGAAAACCTGGTATCTATTTTTCTGAAAACCCTTTCATTAAAACACCATCCATGCTCGTCTATAAATCTGACACTTCTCACTTTTTGCTCTCGAAAGTTTCTTGCCCCAGAAAAATTTACTTTCATATAGGTTCCGAATTTGCATGGTGTTTTTCGGAAACACAAAAAGTAGTGGCCAGATTTCTTGAGTTTTTGTGACTTTGCGTTTTTCTAAGGTTGAAAAACTTGGTACGATGCCTGGTTTTTATGTCAGTTTTTCCATCACTTTTTGTTTCTGAAAAGGATTACTATAAATACGAAAATCCGAAAGAGCGGAGGGAGTTGAACTTTACCTGTGCGAACTAGTAGTTGAATTTTCCGAGTGATCCATAAGAATAGTAGATTTTGAAGTAACCGACCGGCATCGCACCAAGTAAATTTGATTTTGATACTTAGCATATTCCTCCACCGATTTGAGTTTCATATTTTTATTATTTTTCATTTTGACATCGAGAGTACCAGAGAGTGACAGTGATTTTACAGTGTTGGAATAGAGTTGACAATTGATACCGATTCAATTGTCATAATTTCCGTTCGTATATCACACAGGTTTCAGAGCCAGTTTTGAGTAAGTGACATAATACCGTTTTATTTGATTTTCTTGACAAATTTCACCAGTGACACCCAGAAGTGAGAAATTAGTTTATATAAAGAGTCATATATATATATATTTTATTTACGATCCACCGATTTCACAACTGTCGTGAATCATTTCAGTACCGTGAACTTAGTTCCCTAGCCGCTGAGAAGTCCGGGCAACAGGAACGGAGTTCACCGTTGATCGGTACTTTGCATCTCCCGATTTTAATATAAATATCGGTTCCCCAGTCGCTGCCGAACTCCGGGCTGCAGGAACTGGTATTTGTAGTGGTTAGCAAACAGTTGTAAAATTTCATGTGGACGTCCGGGTTGGAGAAAGTATAGAATTATTAATTTTTTTTTTTTTTTGGAAGCTCCGACGGTTAAACCCCTGCGAGTCATTTGGTACCGTGAATTTAGTCCCCTCGTCGCTGCTGAAGTCCGGGCACAGGGACGGAATTCACCGTTGATCGGTGCCTTATTTCACTTTAAATATTAGGTCCCTAAGTCGCTGCGAAGTCCGGGCTCGGGAGCTAATTATATTTAAAGTATTACCGTTTCGTTTATTATAAATACGTTGAACGTCTTACGCTTCCTACGCTCCGTTTTCATTTATTCCGAGTTTTGAGAGGAAATTTAATGCTCACTTCAGAGGTACACTTGTGACGAATTTTCAGTTGGAAAGATTTTTTTTTAATACAGCTCTGAAACTTGTAGCGATTTACTGACCGACATAATTTTCATCATTTTCATTTCTTTTTCTCAAACATATTTTTCTTGAATTCACCGAGTTGCTCACCCATTTTTACGGATAGCCAGTTTAATTTTCTTTTTACAAGTAACGCCGGATTATGTCTTATTAAAATTCATTTTTTACATGTCGTTTCTGGCAGTTTGTGAGCATACTTGCTATTTGAATAAAATACCGTATCGTGCTGAAAATTTCACTTTGTTTTCCTCAGTCACCTCATCATCATTTCAGGTTATTGGTTCATTTTATAAATGATTCTTGACTGAGCCTTTCTGAATAAATTGAAATAGTGTCATAGAAGGGCTATCAAACAAAACTTCCGTTTCTGAACCGGAATCAATTTATTTTTTTTTAGTTATTTGATTTTCTGAATATATCCGTGTTGGAAATTCAAACTTCAACACTGAGTATTCAGCGTACTTCGCAGCCGGTACCCCTGTTTGAAGCAATAGGTGTAATTAAAGCCTACACCCTATTGCTAGAATCGTCGTTGGTCACACTATCAGACCCCTGGGATACCGTATCTCCATCTGCTGCTACCTGGGCCTCCCAAACGACTTTGAGGGAGCGGTGGAGCATACCATACCAAAAACTGGCGCCCGAATCTTTCTTTGGAATTGGAGTCTGTTTCTAGCCGTGAAACAGAACCAATTCCCGGGAAACCGACTGCGCCAAGTAGTAACGCCCGCCGACCCCCGGAAATAGCGTTACAAATTGGCGCCCGAGCAGGGACCTGACATAGTGTGGAACTTTCCAGAAGGTTCCATTTGGTTCCCCGTTTTTGTTTTCTTGAATTTTATTTTTCAAAATTTTGTGACTGAATTTTCGAATTCTCTTTGGTATTTGCAGTTTATTCCCAGCAATAGACATTTCTTTCTCTTTTTCAGTGAATAATAATTTTTTTTTTCAGCTGCCGTGAAATATATATATATGTATATATATATTTTTTATTTGCATTCACTTGCCAATTTTTCATTGTTGGTGAATATTTAGATCCCGGTATTTTGTTCATCAAATTTTGACACAAAACTTTACCCGAAATGAACCACATTCTTATATCCACCCCTACCATTTGTTGACATTGATATTGATTTATTTCCATGTCTCTTTTCAGCATCCCGGAGTACTTTTGATAACCCTACTGATTTTTCTCCCGACTAGTTGTGGCTATATTATTTTCTTCCTCTAATTATTTGATTTTACTTTCCAGCACTTACTAAATATTGTTGTACTATTATTTTCTCCTTGCCGAGTGCTTTTCACCCTGAACAATTTTTTATACCAAAATATTTATTGGGTTTACTGAGTTATATTACAAGAACTTTAGAACTGCCCCATTACCGGTACTGATTTGGTTTTTCTAAGGTGATATCGAAATCTTGAGACTTTTTGAGGTGAATATTTATGATATTTATTTTTCTATGGTGATATCGAAATCTTGAAATTTCTTTGATGTGAATATTTATGATATAGATATATTTTCGATCAATGAAAACTGGTTTACTCTACTGATATTTTCGAAAGATTTTCATTCACTTGTATATGACATATTATATTGATACATCTATTCCAGTTGCGCTCTTTTATCTAGTGAAAGGTTGATATTTGCGCTACATTCATATTTTTTTTGGGTACTAATATCTGCTGGGTTGGGTTTGAATTTTAGATTTTTCTGTAGGGAGATACTTGGTAACAGTCGGTTGATTTTGAGTGAATACTAACCGGATTTGTTTAATCATATTGTACTTTACACTTTTGAAATATTTCTTGCGTAAAGTACTTTGAAAGAGTTTTGATTTTCTGAATACACACTTGATAACCTTTCGTTGAATTTCGTTTCACTGCATTTGTTCTACTATTTTCTTTCGCTCAACTTTTTTCTCCAAACCGAAAAAAAAAACCGTTTAGGTTTTATTTCGATATGACCGAATCAACTTCCCCTAAACCTACGATGGAACAGGGGGAACAGGGAGCGAAGGGTCTGGACCTAGACTACCTTTTCCCTACCGGAGGACAAAGCTCTGTCGATTCAGGATCCGACATCGACGATATTGAAGAATCGCTCGTTTCAACTTTGGAACCCAGAGTGAGTTGGGTATATAAACTGAAGAAACCTGAGCTGATAAAGGAAGCTGAACACCTACGGATACGCACCACTGGAACGGTTGCCGAACTCCGACGTAGGATAGTGTGGTTTCTGAGGGAACTCCCAACCAGAATAGACAGTGTGCCGCCAATCATAAGAGTTGACCCCCCACCACTGTCTTCAAATACTGGAACTATTCCCAAAAATTCCTATAGGCAGGAGGCGAATCCACCGAAAAGTTTTTCCTTCCCGACCGACCATCAGGTACCTTATATGAGACGGAATGACTTCGTCCCAACCTATGTGCAGTCAGCTCCGAGGGTGAACACCTACCCGCCAATCCCACAGGATAGGCATGACCCATTTAGGCGAGATCCGATCCAGACTCAACCCCAGTCAACTTATGCTCATGTTGCTGAGCCTCGTCCTGTGCCACAGCCACTGAAAACATACCGTTGGAATGTCCATTTCAATGGACAAGGGGATCCGGTAGCATTTCTGGAGAGGCTAGACGAAATTTGTGAAGCCGAAAATGTACATCCAGATCAACTACTCGCCGCTTTACCGGAACTGCTTCAAGATATGGCGCTGCTATGGTACCGTAGCAACCGACGGTACTGGAATTCATGGGCAACTTTTAAGAATGTGTTTAGAAACACCTTCTACCCCATACATTACCGTGAAGATATAGAGATGAAGATCAGTCGCAGGCTGCAGAAACCTGAAGAACCGGCAATTAAATATGTGGTGGATATACAGACCCTGACAAGAAGACACGGTAATCTATCCGTTGACCAAGAAACCGCTTGGTTATACCGAAACCTACTACCCGATTACCGTCACTACATTCGGCGCATTGATTTCTATGACGCGCCGTCACTGATTTCCAAGATTTTGGAGTTTGAGAGTCTTCGGAAAGAGATGAAGGAAGCTTACGCCGGCTTGTATAGGACAGCCACTCGCCCGCAATACCAGCCTGAAAGTCCCTCCTACGTTTCAAGACAGGAACCGGACCAAATACATCGCCGACAAATTTTCATTCCTGGAAACCACCGTAATCCGCCAGATAATGGTCGTTCCAACCAACCGAACTTCAACTCGCAACACCAAAATCAGAATAGGCCAACACCGGAACCGATTCACCGAACTGCCAACCCGCCATTAAGGACAAGCCAAAGGGCAGAAGAGAACCACAATAGCCCAAACCCAAGACCAGTGTGTTGGAGATGTGGAGAAGAGGGACATTTGAGAACTAACTGCCCCAACCCTCCGAAACTATTTTGCTCACGCTGTGGGCGGAGTAATATATTATCCAGGAACTGCGACTGTAACCAGTCGGAAAACGGGAGAGGGGAGAGTTCGACTGGATCGAGGACAGTCGGGCTCCAACAGCTAAGTCCCTTGAGTATCATGCCCCACCCTGATGATAAGCGACCGTTTGTCCCAGTGACCGTCAAAGACACAACTTTCCTGGCCCTTATTGACACTGGAGCTACCAGAACATTCGCTTCGCCAACTGTTGGTGAATGCTGCGCCCGTCTTGGATTTCCGTTATTAAAACAGACCGTTCATGAATCTCGCCAAGCCGATGGTTCCCCTATACCTGTCATTCAGGTATTCCGACCGGAGATCACAATAGGACAGGAAACTTTTGAACACGAATTTTTGGTTATCTCTCAACTGAGTGTTGACATCATTATTGGAATGGATGTGCTACAGTCCCGCAATTTTAAACTTGACTTACCGAATGGCCGAATTTTCCTGAACAATGTGGATATTACCAATCGCCGTCCCTATTCCAGACGACCTCAAGGGATTCTCCTCGTAACATCGCCAACCAACAACGAAGCACCAAAACAACATTCTATGTCCGCACCTGTTCACAGGAAATCAACACCGAATTCTAGAAGTTACGAGTCCCGGAGAACCGCCGAACCACCAGAGAATCCGACTACCGGCGAAGCCCAAAAGGTGGTGGCTTCAGCACCACCACCGACACTGGACGACTCTGTTGTCAATCCACGAACAAAGGCTACCTCCGTACCACTTCCGGCCGAAACCGATACCTTAGACATGGACCTGTCTGATATCATCACAATCTGCACCGTACATCCGACTACCGACGAAGCTCGCCTGGCAGTGGTTTCATCGCCACCACCGACCCTGGACGACTCCGTCGCCAAGCTTCGAACAAACGTCGATCCGTTTGAAAACAACGGATATTATGCGCTGCAGTACCGGTCGGAGGAGGAATATAATGCTCAACTCCCCAAGCCTCAGCCATCTGAGTCAATCCCCGTTCCAGTGGATGCCGAGACTCTGAGGCATGTCCAGCCTCCTCGTGCCGAGGGAAACCGCCCGAAAATGGTGGCTGATCCATGCCCCATCTACCTTCCGGTGCAGAAGAAATTATGCTGGAGATGTGGTTATCCTGGCCACAGCCGTTCTGACTGCCAGAAACCTTGGCGGATCTTCTGCTCTCGTTGTGGATTATATGGGGTACGTTCCTGTGACTGTCCATGTTCCTTACAGGTATCGGTGAGCAATCCACGAGCTACGGTGCCCGTAGCGTCATCCCGTGCTTCGGGGAGCACTTCAGTTCCCCGTCCTTCGGAGTTTTTGTCTGGAAGAACTAATCAACGAACCCAGACCCCCACTCGACTCATCGCTGAGAAGGCCGTCCAATGTAACCTCTGTGGTTGCAGAAAACATTGGTCCCGCTGAAAGATAGAATCTTTCAGACCTTCCCGAAAGTTTCGATCCCGCCATTTGTTTTCCACGCCGTTCCTGTTTGCCGGTCGGACACCTGGTCCGAACTCATCATTCCTTCAATCCGAATGCACCGTTCCCGAATGCCGGTCGGACACCTGGTCCGAACTCATCAGTTTCTTCAGTTCTGCTCGGATATGAAATCCGTTTTCAACCATTCCCGATCGGACACCCGGTCCGAATTTATCATCGATTCACTCCTGCCTGCCTGGATCAGATTAGTTAAGTTGTTTATTTTAGTTTGAAAAAAAAAATGAAAAGCAAGTTTCCATTTTTTTTTTACCGTAAGTTAGGGGGGAATGTAACGAAGCGTTTTTTCACTGACCTGTACTCTTGATACCGGAGAGAGCGAAATCACCTATCATGTCAATTTTTTCTCAGTAATTAACTAACAATTCAGTCTGTCCAGGAACACTTGACCGTTCTCTATCTCTCTATAAACATATATTGAACGTTTCCAGTACCAATACCACAACAGAAATTGCTTTGTGCCATCAGCACCTGCGAATCATTCCGACACACAAACGCTTCGTTGAATTCTCAGATACTGAACTTCTCCTAGGTACTTGGTATGAATAACTTGGACCAGCTTTATTGGGAAAGTATACTGTTACATTCCTGAACCAGATTTGTATGCAATTTGTTTTGAAAGAGCTAGTTTTCAAGAGTTTGTAAACTAGGAAGAAGTGAGGTTAGGTATCACCATAATAAATCATAAATTGTCCGGGATGAGCAATTCTGCTGGTGAATAACAAACTAGAGACCAAGATAATGCTGTGGAGGAATATCCGGAAGTGTCAGAAAACCTGGTATCTATTTTTCTGAAAACCCTTTCATTAAAACACCATCCATGCTCGTCTATAAATCTGACACTTCTCACTTTTTGCTCTCGAAAGTTTCTTGCCCCAGAAAAATTTACTTTCATATAGGTTCCGAATTTGCATGGTGTTTTTCGGAAACACAAAAAGTAGTGGCCAGATTTCTTGAGTTTTTGTGACTTTGCGTTTTTCTAAGGTTGAAAAACTTGGTACGATGCCTGGTTTTTATGTCAGTTTTTCCATCACTTTTTGTTTCTGAAAAGGATTACTATAAATACGAAAATCCGAAAGAGCGGAGGGAGTTGAACTTTACCTGTGCGAACTAGTAGTTGAATTTTCCGAGTGATCCATAAGAATAGTAGATTTTGAAGTAACCGACCGGCATCGCACCAAGTAAATTTGATTTTGATACTTAGCATATTCCTCCACCGATTTGAGTTTCATATTTTTATTATTTTTCATTTTGACATCGAGAGTACCAGAGAGTGACAGTGATTTTACAGTGTTGGAATAGAGTTGACAATTGATACCGATTCAATTGTCATAATTTCCGTTCGTATATCACACAGGTTTCAGAGCCAGTTTTGAGTAAGTGACATAATACCGTTTTATTTGATTTTCTTGACAAATTTCACCAGTGACACCCAGAAGTGAGAAATTAGTTTATATAAAGAGTCATATATATATATATATATTTTATTTACGATCCACCGATTTCACAACTGTCGTGAATCATTTCAGTACCGTGAACTTAGTTCCCTAGCCGCTGAGAAGTCCGGGCAACAGGAACGGAGTTCACCGTTGATCGGTACTTTGCATCTCCCGATTTTAATATAAATATCGGTTCCCCAGTCGCTGCCGAACTCCGGGCTGCAGGAACTGGTATTTGTAGTGGTTAGCAAACAGTTGTAAAATTTCATGTGGACGTCCGGGTTGGAGAAAGTATAGAATTATTAATTTTTTTTTTTGGAAGCTCCGACGGTTAAACCCCTGCGAGTCATTTGGTACCGTGAATTTAGTCCCCTCGTCGCTGCTGAAGTCCGGGCACAGGGACGGAATTCACCGTTGATCGGTGCCTTATTTCACTTTAAATATTAGGTCCCTAAGTCGCTGCGAAGTCCGGGCTCGGGAGCTAATTATATTTAAAGTATTACCGTTTCGTTTATTATAAATACGTTGAACGTCTTACGCTTCCTACGCTCCGTTTTCATTTATTCCGAGTTTTGAGAGGAAATTTAATGCTCACTTCAGAGGTACACTTGTGACGAATTTTCAGTTGGAAAGATTTTTTTTTAATACAGCTCTGAAACTTGTAGCGATTTACTGACCGACATAATTTTCATCATTTTCATTTCTTTTTCTCAAACATATTTTTCTTGAATTCACCGAGTTGCTCACCCATTTTTACGGATAGCCAGTTTAATTTTCTTTTTACAAGTAACGCCGGATTATGTCTTATTAAAATTCATTTTTTACATGTCGTTTCTGGCAGTTTGTGAGCATACTTGCTATTTGAATAAAATACCGTATCGTGCTGAAAATTTCACTTTGTTTTCCTCAGTCACCTCATCATCATTTCAGGTTATTGGTTCATTTTATAAATGATTCTTGACTGAGCCTTTCTGAATAAATTGAAATAGTGTCATAGAAGGGCTATCAAACAAAACTTCCGTTTCTGAACCGGAATCAATTTATTTTTTTTTAGTTATTTGATTTTCTGAATATATCCGTGTTGGAAATTCAAACTTCAACACTGAGTATTCAGCGTACTTCGCAGCCGGTACCCCTGTTTGAAGCAATAGGTGTAATTAAAGCCTACACCCTATTGCTAGAATCGTCGTTGGTCACACTATCAGACCCCTGGGATACCGTATCTCCATCTGCTGCTACCTGGGCCTCCCAAACGACTTTGAGGGAGCAGTGGAGCATACCATACCAAAAACTGGCGCCCGAATCTTTCTTTGGAATTGGAGTCTGTTTCTAGCCGTGAAACAGAACCAATTCCCGGGAAACCGACTGCGCCAAGTAGTAACGCCCGCCGACCCCCGGAAATAGCGTTACACAAGTAGAATGATGCACATAATTATCTACAATGTCCAATTTATCAATTGGGAATCATCGATGTTATCAATTTTCAATTGATTGTAGCATCGATGTGTTTTTGAAGTTGGTGAATATCTTCCAACGGAATATTTTCTATCAAAAATGATTTTCTTTCAATAGTCTGCTTCGTCAATATTTCGTTGTTGATTTTTGGCAGGATCAATGGTCTTCCAAAAGTCTTTTCTTCGTGGTTCTCGAATTTGTAACTTTTGTATTCGAAAGAGCAATTTGAAGGAATTCTTAACAGGGTGCTGCCTTTGACTATAAAAAATTGTTCTTCTGGACATTTTGACTTCAATTTAGTTTTTTCTTGAGTTATAGATATCAAATATTCACCATTGATTTCGTTGAATATCTATATCGGTGGTTTTATCGGCACTTGGGGACATCTTGCATCTTTGTCCTGGATTAGGGCTGCATCACAGTATTCTTCTGGATGAAAGTTCAATTGTTCTTGACTGCGAACGTATACATCTGTGACTTGTATACAGGGCTGTTCCATATATTGGTATGCTTTTTCTTCGAGAGCCAAGTAAGGTTTTTTGAGGATGATTATGGTATTTGTATTGGTTGGTATTGGAAAGAGATGGAAGTATTGAAAGGTTTTTGGGTGAACAATAGGAAATTCAATGGCAAAGATCATTTTTGTTTTCGAAAAATAACAATTCGTTTGGATTAATGAATACCGGGAATGTATATCTAACCCTAATAATTCATAAGGGCTGTAATGGTTTTGCGATTCTTTGAGGATTTCTTTCAAAGTTTGACTCGTCAATATGTCAGGATGTACTGTGTGCCATTTTTGTAAAAGTTATTGCATTTTCTATGTTATCTTGGAATGTGATAAAAATATTGACATTCAGAAAAATTTGATCTAACATACTAGAGTATAGAGAATACTTATAAAATTGGTCTGTGATATCGTTCAAATTGGGTTTGAAATTTTCGATATATTTCGAAATTTTTTTTTGGTTTTTGATTATCGATTCGATATGTTTCGAGAATTTGTCAATTATTTGTTTGGAAAGAGTGATTTGTGAATTTACTTCCTCAATGATTTGTTTCTGATTGGTTTTCAAAATATCAATAGCCTTATCATATCTTTTACCACCTGATGAGTCCAATGTGCCAAAAATCAATTTTTGAATAGTTCCTCCGATATTTATCAGTCCTCGTTTTTGTCTGACATGTGGAGTGTTCCGAATATTTCCAAATTCAGTAAGGATTTCCGACATGAGCGGTTTTGTGCGCTCGTATTCGTTTGTTAAACTTCTAAAATACATTTGTTTTTCGCTTTGTATATGCTTTAAGTTTTTGAAATTCCTTATCAGATCTTCTATTTCTGAATCGAGTATACTTAAATCAATGTCATTCAGAAAAATATGGTTATAATTTATGTGCTACCAAGTTTGAAAGGAAGGATTCCTGGAGAAGGTTCAATTGTTTTGATTTCGATTTCTGGATGGGCTTGGACCGATATCAAAATTGTCAGCATGTTCAGGGGTTGCTTTCTCAGTTCTTTTATATGAATGGTTTCGACTTTGCCTTTATTATTTTTTATTTGTACCTTATTATGTTCTAAAATTTTTGTTATAGTGAAAGGACTTGAAAATTTATTATTCTTTTTGTTTCAATTTTGTGAGTTTGTCTTGAAAACTTTTTGGTTGATTCTGAACTCTTCGCTTGTGTCACCTTTTATATTTGATTTCGAGATAACTTTTTGTTTGCCTATTTCTAATTTTTCTCTAACTTTTTCGTATACAGGGGTGAGTTTCTGTTTGTGTTCTTGCACGTATGCAGCGAATAATTATTTTGGAGTGAAGATTTCTTCTGGGTCTCTTGAGTGGGTATGGCCAAAAACTAGTTCAAATGGGGTGTAACCGGTAGAACTATGAATTGAACTATTATGACCTAATATCGCATAATAGATCAGGTCTGTTTCAGTGGGGTAAGATTCTTTTAGAATTCGTTGCTGTTCAATTAATGTTGAATGAAGTCTCTCTACGGGGCTATTGGATTCGTGATGTCCGCGGGTAGTGAAATTTACTTTGATTTTGTGCAATTTGAGGATATCTTCAACAGTGTGGTTACTGAACTCACGGCCGCTATCGGAAGTTATAGTTTGAGGGGTTCCAAATGAAAAAAAATATTTAACTGGAGCGTTGCAAATGTGAACAACAAAGCAGGAATGTATATCTAACTCTAATATTTCATTAGGGCTGTAATGGTTTTGCAATTCTTTGAGGATTTATTTCAAAGTTTGACTCGTCAATATGTCAGGATGTACTGTGTGCCATTTTTGCAAAAGTTATTGCATTTTCTATGTTATCTTGGAATGTAATAATAATATTGGCATTCAGAAAAATTTGATCTAACATACTTGAGTATAGAGAATACTTATATATTTCGAAATATTTTTTTGGTTTTTGATTATCGATTCGATATGTTTCGAGAATTTGTCAATCATTTGTTTGGAAAAAGTGATTTGTGAATTTACTTCCTTAACGATTTATTTCTGATTGGTTTTCAAAATATCAATAGCCTTATCATATCTTTCACCACCTGATGAGTCCAATGTGCCAAAAATCCATTTTTGAATAGTTCCTCCGATATTTATCAGTCCTCGTTTTTGTCTGACATGTGGAGTGTTCCGAATATTTCCAAATTTAGTAAGGATTTCCGACATGAGCGGTTTTGTGTGCTCGTATTTGTTTGTTAATCTTCTAAAATACATTTGTTTTTCGCTTCGTATATCCTTTAAGTTTTTGCAATTTCTTATCAGATCTTCTATTTCTGAATGAAGAAAAATATTTAACTGGAGCGTTGCAAATGTGAACAGCTGATATGCCAACAATCGCTTTTGCTTGAGCAAATTTGGAGAAGGAATCGATAATAGCTAAATATATTTTGGAATCGAAAAAGAATGCATCGATGTGGATTATTTGAAAAGGTTCAGTTAGGGTATCTGTCAAACCTAAAGGTACATATGGATTCTTTCTGGAATATTTAGTTCGTTGACAAATATCGCAAGAGTTTATTTGTTAGTGATTGATTGTTTCATGTTTATCCAATAATAATTTTGTTTCAAGTATTGTAGGGTTTCCTCGATACCTCGATGATTTCTTTTTTCTCGTGATGGTTTTTATATCATGAGAATTTGTTCTTTTTGATCTGTTATAGTATTCAAAAGTTTAGTACAACGAATCAATTGTAGGGTTTGTTTGCTGAAGTTTTCTGAAAAAACAATTGTACAATCATTCATAAGTTGTTGGTTTTCGAAATATATGAAATAATTAATGTTTGGTTTCAAGTAATCTTTCATGAAGTCGAAAATGAGGCTATCGTTTTGTTCTGAAGGTATTTTAACAGTGATTATTTTATGAATTCCATATGATTGTTGTTTTATATCAATTTTGTTCTGTTTTTTTCTGAAAACATGAATTTGATATATTTTTTGTTGATTATATCATCTCGAATAGGTATTCCATCATTTAAAATTTCTTTCGAAAAGGAATGAGGAGTTTCGTTAGACTGAGATGGTAGGTTTTGATCGATTGAAATTATCGGTTTAGTAGGAGGTTTGATATGAATATCAGAAATAATGTTTATTTTGGGTTTATTTGTAGAACAAATATCACTTGTACTGGTTGTTTGGTTATCTATAGGATTTTCTGATAGTTCTTCCAGGAGGTCGAGTGTTTCTTGATTAATATCACCTGGATTATTTACAACTGAATCGATTTCATGCATATTAAGTTGAATACCATTGCGTCAGTATTAGAATTCAACTCTCTTTTTTTGTAAACGATTTTGGAATTATATACTTCCAGTTTCAAGCGCCAACGGAATAGTTTGGAGTTGGGTTCGCGGAGATTGTAGAGCCAACTGAGTGGGCGGTGATCGCAGATTACCGTGAAAGATCTGCCAAATATATAGGGCCTAAATTGTTTACAGGCCCAAACGATTGCAAGAAACTCACATTCTATGGTACTGTATCGTTGCTCGGTTTCATTTAGGGTGCGGGAAGCAAATGCGATAGGTTTATCTTGCCCAATTGTACCCTGAGATAAAACAGCGCCTAAAGCAAATCAGAAGCGTCCGTAGATACAATAAATTATTTTTCAAAATCGGGGTATTGAAGTATAGGATCATTGCAAAGCATTTTCTTACAAGACTCGAAACTTTCATTGAAATTTTCGTCATGAACTACTTTCACATTTTTCTTTAAACAATAAGTCATAGGTTTTGTTATTTTAGCGAAGTTTTTCATGAATTTCAGTTAATACCCCAGCAAACCTAGAAATAATTTGATTTCTTTTTGGGTTCTTGGAATGGGAAATTTCTGAATAACTGCAATTTTATCCGGATTTTCTTTTACTCCCTCGAGGGTGATTGTGTGTCCCAGAGTAGCTACTGATTTTTGAAAAAATTCCGATTTATCTAGTTGAATTTTGAAGTTTGATTTACGTAGTCGGTAAAATACGGCTTCGATTCTAGAGATGTGTCCTTCCGATGAGCTACTGAATATTATGATGTCCCCTAAGTACACTGAACAAGTTTCGTTGTTTGAACCCTTAAGAACATTGTCAGCTACCCCCTGAAAGGTGAATGAGGCGTTTTTCAACCCAAAAGCCATTCGCTTGAATTCATAATGTCCGTTTTGAGTCGAAAAGACAGTTTTTGGGATGTCATTTTTATTCATCTCAATTTGGTGATAACCTTAAGCTGAGTCAAGTGTTGTGAAGTAGTTTGCTCTTTCAAGTTTGTCAAGTATGTCTGTAATATTTGGTAGGGAATACTTATCGTCAATAGTTCTTTCATTCAATTTGCGATAATCGATAACGATTCGCCATTTTTCTTTACCGGATTTGTCCATTTTTTTTTGGAACTACCCATGAAGGACTGCTCCAAGGTGAGGTAGACGGTTGAATTATACCCTTTTCTAACATTTTATTTTATTTGAGTATTGACCTCTTTTCTGTGGATTTCCGGAAATCGGTAAGACTTTGTATGAATGGGAGTATAGTTTTTGAGTTTTACTTCATGTGTTATTTCATTAGAGAAACTCAGAGGAATGTTTTCGCAGTAAAAAATGTCTCTATATTCATAGCATAGTTTTCTGATCGCTTCTTTTTCTTCTTTATTGCAATGTTCCAGTCTAAGTTTTTTCAAATTATTTCTTAAAAGTGTGTCCTGTTCAATACTGAGATTTTTGTTCGTTTCGATGAAGTTTATTTCGTTCAGACTTGAAGGTTCGATCATGAATGGTTTGGTTATCGTTAATTCGCATGGATTTGTATTAGAATTCGTAATTGTCGTGAAAGCAAAATAATTTTCCACATCAACAATAGCTTGAGGAGATTCTGGTTCGTTTCCAAAGTCAATATAGTTCAACAATCTCAAGCCATCTTTTTGATAGACAGGAAGTTTTACTCCTTGTTGTGTTCTGCCTGGAATAATTACAGTATGAAAACAATTTTCTGAAATTTTCTTTTTCTGTATAGATTGTTCAAACATAATTGGAATACATTTAATTGGAGTGATCAATAACTTTCAATGAATATCGAATTTTGCTTGTGATTGTTTCAAAAAATCCATTCCTATAAGGCCGTCGTATTTTTCGTTGAAGTCAAAAATATAAAATTTGTGAGAATCATTGATATCAAAAATATTGGATAACAGCCACTTAATTATAAAAAGAAATATTATGAGAAGTTTGAATATTGAAATTTTTGTTGAAAATGTAATTTTGGTAAAACGTTTTTGCAAAGTTTGTACTTATTAGACTACGAGAGCTACCGGTGACAATAAAAAATTTGGCATTTGTTTTAGCAACATAAATGAAAGATGAATTGTTTTGGAGATGATTAAGACCTATTTTGGTCATGTTGTATTGATTTGAGTCAAAGTTTGGGAAAAATTTTCATCAGAAATGAAATTTTCAGTTTCGGTTACATTTTCGAGAATAGGTTCATCAAATGTAAGATTTTGATTCTGTTAGAAATTGTTAAAATCGTATGATTGCTCACAGTATCCTTCGGTGAAACCTGAAGCAATATTTTCATAGTTATCGTCTGATGGATTTTCAGAATAATCGTTCTGATAATAATTTGATTCTATATTGTGGAGTTCTTGTGAGATGAGATTATGCGGTCCAGAATTTTGAAGAAAAAAAATGTATTTGCGTTATGATTTTGATGTTGCATTGTTGGATCACGAGAATCATTGACATTGGTTCTGGTTTATTTTGTGGTATTTGCCCAGTAGGTTTGAAAACATTACGGGGTGTTCCAAATACTTGTTGATTGGTGGAGTATTTCTGTGGAGGTATATTTTGTCTTTGTTGAATATCAATAGGTTGAGATGGAAATTGATATCTTGGACTTCGTGTAGGTGATTGATTTCTATTGTTAAAATTTTGGCTATTGAAATTTTGTCCATGATAATATTGGATTGGTAATTGCGATCTGAAATTCGACAACGATTGCTGTGGTTTAAATTGATTGAGGTTTGTCGTGGACACATCAATCTTTTTTGTTGATAAACATTTGGAAATGAATTATATTGTTTTTGGTTCTGAATGGAATGTTCTTCCTCTAGAACATATGAAATTGCAAGTTATAAAGAGTCTGGATTTCTGAGTCTTATCATGTCTCGTATTCTACCACTTCAACCACGTATAAATGTTTTCAAAGGCAATTCAGCATAATTTCTCAATTTGAAAGCACGTTCCTGAATATTCAAATTCTGATAAATTCAATACTACTCCTACTTCTCTGATTTCTTTGTCCAAATGAAAAAAATTATTCATTTCTGTAAGGTCTCATTACGATTAATTCTTGAACAAGGCAATCCAAATTTCCAAAACTCAATCTCAGAAGATTTTTCAAGTTAGTCCAATCTCTAATTTCTGGTCTACTTCCGATTAACATTGAAGCTTTTCCTGATAATTCTTCAATCACAGCTCTAATTAGGAAAATATTTATTGGATCATCTGGATTTTGAACATTAACATAGGTTAGGTTAGGTTAGGTAAATGATTGCAGTGTTCAATGAAAACTTCTAAAGTACTATCATCATTTCCATCAAAAATTAGTATGGTATCAATATAAAGTCTAAGTAATTGATGATTGATTGGTGGATTGGTCACTTGTGGGTTTGCCACTCTTTCTGGTCGGTTCTGCATATTATTATCACGATTTATATTAAGATTATTCAAATGTCCAATTAATTCGTCAATTTTGACTCAGAATTCAAAAAAATATATCAATTATCAGAATCAAAAATAGTTACTGGTTATTTATTGAGTCCTCTGGCCTCTGGCTCGTTCACGAAATTTTTTTCGGGTTCTGTCTGCTAAGAGTTGAAACTCAAGTACGAAATACTCGATGAAATGTTCTCAGACAATCCTACAACGACTGCGCCAATTATTTCAAACGATGGACCGGTAGACTTTTCAAAAAAGCCTCATATGTATAAACTATGACAAAGATATGAATTGAATGCTCAAATCTTGTTAACGAGAAAAATTTAGTCTATTAAACAATTCTGGACTCGGTAGTGTAGTGGTTAGCATATCTGCCTATCAAGCAGAACGCCGGGGTTCGAATCCTCGCCGGGCCACCATGCTGGGTAATAGCACGTTGAAAGGTAAGGCCCCGTTGATCCATTGCTCGGACAAGTTTTGACTTCTGAGGGTTGACGTTCGTCAGCTGGTTAACGGAACGAACACCAATTGGAATAGTAGTGATAGAGATAGAGTGATGTTTGAATTGGTAGCTGCTGTAGTAGTTCACTGGACTCTGGTTTTGTGATTTTCTGGTGGTGGGCTACTCAATCCTTTCTAGCTGCTGGTGGCTGGAATAGGCTTTCATAAATCGGGCTACTATAATCACCCTAATATCCCTGGGAGACGTTCAAGTACTGTTTCGTAGGTTAGTGGATTAACTTGCGATCACTGTTGGGCTACTAGATTCACCCTAGCGTTCCTGGAAGACGTTGGGCTACTATGTTCACCCTAGTATTCCTGGGAGTCTATCAGGTATCGATTGGCAGGTCAGTAGCTCAGGTTTGGCTCACCGTTCCCATTGTTTCATGAAAAATAATACGTCAAGTTTATTTCAAACCAGATATGTATACACTACACTTGAACCTTGGATGACTGACGTAACTAGCTAATATCTCTCAGCGGTTATACAACTTACAGACTGAATACAGTGATATAAAAGATTATGATGATGAACTCTTATGACTAAGGTCTTGAATTGAATCTAAAAAATGGTATTCCAACACGTGTTGAGACTATGAAGAGTTGATGATGTTTGGTGTATAGTTGAAGCTAGTTACAGTTATATTCAAGATATGAATTTAACAATGGTGTACAAAATAATTACCAGAATTGATTTCTGGAAGTGGATTGAAACATAAAAGATATTGAGATAATAAAGATATTCTGGAAAATCCAATTAGTGTTTGTACAGAATCAAAATATCTGATAATGTGTAGTGGGTTCCAAAAGAAAGAGATGGTGGAATACTTCATCACGAAATCTCATGTGATCCAAGTATCAAGTGAATGAATAATAATATGAATAATTGAGTCCAACCCATTTAACTCTAATTATAAATTTTCACAGGTAAAGATAATGAAAGGAACGTCAGATGAATCAGAAGAAAAAATTTGATTTGAAAAGATATACATGAAAAAGATATCAATTTCGAAATTTCAAGAAAAACTGCTCAATGGGCCTGTGGCTCAAACGAAAATGACTCGAGGTGAGATAAAACACACAATTACAGATTTTTAGAGTAGATAAAAAATGTGCGCATCAATACTCACCTTGAATCATTTCTAGCCTTGATATACAGGATACCATGTGGGTAACTGCGTTTTCAGTATATATTTTTCAACAGGAACAGCTTTGAGCCTCAATCCCGAACAAATGAATTGATTTCACTTCAGGATTTTATTCGTCATGCGACCAAATGCTGTGAGAATAAAAACGCAGTCGAATTCTTAATGTTCAGAAATTTTCGTTTCACCAGGTTGTGAAAAAAAATGGAATCGCCCCTGGCGATGAATGTCCTGGAAATATCATTAAATTGATAACATAAGCACTTGGAAATCGAAGGATCACGAAGATAAATCAAGATAAATATTTCGTGAAGCTATGGGAAACCACAGGATTCTGTTTGAAAACGAGAAACTCATTGCCCCCAATCAGAAATACCATAGTCGACTGATGCGGGGGGCAATAGAGATTCACAAGCTGTGAACCTCAATCGAATATGGGATCCCATTTTGAGAAGATCAAAAATAACAAATAACATGACGGCAGGTAGTGCGGCAATTAATGGTGATGATACTTTTCCGAATCTAGTAATTACGGCAATCAATATTAATGAAAATTCTCCGAATTCAAAGAAAGTCATTATCCTCCAGGCTACCTGGCTATATAAATACGCTTTACGAAGTCGTAATACCTAATCATCGAGGTCTAGCTCAAGATGTATGTACAATTTAAAATTTCCATAATCAATATTACTTTCTGATCAATAATGTTTTCTAGTTGCTCAAGTCTTCTGTCTCTGTTTAATTTTTCACTTTTTCGTTTGCTATCAGGAACTATGTATACTTTCAATTTATATAGCTGATTGTTTGAATAATGAATAGGTGAACCGTAATGGGGTTATACCGTTTAATGAATACATAATAGTTATTTATGTGACAGGTGGGATATAGACATTATTAACGCACGCATGTGAGGATTGCACGACGAAGCCGTAGGCTGATAGAGCCGTGTAATCATATGAGTGCGTTGATAATGTAGTATCCCACGTGTTGCGTACCAAATTTTATCTACACCCGTACTCTAATAATACACTTGTCACGATCGTTTGAAATAGGTTTTTTCGCGGAAGAAGCGAACACTAGATAGAGAAACCATTTTTGCTTTCCAAAAGAAACCACGTTAGTGACAATTTTACATGAAACTAATTTCTTTTGGATTTCTTGCATGGACAGTATTATCCTTTCCTTGACCCTAAAATTATTCCTTTGCTCAAATAAGGGTGAGAAAACCAGCAGAAGAAAATTTCCACTCCAGGAAACATTGGTAAGTCCTTTCGGTTTCTACATATGCTGATTTTCTATACAGTCCACCTCGAGAAATTTTCGGGAAAACAAAAGTTCATACCATTCATTTTGTTCCTTCGAGCCAGATTAAATATTCATTTCGTTTGAAACTGCCTAGTTATTCTCGAAATTGTCAGTAGCGGGTGTTTCCTTGTAGTTGAATTTGCCGACTGTGTTATAGTTTAGCATTTGCCTTTTTCACTCACATAATGAGTGTTATTTCGAAAAATAGTTGATTCTATTGCCAATAAATTTCTTTGGAATTCCTTTTTACGAATTTTTTTGAAACGAATATCCCATTTCGTCCAAAGAAGATCGAAAAAACAAGACTTGTTTTTTACCGCTTCTTGCTCCAGTCGTTCTCGATACTTCGAAAGCAATTGTTCTTAGTCCAGTAAACGGTTGCAAAATTATTACTGATATTTTGTTTGAATTCAATTTCTGAAGGTGAAAAATAAATTCATGATGCCAAAATCCAAAGATAAATTGAAATCAGATAGCCATCTAACTCAGCGAGAAAACATTTTCAAACGAATCCAATTGTGTAACGATGCGGGTCATGCTTTTCAAAGAGACCAAGAGAATGCAACATATGAAGATAATTTCAGAAGTCGATTCAGTACATTTGCAAAATTAGCTGTTGAATATCGTGATGTTGTTCAAAGCATTGTAGAGCTCAAACGAGTGTTATTTCCCGATGAACCTGTGAGTCATAGTTTAATGGATGGTTTTGAAGATCTCTTGAGCAACGTTGAGTATTTGGCAGCTTCGTTATTGATCGAATCCTCAAGTCTCGACCCAAATATTAAAAATAGACGTAAATTATTCATGCCTGAATTAGAATTGGTGAAGTTTGATGGGGAGGATTTTGCAATGTGGCCTCTTTTTTATTGAAACTTCAAGCAGTTAGTCCATTCCAAGGATGGATTCAGTAGTGCCGAAAAATTTGATTATTTACTCGGAAGTTCAACTGGCAAAGCACTAAGAACATATAGCGCTCTTGAACCTATTCCAGATAATTATCATATTTTGTGGAAGTTGTTGAAAGATATCTACAATGACCATGAAAGTTTAGCCAATTTGTACTCAGGGGGAATATTGAATTCTCAAACTTTGCCCCTCTTTTCTACAGCAGTTCCTAGAAAATTTTTATACCAATGCCAATGCTCTAAAACGTTTGAAATTGAATGATGTAGCTGATGTCATTTTAACTCATATTGCCTTGTCCAAGGTGTCTCAAGAACCTATAAATTCCTTTGAACTTGTTCGTGATAACTGATTAAATTTATTCAGCAACAAAGTAAAATACTTTATGAAAATGACAAACCTCGTTTGAATTCTTCTACCACATATCAATCCAAACTTTTCCAAAAATAACACCGTTTTAAAAAATAATTCTGGTACAAATAATAATTGTATAGCATGCCATAAAGGGTTTCATCTTTTGAAAGATTGCCAACATTTCAAAAATGATTACTTTGAACGAAAATATAAAACAGTCGAAGATAATTTGTGTCTCAATTGTTTTTCCAAAAAATATAGAATTAGTTCATGTCCCTCGAAATTTTCCTATTCACGATGCAAATTGAAATATCACACATTACTTCATAGATATGATAAAAATAATGATAACAATGAAGAGAATCGTCCCTCTGACAATTCATTGAATCAACACTCCACAAGTACTGAAAATATAATAGAATCTTTCCAGGAGAATAGTCTTACTTATTGCACGAAAAATTCAAAACAATTCAATCAATGAAAAAAAGTTTTGTTGAGCACAGCTGAAGTTAAAGTATTCGATCGCTGAAATAAACAATATTATATCCGATTCCAAATTGACAGCGGTTCTATGTCTAATTTATTGACATTGGAATGTTGTAAAAATTAGGTTTACCGTACACAAAAGTAAATTCGAATATTATCGGTATAGGTGGTACAACATAACCTTCGAAAGGTCGAACCAATTTAACAATTCATTCAAACACAGACCCAAGTGTCAACCTTCCAATTGAAGTTTTACTTGAAATTCCTGAATCTTTACCAAATCTAGTTGTCGACAATGGTTCATTAGTTCATTTGAAATACCTTCCATTGGCAGACCCATCCTTCCATACTCCTGAAAATATTGATGGAATACTCGGTGCTTCGACATACGCAGATATCGTGGGTTCAAATCGTACCACAGGTGGAGCAAGTACACCTACAGCCTTTGAAACCACTCTTGGTTATATAGTCATGGGACAGGCTCCCAGCATCGAAAATTGTTTTTCCTTACCATCCTATTGTACTTTTTTGCATCTGAGATCTTTAATGGAAAAAATTGTGGCAAATGAAAGATTTTTCAACTCCAATTCCTACCAGAGATGAGGAAGTCTGTGAAAACTTTTTCAAAGAAAAATTTAGTAGAGATCGTACTGGCCGATATATAGTGGAATTACCGTTTGAAGACGACCCAAAAAAACTAGGAAACTCATTCGAACTAGCTAAAAATAGATTTTACGCTTTGAAAAAACGTTTGGAGAAATTTTCAGAACTCCAAAAAACTCATTTAGATATTTAAAAAGATTATATTGACAAAAACCATATGTTTCCAGTTCCTAGTGACCTCATAGATATTTCCTCATATTATATACCACATCACTGTGTTTGAAGCTGATTGTCCAACGACTCCTTGCCGAATAAATAGTATTTGATGCCAGCATGAAAACCGAAAACAATATTTCAACAAATGATTTTTCACACACAGGTCCAAAATTGCAAAATTTCCTATTGCTGTGACGTCAGATTTGAAGCAAATAAATGTTTAGACACATCCATATTGTAAAAGAGCATCAATAACACCAGAAGATTTTTTAATGTAGATTCAACTCGAGAGATCCCCTTTCAGTATATCAATTGCACACCGTAACTTTTGGTGTAAAACCTTCCCCATATTTAAGTTTGAGAGTTATCAAAAAATCAACCCAAGATAAATCTCAGCGATATCCTCAAGCTGTTATACCAATTGACAGATATATGTATGTAGACGTCGTAGACGATCTAATCAGTAGTTTACCTTGTGTTTCCAATGCACTAGACGTCCATTTCCAAATAAATAGTTGGTTCCAATCCGGTGGATTTCAGATGGTAAAATAGATGTTTTTCGTTGAGTCGGATACATTCCACTCCAAAAAGATGGAAAACTCATGATTCAGATCGTATTCAGAAAATCCATAGTTACCTATCACCTATTCATTGGCTTTTTGTTTCTGGTAAGCAGAATATTTTCGATTGCGCATCCAGAGGTCTAACACTTTCATCACTAATGAATCATTCTTCATGGTTTCATGGACCCTCATGGTTGAGAAGGGACATTTCTGAATGGCCAATAAAATCTTTCGATAATGTTGAAGATGTGGAAATTGAAAAAAATTGTATTATTAGTTCCAGGGGAGAAAATTTTCCCATTGTACCATCTCATACAACATATTTTTTCTTGGACCAAACTATTGAATGCAATAATTTTTGTTTTGAGATTCGCTAAAATTTTACTTAGTGCAATCATGATTACACGTTCTGATTTGAAAAAGGCAGAACTTATGATGAAAGCAGTTCAGCAACGACATTTTCATGATGAATTTTGGAAAACAAATTGTTGAAATCACGATTACGTCGTTTGAAACCTTTTATAAAATACAACATCAGCGGGTGGTAGATTGGCAAACTCTTATATTAGTTTTGATCATGAACACCCCATACTCTTACCCAAGTCCGACCCTTTTGTCACTTTATTGATTGATATGAACATAAAATACATTGTCATACCGGTGCTTACCTATAACAGTCCCTACTGAGACAGAATTATTGGATTTTATCTGCTCGTGCTATTATTCGCCAACGTATATGGAAGTGCAACTATTGTTTTAAATTTAATCCCAAACCTAACTACCCAATGATGGCGGATTTACCCCTCGAAAGAGTGAATCAGGCAAAATCATTTTTGTTGACTGGAGTAGACAACACTGGAGCCTTTTATATAACTATAAGACGGAAAAGAGAAATAAAAAGCCGAAAGGCATATGTGTGTCTATTCATTTCTTTAGTTACTGAAGAAATCCATTTAGAACTAGCTTCAGCTCTATCCACCGAAGTATTTCTTGCAGCTCTCAAACAATTTTTATCTCGTAGAGGTAATTGTAACACATTATTTTCGGACCGTGGTTCAAACTTTATAGGCGCTAATAGTTATTTATGATACAAGTGTTAAAAGTGGCATTTTATTTTGTGAGTGGGGAATATTGCGAAACGAGCGTTAGCGAGTGGAGCAACCCCACGAGCAAAATAAAATCACTTTTAACAAATGTATCATACAAAATTTTTTGTTCAACAGTTACTGCTAGTAAGAAAAAAACAAAAAAAATATAAGATCCGTAAGGATTCGAACACACGATCTTTGGATTACAAGTCAGATGCTCTACGCATCTAGCTACATGGATTTTATAATTGACAACCATATTTTGTATTTCAAATCTAAATTGCAAGCATGACAGGCAGGTAAAAAACAATTGCCTAATAATTGTTGTTTATTAGTTACCACAAATTAATAAACGATCCTAGCTTCTTTGTGTTCGTAGCTATTACTGTTGCAAATATAAATATAATGGAAGTTGGAATGGATGATTTAGATGATTTTCTTCCACCAGAAATTCAAGAAGCTGCAAACAGAGCAACTTCAGATCTGTTGCCTGAAAAATCACGGCAACAATATGATATTGCTTATAATGGATTCATCGAATGGAGTCAACTGAAGAAAGTTGAAGGCAAGTTCAGCGAAAGCGTACTTTTAGTTTATTTCGAAGAAAAATCGAAGTTATGGAAATCATCAACACTGTGGTCTAAATTCTCTATGATAAAAGCTGAACTGAAAATCAAGGAAAACGTGGATATAAGTAAATACCATAAATTAGTGGCATTTTTGAAACGAAAAAGTGTCGGATACCGTCCGAAAAAATCGAAAATTCTGACAAGGGAACAGATTGACAGATTTTTAAAAAATGAAGCTCCCGATACCAAATATCTTATGATTAAAGTGGCAACCATTTTTGGATTATTTGGAGCGTGCCGTCGTGAAGAACTCTGCAAATTGAGCGTAGATGACATTGAAGAAACTATACAGTCATTACTAATTCATATTTCGGATACCAAAACCAACATTCAAAGAAGTTTTTGCATCGTTGGACACTACGTGAATTATTACCGTGAATATGCTGTATTACGCCCAACTTCTGTTACTCACCGTCGATTTTTCCTGAATTACTCTAACTACAAATGCACTATTCAACCAGTTGGAATAAATACTTTCGGGAAGATGCCTTCCACTATTGCTGAATTTCTGAAATTACCAGATCCGCAGCAGTTTACCGGCCATTGCTTTCGAAGATCTTCAGCATCTCTGTTAGCGAATTCAGGAGCAAATTTGACTACAATAAAACGACATGGCGGGTGGAAGTCCTCGACTGTAGCTGAGGGTTATATCGAGGATTCCATTGAAAATAAAAATAAAATAGCTGAAAAAATGTTTCCTGGTATAAGTTCTAGTTCTCTCCCAGCATTATTTGATCATCCCACTTCAATAATAGCACCATCATTGATTGGCGATGAAGCTTCTGCAGTTACTTCGTCAGTTAATATCACAAATTGTACAAATTGCCAAATACATATTTATAAGTAATTTTGATTCTGATTGTTATAATAGTATTAATATCTGATTAAAGTGTTTCTATTAGAGAGATCTATATTACTGAGTATCCATACTAGCGTCTAGCGACAGATGGACATTTTGGCTCCCGAGCTGTGTACATCTGTCGCTAGACGCTTTTAGTATCCATCATCTCATCTGTCATTTTACTTTTAACACTAGTGTTAAAAGTACTTTTAACACTAGTGTTAAAAGTGATTTTGTGAAAACGTCAGTTTTTAGTTCATGTGTCAATGAATTAAAAACGTCATTTTTAATGTCAGTTGTACAAAAAAAATATTTGGATGAAGTTTATCAACTTGTCAACTCCCATAAATATACAAATGCCCTGCAAGAGGAATCAAACCCACAAAAATTTAGTATCGATTCAATCCCGCTGCGGAGAGTCACTGGGATGGTATTTGGGAGTCGAATACAAAGAGTGTTAAGGTTCATTTCGCAAAGGTTTATAGGCAGTCGAATTTTGAGCTATGAAGAGTTCAATACCGCCCTTGTACAAATTGAGGCTCTGCTGAGTTCTAGACCCTTGTGTTATTTATCTAACGATCCAAAAGATCCAGTAGCTTTAACATCCGCACATTTTCTCTACAGATCTCCCTTGAATTCATTACCAGTTGAAAATACTTTTTCTGCAATCTCTTGAATAGGTATGAATTGTCAGATTCAATTGTAAATCAATATTGGAAACGTTGGCATCTTGAATACCTCTCAACCCTTCAAGTTCGACAGAAATGGAACACTTTTTGTAAACGAATCAAAGAAGGAATGGAAGTCATAATTATGAACAAGAATCATTCACCTCTACAATGTCCTTTAGCCATTATCGAAAAGGTATATACAGGCATAGATGGTGCGATTAGATCTGCTTTTGTACGGACAAAAAACGGCTCTTATAGTCGTCCAACTGTAGAACTTTTCCCTTTGCCAAACCAGTAAATTGAAAATCGCTTCAAACGTAAACATCTTATTAAATGCATTTCTATTTATTTCAATTGAGTTTTTATTTTGTATTTGGTTCAGCAGAATGCTGTATGAATTATTTCTTGGATTCTAGACTATTTTTTGCATTGAATTAAAATTCAACCTAGCGCGGCCAGGATGTTCACGCCGTATTTGTGAATTATTTGATTTTCTTCATTTCTAGTAGTTAAAGGAAAATGGTCGTCAGTAGTTTGGGTTACATACGCATCAGGGGAAAAATAATCGCATCGTTACTTTTCGTTTTTGGCGAAAGAGTCACGACCGTTTAAAATAGGTTTTTTCGCGAAAGAAGCGAACACTAGATAGATAAACTATTTTTGACTTCCAAAAGAAACCACGTTAGTGACAATTTTAAATGAATCTAATTTTTCTTGAAATATCAGTGTGTTGTATAAATTGAAGTGCTTTTCAATCTGTTGCATGGACAGTATTAACCTATCCTTGGGGTACAAATTACCATTTTGCTCAATATTTATTGTTATTGTTTATAAGTGAGTTAAGTTTTCATGTATTTCTTGAAAGGAAAATAACGTTTTGTCGAATGTAATCATTCAATAAACGATTTATTTTGGTTGAAATTTATTTCATATCTCATTACCGCACTAGTGCGGTATTAGATTCAAAAAAGTACTTGTGCGGTAATGAACGTCATTATGACATTCAAAAAAGTGTCAAATCATAATCATTACCCAAAAGTTGTAGATAAATAAATAAAACTTATTGTCAGGTTATTTCATCACGTGCAATATCAAGACATCCAACGGAGAACTTAATGGAAACATAGTGGAAGACTGAATTCAACAAATGTTATTCACTGATGGGGAAGCGATTCTCGAGAATGATTCGCAAATTATGTACATTTTTGGTAGTATCCTATTTAGATTCCTGATAGAGAGCTTCTTGAAATTCTTATCTCAACTTCCCCATCACCTTTCAGAATCAACAGCATAGCCAAAGAACATATTATGGAAAGTTTGCCAATGGTAATAATTGCCTATCAAGATGTTATTTTCAAATCAAAGGGTTGAATGAGAAAAAGAAATAGTTAACCAGATTCGGTCATGGATTCCAAATTGTATCCTTCACTGTATCTATTACTCTATGAAAAAACTGGACAGTAAAGTTTTTTGGTGAAATACATGATATCTCCTCGATTATGATTGAATTTCTCGAACTGATATGTCTCATTGATGCATACTCAATCTATCAAGTCGCATCATCCTAACGGAACATCAGTTCAACGAGTCGATTGATTATTCGAATATAACTGAAATTTGAAACATTACATTTTTTGTTAATTTGGTATTCACTCTTCCAGTATTGAGAAAGATTGTCAAGAGAGCTGCAGGTGAAATGGGAGGACAGTTTTTGGTGCAGGCTGAGGCATTAATTATATCGAATTGCAAAGCAAATGGTCACCCCGAAGTGCAGAGCGATTTAGAGGTTAGTATTATAAGGGATTTTTGAGGTAGAGTTTTTCACTCAAAAATATACTGAAATAATGATATTCGAACGGATTGTACAGATATCCAGCCACCGAAATACTCTTTCTACGAGAAATTAATTTTTCTTATCCCTCAGCACATTGGATGAATAACTCACAAATATCAATTGATGAAAAATGTACTCCTTGAGTGCTATTCCTTTTCTGCCATAATATTTCTAAAGATTTTCTCATCTTGTCCTTTTGTTTGTTGGCCTACTACAATCTAAAGAAAAATTGAGATTGATGTTGGTATCTATACAAGTGTTGAAGAACATACTTCTGGCCCTGAAATGTTTTTTCTGAATGAAAAAGGAGCGATATCAGACATCAAATCTCCGAATTACCTAAAATTGACTAATTAAAAAAAATGAAATGATATTCATAAAAACTTTATATTAATTTGTTTTTTTCGGCGTTTAGCAAATCAAATCCAACCTCAAAACTTTTATTGATTCAAATTTGAATTTTTAAAACATTTCTTGTTAGGATATGCCAAATATTTGATATGTAATATTTTATCTTCCAAAAGGTAAATCCAAATCTGATTCGTATAAAGCGACATTCCATCAGAAAGGAAATGGTTGAGTTATATATTCGTCTTACCTAATAAACACAGATGAGTATCAGGAAAAAAGACATAATTTTGTCACTTCATAAAGACTCTCTTGGTGGATAATTCTCTAAGGTACGACCGAGCGTATTAGAGCATCACGAGACTGTAAACAACACATTGTTATCTTGCAGAGAACTTCGATATTTTAAACAAAAATTGAAACCGTAGCCGCATAATTGAAACTAGGTATACCAGATCCAGGTATTGAGATATTACACTTGTTAGTTTTACTATAAATATCCTCGAGATACTCCCATTCTTTAATTACGGTTGGGAAAAATGTCATCTCTAATGAGTCTTTCCAAAAATCTTTGGGATTTTTTCACTTATCACACGAAAGCTTTTTTTTGTCGAAGTAATCTTGGCATTACGAAGAGAATTTTGTTGCCTGGCAACTCAACGAAAAAAAACTGACTCTGAAAAAATTACAAGTCCCTAGACAGTTTCTTGGGTTTTTCTGTCAGTTTTTTGAGTTAATTTGCCGAAAGGCAACTGAACTCGAATCATAAAAAATGTCAAGTTGTATTCGACAAAAAAAAGCTCGAGTGTTATTCCGTACGACAATTTAATGAATACAGTTCAGTTTATTCAATTCAACGGAAAAGTACAATTGTCAAAAACACGGCGAGAAACAATTGAACTTCAATAAGAATGTTTGTTCAAAATGAATAATTAACTATAATAGGGTAAGATCCCAGAGCAATCAGACATAACTTATTTTCACACGGACGAAACCTGAAGTTTTCAGTAGCGTCTCGTGTGCCTTGAATACCTACGCGCTTTGTGGAACTTGCCGAGTGACACTTAGGCAGGTACCAGGTGAGAAAGGTAACTAAAAATAAGAATTATTCAACTCAAATTCACATGGCTGATTTTTATATATGTCATGTAGAATATTATTTTAAAGTAATATCATAAGTGTCAGACACTTTTGATGGACCAGAGCTTTTGTCAGACGCTTTTAAGCTACCCAAAAAAATAAATGAACTTTACTTTTTTTACATGTCTGATTTTTCAATATGTTATTGAAGTATTCATTCAAAAGTTAAATTCAATCAGTCAGACAAATTATAGTGACCAAACATCCCCTAAGACAAAAATTATTCAGCCAGAAGTATGAGGGCGAGAGCACAATGCATGCGCTTAATGAGTGAGACGTTCATAATAACTCGGTTCCCCTTCTTAAACTCACCATCTGTTGCAATCTACTGTGTATGTGCCGTTTGCCTGTGATATAACTTATAGTATACGGTATAGTCAGTGTTGTTTTTTAGGGCACAATTGTGTCAAAAGGGGCACTTTTCCACTGTGTGGGCACTATGACATGTACTTTGAGAAACTGATCGAAAACGGGCACAATTGTGCCTAAAATAAAAGACAAATAGTGCCCAATGGTGC
Source organism: Zygogramma bicolorata (assembly GCA_032362365.1). Taxonomy (NCBI): domain Eukaryota; kingdom Metazoa; phylum Arthropoda; class Insecta; order Coleoptera; family Chrysomelidae; genus Zygogramma; species Zygogramma bicolorata. The sequence continues at coordinate 729,713 of JAVJAQ010004813.1, read as the reverse complement.
TCTCTGTCAATTTCTTCTTCTCATTTATACATACATTAGATTTGCGCATGCGCATACATCTCTTGGCGCAAAATTTCAAATTGAATTACAAACAAAATATAAATATATTCAATAATATATTATAAATATGAAAAATTGCCACTTGCTTCACATTCGAGTTACCATTTGCCCTCGCAAAAAGTAGACGGTTTGTCCAAAGCCCCAAAGGAGGCAATGAAATTACATTTTTGGCCCCAGAAACCTTCGGAATTCCATCAATTGCATTTCAAATACTACATGAAGCTAAATTTTTTAATGTTTACCAATCTGAACGTTGAGAAATCAGCAATATATTGCATAGAAATCATATTTTTTAAATTTCACACTAACAGGAAACGGGATTGTTGAGGAAAATGAAATGAAAATCGAGAATTTTGAGAAGTGAAAATGACCATGGAACCACGAAAATACGGAATCATAAAATGTTATGGGTCAAAATGAAATTGTGCCCGTTTTCGATCAATTTCTCAAAGTGCGTGCCATAGTGCCCACACAGTGAAAAAGTACCCCTTTTGGCACAATTGTGCCCTCAAAAACAACACTGACTATACTGTATACTATAAGTTATATTACATGCAAACAGCACATACATAGTAGATTGAAACAGATGGTGAGTTTAAGAAGGAGAACCGAGTTATTATGGACGTCTCACTCACTCTGAAGCGCATGCATAGTGCTCTCGCCCTCATACTTCTGGCTGAATAATTTTTGTCTTAGGGGATGTTTGGTCACTCTAATTTGTCTAACTGATTGAATATAACTTTTAAATAATTACTTTAATAACATATTGAAAAATCAGACATGTATAAATAAGTAAAGTTCATTTATTTTTTGGGTAGCTTAAAAGCGTCTGACAAAAGCTCTGGTCCATCAAAAGTGTCTGACACTTATGATATTACTTTAAAATAATATTCTACATGACATATATAAAAATCAGCCATGTGAATTTGAGTTAAATAATTTTTATTTTTAGTTACCTTTCTCACCTGGTACCTGCCCAGGTGTCACTCGGCAAGTTCCACAAAGCGAATAGGTATTCAAGGCACACGAGACGCTACTGGAAACTTCAGGTTTCATCCGTGTGAAAATAAGTTATGTCTGATTGCTCTGGGATCTTGGACTATTAGTAACTATGTTGGTAGAACGGGCTATTGCGGAATTTCTTTCTTGATCATTAGTGATCTTTGAAGTTACGCAATCAATGTCTGCTAAAATATTTTTGATAGAAACATCTTGTTTTAAGATCGGTTGAACACTAAATTTTGGGCCTAAGGCTGAGAAATTTGAGATATCTTGAGGAATTGAAATGTCGGATAAGTTTTTTATCCAACAGGGTTGTGTATTGAGTTTATAAAAAGATTCAATTTGAATTAAGTTATTAATTTTGATGGTATTCTTACTTCTAGTTGAATGAAAAATTTTGTTAAATTTTACTCGTTGGGAACTCGAAAACTCTGCAAAAAGCAACCCACTTGTGCCATTAATGATCTCTCGTTTGAGCATCTGCAACTGTTTTTCCAACTTAGGAATCAATTTGTGGATGATGTCAATTTCATAATTAAGAAGTTTCGTTCTTAACCTTAAACATAGGTTTCTTGACTGATTGGTGTAGTTAATATCTTGTCTTAGAAGAAGGTCATCGATTGGAGCTGTAGAGTGCCGGATATGGTTGGGTAATATCCCTAATTTTCTGCATCTGAGAAGAAAAGTTTTACGGTTGTATTCTCTGGCCGTTTTCATTTTTATCCTTGACCAATGCTTCATCGTTTTTACTATGTTGACTCCATATGTAGCTTGAATATCTTGATAGTAACCCATTTTCTTGTCTGAAGAAGAGAGGAGAGGAAGTCTTTGCTGACAAGTTAAGAACAAAACTCGCACTCTTCCCAATCTTCAAACTGTTTGAACAAAAGAACCGATCTCAATCATTTAAGTGAAATGTATTCATATTTATTATTGATTGATGGGAATTCTAGGGTTCTCGAAGGCAATTCGAGTGACGTTACTTAATGAAAATATTAAATATATACTTTTTCCAAAAAAACTGATTTCATATTTCTAATGATCTTATTATTATATCACATTTTCCTACCTCCTCTTTTGCAGCACCTGTTATTGTATTGATGTCCGAGCGGCTAAGGCCGAATTGTGTCTCCACTAGAATTTTTCATTGACATTTGACATTTTCGACAAATGACTTTTGGCGCTTTTATAACCACAAAATTTCATGCCCCTTTTATCTTTTCCACGTGGTGTTTGTCGATACACCTTTCCATTAAAAAGAAAAATAATAGTTTTTAACATGTTAATGTGTTGTACTGATACGTATCAATGTTTTTGAAATTTTTAACTATGTGTCATCTGACTTTCTTAACCATCTCATGCGACCATCCTCACTAACAATGTAAGTAAGGAAAAAGTAAAATTGTTCATATTTTCACTCATTAACATTATTTTGTAGCTCCCTGATGATGACAATAACCGATTGTCGAAATATTGGAAATATATTGTTATAAGAGTACACTTTCGCTTTTGCTGCTGTCCCAAATATAATTCCCGAGTTTTGTTCTTAACTTGTCAGCAAAGACTTCCTCTTCTCTCTCTCTCTCTCTCTCTCTCTCTCTCTATATATATATATATGTGTTCGGATAGGTTTCCGCGGTCAGTTGTGTGTTGTTGTTGAGTTCGGGTTGAACCGCGTCTGGAGTTTTGTTCTCGACGTTTCGGCTCCGATTTTGGAGCCATTTTCAAGAGGTAAATGTGACTTCACGCTGAGGTCTCAATCTGCCTACTCCTTAGATCGAACTGTTCGATCTAAGGAGTAGGCAGATTGAGACCTTAGAAAGAACTCGTGACGAGACCTGGGGAGTAGGCAGATTGAGGCCCCGGCGTCAAGTCACAAACCCTTGCCCCCTGTGACAACACCTGAGGAGTAGGCAGATTGAGACCTCAGCGTGAAGTCACATTTACCTCTTGAAAATGGCTCCAAAATCGGAGCCGAAACGTCGAGAACAAAACTCCAGACGCGGTTCAACCCGAACTCAACAACAACATATATAGGTATATATATATAAATTAATAATAAAAGTTGTTGAAAAATATTTTAAATACATTTGAATATGATTTCAATCGATCACACATCCAAATCTAGACTCAACCTGTTTTTAATGGGGAAGTTTTCACCCTCAAAACATCAAAAGCAACCCCGAGTACAGAGGTAACTTCAAAGTAGAGTATCAATCTGAATTTTCATACAGTTTGGTTTCCCGGTTACTCAATAAACATTTCGATATAACTTTTAAATGAAAACTGTCATAAGGGTGGTTTTTTGGGGTCGAAACTGTTTAATAGATCAGAAATTGTTTTACAAGGTTGATTCAACGTATTCACAGATGACTGCACCCTCAATACTAGTATTTTGTAACTTCATTTGATAAGGGTAGTTTTCACCTCTGATGAATGAAAATCAACCCCAGGCACAACTTCAACTTTGGAGTAGATGGTAGATAGAAGCTAAATCTCAAATTAAATGCAAATATATACAGAATAAGTTGAATAACTGCCAAATAACATGTTTATTATTATTTTCTGATGATATTCTGTCATAGGGAGGGGTGTTAAGGGCTGACACTGATTATTGAACCATAAATTATATTAAAAACGATCAATTGATTGATTATACTAATATAAACATGATTTCAGTTCATTTCATGCTCCAATCTAAAATTTTGATATTTTTTCCGAATAGGGGTGGTTTTTACCCCCCCTCCACAAAAGCAACCATCGGCTTGGGTAGATTTTGAAATAGAGGGTAAGTAGAACCTATATCCAAATTTTCATACGAATCGGTGCTGTATGGGATAAATACACAGTTTACACTTTTCTCACCGTCATAGACTGGAGTATATGGGAGTTTTATAGTAGCTAAAATGCGTTAAAATGATTGCTATTGATAACAAATCATTTTATAGGATGACGCCATTTTAAAATGATAGCAATCCGGAATACCGACATTAGATGAGTTGAAGATATGAAATACCACAACTATAGTGATATTTACAGCTGAAAATTACATTATTATTATAAGATAATATTATTTAGAACAAACTGAGTTGAGTTTGTGAGTAGAAATTTTTGTACAATCAATTTTTTTCCAAAAACATCAATGAATTAGTGGCGCGCTTGAATTTTGCTAATTATGCGCTATATACAGGGTGTCCCAAACTCGATGGCCTATTAGACATTTCTGAAGAACGGGAAATAGGAATATTTTGAAAATTTGATATCTTGGGTAATTTGTCCTTTTCTATCGACCTGAAATATTTTCAGCGCTGCGAAGTTGCCGCTTGAATTGAAAAGTAGCAACAACTTTGATTGCTTTTCGATTATTTTCGTATAATACTTTCCTTCACCTATCTCTAGTGGTTTTCGAGAAATTCATTGATTTCCTTATTTTTTTGTACGAAACATAGCTCTAATCAAATGCTTATTACTGCGGTATTCGGATTCGAAGACAGCTGAAATTTCGGATGTAGTTTGACAAAGCCCTGTGTATTAGTTGTGTCTAACGAAATTCTTTCTCCATTAAACAGGGTCGCTCAAAATTTGTGATTCTACCGATACATACAAAAAGGGTGAAAAGTGCAATTTTTCAAATGGAACATCCTGTATATTATCGAAAATTCTGGAAGACAATTGTAGTTCCTTTCAAATGATGTGTCATGTTCCTATACCTAAATAGTCAGGTTTCCGAAGTTTCTATGGAAATCGGATTATTTTGACATATTTTGTATCAGGTAGCTATGAAATGTCATGGAACATGTCATTATGGAAATTCGACAATTGATGCATCAATAATAAAACGTCTGCCCGTTCAATAACGTAAATTTGATTAGAAAAGAATCAAAACATGCAGAAAATTCAATGAACTTTATCCAAATTTACCGCATATGAATAAAAAAAAACAGAAGAATTGAACGGAATTATGCTGTGTATGGGAATATCGAAGCACCAAGAAATCAAATCAAGCCGATAACTTGAGACGAAGTAGATGAAATTACCGTCATGGGGTATTTTCACGCCTTCCCTCATGCATCATCAAGAAGAGCTGCTGTAGATTTAGGTATGAACCGCAGTTCAACATGGAGAATTTTAAAAAAATATAAAATGAATAATTATAAATTCATCATAGCTCATGCCCTACATAGAGATGATCCCCCAAAATGTGTTGATTACTGTGAATGGATTCTAACATGGACTTATGAAGATCCAAATTTCCTTCAGAAAATTATATGGACGGATGAATCTAAATTTTCGAGAAAGGGAATATTCAGTCGCAAAAACAATCATTTCTGGGCTGCAGAAAATCCCCATTTTATAAAAGAAAGTGGATTTCAAGAAAAATTCAGTTTCAATGTATTTTGTTCACTTATTAATGATGAATTATCATTTTGTATTCATGATGTTAACTTGAATCCTGGAAAATATTTGAATATTTTGAGAACAACAGTAAACGACTTTTTGACTATTTCATAGGTACCTAATACAAAATATGTCAAAATAATCCGATTTCCATAGAAACTTCGGAAACCTGACTATTTAGGTATAGGAACATGACACATCATTTGAAAGGAACTTCAATTGTCTTCCAGGATTTTCGATAATATACAGGATGTTCCATTTGAAACAATGCACTTTTCACCACTTTCGTTTGTGTCGGTAAAATCACAAATTTTGAACGACCCTGTATAATGAAGAAAAAATTTCCTTAGACACAACTAATACACAGGGCATTGTAAAAATACATCCGGAATTTCAGCTGTCTTCGATTCCAAATACCGCAGTAATAAGCATTTGATTAAAGCTATGTTTCGCACAAAAAATAAGGAAATCAATGAGTTTCTCGGAAACTACTAGAGATAGGTATAGGGAAGTATCATAAAAAAATTATTGGAAAGCAATAACATAGCGAGAAATGCAATAATATATAGGGTGTCCTATTTGAAATATCAAAGTTGTTGCTATATTTCAATATAAGCGGCAACGTCGCAACGCTAAAAATATTTCAGGGCGATAGAACAGAACTAATTATCCAAGAAATCAAATTTTCAAAATAATCCTATGTCCCACTTTCCATAAATGTCTAATAGGCCATCGAGTTTGAGACACCCTGTATATATTGTCAATGAAGTATCATTTGCAGTAATATCAATCTTCGAAGCACAAACAATGTCTTTAACAGTTTTATAAGTCCAAAAGGGAAATCATCAAAATGGCATCAACCTTTAGTTGGTGACATATCTATTATATTTTCCTAGTGTCCAACACAGAATCACTTCTTGGGCCTTTAAGAAAACAGTTTTAACACTCCTTTATTTTATCGGTATCTTTTCAGGCTGCATTATATTTTATAACGCTTATTCAAAATTACTAAAAAACTCTTATGAAATTATCTCTTAATTATTTCATAAGTATCGCTCAAATATATTGCAGAAGTGCAGTAAGAGAAGTCTTTACAAATCTACTTTTTAAGAGTGTCAGAAAATTTTTACAGTACAGGTCGAAATGTTTATAAAACTATTTCGTAGTGTTTGTGAAAGGCTTCACAAAATATTAATGAAGACTATAATGTTATATAAAACGGTGCCAATTTACTACTTATAGCTGTTTCATAAACACATTGAAAACATTTCTGAGAGGAATACAGTTTCATAATTTGTTTCTCTGGAATATTTTCGCAACTATTATAAAACACCACCACCCACCCAACACCAACACAATATTTCATGGCCCTTCGAGCCGGATAGAACAACAGCAGGCAACCCCTCTATCCATGATAGGACAACAATGATTGTAATAGTCAAGAAAACAAGAGTATCAACAAAACAGTATTCAGTTGCTTGAAAACAGCCGAAAACACGTAGGAGACGACGCGGCGGCAGTTTCAAATTCAGCGGAAAAACAGGTCAGTCCATTCCTATAACACACTTTCCTCATTCAAGCTACGAATAGTGTGAAAAGGAACTGACTGCGTTTTTTCGAAAGCATCATCATCTTGAGGTTCACGTTTTTTTGAAGTTGCTTTACACCATACGTTAAATCATCAGCGAACCAGTTCATATAGATTGAAAGTGTTGACAGTTTCGTAATATAAAAGCGCGGTAGTACATCAAAATGGTCAAGGAACCGAAAAACCGTTTAGTCGAAACAAGCATAGAAGAGGGGGCAAATTATCAAATTCCAAAAATATTTGGTTTCAGTTGATAGTAGATAAATTATAGGCATAAAACTTAGTTTACGTCGAAAAGGTGAATATTGAAAGGGATTTCGAGAATATCATGTAGAATTATAATTGTTAGATCCATCTGAGGCACGAAAAAAAAAGATGAGGATGATTTCGAAACGAATTTTTTTGAAGTTGCCACAAGGGCGACCACAATAATTGAAGGTCGACCGAGCTCTGTAAAAAATACAGATACTAGTCAAATTCCAATCTTGACGCCCAGAGTTAACCTACCTGGAATTGAATCACCTACTTAAAATTGTATTTATACCGATTATATTCAATTCCGCGACGCATTCAAATCAATGATACATGACAGTGTGCATCTAACCAATCAGCATAAACTTCATTATTTGAAATCTGCGCTATCTGGAGATGCCGCTGTGTTATAAGAGTCTCTTAAGGTGACAGATTCGAATCACAATAATTTAGCTTGGCCATTATTAAAGAAACATTATGACAATGAACACAGCATCATGAACGACGATTAAAAAAAATCATTTGACCTACCAGTATTAAACAAACCAACTGCAGATACAATAAAATCATATTTGTCAATAATTCAAAACGAAATGAGAGTATTTTAAGATTTGGTATCGCCCATAGGTGATAATCCGATGCTGTACTTATTTGAATCAAAAACGAAACAAGAGCGGGTTTCAAAATCAGATGACAATTTATCTACATTTCAAAGATTTGAATCATCTCTAATAACCAGGTATAAAGTTTTGGAAAGTGCAAAACCGGTTAAAAGGGACGAGGTTTCTAGAAATATAATGAATCTTGTATCCACATATAACTCAACATACAAGTTATGCAAAGAATCGCATTCAATTTATTACTCCGAAAAACTCTCAGATATGCCCATAAATGAACGACAGTCTGAGATGAAACGTTCAAAATTATGTTTCAACTGCTTGAGACCGCGACACACAACAAATGAGTGTCGCAAAGGATCTCTATGTAAAAGTTGCAAGGGTAAACACAATACCTTGCTACATATACAGAACAATCCAGCAACAAACAACATATCACGAAACTTCAGTGAATCAAACAACGAAGCAAATGATGCGCGTCACCATCAAGATCCAACCGTAAATCAAAATTCTGAAAGGCAAATTTTACAATGTAGTAGCATCGACAATTATAGTCAAAATTCATAGTGCTATAGTTCAAGTTCAACTTCTCCAGATTTGGTGTTATTGCCCACTGTCACGATCGGTGAAAACAACAAATGTGGAGAAATGATAGTTTGTAGGGTATTAGGGTTATTACTCGACAGTGGCTTTCAATCCAATTTTGTGACGACTCAACACAAAACTAAAATCTGTTTCAAATTTTCACGAACATAACACTTCCAGATCCACATTTCGGCAACCCAGGAAATATACATATTTTGATAGGATATCAGGCATATTTTTCGACTTACTTTGTGTTGGTCAAATAAATCTAGGAAAACTTCTTCCAATCCTACAAAAAAAAACGAAATTGGTTTGGGTCGTTTCTGGTACTGTTCAAGTCCCGCAATCGGTGTATTTTTGTGTTCTTACTATGAAAACAGAGAAGAATATCATTTTGAATTTGCAAAAAGAGTTAGAACGATTTTGAAGTATTGGAGAAAATCACACAAAATCTAATTATTTTTCTAAAGGAGAAATAGAATGCGAAAATCATTTCGTAAAAACGCACAAACGCGATTTAGATGGTCGATTCATTTTTGGGTTTTCATTCAAATCTGATGCAGAAAAGTTATGTCAATTATTTCATATTGCTTGACGACGATTTGATTCCACAGAGAAAAACTAATCCGTAATCATCACCTCAAAGAAAAATCTTGTAAATTTATGCCAGAGTACGAGCAGTTGGTCATAAATAAGAGTCGAGGAAAGAGAAAGTCTCACTATTGAAGAAATGCACCGAAAATCCATATTCGAAACAAGATTTGCATGAGGTACACATTTGGATTCGTTCGAGGCTACTGTACGCTCTCAATCAAGAAAATGATAATCTCATAACACTATTCTTTCGACATTGTTGAATAATAAAATGTTTTCATGCACTTGTTTCATTCTTCTACATAGCCAAAATAGCTCAATGGTTTGAGCGTTAGATTGAAAATCTAAAGACCGCTGGTTCGACTTCGGCTTTCGGCAATTTTTTTTAATCACTACCCAAACTTAGCGTTGTGTCAGTGATTGACGGAATGGTATCTCATGTACAAATTCGAAAGTTACGACTTTCAACGCAACGAAACAAATTCTTGAGACGCCCCTTTTTTTCAATGTTGCACATCCTGTATACTTCATCACTGCACATCCTGTCATGGCTGCTCAATGCTACATACCCTGTATACATTATGGCTGCATACCCCCTGCACACTTCATGGCTGCTCAATGCGGCATATTCCCAATGGCAGCCATATTTTTTCTGAACGTTGCTAGCCATTTTCTCTGCACAACCTGTATATCCCCACGGCAGACATGTTTGTTATTGCTGCACACCTTGTGTATCTCCATGGCAGATATATTTTTGTGTTTAACGCTGGCGCCATTTTTTTTCTTCAATGATACATCCCCAACTGTGATTATACAGAAATGAATTGAGACAGTAACTTAAATACAGGAAAGGAGAGTACACCTGTACTTACAAGCGAAAATAATCTCAAAAATGTCGTAGACGTCTCTAATCCTGAGATAAATACCAAACCACAACAAGAAAACTCCAAGAGCAACGAAAACAAAATAACAAAAACACAAGTAAATTAACAAGATGCACTACCTGACACCGACATAGGTAATTCAGGAATCGAAGATTTTCATAAAACCGATGCAATGCATAAAACTGCTGAAAAATCATCAGAGATCCCAATGTTGAAAATTCTACCGCACGAGACATACTCCAAGTCCCGTCAACACTGAATCGTACCGAGAATGCGAAAACGATTACCGACAGCGGTGGCAGGGCTTGGGTATATAGTCAATTGAGCCACTTTTATCCGGCGAGAGAGGTAAACACATCGAGGAAATTGAAATTAAATCAAAAACAACAGATTTTCCATAATACTCAGATATCTCAAATACTGAGGAAACATATTATACCCCCACTACGGAAGTAGAAGTCATCATACCTAGTGAGAGCACCTCGGATATTGAGATTTATTGGGAGAACAATATAACAACGGAAATCGAATCTAACACCCTATTTTTGTTTTCAAGCAGATTTACACGAAATGTTCGAAGAACACCTCGTGAATCAAGGGACAGTAGATAAGAATTAACATTCACTTTGAATTTTTGAAGTTTGGTAAGCCCCAGGAAAAACCTTTATCGGCAAGAAGTTCCAAAGCTCAGCTGTTTTATTGAAAAAAGATCCCTGAGCAAGAGAGGTTCGACAAATCTCAAAGTTCACAACAATGGGGTGGGAATTCTGTACTTGTCGAGTCATTCGAGTAGATGGTGCCAAGGGTGAAACAACTGATAACAATTCAGAAGAGCACCGACCGTGAAAATTACTATAGAAGAAGGACAAGTCTTTGACCCTTCTACGATGCTCCAATGAAGTAGGCGAGTCTGTGAGCGAAGAATCACCAACAAGACGAATTGCCTCTTTCTGAATAGAATCGAGAAGCTTCAATTAATGTTTTGATGCCGAACTCCAAACATGAGAACTATATTAAAAGACAGGTCGTATCTGAGTGTTCGTACGAGATAGAAATCCAAGTTTCTGGGAAGTTTCTTTACCGATCGATCTCAGATGTTTTTTTTCCATGAAAGATAATTACTGATCGTTATTCCTAGCATAGAGATACTTGACTTTGTAGAAATAGTTATACCTGACATCTGAATACCAGATAAAGATAGAATGGCTTTCATTGAAAAGAGAGTATTTCTTCGCACGAAATAGAAACCCAAGTTTCTGGGAAGTTCCTCTAGCGATCGATCTCACATGGTCTTTCCCATGAGAGATTATTACTCATCGTGATTTCCATCGAGATACTTGACTTCCCATTTTCCCAGTCTTGCATTTTCAATACCCTCACATTTAATTAACACCTACATTCCATTCTTTCAATCATCCCAATACACAACTTTTTATGTTTGTTGAAAAAAATAATTGAACATACTGATCTTGTTTCCTCTCTGTATCAAAAGGGAGGCACAAAACAGTCACTTACATGCCTAGGTGTAACCTTTCGATCCATTGAGGTGAATTCAATGCAACTGAATGTTGTATTTTATATTCTGCTATATTTTGTGACTTGTAGCTGAGATACAGGAATGAATGAATTTGAAGTTATAGGATAACTTACTCCTGATATCTGAATACTAGAAGATGATAGAACGACTTTCTTCGAGAAGAGACATGCCTAGGTTTTCCTAGCATTGAATTCCACCAAGTTCATGTTACTCCATTCTATTTTTTTTACCAAGTCATCGTTAATTTAATTGATGTGAATGATTCTTTGAATTTCTGTTTCTCAAGCTGGTGTGGGGACTCTGGAAGAGAAACTAGTATAAAGAGTACTGTCGTCCGCAAAACTATGTACTGAACAAAATGTTTTGTCGAGCAAATCATTGATATGGAGCAGAAACAAAGTGGGTGCCAGAACTGCACCCTGTGGAACACCTGCTTTCATTGGGAGAATATCAGACGATACTTCATCAACAACCTAATACAGAGACCTATCAGACTAAGATCTCTTCAACAAAGCACATAACTGAGAAGGCAAACCATTGAATGGCAGTTTAGAAAGGAGACCTCGATGCCAAACTCGATCAAACACTTTCGAAAAATCGAGTGCAACAGCTATCGTTTCTCCGAATTCTTCGATTGAATGCTGCCATACGTGGGAAAAATAAGCCAATAAGTCACAGGTTGAACTTTGATAGCGAAATCCGTATTGTCGATCATCAATTTTCCTGATTTCTCTAGATATTTGAAAAGCTTTATATTGATTGCTTTTTCCATGAGTTATATGAAAGGTTAAATAATTCGCAAAGTACTCTTGTCAATTCGAAAGCACATGCTTTGAAAACAATTGCGGAGATTCCATCAGATCCGCGAGTCTTATTCGTCTTCAGGTCCATTGAAAGATTTTTTATATTTTGTTGGTGCAAAATTATTCCAGGCGTATGACTGTCGTCGATAGGCGTGATATTCGGGGAATCTTTTCGCGATGGGTGAAGAGTAGAATTTCCAGTAAACATATTTGCAAATATATTTGCTTTTTGTTGGGCAGTGGTGTATTGCTATTTTTTGGTGACATCTTTAGAAAATGACCAAAACGAAAAAGAACTGTTTGGATATTCAACAAGTTTTGAATTGTTGCACTACACCTATACCCCTTAGACCTACATGCAACTACATATACCGGATTGGACGGAGCATGACAAGTAAGTTGAAGTAGTAGGAAAAACGATTTCCGACAAAGTACAAGGGATTGAGGAAACAATTGAAATTCAAACCTCAAAACGTAAGCGATAGGACGACTTACTCGACCTATCTCAAACAAATTCTGAAAACGGCAATATAATGGGTAAGTAACACAACCCCTAATACTGATAAACCTATTGAAAATGGAACGCAGGATGATGATAACATCTTCATAGGCATGCCTATGGAGGTAAAAGAAAAATTAGAGCTGAGAGAAAATAAAAGAGCGGTAAATGAAGGGGAAAAGATGAAACGGAAGAAAACCTTGAAAGGGGAAGCAGAGAACATAGGGCCGTTACAAAAAATGTTAGGGGGTGCACATTTTTCGAAATCAAAGAAATGCATTAAATTGAAATGAAAATCTTTTTGGGCAATACTCACGCGTGTGGTATAAAAAAATCGGTAAAATTTCGGTCGCTATGAGCACCTTATGTGAATTTTTTCTTGTGCAACTTACGTATTTCGGTCTCCTAGCAATTCCAATTAAATTTTCGGCGGTCTCGTATATTATTGGAGATACAAGTCCATTTTGTACTAAAACTTCACAATTTTCAACATCAAATCCCTGTTGTTTGAACACACAAAATTTGTCCTTCTCCTGATCAAACACCATTCACTTACGTGATTCGGTCTATTTTGTTTTAAAACTGTTCTCACATCAAATTTCTGTTGTTCGAACACACAAAATTCGTCCCTCTTCTGATCGAACACCATTCACTTTCTTATTCACTTGTTTTCAATATTTTCAAACAGGAAAACCATTAGTTTGTCAAAAAATGCATTTTCTCCTGCTTAAAAATGTTGAAAACGAGTGAATAAGAGAGTGAGTGGTGTTTGATCGGAAAAGGGACGAATTTTGTGTGTTCGAACAACAGACATTTGATGTGAAAAAAGTTTTAAAACAAAATGGACCGAATCACGTGAGTTTCTCCAGAAAAAAATTAAGAAAAATGTGCTCATGCTACCGAAGTATTACCAAAAAAATCAAAATCAAGTCGATATCGTGTCTTATGCGGCGTATGGACTGAAAAATCTAAAATCCAGGTAGGGACGCCCGTCCCCCCTTGCCCTTGAGAAACGGCGTCCTTGGCAGAGAAGGCTGGATTGGAAGAGAAAAGGAAATAATGGGAAAAGAAGACGGAGAAGCCATCCTTTACCCATAACTCGGTGCAGGGAGGGTCACACAAGTCCGCAAGCGGTAGCAACTCGAGTGAGCACACCACGTATGAGTCGGCGGGCGAATGTGACACCAGCGGTAACGAAGGCGAGCATGAGGCGGTGGCAGAGAGGAAAACCTCGAACACAAGGATAACACTGAGAATACATACTCAAATTCTGAAAACCAGAACTAATAAAAAATAAAAATTAGAAAACTTCAAATATGTAAGTAAAATCCACATTCAATGATGAAAATAAAAACAGATATGAGTCAGAATACACGTCATTTTACGAATCAAAACAAAAAAGAGTTAGATGAAATAAATAATAATAGGTTGACATTTTCTGTAGCGCGAGAGTCGAAATGCCTGAGGCATTGAAAGACGTTCCGCAATTTCTGAATAAAATACACACAGTAGTGAAATCGACTAACACAGCTTCAAGAAAAGAAGATTTTTCTGCACTGCCAGGGAAATCAAACGGGGAAAATGAAGACTTTTTCACTACACGAGCCAGAGTTACTAAAAACTTGAAAATCGAGAAAGTATCCAGAGCTACTAACAGCAAAGTCAAAGTCAAATTTATTCATTTTAAAAGACCACATAGGTATGAAAACACGTCAAAATTTAGAATACATTATGCAATGCAGCACATGAAATTGATTAGCTAAAATATCAGATACACCGTTACATATTAAACAACAACAAATGTTACACATTAAAATACTCATCCAAAGTATAGAACAAGCTACCCCTTCAGAAATTTCACTTGTGATTTTTTGAATTTGAAATAATTCTCTTGATCTTTTATGTTCTGAGGAATTTTATTGTATACCTGAATTCCAATGCTTAGAGGAGAGTTCTGGGTTAGTTTCAATCTATTTTGTGGCGTATTATTAAGAAGATTCTGATTTCTGCTAAAATGATTATGAATGTCTTTTCGACAAAGTAGATTATTTTTCTGTTCATAGACAACAGGCAACTTCCAATATATAGAGGCACGTGAGAGGTAATATCTGAAGTGTTTGGAATAGAGGTTTGCTCGGTTCAGATTGAGTTTTGCATGACAAAGCTCTTATACATTTTTTCTGGACCATAAAAAGTGTTTTTGCGGCCGAAGACTGCCCCCAGAGTATTATCCCATTAGTCAGTCTTGATTGTATTTCTGCATAGTAGAAGTCTTTCGGAGCTTGGATTGTAATGATCTTAGACATGCACCGTAGCATTTGAAAGATTTTCGTATTCACTATCTTGGTAATATTATGTATGTGACTTTCCCAATCCAATGTATCACTGATTGTGATGCCTAGAAACTTAATACTATTATTCTGATTGATGTAAGTGTTATTCAACTTCATAGTTATACTATCAACTTGTTTTTGTTCTGTATGGAAAATAAGGAACTCTGTTTTTGTTGTATTTATATAAAGCATAATTTTGGAAAACCAATATGCAATCCTAGTCATCAGATGCTCACACGCTGACTGGTTCAGATCATGTGACTCCTTAGATACGAAAATTGATAAGTCATCAGCATATAAAACAGTCTTAAAATCAGTTGAATAATAAACTATATCTGCCACATGTAGAGAGAACAATATAGGGGCTACAACACTTTCCTGAGGTACTCCCATCAACACTGGTACAGTGTTTGAGGTGTACGAGCTGATCATTCCTCCATCAGTATGGGATACTAGTGAATATTGTTTTCTGTTTGTAAGAAAAGATTTGAACCAGTCATGTGATTTGCCCCTGTTTGGCAAAAGTTTGTCCAAAAGTCGATCATGCGGTACACAATCGAATGCTTTACTTAAGTCACAGTATATTCCAATGGGATATTTCTTTTGATCAAGTGCATTCATGATATATGTGATTGATTCTGTGGTAGCAGTGTTGACCGATCTTGATTTCCTGAAACCATCTTGTTCACTAGGAATCAGATTGAACTTCTCAATGAAAGGATTGAGCC
Organism: Zygogramma bicolorata; assembly: GCA_032362365.1. Lineage (NCBI taxonomy): Eukaryota > Metazoa > Arthropoda > Insecta > Coleoptera > Chrysomelidae > Zygogramma > Zygogramma bicolorata. The sequence continues at coordinate 713,833 of JAVJAQ010004813.1, read as the reverse complement.
TGTCCAGCATACTTCACTCAAAAACCTTAGAGAAAACTGGTGTCAAAGATACTGATCTATGATTATCTAACTCTGTTCTAGCTTTTTTCTTATGTATTGGAATATCTTTAATTTATCGGGAAAAATACCTGTTTCAAAAAAAGAGATTCACAATATGAGTCATTGGTTCTACAATAAAGTTACTAAATTCCTTTACAATATTACATGGCAGATCATCAGGACCTGATGATGGTTTATTTTGTAGTCTTTCAAATATGCGAGCCATCTCGTCCTCTGTGAGTGGTAGACATACTATGGACTGTGAGTTGCTCTTGGTTTCCCTCTCAGCGTGGTCAAATGTATTTAATGATGATGGTATACTACTACTAATTTTTTTGGGTGCCGCTATGAAAAAGTTGTTGAAAATATTGGCAACCTCATTAGGGGATGTTACTACAAGTTGATCATCATGGATGATTTGCATATTAGGTTGAACTGAATTGTTTTTGTCTCTAAGTTTATTCATGATTGACCAAGATGCTTTATTTTTATTTTCAGAATTTTGAATTAGGTTAGTGAAGTGTGATTTTTTGGTATTTTCTGCAAGATGTTTATGTTGAGTGACTTTTTGTTTATATATTGGTTTCAAGTTAGAATATTTTTTTTGAAGAATATACAAATCTCTCAGATCTGAGCTAGACGTTTTTATTTCATCTGTGAGCCATGATATATCTCGTTTGTTTTTGTTTTTGCATATTTTGAGATGAAATGCCATATTAAAATAATCCAGTAGTATTTCTATGAAATTATTGTATTTATAATTGCATGCTTTTGCTTTTTATACAGAATCCCAGCACTCGTTGCCGAGTAATTCTGCCATGTAAGATTTGTTTTTTTTGTGAAAATATTCTTCTATTTACACCAAATCTCTCCACTGGGGATAGATTCAGGAGTGATTTATTAGCTGCTACAATTATCTGTCTGTGATCTGACATAGCGGTGTCTGCAACTTGAGTGATCGCCTCCACGTTTGTGAATATATTATCAATCCTAGTGTTTGAGTATGAGGTTATTCGGGTATTTTCATTAACTATTGACAGGAGTCCAAAATGTTCAGTTATACTAATAATACTATTAGCCTCCCGAGAGTGAGATTTAAAATATATGTTGAAGTCTCCAGTGAGCCATATCTTTGAATTAGCAGCAAACACATGACTCAAAAGTACCTCCAGCTTATGCAGAAAAACTTGGAAGTTACCTGTAGGTGATCTATAAACTGAAATAATTTTATGTGTTTCAAATTCAGCTCCACATACCTCAAAAGCTTTCTCAATACACATGTGATCCAGTGGAATACGAGATGCCTCTATGCCCTGTTTTGCTCAAATAGCGACTCCCCCTCCCTCATAATCTTTTCAACAAAAACTGTCCACCAGACTATAATTCTGGAGTGGAAAGAAATTTACTTCATCATGCCATATCTCTGTAATAGTTATGAATAATGGGTATTCGTAATGATCTAATTCCACCTCTAGTAAGGTGTGCTTATTCCTGATACTTTGGACGTTTAAATAAAATATAAAATTCACAAAATTTTTATATTCTCGACTGCTAGCTGTTTCTATATTAGGGAAGTTCACATCAAGGTCTTCAAAAGTTTTTGGTGTGGAAGCTTGGTTTTGGTAACTCGTTTCCTCGTCAGTGGTAGGTGAAATGGGAAAGCTAGTGGAATCCCTTATGATGTCTTGTACTACTATGGTATCATTATTGAAGATTCTGTCGGCCTTGAGACAAGGATACTTCTGGTTCAGGTGCTCGTTTGATAGTTTTATATATGAGGACTCGTCTCCTTCGACGATGTCCCCCTCTTGCCGAAAAACGAAACAATTGCTCCGGATGGCCATACCTCTCGCTTCTAGGCATTATTAAGGTGTTCCCGTTTCAGTGTAACTTTCATCGAAGAATATATCTCAAGTCGCAGGGATGAGTGAGTTTCACATTCTACGCCAGGGATGTAGGCTTCCAAGATATTCTTCAGGTCTTCAGGCTCAGTATCGGGAGTCAATCTGGTGACATGCAATGAGACTAGTTTGGGGACTGTCTCTGTGCCAGTTACCTGGCTGCACTGCCCAACAAGAAATTTCCTCCTTCTTTTGTAGTGGACTGTGTTCCACTTTCCTGGATCAGTTTTATCATTTTTTGATTCTAATTGTTGTACATTTTGCATTAATGCGTAATAGCAAAGAGTTCTTATCATTAGAGGCAATTAGCTTTATATATTATTCATTGGTCAGAAGCAAACTGGAATATTGTAGCTCCATATGGAATCCTTGCCAAGGAAAATATATTAATTGTATTGAAGCTGTACAGAAAAAGTTTCTAACATTCCTGTATTTAAAAAAGCATGGTTTCACCCCATGAGAGAGCATAGCTATGATTTACTCTTGGAAGAATTCAACTATACTTCACTTAAAAAACGCCGCCAAATCAACGACTTAATTTTCATTTACAAAATCATACATAATCAAATCGATTCTTCCACTTTACTCTCATCACTGAGTTTTAACGTTCCTCGTATAACTTCCAGGTCACATTTAACATTTTAAATCGACGTACCTAATTCTCAACACCACTTTCACTGCCCTCTGACTTCTATGTGTAAAAGTTACAATGGTCTACGAAATATTGATATTTTTTTTTACCCTTATCTCAGTTTAGGAAAGCAGTATGCACTACATAGCTGATTAAAACTAATGCTCATAATATGATATAATGTATGTTATGATAATATGGATTTCGTTTCTGTTTAAATTTCTGTTTTTTCAGGACTAATATAAGCTTTTCATTTTGTATTATATACTCCTGTAATTGGGTCTTATGACCTGTTGGATGTATTTTCTAAATAAATAAATAAATAAATAAATAAATGTATATATATATATATATATATATATATATATATATATATTTAAGATGACTAATCTTGGCCAGATTAAATTATATATGGGAATGCACGTGAAATGAAATTTGGACAAAGATGAGTTAGTGATTAGTCAAAAACAGAATGTTGAAAACCTTTTGAAAAAATTTCAAATGGAATATTGTAAACCAGTGAGTGCCCCAGTAGAGATAGTCTTGAAATTGTAGGAAATCGTTAACAGTAACCTGAAAACGGACAAACCATATTGGAAGCCTTCTGGATATTTATGCTAACTGCTCGCCCAGATATCTCTTTCGCAGTTGACTACCTGAGTCGTTTTCAAGATTGTGATGGAGAAGAACACTGGAAAATTTTGTGATACCTGAAAGGAACTTATGAACTGGGACTCTTCTATAGACGACAAGCGAATGCTCCAGTTATTATTGGTTTCAGTGATGCTGACTGGGCAAATGACACTGATAAAAAATCAACATCAAGATTTTTATTCAAATCATTCGGAAATCTGATTTCCTGGACAACGAAGAAACAACTGTGTGTTGCAGTTTCAACTACGGAAGCAGGGTATCTTCCAGCTAGTACTGCTGCTTGTGAAATGTGTATTCAACTTGAGAAAAATCCAGACACAAAAAGATCCAAGCATATCTATTTAAAATATCACTCTATCAGAGAAAAAATGAACATATAGATATAGAACTGAATTATGTAGAATCGAAGAAACAAGAAGCCGATATACTGACCAAAAGGCTAGCGAAAGAAACATTTCATGGCCTTGAATGAGGGACTTTCTATTCAGGGGGATGTTGAAGGGTGCATATTCAAGTTCATCGTTCAGTACAAGAATTTTTTTTTAGGTTACTATAGTTGCTAATGATTCATTCATTATATATAAAAAAGTTTGTCCGTAAAAATTCCAAACGAAAGTTTCCGTTTATTTGATTCCAAAAAGGTTATAGTGGATTTTTTTGCCATGGAGTCATGTTGTTCAAGGGTTATTTTACAATATTAATGTTTTTTTCCATCCTACTGACATTTCCTGCAAGACCATTTCTAATAACACTAACCAATTCAGAAATGCTTTGAATGAAAGCATTGGATTTACCTTCTGGATTAGTAAACAGACACTCAAGTAATATATTTTATTGTACATATTGAATTCATATTTTATGATAAGTTGCCCTGTAATGTTGTAGGAAAGGTGTGCCCAGCTTGAGAGTGTCTCAAATGAGACGAGAAAGGTCAATATTGAAAATTCTTGGTCAGTTTCTGAATATTTGCATATTCGCACTGGGTTTATGAATCACTGAATTCTCTCAATGGATTTCACTACTGAATTTTACTATTGAATATTCACCATATCTCCACTGAAGTATTTAAATGAACTTTTTCTTCACTTGGATCTTTCTTCAATTTTTCATTTCTTTCCTTTCGTTATTTTTTAAATAAAAAGTTTAACATTCTGAATTAACTGAAAGTATTCTTTCCACCGATGGAGAACACATAGTTGAGGAACGACAGCTAAATTGTATCAAGGGAGAGTAATGGTAAAGAAAAGTACAAGAATTTGCTTTCATCGTGCTCTATGTGAAATGTTATATCTATATGAGTATGGTTGATATGAATCGCAATTGACTCCCCCTCTTGAAAGATGGAAAGTCATGTCTCTTTAAACATGTTTGATACATCGAAACGCCAAATTGGCTCAATTTTCTTCGGAAGTGAACAATTGTGAGTTATACGACACCAATTTACAGAAATATTAACCACTCATCGGTCAGTTATCGAATATGTAAATCAGCTTTTATCAAAGGTCATCGAAAATAGCAACGTCAGAAAGTCTTAGCGCGTCTCAGACCCTGTAGTCTTGCAAAAGATGTCAAGAATAACGCCTCAAGTCTTCAAATACCTTTAAAAAATTTGTGGATAAAATAAACACGATCTTTTGATTTTCAGGACACATACACAGAAATGAAGCGGTGTGCAGCAAAGAAATCATTATTTCTCACTCCCAAAGATGAATTCCTGCTGAATCTAGAAGAATGCAGTCGGAATGCTGTCAGAAAAACCAAAAATTGCTTGGCGGACGATCAAAAATATTTTCCTGAGTTCATTTTGGATTTAGCCAAGTCGGTCGTTGCCTTCATGTATGATGACTTCGATATTATGAGATGTGAGTCAATTATAATAACTCCAATAATACCATTGTGAAGAAATATCTATCTGTGGCAGAACTGTCTGCTAATTATGAGAAAATATTCAATTGATGATCAAAGATTGTAGATGTGCCTCAACATAACTCGGTGACAAGTATCGTGATATTAGGAATTTCAGTATGAATCAATGACTTTCGGCAATTTTTTTCACTGTGAAGTCGTTTGATTATTTGGTCGATATTCTCCGGTAACTCAATCATTTTTATTTTTTTAACCCAATGCTGTAACCCTACTTGAACGTTTAGAATTTGTAATGATGATGCCTTCTTCTCGAGTGTAAACTTCATGCACACCTTCATTTGTATTTTTGGCGATAATGGTGGGGAATCACAATTCAAGTTATTGTACTGTATAATATATACTTCAGTGATTCATACCTACATGACGTTGAGTATTCAAAGGTGGAAAATATGCTATTACCATTCGCCTGCATTCGATTTGTCAGATTCCAATCCAATTCATTCATACCATCGAACCTATTGGCCATTCGAAACGTGGTCGCAAGTGAGGCCCTTGTGATAGTTATCAATTGATATTCGAGTTCTACGTGGCGGTACATCGAATCTGATTGATGCTAGGAGTTCAGGAGAGTTGATTATATTAATAATTATTCTGTATGAGGAATCAGCATAAAAAGGGTGTGTTTATTTTCCAAAGATGAAGTTTTTAATTCATTCCTCAAATGATTTGTTCGTATGGTGTTATGATGTGCTCTAGTGTGATGTTTTTTGAAGTATATAAATCTTTAAAGAAATGTTTTGTATTTCTTCATCTTTCCGAAGAGAAAAGTACAATTTTTTTCCAACCATATTATTGAGGCAAATTCCAATTTGGGTCTGATTTGGGTTGAGGAGTTAACTATCGAATATGATTTGCAAAAGATAAAACCTTATTATGAGCAACACCTAGATATTTGACTTCAAGGCACCTTTCCAGAGCTTCTCCGTGTTTTCTTTATTCATATTCAAGTACAACATTATTTTATATTGAAGAATGATCTATTTCAAAAATTCCATTTATAAACATTATCTAGGTCTTTTTGAATCTCAACACAGTATTTTACATTTTCTACAATTTTGAATATTTTCAGATCATCTGCATAACTAGAGCAGACAGTCCCCGACTTGGCATATGATTCTCCAGAGGAATTATCATTATGTCTAACAATCAAAGACTTGTCAACCCAAATCTATGTTACTTTTCCAAGAGAACGTCATGATAATTCAACCTCATAAATCTCTGAATATTGTGTATAATTGGGACATTGGTTCTGCACTTCCATATGCATGGTTTGTAAGATGATATAATATTGATAATCAGAAAATTGGATATTTTTCTAAAGAGAATGAAGTTTGAGATTTCTTTTTTGGCTTTTTTTCTTCTCCGAATGAAAAAAAATGAAAAAAATGGAAAGTAAGTTTTGATTTCTATCAATTTTTTATTCAGAGCATCGACGCCATGTTGTCGATCTGTTATATATTTTAAGTAGTAGTTCCAAAGCCCATTCGGTTTACTTGTTATATTTTACAAATATCATTAATTTATTTTCTTTCTTCTGATTTGATCAGTTTTTTCAATTCTTTCCTATTTGTGAGTATTCATCAACAAAATGATCGGAAACTCTTCTCAATCTCCTATACCTCTTGAAGCACAGGAGATTTTCCATGGTGAGCCCGTAGGTACTCAAACTCGAACAATTCCATCTATAATGTTATTCTGTATGTTGTAGCAATTTTGTAAAACCAGGTTCACACATGTTAATTCTTCAAGAACGCTGTCCCAATTAGCCTCCCTGATTTTTGTACTCAACGTAAGAAAGTCAGCTTTTTATAGTAATATCTGAAGTCAGGTACAGACATATTTTGGTATACAGTTTTTGTTTCCATTTTCATCAATATATATTTTAAGATGGATGATTGCTATCCTCTTCGGAAAGTGGTGATCTCTCCCTAAACACATACAGTCGAATACACAATTTTCTAAACTGATAACAAGATCAAATGTTCTGTAATGCAAGTTTTTTTACACCAGGTATGCTGGAGTCATCAAATATATACAGAACTATTTCGAGATTTCATATGGAAATAACCACTTAATAGACTAGTGAAAATTCCTCTGCGTCCGGAGAAGCTGATTTTTTGATGTGGTACACAATCGTCCATTATCATTCATCATGCTAAAAATAGGGCAATTCACGTTGGATGGCATATATATATATATATATATATATATATATATATATATATATATGTTGTTGTTGAGTTCGGGTTGAACCGCGTCTGGAGTTTTGTTCTCAAAACTGACCGCGGAAACCTATCCGAACACATATATATATATATATATATATATATATATATATATATATATATATATATATATATATATATATATATATATATATATATATATATATATAATGTAATTATATACAGCGTGACTCACGGTCGATGGTAGGTTGGACGTTTCTGGAAAACGCAATGCATGATTTTTCTGAAAATTTCACCTCCCACATTTCCTTACTACTCCAGTCTATGACGGTAAAGAAAGTGTAAACTGTGTATTTATCCCATACAGCACCGATTCATATGGAAATTTGGATATAGGTTCTACTTACCCTCTATTTCAAAATCTTCTCTGTGCCGAGGGTTGCTTTTTTGGAGGGGGGGTTGAAACCACCCCTATTCGAAAAAAATTAAAATTTTAGATTGGAGCATGTAATAAACTGAAATCATATTTATATCAGTAAAATCAATCAATTGATAATTTTTAATACAATTTATGGGTCAGTAATCAGTGTCAGCCCTTAACACCCCCCCCCATTGTAACAGAATATCATCAGAAAATAATAATTACCATGTTATTTGGCAGTTATTCAACTTATTCAGTATCTATTTGCATTTAATTTGAGATTTAGCTTATATCTACTATCTACTTCAAAGTTGAGGTTGTGCCTGGGGTTGATTTTTATTCATCAGAGGTGAAAACTACCCCTATTCAAAAAAATCACAAAATACTAGTTTTGAGCGTGCAGTCATTTGTAAATACTTTGAATCAACCTTGATAAACAATTTCTGATCTATTAAACAGTTTCGACCCCTAGAAACCACCCTTATGACAGTTTTCATTAAAAAATTATATCGAAATTGTTATTGAGTACCGGGGAACCCAACTGTATGAAAATTCAGATTGAGACTCTGAAGTTACTTCTGTACTCGGGGTTGCTTTTGATTTTTTAAGGGTGAAAACCACCCCATTAAAAAAAGGTTAAGTCTAGATTTGGATGTAAAGTTAACATATAGTTCCACTAGGCCTGAAATATAGTTACTATGTGTATTCTTCAATATTATACTAATGTACATACTCTAATATCTAAAAAATTCTTTTTGGTTTTTTTCCATAACTCGCTTAGTCTTATTTCCAATAAAAAAAATTTCACCCCCAAGAAGGGGTGGCATCCACCCCCAGGGAGAAAGCAACCCTCGGCACAGGGTAGATTTTGAAAAACAGGGAATGTAGATCCTGAATCCAAATTTTCATGCGAATCGGTGCTGTATGGGATAAATACACGGTAAAATGGTCATAGACTGGACTATACCTATTTTATCAATCTAAAATATTTTCAGCATTGCGACGTTGCTACTTCCATAAGGAAGTCCTAGCGATTTAATTTTTTTCAATGGAACACCCCGTATATTGATACATGCCTGGAATTGCTCTATTATTTTAATAATTCATTGTTAATAATGTCTTTTACCCATCTCTATCAGTTTTCGAGATAAAGAAATGAATTGTGCTAAATATCGTCCAAAACATAGCCTTAATTGAACTTAAGTACATCAGTTCTCTCGATTCATGAAAAGTTGATATTTTGATGATCGTTTGGACAAACTCGAAATATTGAAATAACACCAAGAAATCGACTCCATATCATACAGGGCGTGCTGAAATTAAAAGGGTTAAGTGGATTTCGGTCGAAGAATTTTTTTCAATTGGTCGATCAAATGTTAATATGGTGACAAAAAATTTAACTGCTAATTATGAAAGATTAAAATGAAACAAAATTATCAAACGGAGAAATCTGAATCAAAATAAAGAAATGTTGAAATCAAGATTCAAGTTGAATGTACTCGCTCAATATTGTTTTTCAAATACGAATTTTCAATGGATTTGCTTATTTTTCATCAAATGTTGAGTAACAAAACGATTTTTATTGATATAATCAAGTTTATTTTCGAATGTTAATATTTCATTGACTATCTGTTCTTTGTAGCCAATTCTATAGCAGTGGTGGAAATCCACTCGCTCCTTTCACTCTTGTGGAAATTCACATTAGCCCAATTGACGCCCCAATAAGATGAAGGGGTCGAAAAAAATGACATTCCATCACCTACTGTCCATATACAAACATTGGTTTATACCTACGCAGTAATAGCACAGAATAGTCAAAAAATATGAGGAAAGCTGTCTTATGACTTACCGTTGTTGAGTTATAAAGGCTGGTTCAGTGACAGTTACAACCCCCAAATGCATATCAAAATTTTCAATAGAATAATGGAAAAAAAACGCCATTTTTTTAATTTCCGAGCGCATTAGTTTTGCAACAGATTAGAATATCAACATCGGGCCACCGCTTATTGATATATTTTTCAATTATCTACAACTTTCAATCCTACTTTCATTCGATCCGACCAATAGATTTCATTATACGACCAAAAAAAAAAGGATTCCCGGCATTCAACCGCTAATTGTTGCTAAACGCCCGGACAGAATCTGGCGCAAACTTCAGGGGATAATAAGAACACCTGTGTCCGCCGGAATCCACAACTTTTTTTTGGGTAGGCGAATTTCGTCATTTTGGGTTCTTGAACAGTATTTTTCACGTGATCGAATCGACGGGTGCCTAGCGCTGGATCTCTCTCCGGCTTCTCCTCCACGCGGCGCGTCGAACGGTTCCAGAAGAACCTCCAATGCTCCCATAAATGAACAAGATAAATAATTGTGGAAAACAAATTCTGCTGGTTACTATAGATAATAATGACTCTTGCTCTATGCAGTCATCGAGGTCTCGTTGCTTTATATAAATAAACGAATGAAGAGGGAATTGAATAAAAAAAAGTATTATCTCGGCTCCTAACTATCGTGGAACAAAAGCCAGGCTGATAAAATTCCTAGAAATATCGCAGCTTTCCAATGCCTTTTGTCGCATTTTGATATGACCATTTTTTCATCATTGTTTTTCAGTTTGATTAACGTTGTTTTTTTGACGCCATTTTTGAAGGTATTACATTGCAAAAGTCGATTTTCTAAAAATGATAGTTTTCAGTTCAACTCTTTGACTATCCAAAATAGTTTCGTTCATTGCTCTACGATTATCCGTTGGGCAAGGAATAACAATCCTGTGGGACACTTTTTTTAGTAACAAATTAGATTGTTGATAACCTATCAATTGTTTTTCAACCAAATTGAAACTGTAGTTCCTGCTAGTTGAGGGCTTCCCAAATTCACAGTTGCAACCCCCAAATGCATTTCAAAATTTTTTAATAGAATAGTGGAAAAAACGTTTTTTTTTATTTCTGAGCGCAATAGTTGAGCAACAAATTGAAATATCGACATCGGGCCAACGCTCATCGATGGATTTTTCAATTATCTACAACTTTCAATTCAACTTTTTTTTTATCTGACAAATAGTTTTCATTATATAAGCAAAAAACAAAAAAAAAGGATTTCCGGCCTTCAACCGCTAATTGTTGCTAAACGCACGGACAGAATCTGGTGTAAACTTCAGGGGATAATGAGGACACCTGTTTCTGCCGGAATCTACAGCTACTTTTTCGGATAGGCGAAAATTTCACAGAAAGTAATTATTTGATTGGACTAACGCGTCCTCGCTCTGGGTCCCATGCTACGTGTCCGTATATTTATCCCCTCCCGATAACTTCTACTCCTCAGCCGCACTCAAATTTGAAAGCAATATAATAAGGTAAGATCTGAATAAAATTAGTCGGCAAGTCATTTTATCCGTTCCTATTATCCTAGCTATTGTGAACTTTGTAAATATACCTGGAACCCATAATTTTTATTATATCTTGAATTCAAATATTCAACCCATCACTTTTCCACTGTTGTGAACTGAAAGCCTTAGGCCAATTTATGACCAGCCAACATTTTGTAAAGCTTTAAGTTGGGCAACATTCAGTAGCGTTGCACCCCAAACTTTTTTTTTAAATTATATCCACATTTTTCCACTTTCAAGATTGAAACCTCGGATTAAGTTGTTGCGAAATAGTAGTTTGAACAACAAGAGTAGATATGGTGGCCATATAAATTGGATCACGATGCCGTATGCGAGTGCTCAAACGTCCGACAACAATATCCATTCGAGTTAAACAGTTCATTTTTTCCTTGATTAGGTGAATATTTCGGAAATCTCTTTCAATTAGTATATTGAAAATCAATTTTTGACAAAGTGTATTTTTTCGATATTTATGAAACACTCAAAGGGAACAAACCATATCAAATTCAATAATGAACAATACAAACTGAAAAAGTGACGTCAGATAAAAAGGTACAAAAACTACAAACAAATTCCGGCTATGGTGAGAGTCGAACCAATGACTATAAAGTAGACTATCTCAGAGGGCGTGTGCCTCCTCTTATTGCAGAAGGTGTCTGAAACCCGGTTTGATCAGAAACATGATTATGAATGAATCGCGTAATGAGAAAACATGTAATAATCAGTCCAATAGCCTTTGAATCTTGAATCGGATATAATTCCTTTCATTTCACGTTATCCGTTCCTGTATGGCAAGCACAACCCTATTGCACGACGATTAGTTTCAACATTGAAACGTCTTACCGACTGAAGCCAACCATTCGTGCCGGTCCGCTTGGCGTTGCTTCGGCTTATTTTCCTTCTCACTTGTTCTCTCCTGCACTGTATTGGGCTGTTACTGTCGTTTCCGCTTCATCCTCTACATGCGCTGCTCTCTCAAAACAAGCTGCCTGAATGTTTCCCGTCACTATTTCGTAGCCATGAACATGAAATACTGATTCCTTGTAGAATCAAAGTTGATAACAGTTGGTTCGTATTATCAGTATACAATCTGTAATTCAACCCTGTCGGTTCTTTTCGACCATCAATCGACACTGCCCCACGTTGGGCGCCACTTATATACCGGTAAGATGAAACTCAGGGATAGTTTATACGGCTCGGGTGACAGCACGTAATTTCTATATTTATCGTTGTTTTGAATGTTCAATATTTTATTATTATTCTTATATATATATATATATATATATATATATATATATATATATATATATATATATATATATATATATATAAGGGATCGTGGGTTTGATAAGTGGAATTGTATAATCACAACGTCCTTGCTCTGACCCCATGCTTCGTCTCCATATATTTATCCCCTCCCGATAACTTCTACTCCTCAGCCGCACTCAAATTTGAAAGCAATATAATATGGTAAGATCTGAATAAATTTAGTCAGCTAGTCATTTTATCCGTTCCTTGATTGCGAATGATGAAGAGCTATTCTGAACTTTGTAAATATACCCATAATTTTTATCATATCTTGAATTCAAATATTCAACCCATCAGTTTTCCATTGTTTTTGAACTGAAAACCTCAGGCCCGTTTTCACCAGCCAACATTTTGTAAAGCTTTAACTTCGGCAACATTCAGTAGCGTTGCACCCCAAACTATTTGTTAAGATTATATCCACATTTTTCCACTCCCTCATTTTTCACGGGCTATTTTTTGTTATTTCGGATCTAAAATACTTCATCAAGGAATTTGAAAAACAATGTCAATTCCATGAAACTCTTTTCAAAAAAAAAAAAATTTTTTACCATACCAAACTTACGGATTGCATGAGTAATGTCGAAAAAATATATTTGTAAAGGGGTATTTTGAGTGTTCCGCCGCTTTTTCATAATTATTCGCTTAGTTTCAATGCGATGAACTTTCATTCATACTACTTTTGTCGGCCTACTCAAACAATGAAGAAACTGTTTAATGATTTTTCAAAGAAAAATATATCTATTTTTTTTTTCAAGATTTAAACCTCGGAATAAGTTGTTGCGAAATAGTAGTTTGTACAACAAGAGTAGATATGGTGGCCAAATAAGTTTGATCACGATGCCGTAGACAAGTGCTCAAACGTCCGACGACGATGTGCCAATATCCATTCGAGTTGTACCGTTAATTTTTTTCTCTATTAGGTAAATATTTCAGAACTCTCTTTCAAGTAGTATATTGAAAATCAATTTTTGATATACTGTATTTTTGCATAATTTATGGAACATTCAGAGAAAACAAACTATTTCAAATTTAATATTGAACAATACAAACTGAATAAGTAAAGTACAAAAAAAATTTCGGCTATGGTGAGACTCTAACAAACGACTATAAAGTAGACTATCCCAGAGGGCGTGCGCCTCAACCTACTAGGCTATTTTTACTATTCAATTTTTGTTAAAAATTGATTATTGGTGTGGAGATCAGATTTCTTCCTGACGTTCCTGACTACTAGTCATCTCCGATGACTACTAGTCATCGGAGATGAATAAGCCTCTGAAGAAGCTGGCCACTCGCGCTAGCGAAACGTCAGGAAGAAATTCCGAAGAACGACGGCCTTCAAGCCCGAAGAGAAGTAGTTATACTAATAATCTCGGCCGCGAAAGCCTTAACCATTTTGTCATGTAACCCCTTCAATTTCACACAATATTACAGATAAAAGTACATTCACTTATGCTCAAATGAAACAAATTGGATTTCGTGTTTGTAGGTGGACAGATCAGAATTTTGTTGTTTCAACAAGGTTCTCCTTGGCAACCAAGTATTTTTTTCGCTGTGATTGGTGGAATTCAATCCCTACCTTGTGTGGATATGAAATCATAACGAGTCGGTTGACTGGATTTCGTGTTTGTCGGAAGACAGATCAGATTTCGCCATCAAAGATCAACCAGTGACTTATTGGCTTATGTTCCACATATTTGGCAGCATTCAATCGATAAATTCGGAGAAACGATAGCTGTTGCACTAGATATTCCAAAAGCGTTTGATCGAATTTGGCATAGGGGTCTCCTTTCTTAACTGCCGTCTTATGTTTTGCCTCCTCAGTTGTGTGCTTTGTTGAAGAGTTTCTTGTCTGACAGGTCTCTGTATGTGGTTGTTGAAGAAGTATCTCCCAATAAATTCAGATGTTCCACAGCTTTCAGTTCTGGCGCTCTATTTGTTTCTGCTTCATATCAATGATTTGCTCGAGAAATTATCTTGTTCAATACATAGTTTTGCGGACGACAGTACTCTTCGTACCAGTTTCTCAGAGTCCCCATACCAGCTCGATAAACAAAAATTCAAAGAAACATTCACGTCAATAAAATCAACGACGACTTGGTAGAAATGATAGAATGGGGTAACATGAACTTGGTGGGATTTAATGCTACGAAAACCCAGGCATGTCTCTTCTCAAGAAGAGCCGATCTGTCATCGTCTAATATTCAGATGTCAGGAGTGACTATTCCTACAAAATCAAGTATCTCGATGCTAGGAATCACGATCAGTGATAATCTCTCATGGGGAAACCATGTGAGATCGATCGCTGAAAGTGCTTCCTAGAAATTTGGATTTCTATTTCGTGCGGAGAAATACTTCACTTCTCGTCAGCTCAGATACGACCTGTCATGGAATACAGTTCTCATGTGTGGAGTTCGGTACCAAAAAATTCATTGAGGCTCCTCGATTCCATTCAGAAAAAGGCAATTCGTCTTGTTGGTGATTCTTTTCTCACAGACTCGCTCACTTTATTGGAACATCATAGAAGAGTCGGAGACTTTTCTCTCTTCTATAGATGCTTTCACGGTCGATGCTCTTCCGAATTGTTATCTATCATTCCACCCTGGGCAATATCTACACAGATGACTCGACGAGTACCGAATTACCACCCCTTCGTTGTGAATTTGGAAACCTGTCGAACCTCTCTTCCTAAGGGATCTTTTTTCAATTGAACAGCTGAGCTTTGGAACTCCTTGCTGAAAGAGTTTTTTTTTGAGGCTAACAAACTTCAGGAATTCAAAGTAAATGTTAATTCGTATCTCCTGTCCCTTGATTCACGCGGTGTTCTTTGAACATTTAAGGGCTTTCCTTTCGTGTGAATCTACATATAAAAAAATTGCTACGTTTTTACTAGGTTCTTTCTGGTAAC
Organism: Zygogramma bicolorata; assembly: GCA_032362365.1. Classification (NCBI taxonomy): domain Eukaryota; kingdom Metazoa; phylum Arthropoda; class Insecta; order Coleoptera; family Chrysomelidae; genus Zygogramma; species Zygogramma bicolorata. The sequence continues at coordinate 698,477 of JAVJAQ010004813.1, read as the reverse complement.
CAAGTATTTTGTTCGCTGTTATTAGAGGAATTCATACCCTACCTTGTGACGACATGAAATCATAACGATTCAGTTGACTCGAATCGCCTACTTATCAGTTTAGTGAACTATAAATAATTGAGCATATTCACGAGTGGGAGTAGAAAAAATGCTTTCCTGATGGGCTTCACCATTATTTACTTTATTTTGGACCAAGAGCATTCTGCTTATTTACGATCATCATTTATATCGATACCTCGGAAGATCTTTATGGAACAGTTCTCACTCGAAATTTGTACCTCAATCCATTTCCGATCATATTGAGTAAAAACGAACATCTATGGCATGACTTCAATTCCTCCAGCCATCACTCAACTACTCACCGAATTTTTCTTCAATCGATCAAGTTCCAAAGGAAACTTCCAAAGACTGAACTAATACACTTTTCAATAGAATCCTCTGATACTCCAATATGGAATCTTTAAAAATTGTCATTTTTTATTGGATTAACAATACAATCAACACATCTCCTACGCATATAGTGTGCCGCAAACAAGAATCAAAACTTCACCACATTCCTAATGAATAGATTGAAATTTCCAAAAGTGATCTAGAAAATAATTTCAACTGTATATACCATGTTTTGTAACAGAATGATTTGATACATTGTCAAATGAAATATTTCAGTAAGATAGATAGCATTCACGAAGAAATGGTGGCTATTTCATGAAATTGATGAAAAAGTAAAAAATGCAAACGTTATCCTCAAACTCGGTATCTATTAGAAGTAAAAATTATTTCATAAATAACTTTGCTGATATTTTTTTCACGCAAAGCAAAATACATCAAGAACTGAATTTGAGTGTTTGAGTGTTTCGAAGAATATTATCCATCAACCTATACATCTGTTGTGCAATTCACTTCTGCATTTTCCTTTGAGCGAAACCCTAGAAGACACCTCTTCCAAATCTTACACACTATTCCAGATGTATCTATCTGAATTCATCTAGAGTTCCAAAACCCCATTGAAATTGCAAATGAGACAGTTCTGACTATATACCCGGTGTACCAATAGTGCGTATTTGCTCGATATAACGATACTGCTGCTAGATATAAAAAAGTTCCACATAAAAGTTATATGACACTTGGAATTCCGCATTACAAAAATAGTTTCACATGTACATTGTGTTGCATTTTGCAGTTAGATCAGAAAATGTATGTTTTTCCATTGAAATAACCACTTTGATTATCTGCCGTTGAAGAAAATCAATGCTGAATATAGAACGAAGAGACTGTCCTTGTACCCACTTTGATTTTAGGTAACTTCCTTTTGAGTACATGCGACTTTTTCGAAAGAAAATCCTTGTACATCAGTTCATCTTCTCTTTCTACATGAAACTACCTGTCTGAGGATATCAACAAGTTATGTGCTTTTCCAATTTTTTGGGTTTTCTCTCCCCCAAAAATCATGAGAAGGGGGCTTCGAATTTGTATGATATTTGTTACAGGCCGATAGTTATTTGTTTTACCAGGCAGCAAAGTTGCTGGTTGCCGAGGGTAGCGAGCCTTAGGAATTCATCAAATATGATATATGACGTCATCGATAATTTTTCAAATGACAACCCTGTTTTTTTACATGATTTTTCTTGAAGAGTTCAACAAGTTGCACATGCCTGGAAATGCATCATTCAGCTACTCCCAAATAGGTCTTGCAAAATGAGGAGGCGCGCCGTCCTGTTGAAACCAGATGTTTCTATTCAGGACGCCAGCTTCAAGGGAACAAGGGAACAGAATAGCCAAATTTGGAACTAGGTCCTCCTTCAAGAATTCTAAATATCTCGCTCCAGTTAGATTTTCTTGGAAGAAAATCGGTCCTCCAACTCGATCACCATCAATCCCTGCCCAAACATTGACTTTTTTTGGATGTTGAGTGTGGTCTTCGCTCATCCAGTGTCGGTTTCTATCTGCCCTATAACGACAATTTTGACGATTTACCACACCATTCAACATAAACGTTGATTCGTCAGAAAATAGAACGTTTTCTTTTTGTACAACATTCCTGTCTACTAGTTCCATCAATTGTTCGCAAAACTGGAGTCTTCTATCTGGATCATCTTCGTTGAGTTCCTGGAAGATTGTTTTTTCATATGGATGATATTTTTCAGCTTTAAGAACTCTTACCACTGAAGACTGACTGATTTCGAGTTCCCTAGCTATCTGCCTAGTGGGGACATGGGGATTTTCTGCGACAGAGAGAACATTTATTTTGACCTCTTTCCTGAGCGCACTCTGACGATGATTATTTGTTTTTCTTAAATGCCCATTTTCCCGGAACTGTTTTTCGATCTTGCTTACGGTACTTCGCGATATTGGTGTTCTTGTCCTATCTCCGTAGCCAATCATCATTAGAATTTCAATCTTATGTGTTTCAGTTAAGCACGGCATTTTACTAATGGCGAACAACAAACTGTGAAACGACTAACAGTTCTTGTGCACGAATATGATTGGAATGCGATACTAGTGTCCTTACTTTTTCTGATAACTTTTTCATGACAATGTCACTGTCAGGTATCCCTGACATTCTGAGCATTTATTGACGGAAGACTATTGCATTTAATTAATTTTCTGAATTAGATAGTGCTGTTAAATATCTTTCGAAGGACAAGGAGTTAAAAATTGAAATTTGGCAGGCATGATCTACTTATTGAACCCGTTAATAGAAGTCATTAAAAAAACAGGATTGTCATTAAAAAAAATTATCGATGGCGTCATATCTCATATTTGAGACACACTGTATAATTTTTTTTACATGAAAATAAGGGCACTTTGAAATACTAATCGACGTGTCCGAGCATATTTCCGAAAGAAACAACACCTTTGATTTAGTGAATTTGTTCTATGTTAGAGATTCGCACTGTATGTAAGATATTGTATTCGCAAATTATTACAATCCTAACAATCTTGTTATTTTTTCTATTGTGATAAATAAATAAAAAAATTCAAGAAATCGCAAGTGTTGAAATGATTGATTCTAATGGAAATGTATATGTTCATAGTAATTATAGTTTGACAATATTATGGGCAGTGATGGAGACTTAAAAGTACTTTTTTGTTCAGACACATATCAATCACCAAACATTAATTCAATAATTTGCACCAACCTAGTTTTGCAGCGAAATCGTCGAGTCAAATTATCCATGTCTAGAGATTTTGAACATCTATTTATCTTGATATCAACCTATACGCTTTTCAACAACTTACTTTTATTTTAAGTGGTTTTATGTTCACGTTTTTATTATTGATGAAGTGAATTCGTCCCAAACGGTTTCTCATCAAGGATTTGAACCGTTGCAATATTGATATTCCTTTCAAAATACTGACGTGCCCTGTCGAAACTGGCTATTTCCTACTGCTGGCAAATTGAGATCGAGATAACGAGATAACAGCCTGGAATCGAACCTACTACACCAGTGAATGAGGCAATCAAGAGTTATAATTAGTGTATACGCAAAAATATTTTCAGCTACATGCGTTCTAATAGAATTCAATTAACTATATGCCCATAATCTGTAATGGAATCCATTATCATTCAGATTTTTTGTTACGATACAGATTTTCAACCAATAGAAACCCATTATATACATTTAACGTTTGTCAAAATCGAAATGTATTGAATGTTCATAGAATATAGCTAAACTTCGATAATTATATTATCAAAATGTCTGATATCAGCGATATAAAAGAGTTACCATCGATTCCTCAAAATATATCGGAGAAAGCAGAAAATGCGGTACAGAATAATTTTGTGTTCCGTAGTTTTCTGGGTTTGTAACCTACCACAATCTGAAAAAATAAGAAATAATATTTGGAATCTATACAAGTGTAGAAGGATAGATTTTTTTATTCACCTCGAAAAGTTGCTGCGTCTATTGAAAAACAGTTCTTCCTGTGTAGAACAAGTCCAATCAATCAGCAACGATTTCACTTCCGGCAGGCGGCGATAGTGAAATTTGGGGTCACACACAGAATTCTATCAGTTCGGTGGGTCAAACAAACTCAACAAATCAAAAAAATTGTGCACATCATTCAGTTACTCTTCATTTTGGATTCGAAATAGAAATACTGGGATAGTTCTCCAATGAGAAATATATTATTATCTCAACCAATATTTCTATTATACTGCTTGGAGATGCTGATGGTGACTGATATATAGGGTTTGACAGTATGATTCTGCAAGCAGATAGAGAGCAGTAAAATGACCAGAAAATATAGGTGAAATTATTCACCAGGGCGTTAACCGTAACCCAACCCTACAAATAAATCAAATATGAACACGACTTTATAGTTTTGGCAATTATGGCAAATATATTCAAAATTTTCGATTTGTCATTGTTTTCAACATGATAATCATATTCACTCATTTCCATTAATTTCACAGAAAAATTCGTACATGAGACCTACTGATATTTCAAAATTACATGCCAAATACTGATATTTTTCATTTTATTTTTCAGTTGATCTTCCTGCATGTGTTCGTTCTATTCAAAATCTTGCTGCTCAAAGAAAATATATCCAATGTTTGACAGATACAGCGGCGCAAACACATGATACTGTTAGGATTCCATCTTCTAAAAAGTCTTTCTGCGAGTAAGTATATTATCACACTATTATCACGGCACAGATGAAGAGACTAACTGAATATGAATATCAGACCCCATTCATCAACTGAGATGATGATTTCGCTTCGAACATTCCACTTCTCATTTTTATTCCTGTTGAAAACTATTAAATTTCAATCTATCGAAATTTAATTGAAAAATCGGAAATGATTTATCCAATCAATCACTTTGTCGATGATGATTTCACCTTAAATATTTACTTTTCATTTCGTTCACGAATTTGATTGTTAATTTCTGTTCGATCGAATTCGTCACTACGCTTGAAAGTAATCAGTTTCGATCTATCGAAGTAAAAATAATATGAGTTTGAAATTTAATCTCAATAATTGATCAGAAAATCTGGAATTTTCTGACATACTCTACTGACAAGGTAACAAATTAGTTCTCAACAATGCAATTAAACACAGAACGAACGAAATATGCAAGACTATCCTTGCAAACTCCTATCGTTATTCTCATACACATAAAGAAGTGAGGTCCACAATTTCGAAAATCTTCGATCAAAACATAATCCAAGCTTCCTGATGCCTCTGGACCGTGGAATTAGACTAGTCAGAAAGAAAATTCGAATAATCCGGTCAAGAAATTATATATGAACCTAGGAAATATAGTACGTAGATGCTTGGTCTGCATCATTGTTCATGCAGATCAGAAGTTAACAGCAGGGAAACTCATGGATCAAGCTGCAAATTCAGCGCTGGTCGTTTTTGTTTTTTTTTTTCGTCATCATGCTGTTAATGAGCTCATCGAACGTGCTGGAGTCCCTACCATTTTGGAACCTGTTGGCACATGCAGTGACGATGGTAAACGGTCGGATGAAATGACTTTCATCCCTTGGCAGCGAGGAAAATCCTTACTTAAATATTTTATCTCGTCAGAATTGAGACATTCAGAGTGTTTTGGCCCACATGCAATTAAATTCATTAGAGAAATTGGAGACCGCATCTCCAAAGAGACGAATGATGGCCAAGCAACGTTATTTCTCATTCAAAAAATTTGCCTCACATTCCAATGAGGCAAAGGAGCATAGTTTTTCGGAACTCGTCCAACTTCTAACGTTCGAGTCTTTCTCGGTGAAGAACCTTCATTTTTGATCTGGGGTTACTTTGAATTCTGTACACTACGTTGTTCATTCTCTTGACTATCGAATATGGTCCTTCCCAGCATGGTATTAATTTGAGAGAAATTTCTTTTCTACTACGGGGGTTGTACAGCCACACTCGATCTCCTTCTTTGAATCAAGCAGTATTTGCCATCAGATCGTATCGAGCCTTCATCCTGTCACTAGTAATCTTCAATCTCCTTCTCGCAATCTCGTTATCAAGCTGTATTGCTGTTCGTCTGCATAATCCTGTTCCTCTTTTTCCTCAGTAATTGGGGATCCGAACACCAAGGGCAAACGAGGATATCTCCCGAAGATGATACTGGCTGGAGTGAGCTTCGTGGAATCGTGCACAGCTGCCCGGTAGATCATCAAGAATAGTTGAAGATGTTGATCCCACTCTTTTTGATACTCTTCAACTACTTTGGAAGGATGTTCTTCCATCGTCCTGTTGAACCTCTCGACCATGCCATCAGACTGTGGGTGGAGGGCAGTTGTTTTGGTCTTGCTAATTCCCATAAATTTGTGATTTCCTTTTTTTCCTGGTGAAGAAAACTCCCTGCACTGTTAGCGTTGTAGTCGGTTGAGCATGTTTCGTGGGTTCGAAAACATAGTAAATAAAATCGCTAGGAAATATTCGAAGGGGCGACACTTGGCTGTGATTCCTTTCAATCTGGGTCTTATTTCGAGCCAAGGAAAGAGAGAGAAAATAATCTTTCAGGCTATCTGAATTTAATGGAGCTCGAAGTCTCTTTACTTGTATGAGATAAATTAAGCACCTTGAGAATGACAATTGCTAATCACCTGGAAAATGCAAAAATAACTCACAATACAGAATTCCCCCATGTACATTTATTCACACATAAAATTACCCTATTCATTTATGAGGAGGTCAAAAGGACAAGTAAGTATTCTTGTTGATCTATTCTGAGTCAAATAACGTTACAAATTCACAAACTTTCCATTGGCACTCCGAAACCTTTCAAACATGTTGTCCACCAGGGCTCTTGCAACTGTGGATGCTTCTTGATTAGGCAAGGCGTAAGCCACAACCAATTTTCTGAAATAATCCATGGCAACGAGGATTTATTTGTTGACATCATTTGCCATCGGGAACGGCCCGGCTACATCGATGGCGATTCGTTCGAAGGGAGCACCAACATTGTAAAGTTTCATCTCGCCCCTTGAACTTGTTCAACGACCTTTGCTTGCTTCGCATTATGGGCATCTTCGACACCATCTCTCGACATCTTCTCGACATTGGACCCAGTAAAACCTTTGCTGTATTTTATCCAAGGTCTTTTAACTCCTAGATGTCCGCCTGATTTACCACCATGAATCTCCAACAATACATTCTCTATTCTCGACATAGGCACAACCAGTTGTGAACTTACTTTCTTGCTATTACGCTATAAGGTAGAAACAATTAAATTTCTACCTTATAGCGTAATAACTATGGATTTCCATCAAGTAAAGGCCACCTCAATCCAAAAAATTACTTTCTTGCCATCGGCTGATTCCTAAGCCCTCTTCAGTAGGTCATTCTCAATAATCAAGGAATCCCATTGTGCCCACAATGCTTCGAACGTAGGTGATCGATCGGAGATATCCTGCCAAGTGGGTCTTTCCGCTCCATTTCCTTTCCATTTCAAAAATTCTGCAACGTTTGGATCACCCCTGTTCGCGTTTGTCGTTTTGTCTCGGCCACTCCCTTATCGCCTGTATCTTTCTTTCGTCTGTTCGGATACCGTTTGATGACACTCTATGGCCCATAAAATCCACCTCTTTCTTGAACAATGAGCATTTTTGGAGACTGAGTCTGAGATTGGCATTCCTGGATCGTTGAAAGTCTTCTGGTAAATTGCGCCAGTCGAATGAACTTCCTGAAAATTGAAATATCATTTGTGGGGGATCAGACACTTCGCGATAATATATGTATGTATGTAACTATCTGTCGCCTCGTCGAGGCGGAGAAATGAGGGCATATAGTGATGCAAAATAACTGAGAAACTTAATAACATTTTCAAAAGACTCTGTCGAGTAATTTCGAATGCAGATTCGGATTGAGGATGACAAATAACATATGAAATGAGACATGTGATCGTTTGTCGGTGCGTCAGTGGTGGTGGAGTGGGGTTCAAAAATCAAAAAAATTCAAAACATTTTCAAAAGACTCTGTCGAGGAATTTGGAATTCAGATTCGAATCAAGGGTGACGAATACCATATGAAATGATATGTGATCATTTGTCGGTGCGTCAGTGATGGTGAAGTGGGAATGAAAGATCAAAAAATCAAAAAAAATCTTAACATTTCCAAAAGACTCTGTCGAGGAATTTAGAATTCAGATTCGAATTAAGGGTAACAAATACCATATGAAATGATATTTGATCATTTGTCGGTGCGTCAGTGAGGGTGGAATGGGGTTGAAACATAAAAAAAAATTCATAAAGTTTTCAAAAGACTCATGTTTTGTTCAATTGACCATTTTGGAGATAGTTTACGTGTTACTTATCTACTTGTAAAATCGAATACTGAATGAGAATATTTGAACTGAACAATGATGTCCTTGTTGTACTGACATTGTTGCCTTTTTTTATGTACAGAAAATAACCTATCAAACCTTTTCGGATTGTTGGCATTGCCATATGACAGAGAAAAACGAATATTTCTAGAAATATCGATATCAATGTGTTTGTATTCAAGTAATTATTGAATGTTCCGTCATTTTGTACTAGATGAAGATGTTGACTTGATATTCTAGGGTTGTGAGGTATTTGGCAGGAGATTCGAAATGATGTATCACAAGACACCCCTTCCCAATCAATTTTTTTTCCAGGTGACACCCAGTCGCCATCTTGAAATTTTCATATGTTAATTTCACTCCAAAATATAGTATTCATGCATTAATTTTATTATACTAAATTCCAATTTTTTGATTCACCCGTTCCAAAAATAAAAAGGGGGCATTGAATAAAAGCACTGTATAGTAAGTAACGCTTTGGAAATATAATAGATATAATCATAGATTTTTTCAGAGGCGAGAAATTGATTTTTATTGATTGTAGTCTGAAACTATGTTGGAAGATTTTGCCAGTTTGATTTGAGATGAATGATAATATTTTTCAGTATGCTACTTTTTATTGGCAACGGTCTGATGCGAAGTCAGAGAATCAGAAACAGTATTAAAAAAACTGTTTTGGTTTCAAAAATGTATCACAGAAATCTGCACAGAACTTTTGAAGCCTTTCATACTACAGCTCATGTCTGATATTTGCAATGTAATGCTGAAATTCTCAAAATTGATCCATTAACAGTCGAATGAACTTCCTGAAAATTGAAATATCATTTGTCGGGGATCAGACACTTCGCAACACACTGGCAAGCTCAAGATGAACCGAATTGGTAGCAAAACGAACAAAAACGCATAAATAGGCATTTATTGTTTTCACCCCACGATGGCGACTGAAGGTTATCGAAAAGGGCCCTCCATAATCAACACCTGAGTGAGAAAGTGGTTCAACTTGAGAAACTCGAGAAATAGACAAATTCCCCATAAACGGGTGGAAAGGCTCAGGATTTTGTTTCCAGCATTCAATACATTGAGAAAGAACTGAATTAATAGCTCTTTTCGGAGATAAAATCCGAAATTGTTGCGACAGAAAGAACTGGGTAGTGCGAAAACCTACATGAAAAAACACCTCATGAAAATCTTCAAAAAACAGTATAGTCAAACGACTTGAACGGGGAAGCAACATAGGATATTTGGCAGAATGGGAAAGGGAGGCGTGTTGGAGACGACCTCCAACACGTAAAATCCCCTCAGAATCCAAAAAGACTTGAAGTTTTCTCAAAGGTTTAGGAAAACTTTTACTATCGATTTCAGAAGAGAAATGGATACTCTGGACATGTTGAACAAGTCTTATGAGAGCGTTGTGACGCTCACAAGGTAAAATTGAATCTAAGAAGTTGTGAGAGTTTTTTTTTTGAATTGTTGATAAAACCTAGCAAGTGAACCAAAATAACGATCTGAAAGAGAAATGATTTTCTAAAAAAGTATCAATGACATGGTCAGTATTAGAGGATAAAAATACTGGAATTGATTCTACCTCCCCCTTCGGGGATTCAAAGGGGAAAGGAGGCAAATTGGGTTATCTATCTGTTTCTTCAAGAAATGACGGACCGGTGAACCAGAGAGAATGTGAGATCATCTGACAAGGCAGCAAACCTCGGGAAGCAGCATCTGCTTCTCCAAGGTCTTCCAACGATGTGGATGACACTTTTAATCTAATGAAGAACTATTTGGGAGTCGGATCAACAGTTAAGACGTTTGAGATTCAATTGGGGAGTAGTAAGATATATGATTGATGAGACGAGCTTCGTTAATGAAACGGCTGCACATAAATATAATCGAGGAACAGTAATTTACTTATTTGGTGCAACTTTGGACTTTCCACATATGGAGCTTACCTGATTCTCTCCATTGGCGTCTAAAAACGGATATAAATAACACAAGCATATCCTTTTTCAGATGCGTCGCTAAACCCATGTATTTCATAAGAGATTGCTGGAGAGTTTGGAAAAAAAGGAAAAAAAAACACATTTATTGCCCAAACAGGTATAAGACCAACTTACAGGACAGCTTACACAAAGTGTACATGTAACTCTGAACAATAACTGAAATTAAGTAAAGTGTTTCAATGAATATTATTCAGTAAATTGTAGTAAGTGTTAAATGATAACAAGAAAAAAATTATATTCATAACAAAATGCAAACAATGGAAAAAAAAACATAATAACTTGTATAAATGAATCAATAGGAATATAATTTCACATTCGTTTCAAAAACATCACAAAGTGGAGAGAATATGTTTTGTTTCCCTTTTGAAGACTCCAATGGGTGTTGAAAATAGATCAGTTTTTTAGCATATCTGATTGAATTTTTTGCACATCGAATGAATTGGAGATTTCAATAGTATATTCGTTCTTGGAGTAGGTAAATGAAAACAGGGTGAGCTTCTGCTGTTCAAAAGGGGGTATGTTGAAATTCAGTTGAGATAACAACTCTGGACAATCAGTCAGGTAGTTGGTGAGTTTGTATATAAAAATGCAAGAGTGGTAAGCTCTACGGTCCTCTAGAGATACCAACGAAAATCTGTGCAATAATAAGTTATTATCAATACCTTGTTCGGGATAAATTCCATCAATTCTATAAACAATATACTTCAAGAATTTTCGTTGAATTGATTCGAGTAGATGAATGTGATTCATGTAAATAGGAGACCAGATCAGCGAACCATATTCTAAGCGTGTTCTCACAAGTGAGGTAAAGAGAGATAAGGCTATCTCCATTTTTGAAGTCTTTACAATTTCTGAGAATCAAGCCAAGCATTCTTTTCGCTGCCGATGCGATTTTGATTATATGCGATGAAAAGCTCAATTTGGAATCAAAATGAATGCCGAGATCTTTCGTTACATCACACCGATCCAAAGTGATTTGATTTATTGAGAAGGTGTATTCCACTGGTTTGAATTTCAAAGTATAGGTAGTGTGATGACATTTCTGTATATTTAGGGGGAGTTTATTTGTTTCACACCAAAAAGCTAAACAGTTGATATCATTTTGGAGCAATTCACAGTCCCTTAGAGATTCTATTACTTTAAATAATTTTAAGTCATCAGCAAACAAAAGAACACTGCTCATTATACTCTCACCTATGTCATTCACAAATAATGAAAAGAGAAGAGGGGCTAAATTGCTTCCCTGGGGTGCCCCGCTGGTTGAAGTGAACATTTTCGATTTATGACCACGGTACCCAACATATTGTGACCACTTACTGGGATATGATTGAAAAATTTTTAATAGGTTTGTATCAAAGCCAAGATTATTTAATTTAGATATTAGTATTTTTATGGTCCAATTTGTCGAAAGCCTTTGAAAAATATGTATATATGGTATCTACTTGAGACTGATTATCAATAGCATTTGTGATAGTTTGTGTGAAGCACATCAGATTTGTGATGGTTGATCTCTTAGATATAAACCCGTGTTGCTCAAGTGGTATTTTATTTTTAACATTTGGAAATACTCCATTATATATTGAGATTTCGAAAGCCTTTGCAAAGTTTGACAATAATGTGATAGGACGATAGTTTTTTATTTGATTGATAGCTTCAGATTCAAATATTGGACATATTTTTGAGGTTTTCCAAACGTTTGGACTTCCAGATACGAATAATTCCATTATTGGGAGTATCATCTTAACCTATACCGGATAAGCATAACTGTTGGATGAGATATTCGCAAAAAAAATGTGACAGGAGAAATGAAACCTATAGGATCATCAACCAATCGAATCAAATATCATCACTAACATTCGATATGTCCTTGCTGTGATCGCAGTTACGATGAGAGGAAAGATGAAACAGAATAAACAATATAGCGTTGTCGTTATCGATAGTCTGTCTTTTATATATGAGTCTGATATGACTTCGATGATCGGAGGATTGTGAGGTCTTTCTCTACCACGATACCTTTGTTGAGTTCCTTCCCGAAGCTCGAGTAGAATTCTTTAGGGATCCTTTCACCACACTTTCCATTTATATCCGTCTCTATTTTCGTTCTGGCTTCATCTCAAACTATCGTCATACATCATCACTTACATTCGGATACAATTTTTCGCTCAGTACAAGGACGATTCGGAATTGAAGAGACAATGAAAGAAAAACAATCAGTAGAAGGATTCCAACTGAGTCCCAAAATTTTCAGACAAGAATCGATATATTCAGAAAATGTGTGCGATTCGGTTGACAAATAAGAGGATGGCAAACCAGAGAGCAGAGACATATTATTGCTAGACCACGTTCGAAGCCCCCTCGTCGTGATGAAGCAATCGTTTCAGTTTTGAGTGGCTGAGCTTTTTCAAAGGTAGGAATCAACATAACGAAGTCGTCATAATAGCAGGTGGACCTAAGGGCGAGTGAAGCGAGCGGAAAAGCATCACCTACATCTGTATTTGATCGTTCGAGTGTTCTAAGTGCAAGTAAGGGTGAGCAGTTTATACCGTAAGCTGAAGTACGAAAACGGTAATCTTGTAACGGTAATATAGGATCAAATCTCCGAATGATTCTTAGAAAATCTCGATGAGAAGGAGTAACAAGAATCACTCTGTACATTTCTGTCACATCCATACACAATACGACGTAAGGATGGATGCGGAACTTGACAAAAATTGTGAAAAGATTTTGTTGCAACTTTCTACCAGTGAATAAATTATCATTGAGCGATATTTGATTTGAAGACTTTGCGGAGGCATTGAATACCACTCGCAATTTTGTAGTCGAGCTATCGGGTTTCAACACACAATGGTGTGGAATGTAATAACATGTGGATGGGATGTTCTGTCTAGAGATCGGCTCCATGTGATTAAGATCTGAACATTCTTTCATGAACGCAGAATAATGCATGTATAACTCCGGGTTCTTGATTAAACGGCGTTCTGATGATAGAAACCTATTGACAGCAAGGTCGCGAATCCCTTGAAATTGGACCGTTGCATTTTTCAGGAGCAATGCAACCATATATCGACCGGTTTCATCTCGAGTGACATTGTCAACGAAGCTTTTTTCGCAAGCAATATCATCAGAGGTAATGTGCGGAGTATCAGGAACAGACTACTTCCCAAGAAGATTTGAGAATTTTTTCTCCTTTGGTAGGTTCAGAAGCTTCACAAAAAAGGAAGAAGTTATGGCAGGCTGTTGGCTATTATTGGTCTTCCCTATCAAGATATACCCTAAAACTGTATTCAGTGCATATGGTTCATCACACTTTCCTGATACTTTTCCATTCAATATGATCTGAGAGAAAATGTCTGCCTCGAGAAGAGTTTCAATATTACTCGGACAATAAAAGTTAGGATCGGCAAGTTGCAGATTCAAAATATGATTCCAAGATTTGTATTCCATGCGGAAATTGGGAAGATTGTCACATATTTTATCAAGAATGATAGCATCCGTGTGGAATATCGGTTCAGTTACAAATAAGGGGTTTAACGAAAGGAAAACTTTTTCGTCAGAAATGGAGGATTTCATCAAACCCAACGCTTTGACTTCAATAGAAAAGTCTTGTTTTGGCAATACTAATTGCATTACAACTCGTTTCGTGTCAAACGAACTCATACTTCCACTATCGATTAAACAGCGAAAGGTTTTATAATTTCCTGAATTGTCAGAAATGTCAATAAGATCGGTTGCCAATAGAACATTATGAGGTTTAATGGTAACACTCGAAGCGGTGAGAATACTAGTAGCGGAACGACGAGAAAGATTTTCTCCATTGACATCAGTATCATCCACAGAAGGATTCTTTGAAGGAGTAGCACCACTTCTTCCACAGCTTGATTTTCATCGAAATGTAGAGCAGTGTGATGACTATGCGAAGAACAGATTTTACAACAAGCAGTTGATTTGCATTTATTCAAATCATGTGATTTACTCAAACAATTGAAGCAAAGATCTTTGTTTTTACAAAATTTATAACCCTCAGAGGGTACTTTATTCGCGAAATCCAGGCATGTATGAAGTGAATGACTCTCCTGACAGAATAAACAATTTGAGGCAGGAGATTTATTCGCAAATACAGTCGTTGTTCGAGCAGGAGAATTGTATGATCTAGTATTGGTTATGCCAATGGCCTTTTTCGCTTGAGTACGGGAAATTTTCAAAGTATCAAGAGTAACACAGTGGTCATTCAAGAATCCAACGAAAACTGAAAATGTTGGAACATCGGAGAAACAGTGTTTTATCTCGAACATGATGACTGTATTATTGTCCAAACGTTTCAAAATCATCATTACTAAAATAAAATCCCAATCATCTGTAGTAAAATTCATAGATTTGAGAGAGGTTATATTTTTTCGAATATATATAATAATTTTCGGATTGAAAACGAAAAATCACAATTCACTCTTGAAGTTCCATCAATCTCATACTGAAGATCTTGGGCGCACAATCTCCGATTCGAATAACGTTTATTCAATGCATTATAAGCAATTTTATAATTTTCATCAGTTACTTTCAATGTCCTTACAATTCCTGAAGCTGGACCTTGCAAAGCATAAATCGAATAATCAAATTTGTCCACATTTGATAAGGTATCATTTTCGTGAATAACTGAGTTGAAATGATCGATAACAGATGGAAAATTCTTATATTCACCGGAAAATATTTTGAGTTCTATTTTTGGAAGCTTAACTTTAGAATGATTCGTACTCGTTTGAAGAAATGGAACAGGTGTCTGTGTTCTGTTAACAACATCATCAATGAATTCCGTATGAACAGAAACGCTCCTTTTGCCGCTCCTCTTGAGCGGCATCTTCATCCGGATGTGTAAGCAACGTACTTATAATAGAATTATGCTGTTTTGTGAACTCATCTTTTATCGCCTCCAGCTCCTCGCAACTGACTTCAAATAATGTCCGAATAGACTTATCGGTTTTAACTCTATCTGCAAGGGCTCTCAATACTGTGATTTCATTTATAGCGGAATCACGATAAATTTTATATTTTTAAACCTTATCCATTTTGATTTGGGATCAAATAACCGAAATAAATTCGAAATCAATTCCCAGAAGTTACAGGTCATAAAAAATGCGAGCATAAACGACAGGGAGAATTGAGAAATTCACCAAATAAAAGCCATTCAGCGATCGACGGCATCGGTCTGAGCAAGGTATATTGAGCGCAAGATAATCAGTTGGTCATGCGCTGTACACTTCCCCTTTTCAACGAAAGGACAAAATATGAATATGGAGACGACTATTCAATTTTTATGTTCGGAACTCACAAATTATGCAGATCTGGAAGGGTCACTTCGAAATTAGCACCTTTCAGAATAAAATTCAGCAATGAGCGGTGCAAAAAAGTTTTTTTTAATGGTATATGAACAGTTTTGTGAATCGGTAGACTCTGACTCAACAAGAATGATTCGAATGATTCTAATCGTGGTTCGAAGGACCATGTAACGGAACGGTAATTGTAATAGTAGGGACTGTATCCCGTTATGCGAATGAACAAAGTGAAAATCTCTCAAAGACGACTTACCTTGAGTGGATTGCGGCTGTTTCTCCAGGGTCTTGCGGCTAGTAGTAGTTCGTGCATTCATAGCAAATCGACACGATATTATGCGGTATGATAGTTATATTATCACAAAAAAATGGCGAATAAATTTCACAAGTTGAACTGGACATTCAAAGCGGCGGCCATTCAACAACAACAACTGTTCGTTCTTTTTCATCACTTCCACACACCGCAGAGGGCGCAATCGTCTAGGAGTCGTTTCGAGAGTACAGGGTGAGACAAAATTAAGTTCAGGAAACTAAATATACTAGCCGTTCCGCAACACACTCAATGGTAAATTTTCTAACACAATCGTGAGTGACACAGTAGGCACGCCTGTTAGCTGGGAACCCATTTTTAGCTTCAATATCGAGCTTCACATCAACCGTGCTCGACTTCATAAATTCAGCCTTTTTGGAAACAGCTATCACGAAAATGGCTTGATTTTTGAATATTATATAATCGAGTAGTGGTTGTTTTCTGGGAGTGTTCATGTAGCTGGGGTAGAGTTCGGTGTAGGTGCGATGTGCCTCAATGAAATAGTTTTTTTCAAAATCTAATCTCATTCGCTCGTGCGGGTTGATGTCACTGTTCAAGTCAATCTGACGTCCATTATGTCAATATCATCAAAGTATGTGGAATCTTTATGTAAGTTGTCCACACGGCTTATTTGGAATACTGTGATGATATATCGGCAACTCCCCATGGCAGAACAAGTTTTGACTGTCCAAATTTCTTTCTTTGATCCCTCAGTTAATGCCGGTAGTTCGTGAATATTCTATTTTCGATAGGGCATTATTATAGGTGTATCATATTCGACAGATTGCAACGAATTTGATCATTAGGAAAAATGTGCTCCACTTTCAATTTGATGCTTTCGCTGTTCAATTCGGCAGTAGTCTTTCCAGGTGCATTGGCAGCATCTTTGATAAATATGCTGTTGTTTTACCACATGAAGCAAAATAATAGTCATTGAAACTACCCAAGAGGTGTTTCAGTGGTATGTGCAAGATGAAGAATCCATCAGCATAATTCCGTAAAGATCCATTGGGATAATTCCATCCAGATGTACACATGTGGTTGGTATGGTCTGCACTATAATACAGGTATCTACTGAGTGTACCCACTATTTCAGAATAACGAACTGTATCCAATTCTCGAATATTGAGTTCGTAAGGGATAGAGTCGAAAAAGAAAGCTGGTGCATTGTTAACAAAATTAACATTTTCATCTACAGCAGTTTTTTTATCTGTTCCAAATACTGTGATACTTATCACAGCATCACACATGAGTAACCATGTTTCATTTTGTTGAATAGAAATTTCAACAATATCATTTTTCTCGAAGGATTTCACATATAGGTAATGAATTCTAGTTTCCAAACGTTGGATGAATTCGCCAGAGCGAATTCTTGATCAAGAATGTGTACTGTAATTTTGTGTATTTCACCTTTACTCGTCACAGGTAGCTAGATCATATTTAGTGGAACTTCGTCGATGGCAAAACCGGGATCGTCTCTGGGGGCAAATTGGTAGATGGTATGTGAAGTTCGTCCGTTGAAATATGCACATGAGGTGATATTACTTTAACAATTTTCACTGGTGAATCAGACTCATAAACTTGGCCAGGTTCCAGCAATCTCTCTGAAAATCCCAGTCACTTTCCAATGCAGTTGTTCCGTTACCACTCTTCCTTTAACTTTTTTTTTTATATGTACTTACATTCATCAATTTTCTCTTGCCTATTATTCTTTTTCATTATTTTCACATTAGTAAACTCAGTTCAAACTCTCACCATTGATCTCCTTGTTCTTTTCTCATTCTATTGTAACCCTCATTCATTTCTTTTCCTGAAAGTACCTTAAAGTAACGCGAAATTAAAGTGAATCGCGCATGCATCTGATTGCGGAACCTGTGACGAGTGGCAAAAAGGCGAGGGACAAGAGAGAGTCAACTGCTAGACATTGTGGTGCTACTACAGCTTTCGACAGAATACAAAGTGCCTATCCATTTCTCAATCCTAAATACCATCATCCCCGTGACGAACTGGATATGTTCTGGGTAAGAACTAGATAACATTCTCAAATTGAACTTGCGTTACCCTATGATTATATGTTCAATGAAAACATAACTCGGTCCTTCGAGCCGGATTGAAAAATATAAATTTTTTACCGTATTAAGTACCGTCCACTATACAAGGTCACGCGTACCCATAGTTCTTTTCTCTCTTTTTTGTTCGTTAACATTCTGTCCATTTATTTCAAAAAGAGCTAATTGAAAACAAAATAAATCTACGATATACATCATTTACCATTATTTGAAGATATCTGGTTCAGTCTATATAATTCCATTTAGTATCTTGTTGAATTATAATATAATACAGGTAATATAATATAATACAGGTATCCACTGAGTGTACCCACTATTTCAGAATGACGAATTGTATCCAATTCTCGAATATTGAGTTCGTAAGGGATAGAGTCGAAAAAGAAAGCTGGTGCATTGTTAACAAAATTAACATTTTCATCTACAGCAGTTCTTTTATCTGTTCCAAATACTGTAATACTTATCACAGCATCACACATGAGTAACCATGTTTCATTTTGTTGAATAGAAATTTCAACAATATCATTTTTCTCGAAGGATTTCACATATAGGTAATGAATTCTAGTTTCCAAACGTTGGATGAATTCGCCAGAGCGAATTCTTGATCAAGAATGTGTACTGTAATTTTGTGTATTTCACCTTTACTCGTCACAGGTAGCTAGATCATATTTAGTGGAACTTCGTCGATGGCAAAACCGGGATCGTTTCTGGGGGCAAATTGGTAGATGGTATGTGAAGTTCGTCCGTTGAAATATGCACATGAGGTGATATTACTTTCAATTTTCACTGGTGAATCAGACTCATAAACTTGGCCAGGTTCCAGCAATCCCTCTGAAAATCCCAGTCACTTTCCAATGCAGTTGTTCCGTTACCACTCTTCCATCAACTTTTTTTTTTCATATGTACTTACATTCATCAGTTGAAATCGTCTATTATTCCTTTTCATTATTTTCACATTACTAAACTCAGTTCAAACTCTCACCATTGATCTATTTGTTCTTTTCTCATTCCATTGTAACCCTCATTCATTTCTTTTCCTGAAAGTACCTTAAAGTAACGCGAAAGTAAAGTGAATCGCGCATGCATCTGATTGCGGAACCTGTGACGAGTGGCAAAAAGGCGAGGGACAAGAGAGAGTCAACTGCTAGACATTGTGGTGCTACTACAGCTTTTGACAGAATACAAAGTGCCTATCCATTTCTCAATCCTAAATACCATCATCCCCGTGACGAACTGGGTATGTTCTGGGTAAGAACTAGATAACATTCTCAAATTGAACTTGCGTTACCCTATGATTATATGTTCAATGAAAACATAACTCGGTCCTTCGAGCCGGATTGAAAAATATAAATGTTTTACCGTATTTAGTACCGTCCACTATACAAGGTCACGCGTACCCATAGTTCTTTTCTCTCTTTTTTGTTCGTTAACATTCTGTCCATTTATTTCAAAAAGAGCTAATTGAAAACAAAATAAATCTACGATATTCATCATTTACCATCATTTGAAGATATCTGGTTCAGTCTATATAATTCCATTTAGTATCTTGTTGAATTATAATATAATACAGGTAATATAATATAATACAGGTATCCACTGAGTGTACCCACTATTTCAGAATGACGAATTGTATCCAATTCTCGAATATTGAGTTCGTAAGGGATAGAGTCGAAAAAGAAAGCTGGTGCATTGTTAACAAAATTAACATTTTCATCTACAGCAGTTCTTTTATCTGTTCCAAATACTGTAATACTTATCACAGCATCACACATGAGTAACCATGTTTCATTTTGTTGAATAGAAATTTCAACAATATCATTTTTCTCGAAGGATTTCACATATAGGTAATGAATTCTAGTTTCCAAACGTTGGATGAATTCGCCAGAGCGAATTCTTGATCAAGAATGTGTACTGTAATTTTGTGTATTTCACCTTTACTCGTCACAGGTAGCTAGATCATATTTAGTGGAACTTCGTCGATGGCAAAACCGGGATCGTCTCTGGGGGCAAATTGGTAGATTGTATGTGAAGTTCGTCCGTTGAAATATGCACATGAGGTGATATTACTTTCAATTTTCACTGGTGAATCAGACTCATAAACTTGGCCAGGTTCCAGCAATCCCTCTGAAAATCCCAGTCACTTTCCATTGCAGTTGTTCCGTTACCACTCTTCCATCAACTTTTTTTTTTCATATGTACTTACATTCATCAGTTGAAATCGTCTATTATTCCTTTTCATTATTTTCACATTAGTAAACTCAGTTCAAACTCTCACCATTGATCTCCTTGTTCTTTTCTCATTCCATTGTAACCCTCATTCATTTCTTTTCCTGAAAGTACCTTAAAGTAACGCGAAAGTAAAGTGAATCGCGCATGCATCTGATTGCGGAACCTGTGACGAGTGGCAAAAAGGCGAGGGACAAGAGAGAGTCAACTGCTAGACATTGTTGTGCTACTACAGCTTTTGACAGAATACAAAGTGCCTATCCATTTCTCAATCCTAAATACCATCATCCCCGTGACGAACTGGGTATGTTCTGGGTAAGAACTAGATAACATTCTCAAATTGAACTTGCGTTACCCTATGATTATATGTTCAATGAAAACATAGCTCGGTCCTTCGAGCCGGATTGAAAAATATAAATTTTTTACCGTATTTAGTACCGTCCACTATACAAGGTCACGCGTACCCATAGTTCTTTTCTCTCTTTTTTGTTCGTTAACATTCTGTCCATTTATTTCAAAAAGAGCTAATTGAAAACAAAATAAATCTACGATATTCATCATTTACCATCATTTGAAGATATCTGGTTCAGTCTATATAATTCCATTTAGTATCTTGTTGAATTTTTCATCCGTTGATTGATTAACAAACATGTCTACAGCTGATCAGAAAATTTTGCGGGCTCAGGCCCTGAGACAAGCTGCTATAAATCGTTTGATTTCCATTTCAAATGCTGCAACCGAAGCCCAGCTTCATGAAGATAATCATAATAAATTCAAAGTAATATACCGTGCCATAAAAAAAATTGTCAAAGATTTCGAGAAGCATCGTTGTACTGTTTTGACCATTATTGCTGGTCAGGAAACAAAATTAGCAGAGGAAAATACTGTCGATGATGCCTTTGCCAACAAATGTCACGAGATTAATAATTATTTTTTTCAATTATTCGAAGACAATTTAGACGATACGGTGAATCAAACAATAGCTACCACTCATTCATTAACCTTTTTTTTCATATGTACTTATATTCATCAATTTTCTCTTGCCTATTATTCCTTTTAATCATTTTTACATTAGTAAACTCAGTTAAAACTCTCACCATTGATCTCCTTGTTCTTTTCTCATTCTATTGTAACCCTCATTCATTTCTTTTCCTGAAAGTACCTTAAAGTAACGCGAACGTAAAGTGAATCGCGCATGCATCTGATTGCGGAACCTGTGACGAGTGGCAAAAAGGCGAGGGACAAGAGAGGGTCAACTGCTAGACATTGTGGTGCTACTACAGCTTTCGACAGAATACAAAGTGCCTATCCATTTCTCAATCCTAAATACCATCATCCCCGTGACGAACTGGGTATGTTCTGGGTAAGAACTAGATAACATTCTCAAATTGAACTCGCGTTATCCTATGATTATATGTTCAATGAAAACATAACACGGTCCTTCGAGCCGGATTGAAAAATATAAATTTTTTACCGTATTAAGTACCGTCCACTATACAAGGTCACGCGTACCCATAGTTCTTTTCTCTCTTTTTTTTGTTCGTTAACATCCTGTCCATTTATTTCAAAAAGAGCTTATTGAAAACAAAATAAATCTACGATATTCATCATTTACCATTATTTGAAGATATCTGGTTCAGTCTATATAATTCCATTCAGTATCTTGTTGAATTTTTCATCCGTTGATTGATTAACAAACATGTCTACAGCTGATCAGAAAATTTTGCGGGCTCAGGCCCTGAGACAAGCTGCTATAAATCGTTTGATTTCCATTTCAAATGCTGCAACCGAAGCCCAGCTTCATGAAGATAATCATAATAAATTCAAAGTAATATACCGTGACATGAAAAAAATTGTCAAAGATTTCGAGAAGCATTGTTGTACTGTTCTGACCATTATTGCTGGTCAGGAAACAAAATTAGCAGAGGAAAATAATGTCGATGATGCCTTTGCCAACGAATGTCACGAGATCAATAATTATTTTTTTCAATTATTCGAAGCCAATTTAGACGATACGGTGAATTAAACAATAGCTACCATTAGCGATACGGTCCCGAATAGCAACGTTGTACTGCCTAAGATAGACCTCACCATTTTATCGGGTGATATCAAATCATTTCCTTTTTTCATGCAAAATTCTGAATCTTTTATTCACAATAATCGAACTCTTTCTAGTATAGAAAAATTCCTGTTCTAAGAGAACATTATCCTCCTGCTAACAAAACTTTAATAGTTTACTCATTGGAAATGCATTGAAGATTTTCCATATCTTATTCATCAAGGCGCTGTTGGTCTTTGACAGCTCATGGATACTTTTACCAAAAATTTAAGCGCGTTGGAAGCTCTCGGTCTAAATACTACAAATTAGGATTTCATTACAGCTCATATGCTACTCCAGCGTCTAGATCCCTCAACTCGTTTGGTGATTGAACAAAATAATGTTTTCACTGATATTCCCAAGTACGAGGATCTTAAAAACTTTGTTTCAAGACAATGTACAGCATTAGAATCTGCTATCAGGGCCAATCAAGTTGATATGTCAAAACCTAAGATTTCGAGCACCAAACCAGGGCAAAATCACAAATTGTCTATTGTCCACAATTCACGCAATAAGTCCGCATTTTAACTGAAAGCATCTGTTTCCTGTTTTTTATGCAAATGAGCTCATGTAATATATAAAAGTCAGATTTTTTTATCGAAAACGCCGCAACAGCGTTATGAAATTGTTATAAATCAGAAGGCATGTATCGATTGTTTTGGGCACTGCTCATGGAACTAATCAATGTTCGAGTCAAAAGAGATGTCGGTCCTGTTCGAAGTCTCATCACACCTTGTTACATTTTTTTGCAGCCTCACCTTCCGCGATAAATGAAAATAATTTGAAAGGCAACGTTCATACTTCACATTCAACAGTTCACGAATACGATGCTGATTCTCATGCTTTGAATGATACTGCTTCTCATTCGAACGTCAACAAAACTTCTACCGTAGGGATGATAAAAAACGATGGAGGAATTCTACTTTCTACGGTCTTAATAAATATCAAAGATACTTTCGAGCAATGGCACTCTGTCCGTGCAATCTTGGATAGTGGAGCACAGTCCTCATTTATCAGCAAACGTTTTGCCAACAAATTAGGATTATCAAAATTCAATATTGCTATGTCATTACAGGGTTTGGATAAAATGTGCACCTGTGCTGAATCAGGAGTTCATTGTACTATCGCATTATTGCATAATACTAACCATGTTTTAGAATTGGATGCAATAATATTAGATAATATATGTGAGAAAGTACCCACAACATCTTTTTCTATGGATAAATTTCCATATTTGTCCAAGTTGAATCTTGCTGATCCATATTTCTATGAAACTTAAACTGTTGATATTCTATTGGGTGATGACATTTTTTCGTACATTTGGCAAGACGGCAGATTATATAGTGGCCCTGATCAACCGGTTTGTATCGATCCAATATTTGGTTGGGCGGTGATGGGAAAAATTCCCATCACCCTGTGTTTTGAAGTCGATCAAATAATTTTTTACGAAATTTGCTGATGTCAGTTTGGATGCAACTCTACAGAAGTTTTGGAAGGTAAGGAAAATACCTGACAAAACAGTTATTTCTCCTGAAGACGAATATTGCGTTATTTATTAGTTATTTTGTAGAAACAACAAAGCGTAACTCTGAAGGCAGATATGTTGTATCACTTTCTTTAAAAATTATAGCCCCTGATATTGGTGACATTCGTACAAATGCATTACGACGTTTTTTGAATTCAGAGAGGAGACTTCCACGAGATCAGGACCTCCATAACGTATATTCAGAAGTTATTCGTGACTATTTAGAAAACAATCATATGGAGCGAGTTCCAGAACCGCCTTCATCTGATTCACAAAAATATTTTTACATTGCTCATCATGCAGTTTTTTAACGAGATTCAACAACTACTCCACTGCGGGTAGTATTTGATGCATCTAGTCACGCAAATGATAAGGTTTCCTTGAATGAGGCTCTTTTTATTGGTCCCAAAATACTGAATTATCTTGTTCAAGTTTCATTCCACTTCAGACTATATGAATTTGTGATGTGTTGTAATTCACGCCAAATGTACCGTATGATACTGATTGCACCGGAAAATAAAAAAAAATCGAAGGATTTTATGGCGTTTAACGCCAAGCGAACCTATACTCGATTATGAGATTGTTGTGGTATTCATATAGATTCGAATAACTCTCTGAGACTCTTCAAATAAGAACTTTCATGAAGACTCTTAATACAAGCTGTGATGTATATGACATGAGTTTGAAAAGACTAACTATATGATCCATGAGACATTATCTACAGCAAACTACAGTACAAAGTACAAAGGCAACTATAACTACAACATGCCCCTTTCTTTATTTGACATAATAATGTTTTTTTTCATTTATAACCAACGTCATCTTCAGAAAATGTAAACCGACGGGGTTCAATTACACGTCTACCACTGCGAGTTACTATGCAGTTGGAATTAATAAGGATCTGAATCGAACTCATAACTTTCTTTTAAAATTTTCTTCACAGCACCCAACATTCTCCTAACCAAACCATTGCTTTTCGGGTGATATGGACTGATGTTTCAAGATCTATCTCCCATTTGGAAGGGAAATCATGAAATTCCTTTGAATGAAATGGTGGTCCAATATCTGAAATTATGTCTTAAGGAATACCATGTCCTGGAAAAATTGATTTTGAAATATTTATTACATTATTGGCATTAGTTGACTTCACTTGAGATAGATACCTCATAGTAATTTGAAAAATAATCGACAGTCAACAGGTATAATACAATGTTATAAACGAAGAAATCAATAGCAACCTTCTGCCAAGGTAATGAAGGTATTTCATGCGGCAGAACTGGTTCTGAAGCATTAGAATTCTTATATTTTGAACAAATGAAGCATTGTTCAGCTTTACTTTATATATCAATTGATATATTTGGCCAATGTACAACACTACGAGCCTGTATTAAACATCTATACCCAAACGGCCTTCATGAATAATATTTAAAATTTCAGGACGCATAGATGAAGGGATGACAAGTAAATTATCTTTAAATAAAAGATCATTGACAGAATATAAATCAGAACGAATATTATAATATGGTTTGAGAGAAGATAGAAGATTTGCTTTCGAACGTGGCCATTCATTAAGACAATAAGAAATTAAAACTTGTAGATCTGGATCTGCTTCAGTAGCTTCTTTTATTTCTTTTAACTCATTTTCAGTAACGGCCAAATTAGAAACAAAGAAATTTGGATGTATTCGCATTTCCTCTTCAACACTGTCAGTAGAGTCAGCTGCTTCGACCGGGGCTCTACTCAGAGTATCAGCAATATAAACCAGTTTTCCCGGGACGTATGACACTTTCGAATCGTATTTCTGTAAATTGAACATCATTCGCTGTAATCGTGATGGTACTTTAGACGAAGGTTTCTTAAATTATGAAATGAGGGGCTGATGATTTGAACTTCTATCTTTTGACCATATTTGTACTGATTGAAGCGATTGCATCCAAATTGAATGGCATATAATTCTTTCTCTATCTGAGCCCATTTGGTTTGACAAACACTTAGTGATTTCGAAGAGTAGGCAATAGGTCTATTTTCATGTGAAATGACAGCACCTACCGCATATTTCGAACTATCCACAGATAACGTTAAAGGAAGAAGTGGATTGAAATATGCCATAACGGAAGGTTTACTAACAATCTCCTTCAGTTTATTGAACTCTGATTGATGCGTTTCAGTCCAATGAAATGCAATATTATTTTTGAGTGAACCACGTGAGTTGACAGTTTTATTTGACGGATTATCAATGAATGTGTCCAAAGAATTAATCATTCCTGAAAGTTTTCTTTTAAGTCGGCGACACATGTTGGAGAAGGTAATTCATAATTAGCTTTGATTTTCATCTCATCTGGAGCCATACCCTCACCACTAAAAATATGACCAAGAAATTTAACTTCAGTTGAAAAAATTAATATTTATCACGATTGAACTTAAGGTTCATTCCTCGGGCTCTTTGGAAGACTTTTTCTAAAATTATAATATGACCATCTATAGAATCACTGGAAATTAGTATGTCATCAATGTATACAACGACACCTTGTATATCAGAAAAAATTTCAGTTATTGTTTTATGAAACATTTCTGGTGTACGGGATACTCCATACGGTACACGCAGAAATCTAAATCGACCAGAAAGTAGTTCCAAAAGTGCATAGTTTTGAACTAACTTCATCTAGTTTAATCATCTAGAAACCTGACTGTGCGTCCAATGTTGAGAAATATTTCGAACCAGAAAGCTTGGATCGCATGGCTTCGATAGTAGGTAGAGAATAATGACATCTCTTTATAGCTCTATTCAGGTTTCGAGAATCTGAACATACTCAAAGAGATTTATTTTTCTTTTCAACCAGAACAACAGAATTATCCCATTCAGATGGTTCATTTACTTTAACTATGACATCCAGTGAAATCATTCGTTTTATCTCTGCTTTGAATCGTTGAATCAATTTGAAAGGTATTTTTCGAGGAGGATTAATGACAGGTGTGACATCTTTATAATTGATATATGACAACTGGAAGACACCCAAGACTACTGAAAACATCATCATAATTATTGAGAAGAGTTGTATGATTCAAAGAAAACACTCTTTTTATCAAAGCTAATTTTTCACAAGTAAGTAAACCAATGACTCTCTGACAATCTATATTTGCGATTATAACCTCAACAGTGAGTGGCAATGACTCATTTATTGTACATTTTATAGATGATTTACCCTTGATTGGAATATTATCTCCTGAAAATGACGTGAGTTTTGCGCCTATTGGTATGATATCACTGACAATATTTAATTTTTTTAAATTCTTGAAAGATATAACATTTGCCTCCGCTCCTGTATCTATACCACATCTCAATATTTTATTGTTAATTTTCAAATCCACTGCTCATGAATTATTTACACTCTTGACAGAATAATTCAACGTATTGACGTAATTCATACTACCTATAACAAACATCTCACTGTGAATTTCTTCTTCAGAAGTGGTATTTTCTTCTACAACTACTGTCTTGACATTAGTATTGCGAAAGCAGCATTTTGCGAAGTGACCAACTTTCTTGCAGATGTGACATGTGACATTTTGGGCAGGACATCTGATTCTCTCCACATTTCCTGCATATGTTTGGTATACGAATTATCAGCTCTGGCTTGTTTCAATCTAGATTACTCCGTTGATAAATTTTGGACAGACTCGATTTTGACTTTCCTACCTTTGCAATAGCTACTTCTGAACTTTTATTCAGATTTCTTGCTTGTATCTGGGTCGTTTCCATAGATTTTGCTATTTTGATGGATTTTTCTAAATTCAAAGACTCTTCTTGAAGAAGTTATTCTTTCATTGACTGATCGGACATTTCTACGATGAACATAATTTCTTGACTCCAGTGAGGTACTCATATTCTGACTTTGACTGGACGACTGCATAACGTGCTTATTCGGCTTCAGCTATTCTTCTCCTGTGTCTTCTACACCTGACACCATGTTGTGGTATTCATATAGATTTGAATAACACTCTGAGACTCTTTAAATAAGAACTTCAATAAAAACTCTTAATACAGAGATCAATAGAGTTTTCTTTGGAGTCACCTGCTCAGCTTTTTCAGCAATAAGATACCTTTTGCAGTTATCAGATCATAATAAAGACTAACCACTAGCTTCAGATATATTAAAGAATTGTGTTTATGTTGACGATATTATTTTCGGGCACAATTCCTCCGATATCATTCCACACATGACAGGTCAGTTGATTGAATTATTATCTAGGGCAGGTTTCGAGGCAAGAAAATGGATTAGCAACGATTCCAATCTTCTGTCAGATTTACCAGAATCTCATAAGCAAAATATCAATTATTCTAATTCGGAAAACGACTTATCCATAAAAATTCTTGGATTACAGTGGAATCCAAATTCTGATGATTTTTCCTACTCCTTTGACTGTTTCAACAAAGAGTGTACCAAAAAGATCATTTTATCAGAGCTTGCACGTATATTTCAGGGGTTTTAACCCCAATCACAATATATGCAAATTTAATAATTCAATATTCATGGACTCTTGGTCTAGCATGGGCTTAGTCTCCCAAGGCTAGAATTATGCGCAGCCACTTTGCTTGAAAACTCATGAGATATGTACTTGAAATAACTGAAAATAAGTTGAAATTAGAAAAAAATATTTGCTTTTACAGCAAAGACCCTTTGAATTGGATTCAGAGTTCTCCACACTTTTGGAAAACCTTTGTTAGTAATCGAGTAAGTTTCATACAAGAAATACTCTCTCCACAATTTTGGTGTCATATTCCATCAATTATAGTACCTGCTGACTGTGGCTTCAGAGGTTTGTTTCCGTCACAACTAACAAACTTGTCGCTGTGGTAGAAAAGACCCCTCTTTTTATATCAAAATGAAAATACTTGGGAATTTTCAACATTTGCTAATTCTGAATATCCTGCGGTCTCAGAAGAAAAACGAAATTTTTCATAACCACTACCACAAATTATAATTTAATTGATTCTTTTTCAGAAAATGAGAGTTCACTATCCAAAATAAAAAGAATAATATCATATTTTTTTGCGTGCAATTGAGTGTTTTGAAACTCATAAAAGAATCTCTCCTGTTTGGTTAACTCTGCCTGAATTGCATCAAGCCCTTCCTTTCATTGTGAAACATGTTCAATACTCGTTTTTCCACGAAGAAATATCTCTTCTCAAAAGAGGAAAATTGCTTCCAAAGACACTATGAAAACTGAGCCTTTTTTTTGGATGACGATGGATTTCTGCGTGTTGGAGGTCGCTTATGGCATTCTGACATATCTTGTGCCAAGAAATTTCCCATACTACTTCCCTGTAAATCCAAATTGACACAACTCATTATTTCGGAAATTCATAGTAGAAGGTTATGAATAATTGCTTAACTTGTTGGAAGATCAATCCGAGTGCAATTCAGCAACCTACCTAAGTTTCGGGTATCTTAGGTAAAGGCGTTTTTTACGGTGGGGGTTGACTTTTGCAGTCCTTTTCCTATAACTGTGGATAGATTACGAAGTTCGACAACTGTCGAATCATATGTTTGTCTATTCATTTGTTGCTCTACAAAAGCGGTACATGTAGAATTAGCTTCTGATTTGTCCACGGAGTCTTTTTTAGCTACATTGCGTCGATTCATAGCAAGACGGGGTAGATGCTCTACAATCTTTTCAGATAACGGGACAGATTTTGTCGAAGCGGGAAAATATTTGAAGGATATATTTGCAGGAGTTGCTGAGAGAGAAGCTATTTCGTGGATATATAATTGCGCCAGTACTCCACACATGGGGGGTATATGGGAGGCTTACATCAAATCTTTGAAATCTCATTTGTATAGAGTAGTGGGCAAACAATAACTTACCTACGAAGAGTTCAATACAGTTCTAACACAAGCAGAAGCTCTTTTGAATTCACGTCCGCTGTGTCCAATGAGTTCCAACCCAAATGACTTGTCCGTGCTAACCCCAGGTCATTTTCTGAACATGGAGCCTTTGACCGCTATTCCAGACCCATATACTTCTGATGACCAAGTCAATCGGCTTTCGCGATGGCATCTTTTGCAGCGAATCAATCGAGATTTCTGAAATCGTTGGCATCGCGAATATCTGCATACTTTGCAACAGAGAAATAAATGGACAGATCCGTTTTCACCAGTTTCCATTGAAACTATGGTTCTCATTAAAGATACTAATACCCCCCCTTCAGAGTGGGTACTTGGTAGGATAAATGAATTAATTTACGGAATGGATAATATTGAAAGGGTAGCTCTAGTAAAAACAACTAAAGGCTCCATCAAAAGACCTTTAGTGAATCTGTGTCCTTTTCCAAATTGTTGATTACTCTGAATATGCCCTAGGCACATTCAAGGGGTTAGGAATGTTTTTTTGCCACTCTTTCATTATCTTTTTTTATATGTACTTACATTCATCAATTTTCTTTTGCCTATTATTAATTTTATTATTATTTTTACATGAGTAAACGCAGTTCAAACACTCACCATTGATCTCCTTGTTCCTTTCTCATTCTAATGTAACCCTCATTCATTCCTTTTCCTGAAAGTACCTCAAAGTACCGGGCAAGTAAAGTGAATCGCGCATATAATTACGGAACCTGTGACGCGTGGTAAGAAGGCGAGGAACAAGAGAGTGTCTACTGCTAGACATCGTGGTGCTACTACAGATTTTGATAAAATACAAAGTGCCTATCCATTTCTCAATCCTAAATACCATCATCCTCGTGACGAACTGGGTGTGTGGATAACATTCTCAAATTGAACTTGCGTTACCCTATGGCTATATGTTCAATGAAAACATAACAGCAGTCTTCAGGTCGAAATCAATGGTATGTACTTTGCTGTATACTAAATATCGAATAACTGTCAGTCAACCAGAGGTGTTGGGCCATGCCCACTTCTGCAGTTGTGTTCCAGGTCCGCAATATTGATATCCAGGTAAGTGTAATCCAACGGGTCTTTTATTGATCAGAGTGTTCACAATATCACCACCTTGTCATTCGAAGGTTAGCATGATACTGATAAATGTGCTTAGAGTAACTGTGTATAAAGGGATTCAGCGTCAGAGGATGGTATGTTGAGGTAAACCTGAAAGCGATGGGCGCATTTAACGAAGCACTAGACGCATTCAACGAAGCGTTAGACGCATTTAACGAAGCATTAGACGCATCCAATGGAGCGTTTAACGCATTTATAGAAGCGTTTAACGCATTTAAAGAAGCGTTAGACGCATTTAACGAAACGTCAGATGCATTTAACGAAGCGTTAGATGCTTTTTTCACAGTTGAATGTGAGACATCATGAAGGTTACTCAGCAGAAAACTGCGTTGCCTATAGAAAATTTGTATTTTATTAAAGTGTCGAGAAAGAGTAAACGCGATGGTCTGTTC
Organism: Zygogramma bicolorata; assembly: GCA_032362365.1. Taxonomy (NCBI): domain Eukaryota; kingdom Metazoa; phylum Arthropoda; class Insecta; order Coleoptera; family Chrysomelidae; genus Zygogramma; species Zygogramma bicolorata. The sequence continues at coordinate 667,241 of JAVJAQ010004813.1, read as the reverse complement.
AATCTATATTTTGCGGTCCGAGTGGGTGTGGTGAAACCAATGCCATGTTGAGTTTGTTACTCAGCCCAAATGGAGCTGAATTCAAAAATGTCTACGTGTACTCGAAATCATTGTTTCAACCGAAATATCAACTGCTGCAAGAGGTCATGAAGAAAATCCAAGGTGTGGATTACTTTCCATTCAAAGATAATGTTGAAATAATCGACCCAGCTGAAGCACGAGAGAATTCTATCTTCATTTTCAACGATGCGGCTTGCTATAAACAGAATAAAATTCGGAAATATTATGCAATGTGCTGACACAAGTCAATCGATACCGTATACCTTTACCAGACTCATTCAAAAATACCAAAACAATTGACTAGAGACAACTGTATGGTCATTGTATTATTTAAGCAGGATGACGTGAATTTGAAACATGTGTTCGATGAAAATTTCTCACCTGATTTCACCTACAACAAATTCAAGACAATGTGCTCGAAATGTTGGAACGAAAAATTTGACACTTTGGTCATTGTCAAGGATTTGGATAGGAACAATGGCAGATATCGCATAGGATTTGACAAATTCATAGTGTGATGCCGGAGTAATTCCTCAGTGGGAATCATTGAATCAAGTAGAGATGATGCAATTGCTGATGCTGAACGTAAGTCAAAAATAAATCAGTAAACGAGAGGAGTGCGAAGGAAATATTTGGCACTGGAATTGGGCAAGTCTGAAGAAGATGAAGCTATTCGAAAATTATTCAAGCCCATAACTGAACCGCTGAAACAAATTGCTGCATACTCACCACCCAAACGGAAATTGTTTTGATCGAAATATGTCAAAATTGATAAAACAGACCCTGAAAAGATAGTGGAAGAAACGCAGCAGACGCATTTAAAACCCACCAAATTTCTACAACTGGAAGAAATTACTGCTGCGGATGCTGAAGGAGAAGATGATGAATATGAGGTTCGATAGTTTGGAATCAAATCAACAAATTCCAGAGAATTTATTTATTGAATTGATTATCCAGAACAATATTCAACAATGTCATGGGAATATATCATGGAATATTTGTGTAAAAGTGAGCAAACTGATATGACTCACCGTCCTATATACGACTTTGTTTCTTCAAAATGGTTCATGGGAGAAAAGAAAATAGATTTCCGGCGAAGTTGAAATCGTAACAGAAGGATATAATTTCAAAGAAACACCAGGCCTGTATCTATTGCTATTTTATGATCATTATGAAAAATATGAGAAGGAAGATTTGGAAAATTATAAACGGATTTTGGAGTTAACCACCTCTCATCTGAATAGTCTTGAACGTATAAAGGGTACTACCAAAAATAAAAAATAAAAGCATATCATCGGACCTCTCTACCGACACCACACCACTGGTAGCGGCATCCCAATCGATAGTTTGACATTCAACGAAAAACCAGTTGAATATGTGGATTGGGATGATGTCAATGAGCTGGATGACAGGCTGAGACTTTTCATTGCATCTGAATCTGCCTGTAATACATTTGTACATAATGAAATCGTGCCAATCATTGAGGAATCGAAGGAGGTCGGTGTCATCCAATAATTTCAAATGTTTCAACTCCACTTCATCAGTCTCATTATGAGCATCAACAAGTTCAGTTACTTTGCCAAATCGGCATTAGACTCTGATGAAGAACCGCAAGGATCTTGTAATTGTTCAGGTTAACCCTTCATTATACTCATGATGGAAATATTGATGCAGACTTTTTGAAAATGAGTCATGTGAAGATGCTAAGAGATGCTGACGATGTGGCCGATAAACAATATGTGGATAACTCTATGAATACCTTGATTGACCATGTCAAAAGTGAAGTAGAGGAATAGGAATCGCTCGCATCACTTTGTGCTCAGCGAAAACAGTATATATATATATATATATATATATATATATATATATATATATATATATATATATATATATATATGCAAGATGAATTTTCTGGGTTTTTTTATCCGTTAGGTATCTTCTGATGTGTTCGACGTTTCGAATTCCATTTTGAATTCATTCTCAAGAACTGTGAGACGAATATCTGTCCATACCGTCCTGGTCAATCACTCCCCTTACGAAGTAACCAAGCAAGAGTAAGCAAAGACTTCAATTGTCTGTTCTCCATGGAAACTGGTATTTGTAATGATTTTCTCCAGTCATTATCCGACTAGGTCCGATATTATTGATGATTATATCGTCAGCCGCTCTCTAAGGTTGTATCCTGCCCATCCAGGTATTATGTAGAAATTGATGTTTTCACGGATCTTCGATATGCAAGATGAATTTTCTGGGTTTTTTATCCGTTAGGTATCTTCTGATGTGTTCGACGTTTCGAATTCCAACCTTAGAGAGCGGCTGACGATATAATCATCAATAATATCGGACCTAGTCGGATAATGACTGGAGAAAATCATTACAAATACCAGTTTCCATGGAGAACAGACAATTGAAGTCTTTGCTTACTCTTGCTTGGTTACTTCGTAAGGGGAGTGATTGACCAGGACGGTATGGACAGATATTCGTCTCACACTTCTTGAGAATGAATTCAAAATGGAATTCGAAACGTCGAACACATCAGAAGATACCTAACGGATAAAAAACCCAGAAAATTCAATATATATATATATATATATATATATATATATATATATATATATATATATATATATATATATATCATGACCTTGACGTGAGAAGTAGAAACCTTCGAGTAGGCATGGTGCTTGATGGGAGAAAAATGAAGAATACCGATAAACAACTCGTTCAACACAAGAAGAGAATTACAGATAGAATCACCTTCAAAAAAAGATTTGTTTGCAAACATGCAAAATATTCAAGGTGTAGTGGGACGACACACAAATTATATCAGCATGCTGGAGAAGGAGACAAACATCTCGATTAATCGGGTGAATACTTTCGAGCAAAAATTTGATAAAGGCGTGAAGTGGATTCAGGCTCTATTGGCTGGAAATGAAAAACGATACAACTGTTCAATGTGTATCATCCTATATGATGTTGAATATCGGACTGTCAGATTGACATGTAATTTTTGAAAAATAAATGTTAGATGTTACAAGTATTTCATCCTATTTCGAGTATTACTGAATCATTAAACATGGCGCAGTCAGAAAAACAATAAGTTTGAATTGTCGACTTACGCGTGCAACCGATTTTTGAGGACATATTCAAAGATTTCTATAAAAATGTCGATCGTGGGTGGAATGCCAGTGAAGCTACCGCCAGAATTCGATTTGCAAGAAAGAAACGCTGCAAATAAGTGGGTATATTGGAAGACAGCATTTGAAGACTATCTCATGGCCACAGGAAATCATGAATCCGACGATCGTGTAAAAATTTCGATCTTAAGAAACTTGATGGGAAGTGAAGCTGCTAAGACGATATCAGTTTTTAACATTCCAGCAGATAAGACTAACGATTATGAATATTTGATTCAGTCAATTGAAAAGTATGTTAATCCTCGAATCAATGAGTGCTACGAGAGATATAATTTCTTGAAGAGAACCCAGAAAGAAGGTGAATCTTTTCAAAGTTTCTTGACGGATTGCAGGAAGTTGATCAAGACATGCAACTATAACGTCATGGATCCTAATGAGTCAGTGGAAGATAAAGCCCTGAGAGATAAAATCGTTATGAATATAAGAGATCCAAACACCCGTGAAGCCTTACTGAGAGTTGAAAAGCTCACACTAGAAAAAGCAATACACTTCTGTATAACTTCGGAGCAAAGCAAGTCACAGAATTCACAGTTCGAGCAAGAAGGCAACGCAGATGTGTGTTTCGTGAGGAGGAAGCAAAGAGACAGGACAGTGAGTAGAGGCCAGAGTGAAAGTCAAAAAAGTGAGAAATATAATAGTAGTCAGTTCGAATGTATGAGATGTCAGAGTACGCATGGTCGAAGAGAATGTCCTGCTTATGGTAAAAAATGTAAAAAGTGTGGTATTCTCAATCATTTCGCAAAATCTTGTCGGGTGAAAAATGTGAGAAATGTAGGGAATGATAGTTCTAGTTCTGAGAGTTCAGATGAAAGTATTTCTGTACGTAGCGTTGAAACACCTAAAAATGACATCTCGACGACAATTTGTAAACAAAGCATCTGGGATGAAATTATCCAGATTGAGAATAGATAAGTAAATGCCAAAATAGATACTGGAGCTGACGTTAGTGTCATGCCTTTGAAAGTTTTCAAAAAAGTAGGTGGTATTTTGAATATCAGATCAACCGATTATATTTTGAAAGGTTTTGAAGGGACTTTGGCGAAACCACTAGGTGTTGTCAATTTATGCTGTAAATAAAAACAAATCTATTTTTGAAGATTTTATGATTGTAGATGGTGCAAATCAAATTCTTCTAGGTGGTAAAGCATGTCTTAATATGAGATTGATAAAAAGAGTCAGTACTGTCACGGAAAACAAGAGGGGGTATGAAAAAGAATTATTCATAAAGCAATTTTCAGATATTTTTGAGGGTTCAGGACAATTTCCTGGTAAGCATACGATTACAACCATCGAAAATTTTGAGAGTGTCAGTTATCCACCAGTCAGAATACCTGTTGCCATAAAAAAACTTTGAAAGCAGAATTAGATAGGTTAGTGAAACGTAATGCTATCGTAAAAGTTGATGATATCAACCCCCGTGCAAGTATTAATCGTATGGTCATAACTGAAAAAGCAAATGGTAAAATTAGGCTATGCTTAGACCCTTCTGATTTGAACAAACAAATAGTCAGGAAACCTATTTTAACAAAAGTTCCGCAAGAAATCAGTTCGAATTTGATAGGGAAGAATTTTTTTCCGTTTTCGATTTATCTGAGGGGTACCATCAGTTAAGACTTACTGATGAATCATCATGGAAATGCTGTTTTGCTACTCCATATGGAATTTATAGATATGTAGTTTTGCCATATGGATTATCTAATTCCCAAGATTTGTTTCAGGAACAAGTTGATAAATACTTCGGGGATATTGAGAATGTAGAAGTATGTCACGATGATATGATTATATCGGGTAAAACCGAAGATGAACATGATAGGGCCGTGAAAGAGGTTATTCAAAGGGCAAAAAAAATAAATGTAAAATTTAATAAAGACAAGGTCCAATACAAACAAAAACAAGTTTAATTTATGGGTCAAATATTTTCCTCTCTAGGTATGGAAGTTGATCCAGATCGTATCGAATCGCTTTTAAAACTGAAACCTCCGGGGAACAGGAAAGAATTACAAAGAATTATAGGTTCTTTCAATTATATCAGACAATATATACCGGGTATGACTACGTATATGCAACCACTCTTTCAGCTCCTAAAAAACAATGTATAATGGCAATGGCTTCCAGCTCACAATGAGGCTTTTGAAAGTTTAAAAAAAATTATTATTAAACCGCCTGCACTTGTACCATTTGATCCACTGAAGAAAAGCGTGTTACAATGTGATGCTTCGAAAGATTCTATTGGAAGTTGTTTATTCCAGGTTCATGAAAATCAAATATTAAAATTAGTATCTTGTGCTTCTAGAACTATGAATGATGCTGAAATTGGTTATAGCCAAACAGAAAAGGAATTATTAGCAATTTATTTCGCAGTGACGAAATTTCATAATTTGATTTATAGTACTGAGGTTGATGTTCAATCAGATCACAAACCAATTATTTCAATCATGAAAAAACAAATTTGTAAAATAGGTTCAGTCAGACTTCAACGTCTCAGACTTAAACTTTTGAAGTATTCACTGAATGTTTATTATGTGCCAGGTAAAAATATCCACTTTGCTGATATGTTGTCCAGATCAAGTCTTCAATATTCTACACGTGATCCCGATATGTTAGAAATGGTTCACTCAGTTTCAAGACACCTACCAATGAGTGAAGAACGTAAGAAAGAATTTAGGGAAAAAACAAATGAAGATCCAATCTTATCCAATATCATAAGGTATTATTACAATGGGTGGCCAGAAGAAAGTGTAATTCATCCAAATTGTAAACCATATTACAAAAACAAAGATGATATTTTTGTCGAAGAGGGTATTATATTTTTTAATCACAAAGTTATTGTTCCATTTAGTCTCAGAAATTTTATAATTAAACTCTTACATAAAGGACACATTGGCATTAGTAAATCCATTCATAGAGCAAGAAAATTATTTTTCTGGCCCAATATGTCCAGTGATATAAAATCATTCATTTCTAAATGTCGTACCTGCGAGAAATTCATGCCAAATAACTCGAAGGAACCTTTGTTGCCTCACTCTGTACCGGACTTACCATTCATTAAAGTTGGTGCAGACATATTAGAATATGGTTCGATATCATATTTGGTAATCATCGATCATTTCTCACACTGGATTTCTTTGTCGAGAATGAAAGACAAAACTTCGGGAAGTGCCATAAATGAAATGCAAAATGTTTTCACTATGTTTGGGTACCCGCAAGAACTAATAACCGATAATCTGCCATTTGTTTCGGTTGAATGCAAGGAGTATTACAGAAAAAAAGATATATCTGTGATTAGTTGTTCACCACATCATCACCAGAGCAATGGCATGGCTGAAAAAGCTGTATCAATTTGCAAACAAATACTTCGTAAATGTAACAACGATAGTACTGACTACAGGGAAGCAATATTAGAGTATAACAATACTCCTATTATCAATCTGAAAGCATCGCCATCTTAAATTTTGCAGAGTAGACGTTTAAGAACAAATTTACCTATGACAAACAAAAAACTGAAACCTAAAATACAGAAACATATTTTGGAAAGAATAGAAAAACAGAAACACGATCAGAAACAAAGATATGACAAACATGCAAGTAGGAGTGTAAAAGAATATGAAAAGGGGGATGAAGTAGTAGTGAAAACTGATAAAGAAAAGATTTGTCAAAAAGCAACAATTCTAGAGAAGGCAAGAGAACCAAGATCGTACTGGGTTCGAAAACACAGTAATAATAGAATCGTTCGCAGAAACAACCTTCACAATAGACCGTCTGATACCAGATCGTACCAAAATGATAGAGAATTACCACCAGAACTACTATATGATGATACATTCAACAATAATAATTCAGAAAATATAAGCCATAAATCAGAGCGTGTAACTAACTATTCTCCAGTACATGACTATCGGTATAGAGTATCTCGATACGGTAGAAGGATTAGATCTCTCAGACGCTTGAACCTTTGATCATTTTCATTGTTAGTATTTCTTCTAAAGGGAAGGTGTTTAATGTGTATCATCCTATATGATGTTGAATATCGGACTGTCAGATTGACATGTAATTTTTGAAAAATAAATGTTAGATGTTACAAGTATTTCATCCTATTTCGAGTATTACTGAATCATTACAACAACTACCTTGTCAAATGCAGTGAAAAGTTTTTAACGAAACTATGATGAGACATATTCAAAACTTGAAGCGGTATTACTTCAATTCAAAAATGATATTACCGAAATGAAAGATGACATATTTGCCTTGAATGAATCGCGGAAAGAAATATTCGGTTTGATCAACTCGAAACCAAAATAGTATAGCATCTACCATCGGAATGGAAGGACATTCAAAGGAGAACATTCAGTTGGTAAATGAGTTACATCGGCCGGTTCGCAAAAACTTTTCACGACGTCGAACAATAATCAAGGGTTTTTTTCGGATGTGAGTGTATCTATCGCGGACGCATTAATGTGCTCTGCTTTTATTGTGATTTTTTCAGTACATTTCAATGTAAGAATCCCGTTCTTTTTCCTAGTCACTGTGAAAAAAGCGACTTTCATCTACAAGTTCTGGTGAGCTATCTCATCTTCATAATTACGCTGCTACATTCGAATATTCACTTCTGACGATTGACATTGAACGAGAATTTTGTAATAAAAACTATCAACAAGCAATCTTATCGCCGATAGAAAAACCTTCACATACGTATAGGACACGTATACTACGTGCTTGCTTCCGATTCACGTTGTGGGTTGTTTTGGACTCCTTTGAAAATGTCTAATTCTCCTATTGATATCACGCTTGCAGATGTGTTCAAGTTGATGTCAAGCCTAGATAAAAAATTCGACAAATAACAGGAAACGTTATAACTCATACAGAACGAGCTCGCTACCGTCAATCACAAACTATCCACACTCGGCCAGCAAAAGACGGTCTTGAACGAGAAAGTAAGTCATCTAGATGATCGACGCAGGAATAACTTGCTCGTATTCGGCCATCAAGTGGAAGATCCAGCAGAATCTCTTTCTTTTCTAAGCAACATATTGGAAATAGAACTCAGTTTGACCCACGTCGACAATATCTTCTACTTTCTGGCTAAAAGTGGCGCGAAAATCCTCAAAATTGAATTTCTAGCCTACTGGAAAAGTTAGAATTTTTCCGAAACACCAACAGATTGAAAGGTACGCAGATTTTTGTGGCAAATGAACTAAGTCCACAGGATGAAATCACTCATAAGCCTTTGCGAGGACACCTGAACACAGCCAAGGAAAACGGTATCAAAGCTTCTATTAGGAATAACCGTTTACTCGTTAACAACACAAAATATACAATCGACGAGATTTCCAGTAACCCCGAGTTGCTTTCTCCATCTGTGGCAAACTTGAAAATAAAAGGCCCACCCATCACTCCCAACCAACCTAGTGCCAAGAAAACTCTCAGGACCATTCCGTCGAGAGCTACAAAAAATCAAGATCCCAAATAATTTTACATTTATTTTTATAATAGAATTTGATATATTTCTTTATATTTTTAGTAGAATTGTCTCTTCATGTCAAATTTTACTTTTTGTCATGTTAACACCAGATCTTTTTCTAGTGATTTTCAGGAATTTAAGCAAAAGGTGTTCAATATATACGATATTATTACCATATCCGGAACATGGCTGTCTGCTACGATAACCGGTGTTTCTATCTCATTACCCGGATACCAGTTATTTCGACGAGATCGAGATACCCGCGGTGGGGGAGTTGCCATCTTTGTGAAGAAATTCCTCAACGCAAATGTATTGATCCTCAATATTGCTCTCGACTCTGAGCAGGTCTGGATATTGTCGCGAATTATTTCAGTGACATAGAGCTCCCTGAGAGGGATTCAACTGGGAGTTCCCTTCATAGTGATGGTAATTCGGAAATCATATACGAGATTACAAAAATAAAACATTTATTGAAGAACTAATACACTGTACTTACACTAGAATATAAAATACCTCGGAGCTGCTTGGAAAGTGTCAATTACGATGTTTTTCGCCAGGCGTGTCACGATCAACTTCCCTATTTTCCGTTGTCCAATTTCAAACGTTAACCTATCGAACGCCCCGCTGCTCCACAGGTCAGCATTATTACTTGTTACCGATGGGTAATGCATTGATGGAATTCTACGCCTTACTTCCTGTCAGACTCGCAATCCATTCGATATACAGGACGTACATATATTGAATGCCAGAATTGTAGAACTGACAAGAACTAAGGGATTTTCTAGACATTTGGAGCGGTTTACTTTTATTTCTTCATGACAATATCGTTCATATTCAACAAACAGAAATATGTTATTGGTTCCCTCTACAGGGTCCCAAGTTTCCCTGCACATGATTTTTTCGCTGATCTGGAAGAGGTGCTATCAGCCCTAGTTCCTACCCATGAATAATAATAATAATAATAATAATATTTATTAACCATTTTTGATACACTTGGTATATGTGGTAAGTCAAGGTAAATGTACTATGAACTATAAACAAAAGAGGACAATAAGTCAGCATAACATTCAGAGAACATAGTCAAACAGAGAACATGGTCAACAAACAAGAGAAAAAGCTGAATATACGGTTAATACAACACTTCAAAAGAGTTTAAAAATTGACAAAACATTAATATGTAAACATATTATATACTCTAAAATTTCTTATCATTCACAACCCTAAAAAAAAGAGAGTTCAAACACATCGATAAAAACATGAGTATATAAACATATATAGTCTAAAATTCCTTATCATTCCTCATCATAATAGAACACAAAAAAAGAATGAAGATAATATGTAATAAATGTAAAACATTCTGTTCGGGGGAGACCTCAGTATCGATCTCCTCAATCCATCATCTCAGTTATGTAAGAACCTTAATGGGATCATAGATTCCTATGGATTGTTTCCTGTTGTTGATGAACCTACTCGTTACAGCGCGACACGAAGTTCTTTGATTGATCTCATAATATGTTCCGAAGTTTTAAATATCACCGACCGTACTGTAGTTGATTGTTTCACTTTTGCCGATCATAGTCTAGTGGTATGTAAAATTGGTACTGGGCAATCCAAAATTCCTGCCTCTATGCATACATTCAGGGATTTCAAAAATTTTGACAATGATGCTTTTTCGGAAGATCTTGCGAACGCCAATTTCGATTCAATTTATCAATTGGAAAATATGGATGAAAAAAAAATCACACTCAATACTATTCTTCTGAGAATTTTCGATTCTCATGCTCTCAGTACAGTTCGAATTTCTAGAGAAAGAGCTCCATGGTTAACAGAATATTTGAAGTTCATGATGATAGAGCTTCCACCAGATTCAAAAAAAGCAAGCTACCCTTCCACTGGGATCATCACATGCAAAAGAGAAACCTAACAAACCGCACAATTAAGTTGGAAAATAAGGCTTACTTGGAGTTTCGTCTCAAAGGCAATAAAAATGAATTTTGGAAAGATTTAGCTTACTTGGATATACATAAAAATTCGACAGAACCATTCCTGAACAGCTCACTAATGCCAATGATCTCAATTCTTTCTTTTGTAATAGCTCCCCACATATCTCGAATACAGGCAATGATATCGAATCATTTTTTTTTAATAACGATTCCTTTGATAATCACAGCTTTGCTTTCCATGAAACAACGAGGAATGAGGTGTATACAACACTTCTCTCAATAAAATCCAATGCGGTTGGTGCCGACAATATTAAAATGTTATTGCTGTGTTGCCCTTTCATCTTTCATCATGTCACACATATATTCAATATATGCATCCAACAATCAGTATATCCCTCATTATGGAAAAAATCCCAAATTATCCCGTTACCAAAAACTGCAAATCCCTAGAATATCAATGACCTATGCCCAATTAGCATCCTCTGTGCAATCTCAAAAACCCTGGAAAAAATCACGAATCTTTAAATGCGCGAATATCTTGATAAATCTAATATACTGCCTTCTACTCTTTCGACACGATTAGCCATCAGCTTTTACTGGTCTTATTGAATTATCTCGGATTTCCATCCAACTCCGTTCAACTCGTGAAAAACTATCTTAGGGATCGCTCTCAGTGTTATATTAAACAAAATTAAATCAGATTTTCTTGCTACTCGGAGTGGTGTCATGATATATTATGATATTTTTTTCCTACCAAAAGAAGCGATACCATTATTATTATTATTTTGTTTAAACAAATCTAGTCGGGTCCGTACGCCCCACTGCTACGACCCAGTGACGAACGCGCTAGTATAATTAACCAATGACCACTCCCCGCACCGCGGCTTAAGTGGTCACTGGCTCCGAGAATCGTGAGTCCTGAGTAGACGCAACGAAGCGAGAATAACGGCCTTCTGCATGCGGCCGGCCAAGATCTCTGCCGCATTACGGCATGCCGGTATGATCTTGAGCTCCGAGAGAAGCGTTGGTCTGGAACCACCGAGAACACTTATAATCAGAACCACTAACTTGACAGAATATTCTGGCTGGAGCCTGCGGAGTTCGTTAAGTAAGTCCTGGTACTTTGTCCGTTTTTCCTCCTCTTTTCGGACGATATTCGTTTCGGCAGGGGCCGAAAACTCAATAACGAATATCGTCTTACTTCGGTGGTCGAAGAGGACTATATCAGGCTTATTGGCCTGTATTTGCCTGAGGTTCCAAAAAATTCGACACCTTTCGTTCTCCACAACGGACTCAATATCCCCTGGAGCGTAAGGCAGTATGGTGTCCTGTCTATTTCATACGAGTGTCGAAGAAAATAAATAGTACAACACTCATAAGGCCTCGTTATGGCGATGGATATAGGCCGAGACCGCATAAGCTGCACAAGATGACAGCAAATGCATCAAAGTCTCGGGCGCCTGTCGGCAGGCCCTGCATCTAGTATCAGGGACCTCGATACCCATCACGCAGCTCCGGTAGACTAGGGTGCTGAAGACACCGTCATGGCACGCCATGATGAAACCTTCAGTCTCCGACTTCAACTCACCTGACCTGAGGAAGGCAAATGTCAGAATATCAGACAAGCCATGGTCCTCGATGTTTTTAGAGAAGACTCCATGCATGGTCTTGTCTGTATGCAGCTGCAGCATTTCAGCATTCTCTGCAGCCCTGATGTGAGCTTTTCTCCGTGCGGGCTCCAACTCAGTGACAGAGAGTTGGTTTACCCGCTCGGTGTCGAAGACTATACCAAGTTCATCAGCAGCGCGCCTTGCTACCTTAAATAAAAAGTCTCCGACTCCTGCATGTTCATGATCTCGGACCATGCAGTGTAGGGGATCCAAACTCCTGATGACTCTGCAGGCTCCATCCAGTACCATTCTGTTGTGAAGACACTCCAAACTCAAAAGTCCACGGCCCCCTTGTCGTCGAAGGATCCGTGGAACGGACGATTTGGAATGCATGCTTCTGTGCATATGATTCATTTTGCGAGTCTTCACGTCGAGTTGCCGCAACTCTTCCTGAGTCCATTTGACTACTCCGAAGGAGTACAGTAGAATCGGAATGGCAAGCATGTTGGTGGCAGAAACTTTGTTCTTGCCCGACAGCTCTTAGGACCAGATCTGCCGTAGTTTCTGCCTATACTTGCCACGGAGAGCATTTTTAACCGAGTCTACCTCTTGGGTGTGGCGTTGTTCCACACCCAAATAGGTGTATGTCTTTCCGGCATTCAAATGATGTAGATTGCTTCCGTCTACGAGTTGGGCATCCTTCGCGAAATCCTCGCATCGTCCTCTTTTGAGATGAACCAGTGCACATTTGTCAATCCCGAATTCCATACCGACAGCATGCGTGAACTCCTGCACCACCCTGAGGGATTGCTGTAGGTCCCTTTCCCCAGAGGAATAAAGCTTGAGGTCATCCATATAAAAAAGATGGGTGACCTTATGCCTCCGGTTTCCAGGGGTGCCGCAGTTTTATTCCCGAGTTTTCCTGAGTGCAACAGACAAAGGCATAAGTGAGATGCAGAAGAGAAGGGGGCTGAGGGAATCTTTCTGAAGAACAACCAGTCTTATGATGACCGGCTCTGTTTGGACCCTGCTTTCACCTGATGTTATGGTGAAGCGGGTCCTCCAGAGCGGCATTAGTTGTTCGATGCATCCCACTATTTGATCGGGTACCGCAAGGCACTCGAGTAAGTACAACAACAACTCATGTGATGTTGTATCGAATGCCTGCGATAGTCGATCCAGGCCATAGAAAGATTCCGCTTATACTGCACGGAGTCCTGCGTGATGCATCTATCGATCAGCAAGTTCACCCTGCAGCCCGCGGAACCCCTCTTCGACCCTTTCTGCTCATATATCCGTTCGAACACCGATTCAACTGCCTGGAGAGTACGCATGTACAAGATGCGTGTGAACATCTTGTAACACGTATTCAAGCATGCTATCGGTCTGTAATTCTTACGATCCGACAAATCTCTGTTCTTCGGGATTAGCACGGTTCGCCCCTCGACAAACCATTCCGGAATCAGCTGCTCTCCATTCAGCCAAGAACTGAATATTCTGGCCAAATGGTGGTGGGTGCTCGATAACTTTTTCCACCAAAAGTTATTGAGGCCATCAGGGCCTGGAGCAGCAGAGTTCTTCGAACCCTCGCCCGCCTTACTAGTGACTTTTTTGCAGTCACCAGCATTCGTATTCGCTCGAGGCAATGCTGCTTGATGGTAAGCAGCACTCCTCGATTCAATGTGTGATGGGATCCCCGCAGTTTTGCAGCGATTTGCCGTACTGCGTGCGTAAATGGTCTTTGAGCCGCTAAGTAGTCCATCACACATTGGATACGAGACGCGTGTTGTCTCGCCGACTTGATCTTAGCCTCCATCTTGTGTATGCGGTGTTCATGCTTCCTAGAGGGGTCGAATTATCTGTCACCTCCTCTCCCAGAAAGAGCCTGGACAGCGTCATACACGACACAGTTGATTTGCCAGATGTCGGCCTCTTCTGTGAGCGCACTAGGAACCTCTGCATCCACTTGGCCCAGTTGTTCTGATCTGAGGGGCTTCACTCTGTAAAGCATCCTCCGGGTCTCGATGTTGTGGGTTCTCGGTGCTTCCAGGCGCACCCTCTCCTCCACCAATTGCATTGGCGGTATTTCTACCGCCTGCTCAACTGGCCCCGGTGGGGCACGTACATAGCCACGGCCACGAAGATGGGATACATAATCCCTGAGATTTTGGGCGGAAAAGGCGGCATGCTCCGGGTGTGCCACGCACCACAGCGCATGCATTCTCGCCATGTATCCGCCTTTGTCCGTGTCCATTGCAAGAGTCTTCATGGGGCTGTCCATCGGTTTGGGCCCCTCCACCTTGCCCTTGACCCCTATCCGAATGGGGTCGGTTGTGGTGGCCCTGTCCTCTAGTAACAGGAACCAGAGTTATTATTATTATTTTGATGATTTATGTCGAATGAACCCCGCTGACCTTCAGAATTATGCCGTAGTCAACCAAAACTACTATCGATTCCTTCTCTAAATATCTATGGGCTGAACCGATCGAAAGTGAAAATGCTGCATACGTCACCAATGCCATGATTGACATTTTGAAAATGAGTGGTGGACGAAGTCCCAAAAATCTACAGTCAGATTTGTGGAAACAGTTCTACAATTCGGCGTTCCAAAATTCATTGAAGAAATACCACATAAATCATTATAGCACGTATACTGTGAAAAAGGCTGCCATTGCTGAACGTGTGATTCGAATTTTTGAAGAAAAACTCTTTGAACATTTCAGTTTGAGTGGCTCCTACAAATGGTGGGATATTCTACCTGAAATCGTGGAAAATTACAACAATCACAAACATCGTACCATCAACATGAAACCCTGTGATGTTACGAAAGCCAACGAAAGTCACGTTCTCAAAACTGCATATAATTTCATCAAAATTGTTACTGGACGAAAAAAATTCGAAGTTGATGATGTGGTTCAAATTTCGAAGGCCAAACATATTTTCGAGAAGGGTTTATACACCCAATTGGACATGTGAGATATTTCGCGTAGCCAAAGTCAAAATTACCAGCCCCATCACCTACTTACTGGAAGATATGGAGGGACGTCCAATCAGTGGGGCTTTTTACAAAGAGGAATTATGAAAATGAAAAAATCCCGATATTTATTCGGTCCAAAAACTCCCTAGGAAGGAGGGAAATAAAGTATATGCGAAATGGTTGGGTTTGGACAAATCACATAAAAGATGGATTGATGCATCAAATCGTTTGTAAAAACAAGCCAAAATTGTCAGCTGCTAGGGAGCCTTTCGAACCAACCCAACCAAAGAAGGGTATAAATTCATTTGAGATTGTTGAATTTTGATAAGTCTCCAGCAATCATGTCTGAATAGCGTAGTAAGTCACCATCAACTTCTGATGGCGGTTTCTTCGACCACTTTGACGATGATGCCGAATTGGAAGGTGTTTTTGAATTCACCAAGAAGCCATCAAATGTGAACGTTTCTATATACTCAACTCAATGTTCAACTTTGGTGCAAATTTATTCAACTTTTATTGTGGTCTCAGTCCTACACCAGGTTTCGAATCAGATGTCAAGTTGGTGTATTCGCTGAATGCTGATTGCCAAATGTCCTTCAATACCTACGAATTGGGTGTATTCATCGGTTCGCTGAGCAGATTATCGAATGGCACTCCTGCTGCGACCATGACTTTAGATTTCGGTGATTCCATCCATATTACTTTGAGGTGCAGTGAAGATATGAAATTATGTGTTATAACCAAATACATTGGAATGTTTCATCTGATGGAGAGTGATGTGTATGATATTTTTTGCAATTAGATTCTATAATTGTAATTACCAAAAAATTCAGCATGTCGAAAATGTAATTCTTCGAATACTATCACGATTTTTCTCAAACAGCTGCAAAAATTCCCAAACGATGTACTTCAGATTCACATGAAAGTATTATATGTGCCTTATGTGATTTATGAACTAGTTGTGGAAGCTATTGTATGCGCGAATGTATGTATTTTATCAGAGATAAAATTTCAACTGATTTTGAAAGAAAGAAATTTTTTGAATGAATATTCTACATGACACCTTGAATTTCATTTAAGTTGTAATACGTACTGCAAACAGTTCGGAAGTGGAAGCTGAAATGCAAGCGATACCTGAAAGAAAGTTCAACACATGTCGATAGACTTGACACTTTTCGTGATTGAAAGTCTGAATTCCCAAAAGATAAACTTGCTGATGCTGGGTTCATTCATACTGGTGAAGATGATGTAGTTGTATGCCAAAAGTGTCACATTGAAGGGTTTAGACGGGAGGTTTGGGATTTCCCTCTGATGGATCATTTCAGATAGCAACCTGATTGCTCCTTTTTCAATAAGGGAGGAGAATATGTGAGACGGGCAAGACGTCCCATATATGATGATAAGGTTGATTTCGAGGCTCAATCGAAGACCTTCGACGATTGGCCGGTGGCTCTTCACAAACAACAAAAACCACATGATCTAGCCGAGGCAAGAGTTTTTTACACAGGCAGAGGTGATCGAGTCAAGTACTTCTACTGCGGACTTGAGGTGAGAGAGTGGATGCAGTGGATGAAGTTTGGGTTCAACATCAGATTTATCATGATGAATGTGAATTATAGAAACTCAAAATCCAAATTTTGAACTCAAAAACATTAAGTCTGCATCAGGTAAAGATCAGCTTCATACTTGTAAAATTTGTACCTAAAATGAAATGAAAGTTGTATTCATGCCATGTGAACATTTAGCATGTTGTATTGATTCTTCTATGGAATGTGAAAGTTGTTCTATATGTAGAACATACATCACATTATTTTTGAGAATTTTTGTAACTCAGTTCAAAAATAAAAGATAGCATTCACATTTTGGTATTTTATTTCAAAAATTGAACCTAGTAATCACATCACTACATAACTGACTACCTTTGAGTAATCAATATCCAATACATAAACAACTACCTCTGAGTAATTAATATTTAGTTGTCGAATTGATGATACTTTAATGACCCCAGGGGAGCGTATCGTCTGAATCTTCAGATAGGAAGCGTTTGTCATCGAATGCACTCAAAGCGGTTTTTGTTCGTTCTGTTGGATATTCATCATGCAGTTCAGATTGTATTGTCCGTTGAGTTCTCTAGAGAGCCTTTTGCTCGCGTAAACAGGTTATATAATCTTGAAAAGTTATATTATTTCTTACAACATTTTATTTGACACCTCCTGACCTTTCGACGCATTCCTGCCCTTCTGACGAAAGTGAAGTATCAGACGGATAAGTGTACATTTTTGATCTCAAACTTATAAACTTTGTCATTATGCAGCCATTGTTTTCATCCTTCATCAAGCCAATTACTTTTTTATTCACAAGAGGTATGTTATACCTGTTATTCAGATGTGTTCAAGTTGATGTCAAGCCTAGATAAAAAATTCGACAAATAACAGGAAACGTTATAACTCATACAGAACGAGCTCGCTACCGTCAATCACAAACTATCCACACTCGACCAGCAAAAGACGGTCTTCAACGAGAAGGTAAGTCATCTAGATGATCGACGCAGAAATAACTTGCTCGTATTCGGCCATCAAGTGGAAGATCCAGTAGATTCACTTTCTTTTCTAAGCAACATATTGGAAATAGAACTCAGTTTGACCCACGTCGACAATATCTTTTACTTTCTGGCTAAAAGCGGCGCGAAAATCCTCAAAATTGAATTTCTAGCCTACTGGAAAAAGTTAGAATTTTTCCGAAACACCAACAGATTGAAAGGTACGCAGATTTTTGTGGCAAATGAACTAAGTCCACAGGATGAAATCACTCATAAGCCTTTGCGAGGACACCTGAACACAGCCAAGGAAAACGGTATCAAAGCTTCTATTAGGAATAACCGTTTACTCGTTGACAACACAAAATATACAATCAACGAGATTTCCAGTAACCCCGAGTTGCTTTCTCCATCTGTGGCAAACTTGAAAATGAAAGGCCCACCCATCACTCCCAACCAACCTAGTGCCAAGAAAACTCTTAGGACCATTTCGTCGAGAGCTACAAAAAATCAAGGTCCCTAATAATTTTACATTCATTTTTATAATAGAATTTGATATATTTCTTTATATTTTTAGTAGAATTGTCTCTTTATGTCAAACTTTACTTTTTGTCATGTTAACACCAGATCTTTTTCTAGTGATTTTCAGGAATTTAGGCAAAAGGTGTTCAATATATACGATATTATTACCATATCCGAAACATGGCTGTCTGCTACGATAACCGGTGTTTCTATCTCATTACCCGGATACCAGTTATTTCGACGAGATCGAGATACCCGCGGTGGGGGAGTTGCCATCTTTGTGAAGAAATTCCTCAACGCAAATGTATTGAACCTCAATATTGCTTTCGACTCTGAGCAGGTCTGGATATTGTCGCGAATTATTTCAGTGACATAGAGCTCCCTGAGAGGGATTCAACTGGGAGTTCCCTTCATAGTGATGGTAATTCGGCAATCATAGACGAGATTACAAAAATAAAACATTTATTGAAGAACTAATACACTGTACTTACACTAGAATATAAAACACCTCGGAGCTGCTTGGAAAGTGTCAATTACGATGTTTTTCGAACGCCCCGCTCCACAGGTCAGCATTATTACTTGTTACCGATGGGTAATGCATTGATGAAATTCTACGCCTTACTTCCTGTCAGACTCGCAATCCATTCGATATACAGGACGTACATTTATTGAATGCCAGAATTGTAGAACTGACAAGAACTAAGGGATTTTCTAGACATTTGGAGCGGGTTACTTTTATTTCTTCATGACAATATCGTTCATATTCAACAAACAGAAATATGTTATTGGTTTCCTCTACAGGGCCCCAAGTTTCCCTGCACATGATTTTTTCGCTGATCTGGAAGAGGTGCTATCAGCCCTAGTTCCTACCCATGAATAATAATAATAATAATTATTATATTTATTAACCATTCTTGATACACTTGGTATATGTGGTAAGTCAAGGTAAATGTACTATGAACTATAAACAAAAGAGGACAATAAGTCAGCATAACATTCAGAGAACATAGTCAAACAGAGAACATGGTCAACAAACAAGAGAAAAAGCTGAATATACGGTTGATACAACACTTTAAAAGAGTTTAAAAATTGACAAAACATTGATATGTAAACATATTATATACTCTAAAATTTCTTATCATTCACAACCCTAAAAAAAAGAGAGTTCAAACACATCGATAAAAACATGAGTATATAAACATATATAGTCTAAAATTCCTTATCATTCCTCATCATAATAGAACACAAAAAAAAAATGAAGATAAAATGTAATGAATGTAAAACATTCTGTTCGGGGGAGACCTCAGTATCGATCTCCTCAATCCATCATCTCAGTTATGTAAGAACCTTAATGGGATCATAGATTCCTATGGATTGTTTTCTGTTGTTGATGAACCTACTCGTTACTGCGCGACACGAAGTTCTTTGATTGATCTCATAATATGTTCCGAAGTTTTAAATATCACCGACCGTACTGTAGTTCATTGTTCCACTTTTGCCGATCATAGTCTGGTGGTATGTAAAATTGGTACTGGGCAATCCAAAATTCCTGCCTCTATGCAAACATTCAGGGATTTCAAAAATTTTGACAATGATGCTTTTTCGGAAGATCTTGCGAACGCCAATTTCGATTCAATTTATCAATTGGAAAATATGGATGAAAAAAAAAATCACACTCAATACTATTCTTCTGAGAATTTTCGATTCTCATGCTCTCAGTACTGTTCGAATTTCTAGAGAAAGAGCTCCATGGTTAACAGAATATTTGAAGTTCATGATGATAGAGCTTTCACCAGATTCAAAAAAAGCAAGCTACCCTTCCACTGGGATCATTACAAGCAAAAGAGAAACCCAACAAACCGCAGAATTGAGTTGGAAAATAAGGCTTACTTGGAGTTTCGTCTCAAAGGCAATAAAAATGAATTTTGGAAAGATTTAGCTTACTTGGATATACATAAAAATCCGACAGAACCATTCCTGAACAGCTCACTAATGCCAATGATCTCAATTCTTTCTTTTGTAATAGCTCCCCACATATCTCGAATACAGGCAATGATATCGAATCATTTTTTTCTTATAACGATTCCTTTGATAATCACAGCTTTGCTTTCCATGAAACAACGAAGAATGAGGTGTATACAACACTTCTCTCAATAAAATCCAATGCGGTTGGTGCCGACAATATTAAAATGTTATTGCTGTGTTGCCCTTTCATCATTCATTATGTCACACATATATTCAATATATGCATCCAACAATCAGTATATCCCTCATTATGGAAAAAATCCCAAATTATCCCGTTACCAAAAACCGCATACCCTAGAATATCAATGACCTATGCCCAATTAGCATCCTCTGTGAAATCTCAAAAACCCTGGAAAAAATCATGAATCTTCAAATGCGCGAATATCTTGATAAGTCTAATATACTGCCTTCTACTCTTTCGACACGATTAGCCATCAGCTTTTACTGGTCTTATTAAATTATCTCGGATTTCCATCCAACTCCGTTCAACTCGTGAAAAACTATCTTAGGGATCGCTCTCAGTGTTATATTAAACAAAATTAAATCAGATTTTCTTGCTATTCGGAGTGGTGTCATGATATATTATGATATGTTTTTCCTACCAATAGAAGCGATACCATTATTATTATTATTATCATTTTGTTTAAACAAATCTAGTCGGGTCCGTACGCCCCACTGCTACGACCCAGTGACGAACGCGCTAGTATAATTAACCAATGACCACTCCCCGCACCGCGGCTCGAGTGGTCACTGGCTCCGAGAATCGTGAGTCCTGAGTAGACGCAACGAAGCGAGAATAACGGCCTTCTGCACGCGGCCGGCCAAGATCTCTGCCGCATTACGGCATGCCGGTATGATCTTGAGCTCCGAGAGAAGCGTTGGTCTGGAACCACCGAAAACACTTATAATCAGACCCACTAACTTGACAGAATATTCTGGGTGGAGCCTGCGGAGTTCGTAAAGTAAGTCCTGGTACTTTGTCCGTTTTTCCTCCTCTTTTCGGACGATATTCGTTTCGGCAGGGGCCGAAAACTCAATAACGAATATCGTCTTACTTCGGTGGTCGAAGAGGACTATATCAGGCTTATTGGCCTGTATTTGCCTGAGGGTGGGAAATGAAAAGTTCCAAAAAATTCATTCTCCACAACGGACTCAATATCCCCTGGAGCGTAGGCAGTACGGTGTCCTGTCTATTTCATACGAGTGTCGAAGAAAATAAATAGTACAACACTCATAAGGCCTCGTTATGGCGATGGATATAGGCCGAGACCGCATAAGCTGCACAAGATGACAGCAAATGCATCAAAGTCTCGGGCGCCTGTCGGCAGGCCCTGCATCTAGTATCAGGGACCTCGATACCCATCACGCAGCTCCGGTAGACTAGGGTGCTGAAGACACCGTCATGGCACGCCATGATGAAACCTTCAGTCTCCGACTTCAGCTCACCTGACCTGAGGAAGGCAAATGTCAGATTATCAGACAAGCCATGGTCCTCGATGTTTTTAGAGAAGACTCCATGCATGGGCTTGTCTGTATGCAGCTGCAGCATTCCAGCATTCTCTGCAGCCCTGATGTGAGCTTTTCTCCGTGCGGGCTCCAACTCAGTGACAGAGAGTTGGTTTACCCGCTCGGTGTCGAAGACAATACCAAGTTCATCAGCAGCGCGCCTTGCTGCCTTAAATAAAAAGTCTCCGACTCCTGCATGTTCATGATCTCGGACCATGCAGTGTAGGGGATCCAAACTCCTGATGACTCTGCAGGCTCCATCCAGTACCATTCTGTTGTGAAGACACTCCAAACTCAAAAGTCCACGGCCCCCTTGTCGTCGAAGGATCCGTGGAACGGACGATTTGGAATGCATGCTTCTGTGCATATGCATCATTTTCCGAGTCTTCACGTCGAGTTGCCGCAACTCTTCCTGAGTCCATTTGACTACTCCGAAGGAGTACAGTAGAATCGGAATGGCAAGCATGTTGGTGGCAGAAACTTTGTTCTTGCCCGACAGCTCTTAGGACCAGATCTGCCGTAGTTTCTGCCTATACTTGCCACGGAGAGCATTTTTCACCGAGTCCACCTCTTGAGTGTGCCGTTGTTCCACACCCAAATAGGTGTATGTCTTTCCGGCATTCAAATGATGTAGATTGCTTCCGTCTACGAGTTGGGCATCCTCCGCGAAATCCTCGCATCGTCCTCTTTTGAGATGAACCAGTGCACATTTGTCAATCCCGAATTCCATACCGACAGCATGCGTGAACTCCTGCACCACCCTGAGGGATTGCTGTAGGTCCCTTTCCCCAGAGGAATAAAGCTTGAGGTCATCCATATAAAAAAGAAGGGTGACCTGATGCCTCCGGTTTCCAGGGGTGCCGCAGTTTTATCCCCGAGTTTTCCTGAGTGCAACAGACAAAGGCATAAAAGAGATGCAGAAGAGAAGGGGGCTGAGGGAATCTTTCTGGAAAACAACCCTTCTTATGATGACCGGCTCTGTTTGGACCCTGCTTTCACCTGATGTTATGGTGAAGCGGGTCCTCCAGAGCGGCATTAGTTGTTCGATGCATCCCACTATTTGATCGGGTACCGCAAGGCACTCGAGTAAGTACAACAACAACTCATGTGATGTTGTATCGAATGCCTTGCGATAGTCGATCCAGGCCATAGAAAGATTCCGCTTATACTGCACGGAGTCCTGCGTGATGCATCTATCGATCAGCAAGTTCACCCTGCAGCCCGCGGAACCCCTCTTCGACCCTTTTTGCTCATATATCCGTTCGAACACCGATTCAACTGCCTGGAGAGTACGCATGTACAAGATGCGTGTGAACATCTTGTAACACGTATTCAAGCATGCTATCGGTCTGTAATTCTTAGGATCCGACAAATCTCTGTTCTTCGGGATTAGCACGGTTCGCCCCTCGACAAACCATTCCGGAATCAGCTGCTCTCCATTCAGCCAAGAACTGAATATTCTGGCCAAATGGTGGTGGGTGCTCGATAACTTTTTCCACCAATAGTTATTGAGGCCATCAGGGCCTGGAGCAGCAAAGTTCTTCGAACCCTCGCCCGCCTTACTAGTGACTTTTTTGCAGTCACCAGCATTCGTATTCGCTCGAGGCAATGCTGCTTGATGGTAAGCAGCACTCCTCGATTCAATGTGTGATGGGATCCCCGCAGTTTTGCAGCGATTTGCCGTACTGCGTGCGTAAATGGTCTTTGAGCCGCTAAGTAGTCCATCACACATTGGATACGAGACGCGTGTTGTCTCGCCGACTTGATCTTAGCCTCCATCTTGTGTATGCGGTGTTCATGCTTCCTAGAGGGGTCGAATTATCTATCACCTCCTCTCCCAGAAAGAGCCTGGACAGCGTCATACACGGCACAGTTGATTTGCCAGATGTCGGCCTCTTCTGTGAGCGCACTAGGAACCTCTGCATCTACTCGGCCCAGTTGTTCTGGTCTGAGGGGCTTCACTCTGTGAAGCATCCTCCGGGTCTCGATGTTGTGGGTTCTCGGTGCTTC
Source organism: Zygogramma bicolorata (assembly GCA_032362365.1). Taxonomy (NCBI): domain Eukaryota; kingdom Metazoa; phylum Arthropoda; class Insecta; order Coleoptera; family Chrysomelidae; genus Zygogramma; species Zygogramma bicolorata. The sequence goes on along the minus strand of JAVJAQ010004813.1, from coordinate 643,397 downwards.
CAGGCGCACCCTCTCCTCCACCAATTGCATTGGCGGTATTTCTACCGCCTGCTCAACTGGCCCCGGTGGGGCACGTACATAGCCACGGCCACGAAGATGGGATACAAAATCCCTGAGATTTTGGGCGGAAAGGGCGGCATGCTCCGGGTGTGCCACGCACCATAGCGCATGCATTCTCGCCATGTATCCCCCTTTGTCCGTGTCCATTGCCAGAGTCTTCATGGGGCTGTCCATCGGTTTGGGCCCCTCCACCTTGCCCTTGACCCCTATCCGAATGGGGTCGGTTGTGGGGGCCCTGTCCTCTAGTAACAGGAACCAGAGTTATTATTATTATTTTGATGATTTATGTCGAATGAACTTCGCTGACCTTCAGAATTATGCCGTAGTCAACCAAAACTACTATCGATTCCTTCTCTAAATATCTATGGGCTGAACCGATCGAAAGTGAAAATGCTGCATACGTCACCAATGCCATGATTGACATTTTGAAAATGAGTGGTGGACGAAGTCCCAAAAATCTACAGTCAGATTCGTGGAAACAGTTCTACAATTCGGCGTTCCAAAATTCATTGAAGAAATACCACATCAATCATTATAGCACGTATACTGTGAAAAAGGCTGTCATTGCTGAACGTGTGATTCGAATTTTTGAAGAAAAACTCTTTGAACATTTCAGTTTGAGTGGCTCCTACAAATGGTGGGATATTCTACCTGAAATCGTGGAAAATTACAACAATCACAAACATCGTACCATCAACATGAAACCCTGTGATGTTACGAAAGCCAACGAAAGTCACGTTCTCAAAACTGCATATAATTTCATCAAAATTGTTACTGGACGAAAAAAATTCGAAGTTGATGATGTGGTTCAAATTTCAAAGGCCAAACATATTTTCGAGAAGGGTTATACACCCAATTGGACATGTGAGATATTTCGCGTAGCCAAAGTCAAAATTACCAACCCCATCACCTACTTGCTGGAAGATATGGAGGGACGTCCAATCAGTGGGGCTTTTTACGAAGAGGAATTATGAAAATGAAAAAATCCCGATATTTATTTGGTCCAAAAACTCCCTAGGAAGGAGGGAAATAAAGTATATGCGAAATGGTTGGGTTTGGACAAATCACATAAAAGATGGATTGATGCATCAAATCGTTTGTAAAAACAAGCCAAAATTGTCAGCTGCTAGGGAGCCTTTCGAACCAACCCAACCAAAGAAGGGTATAAATTCATTTGAGATTGTTGAATTTTGATAAGTCTCCAGCAATCATGTCTGAATAGCGTGGTAAGTCACCATCAACTTCTGATGGCGGTTCCTTCGACCACTTTGACGATGATGCCGAATTGGAAGGTGTTTGTTGAATTTACCAAGAAGCCATCAAATGTGAACGTTTCTATATACTCAACTCAATGTTCAACTTTGGTGCAAATTTATTCAACTTTTATTGTGGTCTCAGTCCTATACCAGGTTTCGAATCAGATGTCAAGTTGGTGTATTCGCTGAATGCTGATTGCCAAATGTCCTTCAATACCTACGAATTGGGTGTATTCATCGGTTCGCTGAGCAGATTATCGAATGGCACTCCTGCTGCGACCATGACTTTAGATTTCGGTGATTCCATCCATATTACTTTGAGGTGCAGTGAAGATATGAAATTATGTGTTACAACCAAATACATTGGAATGTTTCATCTGTTGGAGAGTGATGTGTATGATATTTTTTGCAATTAGATTCTATAATTGTAATTACCAAAAAATTCAGCATGTCGAAAATGAAATTCTTTGAATACTATCACGTTTTTTCGAAAACAGCTGCCAAAATTCCCAAACGATGTACTTCAGATTCACATGAAAGTATTATATATGCCTTATGTGATTTATGAACTAGTTGTGGAAGCTATTGTATGCGCGAATGTATGTATTTTATCAGAGATAAAATTTCAACTGATTTTGAAAGAAAGAAATTTTTTGAATAAATATTCTACATGACACCTTGAATTTCATTTGAGTTGTGATACGTACTGCAAACAGTTCGGAAGTGGAAGCTGAAATGCAAGCGATACCTGAAAGAAATTTCAACACATGTCGATAGACTTGACACTTTTCGTGATTGAAAGTCTGAATTCCCAAAAGATAAACTTGCTGATGCTGGGTTCATTCATACTGGTGAAGATGATGTAGTTGTATGCCAAAAGTGTCACATTGAAGGGTTTAGATGGGAGGTTTGGGATTTCCCTCTGATGGATCATTTCAGATAGCAACCTGATTGCTCCTTTTGTGATAAGGAAGGAGAATATGTGAGACGGGAAAGACGTCCCTTATATGAAGATAAGGTTGATTTCGAGGCTCAATTGAAGACCTTCGACGATTGGCCGGTGGCTCTTCACAAACAACAAAAACCACATGATCTAGCCGAGGCAAGAGTTTTTTACACAGGCAGAGGTGATCGAGTCAAGTACTTCTACTGCGGACTTGAGGTGAGAGAGTGGATGCAGTGGATGAAGTTTGGGTTCAACATCAGATTTATCATGATAAATGTGAATTATAGAAACTCAAAATCCAAATTTTGAACTCAAAAACATTAAGTCTACATCAGGTAAAGATCAGCTTCATACTTGTAAAATTTGTTCATAAAATGAAATGAAAGTTGTATTCATGCCATGTGAACATTTAGCATGTTGTGTTGATTCTTCTATGGAATGTGAAAGTTGTTTTATATGTAGAACATACATCACATTATTTTTGAGAATTTTTTTAACTCAGTTCAAAAATAAAAGATAGCATTCACATTTTGGTATTTTATTTCAAAAATTGAACCTAGTAATCACATCACTACATAACTAACTACCTCTGAGTAATCAATATCCAATACATAAACAACTACCTCTGAGTAATTAATATTTAGTTGTCGAATTGATGATACTTCAATGACCCCAGGAGAGCGTATCGTCTGAATCTTCAGATAGGAAGCGTTTGTCATCGAATGCACTCAAAGCGGTTTTTGTTCGTTCTGTTGGATATTCATCATGCAGTTTAGATTGTATTGTCCGTTGAGTTCTCTAGAGAGCCTTTTGCTCGCGTAAACAGGTTAAATAATCTTGAAAAGTTATATTATTTTTTACAACATTTTATTTGACACCTCCTGACCTTTCGACGCATTCCTGCCCTTCTGACGAAAGTGAAGTATCAGACGGATAAGTGTACATTTTTGATCTCAAACTTATAAACTCTGTCATTATGCAGCCATTGTTTTCATCTTTCATCAAGAAAATTACTTTTTTATTCACAAGAGGTATGTTATACCTGTTATTCAGAGGGTCATCACTTGTATCGAATTCATGAATATCTTTCTTGACTGTTTCATAAACATCGTCATGGATAATCTCATAGATGAGACTATCCGTATCTGTATATAAGAGCTTACAAGCATCAATACCAAATTTTGGAAGCATATACCGATAATGAAAATCGTCAAGATCCAAAATTGACATTTCTGTACAGAGAGGTCTATCAAAAAGTAATTCAGCTTTCTGTATTTCTGATAGCCATCAAATGTTTATCGAAAATCGTTCTATCCTTGAAAGTTGGACTAGCAATCAAATTTTTGGCGCCATAACGCCCCTTCCACTCAGTAACTAATTTAACTATCCGTTATTTCCGTATGTTCTGCATTGTTTTGCCGAAAACGGCATTATTGAGAAGTTTATTGAGATTTTGTTCGAAATAATTCTTGGCAGTATGAAGATTTTTTTCGAAATTATTCTTAGCAGTAGCGCCAAACTTGGTATTGAAGTCAATATACGGTTTCAACCATGCAGACTGTTTGAACTCGAGCTTACTATGAATTTTTGTTATAACTAGACCATGTCTCAGAGCTTGTTCAAAATTTCTGTAGTGTATGACATATTTTTCCTTGGCATACAGTGTTGTCATTAATTTGGCAAGTTTTGACTTTGGAGGCGGTCTATGTTCAGGTGCGAAAGGTAAATCACGAATCATTATAAACGTCACTATATTCACCTTAGTTATGAATATTGAACATACGCCATACTGTAAGCGCATTCTCATAATCTTCTTCGTCAATTATTGAATCGTTCAATTTATTATGAATATGATTGCGAGATGGTAGCTGTATATTATCTACTTTTTCCATGCGATCGATATAATCATAAGGAAATACCCCTTCGCGTGTGAGTAATTGAAATGTCTCTCTATCCAAATGTTGGAATTCTCTTTTCAATGCTTCAATGTTCTCGAGCTCTATGGTTGAAACTAGTGAATCTAGCGAAGCAGTCAGAAATCTGAATGAATCAATAAATCGAAATTTCATATCGGTTCATTCATCATATTTGATGTAATGAAATATATTTTTTTTTATTGACAGTTAAAACAGTAAGACGTTTTCGAGTGCTACGACGTGCCAATTTCTTAATGATGAAATGAGTGACTGATAACCTGAGAGATTGTGGAACACAACGGGAACCACATAGATATTTTTGTACTCTAAGTTACATCGTGCATGCGCGAAACCACTATTTTTTTCAGCAAATGGTCTTCCATATTTTCCTCGGGCAAATTCATCCAAAATTTTTTTTTCAACCTCCACACATCTATTCGGTAGGAACACACTGCTTTCCTCCAATTCAACTAGTGCCGTTTCCCCAAATTCTGTTTTCCCTATTTTGATATCGCAAATAAAATGCGGCTGGTCCTTAGCCAAATCTGTTAGCTGAATTGTTTCCCTTGGTTCTGAAAGGGTAAATGCTTCCATTTCAGAAAGATCCAGTCAAAAATATATCGAACATTCAAACAAAGCTCCTAAATTCCTTTGTAATAAAAACTTCACACAAAATCTCGTCTTCTCTCTTCAGCAATGAGTGCCTCCAATTTGAAACGATGTTAACTTTTTCCCAACCAAAAACAACGAGCAACTCTGAATTCTTTATCAAAAACAGCGAGCGGCTTTGAATTGGATAACTCCACAATAACAATGTTAATTCACCAACAAATGAGTGATACTGAATTGATACTCCAAAGCATGATATTTATGCATATTCGAAAATGACGTGTATCACGCTGTTATTAAATCACTGCTGATAACATGAAAAACACACATCCGCATTTCGAAGGTTAACATGTTGATATGAAAAATTAAATTTCCTGAGAAAGTGGTCACAGCGATTAGCAGATATATTTATCAATTTTCAAACATCATTTCGAAGCGGTCACAGAGGTTCCCAGATATCATTATCAATTTTTCAATATCCTGTAGTTGTGGTCGACTGACATCAACATTTGCGTCAGTGTGAATACCCAATTAATCATGTGGTTCAATTTTTATCAGTTGCCTTGAATTAATTTCATTACGATTTTTTTGATATTTCAAAACAAATTGTTTTTGAAGCTGATAAATCATGAACATCGATGTGTCACCAGAAGCCTTTGTTTCTTCAAATGATCAATGGCAGGGCTCCAGCAGGGGTGTTATACTGATTCTTTCAGAAAACTAACGATCACAGAGCTTCATACGCCCTCATTCTTGCGAATGGGCAATCGCAGAGCTCCAGCACATACGTCATACTCATTTCTCAGAAAACCACCAATCAAAGAGACTCACCCTCATTCTTACGAATACCAATCACTGAGCTCCAGCAGAGGTGCCATAATGATTTTTTCAGAAAACTACCAATCACAGAGTTTCATACGCCCTCATTCTTGCAAATACCAATCACTGAGCTCCAGCAGAGCCGCCCTTCTTCGAACAAACAATCACAAAGCTTCAGCAGAGACGTCATACTCATTTCTCAGATAAGTACCAATCACAGAGCTCCAGCAGAGATGTCTGACCTTCATCCCTCCCCCCCATCTGTTTTTCTGAGAAATACACCCCCATGGACAACGGCCAGCAGCTTCATCCCACCTCCCACCTGTTTTGCAAAGAAATAAAACTCCATGGACAACAACAGCCATCGAGCAAAACCTAAACTCAAATATATCGTTGAAAATACATTGTTTATCTACTAACGTTACTTACTTACGAGACGGAAAAGTAAAGTGGACGGTAGTGGATGATTATTACTCATTGAATTTTTCAGTGTTTCCAACATCTAAAATTTCCAATTATGTCACAAATCCAAAATATTTGTTGGTTTCCTTAAATATACACCCTTTTGCCACGTTTTTCAAAACAGATAACTCGTTTTAGTTGAGGTAGCGGTTGCACCAATGAAAAATCAGTAAGTTATCCGGAGTACTATGGCCGTTCCTTTCCCGCACAGACTCCACCTTCTGGGAGTACTAGGGAAAATATTCAATGAAGGAAATGTTAAAAATATGTATACAACAGAAGATGAATTAAAGTGTGGCGTATTTCCATTTTCAACAGTTGTAGGCCATAAACAATAGCGCAGTAATTCAATGACGACTAACAAAAATATATTGGAACACACCTAGTGAAAAGTTCTGTCTGAATCAGATGAATATGTATGATGTGTTCGAATGAAGGTGACAATATTTGTAAGGAATTGTTTCGTAATAATTGTGTAAGCCCAACAATTCATTCATGTGATATTTGTTTCCGAACTCAGATATATAATACAAATAACATTATATAAGGATTTTGATATGAATATTTGTTCATCTAAAATAAAACACATAAAGAGCTACAGACAACTCAATCTACATGGCCTTCTACTGGAATTCCTGAGAGTGTTAGATGCCTACAGTTACGATATATTGTTAATACATGAAAAAAGGACGCCTCTGTCTAATTCTGTGACCTATCTTGCCGCCAAATATCTTAATCCTGATAGCATTTGAAGGATTAGAGTTTATGTTATTTGACCCTGTCTGGACTCAATTATGCTATGAAAACACAGATAAAAGTATACTTATCCAAATGCTTAAGGGTTTATCCTGTCTGAACTCAATTACATTACCGAGCCCCGATGAAAGGGAGGATTATTCTTGTTATATTCAGTATCGAGTATTCATTCAAGTACAAACGAGGCAAGGTCTCATTTCGAGAGCTGTAAAATATCATTGTGTGAATGAAGTTAGTTGAACTCGATCTACAAGGGAGGTTTATCATTCATCAAAATTTGGTTCACAACACCAAAATTGGCGCAGTCAGTAGGATCATGTCACAAATTTGGAGAAAAACATCACCGATAAAATCAGCAGATTGAAAGTGATTCTTGAAGCAAATTTGGCAAGTTTCAACTTCTGAGAGAGAGAGTGGCAAGCAGTTCACATCAGACTACGGAAACCAATCAATTCTGATCAACTGGTCACACGGATATAGGGTGAGACAAAACTGTACACTTGATATTCACTTTGATCTATCGTGTTGCTTTTGTGGTACTCAAACTCAAGAAAATTCAAATTCAGAACCCCATTTAACATTTCACATATATAAAAATCATGGCTCGAGTGAATTCAACAAATTCGACAAACTCTGAAAATTCTACAAACTCTGATAATAACAAAGAACTTAAAATGTCTTTCATTTGTTCACTAATTCCAAGATGTTTTGATGGAAATTCGTTAGTAATTGTGATAATGCAGATACCTTTGCAACCAATGGTCAAAAAACAGCACTTTTAGCATTCATTCTTTCACGGTTAACAGGTAACGCTAAAGCCCAACTCTCTGGAAAAGAAGTTAATTGCTGCAATGATTTGAAAGAAATTTTATTGAATCTATGCAGACAAAAAACATTTTACCCAACTAATGGAAGAACTCAATATACTCAAACAAGAATTTCAAGAGTCAATAATAGATTTCCATAATAGATTAGAATAAATCTGATCAATTATCAAAACATTCGAGAAAAACTTGGTCGAATTGAACTTGTCAGGAAAATAGCTTTACAAAGATTTATATACTATTCAAAGCCAAACATTCCAAGATTTCTACGATCAAACGAAATCACTGATATGAGTTCAGCCCTCGATGCATCAATCGAAGAAGAGAAAGCTCTACGATTGAACGCGCTATCTCATACCTCATTAACTAAATTCTACAATTTCTGCAAACGGAATAATCACACTTCGGAAAAATGTTGGTAGAAAAACTCTCAACAACAAAAAATTCCTCAAAATAATCGAAACCCTAATAATAATCGAACACTATCACACAGTCAGGTAATTCAAGTAATTCAACAAATCCGAACCAAAGCTATCAGAATAAATTCTGTCGTTATTGTAGAAAGAATGATCATTCAAACAAAAATCAAAACACAAGTTCACAGGCAACTTCATCAAACGATCAGAGTAATTTAATCGACTCACAATCCCAGATCAACGTCGTATCTGTGGATTCCCTATAACTAAAACCGACGATTCACCCTCAGAGACTCGTATAGAATCGATAAATCTACCAGAATCGAATCAAAGCCAAAATAGAAGCCAAAGTCAAATCTCTAACTCAAATGTCGAACAAAATCAATTGAGACATGCCAAAATTCATACAGTTCAGGACAATAGTTGTTATATGAAAGCGTTTTATCAAGGAATAGAATTCAAATTGCTAATAGATACAGGCGCATTCGTATCTATAATAAAATCAGAAAAAAATCAAACAAACAAAGTCATTGTATAATCCTTATTATGTTATACGGTATCAACCATAATTCTTCAATTCCTACCGTGGGTACTATAAATCTTAATCTATAGTTAGACGAATTCGAATTTTCTACTAAATTCCATATCGTAATAGGAAATGATTTCCTAACTACACAAGAATCAGCACAAATTGATCTCGAGAAAAATGAACTCAGAATGAAATCGATACCTATTCCAATCAAAATCAATTCTAAATCTTATCCTCATATTCTATATCCGAGATCAGAGACTATAATTGGAATATACGTAAAAAACCAGAATCTCATAGAAGGCCTTTGTCCAGAAATTCAGATTTCCGGAGGTATTTATTTCGCGAAATCAATCGTTAAAGTATAAAATCAAAAAGCCATCACCACAATTCTGAATACAAGTTAAGAATAAATAATATAGAATTGTTTCTCGAAGCATTCACCGAAAATCAGTCGACAATTTAAAATATTAACCAAAGAAAACAAAGAAACTTCAACAGACTAAACACTCTCTCGGTGAATCTTAGGCTCAATCATTCAAAAGAGAAAAATTCGGTTTTATATATATATTTTAAACTCAAATCAATTTTTGAAAAAAAAATAATTTACTACTTCAGCCAGATAAATGCGAATTTATGAGACACGAAGTTACGTATTTAGGACATATAATCGACGAATCAGGTATTACATCTTTGGTTTTTCGGGCTTTAGGGCCGTGTGCTGGAATTTTGACTTCTGGAGCATTCGGTTACATCTGCGGCAGCCATCTCCAGCAGCGTGGTCTTAGTTGAACTCCTCTATGTGAGTTTACTACGACTGATTGCAAATCTGGAATTGACTCGTTTTTATCTTTTGGTCCGACCGCGTTCTATTGGCTGTCTGATTCCCTGGTTCTATCTGGCTTCGTCTTAGCTGTTCTAAGAACTAGATACCAAATTTTGTTCAAATTTAGCCCCTCTTCCTTTCTGTAGAAGTTAGCGAGTAGAGTAATGCGTCGTCGCTTATACCGGGAAGCAATCGAGATACATAAGCACAAGGATAACTTCAACAGAAAGGAAGAGGAACTAGATTTGAACAAAATTTGGTATCCAGTTTTAAGAACAGCTAAGACGAAACCAGATAGAACCAGGGAATCGGACGGCCAATAGAACACGGTCGGACCAAAAGATAAAAACGAGTCGATTCCAGATTTGCAATCAGTCGTAGTAAAATCACATAAAGGAGTTCAACTATGACCACGCCGAAAGCTCCGGAAGTCAAAATTCCAGCACACGGCGCTTGAGCCTGAAAAACCGAAGATGTATTAACACCGGCCGTGAAAGCCTACATCCTTTCATGAATCAGGTATTTCTCCGAATCCTGAAAAAATTAAGGCAATAACAGATTACCTAATTCCACGTAATCCGAAAGAAATCGAACAATTCCTAGGAATTGCTTGATATTATCGACGTTTTATTGAAAACTTTTCTAAGCACGCTAAACCTTTCACGAACCTTCTCAAAAAGGATAATCCTTTCATTTGGTCTCAAGATCAGCAAACATCTTTCGAATATTTCAAAGGAACTTTAACTCATCATAACTCATCAACCAATTTTACAATTCCCAGACTTTGACAAAGAATTCACTCTTACAACTGACGCATCTAATTATGCCATCGGTTCAATTTTATGCTTCATGAACTTCAAATTCTCATGAAATAAATTATTCCACTACGGAAAAGGAGCTTCTCGCAAGTGTATGGTCGACAAATCATTTTAGACCATATCTCTATGGACGCAAAAATTTCACTATCGAAACCGATCAAAGACCATTAGTTTGGCTTTTCAATTGCAAAGACCCTAGTTCACGCCTTCTCCATGGAAGACTCAAATTGAAAGAATATCAGTACACGATTCAATATGAACCTGGACGAATCAACTCATATATTGACGCACTTTCCAGAAATCCTGTTCTAAACGTTCAAACTTATGACGAACCCGATACATATGATAACTTCATCAAAAGCACTATACGAATACTCAACTTCCGGTAATAGAAATCATTAATGACAACGTAATGAAATATTTTCCAAATGAGAACAATGAATATTACGAAAATTTCATACGATTTCATGAAATTAACAAATGACGAAAACAAAATAACTTATCTTTCATTCGCTAAAATCAATCACTTCAAAAATTAACTTATAAAGATATATTTTATGCATCAAAAAATATGAGAACTGAATTGCTCAATAACAATATAACTGAATTATATCTGAAAAATCTCACTGAGAATAACACAAACCTTAAGCAAGATTTGATTAATGAAATGATGAACTATTTATTTTTGAAATTTAACATAGAAATTATTGTAGTTGAAAAACCAAAAATTCAACCTATTGATAAACAGGAAAAAGTTTATCAAAAGGTGTCATTCATGTCAAATAAATAAAACAAACCACAAAGCAGGAAAAGCTCCAATGCAAATTACGACAACCTCAGTGTTCGGAAAACTGGCAATATTTCAATTTTAGTTCGATGTCTTTATCGCGAGACCGAGCATTCAAATTTTTTTGATTATGGGGTTCTTTGTGACTTACGAAAAGAAGACAGTGGTTAATGAATTGAAGTTGAACCGCATCGTTTTGAAACGATCTAATCAGTTCGTCGCAATTTTTTCGATATACCGCAATTCATCCCTTTTGTGAATGTTGTGTGAACGAGTAATCAAGTTAGCTGGAACCTTCCAAGGATCTCCTGAGAAAAAAGCCTGAGCAGCCATACGAGAGGAAAAGCCCAACCAACAGGTGCTCTCGTATCGAAATTTATCAAAATTGATAATACAGTCCACTGATAACGCAATTTCTGTGCTTTCGTTATATCATTTGGTTTTCGAACGTACATTTTTTGGTCATTTCGAACCGGGATTACTTTGTTTTTCATTTGCTGTTGCCAGTTTTTAATGAATCCTGCATTCTCGTCATCTGATTTGTATTATCGCATCGCATTTAAACCTTTCATTCTGATTAGTTCGCATCGGTTTGGAATTTGTTTTTTTGGAATTAACAGACGCTATGAATTGCCGGTAAACATTGTTGCCAAGTGTTCCTAGAAATATCATTAATACGTGAAATATCGAAACAACAAATATTTATTGGCTGAAGTTCAACATGACTGTGTTTTGAATTTTACTCCATCTACCTTGGAGGAATATTGAATATTTCGCTATTATTACTAGGTGTTGATTCAAAATGGCAGATAAGTTGAAAAAAGCACGTTTATACAGAAATGCATATTTGAATGAAGTTCATATTCTGAGTGATATTGCTAATAGAGCTCGTACAGATAGATCTCTTCATAGCATTTTTCGTATGCTGAGTTGGATGAATTGAGGCAAGAGTTTGATGAACATCATCAAACCATATTAACTTTATTGCTCGCTGATCCCGAAGCGGATATGTCGGTCGAGGAAACAATATATGAAGGGTTTCGCTCAGAATATTATAATATTAAAAGCGTGTTTCTTGATTTATTTGAGCCAATGCCATTATATGAAGATAATTTCAGAAAACAGTCGAATACAGTTGATCACGGAGGACCGTCGAACGTACGTCTTCCAAATATTGATCTCCCCAAATTCGATGGAGATTACACAACCTTCGCTTCATATTTAGATTTATTCAACGCTTTAGTTCATGAAAATACGTCCTTAAGTGGTGTTGAGAAGTTTAATTACCTCGTCTTAAGTTTACAAGGACCGCCATTGTCACTTGTACGCAAATTACCTATAACCTCTAAAAACTACCCAACTGCTTATAAAACTTTGGTGGAGCGCTACACGAATAAACGATTACGTGCTCAAGCTCATTGGGCTCAAATTGAAAGTTTTCTCAAGGTTAACTCAGCAAATCCTGGATCGATCAGAAAACTTTTAGATACGTTTTCAGAAAATTTAGCTGCTTTACATACTTTGGAATTTCCAGTCGATAGTTGGTATTTTATCATTGTTATGCTTATATTGCAACGATTGAATACTAATCTCAAAGAGAAGTTTGAATTGGAGCATGGCTCCACCGAAGTTCCTACATATAAGTTGTTGGATGATTTTCTAAATGAAGTATGTATCGCTCATGACACGTGTTCATTCGCCACCTCATCACCAAAACGCAATATTTCTATAAGCAAATCTTATTCTGCACGCACCAATTCTCTTCTTGTCAAACCTTCCGCCACTCAATGCCTATCATGTCAAGGTAATCACGCTCTTTATCACTGCAAGTTATTCTTAGAGAAAACTCCCACAGAACGCTTTAATTTCAGCAAAAATTCTCACTTGTGTTTCAATTGCTTGAGTAACTTGCTTACCGTAAATAATTGTAAATCATCTTATAATTGTTCCAAATGTAGGAGAAGACATCATAGCGTTTTGCATTTTGAAAATACACCGCAAACTACCACCATTTCGCCTTCATTACACCGCTCTCCCCCTACCTCGACGTCGAATCAAGAATTTTCGAGTAAAATTAATAATTCTGAGTCGATATCGATGCCTGGTTCTGGAGTATTTCAAAATAGTACTGTTTCATTATCCACAGCCATTGTAGAGGTACGCGATTGTTGGGGATCGTTTCAGCGAATGAGATGTATTCTTGACCCAGGAAGTATAAGTTCTTTCATAACTCAAACAAAGGTCAGTGAAGCGTCTGGGATTGAGGACATCCAAGTCTACGATCGAAGTGAGGGGTCTCGGATCTATGCACACCTCATCAAATCTTGGAGTAGTTACTCTCACTATTTGTCCAAAAAAATCTTATGATCCTATGTTTGCCATAGATGCAGTCATTTTAGAAAAAAATTGCGATCCAATGCCTTTGTCAAAAATTTGTATTGAAAAATGCCCACTTATTGTAAATATGAATTTAGCTGATGATACTTTTGCTATACCTGGAGAAATAGATATTTTACTCGGAGCTGACATTTTCTCAGAAATATTGTTGGATGGTCGCATCTCAGGTATCGCTGGGTCGCTACATGCCCTTAATACTGTTTTTGGGTAGATACTGATGGGAAAAGTTAATGTTACTCCTCATTCAATAATAAGGTCATTTTTGTGTACACCTAATGATTCTTTGGATAACACTTTAAGACAATTTTGGGAAATAGAGAATATTCCGCATAAACCATGTCTTTCGCCTGATGAGATTTTATATGATCAAATATTTTCGCGCACATGCACTAGGACTGGAACAGGACGCTTTTGTGTGAGTTTCCCTTTTCGCGATTCTCCTCTTGATTTTCCTGGATCACGTTCGCTATCTTTGAGTCGATTTCATTCCTTAGAACGCAACCTTCTAAAAGATAATAAATTGTATAGTGAGTATTCGGATTTCATGAAGGAATACTTAACTTTGGAGCATATGGAACCGGTTCCAAGGAATGAAAGATTCACTGTAGCCTCATACTATATACCGCATCATTGTGTACTGAAACCCGACAGTTTGAGTACGCGCTTGCGAGTTGTTTTCAACGCATCCGCTCAACTACCAGGACAAACTTCTTTAAATGGTCATCTTCTTACTGGTAAGAAGTTACAAAGGGATATTTGTTCAATATTGTTGAAGTTTCGGCTTCATAAATTTGTAATATGCGCAGATATAAAAATGATGTACCGTATGATACTTTTGAACCCCGCTCAGAAAGACTTTCAAAGAATTTTGTGGAGATTTTGTCAACAAGATCCCGTACAAGATTATCGACTTTGCACGGTGGTATATGGTGTCAAATCTAATCCGTACCTCGCTTTGCAGACTCTTCATAAACTTGCTGAAGATCATAAAGAAAAGTTTCCTTGGGCATCTGATATTCTCTTTCATGATACTTTCGTTGATGGTATTGTAACAGGAAGCCCATCTTTGGACGAAGCCAGTCGTTCTAAACAGGAACTGAATTGCTTACTCCAAACTCGAGGTTTCGAGTTACGCAAGTGGTGTAGCAATGATCCTTCTCTGTTACAAGATTTACCCGCCTCGCATTTATCTCATGATCTGATTTCCTTCATCGATAAATCGGAGGATACCCAGTTGAAACTCCTAGGATTGCAATGGAATACTGTGATTGATTCCTTCTCTTTTTCTATAAAGATACTTGACAAGCCCCTTACAAAACGCACAATGTTATCCGATATCGCACGCATTTATGATCCTATAGGTTTTTTGGCTCCAGTAACTTGTTTCACGAAACATCTAATGCAACGCCAATGGATATTGAAAGTGGATTAGGATCAAGCTCCCGATGAAGGAACTTCTAATATATGGGCTCAATACCGGTCTGAGTTGAATCTATTGTCGTCGATACGAATACCCCGCCTCATGTTTAACGCAAGCTTATTTTTCATATGAACTGCATGGTTTTGGAGATGCAAGTCAGAAGGGGTACGCTTCTGTTGTATATATTAGAGCTTCGCGTGGAACTGACGTTTAAACCTGCTTCATTTGTGCTAAAAGTAAGGTTGCGCCCATTGAACGTATCAGTATCCCAAAACTCGAACTTTGTGCAGGTGTTCTTCTATCCAAACTAATGTCCTATGTTTTGAAAATCTACCAAAAGAAATTGGTTTTCTCTCAAATATGCGCTTGGTCAGATTCGCAAGTTGCTTTAGCTTGGATCTTTCGTCTCCTCACAGGTGGAAAACTTTTGTAGCAAATCGTGTCACGTATATTCAAGAAATACTTCCCGCGGCACGTTGGTTATTTGTTGATTCTGAGAATAATCCCGCTGATTGCGCCTCTCGAGGTATGTTACCTTCAAAAATTCTCTATAATTCTCTGTGGTTTGACGGTCCGGTATTTCTCCGTGAAACTACTGAATCGTGGTTGAATAACCCTGCCAATAATTTTATGCCTGATGAAGCAAGAGAGGAAGAAGTAAAAACGGTTTCGTTTGCTGAATGTGATGATAACAATTTTATCGGGAAATTACTCAAGTATCATTCTTCCTTTTTCAAAGTACAGATCATTACTGCATATGTTTTAAGATTTTTGTATAATGTAAGAAATCCTTCGAATAAAGAAGTTGGTACTCTTCGTTCAAAGGAATTATATAATTCATTGTTGATTTTTAGTCAAATATACGCAATCTATTTCTTTCGCACATGAATTGAAAAGTAAAGTTTTTTCAAAACCAATTCGTAAACTAAATGCATTTATGGATGAACAAGGTATTCTTCGTGTAGGAGGTCGCTTAAAATATTCTTATTTATCCTACGACGAGAAGCATCCCATTTTATTACCTGAAGATTCGAAATTAACTAACTTACTAATTGAATACTCTCATGTCAAATATTTACATGCATGATTGCAAACAGTTAGTTTCCTTTTGTCACGCCAGTTTTGGATTCTTTCATCCAAACGCGCCATCCGCTCTGTAATTTCCAAATGTTTGAAATGTTGGAAAACGCAACCCCGCAATTTTCAGCCGCCTATGGGCAATTTGCCATTGTCTCCTATTTCTCAAGTTGAAGCTTCTACTCGTACTGGAGTAGATTTCGCTGGTCCATTTCCTGTTACCATGGGTCGTTTTAGGGGAACCAGATCTACAAAAGCTTACGTATGTATTTTCATTTGTTTTTCTACGAAAGCCATCCACATCGAATTATGTAGTGATCTATCGTCTGATATATTTTTATCAGACCTTCAAAGATTTATCGCGCGACGTGGCCGATGTGATCATTTGTATTCTGACTGTGGAACAAATTTTGTCGGTGCGAATCGACAATCAAAAATTCTCATGGAGCAAGCTTCGGAGAAGGAGAAAATTGATTGGCATTTCAATACCCCTAGTTCACCACATTTTGGAGGACTTTGGGAGGCAGGTGTGAAATCCATATAAACCCATTTAGTACAAGTAATAGGACAACAAATATTAACCTTTGAAGAATTGTATGCAGTACTGGTTTCAATTGAAGCTGTTTTGAACTCTCGCCCACTCATACCTCTCAGTTCAGATCCCAATGATCTGTCTGTACTTACGCCCGGACATTTTCTCACTCTTGAACCGCTAACCGCTATTTCAACACCAGACTTTACTTCAACACCCCTCAACCGCTTATCTCGTTGGCAGATGCTTCAACGAATGCACTTCGATTTCTGGAAAAGATATCATAGGGAGTATCTACATACATTGCAACAGCGGAGTAAATGGCTCGATCCTATGACTCCAGTTCAAGTTGATACTTTGGTTCTTATAAAATGTGAGCAGATTTCTCCGTTGCAATGGCCGTTAGGACGCATTGTATCGGTAAGTCATGGTGCTGACGGAGTAACTCGGGTTGCCGTTGTGAAAACTGCTCGCGGCACTTTCGTTCGCCCTCTTGTGAAATTGTGCCCTTTGCCAATTTCCTGTAGTACAATTTTACGAACATTTAGGTATATATGTTTGTCATGTCCATTATTTTGAATCAGGAATACATTTTTTTTGTTTATATCATTAAAATGCATAGATGCATTTTAGGTGGGGAGAATGTTCGGAAAACTGGCAACATTTCAATTTTAGTTCGATGTCTTCATCGCGAGACCGAGCATTCAAAGTTTTTTGATTATGGGTTTTTTTGTGACTTACGAAAAGAAGACAGTGGTTAATGAATTGAAGTTGAACCGCACCGTTTTGAAACGATCTAATCAGTTCGTCGCTATTTTTTCGATATACCGCTATTTATCCCTTTTGTGAATGTTGTGTGAACGAGTGAATGCATCAACAATCAAGTTAGCTGGAACCTTCCAAGGAGCTCCTGAGAAAAAAGCCTGAGCAGCCATACGAGAGAAAAAGCCCAACCAACAGGTGCTCTCGTATCGAAATTTATCAAAATTAATAACACAGTCCACTGATAACGCAATTTATGTGCTTTCGTTATATCATTTGGTTTTTGAACGTACACTCAGAAAGACCATTTCAAAGACTAGCAATCAACGTTGTTGGCCCATTACCTCTCAGAATGGAAATAAATTCATAATAACTATGCAAGATGACTTAACAAAATTTTCATTTGATAAAGCTACAGAAAATCATGAAGCTATAACAGTAACAAACACTTTATTAGAGTTTATAACCTTTTTTGGAATTCCTGAATCGATTTCGACCGATCAAGGAAGTGATTTTACTTCAAATTTAATTAAAGTAACCAATAAACTCTTCAAAATCAAACATATACTATCTAGCTCATATCATCCACAAACGAGCGCATTAGAGATCATTAGAAAGGAGCAGCCTGACTCTGAAAGAATATCTAAAACATTATATCAACAACCAACAAAATGAATGGGATGAATTTGTAAGTTCAGCAATATTCACTTATAATGGTAATGTTCACAAAAGTACAAGTTTCACTCCATATGAACTTATTTTTGGACATAAACCATCAATTCCGAATTTGTTAACCGCAAATCCAGAATTTCGATATTCCTATGATGATTATTATTCCAATTTGAATATGAAATTTGATAAATCTTACCAAATAGCACGAGAAAATATATCGGAGTCTAAAGAAAAATCAAAACAATACTATGATCGTAATACACGACATCAACATTTTGAAATAAATGATCTTTTATATGTTTCGAATAAACAAACTAGACCCAGATTGAATAAAAAACTCTCAGCAAATTATAAAGGGCCATATAAAATAGTGAAAGTTGAAGATAATCAAACATGTGATTTAGAAATAAAATCTTACAAAATAGTTACATATCATAACAATTTATTGAAACATTTTGTTTCAGATGAGGAAGATTGCGACGACTCTGGTCCTTCTAATCCTATTCTTTAATATAAGACGAGCTCATTGTCTTCCATCAGATCCTTGATACGCAATCAATCCCATTGAGAAAAATCCTGGAATCTTCTATCATAATTTAGGATCAGTACTAGTCTCGAATGATCATTCCACATTGCTAACTCATCTCAATATTTATTTTTATCAACGAAAATTGAAGTTTATAAAAAATATTTGCACAAAATCTGAAACCATTTGCAAAACCTAAAAATTTCTAAAAATACAAATTCCTAAGCTCAATGAAAAGTTCGAAACCATAAGTCATTTAACTGGTAACTCATCCGATACAACCGGTAGTAAACATAAACGTGGTATTTTGAATGGAGCTTCCTATGCATTCAAATGGTTATTTGGTATTCCCGATGCAGATGATGCACAATTTTACACTAATTCGATCAATGCAGTCATGGAACAAAATCATAACGTACAAATACTCATGAAACAACAAGTTCAAATAATATCGGACGCGATATCAAAATGTAATCAATCGTATTTAGCTTTGAAAAGTAATGAAGAAAAATTGAATACGAATATTGAGAAATTCGATCAATTTTCACACACAAACGATAACAGACCACAGACCATGTAAATCTTTTGGATCAACTCATAAATGAATTAAATGAAGAATATGATATTATAATTCAATCTATACTGTTTACCAAACAAAATATTTTACACCCGTCTGTGATAACACCGAGACATTTGAAAGATGAATTATCTAAAATCAAATTAAGATCGAATATGGAATATATATAGGAATATACCAATTGATAATTACGATTTGATCTACAATTATTTTCCTACATCCGAATTATCAGTAATATATAATAATGAAATTTTAATATTTGCCATCAAAACTCCTTTAGTACGAGACCAAACATTCAATTTATATAATTTAATTCCACTTCCTTCGTCTTTCAATGATTCAAACATTTGTTGCTCTATTAATCCCCCGTTTCCATACATGTTACTGAGTACTACCAAAACGCGGTTTAGCAGATTGAAGGATTCATCTAGTTGTCAGAAGCTATTCGAGCGAGAATACATCTGTCATCACCCTGTCATCCAACTGACTACAGATCAGCCTGTTCGCGAAGTTGTTTTACGTACTCAACTAACTACCCAGATTCCATCTGCTTGTCCAACAAAAACAATTAAATCCACCATGGAATTATGGCATCCGACTAGCACAAACCAATGGCTCTTCTTGCTATCTCAACCTACTACCGCCTCGATTAGTTGTTCTTACAGTACATAGATATTTAACGTGAATTTGAAAGGTGTTGGAATTCTTTCCATGGGAGCATCATGCAAGTGTTATACACTTTCAACACTTTTAATAGCCAATACGAATCAGTTGTCAAACTTCACCAATTTCATTCTTGAGGTCAATATCACCCAAGATGACTGTTGCATCCGCATCCAAGAATATATCTCATCAAGTGAGATGGAAACATTAAAATTAGATAACATCAACTTGAACGATCTACAACATGCTCAATATAAACTCAAACAGTTCGATGAAATACTACAGCAGAATCTGAACAAGCCGTTTATTGTTCGATATTCCAAATGGTACAACATTGTACTTGGCATCATTGTGACAACGGCTATATTGATATTTCTTCACTGTTGCTGTTGTCGATGTTGCGATTGTCGCTGGATTCCAATCATTGGAAGATTTTGTCCCCAACCAATCAATCTTGCTGACATTTGTATAAATAGTCATAACCATGTCAGTCATAGTCAGATATACCCATCAGCAATCCAACTCAGCGAGATGAAGAAAAAAAAGTCCATCAATAACATTAGTTCCATATCAGGACGACTTAGGGCCGGTATTATAAAACTCTTCTGGAGTTAACTTTAATTTTAACAGACAAGTTAACTTACACGTCGGAATGTCAGTTTTATAAAAGTCTCGTGTTCTAAATAAAGAGAAGAAGCCAAAGGCAAATGGTAACAATGGTATCTAGAATTTGGGTATTTTTTATAGAAGTTGATTTTTTCACTTGATTTCTGTATTCTGCGTTAGAATGTCGGTTAAAAGTTCTTCAAAAATAATGACGATATCGTTTGTCAACATTATTGCGAACAAAATAAGAACCAAAACGCAACTACTAACCACCTACTAAAATACAACAATATTATGTGCTAAATTATTGTTACAAGAACTGCCGAAGAGCAATATCTTCTACAAAGTTAACTTTAATTGATACCCATTCCTACCAACAAAGTTAACCTTTTGAAGTTAACCCTCCGTTAGGCGCGCCACCATATGTAACGTCGTTAGTCGCGCTGGGACTGCCAGTCCCATATCAACAACGCAGCCTAATTTTTGGTCATATGAATTATTTCGGTTGAAATTGTTTTTGGTGAATTAGTTTATTACTAAAGCGAGTTAAATTGCATTTGCAATTGCATTATAATTTTTTTGTGTTTCATAACTAGTGTTTTTATTGTTTATGAATCATTTTTTACATTTATACCTCTTATAGTAGTATTTGTGGATACGCTTTCACACAATTCACGTGAAAATATTTAGGGAACAGAAAAGCAAGTAGGTAATAAATGGCATCATATTTTATTGTAGTTTGATTTATTCAGATTCACCAGCTGTTTCCTCTTCAGTTATATTTTCTAAGCGATTTTTACATATTACTTGGACATGTTTTTTCAAACATATATAGGTATCACACTTTTCGACATGTATAGGTTGTTCTGGCGTCCTTTTTAGATTCGTTACAACAAGGTTCGCAACGTTTTCTCTTGACCGCTCTTCGGCTCTTCCCAGGTTGAAAGCTAAACGATTAAATTCTTCCACGTCAGCGGGGTTATCGAAATTATAACGCTTTGTGTCCATAATTATGCACTTTGTTTCAAAAATACACGGCACAGTAACGAATGAACAAGAAAAAATAACCTACAAACAACGAAGCCTACAAATACGGTACTGAGACGCTTGTTCAATGTACGCAACAAAAATGAGTCGTAGGCAGTCGCGATGGGACTATCAGTCCTAAAGCAGGTACCTGACGCACTCTTTGCAAATTTTCTGAGATATAAAACTATCCCTTTGCATGAAACTCAGGCAACTGGCTTCTTGAAGTTTACTGTGAGATGTCATAAAGTTACGACGCTGTAGCTATAATAGTTTTAATATAATTGAGAAAATTGTAAATCATGGGACTGCCAGTCCCATGCGCGACTAACGGAGGGTTAACTGTAACATGTGACGTCACACCACAAGTTAACTTCTAGTTGTCTGTTAAAATAGTTTTATAATACCGGCCCTTAGGAGAACGCAGTAATGTCAACCACTTTCCAAGACCTCGTACCTCTCTTCTGGTACCCAAGAAGACTCTCGAAGTGTGAAATAGTGACATTAGACACAGTTCAATTTTAATTTCAGTTTGATTTGATTGGTTCAGATATATTGTTTATACATGAAAAAGGGACGCCTTTGTCTAATTCTGTAACCTATCTTGCCGCCAAATATCTTAATATCAATAGCATTTTGATGTATTTTCATCTGAAGGTTTAGAGTTTATGTTATTTGTCCCTGTCTGGACCCAATTATGCTATGAAAGCACAAATAAAGGATAATTACCCAAATGCTTGAGGGTTTGTCCTGTCTGAACCTAATTACATTACCGAGCCCAGATAAAGGGGAGGATTATTCTTGTAATATTCAGTATTGAGTATTCACTCAAGTACAAACGAGGCAAGGTCTCATCTCGAGAGCTATGAAATATTATAATGTAAATAAAGTTAGTTAAACTTGATCTACAAAGAAGGTTTTTCATTCATAAAAATCTGGTTCACAACAAGAGTGAAACTATAAAAAATTGCATTCGAAATCATTTCAGAAAATCATTCTATGGAGGCTGGCCTATCCTGATTGTATTTATTGTATCCATAGTCAGTTGTTTTAGCGCCTTCAAATAGGCAATGTAGAATCCTCCTTCATGGTACACCAACTGTAGGTATTTGACTGAAGAGAAATAAAGAGCTCGAGAAAACCGTGAGAACTATTTGAATCTCTCCAGAACTGAGACCGATTCCTATTCACAGCGTTGTTCTTTTTGGGTGTTGTGGAATCCATCTGAGTGACTGTTGAAAGAGATGATCTTCTGATAGTATAACTACTTTTCTTCGGGCTTCAATAATTCTTTTGATATTGCCTATTATTGAACTGTCGAAAAAACAGTCCTTCAATTCCATCCGAATTTTCATTGGAGGTACCTCCGTAATAATTTCCCCGCATCCGAATCTGCATTCCTAATTCGTCGACAGAGTCTTTTGAAAATGTTATGAATATTTTTGATTTTTCAACCCTACTCGACCCTCACTGACGCACCGACAAATGACCACATATCTCATTTCATATGTTACTTGTCACCTTCAATTCGAATCTGCATTCGAAATTCCTCAACATAGTCTTTTGACAATCTTATTAATTTTTTTGATCTTCCAACCCCACTCCACCCTTACTGACGCACCGAAAAACGATCACATATCTCATTTCCCATGTTATTAGTCACCCTCAAACCGAATATGCATTCTAAATTCCTCGACAGAGCCTTCTGAAAATGTTATGAATATTTTTGATCTTCAAACCCCACTACACCCTCACTGACGCACCGACAAATACTTAGTGCTGACTCCCCATTCATTCAAACTTCTATGCAATCTCTCTTTTTGTATCGGAAAACTGAATGCGGTATTCGAGGTTGCACTAATGAATGGTCTTCATCTGAAATTGTTGTCTTGAAATTGTTCTGAAATTGTTCATTCCGTTAACCAGGTGATGAACGTCACCCCTCAGAAGTGGAAACTTCTGAGCAATGGATTAACGAGGCCTTACCTTTTAACGTGCGAAAACCCAGAACGGAGAAAATTGTAAAATCATAGTTAAGATTGATAATTTCATCCCGAGTGAATTCAATATAAATCTTGAAACACCTCAAGGTACTGTGCTAGAACCTTTGAATCTTTTTGTTTTTCATTAACGATCTTCCAGGATACCGAAGCAAAAGTTATTATGTATGATGATGATACATGTACAATCATAGCAGACAGAGATACAGAGAAACTTTCCGTAAAAATTAATCGAACATTGAAACAATTTGCAATTTGGTGCCTCAAGAATCGTTCGATCATAAACTTCAGAAAAACTGTTTGAATAAAATTGCTACCCTCCAAAATTTCAAAATGCAAATGTGAATATATCTTAAAATAATGGAAGTTATCACTTAGGTGCTGATAGGCTGCTCAGTTTGATACGGTGAGGGTGTGAGTAAGGTTCAACAAATGATTGGTAACAGTCGAAGGCAGATTACATTTGACTATTACCAATATCTCATAGTTGACTTGACTGGCTCAGAAAGTGGGCGCCAGGTAGCAATGAAATTATGAAAATTAGGAGAATTAAAAATTCAAAGAATTTACTACCAAAAAAATTGTCTAGCTTGGGTGAGGAAACAGAACAAATAATCAGCAAAGATTAACAACTTTAATTATAAAAGAAAAAAAACAATCGTAAGCTGAAGGCTAATAAATGAACAAAAGCTGAAGGCTAATAAATGAACAAAAGCTGAAGGCTAATAAATGAACAAAAGCTGAAGGCTAATAAATGAAAGCTGAAGGCTATGAAAATTCAGAATATTTACAAATTTTTTTCTAAATCTGATTCAACCGAACATGGTCCTGGCTGGTTGATACCTGGGTGGTTGGTTTGTACGAAGCTGGTCCTTACAGAGCGCTGTTGAGCTTGAATTTGATGGGCTCGTTGATAAAAGTCACTTGGAGTCGTTCCTGGCTTGACAACGATGATGACCAATAGC
Source organism: Zygogramma bicolorata (assembly GCA_032362365.1). Lineage (NCBI taxonomy): Eukaryota > Metazoa > Arthropoda > Insecta > Coleoptera > Chrysomelidae > Zygogramma > Zygogramma bicolorata. Next base: position 619,150 of record JAVJAQ010004813.1, on the reverse strand, counting down.
TGCTAACTGGTCTCTACGAAGCAGGACGATTGCTTGTGCTTATCAACTGAGCCTCTTTGATCTTCTCTGGACAACGGGATACTTTTGTTGTTACCAATCCTTGACCCAGTATAGAATTTCCTCAATGGCATGCGAAGCAAACGGAATGAATCAGAATAGTTATATACACAATATTTTCAGGAAACGAAGGATATCCTTAGAACCTTAGGGGTATATTCTGAACCTTAATGAGCACGATTTTACTTTTAAAACCAAGTAAAGGTTGCTAGAAATTTGATAATAAAAAAAATTATGCCAGAGAATGTATATTCTCAAGAAAAAATTATTTTCAATACTACTGCAAATAATTGACTGATAATAAATCAATTTTCCATTGAAAATCTATCCAATATCAATATGCAACTATTGTGAAGAAAAAAAATGAATCGATCTCTGATAAATTGTCAAAATTTCGTATAGGCTCTAGAGATGCAAATTTTATCAGGTAAGCTCTCAAACCTTCTGACAGAAAGGTATGTGATACTAAGATGTTAATAAGATTAAAGATATAAGACAGGTATTAGCTTTATATGCCAGATATCAATGAATTCAAGGAAAGATAGGTTTAGGTGGACAACTCCTAAACAATTTAATGTCAGATACTAATGAATTCAGAGAAAGGTACTTTTACATTCAATACGAGCTGTAGTTGCAGGTATGGCAAGAAAGAGAAATTACCTGGTAGACCCTCAGATATAAATTGCACAGGCTAGTGATTGAATATTTAATAAAAAAATAATTGTAGAGTCCACGAGGTCGAACGCTGCACAGCACAGTGAGACAGAGAACAAATTCTCTCAGATTCGCATTTATTTCCCAAAGAGAAACTATAGATCATAATATATAGAAAATAAACGCTCACCTGAGGAATTCCTCTGATAGTTCCTTCTCCGGCTGTGGCTAGCAGTCAACTCCGGTTTCCTCTACAAGTTCTTGGTAATGATTATTGAGATAGAAATGGGCAGGATACTCTCAGTCAGTCACAGGTCACAGGAATAATATTTATTTGATTGCTGGAAACGGTATAGAGAGTAGACACTGTTTAAACAGATGAAAAGGCAAAAGTTCGGGTTCGCACGATATCGATTATCAAGTTCCTGTCCCCGAAGGAAATTTAAACATGAGATGAAATAAGATGGCTTCAGTTATTAAATTTGAAAAGAACCAATATTTTACTTATTACCAAAAATATTTTCCTCAATATTCGAACGGACAGATCCCGAATCTGGAATCTACACTGAAATCCAATTCTATGCGAAGATTATTTAAATAAATGGAAATATAAGGTTTTAACCTCAATCACCTGTTGCCTCAAAAAAATTAACCATGCAATTCGGTACACTGCAAATTACAAGGTATCATTTAAATAATTAGCAAGATATTCAATCCACTTTTCCTGTTCAATTCAAATAATAATGAGAGATAAATAGGTCTTTTTACCAGACAATAACTGCTTTCAACCCAATCCACAACCTGTCAACTCGTCGAAAAGTTCGAATCCAAAAGGGCCGCTAATCTTGCCGATCCCTCGAAAATCGAAGCAAATCATTCGTATCTCATATTCGCGCAAGCGATCTACACTCGAGGTCGGAATAGGAAGTGTCTACTGTTCCGGCATTGCCTCGATACAGAATTTTAAAAACTTGAACAATGGAACGGAATTTCCGTTACACACCACCTCTTCCCGGTGAAAAAATTTGAAAACTCTAGGAGTTTACAAATTTTTTTATTTACGAGCATACGAGTACTAAACCAGTAAATTGACAGGGAGTGAACTCATAGTGGATAAATGAATAGTTGCATTTGTAGTACCATACGAAAAATATTCAATCTATAAAACAGTCAACATAACGTTGTTAAACTGGTGCCTGTGAGTTGTTGCAGGCTTTCTGTCCCTGAAGCGGAAGCTGAGAGTGATCATCCAACACCGAACTCAGATCAGATGATCTTTTCGCTGCTAGATGAAAATGCTGCGCCATCGAAACATCTGATACTACTCGTCCCCGAGTTCAATGTTGAAGCACCACCCCAACCACAACAACATTAACAGAAACCCCACAAGAATTCACGTGTGGAAACAAAAAAGGAAATGAAGTTAAGATAAAAAAGTATATAAGACAGAGATAGCCAATTGTCCACTTCAATTGGGGTAAGATGTAGCTCTACCAAGCTGAAAGTGGCTAAACCACAAAGCCCATACAAAAAAAATTCGGAGATCCTCCTGAGTCTGATGCAGCGAACAAGTCCTCAGTCGCGACGAATCCATGGAGCTCAGGATCCCCCAGTAGTGCCGCACGACCGCTCTTAGGCGAGCTTCACACGCTGACCGGCCTAGGCCTCCACGCTAGCGCACACGACACCCCCCAAGTTCACCCTTCCATGGACTCTGCTCGACAAGTCAAGCTGCCGGACTGAACTATGCTCGCGCCCATCACACCAGGTCTCCTACAGACAAAAAAATGGGGAAGGCATTGAAATGCATGACACCAAACCGCCTTAAGTCTTGGTACCTTAGCAGACACAACATTCAATACAAATGAATGGGAGGTTAAAACCCAGATAGAAACCACCTCCAAGTTTGCTATCCAACTCACTCACACCTGATCCTTGTGGAGTGGACCCAACCCATCGAATCGAACCCGCTATCAGAATTCCAACCAAGACTACTAAGACATCGAATATGGTGACCACGTTGGCAAAACCAAACTCCCAACAGCGTGGAAGGTTTGCGTTATGACCACATCGATACCCCAGATGAATTAGCATGGAACCTTAACAGCCAAAACGACTCGCCAAGCCGAACCCACCACAAGATCGTCCAGCATTAAGGGAGCTGCCATCCCATAACCAACAAAACAATTAACCCCAAAAATACCCTAGAGAGAAAAGATAGAAAGTTAAGATAGAGACGAAAGATAAGGAGATAAAGATACAAGAAAGATAGATGAAGCGATAAAGATACAAGAAAGATAAAGATAAGAAATGTTTAGATATAATAAAAGTATCAAGAGGACTCAACTTGACTGGTTTGCTTGAGAAAACAGTTATTTTCAACCATCTACAAGAAATCAATTCATCAAGATATAAGATAAATGCTACATAATTTTGGAAAAGTCATCGAACACAGAATAGACAAAAATGACAACCGCCTGTAATGCTAGATTCAATGAAAATGGAGGTCTGATTCTTGAACAACAGATTTTCCTTAAGGAGATATCGAAAGATATAAAGTTCAAAAACATCACTCCAATCACAAAATGCACAACTGAATGGTTTGTCACTGTCTACTACTGTTGACTATCAGAAAAATGTAACAGGTTCCATAGGGAGATAGATACTAGATACATATCTGTGAAGATGGTAACGGATGAAACGTATAAAACACAGTCAGTCGATTTTCTCTCTCAATAAAAAGGTAAATGATCACCATTGACTCTACCAAAGTACATTCAGAATGAAAGCACGAGTACCACTATCTCGCAGGTAGCGGAACTGAAACTTCCTAGATACGACCACCACTGGTCAAAACATGCCACCTAGGCACAAAGATATGGAATATCAGATCCAAGAAAGATAAAGTGTGAGATAGCTACTGCATGACTAACATCATCTGAATATTCTGAGGCAAACTTCAATGGCAAATAAATTACTAGATGTTATGTAATATCAAAAGTGGCCAGTCGTAGGACTCTTACCTACCATCTGGTGTATGCTATGGTGGCAGAATTCTCAGGCCCCTGTCCACAGAGCCAAAATAAAAAGATACAGAAAATTGTTGGATGTTTTTCTAAAATTGACCAGTCGTCAAGAAATAAATGACATCAGATAACCACATAGTACAGTAACAAGTATCAAGGTATAAAAACAAAAATTTTGTCCAAAGTCATCGACCTTTCCTAGACTCCATCAAGGAAATCACGTTAAGATAGTATCAATGAAAACAGCATTTCACTGATGAAAAAGGTAATATCAATGGAACCAGTATTCCACTGAACCATTATTAGACCGTTACGGTATAGAAGTCCAGTACTTCACAATAAAGATAAATAACTGTCCAATAACAAGATAAGAGATAATGAGAGAAAATAAAAATATTGAGATGAATCTTAACCAAAAATGTTGAAAGATTTACTTACTGAGTTTTTCCAAAGAAAGAAATCAAGAAACTTGAATGAAAAAATTACAGAATAGTATTCATCATTTCAAAAGTAGTTGAAGAATTATTTTCTGAAATTTCAAAGGTTCCATAAGGAATTATCAAAGATAAATAAATTCAAGAAATATAATTATAATCAACTGTTACTTTCAACCTCAACATTAGTGATTCTCTCAAATTTATGACCTTGACAAAATAAGATATGTAAAATAAGTTAATTGAACTTGAAATCAATAAGATAGTACTGTACACGTTAGGCAATGAGGTAAACATAACAAGGTACATCGATATAAATTATCTACCTGAAGATGTCATTATTTCTGTAAGTGGCCAGTTTCAAGACTTTTACTTGACATCTGGTTATGCCATGGTGGAGTTATTCTTAGGCCCCCTCCACAGAGCCCAAAATGAAAAGATAGAGAGATATATGTCAGATAGGTAAGATAATTATAAGATAAGATAGAGTAGAGAAGAAACAGATAATCAGTTATCTGACCCATCAGAATCAGCACTGAAATATTCTTCCTCCGTTAAATCTGAATCGTTATCAATAAAAGCAGGTTTTAGGTCCTTTACATGCCAACGACCTAGGTTTTTACCATCCATGTCTTTAAGTTCATATACTAGGTTCGATATAACTTTAGAAACGATACAAGGTATGAACTTAGGAGCCAGTTTAGCAGAATAATTATCCGGAGCTGAAGATAGAGTTACATTTTTCTTCCAAAGCCTGTCACCGACATGAAATTTAAGTTCTCGTTTTCTCAAGTTGTACTGACGAGCATTCTTAAGATAGGCTTGATGTAATTTCTTACGAACATCAACAAACAGTTTCGGAAGTTCTTGGACATCATCAATACGCTGAGATTTATCAGAAACGGTAGGAATGTTATTTTCATTATCTGAAATTTTCCCATAAAAATCTCCTGTAACAGGAACATTCCTAGCAAAATTCAAAAAAGCAGGAGAATACTCAGTTACATCATGCTTTGCCAATCTAATAGCTTGAGCAACTTTATAGATAGAAGAATCCCAAGTTCGATGATTCTCATGGACATAGCAGCGAATTGATGTTACTATTACCTTATTGGCTCTTTCAGCAAAATTGACTTGTGGATGATATTTGGCATTATACCAAATTTTCTGAACCCTATAATCTTCCATTAATTTCTTAAATTCCTTACTAATGAATTGACTTCCATTGTCAACAACAAATATTTGAGGTACTCCAAAAATAAGGAAAACATTATTCTCAATGAACTTAATTATACCTTTAGAGGTAGCTTTAGACATGGGATGAACCAAGACATATTTGGTAAACCAATCTACAACAACTAAAACATATTGGTTGCCATTTTTAGACCTGGGATAAGGACCTAATAAATCTGCGGAAACACATTGAAAAGGAAAATGGATATTTTTGTAGGATCCCATATGACCAGCTTGAGGTAAATTTGAACTTTTACAGGCAGCACAAACAGGGCATTTCTTAACATACTTATAGACATCTTTTCTTATATGAGGCCAGTAGTACAGTTCTAAGATACGAGAAAGAGTTTTAGATATTCCTAAATGAGCGGCAGTTTCCTTATCATGGTAGAATTTTAAAATTTCCTGTCGATTGGCAGTAGGTACCACTATTTTCCAGTCAGTGAGATTACTAACTATATTGTGGCGGGAAAAGATATGTTTATAAATAATACCATTTTCGACACGGAAAGAAGGATAAGTTGCTGGATTTTCTTCGATTTTCTTAATCAAAGAAGTATACCAGTCATCAGGCTGAAAGGTAGAAACGTCGATAACAGAAATTTCAGCAACAGAACGGGATAGGGCATCTGCCACCACATTTAAGGAACCTTTACGGTGTTTGATGGTAAAATCGAATTGAGACAGTTTCAACGCCCATCTAGTCAAACGTCCAGAAGGGTTAGATAAATTGTGAAGATAAATAAGGGAAGCGTGATCAGTTTCGATGGTGAACCTGGTTCCTTCGATATAGCTCCTGAACTTCTCTATGCCAAAAATGACAGCTAACAGTTCTTTTTCAGTGACTGTATATTTTCGTTGACAAGCAGTAAGAGTTTTACTTGCGTATGCCACTGGATGTTCAACACCGTCACATTCTTGGTACAGGATACATCCTACACCTGTGTCGGATGCATCGCACTGAATTACAAATGGTTTTGTAAAATCAGGGCTAGCAAGCACGGGAGCAGAAGTGAGACGAGATTTGATCTCATTGAAAGCAGCCTCTGCTTCAGGAGTCCAAGTTATTGATTGACCCTTTTTTCGACCGTGTAGAAGATCAGATATAGGGGAGCAGATAGAAGAAAAATCTTTAATAAAGCGACGATACCAACTGACAAGACCAATCAAACGTTTAATTTCAGTAGTGTTTTTAGGAGTCGGATAGTTGATAATAGCAGAAACCTTTTCAGGATCTGTTCTCAAGCCTTGTTGATCCACAACAAAACCAAGATAAACAAGAGAAGGCCGACAAAACTCACACTTATCTAAATTAATAGTAAGATTGGCATCCCTAAGTCTTCGATATACTTCTTTCAAGGTTTTAACATGAAGCTCAAAAGTAGGGGTGGCCACAATAATGTCGTCCAGGTAAACAAAACAAAATGGAGCTAAGGAAGGTCCAATGACGATATCCATTAACCGTGCCATCAATTTAGGGCTGTTACTCAAACCGAACGGAGAAACTGTAAATTCAAAGAGACCTCTACCATATACAGCAAAAGCAGTCTTTGGTCTAGAAGATTCTTCTAGAGGAATTTGAAAGAAAGCCTTGGTCAAATCAATTGAAGACAGATACCTAGCATCCCGTAATTTATTCAGAATACTATCAATAAGAGGCATAGGGTAATTATCATTGACCGTGACTTCATTCAACTTCCTACCATCGAAACACACACGGAAACTTCCTGAACGTTTAGGTACCAACCACAAGGGACTACACCAGGGAGATTGAGAAGGTTGAATGACCTTGAGCTTCAGCATCTCATCAATTTCTTTGTTCAAGTGTTCCTGCATAGTAGGAGACAAAGGATATTGTCGTTGAACAATGGGTTTTGCATCACCAGTATCTATGCGGTGTGTCAATAGATGAGTGCGGCCAAGTCTATCCTTGGGAGCTATAGATTTAAAACATTCAATAACTTCCTGAAGTTCTGTTTTCTGGGAACCAGTCAGTTCAGAGAATGGTTGGATGGTATTCACGGTGCAGATAGAGTTCGGTACAACATAGGACAAGTTACTAAAATTTGCTTCAATTTTAAAAAGCTGGAAAAAATCCATACCTAAGATAAGGGTATGAGTTACTGAAGGAATTATTAAAACTTTCAATTCTTTAGAAACACCATTGAGAGAAACAGGGACTAAAACGTAACCAAGAAAATCTTGGGGCTTACCATCTGCAGTGGTAACATGGACTATAGATTCATATTGAATTGGGATATTAAATTTCTGCAAAAGGTTAAAACCTGCAGAACCTAAAATTGAAGCTGTACTACCGGTATCAGCAAGAGCAAGAAGTTGTTGACCACAAATGTTAACATTAAGATAAGGACGATTATCGTTAAGTTTTTTAACAAATAAAGGATTAATATTTACAGGATGCAAAAATTCTTTTACAAAAGATAACCATTTTTGCCATTCTGAAAAGGAAGTTTTTAGTGGTCCTGTTTGTTTTGCCTTTTCTTCGATTTTTTGGATTTGGATTCGGCTGGTTTGTGTTCTGGACTTTCGGTATACTGACTGGTGACAACGTCCAGTTTTTCGCCACCTTGTTTTACGTTTTTTGGACGGCAGTTAGGACATTTAGGTTTGATGATATTTTTCAAGCCACATCCATAGCAAAACATGGATCGTGGTTTCCTACACTGAGGATAAGCGTGATCAGCCGAATCACAATTCCAACATCGAGAGTTCGATAAGGTAGAAATATTGTTGGAATGAAAGTTATTAGATAAAGAAAAATTTCTCCTGTGAGACTGTTGAGAAGTTGAAGGAAAGGAAGTACTCGCTCCACTATAAAAAGGACTACTCAAATCAGGCTCCAATAAACCAGCATTGCGACTGGGTGGTGCTTTGTAACGGTCTGCCCACAAGCGGGATTCTTCTAGCTTTTTACACAAATCAGAAAGTTCAGAAACAGTTTTTGGGTCTTGCAAAGCCAAGTTAGAAATGAAAAAAGGTAATAAATTTCTACGAATTTTTCGAACTATTGTTTCTTCATCAGGCTTAGTAGTCAATCTGTTGAAGAGACCTTCCATTGATGAAATGAATAGTGCCACCCTTTCGGTAGCGCCTTGAGTTCGTGAATTTATTTCTCTTTCGAGATCTTCCTCATAAAAGTAAGGTAGGAAATCTTTTTTTAAAGCTGTGACAAGGTCATCCCAATTATTGAATTTACTTTTATTGTTAACAAACCATGTCCAGGCAGAACCTTTGAACAGGTCACAAGCAGACTGGAAAAGCTCAGGCTTGGAAACACCTCGAGCTTCCCGTAATAATTCAACTTTTTCAAGAAATGAATTAACTGATTCTTTCTGATTTGATCCAGTAAAGAAAATATTCCACTTATATGGAGCAACTGATTTATTAGATAATACAGGGGTACTAGAAAGTGTTTGAGCATTGCTAATATGAGTGGGGGTAGAGGTACTTGGAGTAACTTTTAAATCAAAGTCCGCTTCTAACTCTAACATAAGAAACTGTATTTCTTTTCTAGCAGATTCCTCTGCTTCATCGTCAGCTTTAAGGAAATGAAAACGGTTAGCTAGATGAGCCAAACGACTAGAAATTCTTTTGAATGCAGGATCTTCTTTCGATCCACTGAATGAAGCAATGCAGGTGTTCAAGTCATTTATGGTTTCTTTCATTTGAGTAACCTCTACAGCATGTGTGTTGGGAGTAGTAACCCCGCCATGAAAACTACGATTAGCATTCTCTTGACTTAACAGTCCCCTCAAAATTTTACGTTTAGAATCAACAGTTCCTGAAGGATCGATACCTCTTATAGTTAACTCATAGTTCAATTCATTAATTTTCAAGTGATTAGGATCCATGATAATCAATATAGATATATAGATATGAAAGATAAGATTAAGCTAGCACTTCAGGGAAACCTCAAAATAATTTTCCGATGAGATACGATAAGATATATAGATAACGGTATAGATATATAGATAACGGTACAGATATATGAGATATTCGAGACAGTACGATAACAAAATATCAAAGATCAGTAATAAATATATTCCAAGTTCTTTTGGATCAGATTTTTCAATGTGAACACTAGGAAAATTTACTCTGTCTTCCACCAAGCTAGAATAAGATAAGATAAGAAAAGAACAGTCAAGTTTTCAGGGCCCCAACGTCGTGGTGCCAATTGTGCTACCCTCCAAAATTTCAAAATGCAAATGTGAATATATCTTAAAATAATGGAAGTTATCACTTAGGTGCTGATAGGCTGCTCAGTTTGATACGGTGAGGGTGTGAGTAAGGTTCAACAAATGATTGGTAACAGTCGAAGGCAGATTACATTTGACTATTACCAATATCTCATAGTTGACTTGACTGGCTCAGAAAGTGGGCGCCAGGTAGCAATGAAATTATGAAAATTAGGAGAATTAAAAATTCAAAGAATTTACTACCAAAAAAATTGTCTAGCTTGGGTGAGGAAACAGAACAAATAATCAGCAAAGATTAACAACTTTAATTATAAAAGAAAAAAAACAATCGTAAGCTGAAGGCTAATAAATGAACAAAAGCTGAAGGCTAATAAATGAACAAAAGCTGAAGGCTAATAAATGAACAAAAGCTGAAGGCTAATAAATGAAAGCTGAAGGCTATGAAAATTCAGAATATTTACAAATTTTTTTCTAAATCTGATTCAACCGAACATGGTCCTGGCTGGTTGATACCTGGGTGGTTGGTTTGTACGAAGCTGGTCCTTACAGAGCGCTGTTGAGCTTGAATTTGATGGGCTCGTTGATAAAAGTCACTTGGAGTCGTTCCTGGCTTGACAACGATGATGACCAATAGCTGCTAACTGGTCTCTACGAAGCAGGACGATTGCTTGTGCTTATCAACTGAGCCTCTTTGATCTTCTCTGGACAACGGGATACTTTTGTTGTTACCAATCCTTGACCCAGTATAGAATTTCCTCAATGGCATGCGAAGCAAACGGAATGAATCAGAATAGTTATATACACAATATTTTCAGGGAACGAAGGATATCCTTAGAACCTTAGGGGTATATTCTGAACCTTAATGAGCACGATTTTACTTTTAAAACCAAGTAAAGGTTGCTAGAAATTTGATAATAAAAAAAATTATGCCAGAGAATGTATATTCTCAAGAAAAAATTATTTTCAATACTACTGCAAATAATTGACTGATAATAAATCAATTTTCCATTGAAAATCTATCCAATATCAATATGCAACTATTGTGAAGAAAAAAAATGAATCGATCTCTGATAAATTGTCAAAATTTCGTATAGGCTCTAGAGATGCAAATTTTATCAGGTAAGCTCTCAAACCTTCTGACAGAAAGGTATGTGATACTAAGATGTTAATAAGATTAAAGATATAAGACAGGTATTAGCTTTATATGCCAGATATCAATGAATTCAAGGAAAGATAGGTTTAGGTGGACAACTCCTAAACAATTTAATGTCAGATACTAATGAATTCAGAGAAAGGTACTTTTACATTCAATACGAGCTGTAGTTGCAGGTATGGCAAGAAAGAGAAATTACCTGGTAGACCCTCAGATATAAATTGCACAGGCTAGTGATTGAATATTTAATAAAAAAATAATTGTAGAGTCCACGAGGTCGAACGCTGCACAGCACAGTGAGACAGAGAACAAATTCTCTCAGATTCGCATTTATTTCCCAAAGAGAAACTATAGATCATAATATATAGAAAATAAACGCTCACCTGAGGAATTCCTCTGATAGTTCCTTCTCCGGCTGTGGCTAGCAGTCAACTCCGGTTTCCTCTACAAGTTCTTGGTAATGATTATTGAGATAGAAATGGGCAGGATACTCTCAGTCAGTCACAGGTCACAGGAATAATATTTATTTGATTGCTGGAAACGGTATAGAGAGTAGACACTGTTTAAACAGATGAAAAGGCAAAAGTTCGGGTTCGCACGATATCGATTATCAAGTTCCTGTCCCCGAAGGAAATTTAAACATGAGATGAAATAAGATGGCTTCAGTTATTAAATTTGAAAAGAACCAATATTTTACTTATTACCAAAAATATTTTCCTCAATATTCGAACGGACAGATCCCGAATCTGGAATCTACACTGAAATCCAATTCTATGCGAAGATTATTTAAATAAATGGAAATATAAGGTTTTAACCTCAATCACCTGTTGCCTCAAAAAAATTAACCATGCAATTCGGTACACTGCAAATTACAAGGTATCATTTAAATAATTAGCAAGATATTCAATCCACTTTTCCTGTTCAATTCAAATAATAATGAGAGATAAATAGGTCTTTTTACCAGACAATAACTGCTTTCAACCCAATCCACAACCTGTCAACTCGTCGAAAAGTTCGAATCCAAAAGGGCCGCTGATCTTGCCGATCCCTCGAAAATCGAAGCAAATCATTCGTATCTCATATTCGCGCAAGCGATCTACACTCGAGGTCGGAATAGGAAGTGTCTACTGTTCCGACATTGCCTCGATACAGAATTTTAAAAACTTGAACAATGGAACGGAATTTCCGTTACAAAATATCACAGTATTCAAAAAAATACCCGCAACTATACGGTTTCACTGAACGATACTGATTTAGAATTTTCTCAAACTGCCAAATTTCTTGGTGCTGTATTTGATAGTTGTATGTCATGGAAAATACGATAGATAGTGTTTGCCAAAGGATTAATCAGTACTACTTTTATCAACTGTACTGGAAACTATGGTAGAAAGGGAAACTCTGTTGAACCTGTACTATTGCTACGCATATTCTGCTATTCCCCATATCATTATTTAATGGGGACGAGCTCCACATATACAGGGAGTTTTCATAAAACAAAAGAGATTTTTAGGACTCGTTTACCATTCCAGATATCGTATCGCGGGGTTTTCAAAGAGAAGAAGATTTCAACTGTTAGCAGTATCTACATACTAAAGCTATTACATTACATCTACCAGAAAAAACATAATTTCGACAAAAATTGTGATATACATGATCAAAACACAAGACATCAAAAATGATCCGGTCATCCCGAAAACTTACTATTCATCTCATAGTCGCTGACGCTTGTGTCCGTTTCACCAAGATCTCACAAGATCAACAGGGCCATGAAACTGAAGAGCTCCATGGTTCAAAACAGGTAGGACTCTCAGATAATTGCAAATGCATATCTGCCATATAACTCGAGGGCACAGACATAATTGGGAAACTCTTGGGGAAGTACAACATAAAAACGGTTTTCAAACCGACCAAGAAAATCCAACATAGCCTCAGGTCGGCTAAAGACTAAAGAGACCCACTGTCAGCAGCAGGGGTTTATCGAATACCGTGCACCTGTGGGAAGGCATACATCGGTACCACCAAAAGATTCATGGGAACTAGGCTCGAAGAGCATGAAAGAAACTGCAGGCTAGTACAAACTGAGAAGTTGGCTGTGGCGAAACATGCACTCAGTGAGGGATACCACAGGATTTTGTTTGAAAATGCTAAACTGATTGCCCCCAACCAGGGTTACCATAGCCGACTGGTACGGGAGGCGATAGAGATCCACAAAAATACACACAAAAAAGAAGAAGCGTTGAGTCTCAACAAAACATCAGGAAGAAATTCCAAAGAACGACGGTCCTCAAACCCGAAGAAAAGTAGTGATAGTAAAAAATAGTAAAAAGATTCAATAAAATTGCCTTTCTCTAAATGGAATCAAGAAGCTCCAATGGGTGTTTTGGTGCCGAGTCCCATACATGAGAACCTCATTCCAAGAAGTACTTTGTAAATCATGAGAAGCTGACGACAAATGAAATATTCCTTCGCACGGAATAGAAACCCAACCTTCTGGGAGGTACGTTCATCAAAGGATTCCACATGTTTTTTTTTCATGAGAGATAATTACTGATCGTAATTAGTGGAATTCGATTGACGCTAATGCCCCTCTGAATTTTTGTTTCTTGTGCTGGTATTATTTGCAAATATAATCATTGGGGAAATGGTAGCTTGTGATCCATTCTCTCTTGTTGAAGGAAGATATAAACTAAAAGTGGAGTTTTTAGTGACAGTTTCAGCAGATGACCAAAACGAACGAGAACCGCCCCAGTCAGCTGACTACAAATAACAGACAAGACGTGAGGGTAACTCACCATTTATTACAAGTGAATACGAAAAAGTGGTCGAAATCAAAGTGTGATCATATTTTCCGAAGGAAGAAGGGGGTGAATTTTAATGTGAGAAAGATCAGGATCAGTGGTGAGAAACAGGTCCAGTGTATTGGCAACTTGACTATTCGTATATAGGATACAAGTGGGTTGACCTATCCAGATCGTTAGTATTAGCAAATGACTCTGCCTGTCATCCTCTTTGATCTGTTTTGATCGAGAATTTGAGCCATGAAGAATTACATACTTTCAAATCACCCAATATAGTGACTTCAACAGTTTAAGTTTATTTAAAGAGTTTTGAATAGTATGTCATTGTTGGGTGACGAATAAAGGCAAGAAACAAATTTAGTATCCTGACGAATGACAAGCTTGAACAACATCACGTCAAAATCTTTCGGTACCAGCCCTTCCTCGCTTTGGCACGATAAATCATTTCTAGAGTATAGACAAACACCTCCGAAACGAAAGTGAGGATAGAATTCATAACCTAAACAAAGTATATGTACCTAATTCGTATATGAATTGACCTGAGTTTCAGTTATCATATGGATGTCAAGATTTTAGGTTTGTAGATGGTGATGCACATCATTGATATTTTTTCATATTACGATAATCGATTCCCAATACTTTCGAGGAAGGATCCCCTTCGAGTACCTTCCACCCAGGATTTCAATTGTGGTGGTATTCTACTTCCGGAGTTTCTTACTCTAGGGAACATTATCATCATTTTTCAATTCAATAATTGGGCGAAACCGGAATTACAGTATACCCTAGCCATACAGTAGATACCCTCAAATGTAAATTTCTTTTGGCGGTAAATTCAAATTTACGGGATACTGAATAATAATCAGAATGTCATTTTGCATGTTGGAATGAATATTTTTTTTACAATAGAGTTTGAAAAGAATGTGAAATTTCTCAAGTAGCTAAAATAATGCCAAACACAATAATTTGGGGGGTACGCTTGAGTTCGAACTCTAGACTCCTTCCCACAACATTTAATTTACAAACTTTTTCTACAGTATCTTTCACAATTGATCATTTCTCCGTTATAATATTCTTGAAAATACTCGGAATTTTCCAAACTTGCCAGAAATTCAAAAATTTTTGAAATCTCCAAGAGGCTACTCAAAATTGTGATTTTACTAAAAGAGATCGCGAGAGCACAATGGGAACACCTCTGCGTGGCCTGAAGATGTCATATGAATATTTTCTCTCGGAAAAATCAGTTTGGAGCAAAATAGTGAAAGTTTATTTCAAACTATTATAGATTTCTCATGTATATTCACGTAAAATCGAGAGAAACGACTCGTTGTTCTTGTTGTTTTTTGAATTATAACATTTGTGTGAGGTTTAGACCAATAATTATTTTCTGAAATTCATTCGAGAAAATATCATGCATAAATAGTACTAGTTATTTTATTTAGACTACGATATTTAGAAATTCATACCGTAATGCAGTTTACCCCATTTTTATATCCTGGATGAGCACATTATGTGTCGAGAATCTTGAATCTTGACTGTACACCCTGTATATCCTCAATGGAAAATAAACATGTTTGCCATGGGGTTTTTGTATGATTTATGTATAAAATGAAAAACGGAATCTTCCTTCTCATTTCATCAACTGGTGGTAATTGAACACACAAGTGAAGAATCTACTTTCAAGAGTATAATGAAATACAAAATTCTTCGAATATAAATATGTTAAATAACTATGGTTCAATAAAATATAATTGTTTATAAAAAATGGATATATTGAATGTGGTCCAATATGAGTCATTGCTCAGGTGGGCAATTGCTGAGAATTTTTATATTACATTTCAATTTCATGGGAGTTGTATATTCTGCAATGAATTGTCTGAATGTCCTATTTCAATATCCTTTTTCTTCATTTTGAAATGAAAAAGATTATATTCAAGCCAGTTTTATATCTGAGATGTATCTAAATTTTTATAAATTTCTATTGGCTTTCACCATTTCGTAGTCAAGTGATACTAGGGTATTCAGTACTCCAGTACTCCTCGATCAACGTTCACTACAAATCGCCACAACATCAGGTTCCTGTCAGAATATATGTGTCCTTTGAGTTCCGTAGGTGAATTTATCGGACGAAGTTGAATAGATTTCATTTCTATCCGACATCGGATAGCAGAACGACATTTCAATCAGATGATTCCCGCTAAAAATAATGCACCAATCAGAACATCGTTAGTATTGACCGTTGCATTTGACAGAATGCATTTTCTTCATCCGACATCGGAAAAAGTTAAAACTATCGGATAGATTTTTCCCGTCGAATTAAAATTCAAATTCAGACCAATAAAAAAGCTGTCAGATCGTCGTACGATGGGATTTCGGATCTGTCTGAATTCATTCTAACGCTTCGTTAAAACGGTCTAAGGCTGGATTCAGACAGATCCAAAATTCGATCGTACGACGATCCGATAGCTTTCTGATTGATCTAAATTCAAATTTGAACCAATTAGAAAACTATCGGATCGTAGTACGATAGGATTTCGAATCTGTCTGAATCCAGCCTAACGCTTCATCAAAAATGCATAACGCTTTTCAGAACTCCTAACGCTTCGTTCAAAACGTCTAACGTTTCGTCAAAACCATATAACGCTTCGTTAACCGTCTAAGGCTGGATTCAGACAGATCCGAAATCCGATCGTACGACGATCTGATAGCTTTCTGATTGGTCTAAATTTGAATTTGAACCAATCAGAAAGCTATCGGATCGTCATAAGATCGGATTCCGGATCTGTCTGATTCCAGCCTAACACTTCGTTTAGAACGTCTAACGCTTCGTTAAAAACGTCTAACGCCTCGTCAAAAGTGTCTAACGCTTCGTTGAAAGCGTCTAACGCTTCGTCTAATGTATTTTGAAGGCATGGTGGACATTTCGAACAATTACTCCATTAACTTTTATTTACATTTGAATAATCATTTGATATCCCTTTCGAATAAATTATAGTTTCGTTCAATTATCATGAATTGGGTTTCTCCTCTTCAAATATATAATTAATTGTCACTCGCTTCTTGTTTTGATTATGAGTTCCATTCGGTTTCAGATGAGTGAGTTGATTTATAAAATATACAGGTCCGCATTGAAGAAAGTGAAGTTGGGGGTGGCCCAGACAGTACAAAACGTTGGATACTAAATATGATTACGTCAAATTGAGGATAATTTACTATCGAATAAAAAATTATGTAATAATTGATAATATTTGAAATGAAGTGGAAAAAATGAAAAATCGAAATGACAGAATTTACTTTTCTTATGATATCTCAATTACTCTCCCTGATAATCCCGATTTGTTTGAAGTACTTGACAATGCTTCTTTGAATTCTCTCATAGTTGAAAAGTTACCAATACAATCCCACAAAAAAAGTGGAACTCTGTATATGTACATATGTACACCAATGCGCACGAATCGAATGATTATTTATGTACCTACTCGACACTAAATTTGACAATTATTTTCCTCCATTTCATGTTCCACCAAAGACATCAGTTATGAAAAATTAGACTAGATTACTTTTTTCTGACAGCTTTGACATGGAATTTTATGATGAGACATTGATCATATTTCGTCGGAGAAAGACGTCGGCAAAAATAAATGTAATGTGTTAGATTGATATATTAGTGGCTCCTTCAATTGATGAAAGAACTGGAAGTCCGAGTGAAAAACGATAAAATTTATGATGTAATCTTTTTTTTTAATACTTCATTTGACGTCGGCCTATTTCCGCTACCAAGGCCAATCACCGACGCCGGTGAGCACACTTCCCCCAACCGGAAATTTATATATTGTCTGCGAGCTATGATATGCCATTCCGCTGCAGCTGTACGGGCTTGATGGAATCTTATGAACGAAATGTCACGTCGAATAAAAACTATTCCTTCGGCTCATTTGATATGGAGGCGGTAGATTGAAAAACGAATCACTGCTTTGAGAAAAGAACACATTCGACAATTGTCGAAATCAATTCTCTTCCTATATAGGCAACTCTTGTTTAATCCAACTAACCTTGTGAGAATCACCGTTTCCGAAATAGCGGTAGTGGGATCAGCTTGAAAACGGTCTGTACCTAATAATTTCCAAGATCTAGACTTTTCAAGTACCGACAAGTAGTTGCTTGCTGTAAGTTCGATGATGTTCATTTGACTCTTTACTCCATATCATAAGAGAAAAACGCAAATATCACTTAAAAACATTTGTTGTTTCTCAGATACAATCAAACGACGGTGAATCCTTATTTCCAAATTCATTCGTTTGACTGTTCTTGTATCACATGTTTGTTACAGAAAATTCCTTCCTGCCACGAAATGTTTCACTGAGATGATTAGAAGCCAATGCAGTGATACTGAGAATCTCCGCAAATTCAGAAATGACTATATAGAAGCCATGGAAGGTCCTTGTGGAATGAAAGAAAATTAACTCCTTATATCCTGGTGTTGCTAAATTGTATATGTTTCAAGGAATATTAAAATAAATATGTTGTCAAAATTCAACACGAGTATATACATTTTGATAATTACACCGATATCCGTCTCACGAAAAACTTAATTACTTTATGAGATACATTTTCTCAATTATTTTCAACTCATATGAACACGTAAACACCCATGAAGGCACGAAACTGATGATCACTATTCAAAAAAATTTATTTCATAGTTTTTAATTCTGGAGGAAATCCTTCTTTGGCTTCATTTCCTCCGAACTGATGTCATTCCTCGGACAAAATTATCAAATGAGTCTCATCAGTGTGTATATAAGAATAAATCAACATTTCTATATATCTTCTGATAACTCAATCATTAGCTTATCTACTCGGAATAAATGGCAAAACCGATGACACATTCACTGATCGTGACTATCTGAAATATGATTCAGCCTTTGGTATTGATATTATAAATAACTGATATTTTTGTTTTTTTTTTTTCTCGAATTCACTTGTAAACAACTTTTATAATGAATGAATTATCAAATATATAAGTAACACTTTCTTCAGTTGGTCGTTCCACGTAGAAGTTAATTTTTGTTGCTCAATTTGTATTCTTGGCTCAAATTATATGAGTCAGTTGTAGGAACTCCGGTGAAATGTGGTTGAAGAGATCCGACATCAGCTGTCAAACGACAAATGATTCGATTGGATAATGCTCAGCAACTGAAACGAGCTCATTTGAATCACTGTTCACTGTATCTATAATTGATCCTATGTAATGCATAAACCGACAGGAAATGTTTGCTAATATTTGGAGAAGAAAAGAAAAGTTCCTTATAACTCTTTACCCACCACAAAAAAAATCCTAATTCCTAATTTTTACGACTCGTCCAATTTGTTCGTGTGAGAAGAAAAAAAATTCAATAGAATTTGAATTTTTGAGTACTGTACTATAGACAACTTGCAGTAAAAATATCAAAATGTTTTTGGATGAACTTGGAATGTATTGATTGTGAGAGAACTGCAGTATGTTTCAAAAATGATTTGCTGATTGAGTACTGTTTGAATTACTTCATTTTGAAGTGGATAGAATATCCCTTCTGTTTTATTTTGAGTTCTTCACCGCCACAATCTGAAGAACAAGAACGTGTTCCATTAAGGAGGAACTATTTTTGAATTATCGCAGCAACTTATTTTTTCAGATTGTGGTAGGTAAGAACCCAAAAAACTGAAAGAAAGAATCCATACACTACAAAATGATGACATTCAAACAGTACTTAAAAGCACGGTATGGGCCGCAATGTGGAGGAAATTTCAAAAAATTGGAAAATCTATAAAAGAAACTTTCGAGTCTACATAGTAGTTCATCTTTCATTTACAAATGCCAGGATAATGAAATGTCCCTAGAGGTTCGAGATTAAAACTTCTATATGATAGTAGAAAATGTAGAAGAATCATTGATGAAGCAGGGTATGTCATGGTGAGGGGGATTATTCAACTCCATCGAAGGAACAAGGTAACATTCAAATATGATATATTTATACTGGAACTATTCATAGAACAAAATGCGATTCAGAACGATTTCAATTATTTGTATAACTGTATTGAAAACTCATATAGAGATTTCGATAGATATAAAAAAAGAGGTTCATATCAAGAAATCCAGAAATCTTCTTAAAGAAAAACAGCATTCATATTTCGTAAATACAATTACTAATCAACATTTTGCTGAAAAAACTGTAGTGATTCATCATCTCGAGTATTGAATATCACTGAAAAACTGTCACTAGCAAAAGTTTTGAATTTTGCGGTGACTCGAAATAATTCACCTTCCTTTGAAATAATAAAAGCTGTAGGAAATCCAGCCTATAATATGCCACTAGAGGTAGCTGGTGACTAGAGATTTGATTGCGAAAGTGTATTCACACAATCTAGTGAATTTAGAAGTGGTTTTTACCAATTTGAAAGAAATGCAATGAAATCTTTACGATGTGATGAAAGTACAAGAATTATTCCAGCTGATAAAGGTCTGACATCCCTTTAAGAATAAAAACGATAATATCCAAGACAAGTATTAGAAAAATACAAGTACTTCATTAATTACAGAAATATCTCCGAAAGTATATATCTCATGAAAGAATTCGCTCGAAAAGCTCTTCCGCTAGTGTTCAATAAATAAATGTACTTAAGTATCGCAGGAAATTCGCGAGTAATAAAAACGAACAAAGGAAAATTGAAAGTAACTCACCCATCATGACTTTGAAAGAAATTTTCCGCTTTTTCCCAGAGAGATTTATGGGTCTCTGTTCTCCCCCCGACAAAAAATGAAACTAACTCATCGTCAATGAAAAAGGGGAGGCTTCTCTATAGAGAGGAATTGCCACTTTCTCCCAGAAAAATTTATGGATCTTTGCTTCCCCCGGACAAGAAATAGAGCTTATTCGTTGCCAATGAGAAAGACGCCGCTACTCTATGAAAAGCCAGAGCCGACAGGAGAAGAAAATCAGTCATCAAAAATCAATTCGATAGATCATTGATCAAAAAAACAATCAGATAATAAGGAAATGAGATCCAAATAATTGTGATGGGACATTCAGACATTGAACATTCCAAACAATCAAGAAATTCTAAGCAATAATTGTAATAGGAGAATGGTAATCAAGAAGTGTAATTGTTAACTTCACTCGCAGATTAGTGTTTAGATCTAAATGATACTTTCTCATTCAAGGGAAACAGAAAGACCCGGAGAGTGTACTGTGGTCAAGTAATAGATAAACATTCGGGAGTTAAACAGTGCCGCAAGTCTTCGATCATGCGTAAGTTATTAGTTTAATCAGATGTGACGACTCTTCAAATGAATTTGACATTGGTATTGTGTTTAGGGTGATTTTCAACTGATTGAGTAGAATACACAATGAGACTTCAATTTGGGTTTGATAAACTGCTTATGAATTCCTGGTAACCTCATGTATTTTCTGTTTTTGACTCTGGGTGACTTTATAGTTGCTATATCTCTACTGAAATGAAGCTAATTTAGTTTTCGCTTATGTTATTATTTCGACCAAGATGTCACTACTCAAAAATCTATCTTGTCTAGCCTGGGTATTTTAACATACAAAATCCGATATTGTATAAAGGAAAACCAGAGCGCATACAATGCAACAAGGAACTTTCGCCCAAAAAGTGGACAGGCACCAAGTAATTCAAACCAAAAATCGGCTTCATTTCAACCCCGCAATATAGCTGCTCCCTCTCAAAACGATGTTTAATTAACGGAATGACAAAAACAGTTGCACTCAGGAAGACGAAAAACCCCGAAATATTGCGCAGGTATGGATTCAAGGAAAATGATATACTACTATGATTGATTCTGGGGCACAGGTATCCTTAAAAAA
The DNA here is from genome assembly GCA_032362365.1 of Zygogramma bicolorata. NCBI lineage: Eukaryota > Metazoa > Arthropoda > Insecta > Coleoptera > Chrysomelidae > Zygogramma > Zygogramma bicolorata. The sequence continues at coordinate 597,716 of JAVJAQ010004813.1, read as the reverse complement.
GCCAAACGTCGTCAAGGGGTTGAGAATAGAAAGAACGTCAACATTCAATATAGTTGTTATACAAGGTAAAAGAATATCAGATAAAGGAATCGTGAAAAGTACCTATATCATTCAGTCAAGAGAAAGTAATTGAATACGAATTCGTTATAATTGAATCGAGAACTTTCGATGCATTTTTACTACTATGTTTGGATTTTCTGCAGAAATTTGAAGTGAAAATTGATTGGGGAAATGTATGCATGTAATTGTCAGAAGAAAAAGTTGACTTGATGGTAGATAAGAGATTTCTCAGGAATACAAAAAATCCGCGAAGTAAAGGATCACTGAAATGATGAATATGCACACATTAGTATGAGGTGCGAGGTTGGGAGGTCAATGACTGGGGATTTCGCGACGCCGGGGTGTGACGACCCCGCAAAAAGCGACAACAACAGTGTTCGCATGAGTATTTCACCTGCACAACAGATAAGGAACTTAGCCAGTTCCTGCAGTGCATCAAGAGTTCCCAGAAAAAAATCTGCCTTCGGTGGAAAAAAGTGAATAAGGACGATGAAACAGGAGATAAAATGAATGAGGAGGCAACAAATATGAAGTACAAAAATACAGAAAATGAGGAAATTGACAAAAAAGTTGAAGAGGAAAGTGAGAGAATACAATGAATTTAAAAAGGGTCAGAAAAGAAGGAAAGCGATATTTCAGTTCAGAACGGCAATATCGGACAGACAGAAACTGCTTCAAGAAGTTATTCTGAGACCGAAAAAGCCGTTACTGAAAGGGTACGAGTTTATTTGTCCCAGGATTTGATTTGTCCTGCTCGGAACGTGACTACTTGAATGGCAAAGTTTCAAAAACGTTTTTTGTTGACTTCGGAAAATATAATGATAGAGGGAGAAGAGTCTCAAAAAGGAATTATGGTAGCGAGATTTGTTTGTAGATTACAGAATGAGATTCCCATTCAAGTGATGAATATTTTAGAGAGGAAGCTATTTATTCAGCGAAATCATATTATTGCAACTGCATTCGAAACGGAAAGAATGAAAGGGGATTTACACAAAGGTGTCAGAAAGATACAGACAGTCAGTAATTTGGAAGAGCATACAACTTCACAACTTCAATTAGGTAAGTCTATGAAAGAAAAAGACAAAAAATATGCGAACTACTGAAAGAGTATACGAATGTTTCCAATGCACCCAACCAAAAACTGACGTCAGGTGAAACAAAGAATCATTACTGAAGATGTACCACCTATATCCAGAAGACCCTATGAAATTCCATATCACAGGCAAAGTATCATGAGAAAGGATATACACGAGTTGTTAGATGATGATATTATAATAGAATCACAATCGCCTTGGTTATTTCCTGTGATATTGCTCGGAAAGAAACTACATACTGGGAAGGAAACCCAATTTCGACTAGGAGTCTGAATGCTATTACTAAGGCTGATTTCTTCCCTTCGCCTCATTTACATAGATCAACTTTCAGACAATACCTCTTTTAGCGTATTGAGTTCGGCAAATGTTTCCCACCAAATTGAGTTTGATGAATCAGACCAAAAAAATGTGCTTCTCCTACTCCTAACGGGCACTACGAGTTCAAAAGATTACATTTTGAATTGTGCAATGCTCCTAGCAGCTGTATGAGATTCATTCATGCAGTTCTGTCAACATTGACAGGTACAGAATGCCTTTTTTACCTGGACGATATTATAGTTTTCAGTGGAGCATCTCAACCGATTACGAACCGTATTCGAGCGATTACGAGCCGCCAACCTTAAATTGAAACCTACGAAGTGTCATTTATTGCAGAAATAAACCAAGTATTTCGGCCACTATATCTGGAGAAGGCTGTCGCACTGATCCAGAGAAAACTGAAACAAAAGAAAGCTATCCGGTTCCCAAGATGAAAGAAGACATACGTTCATTTCTGGGCCTTTGTGGATTTCACAGAAAATTTGTACCGAGGTTTTTTGAAATCTCACAACCGTTGACGTATTTAACTAAGAAGGAAGTGAAGTTTTATTGGAAAATTCACAAAAACATGCTTTTCAACAACTGAAAAATGCACTTACAACTACGCCTATTCAGCAATACCCTAATTTTCAAAAACCGTTTATTGTTACCTCGGAAGTCAGCAGAACAGCTATCCTAAGTCAGGAATATGATGGACACGAACTGCTAATCTATTACAGCAGTCGTACGATGAATCAAGTACAACGGAAGATATTCTACTATAGAATGGGAATGTTTGGACGTTATATTTTCGAAAAAAAATCCTGTTTTTTAGTAGCAAACTAATTTATACTATACACTGATCATAGGCCTCTGATCTACTAACAAGAAGAAATCCAAGTTCTAGGCAATGTCCCTCAAGGAGTACAGTTTTAGCATCAAAAATAGACCAGGAAAAAGCAACACCAATGCCGATGCATACAGTAGCTCTCGTAAAAAATCAAGAAGACCTAGAGCCAGCCTATGACAACCGTCATTTGGACAATCGAAGAGCTCAAAACAATGCAAGAAGATGACCCTGTCTTAGGCCAACTTATTGCCCAATTCACGAACAACGATGAATGATATTACTTTAACAACAATGGCCGTTCCTCATCTGAAGAGAAATAATGATAGAAGACAAGACAAGGTGTGATCGCCCACGATGCTCCTACTTCTTCTCATATTGGATAGCGAAAACTAATGAGTTCGATAGCAAAAGATTTTCTTTGAAGAGGCATGAAAAAAGACACATGGAGTTTCTGTAATGCCTGTCACTCATGTTATTTGAGAAATTCGAATTATCAGCCACTGGCCGAATTACAAAAAACATCAGTGCCGTATTCGGAGGTATATCTGATGACATCGTGGGTTCCTCAAATCTTACTCAAAATGACAACAAGTGCATCTTGATAGTGATGGATTATCATACACGATACCCTGAGTGTATCGCATTACCAGATATCACGGCAACTACATGGCAAGACATGGTTCTCCCCGACAATTACTTACCGATAGGAGAAGTCAGTTCACATCCACACTATTTAGAGAATTTTGTAAAATACTGAATATCAAAGAATTGTATACAACCCCTTATCATAATAATAATAATAATAATAGCATTTTATTGCCCAACAGTTACCCATTTACAGGACAAATTATTTATAAGAAAGTTCAAAGTGTAGTTACAACCATTTTGATGAAATAATTACAAGAGTAATCAAATATTGATGAAGGAAAGAGAAAAAAAGAAATGGAAGAATGAAAATACTACAATCTGTAAAATATAAAATAAAAACAACAAAAAAAAAATATTTAAAAAATTTAGAAAAAATAAAAACTGCTACATCTTACATAATGTTTTCATTCAGATATTGGATAGCCATATTTCCTATATAATTCGGTGTATCATGCTGAATATCACAGTAGACAGAAATTTTATTAAAGTTTTCACACATGGTATATATAGGGGACTTCAGATATAAATTTGTCCTGGCTCTACTACAGTGAAACGTCTTAGTGTACCTAGTTCTAGAATTTGGAACAAAAAATTCCAATTGAAACACTATATTACTTGCATCAATTTGATAGTGCAATAATTTGTATAGAAAAATAATGCCAGCACTCTTTCTTCTTATATATATATATATATCGACTTTATTCAAATTAAGTAAATACAAAATAATACAATAATACAATTAATTCTGGAAGTGAATAAAGTGGCAAAGGGATAAGTGCGAGGCACTTGTTTCCCAAAAGTAGACAAATAAAAAAATACACAAAAATAAAGTAGACTGTGGAAAGTCTTACAAAATCAAAGCGCGATAATAAAGTTTGGTATGGTACGCCCCTTTCGGGATATTGATTATCGATTTCAAAACATAAAAACTTCAGGAATCGTCTCTGAACTCGTTCAATCATCAACCTGTTACACATATAGACAGGATTCCATATAATAGAACCATATTCCAACTTAGATCTAACGTACGCATTATACAACGAACATAGAGCTTTGAGATTCCAAAAAGATTTACGATTTCTTATTATGAAGCCATAGGATTTGAGAGCTTGGTTTACTTTTACAGAAATGTGGTGACCAAATGTTAAGTTGCAATCAAAGTAAACGCCAAGATCTTTTATTAGCTCACAACGAAACGATATTGTGTTCTTCACGTTGTAATTGAATAAGATAGGAAATTTTTTCCTTGTAAAACTCATGCTTTTTCATTTCGATGCATTTAAATGAAGCTTATTCTCCTCGCACCATTGCTGAACTTTATTTATTTCAAATTTCAGGGCCTCACAAACATCCACGTTTTGTATTATAGAAAATAATTTCAAGTCATCCGCAAAGAATAATCGTTTACAATCTATTTCATCATTTAAATCATTGATAAATAATGCAAATAAAAGGGGACCTAGGTTCGAGCCCTGTGGAACCCCAGAGGTAGTAATAAAGTTATTTGAATTGAAGCCATTATAGGAAACAAACTGAGATCGTTGAGTGAAATAGGATTTGAGGAATAAAACAGCTGACAAATGAAATCATCCAGCTTGCAACGGAATGATAATACCGACTGGGACGAATTTTTGTGCTTCGCTACGACATCCTTCAGAAACTCTGCACATGGCTCTGAGGAAGAGTCACCACATTTTCCATTATTTGGCAGAGATATGAACTCACCACACAATTTGACCATAAGTATGGTCTGAGTGAAATATGGTCTGGATGAAAACTATGCTATAAAAAAAAACACAACGAATTCAAAGATCTCACGAAAACGCTAGTGAAATGCCAGAAAAAATCACTGAAACGAAAAATAGAAATTTAATAAGCCAAAAATAGAGATTTCAAAATAGGAGACAGAGTGTTTTTCCATGACTCATTAGCTCATGAATTTTATTCTTAACGGACCGGGCCTTATCGAATAGTGAAAAAAGTAGGCCCAGTGAATTATATCATAAAATTAATCGGAGAAACTCATGAACGAACAGTTCATGCCAACAGATTGAACCGTTACACCAACAAATACGAGATCGAATCACCAGACAGTGCCATAGACAGCCCACCATCTGAGGACGAAATAAACACATCAGACGACCCTCCCAATCCAGGTACTGTCACAAATGAATTCCATATCAACAACCGAGCAACTGGAGATGGTATAAATATCGATCCCACCATGAGTCAGAGACAAGTGACTCTGACAGTGATGCCAAAAGTCACGATCCCACAAGCGAGGACGAAGAAAACCTCCACCTAGATTCTGAAAGTGAACATAAAAGCTCTGATTCCGATACCGGAGCAGAACCGATGCCATCCACTAGCCATTCGAATCAGACACGATCAAAGAGGCTAGCGGTCTTGAAAAAACGAATTTAGATAGTCTCGAAAGTATACAACTACAAGATATGGTACACCAATTGGCAATGGAGTAAATAGAGCACGAACAGGCGAGAGTAATGAAATCTTCGCTGAGTATTCATTTTCGGACAAGGCCTTGTAACGGATTGCTTCACTATATGCTGTATTCCGCCATTGTTTGATGGAAGGATGAAGGCAGGTCACTTTGAATGAAAGGATATTTAGGGAAAGCATTCAAATATCAAATTATTCCATTGTTCATTGTAAAAAACATGAGGCAACCAAATAAAAAAATTAATATAACATCGGAAAAACGGATTGAATCACGATGTCAACACGAACTTCAACAGCTGAGTTCGAAGAAAACAGTTGAATGTATTCACGAAAGAATAAAAGATACACGAGCTTTCGAACAATAGAAAAACAAACGGGCAACTCAATGCGGTGTTAACTGAGATGTGAAATGAAGTACAAAGTAACAAAACATTAATCTTCAAAAAAAAACTATAAATTTCAGTTGGATATGTAGGAACCAGAAAACGATGGTGGCCAAATTGAGGGTCTTTTGATGAATGAGGCCGCGACGTCAAGGAAGGCTAAATGAGAGCTTTTTTACCATCCAGTAGCAGAACCGATCAACGACGACGCAGCGATGCAAAAACTCTTCTCTCAACGACGAATAATATTATTACGAAGCAGGATTCGTATATTCGTGTAACATCAACAAAAACTGGGAGAAACTCACAGTCCAACTAAACCAAATATAATCTTCATTATTGGTGTTTGTAGTCGGAGGACTTACATCAGATTACAACATGTATTCAGAAGACTTACATCAGCAGGACATGTTTTGGAGGATTAATCCTTGATGATCAGCAAAATTTTTGGGGTACAATGTTGAGATCTATGTGATGGAAAACATCAATAAAGGTATTTTGGTTCGAAAAATTATTCATGTAAATGACATTATGTCAATGATCTTTTCCGCACTCCTGGCGGGTGCCCAAATGTTAGGGGGTGTAGTTGTTATGGAAAAAGAACATTTGGAATATTGCAACTTCAAACCATACCCGTTTTCTTAAGGAAACCGGATGTAGAATTCAGTTCCCTTGAAAAAAAAACGTGTATGGTTTAAAGTTTGTGAGTTGCAATTTTCTAAAGGCTCTTTTCCATAACAACCACACCCCCTTCCTTTCGCGGCCGAGGTTATTAGTATAACTACTCTTCTTCGGGCTTGAAGGCCGTCGTTGTTTGGAATTTCTTCCTGACGTTCCGCTAGCGTTTCGCTTCCGATGAATAAACGTTTCGATTTCTCAAGCCGTATTTATATTGATGCAGGTAGTCTGGAGTGTCAATTACTTCTGTCGGGTTCGGGGAATAATCATCATTATTAGTTGCCGCACTACCTGCCGTGATTTCATTAGTGATTCTTGATTTCCTCAAAATGGGATTCCAAATTCTGTTTAGACTCAACGCTTCTTCTTTTCTGTTACGTCCAGTTACTAATTCAAACAAATATAATTTGTCAGTTTGAGACCGAGAGTTGTCCTCTAGTCGTAAAATCAAATGTTAATGATGATATCAAATTCGGAGCAAATGAAATTATGGGGATGTAATTCTAGTTATATGAATTTTCTGAGTCAACGAGTCTTTTGAACTATTGATGATTAACTGAACTCAGCTGAAGAGTAATTAAAGAAAGGTCAAGCTGCAATGCCCTCAATACATATATAAAATGACACGTGTCTTCAAATTTGAGGTAGCGAATTAGCAGGTATTCGTGCTCAATTAAATAATGAATCATTATGATAAAAGTGCCGTCGACCTCAGGTCATAAAGTTTTCAAAATATATACTTCGCCAATTGCGAACTGTGCAGGAATCATTGTCGTATGGTATTATCTGAATACATTACTAAAATCCCAAGTATGAAATATGAACAATAAAAAGTTGATTTTCTTCATGAATAAAACCAATTTTTCATAGGCAAGAATACAAACAATAATATCCAAGACAAGTATTACAAAAATACAAGTACTTCATTAATTAGAGGAATCTTCCCGAAAGTAAATATATCATGAAAGAATGCCCTTCAAAAGTTCTGCCGGTAATTTTCAATAAATAAATGTACTCAACTGTCACAGGAAATCCGCGAATAATAAAAACGAAGGAAAATTGATAGTAACTCATCCATAAAATACTTAGATGAAAAATGAATCAAAGTTCGAAACAATTGGAATGCGCGAAGAAAGAAACCCTTCTCCCAATAATTGAAATTCAAATTCATGTATCAAAAACGGATGTCATGAATTGGGGACACCTCCGCCAAAGACATAATTTATTGAGAACCATAAAAACTGAGGAATATCGCCAAAAGACCCCTTTTGTCAAAAGCCGATGAAAGCCGAAAACTGAAAGATATTCTAAGCATTTCAAGATCTCCCAAGGCTAATCACTGAAGTCAACGATTGACGGTAAATCGCATTAAGAGGGATTCCCGCTTTCTCACTAAAAGATTTATGGGTCTTTGTTTTCCCCCGACAAAAAATAAAACTTAGTCATCTCCAATGAGGAAGAGGCTGTTTCTCAAAAAAAAGGAATTGCCACTTTCTCCCAGAAAGATTCATGGGCCTTTTTTTCTTCCCCCGACAAGAAATAGTGCTTAGTCATTGCCAATAAGAAAGAGGCTGCTTCTCTTATCAAAAATCAATTCCATAGATCATTGATTAGAAAAAAGATCAGATAGAAAGGAAATGAGATCCAAATAATTGTGATAGAACATTCAGACATTAAAAATTTCAAGAAATCAAGAAATTATAACCAATAAGTGTAATAGAAATTCAAAAGAAACAGAAAGATCCGAAGAGCGTACCGTCAAGTGATAAATGAATAAACTTTCGGAAGTGATAAAGTAAAAAAGTGTCGCAAGACTGCGATCATGCTTAAGTTATTAGTTTAATCAGATGTGATGACTATTTGAATGAATTTGACAATGGTTTTGTGTTAAGGGTGATTTTCACCTAATTAAGTTGAATACACAATAGGACTTTGATTTCAGGGGTGAGAATTGGGTTTGATGAAGGACTCATGAATTATCGGTTGCATTTTTCATTTTCTGTTTTTGACTCTGGGTGCCTTTATGGCTGTTTCATTTCTGCTGTTACCAATATGTCACTACCCAGAAATCTATCTTGTCTAGCCTTGGAATTAAATATCGAAGGAACGCTCGCCTTTTCACCAACCAACTATTAGCCATGCTACGACAAAGGTAACGCCACAGTTATCATGCACACATGCGAATATGAAAACAAATTGAAACAATTCATCACAAATACCACATATGAAATATAAAATCAAGATATATCAGTAACATTGGAAAGTGTACACTAAACTGAAACAAGATCCGAAAAAATCCATTGAACAGAAAATATACAGAACATTCAACAAATACAAAGACGCTCTCTAAAACAGAACGCACACAACTCATTGAATCACTACAGTGAACCACCACATTTTTATGGATAACCAAAAATACATAAAGGAAGTCATCCTTTGAGACCCACCATAAGTTCTATTGGATCTCCATGCCAGAAACTGGTCGGGTGATACTCCATATATTGAAATCTGGTGATGGAAATAGTATTATGAAGAATACTCCACATCTGATTGAAACGTTACAACAAATAGAAATACAAGCTGGAGACATGTTGGTGAGTTTCGATAGGGAGTCTGTTCATCAGCGTCAAATCCAAGTTAGAGAATGGTTGAAATCTGATACAAAGAACGGAGTTGAATGTAGATGATATAATGGATATCCTAAAACTATGTACAGAAAAAATATATTTTTGGAAAGAAATACTTTCATCTACAAGAATTTCAGATTGCTATGGGCTCACCTCTTTCTTCAATTCTGAATAATATATTCTATGGATCATTTTGAATGGAGCAAAAGTATGGTGGAGATATGTTAATGATGTTTTTGCAATATGGAGTCATGGTCGAAATGAACTTGATATTTTTTTGAGAACACATTCAACAACAAACAAGATCCAACAATGAAGTTCACGATGGAAAAATGGAGGAACGATGAACTCCTTTTCCTTGATGTAATGGTAAGAAATCAACACTTCATGTGGACAAAAGTGTATATCGCATAAACATGTCAAAAGATATCTTCACTTTGATTCAAATCACCAAACAATTGTCAAAAGGGGCATAGTTAAATGTATTCTCGATAGAACAAAAATAGTTTGTATGCAATTCATAAGAAAAAATCGACGAAGAGGTTAATTTCATGAAATCGATATCCAGAGAATTCCATAGAGAATACATTGGCTGACATTGAAAATCGTAACACCCCATAGTGCAGGAATACAATCTGCACAAACTACACATCCTGTATCAAACATTATACCTTACATCCCCCGACTATTTGAAAAGATAAAACGGATCAGGAACAGGTATAATGTTAGAACAACATTCAAAATAACAAATACTTCACGTTCAATACTGATACATACTAAAGCAACTAACATAACAGAAAACACAAATAATTTTATTTATCGAATCCCCTGTTTGTGAAACGTCCAGACCTCTAGAAGTGCGAGAGAGTGAACACAAGATGTACATCAAGAACAGATAGATTGGTGAGTTTAAATTATCAAGAACACATTCTGTCTGCCGATGAAGATCATACAGTCGAATGGAATAACACTGAAATGATAGCAAGAGAGAGCAATAGCAGGGGACCCAAGTTAAAGGAATCTGGTCCCATCATGATGTTTGCGAATGCTTACATCCAAAACACTTCGGCTGATTTGGATCGCACCTGACTGCCACTCTTGAAAGACATATGTCAAAGTGAAGTCAATGCGAAAGTTTTGAAAACGGAAGCGGATTTGGTTTCCAAAACGTCAACGATGAGTATTTTGATAAATATTAGTTTTTGTTTTTTTTTGTAGGCAAATTTGAGATATACGAAAAGTTACTGACTAATTGAACGTGTTTCATTCAGAAAGAACTATTTTTGAATTGTATCAGCAACTTACCGGGGTAGATTCAAAAACTCCCCCTCTACACTTTTATAGAATCTAATATTAATTCTATTTTTTTCAGATTGTGGTAAGTTGAAATTTCACTTGGACCTCAAGTGAAAAGTTCCGTTACCGGTGTAACAATCTATTTCATTGTTACAACAATAATCCGTCCGTCAGATTTCCGAACGAAATCCTCATTCATATTAACTTTTGGCCTACATGGTATTATACAAACACAGCCGTTGTATTGTCAGTTTGCTCTTCCTGCGCTCCTGCAAACTATACAAAAAACCTGGTATCGTATAGCAGGAATAGATGTCACGCATTTTTCATTCGTTGGTATCGAAGGTGATTGATTAGGAGAAATATTTGGTTGTGAATCTTTTCTTCGGCAGTCCGAGTAGTTGACACTTTTATCTGAAATATTATTTCAGCCATTCTTGGGATTGATTGTGTTCAACTGAATGCATTTTGAGCTCTATTCACGTAGTGTTTTGATCTATTTGGAGTGATAAGGAGATCAGTATCTTCATTGAAGGATTTGTTTCGGACCGTTAACAGGAACCAATATTTCATTTTGTGTTTTGAACGAAACAGCCATTTTTGATTTCGAAAAGGACCCTCTTCCTGAGGTATGTAATTCTTTTACGAAGTAGAAGAAGTCTCACTCCAATTCTCATTCTCTTTTCTTTATTTTTCTAATACACCTTTCGACTTTCAGGGTTTTATGATTCAGTATTGATAAAATACTACGTTCTCACCGTGACATCTTCTGTGTGAGCTGTATCAAATCTCACATAAGGATCTGGTGTGATTTTTTTTTTTGGAGGACCTGCTCATGCTGGTGCTTTTTGCCATGGATAACCAGAGAGGCCACACAGTTATATTTGATTCCAGAACAGATGCCAACTGAACAGATAAGCCCTAGATTAGGATTTCATTTGAGATTTTTTCTTATGTCTCTTATTTATTAGCTCGTTTGAAAGAGATATAGCATATTTTTTTTATCAACTTATATATCGGTCTTTTGCCGAGTGAGTAGAATATTGAGCCCCTTTTTTTTACTTGATTCATAAACCAGAGTCGTTAAGAGAAGAGCGGAGAAACTTCGAAGTTCAAATTCAATTGGAAATAATTGTCGCACACTATTTACCTGGCTTATAGGTGATATTATTTGAATATGATATATTTATAAAAATATGTATGTATGTGTTCTGTGAACCCCACATGCGCATGTTCGGTACCAAACTCTTATACTCAACATTTGAGCAGCATTCTGCAATTATTTAAATTCCCTTGCCAATAGATAGGCTGTGCGATTGAACTATTAGTATTATTGTTTCTAGCATTGATAATATACCCGTATCTCCATCTGGAAATTTTGTTTCAAATAAATAAAGTTTCAAATTGCTCTATTCCTCATTAAGCCTGTTTCAATTGAATTGCCTGATTATCATTTCAGTTAAAAGACGAATAATATCGCGTTTTTTACCGTAGTAGTTATTTCCTTTTTTTTTTGTTACCGAGTAGGTCCCAAAAGACCTGGGAGTTTGCCAGTTCGAGCTGCATTAGAGCTGGTGGCGCCCTAAATTGAATTTGACCTACTACCCACCCCAAGCTCACGACTGATAGCCGTGCATAACCCTGTGGTTCTAATTTTTTTTTGCGAGTGCTTACTATGCACCTACTCTTAGTGAAAGAAAATAGCTTTAGATACATTTGAAAGAAAGGCACGTCGCAAACTTGGCGCCCAACGTCTTCAACGCACTACAACGCATGCGTCACAAATATATATGTATTTTTTTCCATAATTTTTATTTCAAATAATTATACTAACTTTTGTATGTCTCTCTGGTAGCTTAATTAATTTTTGAGACGTTTGTTAATGAGCATAACGAAGCCCAGCAAAATCAGGTATCGTTTTAGTTCCTACAGAAAATTTTTTTTTGTGTGCGACATTGACGATTTTTTTTTCGGTATTGTTGCGTGCTTGATATAATTTGATTGGACCTTCACTTTTCTGCAGTGGACGGTGAGGGACGCCTGGCGTCGATTATATGATTGCGGTGTTTTTGCATTTGAGGTTCGATTCGAAATTTCCCGATTTCCTTTGTTATCTCAGCAGAAGCCAACCGAGATTTAGGATTTTTACTTCTTCATTGTAATTCGGAGTTGCAAGGGCACTCCTCATTTTTTTTATAGGGGGTCGCCGTTCGACGCTCTGCGTAAAAAAAAAATTGAAAAAGAATAATTTTTTTTGTCGCTGTTTTTGCTTTTTACTACCATTTTGGATTCGTCCGATTAATATTGTAGAAATATACCGAATATTGGTTTGATTAATTAATATTTGTAATTGACATCAATCAATTTTGTCACAGCTTTGGTATATTTTTTTTTGTTCTTTTCTCGTTTCGCAATGGAAGGTAAGATTGAGGTGAATAGATTTGATAAAGAGGAGCTCACATATGAATTAACTTTCCGAGGTATTACGAATGTAAGTACTGTCGATAAAATGAGAAAATCATTACGTAACTTCAAAAAGCTAGAAAATATGAATGCTAGCCTGACATTACCAAAATATCCATTCAGTTTTGAAGAAGATTTGGATTACGCCGTGTTAAAAATCGCAGAAATAAAAAAAATGGTTTCTGATTTTTCTGGTCCTAATACTAGTCCGAATTATTTGAAAATCAAATCAAAACTTCTTCATGTATTTCAACGAGTCGAACGTTCGTTATCAAGTGAGGATGAACAACACACAAAAAAATCCAAGACTCTCTTAGAACTCCTCGAATTGCAGTCTGAGTTGAAATCGAAAGCAAATAAATTTAGGCGTGATTCCCGAATTTCGAATCTTCCGCTTGAATTGAGTATGGTACAAGCCTCATCTAGCCGATCTACCTCTATCAGCGAAAATTCAGATGATGAAAATCCCCCACCAAATATTCTGACCCCCCCGACTAATCACGTTTCCTTCCCCAATTCCTCGACTTTTCTTACTAAAAGCATTCCTGTGTCGAAATGGAACTTGGATAAATTCAAAGGTGATAGTAGGGTGTCCCTCAGTGCATTCCTTGAAAATGTTGAGGAACTTCGTCTATCAAGAAATGTATCGAGGCAGGAGTTGTTTGCATCTGCCAGCGATTTTTTCACAGGTCAGGCTTTGCTCTGGTTTAGGTCGGTGAGAGCAAGATTGTCAATTTGGTCAGATTTAGTTGATGAGTTGAGACTTCAATTTCAACCGGTTAATTACAATGAGAAATTATTTCGAGAAATTTGTCAACGCACGCAAGGCCCAAATGAGTCTATTGGAATGTATGTTGCGATAATGAATAACATATCGCAAGGTTTTCGGGCTTGAGGGCCGTGTATTGGAATTTTTAATTCCGGAGCTTTCGGCTACATCTGCGGCAGCCATCTTCAGCGGCGTAGTCGTAGGTCAACTCTCCTGTGCGAGTCTACTATGACTGGTGTTACATCTGGAGGTGGCGACTTGTTCTTATGAGGTTGGATCGTGTTCTGTCGGACGTCGGATTCTCTGGATATGTCGGACCGTGGCGTTAATTTATTCAGAACCGGATGCCAAATTTTGTTTAGACTTAATCCTTCTTCCTTCCTATTGAAATTATCTTTGTGTTTATATATTGCAAATTGAAGCAATTGAAATATATAAACACAAAGATAATTTCAATAGGAAGGAAGAAGGATTAAGTCTAAACAAAATTTGGCATCCGGTTCTGAATAAATTAACGCCACGGTCCGACATATCCAGAGAATCCGACGTCCGACAGAACACGATCCAACCTCATAAGAACAAGTCGCCACCTCCAGATGTAACACCAGTCATAGTAGACTCGCACAGGAGAGTTGACCTACGACTACGCCGCTGAAGATGGCTGCCGCAGATGTAGCCGAAAGCTCCGGAATTAAAAATTCCAATACACGGCCCTCAAGCCCGAAAACCTTGCGATATTACAACACCGGCCGTGAAAGCCTACATTCTTTCATAATGAATAACATGTTCAATCGTCTCACTTGCCCGTTGGGAGAGGCGAGTAAATTGAAAATATTAACACAAAATATTTCGCCATTTCATCAATGCCAATTGAGTTTAGTAACAGTTGATCATTTGTCACAACTATGTAGGCAAATAGAAGCCTCGAAGGTAGCTATCGACTCTTTCGTGCCGCCTCCCAGAAATAGAGGTGAACTCATGGAACCTGACTTGGCATGTGTTTACTCCCCTGTGAATTCGAATGACATTCGAGTTGTGAGTGAAGTAAATGCTAATAGCCACTTCTCGAGTAGTTCTCGAGGAAGAAGTTCTAATCGAAAATGCTGGAATTGCGGTAGTGAAACCCATTTATCTACAAGATGTAGAGAGGTTAAAAAGAAATACTGCTTCTCTTGTGCTTTTCCTGGTGTCACAAAGAACTCTTATCCCAAATGCAGTAACCAGGGAAACGGGCCGATGGGACGTCAGTAAATAACTTACTTTCGTTCCATGGTTCCAAATCAGGTGGTCACAAGTCAATCACATGCACTTTAGATTTTGTGTTCTCTCATGTACATGGGGACGAAAGACCTTATGTAACAGTTTCAATTTTTGGTAAAGAATTATTGGACGTATTAGATTCCGATGCTAGTCGCACAATTCTCGGAAATAAAGGGTGGGAAAAACTTAAAAGCATAGGCTTGGTTGATTTGGACAAGACTGATTTATCTTGTGTCACCGTAGCAAATGGTGATAAATGTAATTGTTTAGGTATCTTACGTGTTCCTGTTAAGTTGAAAGACACTGAAAAAATTATTGACATTTTGGTTGTGCCAGATCTCAGTCATACTCTCATATTAGGGGTTGATTTTTGGTTACGCATGGGTATGGTGCCAGATCTACGGTCCAAAGAGTGGAAGTTTGCTGAAGGTGATCTAGCAGAAGTTGGTGCAATCGAGGCACTGCATTCTCTTGATTTATTGTCGGAAAGTGATATTAACATTTTGGATGAACTGCTGAATAGCTGCTTCAACCGAATGGGTGATGGTTTGGGTTGCACAAACCTGGTGGAGCATCGAATACTTACTTTGAATGATGTTGAACCCATCAAGCAACGGTTCTTCCCCGTTTCACCAGCCTTGATGAAACATATTGACGTGGAATTGCGAGATATGCTGGAGAAGGATGTTATAGAGCCTTCCTCGAGCCCATGGAGTAGTCCCATTGTTATGGTAAGGAAAAAGGACAATTCTTGGCGTTTCTGTGTAGATTACCGTAAGGTAAACCGTGTTACAAAACATGATGCTTATCCGCTCCCCTATATGTCCAGTATATTGGATAAGTTGCGAGATGCAAAATATTTATCCAGTCTCGACATCAAATCTGCGTACTGGCAGATACCAGTAGAGAAAGATTATCGACCTATTACAGCTTTTTCGGTACCCGGCAGGGGATTATACCAATTCAAAAGGCTTCTGTTTGGGCTTAGTACGGCTCCGGCGACTTTTCAGATGCTTATCGACAGAGTCTTAGGAGTAGACTTAGAACAATTTTGTTTCAATTATCTGGATGACATAACCATCACAACTCAGACATTTGAGAAACATATAGAAATCCTTTCACAAGTCTTCGACCGTTTAATTGCTGCTGGATTGACCCTCAATAGAGGAAAGTGTAAATTTTGTCGCAAAGAGTTAAGCTTTTTGGGCTATGTAGTCGATGAAAGCGGTCTCCATATCGATCCCAAGAAGGTGGAGGCAATCCTTCAAATCCCTATTCCTAGTAAAATATCGGAGGTCCGCAGTCTCATAGGTACTGCAAGTTGGTATAGGAGGTTTATACCAAATCTTTCTTGTCTGATTCAACCTTTAACCGAACTCCTGAAGAAAAATTTTAAGTTCACTTGGACCCAACGCCAAGAAGAAGCATTTCGCCAAATAAAAGAGCATCTCATCTCTGCACCTGTGCTTTCTTGTCCTAACTTTCAATTGCCATTTGTTATCCAAACAGACGCCAGTACATTTGGCATAGGGGCGATTTTAACCCAGAATCATCCTGAGGATGGTGAACGTGTTGTGTGTTATCTGTCCCGATCACTTACCAAACAGGGGAGGAACTACTCTACCACCGAGCGCGAATGCCTCGCTGTGCTTTGGAGCATTGAGAAGCTTCGTCCCTACGTGGAAGGAACGCACTTTACAGTGATAACAGATCATTGGTCACTGTGCTGGCTCAACAATCTAAAAGATCCAACTGGTCGCCTCAGGAGATGGAGCCTCAAACTTCAGCAATATTCGTTCGACCTGATCCGCAGTAAAGGCAAAGACAACGTTGTACCCGCTATGCTTTCTCGATCCGTCCCAGTTGCCGATGCGGTCAACGTTGATGGCAATGTCGATATCGATAGTCATAAGGATCGATGGTACTCCAAAATGATTGAGAACGTGAAAAATATTGCTTTACATTTTCCTGCTTGGCGTGTGTCTGGTTCTAAACTCTATAAGTACGTCGAGTTCAAGAAAATTCCCGGTCTTGAATACCCTGATGATTGGAAACTTGTTCTTCCTAAGGAAAAGCGCCCTGAAATCTTATTGAAGTGCCATGAACCTCCAAAAGGGTACCCCAACATTTCTATTGGCCCAAAATGAAGGCGGATATTTCTTCATATGTAAGAAAATGTAAGGTTTGTCGTGAAAACAAGCCCGAACAGCGGAAACCTGCAGGTTTATTAGCTCCCCACAGGGTGGTGGATAAGCCTTTTCAGTTGGTTTCATGCGATTTAATCAGACCCCTTCCTAGATCAACACGCGGCTTCAGGTTTATATTAGTTATTACTGACAGTTTCAGCAAATTTTCTCTAGTGATCCCCTTGCGTAACGCTACGTCTAAGCTACTTTGTTCTGCCGTAGAGGAACATTTGTTTTTGATTTTCGGTCAGCCTCAGTCTTTGATTTGCGATAATGGAAGTCAGCTTCGAAGTAGAGTTCACTAAACTACTTTGTTCCTATGGCGTGAATCAAATTTTTACCGCAAACTATCACCCACAGGTTAATCCGACGGAGAGGGTAAATAAGACGTTAGGAACTATGCTACGATGTTACATAACCGATAACCATCAGGAGTGGGACAGAAATTTGTCCAAAATTGCATGCGCTATCCGTTCACAAGTTCACGAGAGTACGGGATACACTCCTTACTTCATAGTTATTGGTAGAGAGTTTCTGATAAATATTAATCCGGCAAAGGGTAGGGAACATAAAAATTATAAAATTGATAAATCTGCCTTGCATCGGGATAGAACTGAATCTTTTCGAAATTTGTATGAGGACATCAAAACGAGACTAAATAGGGCTGCTGCGGGAAATAAACGATATTATGACCTCCGTCATAGGAAAGTTACATATGAAATAGGCGACAGGGTGTATCGTAAGAATCCTGTCTTATCTAATGCCGCAAACTATTTTTCCTCAAAGTTGGCACCAAAATACGTTGGTCCCTTTATTTCGAAAAAAATATCTCCTTGGATGTACGAGTTGAAGGATAGTGATGGCCGCTTCAGAGGAAGTTGGCACGCCAAAGATTTAAAGGAAGTCTTGGAATAACGGAATTTGTTATGGCAAATCGAAATGTCAATTATTCAGTCTATTGAGTTGTGTTCTGTTGCACCTAAATGATTGATAGAGTTGAAATTGTTGAAATATAATTGTGAAATTTCTCTTAAGGTAATTTCAAGGAGGTGAGGGTGGAATTTGTAACAATCTATTTCATTGTTACAACAATAATCCGTCCGTCAGATTTCCGAACGAAATCCCCATTCATATTAACTTTTGGCCTACATGGTATTATACAAACTCAGCCGTTGTATTGTCAGTTCGCTATCTCTGCGCTCCTGCAAACTACACAAAAAACCTGGTATCGTATAGCAGGAATAGATGGTACGCATTTTTCATTCGTTGGTATCGAAGGTAATTGATTAGGAGAAATATTTGGTTGTGAATCTTTTCTTCGACAGTCCGAGTAGTTGACACTTTTATCTGAAATATTATTTCAGCCATTCTTGGGATTGATTGTGTTCAACTAAATGCATTTTGAGCTCTATTCACGTAGTGGTTTGATCTATTTGGAGTGATAAGGAGATCAGTATCTTCATTGAAGGATTTGTTTCGGGCCGTTAACAGGAACCAATATTTCATTTTATAATAATAATAATAATAAAAGGTCTTTATTTTCAATTATGATACAAGAAAAAAAAAATATTTGAATTACATGCATCGAATTCAGAATATATTCATATATCAACAATCGAAAATGAGGCGAGGTGTCAGGTGGTTGCGATGTGCACGCACATCACTTCCTCTGTTTTTCAACCTAACCTTGGTAAATAAAAATGAAATGTGAGCGGGATCGAAATGAGTCTGAATAACAAAATGACCAATCCCAAAGAAATTATAAAACAAGAAAAATAATGATTGGTATAAACTTCAAGAGCAATACAACGATAGGTTACTAAATTGTTATACACGTTCATGAATGCATCTATCATCTCAGTTGATGTGAATTGCACTCGCTCTTATTCATTCTGTTAATAATAGTTGACATATTTTGAACTTGAATGAGCCCAGAGACAAAGCTTTTATTTTATCCGACAAAGAGTTATAAAGGTTCGCTATTTGGTAACTGAAACACCTTTTGAAAATCTCTTTTCTATGTATTTCTATATCTTCTCTATATATTTTGTGTTTTGAACGAAACTGAGCCATTTTTGATTTCGAAAAGGACCCTCTTCCTGAGGTATGTGATTCTTTTACAAAGTAGAAGAAGTCTCACTTCAATTCTCATTCTCTTTTTTTTTTTTTTACACCTTTCGACTCCCAGGGTTTTATGATTTAGTATTGATAGAATACTACGTTCTCACCGTGACAACTTTTGTGTGAGCTGTATCAAATTTCACATAAGGATCTGGTGTGATTTTTCTTTTTGGAGGACCTGCTCATGCTGGTGCTTTTTGCCATGGATAACCAGAGAGGCCACACAGTTATATTTGATTACAGAACAGATGCCAACTGAACAGATAAGCCTTTGATTAGGATTTCATTTGGGATTTTTTTTCATGTCTCTCATTTATTAGCTCGTTTGAAAGAGATATAGCATATTTTTTTTATCAACTTATATATCGGTCTTTTGCCGAGTGAGTAGAATATAGAGCCCTTTTTTTTACTTGATTCATAAACCAGTGTCGTTAAGAGGAGAGCGGAGAAACTTCGAAGTTCAAATTAAATTGGAAATAATTGTCGCACACTATTTACCTGGCTTATAGGTGATATTATTTGAATATGATATATTTATAAAAATATGTATGTATGTGTTCTGTGAACCCCACATGCGCATGTTCGGTACCAAACTCTTATACTCAACATTTGAGCAGCATTCTGCAATTATTTAAATTCCCTTGCCAATAGATAGGCTGTGCGATTGAACTATTAGTATTATTGTTTCTAGCATTGATAATATACCCGTATCTCCATCTGGAAATCTTGTTTCAAATAAATAAAGTTTCAAATTGCTCTATTCCTCATTAAGCCTGTTTCAATTGATTTGCCTGATTATCATTTCAGTTAAAAGACGAATAATATCGCGATTTTTACCGTATTAGTTATTTTCTTTTTTTTTGGTTACTGAGTAGGTCCCAAAAGACCTGGGAGTTTGCCAGTTCGAGCTGCATTAGAGCTGGTGGCGCCCTAAATTGAATTTGACCAACTACCCACCCCAAACTCACGACTGATAGCCGTGCATAACCCTGTGGTTCTCAGTTTTTTTTTGCGATTGCTTACTATGCATCTACTCTTAGTGAAAGAAAATAGCTTTAGATACATTTGAAAGAAAGGCACGTCGCACCGGGCTTATACATACAACTAAACCTGATTCGTTCGATTTGTCGCCATCTGTCAGTTGAGAGGATCGAGAATATTTTATATGATTATAAACTGAATTGAAGTGGCCGTTACTTGGTTTCTTGATGAAAATCCATATCAAACATATAATATACAGTTGCTTGTAGGATTTTCACATATTAGGGTTTACTAAACCACGACACGTGTTTCGCTATACGATAGCTTCCTCAAGCAGGAACTCTAAACAGATATTGAAATTCGCAATTCATCCACATATCCTCACCAACATAAAGCGGCAGCATTCAACAGTATGATTCACAGATTGGTAAATGTTCCCTTATCAGATACAAATTTCAACGGCTTTAATAGTGATTTAGTAGACACTTCATTGTCCAAAAACTGTATAGTCACGTCCTGAAAGGAATCTACCCAGTTACACCGAATTATGATAAGAATTACAGAACGTTGAAAGGAATCTATCCAGTTACACCGAATTATAAGAATTACAGAACGTTGACCTATTTAGGTCAACCGAGTAAGAAAATTCCTAATTTCTTGAAACAGAGATATTTGAAAGTTGCATATAAAACAAAGAATAATTTGAGCACTTATATCAAAAACAAGAGAGAAGTTCAGTATCAGATAGATCTGGAATTTATAGATTATTGTGTGGTTCATGTCCTATGTTTTATGTCGAGAAGAACATTTGACACACGCGTGAAAGAGCACAGAAGTAGTTTTCAAAACGGTAAGACAAATTCGACGTATACATCTCACCTCATTATAGAGGAACATGAGTTCAACCACGAATTTGAAATTCTTCATTTCCAAGGGAAGGGTTTGATACTCAATCTCTTGGAGAGTTTGGAAATTAATAAGTGTAAACATTCACAGTTCCTAATGAATGATCAAACGGGGTTGAACAATTTACCTCTGTAGAATACGTTCTTTCCAGGAAATTATACCAATAAGGATGTGACGTCGGACCATTAATCTTATTCATTAGTTGTCGGACTATATACTTATTGACCGTCTGATATAATGTTGTATGAATTCGAAATGTAAGAGGCTCAAGATAAGTTTGAAGTTCCTGCTCGAGGAAGCTATTATATAGCGAAATACGTGTCGCGGTTTAGTAAACCCTTATATGTGAAAATCTTACAGGTAACTGTATTGTAACGAAATGTGCTAGCGCCGGCCCTGCCGACTATGAATGCAAATTGGTGCAGCAGTTCCGGAAAAGATTATACCTGCGTGATCGCAGCTCACCCAGAATATTCGATTGTGAAGATTTGTCTGGATGTTTCTCCACTCTATAAGCGCCTATATAAGCGGGAGCCGTTCACGCCGCGGGGAGAATTTTTAGTACAGAGAGTTGTAGTTTCAAGTAGCATTGGTAAGTTATAGGAGCGCTTTAAGTGATAGTGTTGTATTGTGATAAAGAGTTAAAATGAAAGAAGTTCAGTGTTGTTTGGTGTTTTAATCGACGAACCCAAAGAAATATAGTAACAGTGGTGTCGGAAGTGGAATTTTTGCTGGTAAATAATAGTAATTTACGTAACAAGTCCGGAAAATACTGTTTTTTTGGACGAGTGGACAAAATTCTAGGACGAGCGTAGCGAGTCCTGGAAGTCTGCGAGTCCAAAAAAACTATTTTCGGTCGTGTTGCGTACACTATTTTTCCGGCAACCGACCCACTTTCCGGACGCTTTTTCTTTGAGAAGGTAGCATTTTCTTGGCCTAGTCCGGGAAGTACGTATTTCCCGGACGGTTGCCGAAAAAAACAATTTATGGTGAATACAAGAAGTACATCTTACGATACGATGGAGGATATGTTGAAATTAATCCAAAACCAATTTGCGGATTATGAAAGACGACGGCAGGAGGAAAAACAAGAAGAGGAAAAGCAACGACAGGAAGAAAAGAAAGAACAACAATCAGAACGAGAAAATGAAAAGAAAGAACGAGAAGAAGGACTCCAGAAAATTCTCGATGATGAAAAGAAAGAACGGGAAGAAGCACTCCAGAATATTCTCGAAGAACAGAGAAGAGAGCGAGAAGCTGAAAAGAAAGAACGAGAAGATGAAAAGAAAGATCGAGAAGAAGCATTCCAGGAAATTCTCGATAATGAAAAGGAAGAACGGGAAGAAGCACTCCAAAAAATTCTCGAAGAACAGAAAAAAGAACAAGAAGACTTCCAGAAAATTCTAGAACAACAAAAGAATGAAATAGAGCATTTAGAAAAACAACGAAAAGCAGACTTCCAGAAAGTTCTAGAAAATCAGGACGAGTTCTTCAAGCATGTTTCACATGAAACCAAAGTACAAATGGAAGAACTAAAAGAAGGCCTAAAGGAAGAACTGAAGGGGGACATCATGAAAATCGACGGTGAATTCAATAAGAACATGGATACAGTGCGAGAGGAGGTGAAAGGACTTGAAAGGCAGATAGTTCAAGAACCAGGATCGCCAAGACAGGGTTGCCACATCTGGCATTTCCGTAAAGCCACCGACTTTTGACGGACAGTCGTCTTGGGCTATGTATCGTAGACAGTTTGAGGCTGCGGCAGAGACTAAAGGATGGGACGAAGAAGAAAAAGCTACGGCACTCGTAGTAGCTTCGAGAGGGCCAGCTTTGAATATACTGCAGACCATACCCATCGAACAGCAAAAACAATATGAGGAACTGGTTTCTGCATTAGGGCCCAAATGAAGACACGCACACAAAAATCAGGTGAGAGTCTGCAAGAATTTGAGGCAGATGTTCGACGCCTGATCCAGTTGGCGTACCCAGAGGCGCCCGGAGATTTCAAGGAGCAGTTGGCTGTGCAGATATTTATTGACGGACTTAGAGACCCAGAAATCCAAAGAACTCTGCGACTTACAAGTTTCAAAAGGAGTAGCGATGCCTTGGTACGTTCGTCAGAACTGGAGGCGGCCTTCAACACCCCAAGGCCGAAAGTGCGAGCGGTAACGATTGACGATCACGAACATGCATCTGGCGCAACGAGTGGTTCATTTGAGAAATTTCTGGAGGAGATCAAATCGTTGATAAGTGGAATGAGCACCCAGAAGAGAACGTGCTACCGATGTGGAAAACCAGGACATCTTATCAAAGACTGTAGGGTGAGAATGCCACCAAGATCTAGCTCACCTGCAAGGGTGCCATCTCGTACGCAATCACCTGTGAGGACAAGGTCATCCAGCGAATCCTCAAATTGGCGGCAGGAAAACGAGAATTAGCCAGCATATCGGGGCGCATGCTGGCTAGCAATAATAGAGCTCCCAGGGTCATCCATATCAACAGGCTGAAAAGAACATCTGAGAGCCTTACCATTCCAGGAAAATTGAATGAAATCGACGTTATATGCACCATAGACACCGGTGCTGCAGTTTCCTTGGTACGCAGCGACATTCTTCGGCCTTGAAGCGTGAAGCCTATTCGAGGAGAGGCTGAAATTGAATTGGCGACTCACCATCACAAATACAGTTCACGTCGCATATTTAGAAGATGAATTCATACTCGGAATGGACTTGGTCAGTGACTATGGATTTTCATTCGACGATGAGGAGAAGATTATGAGGTTCGGAGGAGAAGACTTTGTCCTCACAACTCCAGCAGAAAGGCAATGCCTGTGAAACTGCGTTCAATGAGAACTGCGAGTATTCCTGGATTTCCGGAGAAAGTAGTTTGTGCTGCTGTTGATAAAGACCCTGGGTTCTGCGTTGGAGTAGTCCATCCATGTGGTGAATCCCCCAGCAATTTGGTGTTCACACGAGCCTTAGTTCAAACGAACCACACGACCCCTGTGAGAGTTGCAAACGTGTTTCCTGGAGAAATAACTGTTAAGGCAGGCGATGTCATTGGAACATGTGAACCTGTTACTTGGGTAGCAAACTGTAATTCAAATGAACATCAAGAAATAAAGGCAGACTCTGAGAGTGTTTTATCAACTCTTGAAAAATCATGTCAACACCTATCAACAGAGGAACTGAAAGCTGCCAAGAATTTCATCAGGAATGAAAGTGACATTTTTGATTCGACTACAACAGGGAGAACTAACTTGGTCAAACACAGAATCGATTCTGGCCAAACTCATCCGATTCGGCAACCACCAAGAAGAATTCCATTCGCCAAACAACAGAAGGTGGAAGAGCTTGTCGACAAGATGATGAAGGGAGGTGTGATTGAAGAATCATCGAGCTCTTGGTCTGCACCTGTTGTGTTAGTTTCCAAGAAGGATGGATCTACGAGATTCTGTGTCGATTACAGGAAATCAAATGATGACACATCAACAACTTGGGCAGGTTCCTGTTGTTTCTCAACATTAGATCTGAAGAGCGGATACTGGCAAGTGGGCATACTTGAAGACGATAAGGAGAAGACTGCATTCTCGACTAGGAGTGGACTTTACCAGATTAATGTTATGCCGTTTGGATTGTGCCATGCTCCAGCAACATTTGAGAGACTAATGGAGCTGGTCCTTCGTGGGCATACTTGGAAAACTTGTCTTGTATACCTCGACGACATTTTGGTCATGGGAAAGAAGTTTTTCAACGATTCAGGGACGCCAACCTCAAACTGAATTTTCAGAAATGTTCATTGTTCTAGGAAGAAGTAGATCTTCTAGGTCACACAGTTTCATCAGACGGTATCCGAACAAACCAAAAGAAGATACAGGCGATAAGAGACTGGCCGAGACCAAGAGACAAACATAAAATGAGGAGTTTCCTAGGTCTCTGCACCTACTACCGTCTTTTCGTGGAAGGATTTGTATTGTTTCAGTATTCTGGTTCAGTACATATTGAAAGCAGTCACGCACAATTCACTTGGGTTTTTATTTTCTCAGGTAACTGTGAACTCCATGTTTGTTGGAACGATATTCAACAGGATCCTAAAAGGAACTCGCATATATGTTATATGGCTCTTCTTCAAAGTTCTTCATTCTGATGGAATCTTTCAATTGGTGCAACGAAATACAAGGTGTCGAATATGAGAAATTAATTCAGTTTCGATCACTCCGTATCTCCCAAATATGAATTTATTCCCATTTATCCTATGTGGCATTGTGATGAACTCATGAATAATTCAATTGCAAATTTTTTTCATAGAACAGATCGATTCTATTCGAGAATCATGCTTCATTGAGATTGACACAATTTTGTGTGAAGTGAAAATGCAAAAGGAGCGACCAAGAATCATGCTCTATTGAGACTGTCACAATTTTGTGTGAAGTGAAAATGCAATAGAAGCGACCGTATTTCACGTGATTTACGCCATTGGCTCATGTGCAGAGAGAGATTGTTGGAACCCAACCTTAGCCATGAGCAATAAAAATATTCTCCGATAATCAAGAGGCTCTGGAAGCATTCGACTCTCACCCAGCAATATCTCCCCTGGAATAGATTTGCCAGAAAAGACTCCTCAATGGGAAAACCTAAAAAATTGTCTCTGGTCTTGTGTCCTGGTCACAACAGCCTTGGACGAACGAAGCAAGGGAGTACGCTGCGAGTAGTTTCATAGGGTAGTACCCGTCATTGGCATTGCATCATGGTCGTACGTTCAAATTTGCTACCAAGTTATACTCCTCAATAATGAAGGAACCTATATGGATACTACCTGATATTTCATTCACATAATGAACATTGTGTGTGGTAAAAGTGCATATTTCTCAACATAGCTACCCCTCATGTAGAAGTCACTCTGGGTCCATGTATTGAATGACCCTGTAGCATATTGATCGTTGGTTTGTGCTTGCAGTGAACCGTATGTAATTATAAACATCAAAGGAAATATTCCTGTGACCTTCAACTTTAAATATCAAAAGACTTTGGGCAATGTCAAATTTCAAAATGTTTGAAAACAATGAAAAGTTCTGAGACTACATCTATGTTGAATGATTTCGACCCAGAAATAACCTGAGCATATCCATTGTAGAACGGATTATCAAAATTACATCGAGGTTATGTGCATGGTGTAGCTATAAACTCAGATTATAGAGAGGACAGATAGAGCTAGTCATTGATAAACAATCCTAAACCATATCCACCTATAAGACAAATGAGCTGAACAGGAAGAACTAGAGAGAGAGAGAGAGAGAGAGAGAGAGAGAGAGATGGAGCAAAAATATACTACGTTTTTACTAGAGGGGAGGAGCATCCGAACATATGGGTATAATAATTTCGTAAAGAGATAACGCTTTTATTCAAATCTGATTATGTATGGGCAATATAATGAACAGTTATAGTCGGTTCAAATTTTTCATTCAGAAAATATGGGTATATTGGTGAATTTCATGAAGATTCAGGGAAACCTTGCCTCGATAAAATTTTAATGGAAAAAGTATATACATAGGGACGAAAGTCGAGCACAAGGAATGTATTTATTACCAATTTCATAATTGTATAGGGAATGAAACAAAATGTAAACCAGATGGCCAAAATTCAATGAATTCTGCAGTAATGAGTATGAGTGGAGTCTTTTATGTTAAAAGTGAAATATATATCAACACGAACTCAAAACTGAAAATACTTGCACTCGAAGTGCATTTTGCCAACCAAGAGAGCATCAACAGAAGAATGATAAGACAATGAAACGTTGTGAAAGAGCTTCTGCATTCTGTATTCACTACGAAATAAAGTAGCTTTTGTTTCGATGCTTCTTATTCTTTACCTGAGATGTGCACCTGACATTTTTGTTGTCTCATAATGAATTCTGATGTTGGAATATTTCTGCAGAATCACTCATTCAAAATATTCCGAAAATGATTAAATAACAATATGAGTCACTGTACATCAGCCATGTAAAACATGCGGCCCACTGATCATTTTCCTGCGGCCCGAATCGATTCCAAAAAGAGGCAAATGATGAGACCCGCGAACATGAATGAAGAAAATGATTCGAAAACACGCACTGTGATAGTGTAAGTTTGATCGAAGAAATGAAAAAATTGCCCTGTAAAATCTTGTCAATGTTTGGAAGTACCTATAATTGGGAACAATGATTTTCCAAATCTCCCGCAAGATCGCGATTAACAAACGCGCACTTGGACGCAGTTCTCAAAGTTACATTTGCCGATAAATTCATGCCACGATTGGACAACTCAATAAAAGACGAAAGATGAACTTTATCTCAAAAACAAAATATGTTTTTTTTTATTTTCATTTTGCTTCTGATTGAAAAATTAATGAATACAGCTGTCCTATGATATTTCTTCATTAAGATTCTCATTAGTTTGCCTTCTTCGAGATGAGGTTTTGCGGCCCACCTAGTCTACGGTTTTCAAGATTTCGACCTACCAGTGACAAAATGTATGCTGTACATTGACCGTATCTACCGCTTGGGTGGAGGGCTATCAAACATTGTAGACTGGGATCTCGAGTTGAAAACAAATCATTTGCCTCCAAAACATCTATTGCAAGCCGTTAAATTCACAATGTGAGGTAAATGGCTTGGCAAACGAAGTGGTAACGGTTGTAAGATGGATTATAAAAGAAATAGACAAATTCCATCTGAAAAAGTATATAACACTTTGTATAATATAAAGGGTAGCATAATTTGTTTTATTCAGAAGAGTAGCAATATATATAGATATTCCATAAACCAAGAATTCTCGAAATATAAATATCAAACTCATTAATTTTCCCTTGTATCCATAGAATCAACAGTATCAGCTGCTGTTTCTCTGGCTACATTTCATTTCAGTTACCAGAGATGTTTATACAGAACATACACAGGTATATATCCACACATTTACGCCTTCAACGTTCCGGCCATGAAGTATTTCTTCAACATTATGAATGACTATGTTGACCCTACTTGAATACTCACCGCTAATAATAGGTTACAATTTGATCTGGTTTTAGAAGCAATCACTGATCATTAAAATCTGTTTCTGTAACACTTCATAAATACTAACAAAAAATTATTTAACCGTCAAAAATGTTCATGAACGACAACTATACAGAGATAGCTGTTGCCGCTTATCTGAGATCCATAGATTGTCTCTCAGAAATGTATGATCTGAATAAGACACCATTATATATAATCCACAGGAAACTTGAATATAATGATTTCATTTTCCTTTCCTTCAATTTTACCTCATAACGGGTTTTCATATATTAATTCTGTCGATTTTGTGAAGAAGGATAGTGAGACAGTTACCAGAGGTCTACTTCCTTTTTTTGGTTGAGCGTCAACACTGTCCAAGATACTGAAAAAAAAAACTCGTGCGAGCAATGGATCAGATTAGATTAGATTGGGCCTTACCTTTCAACGTGCGATTACCCAGCACGGTGGCCCAGTGAGGATTCGAACCCCGGCCTTCCGCTTGATAGGCAGATATGCTAACCACTACACTACCGAGACCACACCGAATCATAACGAACAACGAGCTCAGACTGTGACCAGACATTGGGACCACAAAAAAATGTAAAGTATGCCGTCTAGCAGTTCTAGGTCATTGGCTATAAATAATTAAATAATAATGCCTTTTTATAACCTTGACTTTGAAAACGATACAGCTCTTTGGGATTACATCGATTTTGAATCATTGTATATATATATATATATATATATATATATATTTATATAATTTTGTGTGATAATGAATTATGTTTATTATTGAATTTTGTAATTTTATATAATACACATCATAATATAATATTCTCAGGGTTTTTCAAAAAAAAATTTTGTATATGAATATCGATCTCAGGGTTTTAAAATTATAAATGAAACTTCTTTTCAAGTTTAGACTCTTCTAAAAGTTTCTGCTTCACCTACCTTGGTCATAGCATTTCTTTTTACCTCAGGTGGATTCCAATCAGGAAGGAAATCCAAGACTCAAAGTACTTCATGAGAAGTTAGGAACCTTTCAGCTTTTTTTAAGAAACAAGAATTGAATTTCATGCTTTTTAATAATGAATAGAAATTTTGAAATGAAATGTGACAACACAGAATTAATAACAACAATAACCTATCATATATGGATTAAAATAACCTTAATCTAAAATTCATATTCTAATATACATGTCTGGTGATTTGAACGCTTTTCGTATCTACGAACGTGGTTCTGTATCAAGTTCATTGGTTATACTTCGCAGGTAAGTCTGCAATATGACATATTAGTGCATTTCCGAACGTTCTAAATGGTAACTCGCGTCAATGTCAATTGTCATTCTAACTTACTATTTACATTAAAAAAAAATGTTAAATGTTCTTCAGAAAAATGGGGATAAAAAGAGTTCATTGAGCTCAGGGAAATAGTTTATGTGCACAAGAAATTAGATATATGCGTTGCAACGATATATGGAAAGTGTTTACCATGCTGGTTTCCCTCGATGTGGTGATTGGCGACTCCAACAAGCAATTTCTAGCCTGCTGAGTGATTTTCGTTGCTGTGTTGATGTTGATGTTGATGGAAACGGCCTTGGTTCGGGCTCTGGAGTGAAGATTTCTTCTGGGGAAAGTTTGGATGGGACGAATGTCTTGGATTCATTGGTGATGAACCATATCACAATCACAAACACTTTGGATGAGTTTTGAACATAATTAGGTACATATTTCCTTCTATTTTAATTTAATAAAAATGTTGTCATGCTCATGCTTTGAAATACATTTTCGAAGTCGTTGTTTACAAATAAACAACTGAATGAGTTGTTTCCCTAGCAACTTGTTGCTTGGATAACTGTTCTAAATATTTACAAATTAATTCTAAATCTATTCTATAATCTACAAATTTCTAATTAATATCATTTTAAAGCTTGATTCTTCAAGTATATCCCAATATGTGTTATTTTTCCATAAAATTTCTAATTCCTTGCTTAATTTCAGTAAGCATCATTCAATATCAGAAAAAGTTGAATTCTCCTTCTCATATTTAAATTTGCTGAATGTTCTCAATTCAAAATTTAATTCTATTTTATCTATTGAAATTGATTTGGAAGTTTCTTTATGACTTTATGCATTGTTTGGGACTAATTTCATTCATTTAACTGTTATCAATTTCTTGTATTTCATTGCTAAAGTTGGTTAATTATCACGTGACAGATGTCATGTCATTTGGTGAATAACATTTCTACTCATGATATACGAGGTGTCCAAAAGATTCCTCCTGTTCGACTTCATCTGAGATAGGAAGATTTTTGCTTTTTAAAGTGAGTAGGTTGGATTTCATAACAATACCTCAAGTATTAGATATGATTTTTCCTTGCAATGGGAGAAAATCATATCTCATACTTCTTCAACTTTTAATTAGTGTCACTTGTTTTATATAAGTAAATGTCATTAATATTAAATATTCCCCTTATTCTATCTTCATTAAGGTACTTTAATTTATAACTATTTACATTATTCTGGCTTTCAATCACATAAGGTCCTTCAAATATTGGCAATGTTTTCTCTGAAATATCTGGCATTAGTTTCTTAAAATAATTAATTATTCCTAAAAATCCCCTTAATGTTTTTAAATTTGTTGGTCTCTTATACTCTTTAATAACTTGTACTCTTTCTTCATCCATACTTATTCCTTTTGAATCTATTTTATATCCCAAAAATGTCACTTCATCTTGGCAAAATTTTGATTTATCCAAATTTATTTTTAATCCTGCTAAGTCTAATTCTTCTAGTAATATTTTTATATGTTTCAGATGGTCTTCTTGATTTTTGGAATATATGAGAATGTCATCAATGTAATGAAGAATGAAGTCATTATACTTGTCCAGAATGGCATGGATTGTTCGTACGAGTGCTGAACATGAACTTTGTAAACCATAGGGTACGACTTTGAATCTATACAAGACTCCGTCGATAGAAAAAGCTGTATAGTCTCGACTATTTGGATGCAGTGGAATTAGCCAAAAACTATGTTTTAAGTCTATTTTTGTGAACATTTTAGAGCCTGTAATACTTCCAAATATTGCTTCTATGTTTAGTGGTGCCTCATATTGTGGAGTTGTGTACTTATTAATATTCCTAGCGTCTAGGCATAGTCTTAATTCATTATTACTTTTTGGAACGACCACTATAGGATTTATATATTTAGAATTGCATTTTTTTATGATATTTTGCTCTAACATTTTCTTTATTTCTTTATTAACCTCATTTCTATATTTATATGGGATAGGATATGTTTTTGACTTAAAATTTTGAATACCTGTGACCTCAATTTGGTGAATATAATTTTCTGTTACTCTATTTTCCTCATTTATTAGATTTACATGTTCTTTGAGTAAATTTTGTACCTCTCTTTTCATATTATTTCCACAATTTATATCATACTCAGTTATATCTCTTAGTTTTTGTTCACATCTTACATCATTTATTGTATTTACCATTGTTTCCTCATTTTGCTCTATCATACTTATAAATTTGATTGTTTCCTCTTGTATTTGAATTTGACCTTGTTCGTAATCTATGATAACTCCATGTCTATCTAACTCATCTGTTCCTATAATTGCATCATGAAGCAAATTTTCTATCAAAACAAATTGTATCATATATTCAGTATCGTTAAATTTAATTTTTCCACTTATTCTTTTGTTAACCTCATATAATTTCTTATTATTTGCACCTACCAAAACTACTTTTGGCATTCCATAACAATATTTTTCCAAATTTAGTTCTGTTATAATTTTATGATTAATTAATGATATTTCTGAACCAGTATCTATTAATATTTCCAGTTGTTTATTGTAAAATATCCCAGGAATTTTTATCAAACCTTTATTTAATTCTAATTTAAAACTTTTTTCTATATCAATAAATTCTCTAGGATGTTGATAAGTAACTGTATATAATTGAGAACTATTTTGTTCTGTATATCTTGGTAGGCTATTTATTGAAAATTTTGTTCTTGTGGAACGATAACAGGGCTTTGTACTGTACTCAATTGTTCATTTTGTTGTCTATTTTGTATATGATTTACTTGTCTATTTTCCCTTCCATCTACACTTCTATTTCTTTCTTGTCTATAATTATT
Organism: Zygogramma bicolorata; assembly: GCA_032362365.1. Lineage (NCBI taxonomy): Eukaryota > Metazoa > Arthropoda > Insecta > Coleoptera > Chrysomelidae > Zygogramma > Zygogramma bicolorata. Next base: position 565,464 of record JAVJAQ010004813.1, on the reverse strand, counting down.
ATTATTTACTTGGTATGGTCTTTCTTCACTTCTACGTCTCTGTCTGTCTCTATTATTCGTATTTCTATTATATCTGTCATTTTGTTCGTATGTATTTCTATTATTGTAATTTCCATTGCTATATGTATTGTTTCTATTTGTATATTCCCTATTGTTCTGTGTATTATATCTGTTATTGTCTGTTCTTTGTCTTTCATTATTATTATTTGGATTATACCTCATACCACCATTATTTCTATTTCCATAATAATTATTATTTTGTTCATTATTATTATAATATCTTCTATTTTCATTTCTATTTCCATAACTATTAGAATTATATCTCACATTATTATTATTTCGATTACTATAATTTCCATATCTATTTTCATTTTCCCTTCTAAAATTTCCATTAGTATTATTATTTACTCTATTTATCATTGTACTATAATTATTCCTTCTCCTTTCCTGTATTATTAAAAATTGACAAAGACTATCCATATCTTTAAAATTGTACAGCATCATTATTTCCTCTAAATTATTATCAAAGTGTTGGATAATTAAACTTACAATATATTCTTCTGAAAAATTACAATCCAAATATTGTGAAGTACTATATATTTGCATTGCATATTTATGAAATGAAGTTCCCCTGTTTGGATTATATTTTCCTCCTAATAATTCATCTTTTACTATTTTTTGTTGGGATGGTCCCCAAAAATATGCTAGAAATTTATTTGAAAAGTCTGAAAAAGTTAATAATTCTGTTTCCTTATTGTTAAACCATAATAAAGCTTCCTCTTGCAATTGGTTCCTAATAATAGTTTTAAAACTAGTAAATGTAATATTGTCAAATAACTTATTTTTTAAATGTTTTATGAAAGGTACAGGATGCTGTTTCTTTATATTTCCTGTAAATATAATCTTATTTTCATTGGCATTTGCAAGGAGTGTTTTTATTATTATTTCCTCATTACTACTTTGTCTTATTCTATTTTCAGTTTGTATAATCCTTTCGTTTATCTCCCCTACTTGTCCATTGATAAGTTGTTCTTGATTATTTATTTTCTCGTGTATCCTTTTTGTTTCCTTTTCTATTTTCTTTTCCAGTTTTTCTTTATCCTTCTTGTTTTCATCTTGGTGTTTTATTATGCTGGTACTTATATCTTGGATTTTCTCATTTACTTGCTCTATTTTCTTTTCTGTTTCCTTGTTCTTCTGTGACATTTCACTCATACACTTTTCTACTGTTGCATTCATTTGTCGTTGTACATTCATGATTTCTTGATGTATCTTCTTTTCTTGGCTTTTTATTTCTTCTTGTATTACTATTTTTAAGTTTTTCATTTCTTCACTTCTCTTTTCTTCAAGTTGTTCTTCTCTTTCTCTTCTTCTCTCTTCCATTGTTCGCATCTCTTCCCTTCTATTTTCTTCTTTTTCATTCAAAAACCTCATCAAATCCTGCATATTGAATTCTGGAGTGGTCCTTGTTTGTGATGTCGTGGCATCTCCAGTTTCCTGTCCAGTTGATTGTGCGTTGTCTTCCTTGTTCTCCATGTCTGTTTCTTGTTTTTTTCTGTTTTCTTTGATCTATTCCTAGTTTCCATTTAGTTTCGAATTTAATTTTATTTATTTTAATATTTTCCTTTCCTGAACACGCCTCAAACGTTGGGAGCCATTTATTATATTATTTTGTGTGATAATGAATTATGTTTATTATTTAATTTTGTAATTTTATATAATACACATCATAATATAATATTCTCAGGGTTTTTCAAAAAATTTTTGTATATGAATATCGATCTCAGGGTTTTAAAATTATAAATGAAATTTCTTTTCAAGTTTAGACTCTTCTGAAAGTTTCTGCTTTACCTACCTTGGTCATAGCATTTCTTTTTACCTCAGGTGGATTCCAATCAGGAAGGAAATCCAAGACTCAAAGTACTTCATGAGAAGTTAGGAACCTTTCAGCATTTTTTAAGAAACAAGAATTGAATTTCATGCTTTTTAATAATGAATAGAAATTTTGAAATGAAATGTGACAACACAGAATTAATAACAACAATAACCTATCATATATGGATTAAAATAACCTTAATCTAAAATTCATATTCTAATATACATGTCTGGTAATTTGAACGCTTTTCGTATCTACGAACGTGGTTCTGTATCAAGTTCATTGGTTATACTTCGCCGGTAAGTCTGCAATATGACATATTAGTGCATTTCCGAACGTTCTAAATGGTAACTCGCGTCAATGTCAATTGTCATTCTAACTTATGTTTACTTTCACTATTTACATTCAAAAAAAAATGTTAAATGTTCTTCAGAAAAATGGGGATAAAAAGAGTTCATTGAGCTCAGGGAAATAGTTTATGTGCACAAGAAAATAGATATATGCGTTGCAACGATATATGGAAAGTGTTTACCATGCTGGTTTCCCTCGATGTGGTGATTGGCGACTCCAACAAGCAATTTCTAGCCTGCTGAGTGATTTTCGTTGCTGTGTTGATGTTGATGGAAACGGCCTTGGTTCGGGCTCTGGAGTGAAGATTTCTTCTGGGGAAAGTTTGGATGGGACGAATGTCTTGGATTCATTGGTGATGAACCATATCACAATCACAAACACTTTGGATAAGTTTTGAACATAATTAGGTACATATTTCCTTCTATTTTAATTTAATAAAAATTTTGTCATGCTCATGCTTTGAAATACATTTTCGAAGTCGTTGTTTACAAATAAACAACTGAATGAGTTGTTTCCCTAGCAACTTCGATAACTATTCTAAATATTTACAAATTGATTCTAAATCTATTCTATAATCTACAAATTTCTAATTGATATCATTTTAAAGCTTGATTCTTCAAGTATATCCCAATATGTGTTATTTTTCCATAAAATTTCTAATTCCTTGCTTAATTTCAGTAAGCATCATTCAATATCAGAAAAAGTTGAATTCTCCTTCTCATATTTAAATTTGCTGAATGTTCTCAATTCAAAATTCAATTCTATTTTATCTATTGAAATTGATTTGGAAGTTTCTTTATGACTTTATGCATTGTTTGGGACTAATTTCATTCATTTAACTGTTATCAATTTCTTGTATTTCATTGCTAAAGTTGGTTAATTATCACGTGACAGATGTCATGTCATTTGGTGAATAACATTTCTACTCATGATATACGAGGTGTCCAAAAGATTCCTCCTGTTTGACTTCATCTGAGATAGAAAGATTTTTGCTTTTTAAAGTGAGTAGGTTGGATTTCATAACAATATATATATATATATATATATATATATATATATATATATATATATATATATATATATATATATATATAATATATATATATATATATATATATATATATATATATGCAACACAGTGCGAGATTTACGAAGAACGATCAGCAGTCAGAGTGGGCTACCCATCGGAAAACTTTTGAAGAATTTATAAATTCGGTAGTGCATGAGTCTACGGGGTACACCCCGAATGAACTTCAATAAGGAATCGAAACACCAAAATTGTGACCTGCACACCTGTCTTCCCCTATGGGGCCATCCCCTTTATCACAAGCGGAACAACTTATTCTCGCGGAAGCTTCTTTTCGCTCAAAGGCTGCCGTCTTGTATCACGGACGACCTTACCATCGGTTTGAAACCCAAGATAGGGTTCTGCTCAAAGCAAATAACGTACCTTCGGCGCTTAAGGGTGCTCACCATATTCGGTCCGATTTCAATGAAACATGCACCAATTGATTGGGAATATCATTCTCTATCAAGGAAAGTTATCGTCATTTTTCGTTTTCAACAAGTTAGTCCAAAACTAATTGAAATAGAGAATTATTTTCGAGTAAGCCCACTTTCCGGAAAACTACATCGAAATACACCACCGCATATGAAATGTGTAAGAAAATGACACAATACAAATACTTTGAAATGCAAAATTGAAGGTGCATAATAACATTGCCGAAACATGGCGCCATCATATCAGTGTGAATCGTATACTTCGGGATGCAGTGCAGTTGGCTTAGCAGTAACAGTGGCGGAGACTTAATCTACAACTCGACTCTTTATAATGCAGCAAAATGCAATTTGTTCGTACAAATGGATGTAGATTCTTTGCCAAAAATATGGGTTGGAACAGTTCGAGGTAAAATTCTGTTAAACGGGCTCCGCCTCGGAAATAAAAATTTTTTGGTGGAACTACGTATTTTGGGCTCCTGAACAAAAAATTCAAATGAAAATTATGGGGCTCTCAACTCGTTTCGGAGATACCCCCCCCCATCCAAAGATAGAAAACCGGGGTTTTACGCCTATGTTTGTTTCTTAGCCAATTCCGCTCGATATCCCTCCTTCTTTCTATCAGCACAATATACACATTATATACCACCTTCTTCATCACTTCATAACAGAATTTTAAGCATGTTTCACTACAGAACTCTGAAATGTAAATCTTCAAAAGAATTCGATGTTAGCAAAACAGTAGAACATGCATCGCGATGCGAATTTCTATGACAATTTACATTTCAGAGTTTTGTAGTAAAACATGCTTATAATTCGGTTATGAAGTGATGAAGAAGGTGGTATATAATGTGTATATTGTGCTGATAGAAAGAAGGAGGAATTTTGAGCGGAATCGGCTGAGAAACAAACATAACTCGTAAAACCCCGATTTCCCGTCTTTGGGGGGCCGTATCTCCGAAATGAGTCGAGAGCCCCAAAAGTTCCATTTGAATTTTTTGTTCAGGAGGCCAAAATACGTAAGTTCCACCAAATTTTTTTATTTTCGAGGCGGAGCCCGATTAACGGAATTTTATCGAGTTTGACAAAGTGAAATGCAATAAACTCAAGTCGTTGCAACTGTCTAGTCGGGTGCACAAGGAATGCATTATTTGCGCAAAAAGTACTATTCATGTTTTTGGTTACGTGTAGTTCAACTATGATAACACGTAGAAAAAGCACTCAGTTCGCTTTGGGGCATCTAGCTGTAAGTTACGAACTCAGGTTCGCTGACCAAGCGTCTCACAAGGATAGAGTTACATCCGTTATTCCAGAAATGCGGAGATGCTGGCTCATCAACACCAACATTATAAATATACCCGAATTACATTCTTATTCATTCTGTTTAACGCTGTTGAACTGTTTGTTTCTAAAATAAAGTCTTTTTAAAAAATACTTTTCGTATATGGAATACGTAACTGGTGCAGTCGGTAGGATAAGTGCAGTTTTTGTCGGAAATACACGGCATCGTAACCGGTTTCGGACAAGAAAAACGTGAGTTTTCACTCTTGAGCACTTATCGAAACGTTCAGAGACTTCCCGTGTTCCTGTACACCAAAAAGGGATTGAGGAACGGAAGCAGATAGCCAAGCAGAATCACCAGAAGGAAGAAACGCTTTGGTAAGACCAAGTAATCTTTTTTCCTTCCAAAAATTCCTTTTCTCCGTTTAGGAAATTCGGAATTATCAATTTTAATCAGAATAGTGAAGCAATTTATCCTATTTAATTCGAAGAAAATTTTTTGAACTCTTTTGATGAGCGAAAATCAATTAATTATAGACGACTTAATAAATAATTTTAATAACTCTTCAATTGTTTCTGAATCTCGATCTGGAATCATGACAACTCCATCAAATTCTACTCAACCTGCCCAACCGGCTAATGCAAATGCCACTTTGAGCATGTTGAAAATGTTTGTCGATACAATAACGAATTACGATGGCAATATGAATACACTGACTAATTTTACATCAGCTTGTGATTTTCTTTTCGAAACGTACGGAAATAATGACGATCCTATTCTAGTGAAATATTTGGTAAGAGTAGTCCAAACAAAATTGATCAATAGAGCCCAATTACTTGTCGGTTGCAGAAGCGAATTGAACAATTGAATATTGATTGAATCGGCACTTCTTCAATGTTTTGGTGATAAACGAAATCTAGAATGTTTGGAGCAAGACCTACTCATGTCCAGACCATATAGAAACGAATCCACATTAGATTTTGGCAAGAGGTTACTGAACTAGATGCCGCTACCAAATTAATTTATCTGAGGCAATACGATCAAGTTTGTTTGAGAACTTTCATTAGAGGAATACCAGGGCCACTACAAAGCTTAATTCGATTGAAGAATCCAGATTGTCTAGAAACCGCCCTGACCTATATTATAAAGGAAGAAAATTTTCAATACACCCAAAATCTTTTCAGAATGCCAATGATCCCACAAAATTCGAAATACACCAATCGACCACAATTTCTGAGACAAACTAATCAACAAAACCATAGCAATTTTCAGAATTTTCCTTCTAATTCCGCAAATTTCAATCAGACATCAGTTCAAAGACCATTTTTTGATAACCAACAGATTCCCCCTCAATAATTTCCGGGAAATTCATTCCCCAGACAACCAATAAACGTTCAGCCACGACCTGTTATCAGAAACTTTCCAACTAATAGACAAGTTTTCGGCCCACCCACCATTGTATTCAAACCTACTGGGAAAACACCAACAAATCAGCCGATACCAATGTCCACTACATCCCGAAATACATATCAAAGATACGCAAACAACCCCAATAATCACTTCAGGCCCTCTGGTCCAAGAAATTTCACCTCTCAAGAAATGTATCGAATAGACGAAGAACCGTCACAACTTTCAGATAATTCCTTCTCCATGAACGATACTAACATCCCCGATAACAATGATCTGAGACTAGAAAATGACTATTTTACATACAGCCAATATTTAGACCCTAGTCCTGAAATTGATAATTACGACAATTCTGGAGATTTTCTTGAAAATCCAGAAAATTTTCAACAATCGAGCCATACCAATCCCCAAACTTAGTTACCGAAATGTATACCGAAACGAATAATAGCTTACCATATATCGAAATTCTTAATCCACCAATGAAACTGCTTATTGATACAAGATGCTATCATTCGATGATGCGACCCTCGATAGCGGAAACATTTTTTCCACAAAACATTTATCATTGCGCTACAAAAATCAAAACGGGCATAGGAGAGAAAGAAGTCAGATTCAAAGCCGATATTAACTCATTTCCAGAATTAAATTCAAATCACGTAATCACATTCATTTTGTTCGATTTTCATTCATTTTTTGATGGAATTTTGGGTCTAGGAGAATTACAAAAAATGGAATTCTCTGTAGATCTGGTCAATAATTGTTTGATTAATGAGAAAGTCAAAATTCCGATTCTGTATAGAAATCCAAATGAAAAAACATACAGTGTTTCAATAAATTCAAACGAAATCGCTTCGGTAGAAGTACCTGTCACTCAATATTCTGACGATGTTTTGATTCCCGAATGCAATTTTCAAAACCTTTATATCCCCGAAACACTAACGACCGCAAAAAAAGGAATGGCACGAACAGAAACTCATAATCATTCAGATGAACCTATTACAATAACCTGTACCGAACCAATGAAAGTTTCTTCTTTTTCTGATAATCATAAAGAAAACTTTCATCTCTTCCATTTCAATACTTCGAATGTTAAAAATACTTCGGAAAAACCAACTGACATAACAAAATTAATTCGTTGTGATTATTTGAATAAAGAAGAAAAGGAAGTTTTAATCCACCTCTGTCGAGAATTTTCAGATATATTTCATAAAGAAAACGAGAAACTAACTTTTACCAACAAAGTCAAACATTCAATAAAAACTCGCGATGTAATTCCTGTACACTCTAAATCGTACAGATATCCATTTATACATAAAGATGAGGTTCGAAAACGAATAAATAAAATGCTGGACGATGGCATTATACGACCAAGTCAGAGCCCTTGGAGCAGCCCCATATGGATCGTCTCCAAAAAATTGGACGCCACTGTTTTACAAAAATGGCGTATAGTTGTCGATTACCGAAAGGTGAACGAAAAGACTATAGATGATCGATATCCACTCCCAAATATCAATGATATTCTGGACAAGTTAGGCCGTTGCCAATATTTTCCAACGTTGGATCTTGCATCTGGGTTCCATCAAATTGGGATGGCCCCTGAGTCCATATAAAAAACGGCATTTAATGTCGAGAATGGGCATTATGAATATGTCAGAATGCCATTTGAGCTTAAGAATGCCCCAGCAACGTTTCAAAGGGTGATAGACAATGTCCTTAGTGATCTTCAGAACAAGGTTTGCTTGGTATATATGGATGATATCATAATATTTCCAACAAGCCTCGAAGAACACATTCCAAACCTCAAACGAATTTTCAGGAAATTACGCAATTCAAAATTAAAAGTACAAATCGATAAATGTGAATTTCTCAGGAAAGAAGTCGAGTTTTTAGGTCACGTCATAACACCTGAGGGAATAAGACCCAATCCTCGTAAAATTGAGGCAATTCAAAAATTTCCTATTCCTAGTTCGGCCAAAGAAATCGAGTCATTCTTGAGTCTTCTTGGATACTATAGACGTTTCATTAATAATTTTGCAAAATTAACAGAACCTTTCACGAAATGCCTCAAAAAGGGCGAAAAAATCATACATTCGCCAGAGTTCATCAACGCCTTCAAACTTTGCAAAAAGATTCTTTGCAACGACCCGATTCCACAATATCCAAATTTCGAAAAACCATTCATACTATCCACGGATGCCTCCAACTTTGCCATTGGTGTCGTTTTGAGCCAAAGTAAAATAGGAAACGACCTCCCAATCGGATATGCTTCAAGAACTTCAAATCCGGCTGAAGTTAGCTACAGTACGATTGAAAAAAAAAATTTATCAATTGTTTGGGCCACTGAATATTTTCGATCCTACATTTTTGGCAGATTTTTTTTTATTATAACCGATCATCAGCCACTCCAGTGGTTGTTTAACCTCAAAGAACCAAATTCTAGATTAGTTAGGTGGAGACTCAAACTTGAGGAATACGACTACCAAATAATTTACAAAAAAGGTAAACATAACACCAATGCTGATGCATTATCAAGAGTAGAGATCAATCAAATCGATAATGAATCAGTACTAGCAAATCCCGGAAATATAGGTGAGGAGATAGACCAATATCTGAACTGTGATCAACCACTGAACGTAACCACAGAGGATTTGGATAATCTTGAACAAGTATTCAATCTCAAAGAATTGTAGAAAAAAAAATCAATATTATCCCAGACATTCAGATAGTACCACCCACCCTCAATTCACCACCAGTTGACGATGACGATCAAACTATCCTCTCTGCTATACTGCTATAGAAAACCGTATTCTAGGAATACCTATCACCGAGCATTGTATTAATGAATACTCGAGACAAATAATATTCAACCAGTAAGAATCCGGACCATTTTACATTGTTCGAAGCAAACCCTTCGGTACAGGACAAAGACAAACCGTATTCCTATCCAAGAATTTTGAACGCGAAATTATAGATTTTTTCAAAAATCACGTAGAACCAAATAAATTACACTGCATTTTCGTTCAGAAATCAGAAATTGATCTTATTCGACAATTGAGCACAATACTTCCACAATTTTTCAAAAACCACTCTTATAAATTAACCATTTCAACTCAATTCGTCAGAGACATAACAGATGAGAACAGACAAGAAGAACTTATAAGATACCACCATGAAAATACCTGCCATCGAGGAATTAATGAAGCCCTTCTGGCTCTGAAAAAAGTATATTTTTGGCCCGAAATGAAAAACCATATAACTCGATATATTAATAATTGTGACATATGTCAAGAGGCAAAATACGATAGGAATCCCCCAAAAATTAAATTTGCCCTGACCCCAACACCCACACAACCATTGGAGTTCATCCACATGGATACATTCCAAATAGAAGGTTTAAAATTTCTAACCATCATTGACGTTTTCTCGAGATATGCACAAGCATACTCACTTGAGCCGATTTGCACAGCAATCGTAGTTTTTGACAGTTTAATGACCTTTATTTCACATGATGGAATACCAAAATCTATAACGAGCGACAGTGGCACCGAATTTAAGAACTCCTTGCTCGAAGAATTCTGCACACTTCATATTATTGAACTTCATTTCACAATCTCTGGAAACTCGAATAGTAACAGCCCGGTAGAGAGACTACACTCAACCTCAATCGAATTATTCCGAGTTCTCAAAATGAAAGACCGAAAAGCAAGTACAAAACAGTTGATGCAATACGCCATTGTCGGCTATAATTCTTCAGTTCATAGCGTTACAAAACAAAAACCTTTTGACATCATCAATGGATGACTTGATGCTTTAGACCCGTTTGACACGTCGGACGAAATTATAATGAATCAATATGTTATCGATCGTCGAAATAGATTGAACATTCTTTTCGAAAAAATACACGATACTTCGCTGAAACATAAATCACATCTAAATAAAAAACAAAATGAAAAACGCGAAGAAGCAGCCGAATTTCAACCCGCGTTTGTAAAAGATAAAACAGACTCAAGAAATAAAACAAAACCCCGCTTAAAAAAAAAAAGTAATCGAAGACTCAGGAACGAAAATAAAAACAACGAAAGATAAATTGATCCACAAATCACAAATTCGGAAACCTAAAGTTTTTTCATCTCTTCCGCAGGACAATGACGATGACGGCCCCGTTGCTTCATGCAGCCATACTTCTACTGACAACCAAAATAGTGACTAGTGAAATAAAAATAACACATCTGAAAACTCTTTTGGGACATCCCGAATAATCGAAACCAAACATACATTCATTCACTTCGTTGAAATAACCCCAATTAGTCCCCAGCTAGAAAACATACGATATTTCTATAACAAAATATCAGACTACCTTAACGTTTCTCAGACGGGAATACCAAATCCCCAAAATGAAATTCATAAAGTCAATTTCTTTCAGACCCTGTTTTCTAATCTTCTTAAACACGCCAAATATCTCATCTTTGAAGTCGAAAACAAACTAAGTAACATAAAACCCCAAACTCGTTCTAAACGTGGTTTGCTAAACTCAGTAGGCACAACTTTCAAATGGCTTTTTGGGACCCTGGATGCCGACGACGGAGTCAAATATGACGAGGCCATTCGAGAATTACAATCGAATCAAAATTTCACTATGAAAGAAATCACAATGCAGGTGTCTCTTTCGAAAAAATTGATTGACAATTACAATGCCACCGTAACTCTTTCAAACACCAATCAAGAAATAATAAAAAATCGACTCGACTATCTTCAATTCAACACAAGCCAAAATATAGTCGAATATTTGAAAGCACAAAATGTATTGGACCAAATAATTCTGAATTGTCAAAATTTGATAAATTTTCTAGAAAATTTAGAAGATGCTTTGACTTTTGCAAAGTTGAATACTCTACAAAGCACTGTGATTTCAGAGGAAGAATTAGAAAAAATCATGAAACGCCTAGCGTTACTCTACAACAAAGATAAAATTCACTCATTCTATTTCCTACTATCAATTAGTAGGCACACAAGTAACCTTTTCAGAAAATGAAGTTATATTTGCCATTCATTTTTCGATCTTTTCTGAAGAAATTTACGAAGTGCTCCGTTTTTTTCCTATCCCGATCAATAATTCCACAATCGTCCCAAACCACCCCTATATATTACTTGGGCCGAACCAACAACAATACGAAGACGAGATGTGCCCTGCGATCGAAGACACGTATATCTGTCATGATCACATGGAACCACAAACCAATGACTGTATTGCAGCCCTCATCAAAATAGCCGAGTACCAGAACTGCCACCCCGCCGGAGTCTACGTAGCAAATCCAATAATAGAAGCCATATCCAACCAGCACATCATAGCAATTCCAGCCGGAAAACAGTTGAAAGTACAAAACATTTGGGGACAACAATAAATTTATACTGATCGAAAAACCCAACAAACAAATTTTTGTATGATGTAACTTTGTTTGAATATTCTGTTCATGCTATCATAATTATCAATGGCTTGATAATTGGATTGCAACAAAACTATTGGAAATTTTTGTTGGTCATTTCTGATTTTGAATTTCTAAATATAAGGAATAAAGGCTGTGTTGAAGGAACCATTGACAATAATTATGAAATGATCAGTAGTTGGCTTGAGACGGAAGTAGACTTCCCCTTACCATTTTGAACTTGAATAACCTTGATTACGAGTCACCTTGAATGACCTTTGGTGTGTGGTGTGTGTACTACCAAGCGCATGTAAGCTTGACCTTGAATAACCTTGATGACGAGTCACCTTGAATGATCTTTGGTGTGTGGTGTAAGTACTACCAAGCGCATGAAAGGTTGACCTTCAATAACCTTGATGACGAGTCACCTTGAATGACCTTTGATGTGTGTATTACCGAGCGCATGCAAGTTTGACCTTAAATACCCTCGAGTGTTGGCGTGGTATAGCTTGAACAGCGTTGCCCTTGAATGACATTGAAGAATATATTCTTGTAACCTTCAATTACTTTGAGTATTTCCAATATCGAATGACTTTGTGCAATGTCAAATTCAAAACAGTGGAAAGTTTAGAGACTTTATTCACGTGGAATAATTTTGACCTAGAAATAACCTTGAACATTCTCATTTGTGGATTCCGGTCCCGAACGTGTGTGCAAGTGGAGAGTGTTGAAACTCAAACCCCCACTCCTTTAGTAATTTCTATATAAGCTTGGAAGATTGTATTTGCAGCCAGTTCAGATTTTCTCAACAAGTTGTGTTTCAAGGTCATACCAGCAAAAATCCATCCACCGAAGAATTGAACGTTGTCGTCATAAAGGTGAACATATTTTATATTTTGAGATTAAACTTTCACTATACATTGAGAATGGATAATTTGACCTCGAAAAGATCAATTTTGCCATAGTCCAGCAGACTGAAGCTATGGAACAAAAACCTTTAACATCATTAGCTATCGATAAGGTTTATGAAATTGAAAGAATGTTATTACTCTCCACACGGTATGGTAAATCCATTCAAGTTATACTAATAGATGAAGAAAATGAGACTTCATTCGAAGTATGGCTTCCAAAACGAGTTACGGAGCAATTCACAGAAAATATCATTCAAAATGTTAATTCAGCACAAGCTAAATTGGTGATGACTTATTCGGGGCAGAGCACTCCGAAATATGCTGGTGCCAAAGCCCGCTCTTTGGTTGAGTTCAATTTGCTAGATTGAGAGCTTTATTGTTTTTCTAGTATCTGTTCCTCTTTATATGTAGATAGTGAAAAGTATAATAGTTTGATATCAAACATGTATCAGTTTCACACACTTTACGAAGACACCTTATTTTGGTTGTTTCAGAACTCTCCCCCTCAAACTACAAATATGTGGATGCACCATTCGAGTGAATGGAATCCTTAGGCAAATGACTTGGGTTCTGCTATAGAAAGACTGTCTTGCGAATTATCTGATTTGAGTTGGGACGCTCTGCATGCATCAAATTACGATAGTGATATATGCTTCGATCCTGGAGAAGTGCAGAAAGTTCTGCAGCTCAGTGAAAATTACGAACTTGGCGTAGCGCTGTGTAATGCTTATCCTCATGTGAATATCGACTTGAATCACTTCTGTGAGCTTATAATTCAAGCTGATTTGAAAAAAATTTCCTCTGGCATATACTGTTACCTACCATCGACTATCATAGATGAATACCAGCTGAAGACATTGGATCCCAACTCACAACAACAGGTGGAGAGTGAAGAAGATGAAGAATTGATGTAAACTCTGAATGATTGATGTATATATTGTATATAAAACTATAAATAAACTATACAGTAATAATATTTGTTCATATTCATATGTTCCGGATGGAATGAAACGATATGAATGGTAAAAATTTTTTCATTCATTGACCAAAAAAAAAAACATTCTACAGTGGATAAAGATTTACATGCCATTCTTATGATAACCCAATGTGAACAGATCCAGTGAGAGCACTATAGCTCAAAAAAGCATCATGTAAAATGATTGCATATACTTTGGTATTTGCTATAAACTTCAATTTACGTGTTTCAAACTCTATTTTGATGTCAACGGTGGACGATTTCATGGCATCTAGTTGGTGTGGGCAGTCAGTCACGAATATGGGGTTGCTGCGGAAGCTGCTAATATTCATCATTGGTTCACTCATTGCTCTATCATAGTAGCTACGATGGAAATTCTCATATGCGTAGGATGCAGATGATTCTAACTTCTTGTCGAAATCCATATTCCAACGTTCATATGGGAAGACTTCAGAGTTCAAATGTACTCTGATATTACCTAAATCAGCATGTTTGAATCCCGTTGCATCCTTTGATGAAGAGTCAGATTGTGTGGTTTTCTGGAAGCCAATTATGATGAATCGAGGTCTTTCTAGACTGTTGGTTGTTTTCACAGTTCACATATCTGATGCCGTTTCACGAAGTAAAGGTAACTCATAAAGATCCTACATACGATTAGCTACTTTCACTATAGCATTATTGACACTATTATTGATTCGACTCAGAAGTTTTAATGTTTGACGATCTTCTGGTACAATATATCTGATTCTCCATTCTACCTTGTTGATTTGAAAATTAGCCTCACCTTTCCATATATATATATATATATATATATATATATATATATATATATATATGCATTTTCGAATGTTCGTGCTATGATCAAAATAAGCTCTTGCTTAACATTCAATACACCTTCATTGTAATCTTCAGCTAATCCCATGAGGTACTTCAAAGGTAATTCATCACTGAATACTGTGCTGGTGGAATCCCATATTGGTTGATTAGTTCGGTTGAGCCCCCAACCTACAGATAACAATGAATGAGCATGCGTTTCTTCGAATGATACCATAGTATTCATTGTAGTGACTATGCCAGGTTTCCAAACAACAGCCACTTGTTCGCCACCCATTTCATAACGAATCTCATTGAACAAGAAAGCGAGGGCGTTATCAGAGAGGTAGCATGTCTTTGTGGCATCAGTAGTGTTGAACTTTCCTTCGATATAAATGTAACTCTCTGCGATATCGAGTATCGGATCTTGAAATCAGAATGCTGATTTCGTAGGAATCATTGAAATATGGTAAACCATATGGTTTGTATGTCAACGAACTGTCGAATACAGGTTCCTTGAAAATCCGCTTCTTTTGTAGCGTATTTTCAAACCGATGGATTTCAGGAATTTTAGGCTATCAGCGCTGATCCTATATCTTGATCGTTTAGCAGACACACGTGGAATGAAGTGATTCCGATGTTTCCTTTTCTTCTTACATACATCATTACCATTGCCACCACCACCATGTTTAGGTTACCTCTGTCGTCGTTTGCTAAAGCAGAATCCCATCATCTATCCCAGTTACAGTTTCACCAATTCCAATTTTATTATAAATCTTTTACCATTGAAATTAATCAACAACCCATTATTATCCAAGATGCGTAGTGTAATGTTGTCGAGATACTGGCGACCTTCTGGTTTGATCGGCATATAAATAATATTTTTTGGCTACATTTTCATTTAAATACGGAGTCAACCTTCTGGCACCATTTATATAGTCGTCAGCTATCTTACGATGCGTATTGAAAAGCAAAATCAGTAATTTGCTATGGATAATCTGGATTCTAGTGTTGGGTGTGGATTACAAAGTAACGTTGAACGACGGCATGGATCCTTACTTCCAATATCCGTTCGTGGTCTCATCATTGGACCATCAAATTGTAGCAAGACAAATGTGATGATTTCTTTGCTAACTCAGCCACTGGGGTTGCGCTTTGCGAATGTCTATCTCTATTCGAAATCCTTGTATCAGACCAATGCATGGCCCAGCTCTTCAGGTTGACTGACAGTCATTCGATATCTGAAGTTGAGCAAGGCCGAGCGCGGTTAGTAGTTGGATGGGTGACCATACAGGAAAATACCGTGTCGAAAGCCTGTACAGCTGCAGCAAAATAGCATATCATAGCTCGCAGACAATATGTCAATGAGCACAAGATATATTGAGGATATGCCGTCCTTCGGAGGGGACGTAAAGCCGTCGGTCCCGAGTCCATGGATGTTGGGCTCGTTAAAGATCCCTACCTCTGGTTGGAATACCAGAGGGTTCGGCAAAATTTCCGGTTGGGGGAAGTGTGCTCACCGGCGTCGGTGATTGGCCTTGGTAGCGGAAATAGGCCGACGTTAAATGAAGAATTAAAAAAATGAGTACTTACGAAAAGTATTAACACCAATCTAAGGATTAGGGTTTTACACTTTTGGTGATAATTCTACTGGAATAGTTGAACCATTACACGCCAAATCGGATTCAATATTAATTTTTGATGATGTTTTATGTGAGAAGCAGGATGCTATCAGATAATATTTCAGTATGGGTCGTCATAAAAATGTAGATTGCTTCTTTCTTGCCCAAACACACTCTCGTGTTCCAAAACAACTGATTCGAGATAATGCAAACTTCATTGTGATATTCAAGTAGGACAATACCAATCTCAACCACATTTACTTGGATCATGTGTTACCCGACGTAACTTACAGCAATTCCAAGATATGTGCGCGAATTGTTGGAGTGATAAATACGGATTTCTGGTTATTGATGAAGATAGGGAGGTGCATGATGGGCGTTATCGAAAAGAGTTTGATGCATTCATATATCCCTGATGCCACCAATCCAATCACTTCAATTGTGCAGTGGACGGTGTCAATGATACTTCAGCATTTGCAGTATTATAATGCACGGCAGAAACACTGAAGAAATCAGTTTGAAACGGAAACTAGTTGAAGCAACGGACGCAGTTCGTAAAAAATTCAATTATACAAAGGGTAGCCATGCTGATAATCGAGCTGCACTCGAAAAAATCTATGAACCGATTATGGTGCCATCGAAAGAAATATCAGCCAACACCAAAACATCCCAAATGAAGCAGTCGAAAACAACAATCCCAGTATTTTCCGGGAAAAAACACAGTATTTACACCGAAAACTAATAAAACTAGCACATGGCTTCCTGAAGTGATGAAGTTTGATGAATTGGATGATGAAAATACCAGTTATGATGCTAATTAATCACTTTCGACGGGTATATTGAAAGAAATATCAGCCAACACCAAAACATCCCAAATGAAGCAGTCGAAAACACTAATACCAACATTTCCCGGAAAAAAAACACAGTATTCACACCGAAAACTATTTAAACTAGATCATGGCTTCCTCAAGTGATGAAGCTCGATGAATTGAATGATGAAAATACCAGTTATAATGCTAACGACAACTTCAGATTCTTCCCAAATAGGTGATGATGAGATACAAAAACATATCGAGAAGTTATCATCAGGTTTATCTCCATATGACACAGTTTTTGGTATTCAAATAGACCCCCAAACCAAAAAACTACAAATGGGTGTTACCAATGTGGAGTTCAATGAAGGAAAAATGATTTTCAGAGAAAGTGGTGAAGTAATCGGCATTTATAAGGGCACACCTGGTCACCTTCAGGGAGTTTTTCTACGACCGATCTGAAAACGTACGGTGGAATACTGAAGATGACAAAAGTTGCATATAAAAACTATGATCAAGAACAGGGTTTCATAACAGAAAATTGGAAGAAATATCAAGAAATAATCTTACCACTACTCTATACGGGAAGTATTCGAGGAAATCCTAGGATAGAAGGTGGGGGATTAGTGAAAATACCCATTAAGAAAGTTTATTGCGGCAATCAAAAACAAACTTACATTTATTGGAATAAAATGGAAGAACTAGTGGAGCGACTCCGTTTACTCTGGAGTTCGAAGTTGGCTGGACACACTGGACATGATAATGAAATTTTAGCATTAATAAAAGAATTGCGTGAAGAAGGTGTAGTCTACTGACAGCAGCATTATATATCTAATGGTACATGTCGAACTCGATCAGTCGTATGTTGATTCTCCAACAATGCATACAACAATCGATAAATTTGGTGGGAGAAGAGGTGGAGTTGGTAGAGCGGTTCCTGGTAAACCAGGTGTGGTATTCATTCTGACACCGGATGGAAATTATAATATTCAAAATAAAAGAATGCAGAATGTTGGTTAACCTGTTGAGTTGAAAGACTCAGTCACCAAATGGAATGTTGACGATAACATTAGAGAAACAAAAGAAGTAACTCTAAACGCTGTTCAAGAGTCTATCATGGCAGTGCTACGCGATGCCAGAGCGTTCTTTGATGCACGAATAAGTGACCGCAGATTTTTTATCGGTAAGAAAAATGATACATTTTCGGAAGGGATCATCAAGTTGACTGAGGAAATCGATACTTCAGACAATCAACTCCATAATTCGACAAAGAATGTCGATATTTCAACTGAGAGAGTTACCAAAGTGGAGCAGTCAATTCCCAAACCTAAACACTGGAGGACTGGACAACTAGCTCTTCCACCTGAGTAGGAACCCACTTCTGTCATAGAAAGTTGATATGAGTGCTGCTAAAAGGCAAATTGTGAATGAGTTGCATGAGCCAACTCGTCGAAATCTTCGAAAAACCTTAATAAAGGGATTTTCAGCTTTGTGGCAGATGGATTTGATGGAGATGCAGCCATATGCTAAAAAAAATTGAGGTTAAAGATACATTCTCGTAGTAATCGATTGCTATTCAAAGTATGTATGGTCAAAACCTCTCAAAAACAAAACTGGAGTTGCAGTGACAAAAGCTATGGCTAGTGTATTGAAAGATGCAAAGTCTTGTCCAAGAAACTTCTTATCGCTGATGAAAAATAACCATATTAATCATTATTCGACATTCAGTACTAAAAAGGCTACAATTTCTGAGCGTGTTATGAGAACATTGAAAACTTGGCTCTATAAGGAGTTTTCACTTCAAGGTAACTACAAATGGTTGAATATTCTTCCCACCATCACTGATTGGTACAACAACAAAGTCCATCGCACCATCGTTACGAAGCAGATGTTACACCTTCTACAAAGTTGGACATTTATTCGCAATCTCGGGAGAATCTACAACGATGGTAAAACACTGAAAGATGTGAAAAAAGTAAATTCAAAATTGGAAATGAAGTCAGAATCAGTACGTATAAAGGTGTTTTCGACAAGGGTTACACTGCAAACTTCTCCACAGAAATCTTCACTGTCGTGAAAGTAAACAGTACAGAACCCGTAACGTTGTAACGTAGTTACACAAAGTAACTGTTACTGCAGATTTGCCAGATTAATTCAGTGGAGATTGGCGTGGTGTTCTTTGGACTGACTTGCCAGTATCGAATTTAGGTTGGTGTCAAGCAAGGATCTTGAAATTAATTTTGGCTGGGCACCAGAAATTTTTTGTTAATTGAAAAGGATAAAAATTCAAACTTCCCTAGTATAGATAAAGATAATTTAATTCCCTTCTATTTTGAACAGAACAATAAAACACAAAGCAACTATGTATGGTGTATAATAAACAAATTATTGAATATAAAACAATTTGGATCTCAGTATTTTGAATAATATGGTATGTGATGTACCTTGTCTGGTATCTGGCATTGTGATTCACTGGACTCTGGTTGTATGGTTTGTGGTGGTGGCCTACTCAACCTTCTCTACTTGATGGTGGCTGGATCAGACTTCCTTGTATCGGGCTACTAAATTCACCCTGATATTTCTGGAAGACGTTGAGCTACTATATTCACCCTGATATTCCTGGGAGATGTTGGGCTACTATATTCACCCTAGTATTCCTGATAGTTTCTCAGGTTTGGACTTGCAGTTCAGTAGTTGGGCTTGGACTCACCGTAGTTGTCGTATCATGAAAATGATATCGAAGAGTTATTAATGAACCAGATAGTTGTAGACCAGACTTGAACCTTGGATGACTGACGTAACTAGCTATTGTCTCTCAGCAATTATATAATTTAAAGATATTTGTGTAATACAGTGAAATACAAGATATCCTTATAACTATGATCTTAAATTGAAGCTCTAAAATGATATTTCAACATGTGTCGAGATTATGATTCATTATTGAATTTATGAACAGTTGAAGCTAGTTAAATATGTGTTCAAGATATAAATGAAACAATGTCTGCTAACGATATATGAATTATTATGGTTATTGATATCTACAAGTTAATGATCATAAAAAAAAGATGTTGAGATAGAAAAGATATTCAGAGAATTTCAACTTTCGTTCGTTTGGGATCAAAATATCTGATAATGTGATAAAGAATTTCCGAGAAAAAGATATTCAAATACTACTTCACAAAATCTCTCGTAATCCAGGTTTCAACTGGATTGAACTTTATGCGCGACGAATATGACTCAAAATAGATATTTTCGAAGAGATAAAAGAAAGATAAGGGAACGTTAGATACTTAAATCAGGAACAAAATTTCTGATTTAAGGAATGATATACAAAATTTTTGACTTTCAAGAAAAATATGCCTACTGGACCCTGTGGCTTCAAAAAAATAACTCGAGGTGAGTTAAAACACACAATTACAGATTTTTATGGTAAAGAAAAAAATGTGTGAATCCATACTCACCTAGAATCATCTCCAGCCTGGATGTACAGGATACCATGTGGGTTACTGCGTTTTCGGTGTATATTTTTCCAAACAGGAATTAACTTTCAGCCTCTTTTCCGAACAAATTGATTGAGATCTTATCAGAATTTCATTCGTCATTCGGGCAAATGCTGTGAAAATAAAAACGCAACAAAATTGTGAAAACTAAATTGATACGCCTCTGGCCATAAATAACCTGAAAATATCAATGAATGGAATCGATAATCACTTGAATGCTGAAGGATTACAAAGATGAATCAAGATAAAGATTAGGTGAAGGTATGCAAGCCACCATTGGCTAAAAATTGTTGAACAGAAGATAAGAAATTATGGGAACTCTTTTCACATACCTGATATTTCATTCAAGATAACAAATACTTCATGAAAACTCTATGTGGAGAAAAGAAAATAATGTGAAACAAATTTAGCGATCAAATCTCAAAACAATGTTGCCTCCATGATGGCCTAATTAGAAGAGAGCTTGATGAGCTTCTCCCCTTTTCGAGAGATTCCAATTCGGTCATGCGCGGTCAATGGCCCAACGCCAACATGGGGTTTTGTGAATTTATAAGCAAAGATTTTGATGATTGAGCCATTCTCCGATAGATGCATGAAACCGCTATTATCGATTTACAAAAATGTGGAGTTTCCACTTTCGAAAGATAGATAATTGCTCATATGAATGATAAATTCACTTATTATAAATGATGTAACGATTATTCGTTACATATCCCCCTTTCTCCACGAAAAAAATTCGAAGCAGAGCATTGAATTTTTTTTATGTGATATTGAGATAAAATAATTGAAATGGAATGAAAATGTAAGTTATAGCATTGACAAAGATAAAACTTCACTCCCTGAACTGTAGACAGGTTGAATGAGAGAAGCTTACGAAAGATGCAATGTATGGCAACTCCCAGACGAGGAGACAGTATAGCCAGAAGTAATTCCAAGCAATCTGGTTTGGATGCTCTCTTCGCTGCTGGATGTTAGAAGCTGCGCCGGTGAGAAACATCCCTTTCCACTCATCCCCAGTATACTTGAAACAACCACCAACCACTCTGAATCCCGATCAGGAAATCCCCACACAGTGCAGCTGCGGTGAAAAAAAAAAGGGTAATGTTTTATTATTAGTTTAACCAGCTGTCACCTTCAACTGGGGGGAGATATAGTACCACCAAACTGAAATAGTGAAAAAAAGTTTCACTAGAACAAGAGAAAAAAAATCGGGATACCCTCATTTCTTCTTTGGTGCTGTGAACAAGTCCCCAGATGTGATAGATCCATGGAGCTCAGGATCCCCCAGTAGTATTGCCCGGCCGCCCTTAGGCGGGCTTCACGCGCTGACCGGCCTAAGCCTTCACGCTGGCGCAGACAATACCCCCTAGGTTCACCCTTCCATGGACCCCGCTAGTGAACTAGCTGTCACATCTGAGCGGTGCTCACACCCCACCGAAGTGAGTCCCTATGAAAAAATTTAAAGGGAATCATCCTTTTTTTACAGGAAATGGGTAAAACCTCCAAATAACTCCTTCATTAGAGTATCTATTGCGAGATATGTAGTAAAATTGGGAAAGGAATAGGGAAACACATTTCAGACAAGACATCATAAAAGTTAGAACTGTTCATCAAAACTGTTTGCGATGGTATGGCAATTTAACGCAAGACAGATAATGCTATGCATACAATACAGTAAATAGGTAAACATGTAGAGTTAGAATTTATCAGTATCAACCATCTAGAATAGAATTTATCAATATCAACTATCTGAATAAACTTCTGCTCCCAATAAGCAAACTGTTTGCCGAAATCGATAATATCCAAGATATTCACATATACCAGATAATTTGAGCTATCATGTCTCAAAGATAAGGTAGGTACTATGTGCAAGATATATTTCAGGAATTCAGATGAGTAATTGCAAGAATCCGCATAAGATAAATAGACCGGATGATTGCATCTACACAAAACATGATTCAGATAGTAATACTATAAAATAATTCATGATACTATGACACTTGATAGTTTCAAAAAATATCTGCCCCAAGGTTAAAGCTAAGAAAGTCAAATATCAGTTCAGTAAGCTGTGCAACTCCAGAAGAGTTCTGACTTGAGGAAATTACAATTTAGCATAACAGGATAATTCCAAAAGATATGAAAATTTGTAGGGTAGTAGGGTACAAGTTCATTTCCACAAGAAAATAGTAGGCAGGACTAGGTATACGTATATGAAAATTTTCACAAGGAAAAATGTTCCAGCAAATATCTAAGTGATGTATTTATTCGTTTAATTGAAGAATTTGAAATAACTTTTCCCGTTATGAGAAGTAATGCAAGCTGTAATGTTCAATAAAACCATTCAAAGATATTCTGAAATGCTGTACCATCAAAGAGAGTTTGTAATAGAGGCATGTCACAACATACCGATCCAAAATTCAGAGATGAAAACAGAAAACGATAACGGTATATAATAGTTTTCTTCTTTCCAAGATTTATTCATTGTCGAAGAAAGAAACTAGAATCAATAAGTGGAAAAATTTTCAGGAAATCAAGTAATCTGATCATGCCTTTAGTGGAACAACTACTTTCCGGGCTAGTACCCACGACGAACATTGAATTACACATAGTAGATCAAAAACACAGATGAAGGTAATTTCTTGGAAAGAGAATACTTGTTATGATGTTAGTACCTGAGCTGAATCAAAATGTTCACATAAAAATACGCTCTGAATTGATTCAAAAAATATTTATAGTGGCCAAATGACGGAGTTTTACCAACAGGTTGGTGTATGCTCCTACAGCGATAGTCTTGAGCCGTACATTGCGCAGCTAAGATATTTTAATCTACTTCATTATCTGAATCTTGCTCCGTTTGTGGTTCAGGATCATCATCAGAATCAAGAAAGGTAGGATCAGGTTTCAAATCTTTTACATGCCAATTGCCTAGATCAGTGCCACTATCAATTTTAAGGGAATCAACCAAAGGGGAAAGAACTTTATCAACAAATCAAGGAATAAACTTTGGAGCAAATTTTGCAGAATATGAATTTTTTGCTTTAGATAAAACATAGTTTTTCTTCAATACTCTATCTCCTGATTTGTATTTAGTTTCTCTTCTCTTGAGATTGTAAATTTTAGCATTCTGATCATGAGCTTTCCGAATTCGCTCACGAACTTTGGTGAAAATTTCTGTCAATTTCTGAAGATCATCAATCCTAGATTTTTTTTTGTGATTGTGACAATACTCTGCAATTTGACCGTAATATTCCCCTGAGATCGGTACATTTCTTCCAGAAGTTAAAAAAACTTGAATCTCTATGGATTTGATGATGGCCCTAGATGTGGCATTAGGTAAGGGTTGTACTAAAACAAATTTTGTAAACCAGTCTACTACTACTAAAACATACTGATTTCCATTTTTGGACCTAGGGTATGGTCCTGAAAGATCTGCTGATATCAATTGAAACGGAAAATTTATATCTTTATAGGAACCCATCAATCCAGCCTGAGGCAAATTTGATGGCTTGCATGTGGCACAAATGGAACATTTACGAACATAACGATAAACACTTTTCCTTAGGCCAGGCCAATAATATAGTTCTTGAATACGGGATAATGTCTTTGAAATACCCAAATGACGTGCAGTTTCATCATCATGAAATATTTTCAATACGCCTAACCTATTTTCCCTAGGTACAACAATTTTCCACTCAGATAAGTTACTCAACAATTTCTCATTAGAAAGTATATGCTTATAAAGAATGTTTTGCTCCACTCGAAAAGTAGGATACATATCCGGATTTTCCTCAACCTTTCTGCACATGTCTATATCCGGTTTCAAGGTAGATAGATTTAAAACTGCTGCTTCTGTAGGAGCTCGAGATAGTGCATCTGCCACTACATCGAGAGTACCTTTTCTGTGCTCAATATCAAATGAATATTGCGACAATTTAACTGCCCATCTTGTCAATCGACCAGAAGGGTTAGACATATTATTTAACCAGATCAAACTAGCACAATCTGTAATAACTTTGAAATGGGTACCTTCAATGTAACATCAAAATTTCTCAATGCAAAAAATTACAGCAAGGAGTTCCTTCTCTGTAGCAGAATACTTGCGTTGACATTTACTTAAAGTTTTACTTGCATAAGCTATTGGATGTTCAATGCCATCGGTTTCTTGATACAGAACCGAACCAATTCCTGTATTTGAAGCATCACAGTATATGATGAAAGGTTGAGTAAAATCTGGGCTAGCCAGAACAGGTGCGGTAGTAAGTGACTTTTTGATTTGTTCAAATGCTATGTCAGCTTCTTCTGACCATATAATCGGTTGACCTTTCTTACGGCCTCATAAAAGGTCAGTAATAGAAAAATACATACATACAACATAAGGCAGAAAAATTGTTGAGAAACCTTCTATAATATCCAACCATACCCACCAGTCGCCTGATTTGTGTGGTTGTTTTAGGTTTTTCATAATTTAAAATAGCGGACACTTCGGAATCATCCATTCTCAGACCTTCTCGATCAACAATATATCCAAGAAATTTTAGAGATGGCCTGCAGAACTGTGATTTCTCTTAATTGATAGTTAGGAAGGCATTGCTAAGGGCTTATTTGACTTTGAGCAAAATTTTCATATGAGTGTCAAAATCTGAAGTTGCGATAATTATGTCATCAATATAATAAAAGACATATGGCTCAAGAGATGGACCGATAACTAAATATATTAGGCGACACATTGTTTGACTTGAGCATAACAGACCGAATGGCATTCTAGTGTATTCGAGAAGACCTCTACCATGTATAGCAAAAGCAGCTGTAGGACAGGAGGAGGGTGTCAAGCAAATTTGATGAAAAGCTTTTTTCAAATCAACAGAGAAAAGAAATTCGGCATCTCTCAATTTACTCAGGATTGAATCAATCAAAGTCATAGTATAAGCATCAGGAATTGTTACAGAGTTCAACTTTCTAGAATCTAATACAACCCTAAAATCTCCTGAATCTTTTTTCAACCAGCCATACAGGATTACACCATGGAGACTGTGAAGGCTGTATTATACCCAACCTCAGCATATCATCCACCTCCTTGTTGAGGTGTTTCTGCATTGCAGGAGATAAAGGATACTGTCACTGTCGGATTGGAGCAGCTGACCCAGTGTCAATATTGTGCTGGAGTGAATGAGTTTTGCCCAAACTATCAGTTGGTGCAATCTCTGAAAAGGAATCTATAACAGTTTTCAATCTGTCGCGCTGTGCTGCTGAAAGGTCTTCACAAGACCGGATGTTATTTACTACAGAGATATCTCTAAAAAAGGGGTGTGTTTGAGAGAAGGAATAATCAAAACTTTCATCGTTTTGTTGTGTCCTAAAAGAGGAATCGGTAAAAAGATGTATCCCAAACACTCTTGTGATACACCATCAGCTGCGGTAACTTGTAAAAGATTATCATTCCTGATATTGATGTTCCACTTTTGAAACAAGAAAAGTCCATTTGAACCTAATATGGAAGAACAACTTCCAGAATCTACGAGACATAATATTTCATCATTATGAATTTGAACTTTGAGGTAGGGACAGTTATCATTTGGTTTTCTTTGAAAGATTGGATTGAGAGAGGGTGTGTTCATATGTGTTGCTTTGCTATTTGAACATGGTGAGGTAACAGAAGGTAATTCTG
Organism: Zygogramma bicolorata; assembly: GCA_032362365.1. NCBI lineage: Eukaryota > Metazoa > Arthropoda > Insecta > Coleoptera > Chrysomelidae > Zygogramma > Zygogramma bicolorata. Next base: position 539,329 of record JAVJAQ010004813.1, on the reverse strand, counting down.
AAGATAAATGTAATTTTGAAGATAATTGATGAATTTTTCTATTTGAATGATTCATTTCGAGTGTCTCCACTGAAATGAATATTCCACTTGTAGGGTAGAATTGGCTTAGGAAAATCAAAATGAGGAAATTGATTAGAAGTTGTAGAAGTGGATCTCTGAGCAGTTGAAGCTCCTGATACTTTTGAAGCTAGATCTCCTTCAAGTTCAATCAATTCTATATTGAGATTACTTTTAGTTTCCTCCTTATTTTCTTTCTCTGCCACTAATCTATGAATTCTACCAGATATATGTAGTAATCTTGTGGATAACCTTTTATATTCATCACTAGAATGAGTGTAAACATTAATCTTTGCTTTCAAATCTTGCAAAGTTTCTTTCATTTCAGTGACATCCTCAGCATGAGTATAACAAGCAACAAGACCATCAGAAAAGCTACGATTTGACTTTTCTTGGCTCAAAAGTCCTCTCAATAATTTACAGCGTTTATCAGTATCACCTGTGGGTTTAACGTTTCTAATTTTGATTTCGTAGTCAAGTTCATAGGCTCTCAGATGATTAACTTCCATTTCGAGATAAGTTATTAGCAAGGTATTGAATTAAGGGACGATAAATACTTGCAGATATCAACGGTGAAATATTCAAGGAATATATTAGATATAAGGAACAAAAAAATATCAACCAATTCAGCAATGAATTGCCAGACAAGATGTTTCTTGCTCTGTCAATACAGAAGGAAAAAATATTTGCCAAAACAATTTCTTTCAGTCAATTACGTTGGGCGCCAATTATGTAACGTAGTTATATAAGGTAACTGTTACTGCAGATTTGCCAGACTAATTCAGTGGGGATTGGCGTGGTGTTCTTTGGACTGACTTGCCAATATCTGATTCAGGTTGATGTCGAGCAAGGATCTTGAAATTAATTTTGGCTGGGCGCCAGAAATTTTTTGTTAATTGAAAAGGATAAAAATTCAAACTTCCCTAATATAGATAAAGATAATATTGAGATAATCTCCTATGTTGAACGAAACAATGAAACACAAAGCAACTACGTATGGTGTATAATAAACCAACCATGTAATATAAAACAATTTGGATATCAGTATTTTGAATGATATTGTTCAGTGATTGATGTACCTTGTCTGGTATCTGGTGTTGTAATTCACTGGACACTGGTTGTATGGTTTGCGGTGGTGGCCTACTCAACCTTCTCTACTTGATGGTGGCTGGATCAGGCTTCCTTCTATCGGGCTATAAATTCACCCTGATATTTCTGGAAGACGTTGGGCTAATATATTCACCATGATATTCCTGGGAGACGTTGGGCTACTTTATTCACCCTAGTATTCCTGGTAGACTCTCAGGTTTGCACTTGCAGTTCAGTAGTTGGGCTTGGACTCACCGTAGTTGTCGTATCATGAAAATGATTTCGAAGAGTTAATAATGAACCAGATAGTTGTACACCAGACTTGAACCTCGGATGACTGACGTAACTAGCTATTGTCTCTCAGCAATTATATAATTTAAAGATATTTGTGTAAAACAGTGGAATAAATACAAGATATCCTTATAACTATGATCTTAAATTGAAGCTCTAAAATGAATCTCAACATGTGTTGAGACTATGATTCATTACTGAATTTATGAACAGTTGAAGCTAGTTACATATGTGTTCAAGATATAAATGAAACAATGTCTGCTAACGATATATGAATTATTACAGTTATTGATATCTACGAGTTAATGATCATAAAAAAAAAATGTTGAGATAGAAAAAATATTCAGAGAATTTTAACTTTCGTTTGTTTGGAATCAAAATATCTGATTATGTCATAAAGAAGTTCCGAGAAAAAGATATTCATATACTACCTCACAAAATCTTTCGTAATCCGAATTTTAAGTGGATTGAACTTTAAGCGCGACGAATATGACTCAAGATAGATATTTTCAAAGAGATAAAAAAAAGGTAAGGAAACGTTAGATACTTTAATCAGGAACAAAATTTCTGATTTAAGGAATGATATACAAAATTTTTGACTTTCAAGAAAAATATGCCCACTGGACCCTGTGGCTTGAAAAAAATGACTCGAGGTGAGTTAAAACACACAATTACAGATTTTTATGGTAAAGAAAGAATGTGTGAATCAATACTCACCTAGAATCATCTCCAGTCTGAATTTATAGGATACCATGTGGGTTACTGCGTGTTCGGTATATTTTTTTTATATTTTTCTAAACAGGAATTAACTTTCAGCCTCTATTCCGAACAAATTGATTGAGATCTTTTCAGAATTTCATTCGTCATTCGGCCAAATGTGAAAACGAAATTGATGCGCCTCCGGCGATAAATAACCTGAAAATATCAATGAATGGAATCGATAATCACTTGAGCTGAAGGATTACATAGATAAATCAAGATAAGGATTAGGTGAATGTATGCATGCCACCATTGGCTGAAAATTGTTGAAGAGAAGATAAGAAATAATGGGAACTCTTTTCACATACCTGATATTCCATTCAAGATAACAAACACTTCATGAAAACTTTATGTGGAAAAAGGAAAATAATGTAAAGATATTTAGATAACGTGAAAACAAATTTAGCCATCAAATCTCAAAACAATGTTGCCTCTATGATAGCCTAATTAGAAGAGAGAGATTCTCGAGCCTCTCCCAGTTGAGCAAGTCTTTAGTTCGCACCAGCGCATTTTATCATGTTCAATTGTACAGATCGAACATTGCGTCTGATAACTTTCTCAGCATTGAGCGTGATGGTTCAGCTATCCCCCAGTATATATTCTCGTATGTATAAAAATCCGTCATATTGATTTTTGAAGAGAATTCAATAGATTAGATAGATAGATAGATAGTGTCGCACTCCCTAGAACTCTAGGAGAAGAGTGACAAGGTAGGCAACGCAAAATGCACCGGCAGCTCTAGGTCAGTAGCATAAGTGGCTTAGGCTAGCTAGGATCTTGCCGAGTGGCCGGGTGAGCGCCACTTAGTTTGTTTCTGAAGGAAACTAAGAAAAATGTAAAAGGTGTTTACATGAAGATATCTTGGTAATTATCAAAAACAAACTTGTGGACTCAAACTATATTTAATGAGTTCATTACTTTTTCACAAATATTCAATTCAACTGTCTGGAATCAGAAATTATCTCATGCGATCAAATAATAATTAGGAGGGACAAATCGTTGTTCAAATCAAGAGAGTAATACCCGATAAGTGCGAATACATGAAGAACTAAAAGAATTCCTTTTCTTCCCCCACTATAGTACTATAGTAAGTTCACAAATCAATCATACCCCCTCTGAGGATATTAAAAAAATAAGAATATGACCTATGGTTATGATATTATTTGTAATTGTAATATTTAGAAATGGTGGTTAAAGTTGCAAATCATAGTAATAGTTCTCTTTCGAATACACCTTGGCCTCTGATTGCAAATGTCGACACTACGATGTCACTGCATGAAGATGGAGGGGACATACAACTACTGCTGTAACCCTCGGTCCTGAAGGTCGATGAGTCCCGATAGGTAGTGTTCTTCTGCAGTGAGAAGACCGGTACAGCAGTGCAGATTTCCAGGGCGACTGGAAGACACTTCGGAGGTAGTAGCAGATGGAATCGGTGCTCCTGGTGGTGATGTTCCAAGAAGGGACGATTACTCCTCCCAGAGAGTAAGAATGGTGTCCAACACCTTGACTGCAGTTTTCACAACGGAGTGTTGTGACAGGATAGCCCCTAACTTGCAGAACGTGAGCCAGAAAAAAGAAGTCAGCCACAGGAATGCTGTTAAACCCAAAAATAACGTGGACCACAAGGAAGATATGAACCACCAGCACAGTGTGAGCCACCAGAACGACGTCGGCCACAAGAACAACCTGAATCTCAGGAAGACCGTGGACCACCAGGACAACGTGGACCAGAAGAACGTGGACCAGAAGGAGGCCCTCAAATCTATTAAATAGGAAATAGAAGACTTAAAAAATGGCTCTAGTGATGAAAAAATTAACTCACCTCCTAACAGGATGGCCTTCACACTCGACAAACAAAACAGGAAAGAATTTCGAAACCTCGCCATTTCGCCAACTCTCACAGACATCTTAGGAAAAAAAGGAACTCCCTGTTCAACTCAATCATAAAGTTGTACAAAAAAACTTTAGATTCTAGAAATCGTTTCGACGCAGAAACACAAACGGAACAGTGACCTTCACCTGTCAAACTTGAAACATCCGAGCAATTTGAATTGTCGCGGGAAAGTTACTGAAATACGTGACCCCCAGAGTTCGACTTTTCGAATATGATAAATTCTACCGTTCTGTAATAATAAGAGCGCGGAAGCGGAACGATTAGGTCCTCACAGTAGACCATTATAACACAAAACTCGAAGGATTGTCTCTCACTTCCTTGACAGCAAGTGGTAGACGCCTGCAGCTTTGTATGTGACCACCAAAATCATGATCATGAATTCGAAGGACATCTATGAGGGAGAGTCCCAAGCAACGGTTACTTATTTTCAAAATAATACTTCGCACTACCAGTAAATGGCCCTGTAATTCCATTTTACAATCGTTATGACTTATGGTTATTACATTTCTCTGCAATTTGAAAGAAAATTCCTTTGGACAAGGTGGACTCCAACGAATATTTAATTTGAACATAAATGAAATTTTTACTACCCTGACGTTCAAAATAAAAACATTTGGAAGATATTTGATTGGGTGGATTATCAGCATTATCGGTAGCTGAAAAGTTAATTTTCATGCTACACATTTCTCCCCTCCAAAGATATAAAAATTGTGAAACCCAGTGAACAATTTTTGTTCTGAACTATGAGACCATTTTTTTCAATGTACTAAACCCCAGATTTTTATAGGAACCTGAATATTATCCCTCAATCCTACCAGATGCATCTGAAGAATGAACTACTTCAACCGATATCTATAACTATTTATATATACACCTAATTAAGCTTACATGTCTGTATGTACAAGCTTTCACACTTCAAATCCACCAATGGCGAAATAAAAATTGGAAACGAATGCCAAAGCACTCAGTTCGAACTTATTGAACTCTGTTCCTCATTATCGGATATTGGAGAATTGAAAGGTTCCAAATCTTGAATGTGCCATTCTCCCAAATTTTTAACATTTTCAGCGCTTTTCAAGCGATTTTTTGTTAGAAACAATAGCTTCTACCCAACGAGGAGCGAGTTTCTTCTTCTTTTTCCAAACCCGATCTCCTACAAAAAATTCTTTGTCTCTTCTTCGCAAATTATAATATCGCGCATTTCGTTTATGAGCCGAACTAATTTTTCTTTGGACTTCCTGAAAGATATCCGTAAGCTTCCCCAGATTTTTCAACCAATATTCGCGATTAGTCAAATCAATATTAATCTCCTCATCACCATAGTATTTACCATTACATGGAATTTCTCTTCCAAAATTCGAAAATGCGGGGCTGTACCCTGTAACTTCATGAATTGACGTTCTTAATGCATATCCTATTTTAGGTAACTGCCTGTCCCATAACTTATGATTATCGTTGATAAAACACCTAATAGCTGTACAAATGGTTCTGTTGGATCTTTCAACATAATTAGCCTGGGCATGATATAGAGCTGTGAATTTTATATTGGAGTTATATTGCTGAATGAGATTTTTGAATTCTTTACTTACAAATTGTTTTCCGTTATCGCAAATTATGTGTTGTGGAACCCCACAAACCAAAAATATTTGATTTTCTAAAAATTTCATTACTGCAGAAGAAGTTGCTTTCCTAAGAGGACAAATCAATGGATACTTGGTTAGCCAATCACTGACGACCAATATATATTGAAACCCGTTGGAACACCGTGGTAAAGGACCCATCAGATCAATTGCAATTACTTGCCATGGAAAACGTACTACTTTTTCGGACCCCATTAATCAAAATTTTGCCTGATTAGGCGACTTCTGAGCCGAACAAACTTCACATGTCTTGACGTATCGAAGGATATCTCGTCGCATTTTAGGCCAATAATATGTCTTGCATAGGTTTTATAATATCCCATATGTGAAGCGGTTGGGACATCATGACATGATTTTAATATTTTGTTTCGTTGTCCTTTCGGAACTAACAATTTCCATTCTGACACATTGCTATCTGTTGGAGATTAAGATGAAACAAATTTATATATAAACCCATTCTTAACGGCCCATTGTGGATAATTCTCACTTGATTTCAATATCTTTTCCCTCAAGTTTATGTAAAATGAATCTAAATTTTGTTGATCAATTTCCAAATTGGTATTCTCGATATTTTCAATGGCAAAAATCTGTTCAGTTTCCTCAGGAGCAGTATCCACAGGATTCCTCGACAAAGTGTCCGGGACAACATTAAATTTCCCTTTGCGGTGTTCTATGTTGAAGTCAAATTGGCTTAACCTCATGGTCCATCTAGCTATTCTATCTATTGGTTCTTTAATATTAAACATCCATTTCAAGCCTCTGAATCGTTCACATGCGAAAATACAAGCCAGACATTCTTTCTCCGTAACAGAATAATGTCTCTCATTTCTGGATAGAGTTCTTGATGCATAGGCTATGACCTTCTCTACGCCGTTTTGAATTTGTTTCAGAACACACCCTAACCCTACGTCAGATGCTTCACATTGAATACTAAATGGGAGACTAAAGTTTGGACTTGATAAGATCGGTGCTGAAACTAACGCTTGTTTGATATTGTCAAATACCTTTTCTGCTTTATCGTTCCATTTTATTTTATGACCCCTAGATATATTCTTCAATAAATCATTCAAAGGCGCCATGAGGGTGAAAAAATGGGGAATGAACCTTCGGTACCAACTACACATTCCACTAAACCGCTTTATTTCTGTTGTGTTTTTTGGTTGACTAAATTCTACCATAGCTTTAACTTTTGAAGGGTCTGTTCGCAAGCCTAATCTATCTATAATGAATCCTGAGTATTTCAAAGATGGTCTTAGAAATTCGCACTTTTACTGTTAAATTGCTCTGCTGCAATCGGGACGCCACCTCTTCGTTTAACTCAATATGCTGTTCAAACGTTGAACTAACAATTATTAAATCGTCCAAATACACAAAGATATTAGGTTCCAATTTTGGCCCAAATATTGCGTCCATTAAACGCTGCAGACACTGAGCCGCATTACATAGCCCAAACGGCATAACTTCAAATGAGAATAAACCTCTAACAGATACTGAGAAAGCTGTCTTGTCCTTGGACGCATCATCTAAGGGTATTTGCCAAAAAGCGCTTCTCAAATCAATGAAAGATATGAACTGGGTATCACTCAACATGGCAAGGATCCTATCAACTACAGGTAGAGGGTAGCTATCTTTTTTAGTTAATGAATTAAGTTTCCTGCCATCGAAGCAAAATCTGTAATCTATTCCATTTGTTTTTTTCACAAATAATACCGGTGATGACCATTCGCTCGTTGAGGGTTTCACTACACCTAACTCCAACATTTCATCTAGTTCCTTATTGAGATGGCCAAGCATGTAAGGTGACATCAAATATTGTCGTTGTTTAAGAGGAGAGTATCGATATGATATTTCAACTTCATTGTAAGTCCTAGTTTACCATTTCCATTAATATATTTGAATTTGTCAATTACTGTATGTAGCAAGTTAATTTTTTCACTAGATGAACTTTCTGATTTTTCTTCCAGAGATACAACTCGATCCTCACTAACTTTAGGTATCAATTGTTCACAATCAATTTGTGCATTGAAATTATCATATATTTCCCAAACGCCATTCTTGAAATGAATTTTTAAATTGGCGTTTTCACAAAAATCACTACCTAATATAACTGGATAACTAACCGAAGGAACTACTAAAAATTTTACTATTTCACAAACATTCTGGGTACACAAAGGCAAATTCACCATCCCTATTACCTCTTGTTTTACGCTATCGGCGGTGCTTAAAGATTTATGGCTCGCCCTTTCTATTTTTGCGCCTAAAGATTCTAAAATTTTTATACCAAGACCACCAATTAAACAACTATTGGCTCCTGAATCCAAAAGTGAAATAACTTCTTTGCCATATATATTGACAGCGACATTTGGTCTATTATCATGAGGTTTATTGACGAAAACTGGGACAGCAGATGACTCAAACTTTTCAAATTTCAGATTAACTAAAAATTTTTCAACTAATTCTAAGTGGTTAGCCTGTTCAATAGTAGGATATTTACTAGGGGCTTTAATTAGTGGAAGTAAAGACTGCCTCTTATTTAAAGAAAACTTTACTTCCTTTCTGCGTTTCCCTCACACTTGCCACAATTACCTTTCACTACACCAGGGGTTCCACATCCATAGCAAAAAGTGGCCCTCTTTTGAGTACAATGCCTAAAAGTATTGTTCGCCAACTTGCAATTCCTACCTTTTTACTGTTATTTTCTGCCCTAACCTGTAGAGATAAAACGTTTTGTGAAAAGCTTTGGCGTCTATCAAATTCAGAATTCCTACATCTATTTCTATTTCCATGATACCTATTGAAACTTGAACTTCTAAAATTTCGGTAACTACTTTTTCTAAAATTATCTTCTAAGTTATCTGAAAAATTTCCTCCTGTTGAACAGCTGGATGACCCTTGGGCCTCACTATTGGTGTCCAGACCTAATTCGTGTTCAATGGATGTCAAATGAGATTTGATATCGAAATGTTTCACCTATTTTTCGTTAGAGATTTCTTCCAAAATTTTCACATCATGAATCAAGGCATCTATTGAGCTATAAGTGTTTAATGCTAAGCGTTCTGCAAAATCACCTCTCAATTTTTTTTTTATCCATTTAATTTTTGTCACTAGAGCTGATGGTGAACTCAATCGGTTAAACAGTTGATCTAAAACTGACACAAAACTAACAATTGATTCGTCGTCAAGTTGCTTTCTTTGCTTTATAAAAGTCCACAACTCTTCATCGTAATCTTTATCTAAGAAATCCTCCTGTAATTTTGTTGCTAACGAATCCCAATCTGTTACTGTGTCTCTAACCCTTCGGAACCAAAGTAGTGCTTACCCTTCAAATAAATCTGAAGAACCCTCAAAGAGTTGTGATTTTGAGACCTGCCTTGCTATTGCCAATTCGTTCACTCTCTCTAAAAATGATTCAACACTTAAAATTTTTTTTGAACCATCAAACTTCAAATTCCATTCATAAATTGCTGGTGGTTTTGAACTGGACTGTTCAGCTGTAATAGGGTTAAGTTGATTAAACATGCCAACTAAAGAATTTGAAAAGTCATCTGAAGAAACTGGTGTATCAGATTGTTGAATTTTGTCTTCTTACTTCGAATCTGATAACATTGTGGTTGCATAAGCCTCATTTTTGAAATCTACCTGTACATTACATGCTTGGTCAACTACCATTCTACGGGTTCTGTCCCCAACATGACCTAACCGTGAACGTAACCTCTGATATACTGAATCTTTGGTAGAACCACTTTCAAAATCTGGAATGGAACTCTCAATACTTTCCAATGTAGCTTCAATATCCGATTTTTCATCCTCACATGTGTAACATGATACAAGTGATGGTGTTTGACCTTTACTCTTGGCCATAGCTTTGGCTGAAATACTTCTTTTTTCATTCATATTTCTATCGGTAATGACACAAATATTGATGAATTAGTCGAAATCTTGAGGTATATAAAAAATAAAAACGCAATTGGTTATGATGGAATCTCAGTTAATATTATCCAAAATCTTTCAATCGATGCACTCAATACACTTGTATCTATCATCAATAACTCCTTTCACAAGGAGGCCCTAAAATCTATCAAATAGGAAATAGAAGACTTGAAAGATGGCTTTAGTGATAAAAAAATTAACTCACCTCCCAACAGGATGGCCTTCACACTCGACAAACAAAACAGACATCTTAGGAAAAAAAGGAACTTCCTGTTCGACTCAATCATGAAGTTCTACAAAAAAACTTCAGATGCTAGGAATCATTTCGACGCAGAAACACAAACGGAACAGTGACCTTCACCTGTCAAACTTGAAACATCCGAGCAGTTTGAATTGTCGCGGGAAAGTTACTTAAATACGTGACCCCCAGAGTTCGACTATTCGAATATGATAAATTCTACCGTACTGTAATAATTAGAGCGCGGAAGCGGAACGATTAGGTCCTTACAGTAGACCATTAAAACACAAAACTCGAAGAATTGTGTCTCACTTCCTTGACAGCGAGTGGTAGACGCCTGCAACTTTGTATGTGACCACCAAAATCATGATCATGAATCTGAAGGACATCTATGAGGGAGAGTCCCAGCAACGGTTACTCATTTTCAAAATAATACTTCACACTGCCAGTAAATGGCCCTGTAATTCCATTTTACAATCGTTATGACTTACGGTTATTATATTTCTCTGCAATTTGCAAGAAAATTCCTTTAGACAAGGTGGACTCCAACGAATATTTTATTTGAAAATAAATGAATTTTTCACTACCCTGACGTTCAAAATACAAACATTTGGAAGATATTTGATTGGGTGGATTATCTGCATTATCGGTATATGAAAAGTTAATTTTCATGCTACAATAGATAGATAGATAGATAGATAGAAGATAGATAGATAGATCTCAGATGCTTCCACCTTGCCGTGGAGGGGGGGCTTGCGTGCTTCAAGGAACCCAGGAGCTATGTCGGTGGTAGCATAGCTACCAGCAGGGCCACCTATGCCGAATAGGTCCTGGGGGAGAGGCCAGACTAAGAGAGGCATCAAAACAAACACTAATGAAGATGTCGGATGTTGAAAATGTAATACCCCAGGTGGGTAGAGTCGAAGACTCAGAATCCCACCCCATTAGTACAATAGGCTGCCCCACGGATTCTGGGGGGGCACACAGACGATTGGAATTGGTTCGAATGGAAGCAAGTCGAGAGAGACAAAAGCAGAAGGCACCAAAGTCGAGACTGAAGAAAAGAATGGTCAGTCCTTGCCGAATGTGAAGGACCCGTTTGCCACAAGTCAATCGATTGCAAGAACTTCTCGGAGGCACAGAGCATCCTCGCTCGACGACTCCGAGTTCCGTCTCTTAGAAGAAGAAAGGGATATGGAGTTAAAGTCAGCCAAGAGGAAAAGAACTGATGAAACTCTTTTGAGAGGAGACAAAAAGGAGAACGAAAATGCCTTTCAAGATATCCTCGATGAGATAATTCTTCAAGTGAAGAAATTCGATCGAGTATTGGAGAAAGCATATGAACCGAAGGAACAGTACTCAGAAATATGCAGTATGCTAATGTTGCAAACAGAGAAACTCAACTTGCACGTACTCGAACAAAGACTCGACGCAGCCACCAGTGGGACAGACGAAGGAAGTTTGCACAAAGAGCTGTTGAAAGAGAATGACCAGCTACGAAGCGAAATTTAAGCCATGAAAGCAGTGGCTGAAATCAATCAAGAAAATCAGTCAATTGATGCAACTTTGCCCCAAAACAATGGAGAGTTCAGCCAAAAAATCGATAAACTCAAAAAAGAAGTCACCACCTTAACAGCAGTACTTAGAGACCAAGATATTCAGTCTAATACTGAAGACAAATGCGCGGAATGCGAGAAAGCACAAATGCTACAACGCAGGAAGCGTCAACTGAAGGAAAACGAGTCTCTGACGAGTTTTCGAGCTGCAAACGAAGACGACTGGGAAAGCGGAATGTTCGAGAAACCTCACACCCAAAAGGGGTATATCTGAGGGGCTCCATACGAATGGGATATTATCCTACCCTGCAACATTGATCTCGAGTCCCAATATAAGGAAGTCGAAGAAGCAACAGCAGATACAACGTGGCGATACCAGAAACTGAAGACGTCACGGGGCTTGTGATCATCCGCATGCTGCAATTTTTTTTTTCTGATACACATATCAGGCACGTAGTGTATAAGCACGACCAGAAGAAGAACAAAGGGAATCATCAATGGGGACGTAACAGGCTCACCAGTGGCGCACGAAGCACATCGACAGGACAAACCAGAATACCGAGACAGGAAGCTATAATGGTGTGTATGGATGACGAGAGCTTCCCAGAACTCCTCAAAACAGTGAAAGCGGCCATGAATCCAAGCGAAATTGGAGAAGATATAGCGGACTCAAGAAAACAAGAAGCTATGAACTTGTTCTCAGAGTGAAGAATGGACTGGATAAAGCACGAGTACTAGGAGATGAACTCAGAGATAAGATACCTGGAGCAAAAACTACCCTCCTCGCTAATAATAAAACAGTACACATCAAGGGCATGGACGAAGTCTCGACTGAAGAGGAAATTAAAGACACCGTTTCCAACATCATTGGGATCGAACCCGATACTTTTGAGGTGAGAGCTCTCCGTCCAGCTTATGGAGGCTCTCAAAATGTTACATTCATAATGAAAAAACCTGATGCAAAACTCCTAATCCAGAGGAATACTATAAAAATTGGCTGGGTAGACTGCACCATATTAGAAAGGAAACCAGAAACACGATGTTTCAAATGCTGGGAATACGGCCACGCGAAAGTGCATTGCAAAGGTCCCGACAGAGAGAGCATGTGCCTGAGATGTGGTCAAGATGGTCATATGCGAGCTCAATGCCCCAATAATCTTTTCTGCATATTCTGCAAACAACAAGGACATCAATCAGATAAACGAAGATGCCAGAGCAATAGAAGAAAGAAAAACAATAATGAACCTGAAGAAAAATCCGAAGATGGAAATGGGAAACATGAAAGTCCTCCAAATAAACAATAATAGGAGTCGCGCAGCCCAAGATTTGGCACTGAAAACCGCCAAAATCTAGGAGTGGGAATACTAATCTTGAGCGAACCGAATAAAAACGCATTTAGGGGCCGTAAGCACTGGGTAAGTGATGCAGATTTCAAAACGGCAATCAGAGTTACTGATCCACGAATCGCACTTAGTGAACAAGGACAAGGACCAGGATTCACATACATGAAAACTACAGAACTTACCATATTCAGCTGCTACTCTTCCGGAAACGACGATACAGAAGACTTGTAAACGACCCTCTCCGAAATAGAAAGCATGATCAGAACAGGCTACGGAGAGGCGATTATAACTGGAGACTTCAACGCAAAATATCCGCAGTGGGGTATGCCCTGTACCGATAGAAGAGGTCAAATCATAACTGAGTGGATCGCAACAAATGATTTAGTTATTATAAACGAAGGAAACAAGCCCACCTTCACTAGGCAAGGATATGGTTCGATACTAGATCTGGCTATCTCTACGGCAAACTGCGCAACACACATCACAAACTGGGAAGTTCTGGAAGATGAATCTTTGAGCGACCATAACTACATATTTTTTGAAGTATCGGAAACTAAAGTTATCTTATCCGTGTCAAATGTGGTGCGAGATTCGGGCTGGAATACGAATAAAATCGACCGTCAAAAACTCATCAAGGCCATAAAAGGAATCAAGGGAGACACAACTGCCAGAACATCTAATGAGTTTTTTGAGAAACTTGTTCAGCTATGCGATGAAGCAATGCCAAGAAAAAGTAAGTCCGCAAATCGTCGTGTACTGGTGGAATGACGACATAGCGGTGCCACGTAGAAACTGTTTGCGACGCAGAAGGCAATATACAAGAAATGCCAAGAGGGGTCAGCAAGAGCTGAACCAGGAACTTTGGGTCGCTTACCAAAACAGCAGAAAAACCCTCAGGAATGCAATTAAGAAGTCCAAAAAGAATCACTGGAAAAACATATGCAGAGCAGTAGATGGGGACATTTGGAGGGACGGGTACAAGATCGTGCTGAAAGGTTTACTTGGTTACCCACCCAGGATCAACCTCACTATGAAAACTATGGAGAAAGTCACAGAATACCTATTTCCAACACACGAACCCGTGCAACTTCACTGCGACAGAAATTCCAGGTTTCTGAATTTCACACCAAGAGAACTTTCAGAGGCAACTTCTGAACTTTAATTAAAGAAAGCCCCAGGACCTGGAAAAATACCTGCAGAAATAATGAAGACTTTAGCAGATGAGAATCCCAAGTACGTCCTCTCGATATATAATAAGCTTGCAGGGCAAGCGAACTTCCCTGCTGAATGGAAGAATGCCGTCCCTCTCCTTCTGCGTAAAGAAGATAAACCTCTTGACAACCCCTCGTCATTCAGACCGATTTGCTTGTTGGATATCGAAGGCAAATTATATGAGCACCTTCTACTTGGCAGACTACATAGCAAACTGCATCGTACAGGAAACCTATCGGACAGACAGTATGGATTCCGAAAGGGAAGTCAAACAGTAGACGCGATTAACAGAGTCATTACCATAGCTAGGAATGCTGAGAACTACTCACCAGGGCATCGTAGGATATGGCTATGATTACGATAGATGTCAAAAATGCCTTCAATAGCGCATCTTGGCAGCTCATCCTCAATAAGTTGAGGGCCGGAAACATCGGAGAGAGATTGATGAGCGTCATGGCATCGTATCTTTCAGACAGGTGTATAGTTCTCGCTGATGGGACTAACAACAAGCCCCTCAAGATAAACAGTGGCGTCCCTCAAGGATCCGTACTAGGCCCCACACTCTGGAACATACTCTATGATGACCTTCTCGAAATGGAAATGCCGAGTGGAGCCGAACTGGTAGCCTTTGCAGACGATGTGGCAATGGTAACGGTTGCAACAAACGGGGAGATCCTCACAAACACAGCAAATGCAGGTCTTCAGAGGGTATCTAACTGGATGCGAAGAAACCAACTGCAGGTAGCCCCCGAAAAAACAGAATCGGTACTGCTTACCAGGAAAACGAAGATGGTACCTATTTCGTTCAACTCTCAAGGAGTTACGATAACTTCCAATAGATCGGTGAAATATCTCGGGGTATGGCTAGACACGAGCAGAAAAAACTGCAAAGGCCTTATCATGCCTGATGCCAAACATCGGGGGCCTAGCTCCACAAAACGCAAACTTCACTCAAGCGTAGTTCACTCGCAACTTCTGTATGGTTCTTCAGCATGGCACCAAGTAACAGAAAATAGAAAACTCATGACAAAGCTTCAGAGCGTACAGAGAAATATGGCTATCAGAGTATCTAGTGCATACCGCACCATATCTACGGAAGGTGCGTGCGTTATTTCAGGAATACCCCTGATAGAACTACATATCAGGGAGAGATATGAGAAAAATTCTGGAACAAATAAGGATATGACAAGGGCTAATCTGATGCGCGAGTGGCAAGAAAGCTGGAACAGCAGCACTAAAGGAAGGTTGACTCATTTCCTTATTCCAGACATCGAGAGATGGACAAGCCGAAAACATGGTGAAATAGATTACTTCACAACACAGGCGCTGTCTGGTCACGGAAGCTTCAAAAAATATTTGTATAAATATAACAGAGCGGACTCGATCAGGTGCATATACTGCTTAGAGGAAGATGATGCCCAGCACACTCTGTTCTTGTGCATTAGATGGGAGGTTCAGCGCTGTGAATTCATGGGTCTAACTTGAAACTTATTCAATCCAACCACTATGATGGAATGCCTCTTAGAAAGTGAAAATTCGTAGAACCACGGATACAAAGTAATTCGTGACATAATTGAAACCAAGGAAAGGGAGGAAAGACTAAATAGACAATGACACATTGTTACTGACATAATTACTATGAGAAGTTAGCAAGCAGTATGACAAGCACAGCGTGTTGAAGTAATGCGAGAGCGGATTCTGATACGTTATGCTGTAGTATGCGAAGGGGAAGTTTTTAGTCGGTAGGCGGCTCCAGGATCAGACCGAATCCGACACTGACCAGTCGACAGAACAACAGGCTGGCTCGTCTTTGGCAGATTTTTCACCGCTTCACAAGAAAAAAAAAGATAGATAGATAGATGTGAGGGAGTAAACCCTCAGGCGTTATATGGTCGCAAACGGAGCCACCGAAAACACGGCGACCTTCCGGTGTAAGAAGCTTTAGCGAGGTATGGGCGCACTGCCTCGCCGGACCGGCTCTTCGTCCCAACCCGTGGGAACAGAATGGGAGATAATAATATACAAACGCAAATACAAACAATGACTGAACGGTCAGAAAAAGTAAATTCTTTCGAAAGGAGAGGATCGGTGGTCAGGTCCCCACCGATACTGAATACACAGAATAACGAGGTGTTTTTTCCGGAACTAAATATAACAGCAGGAGAGAGTGACAGACGGCTGTCTCATTCAAGCAGGGAACTGGTGGAGAATACCCCAAGAAAGGCAGATAACCCAGAAGGGGAGCAGGGATGCCAGAGGAAGACAATGGAAAGTACTCCAGAAAAAATGGGTAGAGACAAAAAAGGGAAAGAAGTGCAACAGCAGAGCAATGGCATTTGAGGGAACTCTAGATCGGATTCTCGAACAAATGAAGACCTTGAGCGCGACGGTAAATACGGCGTACAAACCGAAATAGGAATTGCTGGAAATCACCAGAAACATGACCATGTGCGCAGTCGAACTGAACGGACAGGTACTCAAGACGTGGCTAGAGGAGGCAATGGACCCCCTGCAAGTCTCACATGCAAGAGCGCAGGCCACATATATGACCAAACAGTGTTCAGGGCTCTCATAAAAGGCTGTATCTTGGGGGCAACCCTGCAGAACATTCTATATGACAGTATTATGAGAATTAACCTTCAGGATAACTGCAGAACCATTGCATACGCAGACGACCTGGCATTATAAGTGGAAGCGGAGAACGCGGAAAGCCTATGCTATGCAGCGGATATGTCGCTAAGGGCAATACAAGGGTGGATGGAGAGAAATCACCTCAGCTTAGCACCCCAGAAGACGGAAGCAGTTATCGTCAAGGGCCCTAGAGATAGAAGAGGGGTTCACATTCCAAATTGAGGACACTCTAGTTGTCCCTCGGAGGCATATTATATACTTAAGAATTTGGCTCGACCACGAACTGTCCTATACAGAACGCATTCGGAAGATAACAAAAAAAGCAGAAAGGGTTGCCGCATTATCAAAGATGATGCCTAACATAGGAGGCCCATCTTCCAACAAAAGACAGGTGCTAGGAGGTGCTGCCCAGTCAATAATCTTATACGGAGCCCCGATTTGGTCCAGAGTTCTGCAAATGAACAGATACGGGAGTATGCTGGAGGCGTTTCAGAGAAAAACATTACCGAGGGTGATCTCTGCATATAGAACCACATAGACTAGGGCACTCCAGGAGATTGTCGGAGTGGTTTCCATAGACCTGCAGGTCGCGGAGAGAGTAGAGACCTATGGAGTAGAAAGACAATCAGAGGACGAGGCAAAGAGGAGAGCAAGAGCCAGATCCATTGAAAGATGGTAACAGAGATGGACCGGCACAAGAGATGTAGCCAACTGGACCAAGGAACTGATTCCCGACGTAAAAAGGTGGGTGGAGTGTAAGCACAGACGAACGGAGTATTTTTTATCTCAATTCCTGACGGTCCATGAATCGGTTCGAACCTACACACACCGAATCGGGAGAGCAACCGACGAGATGTGTACTCACTGTGGCGAAATGGATACTCCTGCGCACACGATATTCTTCTGTGACAGGTGGTTGGGAGAAAGGCAACAGTTCAGTTTGAGATGGGGAAGACCTTGGAGTAGGAAACGTTATTGTTCGGAAAACTGGCAACATTTCATTTTTAGTTCTATGTCTTTATCGCGAGACCGAGCATTCAAAGTTTTTTGATTATGGGTTTTTTGTGACTTACGAAAAGAAGATAGTGGTTAATGAATTGAAGTTGAACCGCACCGTTTGAAACGATCTAATCAGTTCGTCGATATTTTTTCGTTATACCGCTATTTATCCCTTTTGTGAATGTTGTGTGAACGAGTAAATGCATCAACAATCAAGTTAGCTGCAACCTTCCAAGGAGCTCCTGAGAAAAAAGCCTGAGCAGCCATACGAGAGGAAAAGCCCAACCAACAGGTAACTTTGATGTTCTCGTATCGAAATTCATCAAAATTAATAATACAGTCCACTGATAACGCAATTTCTGTGCTTTCGTTATATCATTTGGTTTTCGAACGTACATTTTTTGGTCATTTCGAACCGGGATTACTTTGTTTTGTGTTTGCTGTTGCCAGTTTTTTAATTAATCCTGCATTCTCGTCATCTGATTTGTATTATCGCATCGCATTTAAACGTTTCATTCTGATTAGTTCGCATCGGTTTGGAATTTGTTTTTCTTGGAATCAACAGACGCCATAAAATGCCGGTAAACATTGTTGCCAATTGTTCCTAGAAATATCATAAATACGTGAAATATCGAAACAACAAATATTTATTGGCTGAAGTTCAACATCACTGTGTTTTGAATTCTACTCTATCTATCTTGGAGGAATATTGAATATTTCGCTATTATTACTAGGTGTTAATTCAAAATGGCAGATAAGTTGAAAAAAGCACGTTTATACAGAAATGCACATTTGAATGAAGTTCATATTTTTAGTGATATTGCTAATAGAGCTCGTACAGATAGATCTGTTTATAGCATTTTTCGTGTTCGCTATGCTGAGTTGGATGAATTGAGGCAAGAGTTTGAGAAACATCATCAAACCATATTAACTTTATTGCTCGCTGATCCCAAAGCGGATATGCGGATGATTTTCTAAATGAAGTATGTATCGCTCATGACACGTGTTCATTCGCCACCTCATCACCAAAACGCAATATTTCTATAAGCAAATCTTATTCTGCACGCACCAATTCTTTTCTTGTCAAACCTTCCGCTACTCAATGCCTATTATGTCAAGGTAATCACGCTCTTTATCACTGCAAGTTATTCTTAGAGAAAACTCCCACAGAACGCTTTAATTTCAGCAAAAATTCTCACTTGTGTTTCAATTGCTTGAGTAACTTGCATACCGTAAATAATTGTAAATCATCGAATACTTGTTCCAAATGTAGGAGAAGACATCATAGTGTTTTGCATTTTGAAAATACACCGCAAACTACCACCATTTCGCCTTCAGTACACCGCTCTCCCCCTACCTCGACGTCGAATCAAGAATTTTCGAATAAAATTAATAATTCTGAGTCGATATCGATGCTTGGTTCTGGAGTATTTCAAAATAGTATTGTTTTATTATCCACAGCCATTGTAGAGGTACGCGATTGTTGGGGATCGTTTCAGCGAATGAGATGTCTTCTTGACCCAGGAAGTATGAGTTCTTTCATAACTCAAAGGTCAGTGAAGCGTCTGGGATTGAGGACATCCAAGTCTACGATCGAAGTGAGGGGTCTCGGATCTATGCACACCTCATCAAATCTTGGAGTAGTTACTCTCACTAATTGTCCAAAACAATCTTATGATCCTATGTTTGCCATAGATGCAGTCATTTTAGAAAAAATTTGCGATCCAATGCCTTTTGTCAAAAATTTGTATTGAAAAATTCCCACTTATTGTAAATATGAATTTAGCTGAAGATACTTTTGCTGTACCTGGAGAAATAGATATTTTACTCGGAGCTGACATTTTCTCAGAAATATCGTTGGATGGTCGCATCTCAGGTATCGCTGGGTCGCTACATGCCCTTAATACTGTTTTTGGGTATATACTGATGGGAAAAGTTAATGTTACTCCTCATTCAATAATAAGGTCATTTTTGTGTACACCTAATGATTCTTTGGATAACACTGAGACAATTTTGGGAAATAGAGAATATTCCGCATAAACCATGTCTTTCGCCTGATGAGATTTTATGTGATCGAATATTTTCGCGCACATGCACTAGGACTGGAACAGGACGCTTTTGTGTGAGTTTGTCTTCCCGCGATTCTCCTCCTGAGTTTCCTGGATCACGTTCGCTAGCTTTGAGTCGATTTCATTCCTTAGAACGCAACCTTCTAAAAGATAATAAATTGTATAGTGAGTATTCGGATTTCATGAAGGAATACTCAACTTTGGAGCATATGGAACCGGTTCCAAGGAATGAAAGATTCACTGTAGCCTCATACTATATACCGCATCATTGTGTACTGAAACCTGACAGTTTGAGCACGCGCTTGCGAGTTGTTTTCAACGCATCCGCTGAACTACCAGGACAAACTTCTTTAAATGATCATCTTCTTAGTGGTAAGAAGTTACAAAAGGATATTTGTTCAATATTGTTGAAGTTTGGCCTTCATATATTTGTAATATGCGCAGATATAAAAATGATGTACCGTATGATACTTTTGAACCCCGCTCAGAGAGACTTTCAAAGAATTTTGTGGAGATTTTGTCCACAAGATCCCGTACAAGATTATCGACTTTGCACGGTAGTATATGGTGTCAAATCTAGTCCGTACCTCGCTTTGCAGACTCTTCATAAACTTGCTGAAGATCATAAAGAAAAGATTCCTCGGGCATCTGATATTCTCTTTCATGATACTTTCGTTGATGATATTGTAACAGGAAGCCCATCTTTGGAAGAAGCCAGTGGTTCTAAACAGGAACTGATTTGCTTACTCCAAACTGGAGGTTTCGAGTAACGCAAGTGGTGTCTGTTAAAAGATTTACCCACCTCGCATTTATCTCATGATCTGATTTCCTTCATCGATAAATCGGAGGATACCCAGTTGAAAGTCCTAGGATTGCAATGGAATCCTGTTATTGATTCCTTCTCTTTTTCTATAAAGATACTTGACAAGCCCCTTTCATAACGCACAATGTTGCATTTATGATCCTATAGGTTTTTTGGCTCCAGTAACTTTTTTCACGAAACATCTAATGCAACGCCTATGGATTTTAAGAGTGGATTGGGATCAAGCTCCCGATGAAGAAACTTCTAATATATGGGCTCAATACCGGTCTGAATTTAATCTATTGTCGTCGATACGAATACCCGGCCTCACATTAACGCAAGCTTATTTTTCATATAAACTGCATGGTTTTGGAGATGCAAGTCAGAAGGGGTACGCTTCTGTTGCATATATTAGAGCTTCGCGTGGAACTGACGTTTCAACCTGCTTCATTTGTGCTAAAAGTAAGGTTGCGCCCATTAAACGTATCAGTATCCCAAAACTCGAACTTTGTGCAGGTGTTCTTCTATCCAAACTAATGTCCTATGCTTTGAAACTCTACCAAAAGAAATTGGTTTTCTCTCAAATATGCGCTTGGTCAGATTCGCAAGTTGCTTTAGCTTGGATCTCTTCGTCTCCTCACAGGTGGAAAACTTTTGTAGCAAATCGCGTCACGTATATTCAAGAAATACATACTTTCCGTGGCACGTTGGTTATTTGTTGATTCTGAGAATAATCCCGCTGATTGCGCCTCTCGAGGTATGTTACCTCCAAAATTTCTCTCTAATTCTCTGTGGTTTGACGGTCCGGTATTTCTCCGTGAAACTACTGAATCGTGGTTGGATAACCCTGCCAATTATTTTATGCCTGATGAAGCAAGAGAGAAAGAAGTAAAAACGGTTTTGTTTGCTGAATGTGATGATAACAATTTTATCGGGAAATTACTCCAGTATCATTCTTCCTTTTCCAAAGTACAAATCATATGCATATGTTTTAAGATTTTTGCATAATGTAAGAAATCCTTCGAATAAAAAAATTGGTACTCTTCGTTCAAAGGAATTATATAATTCATTGTTGATTTTAGTCAAATATACGCAATCTATTTCTTTCGCACATGAATTGAAAAGTAAAGTTTCTTCAAAACCAATTCGTAAACTGAATGCATTTATGGATGAACAAGGTATTCTTCGTGTAGGAGGTCGCTTAAAATATTCTAATTTATCCTACGACGAGAAGCATCCCATTTTATTACCTAAAGATTCGAAATTAACTAACTTACTAATTGAATACTCTCATGTCAAATATTTACATGCTGGATTGCAAACAGTTAGTTTCCTTTTGTCACGCCAGTTTTGGATTCTCTCGTCCAAACGCGCCATCCGCTCTGTAATTTCTAAATGTTTGAAATGTTGGAAAACGCAACCCCGCAATTTTCAGCCGCCTATGGGCAATTTGCCGTTGTCTCGTATTTCTCAAGTTAAAGCTTTCACTCGTACTGGAGTAGATTTCGCTGGTCCATTTCCTGTTACCATGGGTCGTTTTAGGGGAACCAGATCTACAAAAGCTTACGTATGTATTTTCATTTGTTTTTCTACGAAAGCCATCCACATCGAATTATGTAGTGATCTATCGTCTGATATATTTTTATCTGCCCTTCAAAGATTTATCGCGCGACGTGGCCGATGTGATCATTTGTATTCTGACTGTGGAACAAATTTTGTCGGTGCGAATCGACAATTAAAAATTCTCATGGAACAAGCTTCGAAGAAGGAGAAAATTGATTGGCATTTCAATGCTCCTAGTTCACCACATTTTGGAGGACTTTGTGAGGCAGGTGTGAAATCCATAAAAACCCATTAAGTACGAGTAATAGGACAACAAATATTAACCTTTGAAGAATTGTATACAGTACTAGTTTTAATTGAAGCTGTTTTGAACTCTCGCCCCCTCATACCTCTCAGTTCAGATCCCAATGATGTGTCTGTACTTACGCCGGACATTTTCTCAATCTTGAACCGCTAACCGCTATTTCAACACCAGACTTCACTTCAACACCCCTCAACCGCTTATCTCGTTGGCAGATGCTTCAACGAATGCACTTCGATTTCTGGAAAAGATATCATAGGGAGTATCTACATACATTGCAACAGCGGAGTAGATGGCTCGATCCTATGACTCCAGTTCAAGTTGATACTTTGGTTCTTATAAAAATGAGCAGATTTCTCCGTTGCAATGGCCGTTAGGACGCATTGTATCGGTAAGTCATGGTGCTGACGGAGTAACTCGGGTTGCCGTTGTGAAAACTGCTCGCGGCACTTCGCCCTCTTGTGAAATTGTGCCCTTTGCCAATATCCTGAAGTACAATTTTACGAACACTTAGGTATATATGTTTGTCATGTCCATTATTTTGAATCATGAATATATTTTTTTGTTTATATCATTTATCATCATTATCATGCATAGATGCATTTTAGGTGGGGAGAATGTTCGGAAAACTGGCAACATTTAATTTGTAACGAAGTTACTATTTTCAGGTTACTTTTAGTGAGTATATTACAAGTATTATGTTTTAACTACCCCTCGGTAAGTCGGTTATAAATGCTCCTAAAAATACCGTTCTCTCGGGAAAATGATCAGAGCGTCACCGCCTAACAAATGCGCTCATAAATTCCGCTCCGCGCTAACCGGAACCCGGACTAATCCGGACCCCCCTGCGAATAGTGTAAACTCCGAGCCATCACATATTCCCGTACCGCACGTCAGAGCATCGTCATCATCGCAGACTATGAGTGCGCAAGTGGTCCGGGTGTTAATTGAAACGCAAGCACAGAATAGAGAATTCGTTCAGTTCACCGACCGTAACAGAGCAACGAGACCACTGCAGAGAACCAACCAACCAGCCGATCGACCGCCACCGATACCAAGCAGCAGAAGCCGTAGTGACCCGACCGAAAGGTAGGAACCCGTAAGTTGTGTTTGCCTGTCCGCCAGCACCCCGAGTTAGTTGTTGAGAAACGCGCCGGAAATTTTTGTTGTCGCGTACTCTCTCTCTCTTCATTCAACCCTTCGTGTCCGTTACACTGGGGTTTACTTCTTTCTTACCGCACTTCGTGTCAGTACACTGGTGCTTACTGTTTCTCCCTCTTCTTTCAACCCTTCGTGTCCGTTACACTGGGGTTACTGTCTCTTCCTTACCGCACTTCGTGTCAGTTACACTGGTGCTTGCCATCTCTCTCTTCCTTCAGCCCTTCGTGTCCGTTACACTGGGGTCTTTATTCCTTCCTTACCGCACTTCGTGTCAGTTACACTGGTGTTTGCTATCTCTCTCTCTCTTCCTTCCGCCCTTCGTGTCCGCTACACTGGGGCATACTGTCTCTTCCTTACGTTAAGCCTTTCGTGTCCGTTACACTGAGGTTTGATTCCTGTTCTTTATTCTTGCCGTATCGAAGCGTCGTGAAGAACTAAATATCGGGTTGGTGGATGACAGGCTATACCGTGGTACGAATACTGTAGAGCTTCTGCTACCCTGCTTCAAGTTGTCACCCTGCTTTCGGTTGCTACCCCCTCCCGCTTTAAACCGCATGTGTCAACCGTAATATTTCCCTATAACAGCGCCGAATTATATTAACTCATTTCGTTCACTAAATTCCGGTTTGTTTGCTTGATAATCGTTACACGCCCCGTCCTTCTTGTTTGCAATCGTACATCGCTCATAGAGAAGTAAAGTTCGTATTTAGAATTTTCACTGATTCGAAAATAAATTAGTAAGTTATACTTGGTGTTTCCTTTCATTAGTTGAGTTTTAAATTTTTTAATTAGCTGTCGGTAAACCAGTTTGAATCTCAGTAGAGTCAAGTAAAATCTGACTCTCTGACATCTGAAAGCTGTCAAGTTCACCAAGACCCCTGGATTACCGTCTTCACTGCAGCTGCCCGGTGTAGTGGTGCTTGGTGATACTCTAAAAACACCAGCTGGCGCCCGAGGTACCGTCCGTACCGATAGAGGGCGCTAGATATTGTTCAACGCGAGGAAAAGGCGTTGCAAAATTGGCGCCCGAGCAGGGACCGTTTTTTTTTAAATTGTACCGAGACCGAGGAGAACACCAACAAAACATACTCCGAAGTGTGGAAATAACCGAAATCCGTTGGAAACCGCTGACGTGTGATTTTTTTTTGACCGATTTTGGAAGTTTGTTGTTCTGAAGCTAGGACGCCAAGTGGCACATCGTTTTATAGGTTTTTGAGGTCAACGAAGCGATTGCAATCAACGTTGAGCCGCTGGGAGTGACCGTTTACGTGACAACCGTGTAGAAGACTGGAAGAAGACTTTTCGTGGTGGATTCAGGCTGCTGAATTCAGAAAAAGTGTTGAAAACGTCCTAGGAGTTAATCAACTTGAATCCGACGTTCTAGACGTTTAAGACCAGTGCAAAACGCTTCCCGAGGGTCGATTATACCCAAATCAACCGAATTCGATCGAATCCGCTGACCTGTCATTTTGACAGATTTTTCAACTTTCTGAATTTTGAAATAGATCATCGAAAGACACCTCGTTTAATAGGTTTTCGGGGTCGCTGAAGCGAAATACGCTATCCGTTTGACGCTAACTCCTACCATTTCCAAGATACCGAAGTCCCGAGTACGAAATAAGAGACATTTTCGAATAACCGCTGATACAAAGGGGGAACAACAACCGTGAAACTATGTCTAGATCAGGAAGAGAATCGGGAAACTCCTCCGACGAAGAACTTCTGAAGGGGACGAACCTAGGAACAGAGCCGAGTGATGTTAGAGTTAGCTGGGTTTACCGTCTACGGAAAGAAGACCTAGAGGCCGAGTTTGAAAAATTCCGATTGGAAGTTCCTGGAACGGTGGAAGAGCAGAGAAAGCGATTGGTGAAGTTCCTACGCGAGGGTCGATCATCACCGCTTCCTACAAAGACGTCGCCGTACATATACCCGCCAGGAAATATAGTTGTCCATACAACGACTACGACGACTACCCCCACCACGACCATCTCATCTACATACCTCACCACGACTCTCATCCAGCAGACTACTGGACTGTTACCAGGGCAGTCGACATATTTGAGTAGTGGAATCTTCGCGAAAATACCATATTCATTACCGTCCTCATTACCGTGTTCACTGCCACCACCACCATTTCAACAGTTTTCCGCACCGTCAGCACAACCGTCATTTCAGCAGTTCTCCGTACCATCATCGCTCCCGGTATCAATGCCGTATGCAGTACCGTACTCCCTCCCAACAACCGTACCATCGTCACTACCATCAGGGCTGTCGACATTTCCCCCGACCTTGCCAAACAGCCACATGCCATCCGTGAAAGTGCAAGATTGGAAAGTAAGTTTCAATGGAAGAGGAGATCCGGCCGCTTTTTTGGAAAGATTGGAGGACATTTGCGATGCTCAAGGAATTAATCCAGACAATCTCCTCCCAGTCATACCCGAGCTGTTAGAAGATATGCCGGCCATGTGGTTCAGGAACAACCGACACTCCTGGAGGACATGAGCAAACTTTGTAACGGATTTCCGAAACTTTATCTTTCCTGTTAATTACCTGGTGGACTTGGAAGCCGCAATTGGGCGAAGGCTTCAGAAACCGAACGAAACAGCTGCTCAGTATATAACCGAGTTGCAGACACTCATACGCCGTCACGGAGGAATTTCAGCCGCTCAGGAGCTTCAGTGGTTCACATTCGCAACCGCTGTTCGGGAGTATGAAGGCAGAATTGGACCACTCTACCCACTCTTTCTCTGGAAATCGACAACAGGCACCGCCACGACCGATTGACGTTGACCGACGATCGATGGAAGTTGCCCGAAGAGCTGGACACAACCGCCAGACGAGCAGTCGAGAACCTCCGAACATCCCCTCAACCTCAGCCCCGGCATCCTCTCGTGAATGTTGGCGATGTGGACAGATGGGTCATTTCCGAGGACAATGCCGTGCTCCCGCAAAACTGTTTCGTTCTCGCTGTAAGAGAGAAGGCGTAATGTCACGAGACTGTCCATGTCAAAGGCCGGAAAACTGAATGGGTGCTGTACCGATGTGAGGCCAGGACAGCATCCGAAACAAGTAGCCTCATCTCCGTTAACCGTTGAAGATTCCGACAATCGGCCACATATAATCGTGGCGTTGCTAGGAGGCACCGTACAGGCTTTAATCGACACCGGAGCAGTGAACTCGTATATAGGGGACAGCGTCGTCGATCAGTGGCGAATACTAGGGTTACGTAAGATAGACGCCATAGTTGGCACTGTGAGGCTAGCAAATGGCCAGACCATCCAAGTACCGGGCTCTCATCAGATCGAGATCACCATCGGTGAATACGATTTGCCGAGACTTTTGGTCATATACCAGGACTTTCTTCGGATATGGTGATAGGTATGGATATGCTCCGCCGACGAGGTTTTTCTCTCCACTTAGGAACCGGAGAGATTCTCTTGAAAGGCCGAACCATCCAACCGGCCGCACAAGGCAAACCATGCAGTCCGATAGGGGTTATGACGTCAGAAACAGCACTTTCTCTCACACCTGAGGAAGAAAATTCTTAGGACAAGAATTACCTTCATTCGAGCATATTCGAGGTGTAACGCCGTTAGTGGAACATACCATCCGCCTCTCCAACTCCGAACCGATTAAACAAAGATATTGACCCCAGAACCCCCGAATGCAGAAAATTATTGACACTGAGGTCAACCGTATGCTAGGGGAAGGCATTATTGAACCGTCTTCAAGCCCTTGGAGCTCACCAGTAGTCATCGTCCGTAAAAAAGACGGAAAACCTAGATTCTGCATCGACTTCCAGAAGGTGAACGCTGTGTCTCTGAAGGATGCCTATCCCCTGCCGTTCATAAACTCTGTGCTGGACAAACTAAGGAGAGCTAGATACATATCGAGTATAGACTTGAAGCAAGGCTATTGGCAGATACCCTTGGCCGAAGAGAGTAAACCCATTACCGCATTTACCGTACCTGGCCGCGGACTATTCCAGTTCCGAGTTATGCCGTTCGGTCTACACGCGGCTTCAGCTACTTTCCAACGGCTAATGGACCGAATAATTGGCCCGGATTTGGATCCCCGTTGTTTCACCTATCTAGATGACATAATTGTCCTAGGGCGCACGTTCGAGGAACACCTGGACAATCTACGAGAAGTTTTCCGCCGACTACGCCTAGCTAATTTGCGTATCAATCCAGAGAAGTGTTTGTTCGGAAGAAGGTCACCCGATATTTGGGCCACCTCGTCACTTCCGCCAGCATAGGCACCGACCCGGAAAAAGTTGACTCGATTCTGAAGCTGGCACCACCAAACAACGTACGAAACCTCCGACGGTTCCTGGGAATGGCGTCCTGGTATCGCCGTTTCGATCCGTCATTTTCAACGATCGCTGCCCCTCTGCACCGGTTATTAAAAAAGGGGTACCGATGGCGATGGGAATCCGACCAAGACGAGGCCGAAGCACCCGTTTTGGCATGTCCCGATTTTAGCCTGCCGTTCACTCTCCAGACCGATGCCTCCTACAGTGGATTGGGGGCCGTGCTGACTCAGAATTCAGATGATGGCGAAAATGTCATCGCCTATGCAAGTCGGACCCTGACTGGACCCGAACTGTCCTACTCCGTGACCGAGAAAGAGTGTCTTGCTATTGTATGGAGTATCGTGAAGATGCGTCCTTACCTGGAAGGCTATCAGTTCAAGGTAATGACAGATTGTTACGTTTGATAAGTACTAGAAATGAATGAACTTATGTTCTGTCTAGTATCCTACGAATGTAAACAAGATCCCGAAGAAAGCTCTAGTCGAGAGGGATGCTGGGTAAAATAAAGCTCGTTTAATAGAGTGATTCTATGATTATTCCTATATTCGTTCCTTCGTGGTACAGCAGAGTAGAGAATATTATATAGGAGGGGTACCGAAAGTATACTTTGGGTTTAGAGAGTGTAGATCGTACAACGTAAAGCTAATCTCTCGTGAGTACCGAATACTGTGATTTATTGGAAATTAGGCAATGAATTGTAGGTTCTCTTCCCAGGTGATGTAGCCCAGGAATTGTCTCCAGGGGGTTTCAAGGCGCAGGTACAAGTCAGCGCATACGATGAAAATGGAAAGGTCTTACTTGTTTGTGTGTGGTCCAGTCGGGGAGCTGCTTCAATGATTGAGTCTGACAAGCTGTTCCTGTTAACCTACGGGATTCTACCATCAGATTCTTCTATTTGCTAGATATGGACTTGTTCTACCGTTCTACTATTGTCCAGTCGAATCGAGTATAAGGGGGAGTGCTTTCTGGCCGAATTCAAGGTGGGTTTCTTCCTCGTACTCAATGTGAGGGTCGATTGAGTGCCAGTGAAGGCTCTCACGATAAGCTCGTGGTAAAAAGGCCTGCAAGGGGGGAGGAATATTCATCAGAATGCTGGGATTGGAAGAAAGACGAGCAGTGATTAGATGAGTTCGAGCATCCTTACCTTAGCTGGGGTGTGGCCTCAAAGATTTCTAAATTTTGATCCTATAAATAGGTAAATCCATACAAGATGTGAATTTGAACACTTTGAATATTTATAGATTCCTTCGATATTTGCTCGGAAAATCCGCAATTTGCGTTCAGAAGCTCCTGCTTCCAGAAAAGTTTTTCGAGAAAAAAAAACCATAAGAAAAAAGCCAATTGAGAGACCAGACTAAAGTAAGGTTTTGGCCCATTCATTCGAGGTCATGTAAGAAATATAGCTCGGTGTTCAAGGTAATGAAGTCAGGTATAGGCACTATGTGACTGAAAGTTGGTTAGTATACAGGGTTGGTCCAAATTATGTGAATTTCAGGTAGGTGCAGGAAATGGTTTGTCCCGGTAATTTACATTAATGATACGGTGTTTAATGAGGAATAGAGCGTAGAATAGCATGGTTCATCCTTGGAATCGTTCAGAACCGTAACAACACCCCCCTTTCCCAAAAGAAAGCTTCGAAGAAGCTTTCGGTAATAGGAAGTTAGAATCTAGAATGCATTATACAAAAATCATGCGAAAGAAAAAATCTGTCTTACGGAAGTTTTTACGAGATTGGGTCCGATGGTTCCTCTGGCGGGTGAGCCTTCATGTCCTTGGCGTGCCAAACGCCTTTACTCCTACCGAGTTCATCCGCTAACTCATAGCACCAGGGCGATATTATCTTAATGATTTGATAGGGACCATCAAACTTTGGAGACAGTTTTGCAGTTACCCCCTTGGACGCATCCGATATCGTATAACGTTTTTTCCAAACCTTTTGGTTGAGCTGAAATTGGACATCTCTCCTTCTGAGATTATAGTGCACCCTGCTCTTTTCATAGGCATTCTTCAATCTCTCCGAAACGTCCCTGAACATTTTCTCGAGTGCTTCGTGTCGGCGATGAACGTCGTATGACGAGTTATTAGGATCAATATCACGGCGGAGGTCTTTTCCCGAATATTGGATTTCACGACCGAAGAAAATCAAGTTAGGTGTCAATTCCGTAGCTTCGTGACAAGAAGATCGAATGGCACTTGCAACTGGGTGAATGTATTTCTCCCACTGACGATGATTTTCTGAGACATAAGCCGAAAGAATAGTTTTGATTACCCGATGGGACCTCTCCACTGGATTTGATTGGGCATGATAGTTGGAGATATGCCTAGGTTCTACTCCAAATCTCTTCAACATGTCCAAGAATAACTTGCTCTTGAAGGGACCACCATTGTCCATGATTACACGCTGGGGCGCTCCGAACGCTTTCTTCGAAGATACGGGTAATAGTTACCGCATTGGCACTTCGCATGGGGAACGCAAGAAGGAATTTGCTGAATAAATCGCTCACGGTAAGTAGGTAGCAATACCCGGAAGTAGATCGGGGTAAAGGCCCCACGACATCAGTGCTCAGAATTTGACATGGACGTGTCGTGGTTGGTATAGCACTTAACATCAGGCCAGCTGGCTTAGCTTGAAGGGGTTTCGTTCGCAAACATACTTCACACCGCTGAATATATCTCGAAACGTCTTTTCTAAGTTTTGGCCAATAATATTTCTGGATGATACGTGAAACGGTCTTGAATATTCCAACATGGCCACAGGTAGGGGGGTCATGGTTCTTACTTATGATCTCCCGTCGTTTTTCCTCAGGGACTACCAATAACCAGTTATCCGCTTCCTCTGAGAGTTCTGGGTACTGCAACTGGTTTTTCTTATACAGCTGTCCGTTTTCTATCCTCCAAGACGGGTAACGGTCTGGAGACTGCTGGACTTTTTTCATCATCGCCTTGAGCCAAGGATCCGAGATGATCCCAGGATCAGCATTATCAACCTCGATGAGGTCCAAGAAGGGCACTGCTCTAGAGAGAGCGTCAGGGACAATATGTTCCCGCGCAATACGTCCAATAGGGTCCTTGATAGAGTTGAGCCATTTCAAAGAGTAGTGATCCGTGATCACGGTGAATTTACTCCCCTCCAAGTATGGTCTCAATTTCTCAACCGCAAAAAGTACAGCCAGGCACTCTTTCTCGGTTGTGCTGTACTTCCTCTCATTGCGGGTTAAGGATCGGCTCAAATATGCCACAACCTTTTCACCATCTTTCGTCAGCTGAGAAAGTACGGCTCCAAGACCATAGTCAGAGGCGTCTGTCTGAACCAGAAACGGGAGAGTGAAGTCCGGACACGAGAGCACCGGGGCAGAGACCAAATGGTCCTTGAGTTCCTTAAAGGCGCGATTGCAACTATCACCCCACGCAAATTTAGTGTTTTTCTTCAGGAGTTGGCACAGAGGAGAGATCAGGGTTGAGGAGTTCGGTATAAATCTTCTGTACCATGATGCTAGCCCTATAACCCGTCTTACTTCGCTGACATTTTTGGGAGGAGGTATTTTAACCAGTGCTTCAACCTCGGTCGGATCCACCATCAACCCTGAAGGACCAATCACATAACCAAGATACTTGAGCTCATTCTTACAGAAATGGCATTTGCTTCTATCTGGAGTCAATCCTGCATTCGAAATCCTCCGCAAAACTTCTTGCAGAACCTCGAAGTGTTTCTCGAATGTGGCGGTACAGATAATCACATCGTCCAAATATACGAAACAGTATGGCTCTAAATCGACTCCTAGCACTTGATCCATAAATCTTTGCCAAGTGGCGGGGGCGTTGTGCAGGCCCATTGGCATGCGTTCGAATTGGAATAATCCCCGATTTGGTACAACAAAAGCCGTTAAGGGTTTGGATTCCTCGGACAAGGGAATTGGCCAGTAGGCAGACTTTATGTCGAGCGTTGTAAGATACCGAGCATC
Organism: Zygogramma bicolorata; assembly: GCA_032362365.1. Taxonomy (NCBI): domain Eukaryota; kingdom Metazoa; phylum Arthropoda; class Insecta; order Coleoptera; family Chrysomelidae; genus Zygogramma; species Zygogramma bicolorata. The sequence continues at coordinate 507,514 of JAVJAQ010004813.1, read as the reverse complement.
TCTGAGCTTGTCGAGTGTAGCGCTGACCAAAGGAAGAGGATAAGCATCGCGTGCAGTAACTCTATTAAGCTGGCGGAAATCTACCACAAATCTATATCGTCCATCGTCCTTTCGGATAAGGAGGATAGGAGAAGCCCAGGGGGATCGCGAGGGTTCAATAACATCATTCGCCAACATGCTGTCCAATTCTTCATTCACTTGACGTTGTAGCGCAGGAGGGAGAGGGTAATACCTTTGACGTATTGGTGGAGAATCTGTTAGGATGGAATGATGTACTAAATTAGTCCGTCCTAACCGTGATCCCATAGATGAGAAGGTATCATCGATCAGTTTCATCAATTCCGTTCGATCATTATCGGCCAACGTATCTATGGCATTCAGCAATAGAGTGGTTGCAACCGACTGGCTAGGATCCCTAAAAGACCACTGACCGGAAAACATATCGGAAATTATCTCCATCTTAGTCCAGAAATCCATACCCAATATCAGAGTATGCGGTAGTGACGGGACTATTAGAATGTCGATCACTTTCACCCGACCGTTCAACGACACGGGAGTGGACAGGATTCCTTCGACGAGGCATGAATCACCACTGGCCACCGTGCAGTGTTGTACATCAGGAGGTTGAAGTTCACAGGTTTCCTTCAGTAAATTCCAGCCAGGTCCTCCTAATATGGTGCGGGAAGCTCCTGAGTCCAACAAGCCTAACAACTTGATAGCATAAATTCCAACTCGCAAATAGGGACGTGCATCTCCTGTGGCGTGAGATAAAACGTAGTCCAGTAAAATTTTGGTCTCGAGATGGGCCGGTTTGAAGGCATGAGGGGGTTTTTCCAGACGGCCTACTGGGAACCCCTTACTTTTTTTTGGCATCGTTGACAAGAGTTAGAGGTTACGTTGTCCTGGCCACATTTGTAGCAGAACGTTTTCCGGGGCTTGTCACATTTCCTGAATCTATGAGCTTCACTCCCACAATTCCAACAGGAAGAAGGTTGTCTCGAGGGGGTGTAAGGTTGAGTCTCCAGAGCTGCAGTATTTGGCATGCTCGATTGCGCGACCCTTACTGAAGCAATAGGATTTGAAGTTTTCCTATATGCTAACTCCGGTTCCTATCAATTGGAAACACTTATTCACCAAATCCGTCTTGACTCTTCCATAACTATCCGATGGAGAACCAATACGACTTAACCGCATCGATACGTGTAGAAGTCTCGAATAAATTCTTTTGAATTCGTTTATCCGATTGTTATTATCAAAATTCTCTATACAAGCCTGTAATTCTGTCAATTTACGTTGACAAATTATTATCTCCTCTAATGGATCCAGATTTATTGTTGTAGGAGTCGAGCGCATATTTTCTCGCTCCAAGTGAAGCGCATTCTTTAAAGCTACTCGCTTTTCCGCAACTGTGTTGCCTATTGGCAGATTTCTGATTTGTAGTTCGTAGGTCAACTCGTCATTCAGTAACCTATAAACTTCCATTGTACCTACCTGTTTTTTTTTTTAAGAATGAAAATAGTTTTCGAAAAGTGATATACGAATGCAGATCACAACCCGCCCCTTCCAAAAAAAAATAAGGAAAATGACCTATACTATATTATAAGCAAGTATACTAAAGCAAAGTAACGGTAAAAACCATGAATCTCCGCTAACCGTTAGTTAAATCAAACCAAATAACCAATACTCTGATTTATATGTTCTGTCTCGCAGAAACCAACCATAAACTAAAAATTAATAATGAATACGTGCAAGTAACACTTAAAACCAAAAATATAGAATAAGTTCTGATTTGCGTAAGGTGTAAGTCCAACCAAGAACAGCCGAATAGCTGGAATACCCCGGGAGCAAAGGCCACTCGAACTCACCCGCGAAAAAGAGAAGAAGAGAAAAATAATGGTCGGATGGGCCTGGTAGCTGAGGCCAATTGTAGGAAATGAGAAGAGAAAAATGCTGGTCGGATGGCCCTGGTAGCTGAGGCCAATTGTAGGAAATGAGAAGAAGAGAAAAATGCTGGTCGGATGGCCCTGGTAGCTGAGGCCAATTGTAGGAAATGAGAAGAAGAGAAAAATGCTGGTCGGATGGCTCTGGTAGCTGAGGCCAATTGTAGGAAATGAGAATGAAATTTGATTTGACAGCTTATCGGCTGATGCTGTCCCCCAATAACCTCACACTTTTTAGAATCAAATGAAAACAATCGAACCGTTATCAATATAATAATGAAATAATGGCACTGAATAATGAAAACACTGAGGATATGACAAGAAAATCGGTCCACCCACTTGTACCAGGCCAATATCCCTCTGATAACGTCTATAATAACCAATTTTCATTCATGGGCCCACCTGAAGATTCTATAATTTGTAGGAAGGAACTGCACGAAAACTCTAAAAGCCACGTAAATAAACCTGTTGGGCGCCACCTTTGTTACGTTTAATAAGTACCAGAAATGAATGAACTTATGTTCTGTCTAGTATCCTACGAATGTAAACAAGATCCCGAAGAAAGCTCTAGTCGAGAGGGATGCTGGGTAAAATAAAGCTCGTTTAATAGAGTGATTCTATGATTATTCCTATATTCGTTCCTTCGTGGTACAGCAGAGTAGAGAATATTATATAGGAGGGGTACCGAAAGTATACTTTGGGTTTACAGAGTGTAGATCGTACAACGTAAAGCTAATCTCTCGTGAGTACCGAATACTGTGATTTATTGGAAATTAGGCAATGAATTGTAGGTTCTCTTCCCAGGTGATGTAGCCCAGGAATTGTCTCCAGGGGGTTTCAAGGCGCAGTTACAAGTCAGCGCATACGATGAAAATGGAAAGGTCTTACTTGTGTGTGTGTGGTCCAGTCGGGGAGCTGCTTCAGCTGTTTCAATGATTGAGTCTGACAAGCTGTTCCTGTTAACCTACGGGATTCTACCATCAGATTCTTCTATTTGCTAGATATGGACTTGTTCTACCGTCCAGTCGAATCGAGTATAAGGGGGAGTGCTTTCTGGCCGAATTCAAGGTGGGTTTCTTCCTCGTACTCAATGTGAGGGTCGATTGAGTGCCGGTGAAGGCTCTCACGATAAGCTCGTGGTAAAAAGGCCTGCAAGGGGGAAGGAATATTCATCAGAATGCTGGGATTGGAAGAAAGACGAGCAGTGATTAGATGAGTTCGAGCATCCTTACCTTAGCTGGGGTGTGGCCTCAAAGATTTCCAAATTTTGATCCTATAAATAGGTAAATCCATACAAGATGTGAATTTATCACCAAAGATAAAATGAACACTTTGAATATTTATAGATTCCTTCGATATTTGCTCGGAAAATCCGCAATTTGCGATCAGAAGCTCCTGCTTCCAGAAAAGTTTTTCGAGACAAAAAAAACATAAGAAAAAAACCAATTGAGAGACCAGACTGAAGTAAGGTTTTGGCCCATTCATTCAAGGTCATGTAAGAAATATACCTTGGTGTTCAAGGTAATGAAGTCAGGTATTAGCACTATGTGACTGGAAGTTGGTTAGTATACAGGGTTCGTCCAAATTATGTGAATTTCAGGTAGGTGCAGGAAATGGTTTGTCCCGGTAATTTACATAAATGATACGGTGTTTAATGAGGAATAGAGCGTAGAATAGCATGGTTCATCCTTGGAATCGTTCAGAACCGTAACAAGATCACCAGTCACTTCGCTGGCTGCACTCCATAAAAAGCCCAGCTGGACGGCTGGCACGATGGAGTATGTTCTTGCAGCAATACGACTTTGATATTGTGTACCGCCGTGGCACAACGAACCGAGTAGCCGATGCTTTGTCTCGTGAACCTTTATCCGCTGAATCCGATAGCCCGTGCATGGAGATAACCGCCGATGAAAACTGGGAAGGCTGCTCCTGGTATAAACGTCGAATGGAGGAAGTACGGAATAACCCTGTGGCCAACCCTGATTATTGTATCCGTGGCAACCGTTTATACCGACATTTCTATGATTCAAACAACCTGAGCGGCCCCGAACTATCTGATCCCTGGAAGGTATGCGTCCCGCACTCAGCAAGAACAGCAGTACTGAAGGAAATACATGAGTGCCGACACCAGGACACTTAGGCATTGCGAAGACTATCGCTCGAGCTTGTAACCGTTATTATTGGCCAGGTATGTTCCGTGACATTGCCAAGTACGTACGTAGCTGTCTCTCGTGCCAGAGATACAAACCGTCTCAGATGAAACCGCCAGGTACGATGCAACCCTCTCCCAACAACCAGCCATGGGAATGTGTTAGCACCGACCTAGTTGGACCCCTGCCACGGTCTAGTCGAGGAAACCGGTTCTTAGCTGTCTTCCAGGACCGATTCACCAAATGGGTACAATGCCGTCCGTTACGTAGCGCCACCGCCAAAGCCGTTATGCAAGCATTTTATGAAGAAATTATTTTGCGCTTTGGTTGTCCGAAGACCGTTGTGAGTGATAACGGTACTCAGTTTACGGGTCAGATATTTAATATTATAATAAGACTCTCAAGACAATGATAGTACAATTCTGCGAGAACGAGCACCGCAAATGGGATAAACACTTGAACGAACTCACCTTCGCTCTGAATACCACCCGTCATGACTCCACCGGACATTCCCCCGCCTTCCTGAATTTTGGACGAGAATTAGACGTACCCAAAGCTGTATACCGCGCCACCGACCATGTAGAAGTTGCAGATCACGCTATTGATGGCAGAGTAAACACCGCGCCGCACACAGACCGCTTAAAACACCTCCGGGAAACGTTTGAACTAGTTCGCGTGAATTTATCCAGAGCGTTTTCTCATCAGAGCCGACACTATAATTTGCGTCACCGAGAATGGAGATGTCATCCGGGAGACCAGGTGATGAAACGGGATCATCACTTATCCTCTGGCGAAAGAGGATTCGCGGCTAAACTTGCACCTGAATATTCGGGCCCTTATACCGTAACTCGAGTCATTTCTTCCGTCGTCTATGACTTGAAGTCCCGAACGGGTAAGAAGCTCCACCGGATTCACATTAAGGACTTGAGACCGATGCATTCCGCAGGGTCATCGCGACCCCTAACCACCCTTTCCGTTTCAGACAATGCCGAAACGTTTACCCGGTGAACCGCCTCGGGACGCCGCCCCACCAAACTCCTTGATTGCCCCCCAGAAAGACGGCGAGAAACGCCTGAAGGTGGAAGGCAAGCGGATGAGGGCATGCCGAATCTTGGCGAAGGAGTTGGCTCTACGCCGTCCGAAGAGCTGCTCTTTGGGAACTCTTCCTGTCCGGCAGATCACTCGGCCAAAACCTGTGGCTTGTCAGGCGCCGCCCGTCCGTATACCGACCACGGCTGTAGCTCCGCAGTCACCCCTGAAACCGACCCCTGCCGTATCCATGCCGCCGCCCTCACTGGCAACCCCGAAACCACTTTCTGTCGTGCCCCCACCACCGCCCTTACCAACATTCTTTTAAGAGGAATTGGGGAAAGCAGGACACAAACAAGCAGAAAGTCCTGTCACCCCAGTGAACCAGGTGGGACCACAGCTCCGGAAATACTGGAGCCTGTGCCAGGAACGTCCACAGCGGACGATGCAAATCCCCTAACTCCTGATGTATGGTCGGTGGACCAGTTGGTGGCCGCCCTCCGCAAAAACCGCAATCGAGCCACCTGGACTCCGGAGTTGCGGGACCAGCTCCGCCGCCTGAGGCCAGCCCACCGTCCCACTCAGGCGCACAAGCACCGCCTGAAAGCGTCGGACGGGACGGTGATAAGGGTCTGGTTGCCCTAAAACAATGCGATAGGACCTCGAAGGATTATTTTAGTTTTTTTTTTTGCTCAGGGCCATATTCATAGTTGTTGATTTTTGTTATTTTTATATAGAATAAATGTTTTGTTTTCCTACCGTTGAACATTATCGCCTGCTCTACTGCCCCATTCCCGTGTACCTACAACCCTGATCTAATAGAATGGCCGTTGCAGGAAATCAACACTGGACCTTGTAAGGATGGATGTACTGGACCTGGGTTTAGAGCTGTCCTCACCAGACCGAATAGCCGCCGAGCTCCTAGAGGCCATGCAGGACACCGAACAAGAAATAACCGAACAGCCGTCGCAAAGCACCGACAAGTCTCGTCCGTCCGAGGAAATGAGTGAAGTCGCACCAGTGGTAACAACCCCCGCTTCATCCTTGGAACAGCCGGAGGAATCAGTTCCGGGAATTCACCGCATCGTTGGAATTCAAGATGTCATTCCACTAAAAGGTCCGATCAGCCCGTCGTTTTCTGATACTCCGACCGCAGCCATCCTCGAACCTCCGAAAACCCCGAGTAAGAACACGTCAAATACTGCCCCATCGAGCAACCCGTCTCCTAACCACCCATATTTTATCGCCCACCCCGAATGGGATCCACGCAACGATCTGTTATGGGCCAAGGACAGCCGACGACTTACAGAACCGATGCTAGAATTAGAACCGTCGCCCCTTAAAAGTGGCCAATACCTGTCATTGCAGAGGGAGTTGTGTTGGCGGTGCGGAGAACCAGGTCATATTCGTCGAGAATGCAGGCGGAAAGCAAGAATTTTATTTTGCTCCCGTTGTGGACGTGTGGGCATTTTATCACGAGAGTGCGATTGCCCAAAAACTTCAAGTCAAGACCGGCACCGACGTGATTCCCGCAGCCCTTTTTCCCATGCTCGTCGGGAAGCTGAAGCGGCGAGAAGGGGAAGTTCCCGTAGGAGGGAATTTATTGGGCCCTGTCCCTCCTGCCGCTGCCCACACCCCCAAGCACACGTTGCCTGTGTAGATTGTGGATGTCCCCATCCGTTCGACACCCGTAGAAGCTCCCGGTAAGTCAGAAGGATGGAAGAATAGCCGTGCCAAGAAATATAATTTGTTTTTCTTTTTCTCAGTTTAATTTTATACGACATTGTTAGACCGCGAATAGTTTTACTAGGATTGAAACAGACGAATCCGACCTGAATAAATTTTTTTGACTCCACAGGGAAGACGTCTGATTTTAGTTTTTGTTTTTATTCGATTACCCGAATTAGGTGATGGAGGTATTTGATAAGATGAAATAATAATATAATATATATATTATTGAGGTATAATAATTGTAAGTATTTGCTATTTTCCCGAGACGCTTCCGCATTTGTTTGGAAAAAAAAAGAAAAAAAAAATTGTTTAAGATAGAAGGGTATGCTTTACATTTTTTTTCTTTTTTTTTCCCGAAGTAGGAAGGGTGCGTAACGAAGTTACTATTTTCAGGTTACTTTCAGTGAGTATATTACAAGTATTATGTTTTAACTACCCCTCGGTTATAAATGCTCCTAAAAATACCGTTCTCTCGGGAAAATGATCAGAGCGTCACCGCCTAATAAATGCGCTCATAAATTCCGCTCCGCGCTAACCGGAACCCGGACTAATCCGGACCCTCCTGCGAATAGTGTAATTCAACGAAACAACTCCGAGCCATCAAATATTCTCGTACCGCACGTCAGAGCATCGTCATCATCGCAGACTATGAGTGCGCAAGTGGTCCGGGTATAAATTGAAACGCAAGCACAGAATAGAGAATTCGTTCAGTTCACCGACCGTAACAGAGCAACGAGACCACTGCAGAGAACCAACCGACCAGCCGATCGACCGCCACCGATACCAAGCAGCAGAAGCCGTAGTGACCCGACCGAAAGGTAGGAACCCGTAAGTTGTGTTTGCCTGTCCGCCAGCACCCCGAGTAAGTTGTCGAGAAACACGCCGGGAATTTTTGTTGTCGCGTACTCTCTCTCTCTCTCTCTCTCTCTCTCTCTCTCTCTCTCTCTCTCTCTCTTCTTTCGACCATTCGTGTCCGTTACACTGGGGTTTATTTCTTTCTTACCGCACTTCGTGTCAGTACACTGGTGCTTTTTATTTCTCCCTCTTCTTTCAACCCTTCGTGTCCGTTACACTGGGGTTACTGTCTCTTCCTTACCGCACTTCGTGTCAGTTACACTGGTGCTTGCTATCTCTCTCTTCCTTCAGCCCTTCGTGTCCGTTACAATGGGGTCTTTATTCCTTCCTAACCGCACTTCGTGTCAGTTACACTGGTGTTTGCTATCTCTCTCTCTCTTCCTTCCGCCCTTCGTGTCCGCTACACAGGGGCATACTGTCTCTTCCTTACGTCAAGCCTTTCGTGTCCGTTACACTGAGGTTTGATTCCAGTTCTTTATTCTTGCCGTATCGAAGCGTCGTGAAGTATATACAGGGTAATCAGAACTAAATATCGGGTTGGTGGATGACAGGCTATACCGTGGTACGAATACTGTAGAGCTTCTGCTACCCTGCTTCAAGTTGTCACCCTGCTTTCAGTTGCTACCCCCTCCCGCTTTAAACCGCATGTGTCAACCGTAATATTTCCCTATAACAGCGCCGAATTATATTAACTCATTTCGTTCACTAAATTCCGGTTTGTTTGCTTGATAATCGTTACACGCCCTGTCCTTCTTGTTTGCTATCGTACATCGCTCATAGAGAAGTAAAGTTCGTATTTAGAATTTTCACTGATCCGAAAATAAATTAGTAAGTTATACTTGGTGTTTCCTTTCATTAGTTGAGTTTTAAATTTCTTAATTAGCTGTCGGTAAACCAGTTTGAATCTCAGTAGAGTCAAGTAAAATCTGACTCTCTGACGTCTGAAAGCTGTCAAGTTCACCAAGACCCTTGGATTACCGTCTTCACTGCAGCTGAAGGACGGACGGAAGGACGGAAAGAAGGACGGAAGGACTGAAGGACGGACGGACGGACGGACGGAAGGACGGACGGAAGGACGGACGGAAGGACGGACGGACGGAAGGAAGGACAGAAGGACGGACGGACGGACGGAAGGACGGACGAAAGGACGGACGGAAGGACGGACGGACGGATGGATGGATAGATAGATCCCCCTCGCAGATGCTTCCACCTTGCCCTAGTGGAGGGGGGGGCTTACGTGCTTCAAGGAAACCAGGAGCTATGTCGGTGGTAGCATAGCTACCAGCAGGGCCAACCATGCCGAATAGGTCCTGGGGGAGAGGCCAGACTAAGAGAGGCTTCGAAACAAACACCAATGAAGATGTCGGATGTTGAAAATGTAATACCCCAGGTGAGTAGAGTCGAAGACTCAGAATCCCACCCCATCGATACAATGGGCTGCCCCACGGATTCTGGGGGGGGCACACAGACGATTGGAATTGGTTCGAATGGAAGCAAGTCGAGAGAGACAAAAGCAGATGGCACCAAAGTCGAGACTGAAGAAAAGAATGGTCAGTCCTTGCCGAATGTGAAGGACCCGTTTGATAGAAGTCAATCGATTGCAAGAACATCTCCGAGGCACAGAGCATTCTCGCTCGACGACTCCGAGTTCCGTCTCTTAGAAGAAGAAAGGGATATGGAGTTGAAGTCAGACAAGAGGAAAAGAACTGATGGAACTCCTTTGAGAGGAGACAAGAAGAAGGACGAAAATGCCTTTCATGATATCCTCGATGAGATAGTTCTTCAAGTGAAGAAATTCAATCGAGTCCTGGAGACAGCATATAAACCGAAGAAACGGTACTCAGAAATATGCAGTAGGCTAATGTTGCAAACAGAGAAACTCAACTCGCACGTACTCAAACAAAGACTCGACGCAGCCACCAGTGGGACAGACGAAGGAAGTTCGCACAAAGAGCTGTTGAAAGAGAATGACCAGCTACGAAGCGAAATTTTAGCCATGAAAGCAGTGGCTGAAATCAATCAAGAATATCAGTCAATTGATGCAACCTTGCTCCGAAACAATAGAGAGCTCAGCCAAGAAATCGATAAATTCAAAAGAGAAGTCACCACTCCAACAGCAGTAGTTAGAGACCAAGATATTCAGTCTAATACTGAAGACGAATGCGCGGAATGCCAGAAAGCACAAATGCTACAACGCAGGAAGCGTCAACTGAAGAAAGACGAGTCCCTGACGAGTTTTCGAGCTGTAAACGAAGACGACTGAAAAAGCGGAATGTTCGAGAAACCTCACACCCAAAAGGGGTATATCTGGGGGGCTCCATACGAATGGGATATTATCCTACCCTGCAACATTGACCTTTAGTCCCAATATAAGGAAGTCGAAGAAGCAATAGAAAAGTTCGGTGGCAAGCACATACTGAAAACTCAAAATAGAAAGGAAGGAGAAGTAGCCATTATGACGCACACACTGGGATTTCACGATGCCAAAGAAAACTTCAACCAAGTATCGAGATGGATACATTACCCAATACTCAGTAATCGAGCAACCTCCACCGATGAAGACGATAAACTACTTTTTCAGTCTCTCAAAATAATTAAGGAACGTCTGTGCAGCAACAGCAGATACAACGTGGCGATACCAGAAATACGTCACGGGGCTTGTGATCATCGCATGCTGCAAATTCTTTGTTCTGATACACGTATCAGGCTCGTAGCGTATGAGCACGACCAGACAAAGAACAAAAAGAATCGTCAATGGAGACGTAACAGGCTCACCAGTAGCGCACGAAGCACATCGACAGAACAAACCAGAATACCGAGATAGGAAGCTATAATGGTATGTATGGATGACAAGAGCTTTCCAGAACTCCTCGAAACAGTGAAAGCGGTCATGAATCCAAGCAAAATTGGCGTAGATATAGCAGGACTCAAGAAAACAAGAAACAATGAACTTGTTCTCAGAGTGAAAAATGGACTGGATAAAGCACGAGTACAAGGAGATGAACTCGGAGATAAGATATCTGGAGCAAAAACTACCCTTCTTGCTCATAATGAAACAGTACACATCAAGGGCATGGACGAAGTCACGACTGGGGAGAAAATTAAAGACACCGTTTCCAACACCATTGGGATCGAACCCGATACTTCTGAGGTGAGAGCTCTCCGTCCAGCTTATGGAGGCTCTCAAAATGTCACACTCATAGTGAAAGAACCTGATGCAGAACTCCTAATCCAGAGGAATACTATAGAAATTGGCTGGGTAGACTGCACCATATTAAAAAGAAAACTGGAAACACGATATATCAAATGCTGGGAATACGGGTACGCAAAAGTCCCGACTGAGAAAGCATGTGCCTGAGATGTGGTCAAGATGGTCATATGCGAGCTCAATGCCCCAATAATTCTTCCTGCATATTCTGCAAACAACAAGGACATCAATCAGATAAACGTAGATGCCAGAGCAATAGAAGAAAGAAAAACAAAAATGAACCTGAAGAACAATCCGAAGATGAAAATGAGGAACATGAAAGTCCTCCAAATAAACAATAATAGAAGTCGCGCAGCCCATGGTTTGACACTGAAAACCTCCAAATATCTGGGAGTGAAATACTAATCTTGAGCGAACCGAATAAAAACGCAATTAGGGGCCGTGAAGACTGGGTGAGTGATGCAGATCTCAAAATGGCAATCAAAGTTACTGATCCACGAATCGCACTTAGTGAACAAGGACAAGGATCAGGATTCACATACCTACGTGAAAACTACAGAACTCACCATATTCAGCTGCTACTCTTCCGGAAACGACGATATAGAAGACTTGTAAACGACCCTCTCCGAAATAGAAAGCATGATCAGAACAGGCTACGGAAAGGCGATTATTACTGGAGACTTCAACGCAAAATCTCCGCAGTGGGGTATGCCCTCTACCAATAGAAGAGGTCAAATCATAACTGAGCGGATCGCAACAAATGATTTAGTTATTATAAACGAGGGAAACATGCCCACCTTCACTAGACAAGGATATGGTTCGATACTAGATCTGACTATCTCTACGGCAAACTGCGCAACACATATCACAAACTGGGAAGTTTTGGAAGACGAATCTGTGAGCGACCATAACTACATATTTTTTGAATTATTGGAAACTGAAGTAATCTCATCCGTGTCAAATGTGATGCGAGATTCGGGCTGGAATACGAATTAAATCGGCCGTCAAAAACTCATCAAGGCCATAAAAGGAATCAAGGGAGACACAACTGCCAGAACATCTAATGAGTTTTCTGAGAAACTTGTTCAGCTATGCGATGAAGCAATGCCAAGAAAAAGTACGTCCGCAAATCGTCGCCCAGTGTACTGGTGGAATAACGACACAGCGACACAGAAGGCAATATAAAAAAAATGCCAAGAGGGGCCAGCAAGAACTGAACCAGGAACTTTGGGTCGCTTACCAAAACAGCAGAAAAACCCTTAGGAATGCAATCAAGAAGTCCAAAAAGAATCACTGGAAAAACATATGAAGTATGGGGTACATTTGGGGAGACAGGTACAAGATCGTGATGAGAGGTTTACTTGGTTACCCACCCAGGATCAACCTCACTATGGAACCTATGGAGAAAGTCACAGAATACCTATTTCCAACACACGAACCCGTGCAATTTCACTGCGACAGAGATTCCAGGTTTCTGAATTTCACACCAAGAGAACTTTCAGAGGCAACTTCTAAACTTAAATTAAAAAAAAACAGGACCTGGAAAAATACCTGCAGGAGTAATGAAGACTTTAGCAGATGAGAATCCCAAGTACCTCCTCTCGATATATAATAAGCTGGCAGGGCAAGCGAACTTCCCTGCTAGATGGAAGAATGCCATCCTACTCCTTCTGCGTGAAGGAGATAAACCACTCGATAGATAGATAGATAGATAGATAGATAGATAGATAGATAGATAGATAGATAGATAGATCGACTGGGAAAGCGGAATGAATCCACAAACGGAACATTTTATATCATGGTGGTAGCACGCCCACCTAAAGTCGACTCTGAATTACGTTCGACCTCAATGTGAGCTTGTCCACCCCCAACTCTGAATTAGGATCGACCTCAATGTGACCTTGTCTACCCCCACCATTTACTGAATGCTATATATCAGTGAGGAGCTTCCATGGGAAGATATATTCAGTTTTAATATTTAGTTTCACGCTCTTACGAGTTTCTGAGGGGTACGGCCGTGTGGGGGGAAGTGATTTTCGAGAGAAATGTTGGCTGAACTTCAGCCTTCGTGAGCGAGCCCGATGTACTTCGTGAGAATTCGCGTTGCAGGAAGGGGACTTGGACCTTGACGGAGGCTGATTACATATTGTGGCAGTGGCTTGCCAATTCAGCCGAAAAATTTTGAAACTAAGAGGTACTGATTGCAACAATTTTGGGGTTGGCTCTTTAAAAGGATATAATAAAAATGTTAATAAATATACATTTTCAGTGGATAATTATTTCAAAATGCATCATGAAAGGAATAAGGTGTGACATAAATGAAAACAGTGTGAAGATAGGTATACCCACCTACCCAAATTTCTTGCTTATTTCAGCTATATAAATGATGGTGGATTCATGCAGCAATCGTAGCTCGGAAGTCGGAATTCGGAAATGGTAACTCGCAAATCGTAAATCTTAGTTCGTAACAGAATATAAACTCAATAAACGTAGTAACCCAATTTTGTTTCAGAAAGTAGTGATGTTAGCAGATTTGGTATAAAATGGTATAAAACGATGAATTGACTGAAAATTTTCAGTCCTCGAATGTCACTGAATTTTTAGGTACTTCGTCTCTCGCCAAACTGATGTTCGGAGATAACGGATTGTTGTTGGATGGATGGATGGATGGATGGATGGATGGATAGACAGACGGACGGACGGAGGGACGGACGGAGGGACGGACGGAGTGACGGACGGACATACGGACGGGCGGAGTGACGGACGGACATACAGACGGACGGAGTGACGGACGGACGGTATCTTCACCTTGTCGTGGTAGTGGGGCTTGCGTGCCTTTATAATCCCGAGAGCCATGCCGGGGGTAGCGCAGCCACTGGCACGGTTTCCCTTGCCGGGCGAGTCGAGGGTAAAAGGCCAGACGAAGAGATATACCAACTTAGAGGAGTAAACCTCGATGAAACAATCTGGCAATCCTGAGGTGTAAACCCATCGTGCCCAGAGGTTGGATGACTCTTCCGTTAATGAGCTACGAACGGTGTCCTGCGAGTACCTAGCGACCCTCGCTTGTAAACAGCCTAAGTGTGGTATGGGCGCACTGCCACACCGAACAGTCAAGAACGACCCTACTCGTGGGAATGATATGGCGGATAAACAAAATCGAATTGAAAATAACGCTTCTGGAGTAGCTGACAAACTTTCAGGCCCATGAACTAGGAGAGACTCAATACCAAGATCCCCACCCAGAATGAGAACACTATCGCTTTCCGAAGCGAGCAGCAAGCGGAAGAGGCTAGGTGGAGAAACTCTCTCCGAAGGCGAAGGGTCAGGTGTCACCGAACGAGATACGTCCATGAGTATCATAGATGGAGTCCCAAGACATACCAGGTTACTCGAAAAACTCGTGGGAGGAATGTATGAACCGAAAAAAGAGCTGACGGATTCGGCTGGGAAACTGACGCTACAGCTCGAAAAATTACAGAGGGTAGAGATGAAACGTTGGTTACATGAAGTCTCTCTAGAATAAAACGATGCATCCGATGAGATGACATGGGAAACTGAAGCAACAGAGCCTCAAAATCAGCTGAGAGATATCGAGGAGGCATACAAGATAGATCTGAATAATCTTAACCAAACCCGATGTGAAAACTGTAAAAAGGCATAGCATTAAATTCACAGAAAACAAACCTTGATCTCTAATAGAGAATACGATGGCTTCAAAATGGTCACAGAAGATGACTGGGGGGATGAAATATTCAAAAATATGAAATACCAACAAGGAAACATATGGGAGACTGATTGTTGATATCATCACCTGTTAGCATAGCGAGATAATCATTTCTTGCAGCCATATTGCTATTGAACAATTTGTTACAGTATGATTTCTCATTACACATATTACTATGTATAATAAAATACCGGATAATAATGCTCTGCGCGAATTTTGAAGAACCCTGTATCACTATTCTGCACCGCTCATAAATTGTATTGTTTTTATATGCTTCGTCAAACTGAAACATCGCATCGCATCAAGCACCGACAATTACCTGCTGAATTAGGAGTGATATTTTCATAGGTGAGACAAAGAAGGTCGATACTGGTATTGAATTTAGATTATTTTGAATTCGTGAGTGAGGTTTTGGCCATTCCTGAATGTTTCAGTAGCAGTAAAAGATTTCATGTTGGACCACAGTGTGTGTTTATTTTTATTAGTTGTGAAAATTACGACTATTTGATTATTTTTCACTGATATTACCCACAGTAGGGGATTTGATCACTGTGTCCTATAGCCAACAACTACCAAGTATTGATAGGTAGCTGTTACCTCTTTAGAAAGGGGATTTGGAGCTGAAATCACCTTATAAGGCCACCCTCCATCGAAGGTATGAAAAGAGTTCAATTTTCAATTTATTTTCGAGTCACGGTTTTCTTTATCCTCCAGGCCTTTTTCCGTTACTCGCCATCTGGTATCATCCTTCTGGGTGTTTAGTAACCAACCCATCTGCGTGCCCTTATAACTTCCTGGTACATGGGGTTAGTAACCAAGCCACCCAGCTTGCAGATCGAAGGGTAGCCGAGGATTTGGATGAGTATATTTTTCTGTATACGCTTTGCAAATATTCCTGTTGCCTTTTCCGACACCAATCACGCCACCGACCTAGTAATTCCCAAATATAGTTTTAATGCGAATAATTGCTATTACTTAGAACTGTTTTCACCCCTAGTACGTACTGGGATAGGTAGCCTAGTCCTAGTTGACAGATTGTAATTTGTGTATGAATTATTAATTTCGATAATAGACATATTTCTCTCTTTTTTAACGTTATCATTCGCACCATTCAGAAACATCGAACCACCCTTCTCCACTGAGCTAACCAGTGTTCTACCCTACTTGGAATACTGGCTTTGGTAGAGCACTAAAAATTTTTGATACGGTTCAACATCAGAGTAACATCCAATAGATATTTTTGAGTTATTTAAGCTTCATCCATCAAGCTGAGCCAGAGAAATAAAAACCCCGTAGCAATGGCGCCCAAATTGTTTTTGGTGGTGTAAGGTACCTGTGATAAACGATAATTGTTTGGTTCAATAATTTGAATTGTTGTTCATTCGAAAATAGTTATTACCAGTAATATAGGTATATACTTTGTTGGAAATCCGAAAGTTTGCTATAGAAGAAAATAACACCAAGGTCATTTTTTTTTATTGCGAGTAGTCCGAATAAGATTAGGAATTTGTTTTTGTGTATAGTGACAATATTGGTGGTCGGTGAAAAGGCAATTTACTGTTTGATTTTATTCTCACCAAGGTCGAACGGAAATAATTTGTTTTATTTTACCCATAGCGTATTCCTCAGAAATATACCAGTTGGCATATTTGAATATTTTTTTTTTGGTTGTATTTTCTTTCGATCCATTTTTTTTGTGAATCATGGCTAAAAGTATGATTTGGAAGAACGAAATAAATCGTAACAGAACTGTCATATGAGATGACGAGTAGAGGTATGAGTGTCGGTACTATTGATGCGATGCGAAAATCTCTCAGAAATATTTTGCATAATAAGGAACAGTTCGATAAAATTGCGAATCCGACTCCATTCGAAGATGATGTGAATCAAATAGAGTCAAACAATAAACAGTTGCAAGATATGTTCAAAGATTTTGATGGTGATGCCAAAACTTCAGTTTTTTCACGAATTTCGGCACTAATGACACATAATATGAGACGAATTCAAAACAGTAACCCAAAAGGCGCTACCGAAAACTCGAAAACTCGAAGCAGAATCAATTATTTCCAGATCTTTATAACATTAGAACTGATTTTGAAAAAGCAATAAAGAAATTCAATAAGTCATCTTCTAGTGGATCGGTGAATGCATTTTCAAGTAACATGGCTAATAGTGGGTCAGGTACTTCTCCAACCCCATCAAGTGATGAATCTGATGAGGACGATAATGTTTTTTCATCCACCGCAACTGCTTTGCCTAGTGTCTCATATTCGAATGCTGTTCCTACATGTAAATGGAATCTGAAATTTTCAGGTAATCCGAATGAACTTTCACTGGCATGTTTTTTGGAACAGGTAGAGGAACTCAGTATAGCTAGAAATATTTTTTATTTCGAATTGTTCAGAACAGCTCGTGATCTTTTTGTTGGTCCTGCGTTATCTTGGTACAGTGCCAACCGAAAGTATGCATCCGATTGGCCTTCCCTCGTGACGCTCTTGCGGGAACAATTTCAAACGGAAAAATATGATGAAAAACTAATGGAAGAAATAAAAAAGCGAACTATGCATGATGAGGAAAATATCGGAATGTATCTTGCATGTATGGAAAATTTATTCAATAGACTTTCAGTCAAAATTTCAGATAACCAGCAGCTTGAAATCATTTTACCGCGGATAAGGCCATACTTGCAAACAGGATTAGGTTTTGTGAAACCCAAAAGTAAAATGGATTTATTGAAATTGTGTAGAGAATTGGAATCTCGAGAACAGAGTATTAATGAGTTCAAACCACCTCCCTCACGTGATACAAATAGTCTGTTGGAACCGGATTTAGCTTTTGTAGGTACTAGCTCTCAAAGTTTTGCAAAGTGTGATATCATCTGTTTTCGTTGTAAAAAGCAAGGGCACAAACGTGTAGAATGCAGAGAGCCTCGCCCAAATATCAAGTGTTTCAAATGTGGAAAGCCTGATTCCACAATAAAAACTTGCCCTAATTGTAGGTTTTCAAAAAACGGCAATGCGAGTCGTTAGATCGAGTGACAGGCTCGGATTCAGTCAAATTCTCGGTATCTACTTCGAATTCATATCCAGTTCTGGATAGTAAAGTTCAAATTAACTTAGATTTTATTTTATCTAATGTCATTGGGGACGAAAGACCGTATCTCCATGTTGATGTTTCAGGTGTAAAAATGTTAGGTCTCTTGGATTCAGGTGCAAGTAGAACTATTTTAGGTAAACATGGTTATGAGCAAATCAAATCGATGAATTTAAAAATGTTGCCTTCAGAGGTTTCAACCTGTAATGTTGCAAATGGGGAGAAGTGTAGTATAGCGGGGTTTGTTTCAATTCCTTTTGGTTTGAGGGGTGAAGTTAAGATTATTGATGCTTTGGTTGTCCCGGCGATTCCAAATACGCTCATACTTGGTACTGATTTTTGGAGAAAATTCAATATTGTTCCTGATCTTAGACGTGGTGAGTGGATTTTTAGTGATAAAGAAATTGAACTAGCTTCAGTGGTAGAAGAATCGACAATATTATCATCAGATCAAACAGTGGAGTTGAATAAAGTTGTTGAGCATTATTTCTCCAATATGTCAAGTGATACTGGTCACACACATTTAGTGGAGCATAAAATAAGGATCAAGCCGAATACAGAACCAATAAAGAAACGATATTATAGAATTTCACCTGCGGTACAGAAACAAGTTGATATTGAGTTAAATAAAATGCTTGCTGATGATGTTATTGAAAAATCTACGTCACCCTGGTCTAGTCCAATAATATTAGTCAAAAAAAAGGATAATTCTTACAGATTTTGTGTGGACTATAGACATGTTAATGCGGTTACAGAGAAAGACGCATACCCTATACCATATGTCAGTGATACTTTGGATAAATTACGTTCAGCAACATATCTCAGTAGCTTGGATAGATCTAGATCTATAACTGCTTTCACAGTACCGAATAGGGGTTTGTTCCAATTTAAAAAAATGCCGTACGGAATTTGTAATGGGCCGGCTTCGTTTCAACGTCTCGTAGAGAGTGTCCTAGGTCCCGATTTAGAACCATATGTATTTGCGTATATCGATGATATCGTAGTGGTTACTCAAACTTTTGAAAAACACCTAGAAGTTTTGAAAGACGTTTTTGAAAGACTCTCTGATGCAAATTTGACTTTGAATAGGGATAAGTGTAAATTTTGTAGATCACAGATAAATTATCTTGGGTACGTTGTGGACAAAAATGGTTTACACGTTGATCCAGAACGCGTTACAGCTATTCTGAATTTACTCCCTCCAAAGAACGTCAAAGAAACACGTCGTATAATCGGTATGGCATCTTGGTATAGGAGGTTCGTCCCCAATTTTAGCACAGTAATTGCTCCCATCACCCAGTTGTTAAAAAAAAATCACAAATTTGTTTGGACTCCCGAATGCAATTTGGCATTTGAAAAAATTAAGGAGTTTCTGGTATCGGCTCCGGTACTTACATGTCCAAATTTTGAGAAACCGTTCAGTATCTCTACGGATGCCAGCGACTATGGACTGGGTGCCGTTTTGTCTCAGGAATTTGAAGATGGCGAGCATGTCATCAGTTTTATAAGTAGATCGTTGAATCGCAATGAAAGAAAATGGACAGTTACTGAAAAAGAGTGCGCGGCAGTAGTATTTGCTGTCGAGAAATTTCGGCCGTACATTGAGGGCACTAAATTTAAAATTTATACAGATCATCACAGTCTTGTTTGGCTCAATAATCTTCGTGATCCGATGGGCAGACTGGCACGGTGGAACCTCAAGTTACAGCAGTATGATTTCACCATTTTGCATCGCAAAGGTAAAGATAACGTAGTGCCAGATACCTTATCGCGCTCGGTACCGATTTTAGATGAAGTAAATACATCCCTTCTTCCCTATGAAAATACGACAGATATTTGGTATAAAAAAATGATGAAAAAAGTTTCAGATAATCCTATTCTTTTTCCCTTGTGGAGGATCGATGGCAAAACTCTCTTCAAACGGTTTAAAAATAAATATCCTGAGTTGAATGATGAACATTTTGATTGGAAAATAGTGGTTCCGAAAGATTTCAGAGCTGAACTATTAAAAAATAATCACGATATTGAAACTGCAGGTCATTGTGGTATATTCAAAACATTCCATCGAATATTTAACAGATACTATTGCCCTAAATTGAAACATGATATAGTGAAGTATATAAGAAAATGTCACGTTTGCTTAGCAACTAAACCGGAACAGAAAAAACCGGCAGGTTTGATGTGTGGTAGGCCTAATATAACAAAATGTTGGGAGCTGATATGCGTTGATGTAGTTGGACCTTTACCCCGAAGTACTCATGGTTTTAAATATATACTCTCTGTTTCCGATTATTTGAGTAAATTTCCATTCTTTTTCCCAATGAGAGCTGCAACTTCGGCAAACATCCTAAAGCTCATAGAGGATAATATTTTTATGTTAGTTGGAGTTCCAAATTATATAGTTTGCGATAATGGTAAATCTTTCACCAGTCGAGATTTCAAAAAATTTGCGGAAAAATATAATGTAAAACTTTTATATACCGCTTTTTATCACCCCCAAGCGAATGCTGTCGAACGAATTCACAGAGTTTTAAAGACAATGATTTCTTCTTACATTCAAGATAATCACAGGGAATGGGATGTCAATTTACAAAAATTTGCTTGTGCAATAAGAACGTCAAAACACGAAGTTACGTCATTCACGCCTTATTTCATAAACTTCGGGCGCGAAATTGTACTGAACGGTTCATCGGGAATGATTGTAAATAATCAGCAAGGTAACATAACCGTAAGTAGAGATTCTGATTTGATAATTTCGCGCTCATCTGGTCTGAAACCAGTATATGAAAAAGTTCGGGAAAGTTTGAATAGAGCTTATGAACTTAGTAAAAAGACGTATGACCTAAGGCATAGGGATGTACAATACGTTGTTGGTCATAAAGTGTGGCATAGAAATTTTGCCTTATCGGACGCAAATAAATATTTTTCCGCCAAATTAGCTCATAAATTTATAGGACTCTGCACAGTAATTAAAAAACTATCACCCTGGACGTATGAACTGAAAAATGATAGTAATCGCAAAGTTGGCACATATCATGTTAAGGACCTAAAACCACATCCAATTGAGGATGAGGATAATAAAAAAAAAATATTGAAAATATTTTTTTTTTGGGAAGAAAGGGAGGGATTGTTACAGTATGATTTCTCATTACACATATTACTATGTATAATAAAATACCGGATAATAATGCTCTGCGCGAATTTTGAAGAACCCTGTATCACTATTCTGCACCGCTCATAAATTGTATTGTTTTTATATGCTTCGTCGAACTGAAACATCGCATCGCATCGAGCATCGACAATTACCTGCTGAATTAGGAGTGATATTTTCATAGGTGAGACAAAGAAGGTCGATACTGGTATTAAATTTAGATTATTTTGAATTCGTGAGTGAGGTTTTGGCCATTCCTGAACGTTTCAGTAGCAGTAAAAGATTTCATGTTGGAGCACAGTGTGTGTTTATTTTTATTAGTTGTGAAAATTACGACTATTTGATTATTTTTCACTGATATTACCCACAGTAGGGGATTTGATCACTGTGTTCTATAGCCAACAACTACCAAGTATTGATAGGTAGTATCATAAATGGAGTCCCAAGATATGCCAAGTTACTCGAAAAACTCGTGGGAGGAATGTATAAACCGAAAAAAGAGCTAACGGATTTGGCTGGGAAACTGACGCTACAGCTTGAAACATTACAGAGGGTAGAGATGAAACGTTGGTTAGATAAAGTCTCTTTAGAAAAAGAAGATGCATCCGAGGAGATGACATGGGAAACTAAAGCAACAGAGCCTCAAAATCAGCTGAGAGATATCGAGGAGGCATACAAGATAGAACTGAATAATCTTTACCAAACCCGATGTGAAAACTGTAAAAAGGCACAGCATTAAATTCACAGAAAACAAACCTTGATCTCTAATAGAGAAAACGATGACTTTAAAATGGTCACAGAAGATCACTGGGGGGATGAAATATTCAAAAATATGAAATACCAACAAGGAAACATATGGGAGACTGATTGTTGATATCATCACCTGTTAGCATAGCGAAATAATCATTTCTTGCAGTCATATTGCTATTGAACAATTCTAAGAGTTGTATTCTTCAGGAAAATTGCTGAATACTAACTTATGAATCCACAAACCGAACATTTAATATCATGGTGGTAGCACGCCCACCTAAAGTCGACTCTGAATTACGTTCGACCTCAATGTGACCTTGTCCACCCCCAATTCTGAATTAGGATCGACCCCAATGTGAACTTGTCTACCCCCACCATTTACTGAATGGTATATATCAGTGAGGGGCTTCCATGGAAAGATATATTCAGTTTTATGATTTAGTTTCACGCTCTTACGAGTTTCTGAGGGGTACGGCCGTGTGGGGGAAGTGAATTTCGAGAGAAATGTTGGCTGGACTTCAGCCTTCGTGAGCGAGCCCGATGTACTTCGCGTTGCAGGAAGGGGACTGGGACCTTGACGGAGGCTGATTACATATTGTGGCAGTGACTTGCCAATTCAGCCAAAAAATTTTGAAACTATTAGGTACTGATTATAACAATTTTGTGGTTGGCTCTTTGATAGGATATAATAGAAATGTTAATAAATATACATTTTCAGTGAATAATTATTTCAAAATGTATCATGAAAGGAATAAGGTGTGACATTAATAAAAACAGTGTGAAGATAGGTATACCCACCTACCCATATCTCTTGCTTATTTTAGCTATATAAATGATAGTGGATTCATGCAGCAATCGTAGCTCGGAAGTCGGAATTCGGAAATGGTAACTCGCAAATCGTAAATCTTAGTTCGTGAAAGAATATACACTCAATAAACGTAGTAACCCAATTTTGTTTCAGAAAGTGGTGATGTTAGCAGATTTGGTATATGGTATAAAACGATGAATTGACTAGAAATTTTCAGTCCTCGAATGTCACTGAATTTTTAGGTACTTCGTCTCTCGCCAAACTGATGTTCGGAGATAACGGATTGTTGTTGGATGGATGGATGGATGGATGGATGGATGGATGGATGGATGGATAGACAGACGGACGGACGGAGGGACGGAGTGACGGACGGACGGAGTTACGGATGGACGGACGGTATCTTCACCTTGTCGTGGTAGTGGGGCTTGCGTGCCTTTATAATCCCGAGAGCCATGCCGGCGGTAGCGCAGCCACTGGCAGGGTTTTCCTTGCCGAGCGGGTCGAGGGTAAAAGGCCAGACGAAGAAAAATTACAGAGGGTAGAGATGAAACGTTGGTTAGATAAAGTCTCTTTAGAAAAAGAAGATGCATTCGATAAGATGACATGGGAAACTAAAGCAACAGAGCCTCAAAATCAGCTGAGAGATATCGAGGAGGCATAGAAGATAGAACTGAATAATATTAACCAAACCCGATGTGAAAACTGTAAAAAGGCACAGCAATGAATTCACAGAAAACAAACCTTGATCTCTAATAGAGAATACGATGGCTTCAAAATGGTCACAGAAGATGACTGGGGGGATGAAATATTAAAAATATGAAATACCAATAAGGAAACATATGGGAGACTGCTAGCGAATATACAGGGGTACTGCCAAGTAGCGAGGACATATCATCTCCATACGTGTTGATATCAAATGCAATCGATCGGTGGAAAGAGGAGCTGAAAAAGCAGGAGAAGGTGAAGGGAGAGGTTGCCATGATGGTACACACGCTGGGTTTTCCGAACGAGGAAGGTAACCTTACGCAGAAATCCAGGCTGATTCTTCACCCGATTATCCCGAACAACAGCGCCAAAGCTGATGTCGATGATGATAAGACCATTAACAGCTCGCTGAACCAGGTTAAGGAAATCATGGTTGCACAAGGGGGGAAAAAACTGGCAATACCAGAGATGGATGGTGTAACCGGGATAATGATGAGTAGAATGTTGGAATTTCTGTTCACTGACACGGATATTGAAATACTACAAATAACAGAAAGAGCGACTCAAACCCAGTCAGGCAGGAATAGAGGTGGCACCGCACAGACAACGGGCAAATCTATCAGACAGGTTAGATAGAGCAAAACAAGATGCGCTACTTGTGAAGATGCCTGATACTAGTTACGCGGACCTACTGAAGACAGTCAAAAACACAGTGGACCGTAGCGAAATTGGAGTAGAGATTTCGGACCAAAGAAAAACTAAAAATGGAGACTAACTTCTCAGAGTTCAGAGAAAAACAGGGAAGTTTGAAGCACTCAAGGAAATGATACAGGGAAAGATACCGGCGGCCTCAACAACCGTACTAAGGAATAATAGAATACTCCATGTCAAAGGCATGGATGAAGTTACAATCATCGATGAGATAAAAGAAGCTATCTCGAACACCATCACGATGGAACCAGACAACATAGAGGTTCGGGCCCTCAGACCAACCGTAGCAAACAAACAAAATGCCACCTTAGTGCTGACAGAACATGAAGCACTGAAACTAATAGATTTTGGGAAAGTAAAAAAAGGGTGGACGACATGTAGAGTTCTGTAGAGGAAAGTGACCAAGAAATGCTACAGATGTTGGAAGGTCGGCCATTTCAGAGCCCAGTGTGAAGGTCCTGACCGAGGGTCTTTATGTCTGAGATGCGTCGAAGAAGGACACCAAGCGACTGACTGTGAAAACGAGGCATTTTGTGTCCACTACGAGAAGAGATGCCACCAATCCGGCGGCTTCAAATATCCATCAAGGAAAAGTAAGAAAAACCTAAAGAATCCACTGTTAGCACAAATGGGGAGAAACAGGAGGAACCCCAGACGGTAGAACACCACCAAGAACAAGATTGAATTCTTACAGGTCAATGCTTTCAGACGGCGCCCTTGTCACGACCCGTGTCTAGCATTGGCAAAGAAGGAAGGAGTTGGTATCATACTTGTGGATGAACCAAATCGCAGCGTTATCAAAGACAGGCAAGACTGGTGGTAAGACGAAGATATGAATGCCGCTATCAAAATATTGGATAGGTGATTATCAAAAAATTTGGAAGAGGATGAAGCTACTCCTATATTATGACATCTGACTACACAGTATACAATTGCTACGCATCCTCTAATAACGACATTGAAGACTTGGAAGAAATTCTCTGGGACATTGGTCGGAAGATAAGGCAGGATAAACAAAAAGCTATTATAGTAGGTGACTTCAATGCGAAGTCCCCACAATGGGTACTGGATACAACAGACAGGAGAGGTCATGTCGTCACGGAATGGATATCTATAGAGCACCAAACAGGAACGTGAATGAATTTCCTCATAATCTAGAAGACAACCTATTAGATGTATTTGTTAATTATGATGAAATTGTCTGTGGTGGCGATATTAATATAAATTTACTTGATCTGGAAAATAACAGTGCTGACGCATTCAATAATTGTATTGAGGTTTTCAATTTGAAGCAGATTGTAACAGAACCTACTCGAGTGACTTGTTCTACATCCACACTTTTAGATATTATACTAATTTCAAATCATTTAGATCCTTCAGATCATGGTTGCAGAGAGGTTGGAAACGGCTCTGATCACAAACTGGTTTATTGTATACTAGACATCAGTATAAAAAACAATAGCAATAAAATATTTGCTAGCAGAAACTTGAGGTACATTGATAAGGATCTGCTGGAATATTTCTTGATGATCGCTCCTTTTGAAAATATTTACTTTTTGGGTGATGCAAATGATAAAGTCAAATGTCTCAACCAAGTGTTACTGGACATCTTTGATACTCTAGCCCCAGTTACTGTTCGTAAAATTAATAAACAGAGACCACCCTGGCTCACTGATAATATAGAGTTCATGATGTCTTTACGTGATGAAGCCTTCAGGAAATATAAAAAAACTAAAAATAACAATCATTGGCAATACTACAAGGATCTCAAGAATTTTACTAATTCTGCTATCAACAATGAGAAGAAAGCATATTTTAAACACTGTGTTGAAAATCATGGAAAAAACAGTTGACTTTTGGGGGAAAAATTGAAGCAATTAAATATAAAAAACAAAAATCGCACTCCAAACAAATTGCCAGATGAACTGAATAGGCCTAATGAAATAAATGATAATTTTCTCTTATATTCTGGAAATACAAATAGAGCTGATGCTGATTCACTAGCATATTATAGCAATAATTCATCACCGCAAATCGAATCTTCATTTGAATTCTCTATTGTTGATAGCAATACAGTGTACAGGAATTTGATTGATATCAAATCGAAGGCTGTAGGTATAAACGGGTTGCAAATTGAAATGCTACTCTTATGTTGCCCTCGTATTCTTCCTATTTCAACTCACATATTCAATACTTGCCTGAGTCAAGGAATTTTTCCAGAACAATGGAAGATTTCGAAAGTAATTTCTCTGCCGAAAAAATCGAAAATATCAAGTTTCGATGATTTGAGACCCATTTCAATTCTGCCTGTTTTGCCCAAAGTTCTGAAAAAAATTATGAAATTTCAGATTATATGACATATTGAAAAATATAATATCTTACCGATAAACGAGTCTGGCTTTAGGAATGGATACAGCAGCAGATATTGACAAAGGTTATTCTGTAGCATTGATTCTATTAGATTATTCGAAAGCTTTCGATACTATTAATCACAGTTTACTTTTTGTAATATTACACTACATAGGCTTTTCGCAAACTTCTATTGATTTTCTGGAAAGCTATTTCATGGATCGCGTACAATTTGTTGAAACCAGTCTAGGAAAATCAACTATGAGAAATATATATTGTGGAGTACCTTAAGGCTCTATTTTAGGTCCCATACTGTTTTCAATCTACACATGTAATATCACCAGTTGTTTGAATGAATGTAAACCTTTTATGTACGCTGACGATACCCAAATTAAATTTACCCTATCAGGAACTGATATTGGATCAACTAATATAGCAATTAACGAAGAACTATCCAAGCTCGTATCTTTTTCAGAATAACATCAACTTCAGGTGAATCCGTCTAAAACACAAATTTTGATATTTGGTAGAAATAAAGCACAAATCGGGAGAGACATTAATATTGAGATTGCTGGTAAAAACATTTCCTGTGTCAAAGTCGCTAGAAATTTAGGGTTGGAGTTAGATACAGATTTGCGGTTCAAGTATCATGTTGGTAAATGCGTAAAACGAGCTTATGCTAACTTGAAAATGTTGTATCCCCACCGTCAAATATTAGAAAAATCAACAAAGATTTTGCTTACTGAATCCTTAGTACTGTCTCATTTCAACTATTGTGACGCGATTTATGGTCCCTGTTTAGACACCACAGAAATCAATAGAATTCAGCGAGTACAAAAATTCTGTCTCAGGTATATTTATAGCATAAGAAAATATGAAAGTATCTCACACAAACTGAAAGAAACGAAATGGCTTAGTTTGTCTGCTAGGAGGAAATTGCACGCAAGTACCCTATTTCACAAAGTTATTCTCAATGAAACACCACCCTATCTTTACAACAAAATAACATTCCGTAGTGATGTTCACAATGTAAACACCCGCTTCAAGGGAATAATATCGCCTCCACCTCATCGGACTGCCATCTTCAGGAGGTCCTTCACTTACAATATTTACAGTCTCTACAACCAGGTCCCAGCAGATCTAAAAACATTCCCAATGTCGAAGTTCAAAAGAGTTTACAAAGACCAACTTCTCGAAGCCAATTGTTAGACTACTCAGGACAGAAGAAAGTGTGTTATTTACTCATGAGCCAAATTGAATGTTTTTTTTCCTAGTCACTAGGGATGACACTCGAATCAGTTCTACTGCCTGTCATCTCTATTTTGCGGTATGATTGCATACATTATTTAATTACCATTATTTTGTGTATAATGTATCATTCTGCAAATAAACATTTTTATTATTATCTGTCGTCTAAACAAATCTAGTCGGGTCCGTACTCCCCACTGCTCCGACCCAGTGGGCGAACGCGCTAGTAAAATTAACCAATGACCACTCCCCGCACCGCGGGGTAAGTGGTCACTGGCTCCGAGAATCGTGAGTCCTGAGCAGACGCAACGAACCGAGAATAACGGCCTTCTGCATGCGGCCGGCCAAGATCTCTGCCGCATTACGGCATGCCTGTATGATCTTGAGCTCCGAGAGTAGCGTTGGTCTGGAACCACCGAGAACACCTATAATCAGAACCACTAACTTGACAGAATAGTCCGGGTGGAGCCTGCGGAGTTCGTAAAGTAAGTCCTGGTACTTTGTCCGTTTTTCCTCCTCTTTTCGGACGATATTCGTTTCGGCAGGGGCCGAAAACTCAATAACGAATATCGTCTTACTTCGGTGGTCGAAGAGGACTATATCAGGCTTATTGGCCTGTATTTGCCTGAGGGTGGGGAATGAAAAGTTCCAAAAAATTCGACACCTTTCATTCTCCACTACGGACTCAATATCCCCTGGAGCGTAAGGCAGCACCGGTGTCCTGTCTATTTCATACGAGTGCCGAAGAAAATAGTACAGCACTCGTAAGGCCGCGTTATGGCGATGGATATAGGCCGAGACCGCATAAACTGCACAAGATGACAGCAAATGCATCAAAGTCTCGGGCGCCTGTCGGCAGGCCCTGCATCAGGGACCTCTATACCCATCACGCGGCTATTATTATTATTATTATTATTATTATTATTATTATTATTATTATTATATCAATATAGTCAATGACGGAAACACACCAACTTTCCAGAGACAGGAATATACGTCAATCCTGGATCTGACACTTGCTACTGCGGACCTAAGAGGCAAAATAATAGACTGGAAAGTCAACGACTGTGAATCTCTCAGTGATCATAGTTTCATAGTCTTCGAAATAGCAGACAAACCACATACGCTGAAAGTGGACCGACGAGACAAAGGGTGGTGTGTGAAGAAACTGAATAAGGAGGCACAAGTTTCAGTTCATCAAGAGGTATTTACGCACTCGATGGAAGACTATAACCAACTCCTCAGGCGGATGTGATTAGACGATGCCCAGAAAAAGACCCGCAAACGAACACAGCCCTGTTTATTGGTGGAACGACGACATCTCTAGAAAACATACCAACTGTAAGCATAAGAAAAAAAATTACACGAGATTAGTGGAAGATGCACACCAGAAGAGCGACAGAGACTTTGGAGTGAATTCAAGGAGAGCAAGAAAGCTCTTCAAATTAGTATCAAGAAATCGAAGCGTAATCGCTGGAAAATACTATGCGACAACGTGAATTCTGATATATGGGGGATGGCTACAAAATTGCCATGAAAAGTCTTATTGGATTCCCCACCGAGGCTACAACTATCCATGCAAGATGTGGAGGGTGTTGTGGACCACCTTTTCCCTGTGCATGAACGGTTAATATTTCACGGTGACGACAGCACAGCCTTTCTAGACTTCACCATTGACGAACTGCGTACAGCGTGCGGAAAACTTAAGAACGGAAAGGCTCTTGGAATTGGTAATATTCCTCCTGAAATTGTAAAAGCAGTGGCGTCGAATGAACTTGAACATGTACTTGAAATATATAATGAGCTAGCAAAAAATGGGCAATTTCCCCAGAAATGGGAGTGTACTAGGCTCTCATTACTGAAGAAAGGTAATAAGCCTATGGATAGTCCATCTTCATTTAGACCGATATGTCTCCTTGATGCGGAAGGCAAACTATACGAACAGCTGATTCTGATCAGGCTGAAAAAAGAGCTGACAGTCACAGGCGGACTAGCGCCAAGACAGTTCGGGTTTGTAGAAGGCAAACAAACAGTGGATGCGATAGAGATGATACTAGATATTGCGAGGAATACTTGGCAAGAACACTCTTGGGCGCACAGGAGACTTCGTGCGGTTATCACTCTCGACATAAGAAACGCTTTTAACAGCGCAAGTTAGCAAAAAATCCTTGACGAACTGAGACGAAGAAGGTTTGACGAAAGCTTGATCAACATCATCAGAGACTATTTCTCAGAGGAAAAGATAATACTCGAGGAAGAAAACATCTCTAGAATAAAGTCAATCAGCAGCGGAGTACCACAGGGGTGAGTACTGGGTCCCACACTATGGAATGTACTGTATGATGGACTACTTAGGGTGGAGCAACCAACAAGAGTTACGTTAATAGGGTTCGCAGATGACATTGCTGTTGTCGTGGTCGTCAAAGGTGAAGAAAACTTAGTCAATATAGCGAATATAGCCCTCGAGCGCACATCGAACTGGCTAGCGAATAAAGGGCTAGAATTAGCACCAGATAAAACAGAAGCTGCCCTTCTAACGACGAAGAGGAAACTGATGTGGAAGGAACCACGGTCTTTCCACAAAAGAGTTTCAAATACTTGGGCGTATGGCTGGACGCAAAGCTCACTTTTGCGAGCATACAAATGAGGCTATCTGCAAAGTGGAGAAAACGGTAACAGCTCTCTCAGGCCTCTTGCCGAATATAGACGGACCCCGATCCTCAAAAAGGATGGTACTTCTGAGTGTGGCCCACTCTCAGATATTATATGCGGCACCTGCTTGGCATACAGTTGTGGAAGGTCCTGCAGGAGTTCCTCCTATTGAAATTCTCATAAAAGAAAGACGTGAGAGGTACCTGGAAACAGCTAAAAGCATAGCTGAAAACAACGTAGTGAGTGAATGGCAAGCCATACTGTGGACAACAAGACGATGCGGAACATACGTTGTTCCACTGTCCTAGATGGGAAAATATTCGGCGGGAATTCAGAGAACGTGCAAGAGTACACTTCGAAGCGGAAAGTACGATGGGGAAACTCATTACGAACGAAGAAGGCTGGAAGATCACATACCGTGCAATCCGCTCCATATTAAAAAATAAAGAGAATTAAGATCGGAACCTGTAGAAGCGACAAATAAGTCAATACAACAGCACCTCCCACCGAAGTAATGCGAAAGCGGTTCCAGTGGGAGATGACGATGAGGAGGAGAAGGAGAGGTTTTAGGTGGTAAAAATGCGTCACTACGGAACGACCGTGGTCTTTCGATTTCCTCTCCTCGGACAAAAAAAAAGATACGAGTCAGGTGCATGTCAGATACGAGTCGGGTGCAAGTCAGATGCGAGTCAGGTATGTGTCAGATGCGTGTCAGGTACGAATCATGTACGCGTCTTTCATATGATCGGGTTGTATCCAATCGAACTGTCGCGTTCGGCAAGAAATACGTCTCACGTATTCGGGTAGACGTTTTTTATATGATCTGCATGTCTCCAATTGATCTGTCGCGTTCGGGAAGTTCTTCAGCTGAAGCATTGAGGTGGACGTCTAATGATATGATTGGTTTGTATCTATTTGAACCGTCGCGTTCGGCAAGTTTTTCGCCTGACACCCTCAGGTGGACGACTTCGATATAATTGACATGTCTTCAATTGTATAGCTGTTTCGGTAAGTTTCCCGCCTGTCACCTTCTGGTAGACGTCCTTGATATAATTGCTATGTCTCCAGATGAACTATCGCGTTCAGCAAGTTAGCCCATCGCACTGAGGTATACGCGTTCGATATGATTGATATATTACCGTGTGAGCCGTCAGGTTCGGTAAGTTTTCCGCCTTCAACCCTTTGGTAGACGTCTCAGATATAATTGATATGTATCCAGCAGAACCGCCGCATTGGCAAGTTCTCCGACTGACACAGTGAGGTATACGAGTTTGATATGATTGGAATGTCATCACTTGAACCGTCGCGTTCGACAACTCCTTCGCCTGACACCCTCATATAGACGTCTTTGATATATTCTTAATGTCTTCAACTGAGTTTTGTTCTGCAAGTTCCTTGCCCGACGAACTCAGAAAGACGTCTCTGATATGATTGACAAATTACCTATTGATCTGCAGCGTTCGGTAAGTTTTTCGCCTAACACCCTCAGGTAGACGTCTTTGATTCGATCGGTATTTCTACAATTGAGTCGTCGTGTTTGACAAGTTCTTCGCCTGACGTACCGAGGTTTACATGTTTGTTATAATTATTGGCTTGTATCCAATTGAACCGTTACGTTCGGCGAGTTTCCCTCCAGACACCCTCAGGTAGACATGTTTGATATGATTGGTATATTACCGATTGAACCGTGGAGTTGGCAAGTTCTGCTTCTGTCGCATTGAGGTATACGTGAACGATATGATTGGGATGTCATCAATTGAACCATCTTGTTCGGAAAGTTCTTCGCCCGATAACCTCTGATAGACGTCTTTGATATATCCGTTATTTATTTAATTGAATTGTCTTGTTCTGCAAGTTCCACGCTTGACGCACTCAGGCAGATATCTATGATATTGTTGGCATATTGATCGGTAAGTTTTCCGCCTAATATCTTCAGGTAGATGTCTTTGATTTGATCGGAATTTTTTCGATTGAACAGTCGTGTTCGTCGAATTCTTTGCCTTACGGTTTCAGGTAGTAGTCGTATTTTATATGATTGGTATATTTCCGATTGAACCGCCGCGTTCGGTAAGTTTTCCGCCAGACCCTTTGATAGACGTCTCTGCTATGATCGGCATGTCTTCAATTGAGTTGTAGTCTGCAAGTTCTTCGCCTGATGTTTCCGGGTATACATCTTCGATATGTTTGGCATGTCTTCAATTATACCACCGCCTTCTTAAATTTTCCAGCTGACTTCCTCTGGTAGACGTTTTCGATATATTCGTCACGTCTTAATTTTGTAACGGTAATTTCATATATAAATAGTGTCAACAAAAATAGATTACAGTTTCCTTGAAGAAGCTATTGTGATAGCGAAACACGTGTCGCGGTTTTGTAAACCCATTGTAAGTGAAAATCATACAGGAAACTGTAATATATTTTTGTTAATATGGATTTTCATCAAGTATCGGCCAGTTCAATTCAATAAATAGTGTCATATATTATTCTGATTCTGAGAGACTATTCTTCAGATATATAGCCTGGTGAAGTATCAAAATTACCTCACTTTTTCATGGTTCTCGTCAGCTCCGACGTTTCAACTCAACTCTTGCGAATATTGTGGGTGGGAATCAAGATTATCTCGAAGGACATCAGAATCTCACGATTGATCTGGGTATCTATAGGTTAGTATCCTTGTGTGGAGAAAGGCTAGTAGGATCCTTGGATATTCCGACCTCTTCCTTAATGTGGTCTCGGTAGTGTAGTGGTTAGCATATCTGCCTATCAAGCGGAAGGCCGAGGTTCGAATCCTCGCCAGGCCACCGTGCTGGGTATTCGCACGTTGAAAGGTGAGGCCTCGTTGATCCATTGCTCGCACAAGTTTCGACTTCTGAGGGTTGACGTTCGTCAGCTGGTTAACGGAACGAACAATTTTAGAACAATGTGTATTAGTAATATAACCTCGGATATTCACATTGAGGAAGTAAAGTTGAATACTAGGTTGAGACGAACACCTGCTGGTAACTGGATCAGTCTGCCTTCGTATTGTCTCCTATAAATTTGATATAAAGTTGAGATATTTTGGTCTGTTTTTGAGATTGGATCAATAATGCACCTTTTGCTCATGCTGCCTGTGTAACATCAATATCTCTGAAATCTTCATCAGTCTCCTCAATCATCACCCATTGTCTTCAATCAGGAGCAATCATTGTTATTTTCATCATTGCAGCAATTATTTACATTTTGTGCTGTTGAATTGTTGGTTATGATTGACTATTGACAGATGCTTTGGGAGTAATGTGGTTGAGATTTGACAGATGTGACTTCGCAACGGTGGTGTCTATCAACGAGCGGTATAAAGCTGCAAGACCATGGAGTAGTAAGATATTCTTCAAAATCGTCAGTCTGGTAGAATAAGTAGTAATTATTGTCTGGCATTAGGTTGGCTAATAATTATTATTTGGCATTAGGTTGGCTAAGGTCGCGATGGTTGTTCGTTATGAATGTTAGGTCTGTCATCTGGAGTGACACTTGACGGGATTGAGATTGGTTGACGTCTTGTCATATTTTTGAGATGATTGTGTGAAGGTCGGCCACTAGCCTGTTGATTTCAATATTGATTCATCTTCGATTAGAAGGACCATAACGGCTAGGGCTAAAATATATTCCCTTTTTGGAGAAGTTTGGAAACCATTTTGGGTGTTATTTCTTGGGAATAATCCACATTGGTGGGATTTTGAGACTTCACGTCATACCTCATTACCCTTTTCTTGAGACATCAGGGCATCGTCGACTCTCATCTAACAGCAGATATAATTCCATCACAATTATTGCCCTCTCAAACTGTGATTCCAGAAAAGGTATGTGGTTGGTTACCTAGCATTCAGAAACGAAAGGCCATTGGTGACATGCGTTTTATTATTTTAGGGTGCTTCTGGAGGTACCAAAGGTGTATGGATCACCCCAGTCACTGAGATCGATGATTAAGATATAATTCAGAGGAGGTTGTATCTCTCTAATTTGGAATTTACCTTCATTGCATAGTATGCAAATGTATCTACCGTTACTGAACCTGACTTAGAAGTTATTGTGGACCAGCCTTATCCTATGTTAGTATGGAATATTAGTTCATGAGAAATTATTGTTGGGAGCCAGAAATCGGTTGAAGCCTGAGTTTTTACCACAGATTGTTGATTTGAAACTGAGTTGGGTTGAATTGATTTAAGTGTCAATTAGGATTTTGACCCTTGATGATTTTCATCATTTCATAATTTAGGAGTGTGAATATTTGTGAAATGACAGTATATAATTTAGGACATTACCCATATTCTTGAAAAAAGCTATCAGGATAATTTTTGGGAGATTCCAATTTGTGAATATCTGTTAGCTATTTCATTTATAATACAGGGTGACACAATTTTTACGAAATAGTTGTCTTATATTTTGAATACATCCTAGGTAGATGAGGTATAGTATCGCTAGTTCATTGTGGGTGTGTGGCAGTCATATCTACCTGGCGCCTGGCATCAAAAGACTCTGAATCATTTGAGAAAGAACCACTCCCTTCTCCACTGCAGCGTAGTCGCGAGCATACCCAATTGTCAATAACTTGGCAATTGTTTCTTGTCACTTAATAGTGCGTGGCAAATTGGCGCCCAACGTAAATAATGATATAGAAAATAAGTTTCTGATAAAAAATTAATAATGATATATAAAATTAGTTTTTGATAAAAAATTAAAAATACTGAAATTACACAACTCAATTCAATCTCAGTTCTTTTTCCGTTTCAACTTGAGGGGTTGGTAGTGCTGTGCTCATGTTTCACTATTGACTGGCTTTCAATAATATTTTTTCGAAATTGGTGTTTTTCTCGAGGTGTTGTTTCGAGGTGGAAGAATCATCCCTTAGCTCATTAAAATTGAGGTAAATCGTCTGGAAAAAGATGAGTTGATTTATGAACTTGCAGTTAGAGGTGTTGAGGATATTATTAATGTTCGAGGGGTTTTCTGAGACTGGAAAAATCTCAGACGAAGCTCAAATATCCAGCTTATCCTTTCTCATTTAGCGATGATGTTGCATACATTACAGGAAAAATTGGGGAGATAGAAGCTTTGATAAATGACTTTGCAGATTTTGAATCTATTCCTTCATTTTGTAAGGTTATGGCTAAATTGGTTCATACATTCAAGCGAGGCGAGCGCTCTGTTCCCACAAATGATGATGAACACGGAAAAAAATCTAAATTTTTGGTTAAACTATTAACCTTAAAATCAGAACTGAAATCTCGAGCGCGAAAATTCAAACGTTTTTCTCAAAATGCACAAACACAGTTAGAGATTAGTGTACTTATGTCATCCACTGGAATTGGAAGTAGTAGTGGTAGTGAGTCTTCTGATGAAGAAGGTTCTACCCCGGTACAATCTGATCCCACAGAAGGGCATACGTTTTCTAATCAATTAAAAAGTACACCAGTCTCCAAATGGATTTTCACGAAGTTTGAAGGGGATGGTAGTAAAATTTCCCTGAGTGCATTTCTAGGGAATATTGAAGAGCTCTGTTTGTCTCGAAACGTTTCTAAGGCTCAGCTTTTCAATTCGGCGAGCGACTTATTTTCGGGAAAATCCTAAATTTGGTATCGGTCTGTTCGATCTCGAGTAAATTCGTGGTAACAATTAGTATCAGATCTTAGAGCTCATTTTCTGCCTCCGAATTTCAACAAAAAATTGTTCCAAGAAATTAGGCAACGTACACAGGGTCCTCAAGAGACCATAGGTATGTACATTGCTATTATGACAAACATGTTTAATAGATTAACTATTCCGGTACAGGAAGAAACTCGTTTGGAAATTTTGTTGAATAATATCTCTCCTTTTTATCAGAGTCAGTTGCGGTTGGTACATGTCAACTCGATTGATCATTTGTTGGATTTAGGACGACAATTAGAGGCTCGGAAGAAAGCAATTGAATCTTTTGTTCCTCCCCCCCGTAACAAGAGTCCTCTTATGGAGCCAGATTTGGCATATGTTCATGCAAGCACTCCATCCTCTTCAATATCCGAAATAGCCAATGTTACTTGCTGGAATTGTAAGGCAACCGGTCATCTTCGAAAAAATTGTAATTCGTCGTTGAA
Organism: Zygogramma bicolorata; assembly: GCA_032362365.1. Classification (NCBI taxonomy): domain Eukaryota; kingdom Metazoa; phylum Arthropoda; class Insecta; order Coleoptera; family Chrysomelidae; genus Zygogramma; species Zygogramma bicolorata. The sequence continues at coordinate 471,297 of JAVJAQ010004813.1, read as the reverse complement.
AACGAAGCATTGTTTTGAGTGTGGGATGCCAAATTACACAGTTCGGAACTGTCCTAAGTGCCAACCAAATTCGGGAAACGCACGAAGGAGTCATTGAATTGCCGTGACTCAGGCTCCTACTTTGAAACGGCTTATCTTTTATCCGCTAGTCAACAGGCAGTTTTGAATTTTGTGATGGCGCATGCGCAAAATGATGAAAGGCCCTTCTTGAGCATATCTGTTTTGGGCATCGAACTACTTGGGTTGTTAAATTCGGGAGCTTCCAATACAATCATTGGTGGACCGGGATGGCATTTATTGGAGAAACTGGGGTTAGAAGTAGACTTTGAGAAAATTGTATCGTGTCGTGTTGCTAATGGGGATGTTTGTTCGAGTATCGGGTCCGTTGATATTCCGGTTGGGTTGGAAACTCGCATCAAGATCATTTCATCGCTGGTTATACCTTCTCTACCACATACGTTAATTCTAGAGGTGGATTTTTGGAAGAAAATCGGTATTATTCCGGATTTGCGTCGGGGTAACTGGGTTTTTGCTAATGAGCTTCCAGTTTCTGTAGATTCAATTACAGCTCTACTATCGGAAAATGAGTTAACCACAGAGCAAGCAAAAATTTTGCGGGAAACCATTGACAGGATATGGGGGTAGAATGGGTAGTAATTATTGTCTGGCATTAGGTTGGCTAATGGAGTGCTTGATTGTGTGTCTGCTAATGAATGATATAAACAGAGTTTGAAAATTTTTAAATAACAGTGAGGTTTGATGTGTAAACGTTCAATACTACTCTGTAGTAAAGGTGAGCTCTAAAATTAGTTTTTTCGTCTGGAAATAATCCCACTTTGGAAACGTCTCTGACCTGTTTTCGATAAACTCAATTCAAATTGGAAGCGGAGTTGCCGGATCCCATTGAATTTCTTCATGGCGGATAAAAAAGACCTAAGCAATGCTGAACTTTTGCAACAATTGACCCTAGCCCTCAAGAAGGAGGCTGCCACTCTGAAAAAGGATATAATGCATGAAATCAGGGAGGAAAATAAAATATTGTTGGACAAGTTGAATGATAACTCGAAACGAATAACTGAGTTAGAGGAAAGAGTTCGTGAACTTGAAGCTTAAGATCTGATTAGCGAAAGATATTTTCGTAAAAACAATTTAATCATATATGGCCTAGAGGTTCCCCAAGGTGCTCATCTTCCTGAATTTGTCATCAAAAAACTTAGGGAGTTGTTAGAGGTAAATATCACGCTACCTGACATAAATAATCTATATTCTCTAAAGGGTCAGAACATTCCACCAATTAAACTAGAGCTCACTAGCTATCTCAAGAAAAGTGAAATTATAGAAACTGGAAGGAAATTGAAAAATACAGGTGTCTATATTGCTCAAGATCTCTGTAAGGTAGATAGGGACGACCAAAAAGTTCTACACTTCCACTTGAAGTCCTCAAGAGCTCTGAAACTACAGGCCCGTATCAAAGGTAAAACTTTAATTGTTGGAGAAAACATATATTCTGTGGAAGATCTCAGAAAAACGCCACTTTTCTCATCAGACCGAGGTTCAAATATTGATTTAGATCCAACAAGTCAAACCAGCATCTCACAACTATCCAGTATCCCATCACAGGTCATTGTGAATAGACAGTGTGTCTTTCCGGCTGATTTACCTTCCGAACTAGCAAAAAAGAAAATTGTTCGTACGAATTCAATTTCGCTAGTACATGTGATAACGAGTCAAAAGTTGAAACCAGATCTCATAAATGATTCAGCTTTCAGACATTTGAATTTGTTTTGAATTTCTATATTGTTACTCTTTTTTCTTTTTTTTTTTTCTTCTCATCACCATGTTATTGTGTTAGGTATGCAGGGTAATCTCAATTTATTACATCTGAATGTTAGATCTCTTTCAAATGGATTCAACACTTTGCGTAACTATATATTGAACCATGATGTTGGTGTTGTTGCCTTGGGCGAAACGTGGCTCAGCGAATCTATAGACTCAGATAGTATTGAAATCGGTGGTTATAAGTTGTTTCGTACTGATAGGAGGACAACGGGAGGTGGTGTTGCTTTTTACATCAAAAACCATTTGAAACCTACAATTTTATTTAGTAATGTTAGCCCTTTTCTTGAACAGTTGTGGCTGTCTTTGAAAGATAACCGGAAATCAATAACTATTTCTGTTCTTTACCGCCCGCCCTCGGCTTCCTTGATTAACAGTTTGAATGAACTGGACGACGTAATTGCTAGATTTTTTCCCGAAAGTGACATATTCTGTATGGTTGGAGATCTTAATATTGATCTGCTCACACATAATCGCAAGAGTGAATTATTGTCAAAATTCTTAGATTCGTATAATTTGGATCAGTTGATTGAGATGCCAACAAGAATAACTGATAGCAGTCAAACACTGATCGATTTGCTGATTGTCAACAACTCGAACCATTTTTCATCGATTGATGAAATGATAGTAGATCTCGATGGTATATCAGATCACTTAGGTCTAGTTTGCAACATTAACCTACCCAAATGTGATTATGTAAAGTATCACACATACCGTAATTTTGAGAATTTTGATTTAAACTCTTCCAATTTCGATCTGTCGTCTATTGATTGGCATACAGTTTTTTCATACGAAAATGTTGATGAGATGCTTTCTTTCTTAACCGATAATAATTTGACTACTTTATTCAATAAGCATTTGCCATTTCGTACAATAAGAGCTACCAAACCGCCTTCGCCTTGGATAACTAATAATATAAAGCAAATGCTCAAACTCAAAAAGAAAGCATTTCAACGTTTTAAACAATTGAAAACTTCCGCTTCATGGCAATATTATAAGGATCTACGGAACTATATTAATGGTGCCGTACGTCGAGAAAAAACTGCTTACCTGAATCATGTGTTGAGACTTAACAATTCTAACAACACCTGGAAGACACTCAGATCTCTTGAAGTTCTTCGCGACAAAAATGCACCTGATATACCACCAAATCTCAAAAATGTACAATCTCTGAATCATCATTTCACCCATGCACCTTCAATAAGTAAAACAAGTGATCAAATCTCTCTCTGTGATAAATATACCACGCCGAAATACGGACTAAACTTTTCTTTCAGCCCTGTAGGTTCTGATACAGTTCTTGAATTTCTTAATAAAATCAGTAGTAACGCTGTTGGCATTGATGGGATTTCAATAAAAATGTTACGATTAGTGATCCCACATATATTGGATTATATAACATATATTTTCAATTTCGCATTCCAATCGTGTTCATTTCCCTCTCAATGGAAGCACGCACTAGTGAGACCTTTAGCAAAATGTAACAACCCAGCAGAACTTTCAGATATAAGAACGATCAGTCTCCTACCCACAATGTCCAAAATTTTCGAAATGTTGATCAAGGAACAAATTTAAAAGTATGCGGAGCAAAATGATCTCATTACTGATGTACAGTCTGGTTTTCGACCACACTATAGCACAACAACAGCACTGACTCTGATAACAGACAACATTTTCAAGTCTCTGGATGAAGGAAAGTTCACAAGTCTCGTCCTTTTGGATTACAGCAAGGCCTTCGACATTATAGATACAGATTTGTTGTGTAAAGAGTTAGCATACTACGGTTTTTCTATGACAGCCATTACTCTTATGAAAAGTTATTTGAGTAATCGAACCCAAACTGTCATCATTGATGGTATTCAATCCTCATCCTTGCCTAAAACTCTCGGGGTTCCACAAGGTTCAGTTCTGGGTCCACTTCTCTTTGCCATGTATATCAGTGATTTTCATGAGTTTGTCAGATCGGTTGATATACAACATTATGCTGATGATACTCAGTTATATCTATCTTTTAGTTATTCTGATATGACGGCTGCTGAGGAAAACCTCAACATGAACCTTCAAATTATGTTTGATATTTCTACCGCACACAATTTGAAACTCAACCCACATAAATCACATGTTATGCTCTCCGGTGCCAAAGGCAAGCGTAATCTTGTTCGGGAATCACTTTCCTTCCATATAAATGATGAACAAATAGCGTTTGTAAATGAAAGTAAAAATTTGGGTTCATGGTTAGATACCGACCTCAGATTCAATAAACATATCGGACATTTATGCAAATCATCATATAATGTGTTGAGGCAATTGTACCCGAACAGGCATCTACTTTCCAAGAAGTTAAAGCTGAGTTTATGCGAGAGTTTGATATTCTCCAGGTTATCATACTGTGACGGTATATATGGACCTGCTTTACTGAATAATGATCAGTTACGACTGCAAAAAATTCAAAATAGTTGCATCAGATTGGCTTACGGTATTCGTAAATACGATCACATTAGTCCATCTTTCGAAGACTCTGGCTGGTTCAATATGAAAAAATTACGAGAAATACACCTCCTCACTTTCACACATGAAATTTTGAAAACTGGAAAACCGCCTCATTTACGCAAAAAATTGGTTGCATAATCCCACAATACAACTCGCAATAAAAATATTTTACGTATCCCTAGACACAATACTGCTTTGTTCACACGAGGTTTTTCTTACAACGCTGCTAAACTGTACAATAACTTGCCTGCTGAGTTGAAAGACTTAACCCTACAAAATTTCAAGAAGCGGCTGAAAGATACGTTTCGGGCAAGACAATGATTTATCGACAATAATTGCATCGATTGAGGTTCTTCGAGTTTTTGTTCTGGTCAATTAATAGATTCTTGTATGTATAGACACGCATATTTCCTATCGCCATATTCTAAATATTGATGGATGATTATTTCTCACCATTTTCATTTTTATTCAATATATGGTTTTTATCGTTAAACTGTTTAGTTGTAGTTGTTAGGTATTTCATGATTTATGTTAATACAAGGTTGGGTTTAAAAGCAGCTTCTAGCTGAACTCCGCCTATTCATCAATTGTACACTATGTTGTTGTTATATACTGTATGTGATGATGAATAAAGACATTATTATTATTATTATTATTATTATTATTATTGTCGTCTAAACAAGTCTAGTCGGGTCCGTACTCCCCACTGCTCCGACCCAGTGGGCGGACGCGCTAGTATAATTAACCAATGACCACTCCCCGCACCGCGAGGTAAGTGGTCACTGGCTCCGAGAATCGTGAGTCCTGAGCAGACGCAACGAACCGAGAATAACGGCCTTCTGCATGCGGCCGGCCAAGATCTCTGCCGCATCACGGCATGCCGGTATGATCTTGAGCTCCGAGAGTAGCGTTGGTCTGGAACCACCGAGAACACCTATAATCAGAACCACTAACTTACCAACTATTATTATTATTATTAATATTATTATTATTATTATTATTATTATTATTAATAATTATCATCTGGCATTAGGTTGGCTAAGGTCGCGATGTTTGTTCTTTATGAATGTTAGGTCTGTCATCTGGAGTGACACTTGACGGGATAGAGATTGGTTGACGTATTGTCATATTCTTGAGATGGTTGTGTGAAAGTCGGCCACTAGCCTGTTGATTTGAATATTGATTCATCTTCGATTAGAAGGAACATTACGTCTGGGGCTCAAATATATTCTCTTTTTGGAGAAGTTTGGGAACCATTTTGGGTGTTATTTCTTGGGAATAATCCACATTGGTGGGATTTTGAGACTTCACGTCATACCACATTACCCTTTTCTTGAGACATCAGGGCATCGTCGACCCTCATCTGACAGCAGATATAATTCCATCACAATTATTGCCCTCTTTAACTGTGACTCCAGAAAAGGTATGTAGTTGGATACCTAACATTCAGAAACGGAAGGCCATTGGTGACATGCGTTTTATTATTTTAAGTAGCTTCTGGTGGTACCAAAGGTGTATGGATCACCCCAGTCACTGAGATTGATGATTAAGATATTATTCAGAGGAGGTTGTATCTCTCTAATTAGGAATTTACCTTCATCGCATAGTATGCAGATGTATCTACCGTTACTGAACCTGACTTAAAAGTTATTGTGGACCAGCCTTATTGTATGTTTCTGTACTAAGAGTTATCATGTCACTGTCTGTACGCTGCCAGATTCCAGTAGTTTTCCATTGTTCGTAACTTCTGAAGCTACTGCTCGAACGACCGAAGCTGAGGACTGCAGTTGGAGTGACACGCAAGTTTTTATGACCGAATTTCATTATTATTCCCTGCGTTTTAGTAACAATTGAGTTACATGTATATCCTTTTGTAACGTAATCGGCACAGTGTACACTTCGCGTTTTGCGGAATTCTCTAGCTTATTTGAGGTTTTCATGATAATTCGTATGATTGAACAAGAATTACCAAGATCATAAGCGCAGCATACCTTGCATATAAGGGTTATTTCATATGATATAATTTTTATAGGGATTTTATTTTTGGATTTTAGTATGGAATATTAGTTCATGAGAAATTATTGTTGGGAGCCAGAAATCGGTTGAAGCCTGAGTTTTTACCACAGATTATTGATTTGGAACTGAGTTGGGTTGAATTGATTTGAGTGTCAATTGGGATTTTGACCCTTGGGGATTTTCATTATTTCATAATTTAGGAGTATGAATATTTGTGGAGTGACACTGTATAATTCAGGACATTGTCCATAATCTTGAAATAAGCTACCAGGATAATTTTCGGGAAACTCCAATTTGTAAACATCTGTTAGCTATTTTCTTTTGCAATACAGGGTGACACAATTTTTACGAAATAGTTGTTTTTTATTTTGAACACTTCCTTCTCCACTGCAGCGTAGTCGCGAGTATACCCAATTGTCAATAACTTGGCAATTGTTTCTTGTCACTCACTTGTGCGTGGCAATTTGTACCGTCGTGTTCAGCAACTTCCACTTCCGACGCTTTCAGGTAGTTATCTTCGATATAATTGGCTTGTCTACAATTGAACTACCGCGTTCGGTAAGTTTCCGCCTGAAACACTCAGGTAGATATCTTTGATATGATTTGTTCGCCTCCAGTAGAACCGTCGCGTTCAGCAAGTTCTTCGCCTGATACACTCAGGTATACGTGTTTGATATGATTGGCATATTACCGATTGAACCGCCGCTTTCGATAAGTTTTCCGTCTGACATCCTCTGGTGGACGTCTTTGATGTGATATATATGCCTCCAATTGAAAAATCGCGTTCAGCAAGTTCTCCGACTAACGCTCTGAGGTATACGTGTTTGATATGATTGGAATGTCATCAATTGAACCATCGCGTTGGCAAGTTCTTCGCCTGACGCTCTCAGGTGGATATGTTCACCATATTACCGAGTGAATCTTCACGTTCGGTGAGTTCTTCGCCTGACACCCTCAGGTAGACGTCTTTGATTTGATCGGATTTTTTCCAATGTATTTGTAATGTTTGGACAAGTTCTTCGACTGTCGCCTTCAGGCAGATGTCTTCGATATGATTCATATGTCTTCAGTTGAACCGTCATGTTCGACGAGTTCTTCGCTTGAAATACTCAGGAAGACGTCTTTGATATGATTGGTATGTCTTCAGTTGTACTGCTGCGTTCGGTGAGTTTTTCACCTGACACGTACACGTTAAGGATATGATTGGTATGCCTCGAGTTGATCCGCCGGGTTGCCAAGTTCTCCGACTGACTCACTGAGGTATTCGTGTTTGATATGATTGGAATGTTATCAATTGAGTGGTCGTGTTTGACAAGTTGTTCGCCTGACGCCTTCAGGTATATGTCTTTGATATGATTGGCATATCTTCAATCGGACCGCAGCGTTCGGCAAGTTCTTCGCCTGACACATTCTGACAGACGTTATTGATATATTCGGCATGTCTTCAATTGATCCGTTGTGTTCGGCAAGATCCTCGCCTGACATACTCAGGAAGACGTCTCTGATATGATTGGTATGTCTTCAATTGTACCGCTGCGTTCGGTGAGTTTTCCACCTGACACCCTCAAGTAGACGTCTTAGATATGATTGGTAAGTAAGTAAGTAAGTAAGTGATTTATTCAGTTATATATGACAGAGCACAAGAGCACAATAGAAAATGAATACGTTATAAATATAATCGAGTAGCCTAAACGTAATATTAGTTACAAACATAATATAGCAGCTGGGGATACACGTTTATACAGAAGGAGATGCCACCTAAGCAAGCTTGTGTTGTGGCATCATCGTTCTCATTATATGGATACATACATATTATATTTGATGGAAAATGTAGACTAGTTCGTCGAGAGCAAACATGTGTGGCCCTTAAATGTTCTCTAGTGTAGCATTTAAGCAATCAAAACTATTCTTCATAAAAAATTTCAATTTCGGTTTAATTTTTTTGATACTAGTAATATTCTTCAATTCAGTGGGTAATTGATTATAAAGTTTGGGTCCAATATATGTTACAAATCTCTGATTATGGCGAAGTCTAACAAAGGGAACATCAATGTTCTGGTTTGTGTTAAGGCGGGTGTTATGCGGGTGTGTTTTAAAATTCAAGGGTGTGTTCATAATCCACAGGAGACAATGATAAATATAAAGCTTCTTCACATTGAAGACATCTGCTTCTTCGTACAATTTCGTGGTGGAGAATCTTTTATTTTTCTTCAATAAGATTTTCAGTAATGTGTTTTGGACTGTTTCCAAATTCCACAATGTAGTTTTGAATGTTCCCCCCCCCCAAGCAATAATACAGTAACGAATAATGGATTCTGATAGTGCGCTATAAATCATCATGAGAGTTTTTTTATTCAGAATATTCCTGAGTTGATAAAATTTGTAAATCAATTTACGAAGTCTTTTTGTAGTGTATGTGATATGCTCGTTCCAGCGCAGAAATTGATCTACCATTACACCCAGGTATTTTATCGATTGAGTTTTTGTTACGGAGGGGCATTGACAATTAGCGGATGCATCACAGTTGACATTATGGATATGAAGGGTCTGAAGAGTGGGTTGATCTTTGGTCGTCGAGGAGAATGCCATGAATTTGGTTTTTTCGATATCAAGGCTTAGTAAACTATTACTGAGCCAGCTAGAAATTAATGCCATTCCCTTTTCAGCTTTATCATATGTTTCAACCCAGGTGCTACCAACAAAGGACACAGCGGTGTCATCAGCATGAGATATTAAGTTGCCATCGAGTTGTTCAATAGAGAAAATACTGTTTATGTACAACAAGAAAAGGATAGGGCCCAAGACTGTCCCCTGCGGAACTCCCATGGTGACTGGTAATGGATCACTTAAAGAAGTATTCACTTTAACTACCTGCATTCTTTTCGAGAGATAATCTTTCAGTATATCCAATGACACGCTCCTAATTCCACTGCACTCCAGACGATTGAAAAGTATTTCATGATTGACAGTATCAAAAGCCTTAGCCAGGTCTAAGAATACTGTCAAGTATTTTTGTTGATTTTGAAAACAATCAAATACCGAGTTTGTTAATTGAAATACCGCTGTTTCAGTAGAGAGGTTTTCCCTGAATCCAAATTGGTTATCCGACAGAATATTATTTTCAGTACAAAAATGGAGTAGTCTGGACTTTAAACATTTTTCAAAAATTTTTGCAAAATTGTTTATTACAGTTATTGGCCTATAATTGGTAGCTTTTTTCTTGTCACCACTCTTAAATATTGGTGTTGTTGTTGACTCCTTGAATCGGGAAGGCACTATTCCACGGCTAAAAATCAAGTTCAAAATAAAACACAATGGATCAACAAAAAAAGTATGAAATTTTTTTAAAAGATACACAGAAATTTCATCGGGTCCCGATGAGGTATTATTTTTTAGAGACGATATAACGTTGATCAATTCGGTTTTCGTTACAGGGTGTAAGAATGGCGAATCTTTGATGTTCACCTTTCTTTCTGGGGCAGATTGATCGGATTTTAATATTTTCTTGACATTGTTGTACCTATATTGGAAAAGAACTTATTGAAGTGATCTGCTGTTTTTTTATCCGTGTTTAGTTTTTTATTTTCATCATCCTGGATATTGAAGGTGTATGAGCCTGAAGATTTTTTGTTATGCGTAATTTCGCCGATACACTCACATATTTTTTTGAGTTGTTCTGTGCCATTTCGATTTGGTTCCTGTAGTATTGATTTTTTGTGGTCCTTAGGAGGTTGGATAAGAAGTTACGATATATTTTATATTCAGATTTAGATTCGGGACTTTTTGATTTTATAAATTTTTGTTTCAGACGATCACTGTGTCGTATGGAATTCAGTAAACCAGTAGTCATCCAAGGTTTAAGCTTTGTACTATCATTGTTCAAGTGAATTACTTTCGTTATTGTACTAACGTCGATATAATGAGATATTTTTCCAATGAACAAATTATATGCTGTTTCTGGTTCAACCGATTGATAGATTTCCGCCCAGTTTTCTCTTTTCAATAACTTATGGAGTTTATTATAATTGGTAGCTTTTTTTTTTATTATATCGGAATGTTCAGTCACCTTTATTGGAGAATCCAGGTGGACGGACAGCATAATTGTGTAGTCATCAGTTATGTCGGTTTTGAAGATATATGATCTGATTCTTGTATCATTATGAGCATTTGCATTTTGCATCTTGACGTAGATATGGTCAATCAAGCTGGAGGTACTTTCTGTTACTCTTGTTGGTTTATTGATATAAGGGAAAAATCCCAATTCTGCTAATATACAGGTATAATTAATGACAATCCTATCTGCAAGGTTTAGAGTATTTATATTTATATCCCCGCAGAATATATTTATATCATGATAAGTGTCTAGCGAGGAGAGATAATCTTCAAGTTCCGTTAGATATAGATCCACGTTGGTGGAGGGGGGTCTGTAAGAGGCTATCAGGAGGAAAGATAGGTTATTTAGTTTGAAGGATAATTGAACTAGGTTAGTTTCAGATAGGCGTTTGATAGATGCATTGTAGTTGATGTCATTCCTTATAAACAGGATCAAACCATCATTTTGGTTGAAATGTGAGTCATTTTATATAATATCAAAATTGGGAAGATAAAAAGTGCGAATATCATCCAATAACCAAGTTTCAGATAGGACTATTACACCGATGTTAGCATTATTGAATGACTGAATATAAAGAAGAAGTTCATCAAATTTCTTTCTCAGACTTCGGATATTTAGGTGAAGGATATTCAATTGATTTTCACCGCCTAACACATGTTTACACTCGCCAATGTCACAGACTATTGTATCCCTTTCCTCGTATTGTTCCAGGCTATCAAAAAACTCCAACATGATTATAGTTTAATGAAATTAAGTAAATGAATATGAATGTAATTAAGAGTATATAATATAAGCACACAAGTATGCATATATATGTAACAGAAAAAAAAGTATTCAGTAAGAGGTCACCAATAAATGGATCACATCACCACCAGAAAATTAACTAATAAAAAAAGAAAAAAAATAATTGTGTAACAGTGTTAGAAAAATTGAATTACATGATTGGGTACATAAGAATACTTCAGAATGTGAAAATTCTCGAAGTACAGGAATTAATAAAAATAGAAAATAATGGTGTTCATGGTATCTAAAAAATAATGTAACATTAGAATGTAGAATTACTGACAATTCAGAATTTCAATTTTACCAACTATAGTACAACCACATTATCTTAATTTTTCAATGTCAGAGTCACAACTTATTTTAACGTTTTTTTCATTAACTTTTGTATATAATTGGCCATTGAAGGACCAAACAGGTTTTCCCTCGAGAGCTGATTTCACAGTTTTCATTAAAAGTCTTCTGTATAGTGTCAAATCTTCCGTGAAGTAAACTTTAGAACTCTTCAGTTTTTTGGCGGATTTGGAGATATTTACTTTCACAGCTTCACTGGAAACTTTGAATATCAGTGGTTTCGGTCTAGATTGGGAGCTGGGTTTTTTACCCACTCGATAGCAGCTGATTATCTCTTCATTTTTCAAAGCTAGATTGGCATTATTCTTTAAAATTTCGATGATTTTGGATTTGGCGTTTTCCTCTTCAATTTCGGACCCTCCGTGAATACAAATGTTGTTGCTTTTGCTGTTTTGTTCCATAGAGTCTACTTTTTGTTCGAGTATGGATATTTTATCGTTTTGCTTTTTTATTTCTAGTTGGAGGTCGCACATTTTTTGTTCGAGACTCTCCATTAGCTTTTTTGTCAGCTGAGTAATGAAATCATTATCATTGAAGAATTCGGTTATCGATTCTTTTATTATGTTATTAATTTCTTGTTTACTCCTAGTACCCATCGCGTGAATATATTATATCAGTTAGAACAGTAAATGGATAGGACTCACGTTGACGTTGGATTTCTGCTTTTTTCCGCACTACACTATGTTGAATAGTTGTTCGTGGTGGAGCGAACCGAATTTGGACTAGGCAGCACGACACATTAAACTGAACTGGTATGTCTCCAGTTGATCCGCCAAGTTATCCGACTGACGCACTGAGGTATTCGTGTTTGATATGATTGGAATGTTATCAATCGAGTGGTGGTGTTTGACAAGTTGTTCTCCTGACGCCTTCAGGTATATGTCTTTGATATGATTGGCATGTCTTCAATTGGACCGCAGCGTTCGGCAATTGCTTCGCCTGACACCTTCTGATATACGTCCTTAATATATTCGACATGTCGTCAATTGATCCGTTGTGTTCGGCAAGATCCTCGCCTGACATACTCAGGTAGACGTCTTAGGGTTTCTGTGTGTCACCCTCAGATAGACGTCTTTGATATATAGTGGTATATCTTCAGTTGAACCGTTGCGTTCGGCAAGTTCTTCGCCTGACACCTTCCGATAGACGTCCTTGATATATTCAGCATGTCTCCAATTGAGCCGTTGTGATGGGCAAGTTCCTCGTCTGACATACTCAGGTAGACGTATCTGATAAGATTGGCATATCTTCAATTATACCGCCGCGTTCAGAGAGTTTTTCGCCTAACTTCCTCAAATAGATGTCTTTGATATAGTTCGTATGACTCCACTTGAACCGCCGCGTTCGAAAAATTTTTCATCTGACATCTTCTGATAAACGTCTTCGATATGATTAGTGTGTCTCCAGCTGAACTGCTTCGTTGCCAACTTCTCATTCTCTGGTAGTCGTCTTTGATATGATTGGTTTGTCTCCAGTTGAATTGCCGCATTGCCAAGTTCTCAGGATGAGTCACTGTTGTATACGTCTTTGATATGATTGGAAAAATATCAACTGAGTCGTCGCGTTCGACAAGTTATTCGCCTGATACCTCCTGGTGGATGTCTTTGATGTAATGTGTATGTATCCAGTTGAACCGTCGTGGTCGGCAAGTTCTTCGCCAGAAGCACTCAGGGAGACGTCATTGACATGATTGGCATATCTTCAATTGTACCGCCGCGTTCGATAAATTTCCTTCTGACACCCTCAAATAGACATTTGTGATATAGATGGTATGCCCCCAGTTGAATCGTCGCGTTTGGTAAGTTCTTCGCCTGACACCTTCTGGTAGATGTGTTCGGCAAGATCCTCGCCTGACATACTCAGGAAGACGTCTCTGATATGATTGGTATGTCTCCAATTGAACCTCTGCGTTCGGTGAGTTTTTCACCTGACACCCTCAAGTAGAAGTCTTTGATATGATTGGTATGTCTCCAGTTGATCCGCCGCGTTGCTAAGTTCTCCGACTGACGCACTAAGGTATTCGTGTTTGATATAATTGGAATATTATCAATTGAGTGGTCGTATTTGACGAGTTGTTCGACTGACGCCTTCAGGTATATGTCTTTGATATGATTGGCATGTCTTCAATTGGACTGCAGCTTTCGGCAAGTTTTTCGCCTGACACCTTCTGATAGACGTCCTCGATATATTCGGCATGTTGTCATTTGATCCGTTGTGTTCGGCAAGATCCTCGCCTGACATACTCAGGTAGACGTCTTAGGTTTTCTATCTGTCACCCTCAGATAGACGTCTTTGATATAGTGGTATATCTTCAGTTGAACCGTCGCGTTCGGCAAGTTCTTCGCCTGACACCTTGTGATAGTCGTCCTTGATATATTCAGCATGTCTTCAATTGAGCCGTTGAGTTGGCGAAGTTCCTCGCCTGACATACTCAGGTAGAGGTCTCTGATAAGGTTGGCGTATCTCCAATTATACCGCCGCGTTCGTTGAGTTTTCCGCCTAACTTCCTCAAAAAGACGTCTTTGATATAGTTGATATGTCTCCACTTGAACCGTCGTGTTCGAAAAGTTCTTCGCCTGAAATCGTCTTCGATATGATTGGTATGTCTCTAGTTGAACTGCCGCGTTACCAAGTTCTCATCCTCAGTTGACGTCTTTGATATGATTGGTATGACTTCAGTTGAACTGTCGCGTTGCCAAGTTCTCATCCTCTGGTAGTCGTCTTTGATATGATTGGTTTGTTTCCAGTTGAACTGCCGCGTTGCCAAGTTCTCAGGCTGAGTCCCTGCGGTATACGTGTTCGATATGATTGGGAAAATATCAATTGAGTTGTCGTGTTCGACGAGTTCTTTGCCTGACACCTCCAGGTAGATGTCGTTGATGTAATGGGTATGTCTCCTGTTGAACCGTCGTGGTCGATAAGTTCTTCACCTGACGCACTCAGGAAAACGTCATTGAAATGATTGGCATATCTTCAATTGAACGCCGCGTTCGATAAATTTCCTCGTGACACCCTCAGATAGACGTCTTTGATATAGATAGTATGCCTCCAGTTGAATCGTCGCGTTTGGTATGTTCTTCGCCTGACTCCTTCTGGTAGACGCCTCTGATATATTCGTAATGTTTTCAATTGAGCTGTCATGTTCGGCACATTCTTCGCCTGACGTACTCAGAAAGACATCTTTGATATGATTGACATGTCTTCAACTGAATAGGTCGCGTTCGGTAAGTTTTCCGGCTGTCACTTTCGAATAGACGTCTTTGATATAGTTGGTATGTGTTCAGTTGTACCACCGCGTTCGATAAGTTCTTCGCCTGACACCTTCAAACGGACGTCTTTGATATAGTTGGTATACCTCCAGTTGATCCGTCGCTTTCGACAAGTTTCCACCTGAAACCTACAGGTATACATCTTCGATATGATTTGTTTGTAACCAGTAGAACCGTCGCGTTCAGGAAGATTTTCGCCTGACACACTCAGGTATTCGTTTTGATGACTCACTAAGTTATACGTGTTCCATATAATTGAAATGGCATCAATTGAAACGTCCTATGCATCAAGTTCTTCGCCTATCGCACTCAGGAAGTTATTTTTGATATAATTGGCATGTCTTCAATTGTAACTTCGCATTCGGTAAGCTTTCCACCTGACACCCTCTGGTAGACGTCTTTGATATGATTGGTATGTCTCCAGTTGAACCGCCGCGTTGGCAAGTTCTCCGACTGACACACTGAGGTATCCGTGTTTGGTGTGAATAGAATTTCATCAATTGAAACTTCGCTTTCGGCAAGTTCTTCATCTGACCCCTCTGGTAGTTGCCTTCAATTGTGGTAATGTCATATATCTATCGCCCACATTCTATAAGCAAATATCGAATAATCTGTTTACAAATTATGGTCGAATACCTACAATACGTTTATTACCCAGCTGACACCTTGTTGTCAGTGCGCGGCGATGTTCAGTGCCGGCTCATCATATCCACTACCTACAATTTCCACAGGTGAGATAGCCTAGTCGGCTGACGCGTATGCGTCATAAGAAGCTGAAAACAGGGGTTTTGATTGTAGAACTGTCATAGCTCCTTCTACTCCTTATAAAGCCAAGTTTTCGATGTTTTTAAAACACGCTCAGCAATTGCAGCTTTTTGAGTACTGAATGTCGAATAATGATTAATATGGATCTTTTTCATTAGCGATGAGAAGTTTGAGTCATAGAATTCATAACCTCGATCGAATTGTAAGTTTTTCGAACAATACTTTGCATCTTTCAATGCACTGGCCATAGTTCAATGGCTTCGACCATACATACTTGGAATAGCAATCGATTACTACGAGAATGTATCTATAACCTCTATTTTTCCAGCATATGGCTGCATCTCCATCGAATCCATCTACCACAAATCTGAAAACCCCTTCATTATGGCTTTTCTTCGAGGAAAATTTCGACGTGCTGGCTCATGCAACTCATTCACAATTATCCTTTTAGCAGCACTCATATCAACTTTCTATGACAGAAGTGGGTTCCCACGCAGGTGGAAGAGCTAGTTGTCCAGTCCTCCAGTGTTTAGGTTTGGGGATTGACTGCCTCACTTTGGTAAATCTCTCAGTTGAAATATCGACATGCTTTGTCGAATTATGGAGTTGATCTCTCGAGGTCTCTTGAAAAAATTGTACTGAAAGACTCTGATATAGCCATATATGATATGAAAGCTAAGCAGAAGTTTGGTCATCGCAACGCATGGTCTTCATCTGGCAAGGTGTTTGTGAAATGCGGAGATTCATAGGAGGTAATCAACTGCAAAAACGATCTCTGAGTATATATCATAATGATACTTTTATATCTTTGCCCTCGCGACTGTTTGCTTGTTCTCCGTTTTCAAGTGGATAAATAAAATTCCGATATGATTGTTTTTTGCCTTTATCCCTAGATTTTTATTTTGCACGAATGTTCCCCTTGGAGTAGTTTTGGTGTATTAATCCTGGGGCAACAAATATATTGTATATTTTTATTATATCATAGTTAACCCATTTTATCACTCGATATTTTGTTTAATGAGTAGGATTGATAGCAACTGGAGTTCAAAATCTGACTATCATAAATATGAAAGAAAAAGTGATGAATATTAGCTTTGGTCATTTCAATATCCGCTCACTGCGCACGGGATTTGATATGTTCTACGATATTTTGTGCTCCGAATCTTATGCAGAACTAGGTATATCGGAAACTTGGTTAGATTCTAGTGATGATGATAATGCATATAGAATTCCAAACTATAAGCTCATTCGAAACGATAGAAAAGAAAGGGGCGGGGGGTGGTATGTTCACAAATCTACTAGGTTCATGATTCTCGAAAATCCCTATCCTGGTGAAATATTCTTAGAAAGCTTGTGGATATCTATTACAGTTGCAGGAAAAAAATCTGTTTGGGCTCATTGTACAGGCCTCCTAGCAGCAATCTGGATTCTTCAATCAATTGTTTAGAAAGCATAATAACGTCATTCATAACCGATTATGACATTGTCCTATCTGGGGGTGACCTTAATATTGATTCATTGAAAAATGATGTCGTCGGTCCCGTTCAACTGACTAAATTCTTTGCAAAATATATTTCAGAACAAATTGTTTCGGAACCTACACGTGTAACGCAGCACTCGATGTGATTGATATTTTAGTTATATCAGATAAAACCTTAGTATCAAGCAGTGATGTTATCAACATGGAAGATATATCTGACCACTCTTTGGTTTCTTGCACCTTGAAAGTGAGAAGAGACAGAACACCACCACTATACTGTACAATAAAAAGTTTTTCGTCATTCAATCACGATGTGTTTCTGAACGACTTGTATTCTTGCGACTCTTCTCTTATTTTTTTACTCACTCAGTGATATCGGTGATATGGTAAATTTTTTTAATTTTCACGTACTCGAGCTTTTCAATAAACATGCACCAATAAAATCAGTGAGAATATCAAAAAACCCAGCTCCCTGGCTCACAGAAAGTCTGAAATTCATGATGAAACTGAGAGACAGAACTTATACTAAATATAAAAACAATAGAACTCAATCTTCATGGATCTACTATAAAGGGATCAGAAATCTCGTTAATACTGCCGTAAAGTCTGAAAAAGCAGCTCATCTCAAATTCAAATCAAAATTAGATCCCGAATAATTCTGGAGGGCTCTTGATCATCTCAATATAAATGAAAAGAAAACGGATTCATTCCATGATTTCAAGGACCCAGATTCATTTAACGATTATTTCATTGACAATATCCCATCAGTTGATAACAGCGATCATATTCACCTGTTAAATAGATATACAAATGCAAATACCAAAAATGATTTCAGATTTTCTTTTGTTAGTGCTGAGGAAGTGAAAGTGATGGTTAGGAATATTAACACTAATGCTGTGGGCAGCGATGGAATCAATATGAAAATGTTAACGCTTCTCATGCCTCACTTGAGCAATATTATTACTTTCATTATCAATAATTGCCTTCTTCCCTGATGTATGGAAAAACTCACTTGTTCATCCAATTCCAAACATAAATAATCCTTCAACTATATCACATTTCAGGCCTATAAGTATATTACCAACCATTTCGAAAATACTTGAGAAAATTTTAGCAAACCAGTTGATAATTCTTCTCGAAGATAAAAAGTGTTACCCGCTACACAATCATTCCGATCTGATTAAAGCGCTACAACAGCACTTGCTGAAGTAACTGATGACATTTTTGAAGCTTGGGATCAGAGGAACAGTGTACAATTGTCATTTTGATAGATTATAGTAAAGCTTTCGATACCCTCAACCACGACGTGCTATGTGCAAAGCTTCGTTATTTTGGATTAGGTGAATCGGTAGTTAAATTCGTGTCAAGTTATCTGTATAATCGCCATCAGCAAGCAGTCATTAATAGAAACAGTTAGAGTTCTGTAAGATCCACCAGTATGCTGATTACACCCAGATTTACAAATCTTTTCACCCATCTGCGCTAAAATCTGCTTGTGAAGCTATGAATTCTGATTTGGATTATCTCTATAAAATAACGAGAGCTCATAGTCTTCTGTTGAACGAGACTAAAACTGAAATGATGATATTTGGGACGAACAATTCAGATATTATGAAAAATCCTGATCTCACCATCTCGATTAATGGAAGTCAACTAGAATTTTCTAATCGATGTAAGGACTTGGGTATCAACTTTGATAAAGATTTGAAATGTGACAACCATGTGAATCACTCAGTTCGTAAATCCTATGCAAAATCAAGAACTTTGTATATGCATGAATATATTTTGAACACAACATTGAAGATGAGATTGTGTGAATCTCTGATTCTGTCAAGAATTGCTTATTGTAATGTCGTGTACTGGCCTGCTTTGACCGATAAGGATAAGCGCAGTTTACAAAATACCCAAAACTCCTGCATAAGATTTTTTATCAACATTCGGAAAATCGATCATATCAGTGAGTCATATGAGAAATCTAAATGATTGAAATCAGAAAACAGATTTGTGATGCACCCTGCATCCTTACTTTTTAAAATTATCAGAAGTAACATTCCCATTTATTTAATATTCAAACTAATGATGATCTGACACTCATCTGAGGGATACTAGATATAAAGAAATGTACACAGTGCCTTCTCACAGAACTACATTATTCAAAAAATAATTTTCCTATAATGCTGTATCCATCTACAACTCCATACCAGCGAATATAAAATGTACCCCTTCCATTTTGGCGTTCAAGAAGTGTCTAAGAGCATATCTTCTTGGTGCAATCGCAGTTTGAGCGGATGTTCTTCAAATTTTTGGTTATTCTCTACTATACTTTTCTAATATAACTCTTAGCTATTTTAATGCGTTTCTATAGATGTTTTTGTATTGTATTTGCAGGAAATTTGTATTTACATTGTTGATAATGTTGGGGGTTGCATGGAAGAGCAACCTGGTTGAATGCCGCCTCCCTGATGTACATTGTATATTTGAATTTGTATTAGGTTCACAATGAAGACACATGAATAAATAAAAAAAAAATTCCTTAGCCAACTTTATAATCCCTTCCGAAAATGTATCATTTTTCTTACCGATTACAAATCTGAGGTCACTTATTCGTGCATCAAAGAACGCTCTGGCATCGCGTAGCACTGCGATGATAAACTCTTGAACAGCTCACTTCTTTAGTTTCTCCAATGTTATAGTCAACAGACCCTTTGTTGACTGAGTCTTTCTACTCAACACGTTCACCAACATTCTGCATTCTTTTATTTTGAATATTATAGTTTCCATCCGGTGTCAGAATGAATCCCACACCTGGTTTACCAGGAACCGCTCTACCAACTCCACCTCTCCTCCGACCAAATTTATCTATTGTTGTATGCATTGTTGGAGATTCAACATACGACTGATCGAGTTCGACATTAGTACCATTAGATATATAATGCTGCTGTCAGTAGACTACACCTTCTTCACGCAATTCTTCTATCAATGCTAAAATTGCATTATCATGTCCAGTGTGTCCAGCCAACTTTGAACTCCAGAGTAAACGGAGTCGCTCCACTAGTTCTTCCATTTTATTTCAATAAATGTAAGTTTGTTTTTGATTCCCGCAATAAACTTTCTTGATGGGTAGTTTCACAAAACGCCACCTTCTATCCTAGGAATTCCGTGAATACTTTTCATGTAGAGAGGTTAGATTATTCCTTATATTTCTTCCAAGTTTTTGTTATGAAACTCTGTTCTTGGTCATAGTTTTTATATGTAACTTTTATTATCTTCAGGATTTCACCGTAAACTTTCAGATCGCCGGTAGAAAATCTACCCGAAGGTACTTTCACTAATATCAACTCGAATAGACCAGGTATACTCTGGTAACTGCCGATTACTCTTTCTACCACTATATTTGAAAATTATTTTTCCTCCAATGAACTCAACAACTGTGTCATATGAAGATAAACCCGATGATTACTTCTCGATATGTTTTTGTATCTCATCATCTATTTGGGAACCGTAATAGGTTCATAGATATTTTCGAGTGCAGCTCGATTATCAGCATGGTTACCCTTTATATAAATGAATTGTTTACGAACTGCATCCGTGCTTCAACTAGTTTCCATTTCAATGTGATTTCTCCAGTATTTCCACCGTGCATTATGATGTTGCAAATGCTGAAGTATCATCGACACTGTCCACTGCACAATTGAAGTGAATGGATTGGTGCCATCAGGGATATATGACTGCATCAAACCCTTTTCGATAACGACCTCTTGCACCTCCCTATCTTTATCAATAAACAGAAATCCTTATTAATCAATACGAAAATTCGCGCACATATCTTGAAATTGCTTGTAAGTTACATCGGGTGACACATGATCCAAGTGAATGTGGTTGAGATTGGTATCGTCCTGCTTGAATATCACAATCAGTTATTTTGGAACACTAGAGTATGTTTGGGCAAGATAGAAGCAATCTACATTCTTATGACGATCCATACTGAAATATGATCTGATAACATCCTGCTTCTCACACATAACATCATCGGAAATGAATATTGAATCCTATTTGGCATGTGATGGTTCCACTATTCCAGTAGAATTATCACCATAACTGTAAAACCCTAAACCTTTGATTTGTGTTAATACTTCTCGTAGATACTCTCATTTGGGTTGATACAAGGATTTTTGAATAGAGATAGATATTCGCAAAGCGTAACCCCAGTGGGTGAGTTAGTGAAGAAATCATCACATTTGTCTTGCTACAATTTGATGGTCCGATGATGACACCGCGAAAGGATATTGGAAGTGAAGCTCCATGCCGTCGTTCAACGTTACTTTGTAATTCACATTCAACAATAGAATCCAGATTATCGATAGCGAATTCCTGATTTTGCTTTTCAATAAGCATCGTAAGATAGCTGACAACTATATAAATGGTACCAGAAGGTTGGCTTCTCATTTAAATGATAATGTTTAACGGATGCAGACGTACAAATTCGAATTCTAATAAAGTTGGTGAAAATTTCAATTATCTCATTAACAAGCTACCATTTCAATTACACCTACCTGGTGGCTATCAGTATTGTGGCCATGGCACCAAAGTACAGAAAAGAATGGCAAGAAGGGATCCCGGTATTAATCAACTCGATATTGCCTGTAAACAGCACGATTTGGCATACTTATAGAATCAAAACGATTTATCTGCTAGACACGAAGCGGATAGACTTGGATCTGATCATATTGAGTTATCATAAGAATGACATGTAAATCATTATCCACTGTAGGATAATTTTTTGGTCAATGAATAAAATATATTTTACCATTCATGTCCTTTCATTTCATCCTGAACATATGAATATAAACAAATATGATTACTTTATAGTTCATTTATAGTTCAATAAACAGTATATATCAATCATTTAAAGTTTACATAATTTCTTCATCTCCTTCACTTTCCACCTGTTGTTGTGAGTTGGGATCCAATGTATTCAGCTGGTATTCTTCTGTGATAGATGATTGAATTATAAGCGTACAGAAGTTATTCAAATCAATATTTTCATTAGAATAAGCATTACACAGTGCTACACCAAGTTCGTAATTTTCACTGAGCTGCAGAACTTTCTGCACTTCTTCAGAATCGATGCATACAACACTATCGTAATTTGATGGATGTAGAGCGTCCCAACTCAAATCGGCTAATTCGCAAGACAGCTTTTCTATAGCAGAACCCAAGTCATTGGCCTCCGGATACCATTCACTCGAATAATGCATCCACATATTTGTAGTTTGAGGGAGGGAGTTCTGAAACAACCAAAATAAGACTCATGAATTTGGCAATGATGCTTACAAAGTTTGTGGAGCTGATACATATTTTATATTAACCTATTATACTTATCACTATGTACATATGAAGAGGAACAGAGACTAGGAGAACAATAAAGTTCTCGATCTAACAAATTGAACTCAACCAAAAAGCGGGTTTTGCCACCAGCATATTCCGGCGCGCTCTGCCCCAAATAAGTCATCACCAATTCAGCTTGTGCTGGATTAAAATTTCGAATGATATTTTCTTTGAATTGCTCCGTGAATCTTCTTGGAAGCCATACTTTGAATGAAGTCTCTCTTTCTTCATCTATCAGTATAACTTGAATGGATTTACCATACCGTGTGGAGAGTAATAACATTTTTTCAATTTTATAATCCTTATCGATAGCTAATGATGTTGAAGGTTTTTGTTCCATAGCTTCAGTTTGCTGAACTATGAGAAAAAAAAAGATCTTTTAATGTCAAATTTCAAATTATCCATTTTCAAAGTATAGTGAAAGTATAATTTTGAAATATAAAATATGTTCACCTCTATGACGATGACGACAACGTTCACTTCTTGGGTGGATAGATTTTTGCTGGTGTGACCTTGAACCACAACTATTTCTCGTTGGGAAAATCTGAACTGGCTGCAAATACAATGTTCTGAGCTTGAATAGAAATTACTGAAGGAGTGGAGGTTTGAGTTTCAACACTCTTCACACGCACACACATTCGAGACCGGAATACACAGTCGAGAATGCTCAATTATTCTACGTGAATATAGTCTCTAAACTTTCCATTGTTTCGAAACAATTTGGAATTTGACATTGCACAAAGTCAGTCGATATTGGGAATACTCAAAGTTATCGAAGGTCACAAGAATATATCCTTCGATGTTTTTCAATCGCAGCCTGGAAACGATTCACCAATGTCATTCAGTGGCAATGCTGTTCAATCTAGACCACGCCAATACTCAAGGGTATTCAAAGTCAAACTTGCATGCCCTTGGTAGTACACACACCACAGACCAAAGGTCATTCAAGGTAACTCGTCATCAAGGTTATTCAAGGTTGAAGTGGTGGGGGGAGGTCGACCTTCGGCTTAAGGCTTCTACTAAGTTCATTGCATGGTTGTTCATCCGTATTTATGATAATGATCAGTTTCTGAACAGAATATTATAACGAATTAAAAAAATATATAACATTATAACAAACATAATTGTCACTATTGACCTGAATCCATTGGATGCCAGAAACGAGATTTCAGTCTGTGTGGGAGGTTAATGTTTGGTGTGGAATCATTGAAGGTTATTTGATAGGACCTCATTTTTTCGAAGGAATTCTCAATGGGGAGAGGTACGTGGATTTCCTCCAACATGTGCTGCCGAATCTCTTGGAGAATTTACCAATACAAACTCGATTGAATATGTGGTTTCAACAAAATGGGGCACCTCCGCATAATAATAGAATAGGAACCCAACATCTGGTGATAACGGTCCAATACCATAGCCAGCTCGAAGTCCAGATATCACTTCACTAGATTTCTTTTTGTGGTGGTATTTCAAAGACTTAGTTTATATCCGACGTTCACAAAATTGAGATGATTTGAAAAATAGTATCACAAATGTTTGTGCTTCCATATCGCGAGAGACGCTTTTATCTCTGTCACGAATCGAGAATTACTTGAAAGATGCAATATCTATGTGTATTTAACGTGAAGGCAGTTTGAACACTTAGTAAAAGGATTCATGTTTTCACTTATTTTTTGCACTATTATCATGTTGATTGAGTTATGGTCAAAGTAAAATACTTTTTGGTGATTCGAAACATTTATTTTAAAAACTGATGTTACGGAATATTTGGATCTCACCGAATTTATGTATCAAATGGGCAATAAAACAGTAAAAAAAGGATACAGTTTGTTTCAACCCTTTGGGTTACTTTATTTTTTCTCGTACCAGCAATTATTGATATTGATAATAGACCATTCCTAGAACGCAAAGGAAAACAAATCAGGTATGAGCTTTATATCCATCTCGTAGTAATACTCACCAAAAATAAATCCAGCTGAGTAGTTGTCCTAAGAGTTCATCACCAGGGGGAAAGATTTGCCCCTATGTTCTGGTTGCTATCGAATAAACTGGGTAGTATTGGATTTATCAAATCAGGAATCATAACATACTCACATAACCTCACTTATAACTTTTCAATTCAGGGTTCATTTGAACTACCGATGAAATATCCTTCAGGGTTGCAAACCTAAAAGAGGAAATATATTAGTAGCCAGAACTCAAAATCAAGCGGTTTTTTGTTGAGGTTTGAAAAAAAAGGTAGAGATTGAAGGAAGTTTTTTTTGCGTTTTTCCTAGAAGGAGTAATAACGTGTCATGCTCTTTTGCGGATTTTTCTGGAAATCTCTGGTAATATTTGGGCAAATTCAGTCAAAGGAGGGTCCATTGACTATAATAAGCAGTTACAAGAGTACTTCAAAACTCAACTCGTAGTAGTTGCCACTTGAGGCCACCCAGCATCGAGGTAGGTTTCGTCAACTCTGATTAGTATTTCAACCAACTTGGTTCAACGGAAATAAGAGTTATAAAAGGTTCATATTTTAGGGTCTCTTTTTCTCCATCGCTTTACTCACTACGCTTAATGTGATCTGATTACCTGACCGATAGTAGTCTCCAGTCGTTATTGAGAGGGCAGCTCTACATATTAGTGGGAATCATCACACACAGGGCACCATTCCTACGGTGAGCTGGTTGATACCATTCGAGGTAACGAGAAGGCTTATACCAACCTCACACTTGAGCTGTATACGAGAAATCGAGCGAACTCTTGGAGCAGAAGCACATCCTACACTGGTCTTGTTGGTAAAGACACCAAATCAAGTGAGCCGTATCGTCCCTAAATAAATTATATCATTCCATTCCAAGCAAACCTCACCTTTTGATTCAGTTATGCCTATTTTTTATTTTTTGATATACAGACTTGTGCACTTTTTGGTATCGATACCTAGAAGGAAAATCTCACTGAATCACATCAAACAGATTAACTATTATTCATGATTACTAGCTGTACTGTTACTTACTTGGAGTGCCTTATTTAGTAGTAACTTCCTCACTATACGAAAAATATAACCTAGGTGGAGTGGTCTAATATAGGTGAAATTATACAATCCTCTACAATATTCACGAGTTTGAATCGAACGTTACCCACTCCCTGAGTTTTCTTCTCGCAGGTTTGTACCCTCCTAGTACTCTATTTTCGGGAAGACCTGTTAGAGGAAGTGATTCATGGGATAACCCCTAGTAATTCCAAAATACTGAATGGTAATGGCATTACTTGATGACATTTCATATCAAACAAATAATATAAGTTATGTGCATGGAAAAAAGAGTGAACAATCTCCAAGTGATTTTTTAACACCTATCAATTGAAAGCCTCATAACGCATTGTTACAGTGAAGAACAGCGATTTCAAGAAGTTCACAGGAGGATAAATAAATGAGCAAATGTGGTTGTTCTAAAAAAACTTTCAAGTAGGTATATGTATCTTTAGGATGAGCAATAATAAAATATATTATATTTTGTAGATTCTGCCTGGAAACGATTTTCTCCGATGACAGACAGTTTAAAAGGTTCACGTATGTATGGTTTGACCACTAGCCTTCATAACAGGAAAACTAAGTGATGAGCTGCCATTTCGAATACACATTTCAATTATATGATTAATAGAAAATAATAAAAACCTTTCTGTTTCCTTTGATATTCCACAATACCTTCTATTCATTCAATGGATAGCTTCTGAATTTCCCATGTTTCCAAAAAATGTCAGACTGTAACCTTAAAATGATTGATTCAAGTAATGTTTCGGATACGTGTTTTTATGTTTTCACATGCAGGTGTTATGAATTAGGAACGTTTTACATGGAACATTGCCTGTGAAACGTTTTATACCTAGGTCATTCCTGGTTTCTGCCGTGTTACAGAAACGTGTCTGAGTCGAAAGATGAAACGTTTCGAATGGCAAATGATCGATCGGCCTCTAAAATATTTCATACACATTACTACTGAAAAGTAGTTCAACTTTCATCCAGTCTCTGGAGTTCACCAGTTCTGTTGGTACGAAAAGCAGACAATGATTATAGATTTTGTTTTGATGGTAAAGCTTCAAATGAATTCACAAAAAAGAATTCTTATCAACTTCCTTTGATAGATGATATCCTCAACATGCTGAGTGAATAAATCACGACTATTGATCTGTCTTCTGGGAAATCTGCCTGGATGAGGAAAGTAAGGGAAAATAGCATTTTCTATTCCTGTAAGGGGCCTGTGTCATTTTTTATATATAAGGCTTTCGTTTGGCCTGTCTAATGCTGGAGCTATAACTCAGCGTTTGATGTAAAGAATTCCAAGTCCTGAACTACAACCCAAGGTATTTATGTATCTAGATGACATAGTTTCAGGCAGTTCAACTTTTACCGAACATAAAGCTTTATTGAAAAAAGTTTCGTTTGAATGAAGCTAATTCAACAGTAAATATCAATAAATATAAATTTTTCAGAAAATCGCTTCAGTTTTTAGAATTTGTTGTTAATCAGAGAGGTTTGAGAACTTCTTCTGATAAGGTCAGAGCAATGGTGGTGGACTATACTCGACCTGAAATAGCATCTCAGGTGAAACGTTTTATAGGAATGTGCCCCTGGTACAGGGGCTTTATTCCCCATCTTAGTACCTCTGAATGATTTCTTGTGGGGAAGAATAAATGTCAGAAAATTATTCGGAGTGAGAACGCTGAAGAAGCTTCCACGAAAATGAAAAAATAGTTTCAACAGCCACTTTGACAACCCCTGATTTTTCTTTGGAATTTTGTATCCAGTGTGATGCGAGTGGTACAGGATTAGGAGCAGTGTTCACTCAAGGTGGAGTAGAGAAGGTTATAGCATTTATTGAGTTTGAACAGACCTGAGAGAAATTATTCGCGACAGTGTGAGAATACCTATAATTAGTCTTCGCATTGGAAAAATTCGACGTTATTTTGAAGGGGTCCTTTTAAAGTTTTGTCAGATCATGCCAATTTGAAATATCTTTCAAAAATGTCAGGTGGCTCTGGCAGACTAATTCATTGGGCAATGAGGCTCTCTGATTTTGACTTCGATTTATTGATTAGGATAAAATGAAGGGGAAACTTCATCATATCACTCCTGATGCTCCATCTAGGAATGCAATTCCACAAGACATCAATATTTCAGGTATTTCTTTGGATAATCTTTAGATCTGGTACCTGCAATTGAAAAATGAGAATTCTGAAAAATATCCTCAATGGATGATGAAATACAATTATATTTTTAAGCATACTCCTAGTAAAATTGCCTCGAAAACAAATATAGCTGATTGGAAATTCTTGGAACCTACCTCTTGTTCAGAGACAAAAAGTAATTTTCCATTCGAATAATCTTCCATCTTCTGCACATTTAGGGTATTGTCATGAAGAAATAAAAGTAACCCGCTCCCAATGTCTAGAAACTCCCTTAGTTCTTGTCAGTTCTACAATGCTGGCATTCAATAAATGTACGTCCTGTATATCAAATGCATCGCGAGTCTGACAGGAAGTAAGGCGTAGAATTTCATAAATGCATTACCCATCGGTAACAAGTAATAATTCTGACTAAAATCAGAAAATACCGATGACATGTGGAGCGGGGCGTTCTGGCGAAGAACATCGTACTCGAAACTGATTTTTCCTAATCAGTCTAATGCAAATTTGTTTTCAAAATGTCAAATCTCATAGTAACACGGCTTCGAACAGTTGATTGAGATATTTCATTTGATTTGAACTTAAATATTGCTTTTCAAAAAATGACCCTTTTCTAGTGACTTGGTAATAAGGAAATATGTAACGTTTGGTTTTTTAAATTGCCCTCGCGGTTTTCAAAGTAGATGAATACTGATAAGTGCCAAATATTCTTTTATAACTAAACATTAACAAACATGATTAATTTGGTGTTACAATAAAAAGGGGTCTGAGAAAAGAAATAGTAAATTTCATGATATATATATTCGTGATATGGTTTACGAGTTAAATTAGGTACGGAATAATTTAATGTCGGAGTTATTCTCCTTTTTCGTTTCTTCTCTTCTGCCTAGACCAGTTCATGTTCGAAAAAACCTCTGGCGTGGCACACTTTTCTACATTTCTTATGTTTCGGCCTAGACCAGTTCATGTTCGCAAGAACCTCTGGCGTGGCACACTTTCCAATATTTCTCATTTTTCGGCCTAGACCAGTTCATGTACGAAAGAACCTCTGGCGTGGCAAACTGTAGCTCTACGATTTTCTCCCATCCCATTTGAATATTGATTTTATAGACAAAATTGTTATTTTCGAACTGTTTTTTCAACTTGGGGTGAAATTCAAATGAATAAGCAAAGTAAAAGAAAACCTAGTAGAAGACAGAGACGTTTGAAACAAGATAAGCTCAGACTTTTGCAGTGCAATTTTAGCCCCATTAGGGTTGTTAAACCCTTCTTTCTCCTCAGATGAGTACTTAGTCTCAGATAACCCTCCCGTCATAAGTAGACCCCCAACTTCCCGAACTCCTGAACACCTTCTTCCAGAAAAAACTAAAGATAAACTCAGGAGGTTATTTGGTGATGATTATTGAAATGAAATGAAAATTTGAATTAAATAACAAAAAAAACAATAGTAATAATAATAACAGGAGTGAACAGAGCGTCTTATTTTCATATCTTTATTTCATTATTTTTTCCCTCACCTGGCTCATAGAGAGGCTCATATGCGTAGTTCATTAAAACAAACATTAATTGATATGTCGAAAAAGTATAAGGAACAGATAATAACGAATGAAGTTCTGTAGCACTAGATGGTATTGATTTATTTTCAATTTGCCGAAAAATAAATATACGATATATTTTACATTTTTTTTCACATTTAATGAGTAATGAGCGATGGTAAGAAAGCATACAATACAAGATTAGCTAAACTACAATTGAAAACTAAAGAGTCAAATGAAAAAATAAGTGAAAGTCCTTCTTCTGAGCAAGTCAATAATAATTTTTTATCGGAACTCGGTCAAAGACAACGGTCGTCTAGTATTAGTACGGATTCATTACAACCGGAATTTAGCAGTACGAGGGATTTTTTCGAGGATAACCCATTTGCCAAGTCAAGAGAATTGTCTAGATCTCCAAGTAAAGTAATGAATTTTGAATTTTGTGGGTTCACTTCTCCTTCTTCAGAAAATAGCTTTATAGAAAATTTGACAATCCTCGAAGGGAAGGAATTCAAGGTTGAAAATCAAGAAGATATCTCCAACCCCCATCAACAAATACACCTGAATAAGGATTTGAGAGCTTCAACAAAGAACTCTTCAACACTCCAAGACATTATTCCGAATCTAGAAGAAAGAACAAGTCTAATAATGGCAGACATTACAATAACCGATAGCCTCAGAACTCAAAACACAACTGTAACACCAAAGTTCTTATGTCCACCGACGTTCAACCCCTCAACGTCTTCAGCATCAGCCTTCATCAAGAAATATAAAAGAACAGCGGCAGCAAACAGCTGGAACAACAGTCTGAAGATTTCAAATTTTGGAACATTTATGGAAGGAGCAGCTGATGTTTGGTTCAAAAGATACTCAGAAGACGCAGCAAACAGTCAAAAGAAGTGGGAAGATATAAAAAACGACTTTTCACAGGAATTCGATGGAGTTGACAGAATTCAAGCAATAGAAAAGCGTTTGTTTGAAAGGAAACAACTGCCAAACGAATCGATAAAGGCCTATTACTATGATCTACAGACAATTTTTGAAGAATTCGACAGTGATTTCGCTCTGGAAAATTTCAGGAAATACTTCGAACACGGCATGGAAAAGAAATACCACCAAAACTACCGCCTATTATCAGAGGACAACATGACCTGGAAAAAATTTACAATGATCATCGACAAATTAGAAGACATTTCCAAACTGCAAGATACAGAAACTTTCCTGAATAACATGACGATTCCGACTCTAAATGAAAAGACATGTAACTGTAATTGTAAAATTCAGAAAAGATTTTCTCAAAGAAATAACGATAGGAACACTCCTTACCGAAGTAACAATGACCTTCTCTCACAACCTAGATTTTCAAATTCTCGTTACTACCCTAATTTCTCGAGACAAACACAGACCCCTCGACAGTTCCCACCCAGACACAATCATAATCCGAACAATAATTACACACACAAAAGACCAACAATTCACCCTTATAAGGACCAGAGCTACATCCCGAATTCTAGGACCAATGAGGGAAGACCAAAGTGCCAAATTTGTCACCGAATTGGACACTCAGCCGTCACTTGCAATAAAAACAGTCACCCAAACGATACAGGACGACGCAATTGACCCCAGGTGTTGTCCTGAGTAATATGGGTAAACAAAATATCAGAAATAAAAATGTCCTTTGTATCAATGTAATAATCAATGACACATACACCAAAGCAGTTCTCGACACAGGGGCGCAACATAATGTGGTTAGAAGGGACATCTTAAAACATTTCATACCCCTCAAATAGAGTAACAAGGTATTATTGGTAGCTGGAGGGCATAGAATCCGAACATTGGGCGATATAGAACTCAAAATGGGAATTGGAGACTACTATACTACTTGTACCGCGACGGTTATTGAAAATATGCCAGTTCCCGTGTTACTGGGAATGGATTTCCTGAATTCACACAATGCTAAAATAAACCTACAAAATGGTGTGATTACATTATCAAATGAAGACCAGAGTACTACTGTATCACTTCCAAATTACAATAATTCTAATGGACCAAGTAAAAATTTCTATATCGGATCACCAAATTCACATCCTCCCCCACCAGATTGCCTCATTACGAATGATGTTTCAACGCAGGGAAGATCCACTATTACACCACACCCAAGAACACAAAAAGGAAAAAGGTATAAAGAAGAATTCACTCTCCCGAACCCATTACTTGAAGAAATTAACCTAGCAAGTTTCATGACCAAAATTGGCCAAACTAGTGGAGATGAAATGAGTCGTTCGAACCTTGAAGAAAAAGAAAAAAATTTACTCAGCCCCTCTCCATATGCACTGGCTCATTGCATCTCGATGGACAAAATACCTTCAGCGGGAATTGTAAGGGACATTGAAGAAACATTTTCTGTGAAGAAGCCCTTGAGAAACAAAAGTTGAAAATAGGAGAAGCTATTCCAGTAATGACAAATAAAAGACTAATCTACAACTTAGTGTTACGCTATAAGGTAGACACGATTAAATTTCCACAAAATTTATTGTCTTCGCGACATGTTTCAATACACTGTATCTTTATCAAGCGAATGTTTCTAAACACTTAGTGACAAAAAATGAACACTTGGAAAAACCAACACTAGAAACATTGTGGGCTTGTTTAATGTCATTGAAAAAACAGATTTTAGAAAAGAAAAAAAGGAAATTGGCTATGCCACGTATTGGATGTGGACTGGACGGAATGAATTGGAGCATTATGAGGGATATGATTCAATACATATTCAACGATATGAATATAGATATCCTAATTTGTAAACCACAGGACCAAGAGGAGGAGAATTCATGGAATAGCCCAATAATACATGAAGAAGAAAGAGCCGCCAGAAGATTGAGAGACGGAAAAGACAAAGATGTGATGAAAGTGACATCAACAGAAGATTATTGTATAATGCCCTATGAAAATATAAATATTGAAGTCGAGATAGTGGGGTGGAACACAGATAGTTTAGAAAGTCTAGAATTTCAAGAAAATGAAAGCTCTCCCATCCCAAGGGAACTTTCAGTGAGTTCAAGACCAAAGATTGACTCAGGAGAAGTTGTCATGAAAATAACCAACAAAAGCCCTAGTAAAATTGAAATTTTCAAGAACACAACAGTGGGTTTCATGTTGAATAGTGAATACCTGTTCAAAAAGGAAGGAATGTCACAAACATTATACACAGAAGAAACGGAGGATCAGGTTACTATAGAGGACCATGAGTTATCAGGCATAAAGGATACTAATTTCAAATGCAGACAAGTCAAATTATTAAAAGAATACAAAGATGTCTTTTCCAAATCTATCAGACAAATGGGATTAACAAGTCTTGTAGAACACAAAATTGATGTAGGTCAAGCCACACCTATAATGAGTAGACCATACCGTGTGTCTCAGAAAGAAAGGGACATCATTGATAACCATATAACCGAAATGTTGGAAAATAACATTATCCCATTCCGCAAATAGATGACATCCTCACATATTTGCACGGAGCAAAGTACTTCACCACTCTTGATATGTTCAGCGAATACTGGCAAGTGAAGATTGAAGAAGATTCAAAACCATATACTGCCTTTGTTGCACAGGTACACGGTCAGTACGAATTCCAAGTTCTCAGCTTCGGATTGTGCAACGCTCCATCTACCTTCAGCTCTCTAGCAGACCAGGTTTTCAGTGGTATGAAATGGAGAGATATCTTGATATATCTGGATGACATCATCATATTCTCCACGACGTTGGACGAGCACCCAGAAAAATTGAGAAAAGTGTTTGAAAGGTTAAGAGATGCGAATCTTACACTAAACCCAAGCAAGTGTGTATATGCGCAATCTAAAGTTAAAATGCTCGGATTCATTGTTAGTGACAAAGGGTTGGCCCCAGACGAAGAAAAGTTACAAGCCATAAAAAACTTTCCTACACCCAAATCTATAAAAAACATTCAAAGCTTCATTGGATTGTGCAACTATTATAGAAAATTTATAAAAGACTTTTCACTTATTGCAAGGCCATTACACTTAGCAACAAAAAAGGACAGTGGATTCATATGGAGTGAAGCCCAACAAAAAGCGTTTGAAATCCTGGAAGGAAAGTTACTATCAGCACCAGTATTAGGACCCAAATAAGGATTGTGAACTGAGAGTGGATGCATGTAAATTAGGAGTTGGAGCCATTCTCCTACAAGTTGGAGAGGATGGACTTGCACACCCAGTGTCATACATAAGTAGGAGCCATTCTAAAGCAGAACAAAACTACTCTGTAACAGAATTAGAAGCATCATCTAATTCATGGCAGAAAAGTACGAATCGTAACTGATCATCATGCCTTGTGTTACGTTCAGTCACTCAAAAACCCTACCGATAGGTTGGCACGTTGGTCACTAAAGCTAAGCCTATACGATTATACGATAGTTCATAAAAATGGGACTGCACATGAAGATGCAGATCGTCTGTCAAGAAACCCAGCATTAATACTAACACAGGAGGAACTCGACGAACTCGACCACTTACCAACCTATTTACTAGTGTCTGAAGACTTGAAGAAAGAACAACAGAAAGATCAGGAAGTGAAAGAACTAGTGGAGGCTGTCGAAAATCCTAACGACATTTCAATATCGATAGGATCGAGGAAAAGAGCAAAACATTTCAGACTGATCGATGGTATCCTGTATAAAGCAAACGGTAACTTCAATGGGCTTGATAACTTGTTGGTTATACCAAAACATCTCATAGGAGAGATTTCGTTTTCACACCATGCTGAACCACTTTCTGGACATTTAGGGATTGCCAAAACATTGCACAAAATTGAAAGTAGGTATTACTGGCCGAATCTACAAAAGGATGTCGAAAAATATGTAAAGGGTTGCAAGGATTGTCAAGCAAGAAAAGGAGCAAAAAATAAAAAGCCTGTTGGATTCCTGCAGTCAATTCCAGTTGGTAGGCCATTTGAGAATGTTGGTATTAATATCCTAGGACCATTCAGAAAAAGTAAGAATGGGAAAAAAGTTATTGTTGTAGCTACTGACTATGCTACACGCTGGGCGGAAACAGAAGCGCTGGAATCAGGAAAAGCAGGGCCTGTAGCCAAATTCATTCTCGAAAAAATAATTACAAGACACGGATGACCAAAACATATTCTATCAGATAGGGGTAAAACTTTTTCATCTGAGTTAGTACAAGAGCTGTTGAAAAGTATGGGCAAAACTAACCAATATACGACAGCGTACATAGTCATCATGTAATGGGTTAACTGAAAGACTAAACAAAACTATAGAAATATGCTGTCAATGTATGTCAACACAGACCAGTCCGATTGGCCAGTATATCTACCCCATATTACATTTGCTTATAACACCGCAAAACAATCTACAACAAACTTTTCTCCATTTATGCTTGTTTATGGCCGAGAACCTGTATTGCCGACAGAAGCGAACCTGATAGAACCCCGGAACTCTTTGGAAGGAAATGAAATAAGGAAAAAAGCCCTAGTGGTAAGAAATTTGGCAGCAAAAAACATAAGAGAAAGACAATCGAAAGACAAATTGAGATATCAAAGTAAACATCGTCAATTGGACTTTCAGCCAGGGGATTTTCACCCCAAAAAGAAAAATTGGTCGGTCAGAAAAACTACTATTGAAATGGTTTGGTCCTTATACAATTTTTCGAAAAGTTGGAGAGGTGGACTATATATATACCGTGTGTCACAGACTCATGGTACACCCCCGTTTTCTCCTTTGTTTTTCTAGCTATATTTTTGAAATTCGGAACATTGAATATGCTCACTGAACAGCATTTCTCGACATATCTGAAAGAAAAAAACAACTTCCCATTTTTCCGGAAATGACATCAACTTTCGATTCTTGAAAGGGACACCCTGTATATTGTTACATGATCGGCTAGGGATGATCATGAGGAATCCAACGATACCAGGTTTGATGATGTTATCTCCAATGACTGCGGAGATATCGCCATTTATTTTATTCATAAGCTCAATGAGTGGGAGAGAGAATTGGATTGACCCGCCAGAAAAAGTTCATAAATATTACACGAAGTGTACACCAACTTTTTTCTGTATCTTGTTTTCCCTTTTCGAACAAGATCTGAGCAATCTTTTATGAAGAGAAATGGGTGGCGTCCAAATTAAATTGTTTCACTTTGATTTTAATTTTATATAGCCCATTAGTGAACCGCGATCACATGCTCTACCTAATTTACAGCTAACGGCACTATTATTTATAAAGAAAACAGTACAAGATCGAAGAAATGAAGTCAATCAAGATTACCTACCGAGACAATCATACAGCTTTGCATCTAGAAATTATGAGTTAGATTGATAGAAAATAGTTTCAGTTAATAAACGGGTACATATTATTAGTACATATTATAAACACACTGTGCGTTTCTTTTGATGTTAACAAAATGTCAATAATGTTAACTTTCAAGAAATAACTGTAATAAGGGTAACAATAAAGGAAAAGGTAAACCTACTTAATTGATATATCAATAAATAAAAAGAATTTACTGCTTGTATTTTTTCCATGTATTGAGAGAGGCAGTTACCAGATAACCAAACAACTGAAACACGGAGCACTGGACCCAGCACTCATCGAACGATTAAGCTGTACAACTCTGCACCCAAGATGTGATGGAGATGACCTCTATGTCAAAAAACCAGCTGAGAACCCACCACGGCCCATGCAACCTTCGAGTCAAAACCAGAGGAAGTGACCACAAACAGTCCCAATAACTAGGAGGTACCTGGAAATCCAATGTATTGCAAGATACGCCACAGATATTGCTGATGGAAGCTAAACTAAAATTGTTCTCTAGGGAGTGAGATTAATTGAATATGGCACTCACCCAATCCATACACATTCTAATCACCGAAGCAGTGACGAGTAACACAAAAATTTCTGGGAAATAACCACAAGCGAAAACAAAAATTTCCGCTTCCATTGTCCACTTCACCTCCGAAACCGAAAAGACACATGCAAAATCAGCATGAAATTATTAATGTTGAACTTTGAACTGGTGTGAATCCAGCCGCCAGCCCAACAAACAAAAGCAACGGACAAATAATTCTTCTTCTTTTGGGGTATGGCTTGACTAATTGTCATACACCCACTTCCGGAGAAAATTCCTTGCTTCTCTGACGCACCATACAGTGACGGCTGTTGCCGCCACTAAAGGCAACGCCAAATCGGGAAACGCGATGGTGACATCACTTCCAACGTCGACCACTGGGGGAATCACAAGCTACATGGAATCTCAGCGGCGAACATCTCTAGCCAGGCCACTGTGTGATAACAGTGGCGCGACGCAACGGGGAACGCAGAGACTGTTTGATGAGAAGTCAGTACCGGACTAGGAAATTCGCGGGTCGATCTAAGAACAGTGCCGTGACATGAACTGATTTCGTGATTAATCAAGTGAAATGTGGTTGACTTTTAACAAAGACTCAATTATATATTCAGTTTCATTCCCTCAACCAAATATTTTAAAAATGTTGTTAGTCACTATTTGAGAGAAATATTCATTTTTTTTGCAACTTTATCGTCTTGTAGTATAGTCTCTATAATTATTATGAGTTTTATTGCGTTTTCATTCATAGTTAATTCAAAGCTGGGGACCATCTTTCAACGGGCCGGGGGAAAGTGTCATGAAGAAATAAAAGTAACCCGCTCCCATTGTCTAGAAACCCTCTCAGTTTTTGTCAGTTCTACAATTCTGGCATTCGATAAATGTACGTCCTGTGTATCAAATGCATTGCGAGTCTGACAGGAAGGCGTAGAATTTCATCAATGCATTACCCATCGGTAACAAGTAAAAATGCTGACTAAAATCAGAAAATACCGATGACCTGTGGAGCGGGGCGTTCGATAGGTTTACCTTCGAAATTGGAAAACGGAAAATAGGAGGTTGATCGTGACACTCCTGGCGAATAACATCGTACTTGACACTTTCCCAGCAGCCCCGAGATGTTTTATATTCTAGTGTAGGTATAGTGTGTTAGTTCTT
This sequence comes from Zygogramma bicolorata, assembly GCA_032362365.1. Taxonomy (NCBI): domain Eukaryota; kingdom Metazoa; phylum Arthropoda; class Insecta; order Coleoptera; family Chrysomelidae; genus Zygogramma; species Zygogramma bicolorata. The sequence goes on along the minus strand of JAVJAQ010004813.1, from coordinate 434,065 downwards.
CAATAAATGTTTTATTTTTGTAATCTCGTCTATGATTTCCGAATTACCATCACTATGAAGGGAACTCACAGTTGAATCCCCCTCAGGGAGCTCTATGTCAGTGAAATAATTCGCGACAGTATTTCAAAAGCATGGAAAAAGTAGCAGAACAGTAGTGTAATTGGCCACAAATGAGGAAAGACATTTTGAAAAATGTCAGGGAATGTCAAATATGTTGTAGTCAAAAATCTTTAAATGCTCAGCGTTTTGGTTTGATGGGAGCTGAAAGAAGAAATAGTTTTCCATTGAAGTTTGTTAGTACTGATATTATGGAACCTTTCCCATCCAGTACCAAGGGTAAAAAATCCTTGCTAGTACAGCTTATCCAATCCATCTTGGCAAAGAACTAATAACGTATATTGTTCTGAAATTGTTCGTTTCCGTCAACCAGCTGACGAACGTCAACCCTCAGAAGTCGAAACTTGTGTGAGCAATGGATCAACGAGGCCTTACCTTTCAACATGCGATTACCCAGCACGGTGGCCCGGCGGGGAATCAAACCCCGGTCTTCCGCTTGTAAGGCGAATGTGCTAACCTCTACCGTGAAGTAAAAAAAAGATATAATACACCTACACCTACACGGTGTTGAAATTGATTCCTAGTGAGTGTTTTTTTTTTCGTCATGGTCTGCACTACCAGACTTTCTCGAAGGTTGTTGTTATGAAGCCTATTAGAAATGCCATGAACTCCATCTATCACAACATTTTCAGAGTATTGCTTGTACGAAGTCATCGTTATTTATAAGTCGTTCTTCAAGGGTTAATTGCGAGATGACAGATTTCGCCCACAATAAGAGCATTTAAAAATTTTCAAAGTCGTTTTACAAAATATTCACAACAGTGCACTACGCAAAGTTTGATCTGACTAATTTTCAGTACGCTTGGTATTGTCAGAGGTAATTTTTATTTGGAAGATATCGCATCTGCTTTAGGACATCCACACATTTTCTTCAGAATTCTTGATGAGATGAATCATTTTTTCGACTGCTTTCCAACGGTTTCCCAATAGAAAGTTAACCTATTGTCGAAATTCAATTCATCAGCTTCAGGTGGCAATAAATTGAACCTGTAAATCCATAAAATTCTTCAACACTAGTGTTGTTATATTGGGAGTTTCATGGAAATATTTTTTTTTGTTCATGCAGAAAACAAAGGTTTGATGACCGATACTTGGGAAAAAAACATGTTTTATCTTATATTATAATATTTTATTATTTTTGTTTTAAATTCCCTTTCTTGAACTAACTGATATTTCTCTTGGAGGATCCGTTGATTGATTATCAGCACAATCATTTGAATTTCCGGAATATCATATTTGTGAGTAATAAACAGAAGAGAGCTGATGTAGCCACCCAGCTGGGCAATTGTTCCATTGAGAATCCCACTTGGTGACTGATGACTCGCATACAACATGACATTTTAATTTTTTTCTATCTCTCATTGAACTACATGCTTATCTGTACGTTCAGGGCATAGTTACTCATAGTTCAAAAAAAAATATGTATTGTCTTCCACTTGACAATGCCATTTTTTGTATATATTGGTGAACCGTCTACCCTTCAATTGGTTTTCCGATTTTTTATCAGTGACAATATAAAATTGTTTGTCGGACCTGAGAAATAGTCCAAGTTTTTAGGGATGTGGTGCTGAAATCACTGTATCTATCATTTGAAACTTCTTTTCGTGAGAGACAACTCGGAATTGTAACTTATTAGTAAGTTAATCTGTACATATACTGTAGATATATATTGTTCGTGGCTAGCAGCTTACTTTCCTTCACATTGATTTCCTGAAAAAGAGATGAAATGTTTCATGAAGTTATGATCTTTTCCACCGTCAGTGTTTTACATAAAAAAGCATCAGAGATTTATATAATATATAGAATATTACAAATGTGAAGAGTAGTAATATTCTTTATTTACGACTTATACATAATGTGAGTATCATACTTATGGTTCCTGCAGTATAATGCCATATATTATATATGACGAGGGATCAAAAGTCTCTGCCTTTATTCCTTTTTGTAGTCCTATCTCAAAGTTTCTCGAATTGAATATTACCATGGAAACGCGTGAGTAGTGTTCGTGTATTTGTATTGAGATAAATAGAACTGAAGAATCATTTGTTCATGATAAATAAATTAGTCGTAAATGAGGTAGAGTATACTAATCGCAACAATGACTATTATTCTTGGCTCGTGGTTCAATCTACTATTCGCTCTTATTTGAGAGTAATAGTGACCAGGAGACAGTTAGTAAGGAGTGATAAATTAACCATATGCAAGGTCATTTTATATAAACAAGGTTACCGCCTGACAAAGCATATAGACTGCGCGGCTGTCACAGAAGAAATGGGAAGGTTTCAGTAACTTTCACCAACAATACAAGAAAAGTATTTAAATAATTTGAATGACATTCATTTCACTCCCAGTCATGAACCGGTGCCACTTTTTTATTTCAATTTTAGTTTTCATAAAAAAAAATGAAAGTTAACTATATACACACACCAGACTGGCTTACTAATGAAAAACGCTCATTGTATTCCAATAAAAAATATTCTGACAGTTATCCGGCAATGAATCATTGTCTACAGCAAGTAGTTTTCATAATGTATCTGAGGTGTAATTTTTTGCCAATAGTGATTTACATGAACAACCTAGACATTCTATCAATTTCATTAGATGCCTTGACAATAATTGCTTTTATTGGATATTTGCCATGAATTAGGAACTAAAACCTGTTCCTACTTCCCCTGTGAGCAACAAGCAATACAGATATATAACCCTTTTTCAACCGAAGGACTGTTCGCGGCCTTCAGTTTCCCCTGATAATCCAAATGAGAAGTTTCTGTATTCAATCCATAGAAGAATTATGAAGTGGTGATATAAAATTCAATCATAGTTCAGTCATATTTGATGAGTTGGTTTAGGTATTTCAAAACATGCCGGTTATGTATTCAAACAATCACTATTTTCATAACGACTGTATTAACGATAAATACTTCCATGCAATGACTGTTTGCAACTGATGTTCGAAGGACCATGTGATGGGGTAGAAAGTTTGACACCAAAATGAAGTTCCAAATATTTCACCGTTTATTCAACTAGTTGAAAAATTAAACATACTGTCACGATTCATTCTTGGCTCCGTAGATTAAAACTCCAAACAACATTTCACTACTTTTATTACAACTTTCTATCACAACACAATACAATCGCTTAAATTGCTCCGCTTACTTTCCAACGCTCTGTACCAAATACTCTGATGAACTCTCTCTAATAGAAACTCTGCTTCGCGAATAAACTCTTCTCCACTTAGCTCTCAATAACTCTCGCCACTTAGCTCTGAATGAAAACTGTCTAACAAATTGGCGTTTATGGGGCGACAGGACCAGCGCTAGGAGCATCTGTAATATTATCCTCCTCTCAAATTCAATCGTCCCGATCAAACAATACGTCATTATCCCCATTGTAACGTTTGAGTCTTTCTAGGTGAAGACCTTCATTTTTGCTATGGGACTACGTTGAATCCTGTACACCACGTCATTTATTCTCTTGACTATCGAATAGGGTCATTCCCAGCATGGTGTTAGTTTGGGAGAAATCCCTTCTCTACGACGAGGGTTATACAGCCACACTTGATCTTCTTCTTTGAATCCACCAGTATTTGCCTTGAAATCGTATCGAGCCTTAATCCTCCTGTCTCCTGTCACTAGTAATCTTCTTCTCGCAATTTTTTGAATCCCTATCAGGCTGGCTCGCAGTTCAACTGCATAATCCTGTACCTCTTTTTCCTCAGTACTTGGGGATCCGAACACCAAGTCACAGGGTTAACGAAGATCTCTCTTGAAGATGATACTGGCTGGAGTGAGCTTTGTGGAATCGTGCACAGCTGGCCGGTAGGCCATCAAGAATAGTTGAAGATGTCGATCCCAGTCTTTTTGATGCTCTTCCACTACTTTGGAAATATGCTCTTCCATAGTCCTGTTGAACCTCTCAACCATGCCATCAGACTGTGGGTGAAGGGCAGTTGTTCTGGTCTTGCTAATTCCCATCAATTCAGAAACTTTCCTGAATAAATTGGATCCGAAATGTTTTCCATGATCGCTATGTACCTCTATTGGCACTCCCAACCTTATGAACATGTTGTCCACCAGGGCTCTTGCAACTATGGATGCTTCTTGATTAGGCAAGGCGTAAGCTTCAACCCATTCACTGAAATAATCTATGGCAACGAGGATGTATTTGTTGACATCATTCGTCGTTAGGAACGGTCCACCTACATCGATGGCGATTCGTTCGAAGGGAGCACCAACACTGTATTGCTTCATCTCACCTCTCAATCTTGTTCTAGGACCTTTGCTTGCTTCGCATCCTGGCACCATTCCTCGACATCTTCTCGACATTGGACCCAGTAGAAACTTTGAAGTATTTTATCCAAGGTCTTGTTAACTCCTAGATGTCCATCTGATTCACCACCATGAATCTCTAACAAAACATCCTCTATTCTCGACACAGGCACAATCAGTTGGTAACTCACTTTCTTGTTATCGGCTGACTCCTGAGCCCTCTTCAGTAGGCCATTCTCCACAATCAAGGAATCCCATTGTACCCACAATGCTGTGAACGTTGGTGATCGATCTGGGATGTCCTACCAGGTGGGTCTTTCGCGCTATTTTCTTTCTATTCCAAAAATTCTGCAACGTTTGGATCATTCCCTTGGTCTTGTCTCATTTTTGATGTGGTCCTATTGTCTTTTACTATCAATCCCACTTGGTTGATTCCTCCGCGACGTTCAAACCGCTCACAGTGCTCACAAGTATCCGAACAAGGTGTTCTAGACAAGGCATCCGCGTTGTTATGCAATCATCATGGTCGATGTTTCATCCTGAAGTGATACTGGTTCAACTTCTTGAACCACCTTCCTACTTGTCCTTCAGGAGTCTTCATTTCGTGTAACCACTTCAGAGCTGCATGATCTGTTCTGACGAGGAAGTCTCTTCCGTACAGATATTTGTGGAAGTGGTCTCAACCTTGATTACTGCCAGTAGCTCTTTTTCCGTTACGCAATGATTTATTTCTGGCTTGGTGAGTACTTTGCTGTGAAACTCAATTACTTTTCCCTGACCATCTTGCTCCTGTGATAGTACGGCTCCAATACCATTATTACTGGCATCTGTGTCCAAAACAAACAGGCCTGTTTGAAGTGGGAAACTTAAAATGGGGCTGGAACATAGAGCAACTTTCAGTTTCCCAAATGCTCGTTCACTTTCGTTGGACCAGACGAATTTGACTCGATCTTCTATCAACTTATGTAGGGGTGCCGCAATATCAGCGAATTCTTCTACGAACCGACGTCCGTAGGGGCAGAGACCTAGGAAACTCCTCACCTCATGTTTGTCTCTCGGTCTCGGCCAGTCTCTTATCGCTGTATCTTCTTTTCGTCTGTTCGGATACCGTCCAATGAAACTGTGTAAAAAAATCCACTTCTTTCTGAAACAATGAACATTTCTGAAGATTCAGTTTGAGGTTGGCGTCCCTGAATCGTCGGAAGACTTGTTGCAGATTGTGCAGATGTTCTTCGAATGTCTGCCAAAGTTGTCTCTTTTCTTGGTACAGGGTAGCTGTCCTTCTTGGTGACATCATTTAATTTCCTGTAATCGACACAGAGTCTCGTAGATCCATCCTTCTTGGAAATCAACACAACAGGTGCAGACCAAGGGCTCGATGATTCTCCAATCACACCGTCCTTCATCATCTTGTCGACAAGCTCTTCCACCTCCTGTTGCTCGGCGAATGGAATTCTTCTTGGTGGTTGCCGAATCGGATGAGCTTGACCGGATTCTGTGTTTGATCAAATCAGTTCTTCCTGTTGTTGTCGAATCAAAAATGTCACTTTCACTCCTGATGAAATTCTTGGCAGCCTTCAGTTCCCCTGTTGATAAGTGTTGACATGATTTTTTAGGGACAGACTCTCAGAGTCTGCCTTCATTTCTCGAAGTTCATTTGAATTACAGTTCGCTACCCAAGTAACAGGTTCACATGTTCCAATGACAACTCTCACAGGAATCGTTCGGTTCGTTTTAACTGAGGCTCGTGCGAACATCAAATTGCTGGGGGATTCACCACATAGCTGTACTACTCCAACGCAGCACCCAGGGTCTCCATCAATAGCAGCACAAACTACTTCCTCCAGGAATTTTCGCAGTTTTCATTGAACGCAGTTTCACAGGCATTGTTTTTTCTGTTGGAGTGAGTAAGGAAAAATTCTTCTTGTATGAACCTCATAATCTTCTACTCATTGTCTATTGAAAATCCATAGTCACTGATCAAGTCCATTCCGAGTATGAATTCATTTTTTATATTTGCGACGTAAACTGTATCTGTGATGGTGAGTCGTCCAAGAATCAACGTAATTTCAGCTTCCCCTCGAATAGGTGCGTTTTCAGCAGTGACTGTCCGAAGCACGAAATTAGATGAAATAGGCTCCACGTTTCTAGGCCGAGGATGTCGCTGCGTACGAAGGAAACTGCAGTATCGGTGTGTATGGTGCATATAACGTCCACTTTGTTCAATTTTCCTGGAATGGTGAGGCTCTCAGATGTTCTTCTTAACATGATAACATGGATGACCCTGGGGGCTCTGTTATTGCTAGCCAGCATGCGCCCCGATATGCTGGCTAATTCTAGTTTTCCTGTCGCCAATTTGAGGACTCGCTGGATGACCTTGTCATCACATGTGATTTCGTACGAGATGGCACCCTTGCAGGTGAGCTCGATCTTGGTGGGATTCTCACCACACAGTTGATAAGACGTCCGGGTTTTCATCATCTATAGCATGTCCTCTTCTTCTGGGTGCTAATTCCACTTATCATCGATTCGATTTCCTTCAGAACCTTCCCGACTGTACTACTCGCTGTGCCGAATCGTTGTTCCGGTTCTTCTTCACGTACTTTCGGCCTCAACGTGTTGAATGCCGCCTCCACTTTCAAAAAGCAAACCAAAGCATCGCTACTTTTCTCGAAACCCGTCAGTCGTGAGATTCTTTGCATCTCCAGGTCTCTCAGTCCATCTATAAACATCTGCACCGCTAGCCGCTCCTTGAAATCTCCAGGTGCTTCTGGGAACGCTAGCTGGAAAAGGCGTCTTACATCTGCTTCAAATCCCTGCAGACTCTCACCGGATTTTTGTGTGCGTGTTTTCATTGGGCCCGGTACAGCTGTTTGCGATGTTGCTCGCCATACCGCAACTACAATGCAGAAATCAGATCCTGGTATATATTTTCTTCTTCGCTGGGTACCATCTGCAACAAACCCAAAGCTGGCCCTCTCAAAGCTACTATGAGTGCCGTAGCTTTGTTTCTTCGTCCCATCTATTGGTTGCTGCCGCAGCTTCGAATTGACCAAGACGACTGACCATCAAAAGTCGATGGTTTTACGGAAATGCCAGATGTGGCAACCTGTTAGCCTTTCAGGGGGTTGCGTGAAAATATGGAGATGAAAAAAAATATATTAATCAACCCCTTTGGCTGGATTTTACTGCCTGAGATTCACTTGATGATTTCAATCTCATAAGATGTTGGCTACAGAAAATTAGTGTTTTAAGTGCCCAGTTTGAAAAACCGTAGAAACTAGACACTGGTAGTTCAGCGGGACAAATGGGTGGGTACGTTAATCTTAGTGAAAATACTAAGGTCAATTAGAATGAATATGTTTAATTATTATAAAAATAACAATTTCACTTAAAATAAATTCAATTTCAAAATAAATAATTACTGACCAAAATCACCTATTTGTATCAGTAAACACCGGAATATCATAAATTCAATTTAATGGAGCTAAATGTGACAACACAGATAACTATACCGCAGTGCACTTTGGTTTTCAATTTTACGGTTCTATATTTGGTTCTAATTTTGAATGGTGATACGGTAATGAGGTAGATTTGCCTAAAGGTGACTACTATACTATTAGATTGATGTGAATACTAATATTAGTTGACTTGATGTTGGACTCTTGGTGGTATTCTTCAATTTATGTGGTTACAAGGAACGGACTCACCGGAATTGATGAAATAAGCTCTCAGCTATACGGTATGGTCAGGTTTATATACAGGAAAGTATGTGATCTCAGCTAAACGGGCTCCTCAGGTTTATATACAAGGCAACGGTGGTGTCTTCAACGGTAGCAGTTCTACTGATGCCTCAGCAGTCACGAAGCATCCGGAAGGAATAACTTAGCCTCAGACGACAGAGACTGCAGGAACTATAAAGCTTCAGTATTCAAAACTAGCCACGGAAGAAACTCCAGGTGGTCACAACCAAACCTCTTGACTACGAACCCTGTGTTGGTGGGCGGATTTCCCTATGAGAATTGAAGGTGCCAGCCACGTGCTTTTCAGCCTCTTTTAATCCCTCAGAAGAGGCAGGATACCAATCCAAAATTATGAGAACTTCTCTCTTAATCCCAACAATAGTGGAAAATGAAATCTCAAACAAACTATGTACAGTGAGAAAAAGATCTCTCGGCTTTTTCCAACAAGCTGGACCTCTGCTGCTTACAAAATGGTGGTCCCAAAATGGTCTTCTTCCGCAGTACTCCCGAAATCTCACCGGAAGATCACTCTTTTTTGCATACTCCCCCACACAGTAAAAATAACAGATCACCAAATACATGGCGGGATCCATTCGAACACAAAGTCGGTATACGATGTTAAACATCACAAAATGATGCAAATATTTCCAGAACAGCAACCATTAGGAATGTTATACGATATTGATGGATTTCTAACTACATTTCAAGTCCAAATAATAATTGACAGGTCTAAATAGTTGTTTTGATTTGAAACTTCAATTCTTGAATTTTGACATGCGCAGATTGAAATGTCGGAAGTAACCCTGACATGACTTGAAAACGGCATAACCTAACGAAAAGAAGGATCTACACTCTCACCATTATCACGCCAAGATGATACTTTTTAGCGACCTTGACAATGACGTACGAACAAAGGCCTAAAAATAGAGAAGAATAAGAAACCTTCATCTCTCAGTGATTTTCGATATAGTTTTGACAATGATATTTTATTTCAATATCATTGATCGAAAATGTAAAAAATACTTACAGGAGATAATGCTACGGGATCTCGGAAAACTAAAGTACCAAACCAATATCAGGAAACCAAAACGAGGAAATATAGTAAATCACGGTATGACTTGCAATACATTTTGACTCATGAGAATCATAATACTAATTTTATTAACGGCAACGGAATGAAACACAAAATGGAAGAGAATGACGAGACGAAACCAGATAGATTTATCATATGAAACATCAATGATGAATGCCCAAATGAAACAAATCAAAGCAAGTACTATCCAAAAGTGTATTTTTCTGCAGTATTTTCGTGGCGTCGAAAGCGAAGTGTAACAAACCCTGTCTCTTTGATCTTGGTTTTTCAGAAGAACTATCTGCTTTTCTAGGCCTCTCATTCCATTTATTAATCTCCTCTCGCACTATAGCCACTTTTTTATTGAATTCATCGTCTATTTTCCAGACGTCTTCCTTCAGTTCTTTCAGTTCTTCGGTTTTATGTAACACATACTCGAAGAACTAGTCTAGAGTCTTTCTTCCCGTTTTTTCCTTTTCATTTTCTTGTTGTAATTGTCGTTTTTTTTTCATTCTCTCTTTCTAATTGTCGTTCTTTTTTTCTTCCCTTTTCTTTTTCCTCCAGCCATCGCTTTTCATCTTCGTGTCGTCGCTTTTCATCAATTTCTTTTTTCTCCAGCCGTCGCTTTTCATCTTCCTGTCGTCGTCTTTCCCAATCCGCAAATTGGTTTTGGATAAATTTCAACATGTCCTCCATCGCATCGTAAGATGTACTTTTCGTATTCACCATGAATTGTTTTCCAATTCTGACGACATCACTGTTACAATTCATCCTTGGCTACGTTGATTGAAACTCTAAACAACACTTCACTACTTTCATAACAACCTTCTATCACAACACAATACAATACAATCGCTTAAATTGTTCCGCTAACTTTCCAACACTTTATACTAAACACTCTGAAAAACTATCTCTAATATAAACTCCGCTTCGCGAATAAACTGTGCTCCACTTAGCTCTCAATAACTCTCGCCACTTAGCTCTGAATAAAAACTGTCCAACTAATTTGCGTTCATGGGGCGACAAGAGTGGTGCTAGGAACATCTGTAACAATACATTTCTCACAGTAGATACATGTCTCATTGAATTTTGGGCGTTATAGAAGCCGCGAACGGATTTATTGCCTCGCTATCGTCTCGGGACATACTGATTACTGACTATAAAAAGAGGTAGTTAAATTAGGGTCGGCACTGGTCAGGCGCATAGGGTCGACGGAGGTACCGTCACATGAGTAACGGGTCACAACATCCTCCCACACATGTAGCTACTAAGCTGCATGATGCTCCATATGGTGAAGGACACAGTTTTGTGATAGGTCGAGTAAAAATATCCTTATTTGTTTCAATGTTGACTACTCGTACCTAAGTATCTGAACCTAGTAGTATTTCCACAATTCTGGCTGGAATCCACTCAAGGGATGGAGTATTATCTTCGCTAACCAAAATCATCATATTTTTTTTCAAATTATCTGCAGCTTTTATCCATTTTGGACGGTATGGCAATTGATATATATATATATATATATATATACTCATGGAATTACCTTTTTCAAAAATGGTGGCGGAGCTAACCACAGTGATGCCACATTCCCAATCGATTTTCAGGAATGGTGCAAAAGCTCCGATCTGGAAGGGCAGCAAGGGGTTTTCCTATAAGAGGTAAGCGATGCCATATCTGATGGGTCTGATGACGGCGGATGGATCTGTCAATCAAACTTCTCCTTCCATTCTCAGAGACCCAACAGACAACAACGTTCCCACAAAGCTTGCCTTCCCTACATTAAAGGTGTCACTGACAAAATCAGTCGAATTCTCAAAAAACAGGACATAAAAACGATATTTACAGCCAACAATAAAATCTCCACATTCCTCCGCTCCCCCAAGGACAAAATTGTCAAACGAATTTCAGGGTATATATGAAATACCATGTTCTGACTGCCATAGAACATATATAGGCAAGCCAACAGACGTGTGACAAGTAGAGTATACGAACATCAACTTGCTGTCCGAAAATCAGACCCATCTTCAGCTCTATCCAAACATCATCAAGAGACAGGACACAATATAGACTTTGAGAACACCAAGACCATCGCCACAGCAAAAACACTACAAGCTCGTATAATTCGCGAGGCCATCGAAATCGAGAAGCGACCTTCCTGCTCAAATGAACGTGACGACGGTCAGAGACTTCCAACTGCATGGAAACCCTTAATTTCCAGATGCCCAGTCCCCACCAAGATATCCGACGGTGCTTTAGCAGCAGAGTGACTGACCGCGGAAACCTATCCGAACGCATATATATATATATATATATATATATATATATATATATATATATATATATATATATATATATATATATATATATATATATATATATATATTGAATTATGTAAAAATAAAATCTCATCTATATATCTATAAATAAAAACAAAAAAATAATAATATTGTAGAAGTGAATGTGTTAAGCCTTGCGTAGATCCAATACTTCCAGAGGTGCATTGTTTTCAATTCGGATGTGATCGGCCACTCTGAATAATGGTTGTCCAGTTGAATGTGGATAAAATCCACTCTTTCGGCAATTTGCAATGGTTCTTAAAGCATGAGGAGTTAATATGAAAAATCCAGTTTCATTATATTTTGGCGAGCAAACTATCGTAATTGCTTCCGGTATCAGTAACTGGTAAGGATAATGGGTATGAAGATAAACACTTGAAAGGAATGCAGGTCGAGTGGGGTGATTGTGAATCAATCCTATTGTTATCAAATTATGTTGATCTTGATAATCAAAAATCTCCTCTCCATTCATTGAATCATGTGAGTTATAATTAGCTCATTACTTTCGAGTCTGCCTGTTAGAATACCACATGTCTCAATATTTTCAGAAGTATTACTTTGTGACATGGCTTGGAATATAGTCACCACTTCAATTGATACCACTATAGGTCTGGGTATATCATACTCCTCTTGAACACTGATTTTTGAAGGCTTTCTGTTGTGGTCTACTGTCGGAAGGTCAAGAAGACTTGTGATTGTTGGAGAATCGCCTGAATTATTCAATAATTTTACATGTAGAGGAAAGCGACAAAGATGAATCTTCCTGGGACGATTGGTTGTTGTGAAAGGCTTCTGCAAATTCTTGAGCGAATTCTTGGGATCGGGAAGAAACGGAAGATGTTATTTGATTGTCAGAATAGTGTGATTTGGAAATAAGAGGAATCATGAAAAATCCATCGAGACTTTGGGAATTAGGAATAGTCCCGGAACAAGAAGTTGCATTTCTCCTTTGTATTAAAATACTCATTCTCTGAATCAAGAAACTGGTAGCTCTTGGATCGTTGGTTTCCGTGGTGATTCGATAGCCTTCTTCATTTATAAATGCCTTCGCTTGAGTACCAAATGAGCCGAATGTTTCGATTCCAACAGGATAAAAATTGAAGTTTTCGCCTAAACTTGAATATTTCCTTCTCTTCGATGATTCTGCAGAAGTAGCTGCTGAGCCACTGGATACGGATGTTGTAGAAATATAAGAAGAAGCCAGAGTATCTACGCAAGTAAAATGCCACACAACAGGTTTTCCTCTACGCCAGGGAATCAGACTCATGCCATCTGGACGTTTCCCATCATCGTGACTAGTGCCTGTGAGTTCCAAGATGGAGGATACTTTAGCTGAAACTGAGGCACGTTTGATGACATCATTGACTGCATGATGACGTGAAAAACGTCGAGCGCTGAACTTGCAACTCAACCCGTGAGTTCCTCTGGTGTCCACTTCCGCCCACATATACATTTATGGTTGATGCAACTATTCGATCCCAGACGAAGGGCCACTGCAATTCTGAAAGACTCGTTATCCGGTAAAGTTCCGAGGGAGGAAACTAGTAAAGCGTTCAACCACGCTCCTGTTTCTTTTGAAGAAACTGCTCGTGTAAGTGCCTCATCCGTGAGACTTGTAGTTGAATCTAATGATTTATTGAACGAAATTTTAATCAGAGGAATATCACAAGTTTTCTGATGTTTTTTCTTCTCACTTGGCAATTCAAGGTTTGTTCGAGAAATCCAGAGTTCCTCAGCAGCTCTCAAGATACTATCTATCGGAGAAGAAGTTGGTAGAATTGAGCGTTACGTCAAATCTATTGATAGATTTGATTCCAGGAGAGAGGTTGTTGAATTTTGCAGAAATTTTGGAATCTGGTTCACCTAGAGAATATAATCCGCATTTCTTGAAGTTCAGTATATATATATATATATATACATATATATATATATATATATATATATATATATATATATATATATATATATATATGTTAGCATGAAGATTCTCACGGACGAAGTGTGTTGCGTTGTTTTTTCGGGTTTCATTCCGTGTTCTGTGGTTTTGATCCTCTGAAGGATAATTCTCACAACGTTTCGGCAAAGTCTCATTTGCCATCTTCTAGGTGATGTCTAGAGTTTCGAGTCCCCGAACTCCGAAACGTTGTGAGAATTATCCTTCAGAGGATCAAAACTACATCAAAACCACAGAACACGGAATGGAACTCGAAAAAACAACGCATCATATATATATATATATATATATATATATATATATATATATATATATATATATACATATATATATGTGTGTGTTCGGATAGGCTTCCGCGGTCGGATATCAAGAAGTCTTGAGAATGGCTGTCTGGAACTTCCGTTGGAACCGCGTCTGGAATTTCTCTTCTTTCGACGTTTCGGCTCCCACTTTGGAGCCATTTTCAATACTTCCTGACTTGGTGGCGAGGCCTAAGTCTCCTTAACCCCCACCACTCATCTTGACAGAGTTAAGATTGTGGTTTGGTGGATAGAGGGATGGTATTCATGAGAATCGGACGTTGTTGAAACTGTCGGACAATATACAGGTCTGGTTTGAAAAGGATTAATTAATGGATTTTTTCGAAGGGATAGTAATGCTTTCCAGGAATTGGGGAGCCTTTGAGAGTCGTCTCGTTCGTTGAGGCATTGAGAGCGTTTTTCAATTTCTACAGCTTCGCGAATGATTCTGGAGTGGAGTGTTTTTGCTGTGGCAATGGTTATCGAGTTGTTGAAGTCAATTTTGTGTCCGGTTTCGTGGTGGTGTTTGAAGAGAGTCGAGGTCATGTCCGAATTACGTACTGCTAGTTCGTGCTCGTAGGACCTGTTTGATACTCGTCGGATCGTCTGTCCTATATATGTTCTCGAGCAGTCGTGGCAAGGAATTTCATATAATTCTAGTGATTCGTTGGGTTTCGTATCTTTAGGTGAACGCAATTCAGTAAGGGATGTATTTTATTTTATATATTATGTCGAGTTTTATCTATTCAACTCGTTATACCAGTAAGTTTATATATATATATATATATATATATATATATATATATATATATATATATATATATATATATATATATATATATATATATTGATTCAACCAACTTTGCCAGACCCAGTACGTTCATCAGGCAACCACAGACCCACCAGAAATAAGTAATTTCACGGAATATATTGAATGGCTAATTGACTATTTTAATGCCCCGAATATAAGCATACTTTGAGGGTAAACGATTTCTTCGAAAAAAAAAAAATCGCTACATCTATGAGTCTCTCTCAATCCCACAATATTCAAACGCCTTTCCAGACCAATATATCAACTCATGGATATCAGACCGACGTTCCCGCTCCCAGCGGTGTTGCCATGATTATGGGCTTGATAACGTCAGGTGTATGTCATATCTGTATCAAATCATTCCTGTTATTGTTTGTCAGATTCATTTATCGGTATGGAGTTCAATAGTGAATGTTTTAGAATGATTGCTTATGAGGTAGGCTTACCGGGCTGATTCGTATCTATTCCTCCAGACTTGGATCCTTTCAGATTTTAAGAAACACCGAGTAAATGTGTCGGTTCACGTATTCAATTGTATGAACCGCCCTTCATTTACCTATTCAACACCTGTTCATTCATGCGAATCGCCATGGCAATTATCACATGTATTTTATTTCGAGGAACTGTGAAAAACAGCGAAGGCAATAGTTTTAGTGAAGAAACAGTAGGTATTTTCAGTAGTAGTTGGGCAAACTTTTGATTTAAGGGACTATTCTTGAGAAAAGCAATTTCTCGAAATACTTTTTTTTGATTGAGGTCGAGTGAAATCCATTTTTTTGAACCACCATGTAGATATAAAAGTAAATTAAACAGAGGAATAGGCACTTTTGATAAAGCAGACTTTTTCGTCAGGTATAAAGTTTTTCATATATTCAAAAATAAACTCCTTTTCCTCATGCGACCTCAATCGGGGCATATTTTTTCAAGTTCTATGGTTTATTAACAATCATTCGAAAATATCATCACTTCCAACCACAATCAGCTTGGAGAGTGACCACTTGTTCACACAGAAGAAAGCAAGGTGGTAAAAACATCTCCAACCTCGTTTTCTTCTATTTGAAACGTCATTCTGAAAAGCAATACTTTTCGACTTATTCGCGAGTGAAATTGTCGGTTTTCAGGCAAAAAAACACGTTTTCAGATCCTTTTTCGCGAATAACTGGAAAATAATGCATCTTATCAAAAAACCTGCAGAAAGCAAAATCATAGCTTTTGAGAAAACAAAGACGATTGTTCATTTGTGATGTATGCAAGCCCACTACAAACTGAATAATTGCTTGTTGAAAGTTGATTGGTATTTCCAAATGCCAAAATAGAAAGTTTCTACGCACAATAACCAAAATCTAATGCATTTTTCGGGAAAAAATAATTCGACCTTTTCTGGAGTCCTTGAAAAATCCTTCATTTCTGACATTTATAAAAGTTTCTAGCATCGAAACTGACAGAGGTATGAAGGAAATAATGTAGAATCCTATTTTTTCGTTGAAAACAAATTGTGAATAACTCATACTCTCTCTTCTCTCCCCTTTGAAAAAAATCGTTGTTACTCCATAATTCACTTCATTCATGTTCTTTCAATGAGTTCTGAGTTTTTCATCAATTGAATGTACGTAGTTTTGGAAAAAATTGAGATTGAAGAGAAAAAATCATACATATACGGAATTCAGCGAAAAATCACCATTTCTTCGAAATAACTCGAAAAATAATTATCACATGCAAAATTTTCCAGAGTACAAAATTGAAGGTTAATCTTCTCTGAATATTTCGGTATTTCACTTTTTTCTGCAGGATGTAAATAGCGTAAGATATGGGATAAATACACAGTTCACACTTTTTTCACCGTCATAGACTGGAGTAAATGCAGTTATACAAAATGAGCTATTTGACACGAAATCACAGTTATTACTCACTATCGCAGTACCAAAAGGACAGGAAATATATAGATACGCAATATCTTCTTTGGAAACACTAAACCTCTTCAATAACTACGGCATTAGTTTCCAGAAATAGTACGCTACCGTTTGTTTCATTAGCCATCTTCTCGAGTACAAGATCCGGCGCACTCCATCGCTCAAGGCCAGTCTTTTTTTATTGCCGTTGATATGTCAGTTCGTAATCCTAACGCTGTCTATTTGCAGTAATCCTCATAATTCATAATTGAGATATGATAATGATTGGCCTGCCAAACACATTCATTAAAACGAAGCAAAAATGTGAAACATATTTCAACTTTTACGTAGGCAATTGACATTTACAAAGAATGACAATCACGACACGTGTTGAAAGCTTCATCAAATGTGTCGATATGGAATGCCTACTTGATACACAAAATTCATTTCAATTATCCTTGCAAATATTTATTTCTTGTTCATTGCATAACATTTTTTCGAATGATTCTAAAAAAAATAGTATAGAAACCTCGGCGAAGGAAATGATTAACTTTCCGCCTCGGTATGTGATTACTATTCCGCCAGTGAACCTATGATTATTCTCATCTGATAAATCTTTTTCAGTAACAATACATGATAAAGAGGTTTTCACAATAATCCTTTCCCAAAAATTGTTCATGATGTTGAAATTCAAATAAAAAACACAAAAACATTCATTAGGAAAATATTCAAATATGTCAATCAAATTTTCATCACTTTGGAACGGCTTGTTCGATCCTCAACAGGTTGAAAATTAAAACATATAAACTCTACTTGTAATTGATATATATTTCTGCACCTACTTGTGAAGTATATATGTATTGATAAAAGTGAATATTCTCCAATACAAAACAAAATTTATTAACATAAATTGGTCAATTGACCGGTAGATCTTTAGCTGATTCAAGACAGACGCATTAAATTAATACAAGAACGATAATAAAAGCAAACTAGTATTGAATTAAAAACTCGAGTTCCTTCCAAACGATGACACAATTTGGAAAAAGATGACGTCATTGGTGTGTATTCTCTCTACGCATATACTTCATTTGAGGTCGATATCTTGCCCCGTTAGAAAGTGTGAAGGGGAAGGTAGAACTATAGGCCAGGAGCCAGAGCAAAAAAAGTAGGTTCATAATGCAATCTTCTACAGAATTGATTTTCTTGTTGGAAAATGTTTGGGGGTGTCCCCTGAATATAAATTCAAGTTGGCGGGACAGGGGGGGTTGAGCTTCAGCCGCCATCTTGGAAAACACGTTCAACAAAAACAGTAGGGATCATTTTCGTAGATAATAAAATTCTCTTCAGCTTATTCGAAACTTTTTTCCGTATAGTGCATAGGTTTTCATTTATAGCGCGCCAAACTTTTCCCAGCATGGTTATTGCTAAATATATAGTTAACGGTTGATGAAACAGTATAAATGGCAGTACTTTGGCGCGCCATAAATAAAAACCAATGCTTTATACAAAAAAAAGTTTCAAATAAAAGTTGCAGATAATTTCATTATCTACAAAAACGATCCTCACTGTTTTTATCGTACGATGCACGGTTCACGAGATATTCGATAAAACGTGTATTCCAAGATGGCGGCTGAAGCTAACCCCCCCCCCCCGTCCCGCCAACTTGAATTTATATTCAGGAGACACCCCCGAACATTTTCCAACAAGAATATCAATTCTGTAGAAGATTGCAGAAAAAAGTACCTGGCTCTTGGACTACTATGTTTATAATGAAAGTGCTTCAACATCCTTTCGATTTTTTATTTTTCAATTTGACTTAATATGCATCTCTTTCAGTATTGAATGGTATCATTTTGAGGGGTTCATTTCAAAATTGTTCGAATAACGGATTCAAATCAAATTATAGATGCTTGACTCCAGATACGTTGATTGAATCCAATTAAGAAATACTGTACAGAAACTTGTAATTTTGACAGATTTGAAAAGACTATGTCTGTGAAATAATGGCCGAGTACATATTTACTTACATTATAAACTTGAAAACACATCTTTTGAAAAAATGGTTTTTCAAGATGAATATTTTGCCGAATGTTCTCCAGATCATTTTTATTTTTCACGATATATTAAATGATGTACTGAAATCTCAGTGAAAAATTGATGTTTCTCAATAAGATGGTAATATTGGGATAGGTGATTTATGAAGGCCTTTCGCAGATTTCCATATGAACTCCAAGTTGCCGATGTTTAGAAGAAAAAAAATCATCATAATCTCAGTATCATCCTAGATAATTTGGATAAACGTAGTACGCATTCTCTATTATTAATTTTTACCAGGGGCGTACTTTTAATTAAGCCTGGTTCATATTTTTTTCCTCATTTGACGTGCAGTTTCCACATAAAGTAATGAAATGCATTCATTAACAGAATATAAAATTCCATTTCGATGAAACTACAAAATGAAAATTAAAAATTCTGATAGGTTTGAACCGAACCATAGTTTAATTGATTCAATATGTTGCGAAAGGAGATAGAGTCGCGTAACACCTTCATGAAATGAACTTCTCATTGAATTATAGTGGAGTGAAAACGCGCTTGAAAGACGCTTTCATCACGAAATAAAAAAATTGAGATAGAACAAAACAAGGGATGTAAAGCCTTTCTAGGAATGTTACTGGCTATTACAAATCGATATTTACGACATCGCCAGCTGGGGTTGACTCTTTTTATAGCGGAAAATGTGTGAAAATATGAAAAATAGAAAAAACGTATTTTTTCAGATATAACTCGTGATAAGTCGCAAACTTTTAGACATATCGAAGTGAACTTTTTTTTATTCGAAAGTAGAAATATTAGCGCTGGTGTCAGTGCAGCCGAACTTTCGAAAACTTACTTATTCCTCTAAAAAAACATTGGAAATACTCATATTTATTTTTTGTGCATTGATGTCTTGAGCAATCGAAAAACTTTTATTTTTTGGAATTTTCACATACTTCCTGCGAGTAAATTGAAGCAAAAACATAACAGAAGTTTTTTAAAAACATTGTCAATGGGACACGTAATAACCGCACCGAAATTAAAATCACGAGTCTCCCGCTTGCACTTTACCAGGAAGATAAGCGCGCGCAACACGAAATGTGAAAACTCGTTAATGTTTGGGATCTTAATATGATGTTATGTTTATTGTTAGTGAGCAGAATAAACAAGAGTGAAAACAGGTTTTATCTACAGTGTCACCATTATAAAGTGCACACCATATGGAAAACTTTTTTTTCGAAAAGTTTTAATGAAGTTTAACTTCGGCACTTGTTTGTGCTTCAAATTCAACGTAAAATGATACGGCCAACTGCGACCCACTGACGTTCAGTGTTTGTCAAATTCAACTTTTTTTTTTAATTGAAAAGGTGCATTTCTAGATCGAATTTAACGAAAAGTTACTTGAAATAGTTGTGTCTACGGCAATTTTATATCCATATGCCTTTAGTTGCCTCTGCTTTTTCGAAATCAAAGGTTTGTTCAAGAAAATAGCCAAGTGAGTGAAATTTTGCACCAGTCATGTTGAAATTTTTATAGCAAATTTTTAATTTCTCTCTAAAAATGTCCTTATAAGTAAAAATGTATCAAAAGAGTTGAACTCCATGATGAGTTTGTTATGACAATGATGACAATTAACGGAACTTGTTTTTAAAATAAAGGGGACATCTGTCAAAAATAAGCAAAACGTTAACTTTATCCTAGTTGGATAAAATTTGGCATATTGATATGAAATTGCCGTAGACACAACTATTTCAAGTAACTTTTCGTTAAATTCGATCTAGAAATGCACTTTTTCAATTAAAAAAAAAGGTGAATTTGACAAACACTGCACGTCAGTGGGTCGCACTTGGCCGCATCATTTCACGTTGAATTCAAAGCACAAACAGGTACCGAAGTAAACTTCATTGAAACTTTTCGAAAAAAAAGTTTCCATATGGTGCGCACTTTAATGGTGACACTGTATATGTATTTAATTGTGCTAGTCTTGTGTAGGTAGTTACCTCATTGATTACATTATCATATACGTTTTTGAAATAGTATGTTGAAATTTTCTATTAGCTACAAAATGGAGTGTATTATATGTTGAGAATCTGTTCAAAATCAGGATGAATCGGGTTTACAAAACCCTACAAAACAGGATCTACAAACTATAGTTGGTACCGCAGAGAAAAGAAGAGATATTTAGGAAAGAAAGACATTTCAATTGGAAGTGAAAGAGTGAAATATTATCAGAGTTGTAGAAAAGCATACACTAGTGGTCAAAATGTTGGTTTACCAAATTCCTACAACCCAGGACGTCCCCTAAATGTCCTGCACAAATCACCAGTATAAGGGGTCTGTATGAGTTTGTTTCAAATTGTCACGATCGTTTGAATTTTTTTCACAAAATTCCTGTAAATCGTAATACAAATGAGACCTATACTTGAAAATTTTCATCACCACACAAAGTTTATAATGTCGTCCTATGACAAACTCGGGATATGTCGAGGACAGCATGACGATATTTTTGCTGGTATTTCGTACACACTTTGTTAATCAGGTGAACTGAGCGAATTATGGATAGTGTCATTCATTCTGCCCATCACGATTACTTGACCATTTTATAATTTCGTCATGAATCACAAACTATTCTTCCTTTCGAATTGGGAATCTTTCATTTCCAGAAATGAAAATTATGTTCACCTCTTGTACTTTATGATGAAACGAAAATAATAGGTGATGTTGATATATTCCACTATCCGCTATTTGATAATAGACCTTCTGTCACCAATGCAGTGGAGTGATCAGTTATTGTAATTTTTTTTTGATAATAAGATTCGTGTTATATAGGAAGTTGCTGACTAATTGGACGTGTCCTGTTCAAAAGGAATTGTTCTTTAATTATTGCAGCATTTTTTTTCGGGGTAGATCTGAAGTCCACCCATGTACACTCAAATAGATTCCAATATCAGATCTTCTATCACCGATGCAGTGGAGCTACTCACTTTCTACAGTGTTGCCAAATCTTGGGATCAACAACGTCGATAACATGTTGTGGGTACGAGAGCGTTCCTTTATAATTATATACTATATACATATATATTTTACACGCCCTCTGAATTGAAATCCTCGAATTAATCTGTATATAAAATCATGTTCTACCGACTTTCCGGACCCATTTTTCATTTTTTCCCTCCATGCTGAAAGTACTCAAAAATGGTTGGGGATATCGAAAATGCCCATAAACCTTCTCAGACCCGGAGCCGGGTCTGAGAGCGTCGATTTTGGTCTGACTTCGTCGGTAGTGTATGACGTTTTGGGTCTGTGTATATATGCTGGCTGGAACTTCCGGCTGTTCCGCGCCTGGAATAATTTTCTTCTCGACGTTTCGGCTCCCATTTCGGAGTCATTTTCAAGACTGGGTGACCTTGAGTCTAGGTCTGAGTTGTCTTACTAGCTGGCTATCATCACTGGAGATCAGGGATTGAAGGTTGGTGGGATATAAGGGTTCATCAGTTATTATGGCAGGATCAGGGATCGGACGGTCGATGGGAGGTTCGAACGGATTAGCTCCCAAGTCGGAGTAAATAGAAGTATGTCGGACCAAGAGCGGTTTCCAGGTATTGGGGAGTCTTTGAGAATCGTCGCGTTTATTGAGACAGTTGGGACGTTTTTCGATTTCAATGGCCTCACGGGTAACTCTGGTTTGGAGGATTTTGGCTGTGGCAACGGTTTCGGTGTTTTTGAAATCTATTTGGTGGCCTGTTTCTAAATGATGTTGAGATAATGCTGAGTTTGTGTCAGAATTACGGACTGCTAGTTCGTGTTCTTATGCTCTACAGGACACTCGTCGGTTGGTCTGCCCGATGTATGTTCTAGGACAGTTAGAGCATGGTATTTCATATATTCCTTGGGTGTCATTGGGGATTGTGTCTTTGGGTGTTCGAAGGTAGGTGGATATTTGGTTGTTAGCTGTGAAAATGGTTTTGGATGTCATGTCGTGTCAGAATTCGACTTATTTCATCAGTAACACCATGAATATATGGAAAGAAAGCTTTTTGTCGTTCAGGTTCGTCCTTCGGGGGTCTGGGGTGAAGATCTCGTGTTTGCTGGAGTTTGATAGACTTGTGGATTTGGGAATCGGAAAAATCGTTTTGGGTGAGTGCGGATTTGAGCTTTTCCATTTCATTGGATCTATTGTGGTTATCGGTGAGTTTGAAGGACCTATGTATGAGAGAATTCAGAACCGAATTCAATTGTGCTGGGTGATGATGGGACTTGTCATTGAGGTACCGGTTTGTATGGGTCGGTTTGCGGTAGACGGTGTGAGTGAAAGAATTGTTAGACTTCCTGATTAGAACATCCAAGAATGGGAGGGAGTCGTCCTTTTCTATTTCCATAGTGAATTGTATGTTGGGGTGGATGGTGTTAAGGTGAGTCAGGAATGTTGGTAGGGTTTCAAACCCATGAGGCCAAATGGCAAAGATGTCATCTACGTATCGGAGCCAGCAAGTGAGCTTGAGTTCGGATGTGTCAATGGCTCTAGTTTCGAAGTCCACCATGTAGAGGTTTGCAAGAACTGGGGAGAGGGGAGAACCCCAATAAACGCGACGATTCTCAAAGACTCCCCAATACCTGGAAACCGCTCTTGGTCCGACATACTTCTATTTACTCCGACTTGGGAGCTAATCCGTTCGAACCTCCCATCGACCGTCCGATCCCTGATCCTGCCATAATAACCTATGAACCCTTGAATCCCACCAACCTTTAATCCTCGATCTCCAGTGATGATAGCCAGCTAGTAAGACAACTCAGACCTAGACGCAAGGTCACCCAGTCTTGAAAATGGCTCCGAAATGGGAGCCGAAACGTCGACAAGAAAATCATCCCAGACGCGGAACAACCGGAAGTTCCAGCCAGCACATTTCTAACCGCGGAAGCCTAGCCGAACATATATATATATATATATATATATATATATATATATATATATATATATATATATATATAAATAGCCGAACATTTAATTCGAAATGCCCACCACAAGATAGCTAGCTATTTCTGGCTTTGGCCTTCATCAGCTGTGGGGTGGCATGGTCCTCGTAACGAAGACAAACTGTGATAGATATCGCTGGCCTATACGTCTTCAACAATTCGACTATGCCATTGTTCATAGAAAGGGGAAGGAACCTGTCGTACCAGACACTTTAGCTCGAGCTGTTCCTATCGTTGATGCTCTCAACCTTTCTCTAGACAGTACCAATCGGCCTGTCATTGAAAAAGGAGACAAATGGTACCACAGAATGGTAGAGAGAATATCAAAATCACCGCATAAATGCCCTTCTTGGCAACTTTTCCAGAGAAAACTTTTTAAGAATATAACACCCCGCGTTCCTGAACTGGCTACCGTTTCTGACTATTGGAAAGAGGTTATCCCTCGTTCTTCGAGGAAGGCTTTAATTTAGCGGATCCATTCTGAGTTGTTGCATGTAGTAGTTTTCAAAACATTCCACAAACTTGCAGAAAAATATTATTGGCCGAAACTGCGCTCGGATGTAGCTTCATTTATTCGTCAGTTTAAAACTTGTCAGTCAATCAAACCTGAGCAAAAACGTCCTCCAGGATTGATTTTGTCGAAGCAAGTAGCGATATCTCGCCCTTTTGAATTACTTTCCGCTGATTTAGTAGGTCCCTTACCCAGGTCTCGTTCTGGTAATCAATATATTTTTGTCGTTTCTGATTGTTTCAGTAAATTTCCACTCTTGCTTCCCCTTCGTACAGCCACAACTGCAGCCATTATTAAAATATTGAATGCTCATGTATTTTCAGTCTTTGGCGCACCCAATTCCATCATCGTGGATAATGGTTCTCAATTCCGCTCTAAAGATTTTGTAAAGTTTATGGCCAGTTATCATGTTAAAATTCAATATGTAGCTTTATATCATCCTCAGGCAAATCCCTGTGAAGGAGTAAATAGGGTTATCAAAACTATGTTGAGATTCTACCTGTCAGAAGATCAGAGAGGTTGGGATCAACGGTTGAGCCAAGTGGGATTAGCAATCCGTTCGACGAAACATGAAGTGACTGGTTTTTCTCCTAATTTTATAGTATTCGGATGAGAAGTACCTCGCAGAGTTGAGGTGCTTTGTCATCGTAAATATTGAGCCTCCATCCTGTTCGGATGTAAGGATTTTTTTGGGGTTTATATAAGTTTTTTTTTGATATTTGGATACTTCACACAGGCAAAATCAACCAATTCCCGGTTGATTTTCTTCAAAGTAAGGGGAGAATTTGTAACGTTAACGTTTCCTAGTATGGACGAAAGGGTTCGTTGGCAGAAATGTTTTTCTTCAAACGTCAAATGATGATGACATTACTTATCTAACTTGATCCTGTCAAAGTTTGATGTCTCCGCCGGCAGCAGTTTTTTTTCCCATTTCTTTACGGCGCCGGCGGAGGGAAAAATGTCATGGCAACAATATGAAACATGTCACAGAGCAACAATACAAATGTCATTAACAACAATTAAACATCATTTTTATTTCCCGACTCTTGATACGCATTGGTAATTGTTGATGATACTGATGGTCGAGCACAACTCTCAGCAATCATTCCCGATGTTGGCGAATCATGAGGGTTTAAAATTCTTTGAGCATTATCGCTCTCAGTTCTTATTGAATCCTCTATGTATCCTTCGGCAACCGTGCTTGATTTCCAGCCCCCATGTCGTTTGAGGAATTCTAGATTTCCGCTTCCATCAATTAAAAGTGTTGCTGAAGTTCGTCGTAAACAGTGACCCGTGTATGCGCTTGCATCGTTCAAATTTAAATAACTAGCTACTTTTTGGGCTACTGCGCTGATCGAATGTATTCCCATGACGCTTCGGTAACACTTTCCATTTTGGTACTTTATAAAGAATCGGTTTTCTGTGAAATTTTCAGGCCGCAGTGATGCATACTTTTTATACAGTTTAATGTAGTTTTGACCAAAAAGATCTAATTTGTCGTGTTTTACTGTCTGGAATTTTGATAATTGTTACATTTTCTTTATCCTCAATGTCCACAGTCTTCATTTTTACCAATTCGTCGCATCGACAGGCGCCGGTATCCCCAATTAACAAAAAAATCTGAGATATTTTTATAATTTAGTAGAGTATACTACATGCTTTGCACAATTTTTTTTACCTTTAATCCTAAATACAACTTATCTGGCGCTTCAAACAAAAATTTATCGAACTCGTCTTAAGTGAAAACTTTAGACTTCTTTGCAGTATATCCTTCGCTTGTCTTTTTCAGAAAGGCACGTAACTTT
Source organism: Zygogramma bicolorata (assembly GCA_032362365.1). Taxonomy (NCBI): domain Eukaryota; kingdom Metazoa; phylum Arthropoda; class Insecta; order Coleoptera; family Chrysomelidae; genus Zygogramma; species Zygogramma bicolorata. Next base: position 408,252 of record JAVJAQ010004813.1, on the reverse strand, counting down.
AAAAATTTGCTTATATCCACATTTTTTTTAATAACTAACTCGGATTTTATCATAGAGTATCGTGACCACATTGTAGAAGATTTCCATTTATTTTCATTTTCCATCATATTAAAATATGTCAGTAAAACGTCTCCGGTAACTTGCCGTACTCCTCTCGTATCGCACCACTCTTGGAAGTGCTTGTACGCTAACCGATACTTTATTCCGGACTTAGAGGGCCCCAAACGTGCCACTGCATCATTAGCCGCGGACTCAATTTCGTTTAGGTTTTTCATTTCCGCACTAAATTTGCGCTTGCGGTTGCAACAACAATAAGCTGTCTTTAATAACATAAAATAACTGTCAAACAACTGTAAACACGGAGACGCAAATCCCACCGACGACTTAATTATTTTAATTTCTAACATCTGGACGACTTTGATACTTGTCACAGTTAATTTCGAGTCAAAATAGCGTATGAATTGTACTATTTATGGTTGAAAATTGCTACGTTTGAAGAAAAAATAGTATACTATTACAATATTCTGACTGTTTTACCTCTCTAACATACTCGCATCGGATAAATCTATCGTGCCTTTACGGTCCTATTGTTTGGCCATATTCGTATTTCATCTCCCAATTATTATTTACATCTCGAGTATTTCAACATTCAGGTTATTATTTACATTTAATGAATCAGCTGTCCACCTCTTCTTCTTAACATTCGGGAATCCGTTGTTCCTTCCTCCTTCCAGTATGGAGTAAGGCATCAGTGAGGTTGGATGCATTCGGCAATGAGTTTCGGATGGTAATTATCTTTTCGAGATCAGGAGATGATCGAAGTAATGGCCGACGGGAATACTAATTTTTACTCGACGGTTCGACGTATGTTTGGTGGTATCTTGACATTATGCCGATAATACAGTTATCTGTTATGAGGGGTTTTGGGTACATTCCTGGTATGACAATAATTTTCGGGTAGTCCATAAATTCAGGATATTATGAATTTTTGGTATCATATGTGTCTTTTTTTTGAGATTGATGTAGAGGAGATTGGCAGCGTGTTGAAAAACTGTTGAAATTGATATTTCATCAACCATCCAGTGTTTGGGATTCTATCTTCCAACTGTATGAAGTTTCCTGATATCGTTGGTATTTGGGATTGCTGTGAGGCGTCTAATTTTTGGAAACTTACCCGCTGAGGGGATTATGACCACTCATCTTCTATTCATCTCAGTTCTTCAGGTACGCATTGCAGCAAAATTATGTTATTTGAGTCCTGGCCAACCTCTATGTACATTGTAGGTTACTACCTGGAATATCCAGTTTATCAGGAGATCAGGTGTCGTTGACCCTTGAACCAGGGTTTCAACTATCCGGAAGCATTGTAGATTACTATCTGGAACATCCAGTTGATCGGATTAAGTGTCGTTTACCCTTTGACCAGGATTTGAAACATCATTTGGAAGCCTTCTGAGAGTCTAGTTGATCATTTATACTTAGGCCTTCCTGGAAAAAGGTATGAGGTCAATTCAAAGTTGTGACCGAAGAGTCATGAGTTTAGTTTCAGGGTCCTTGTGCGGTGGGATCTAGACTGCTATCCTTGTGCGGTGGGACTTGAAGCTATTATTCTGTGTGGTGGTCTGAATCAATACTTCGGAGTAGTTGTCTTCCTGCAGTATGGTCTGAGGGAGATGTGAATGCCTGATAAGAGTCGCGGCTGTACTCTCTTGACTGTCTACTGGGATTAGCTGATACTTCCTGAATAGCTCGTGGTCATCATCACCGCAAGTCATAAAACTTACATTTTATTCTAAATTGAAAAAATATTTAGTGTCTCCTTCGCAAACCACAAGTCTTATGAATTTTTTTTATCATAATTGAAATGGTATTCATTAATGGTCACAAGTTGACTACACTGTAAACGCTACAGGTAAGGTGCACCCTACGTAGTTGCTGTTTCGTTTTTGGTACCAGACCCTGTACAGGTATATATAATTTTTATATATTTTTAGTGACATTCAACTGGGTCATACCTACCCTTTAACAGTTCCTAGTTAGTTTCATTTGGTTCTGGCTGTATATCTGAATTGTTTTGCGCTAATTACATACTTGAACTTGATTAGTTGTTGTTACTTCCGAGTGTAGTATAATTACTGACGTCGTGTTATATGGGAATCAGTATAAATTCCAAAGGATTAGCTCAGGATCATATAACTGGCTCCCATTTTTGAACATCTTGAATATTTTAGTCTGTATGACCCACTCCCGTCTCCACTAGAGTTTATTCGCGACCTTAACCTGTCAATCGGACAGCTTCTTAGTCGTTCTACAAGAGTACGTGGCATAATGAAGTTGGGTGATTTCCATCTCTTATTACTCAAAACTCTGCTGCATAATCCGATGTTACTTCTGAAGAATTACATCAGTTTCTTTAGTAATGTTATTTTCAAATACACCACATGACATTCATTCACGAATAATCATGATAGTCATTTTGCATAAATGGACCATATCACAATTGGTTGCATAATTACAAAGCGATATCTTTGAAAAGGCATTCCGTTCATAAGTTCATCTGGATTCCTATATGAATTGAACACTATACATTAGAAGACGTAGATAACATTCAAAGTATAATATAAAGCTCAAGCATTTCCATATATATATATATATATATATATATATATATATATATATATATATATATATATATATATATATATATATATATATATATATATATATATATATATATATATATATATATATATAAATAGCCGAACATATAATTCGAAATGCCCACCACAAGATAGCTAGCTATTTCTGGCTTTGGCCTTCATCAGCTGTGGGGTGGCATGGTCCTCGTAACGAAGACAAACTGTGATAGATATCCAGAGGATTTGAAATGAATCGTGCCTTTACGGCAAGCGACACATAAGTGGAACCACCGTGAAGGCACGATTCATTTAAAATCCTCTGGATATCTATCACAGTTTGTCTTCGTTACGAGGACCATGCCACCCCACAGCTGATGAAGGCCAAAGCCAGAAATAGCTAGCTATCTTGTGGTGGGCATTTCGAATTGAATTCAAATTGAGAAACGGGTCACAACAAACAATATTTTTTTGTGAAGATTGATTGCCCCACTGATAATTCACTATGTTTGAAGTTTGTTATGAGCTGGAAAGAATTCATCAAGTCAAATCTAGTCTTCGGTCGTTTCTTGAGCAGCATTTCATATGGTGAAACACTAGAGGGTGTATGTGAATAAATAATTATTCAATCTAACTTGAACTAAATGTTCATCAATAGGAGACCTATGAGTGTTGATGAGCAAATTCCTTAGCAAACCATTTTTAATCGTTTGTGAAGTTCGTTCAACTGTCCCATTACTTTGTGGGTGATGAGGAAGAGATTTCACCAAACATAATAATATTCCGTTCGATTGACAGAACCGAAGAAATTCCGGGTGGACCATTGTCAGATATTATTTGAACAGGAAAACCGAATGTTGCGAATATTTCTTCCAAAGCTAATATTGTTTGTTTGTTATTTGTGTCCTTGCTCATCAATTTCACATCTGTCCCCTTAGATCTTGAATCTATCAATATGAGAAATGTGTTTTGGTTTTTTTGAATGAATCTATTTTTACTCGATGAAAATTATATGGTGCTGTTGGCCACGATTTCAACGGATTCTTTGATTTCATTGTTAATTCCTGGGTAGCCAACAGTAAGATCGAATTAACATTCTAATAAGAACAATTCCTGTGAGCTGTTCATGAAACAGTAGCAAAATTTCATTTCGAAGTGAAGACGGAATAACCACTCTGCTGCCAAGTAGTAAACAATTTTTTTCAAGTGACAAATCATGCCTTCTTTGAAAACAGGGTTTCAGTTCAGAATTATCTATCGATTAAGGCCATCCTACTACTACTATTAATATGCAAGTGGATTTCAGTTTCTGGTATCTGATTGGTAGGTAACAACAGATAGCCAAAAAAATACCTGCTTCCCTTATAAAATCTATGAATATTCAACTATATAATCTAAATTTATGGTGTTCAAAATTAAATGTCAGTTGAGAAAAAGTGTGGATATTTATACTCTTCGTATTTGTGTTTGACAGATAATTCTACTCGATATCGATATATGTGAAAACTGAAACAAAAGCAAATGAAAAAGTGATGAATGTGAATGGTTGGTGAAAATGGTGAAAACCTTTGTTTTGAAAAGAAGTGGGACTGCTCCTCATGCAGCAATAAGTAGTTTGCCAGAGTATGATAAATACTTCTATATGAAATGTAAAGTATTTGGGTTTACCAGTCTTTCAAGGATCTTTTTCCGAGGCCAAGGAAATGCTTGAGCTTTATATTATACTTTGATGTTATCTACGTCTTCTAATGTATAGTGTTCAATTCATATAGGAATCCAGATGAACTTATGAACGAAATGCCTTTTCAAAGATATCGCTTTGTAATTATGCAACCAATTGTGATATGGTCCATTTATGCAAAATGACTATCATGATTATTCGTGAATGAATGTCATGTGGTGTATTTGAAAATAACATTACTAAAGAAACTGATGTAATTCTTCAGAAGTAACATCGGATTATGCAGCAGAGTTTTGAGTAATAAGAGATGGAAATCACCCAACTTCATTATGCCACGTACTCTTGTAGAACGACTAAGAAGCTGTCCGATTGACAGGTTAAGGTCGCGAATAAACTCTAGTGGAGACGGGAGTGGGTCATACAGACTAAAATATTCAAGATGTTCAAAAATGGGAGCCAGTTATATGATCCTGAGCTAATCCTTTGGAATTTATACTGATTCCCATATAACACGACGTCAGTAATTATACTACACTCGGAAGTAACAACAACTAATCAAGTTCAAGTATGTAATTAGCGCAAAACAATTCAGATATACAGCCAGAACCAAATGAAACTAACTAGGAACTGTTGAAGGGTAGGTATGACCCAGTTGAATGTCACTAAAAATATATAAAAATTATATATACCTGTACAGGGTCTGGTACCAAAAACGAAACAGCAACTACGTAGGGTGCACCTTACCTGTAGCGTTTACAGTGTAGTCAACTTGTGACCATTAATGAATACCATTTCAATTATGATAAAAAAAATTCATAAGACTTGTGGTTTGCGAAGGAGACACTAAATATTTTTTCAATTTAGAATAAAATGTAAGTTTTATGACTTGCGGTGATGATGACCACGAGCTATTCAGGAAGTATCAGCTAATCCCAGTAGACAGTCAAGAGAGTACAGCCGCGACTCTTATCAGGCATTCACATCTCCCTCAGACCATACTGCAGGAAGACAACTACTCCGAAGTATTGATTCAGACCACCACACAGAATAATAGCTTCAAGTCCCACCGCACAAGGATAGCAGTCTAGATCCCACCGCACAAGGACCCTGAAACTCAACTCATGACTCTTCGGTCACAACTTTGAATTGACCTCATACCTTTTTCCAGGAAGGCCTAAGTATAAATGATCAACTAGACTCTCAGAAGGCTTCCAAATGATGTTTCAAATCCTGGTCAAAGGGTAAACGACACTTAATCCGATCAACTGGATGTTCCAGATAGTAATCTACAATGCTTCCGGATAGTTGAAACCCTGGTTCAAGGGTCAACGACACCTGATCTCCTGATAAACTGGATATTCCAGGTAGTAACCTACAATGTACATAGAGGTTGGCCAGGACTCAAATAACATAATTTTGCTGCAATGCGTACCTGAAGAACTGAGATGAATAGAAGATGAGTGGTCATAATCCCCTCAGCGGGTAAGTTTCCAAAAATTAGACGCCTCACAGCAATCCCAAATACCAACGATATCAGGAAACTTCATACAGTTGGAAGATAGAATCCCAAACACTGGATGGTTGATGAAATATCAATTTCAACAGTTTTTCAACACGCTGCCACTCTCCTCTACATCAATCTCAAAAAAAAGACACATATGATACCAAAAATTCATAATATCCTGAATTTATGGACTACCCGAAAATTATTGTCATACCAGGAATGTACCCAAAACCCCTCATAACAGATAACTGTATTATCGGCATAATGTCAAGATACCACCAAACATACGTCGAACCGTCGAGTAAAAATTAGTATTCCCGTCGGCCATTACTTCGATCATCTCCTGATCTCGAAAAGATAATTACCATCCGAAACTCATTGCCGAATGCATCCAACCTCACTGATGCCTTACTCCATACTGGAAGGAGGAAGGAACAACGGATTCCCGAATGTTAAGAAGAAGAGGTGGACAGCTGATTCATTAAATGTAAATAATAACCTGAATGTTGAAATACTCGAGATGTAAATAATAATTGGGAGATGAAATACGAATATGGCCAAACAATAGGACCGTAAAGGCACGATGGATTTATCCGATGCGAGTATGTTAGAGAGGTAAAACAGTCAGAATATTGTAATAGTATACTATTTTTTCTTCAAACGTAGCAATTTTCAACCATAAATAGTACAATTCATACGCTATTTTGACTCGAAATTAACTGTGACAAGTATCAAAGTCGTCCAGATGTTAGAAATTAAAATAATTAAGTCGTCGGTGGGATTTGCGTCTCCGTGGTTACAGTTGTTTGACAGTTATTTTATGTTATTAAAGACAGCTTATTGTTGTTGCAACCGCAAGCGCAAATTTAGTGCGGAAATGAAAAACCTAAACGAAATTGAGTCCGCGGCTAATGATGCAGTGGCACGTTTGGGGCCCTCTAAGTCCGGAATAAAGTATCGGTTAGCGTACAAGCACTTCCAAGAGTGGTGCGATACGAGAGGAGTACGGCAAGTTACCGGAGACGTTTTACTGACATATTTTAATATGATGGAAAATGAAAATAAATGAAAATCTTCTACAATGTGGTCACGATACTCTATGATAAAATCCGAGTTAGTTATTAAAAAAAATGTGGATATAAGCAAATTTTTAAAGTTACGTGCCTTTCTGAAAAAGACAAGCGAAGGATATACTGCAAAGAAGTCTAAAGTTTTCACTTAAGACGAGTTCGATAAATTTTTGTTTGAAGCGCCAGATAAGTTGTATTTAGGATTAAAGGTAAAAAAAATTGTGCAAAGCATGTAGTATACTCTACTAAATTATAAAAATATCTCAGATTTTTTTGTTAATTGGGGATACCGGCGCCTGTCGATGCGACGAATTGGTAAAAATGAAGACTGTGGACATTGAGGATAAAGAAAATGTAACAATTATCAAAATTCCAGACAGTAAAACACGACAAATTAGATCTTTTTGGTCAAAACTACATTAAACTGTATAAAAAGTATGCATCACTGCGGCCTGAAAATTTCACAGAAAACCGATTCTTTATAAAGTACCAAAATGGAAAGTGTTACCGAAGCGTCATGGGAATACATTCGATCAGCGCAGTAGCCCAAAAAGTAGCTAGTTATTTAAATTTGAACGATGCAAGCGCATACACGGGTCACTGTTTACGACGAACTTCAGCAACACTTTTAATTGATGGAAGCGGAAATCTAGAATTCCTCAAACGACATGGGGGCTGGAAATCAAGCACGGTTGCCGAAGGATACATAGAGGATTCAATAAGAACTGAGAGCGATAATGCTCAAAGAATTTTAAACCCTCATGATTCGCCAACATCGGGAATGATTGCTGAGAGTTGTGCTCGACCATCAGTATCATCAACAATTACCAATGCGTATCAAGAGTCGGGAAATAAAAATGATGTTTAATTGTTGTTAATGACATTTGTATTGTTGCTCTGTGACATGTTTCATATTGTTGCCATGACATTTTTCCCTCCGCCGGCGCCGTAAAGAAATGGGAAAAAAAACTGCTGCCGGCGGAGACATCAAACTTTGACAGGATCAAGTTAGATAAGTAATGTCATCATCATTTGACGTTTGAAGAAAAACATTTCTGCCAACGAACCCTTTCGTCCATACTAGGAAACGTTAACGTTACAAATTCTCCCCTTACTTTGAAGAAAATCAACCGGGAATTGGTTGATTTTGCCTGTATGAAGTATCCAAATATCAAAAAAAAACTTATATAAACCCCAAAAAAATCCTTACATCCGAACAGGATGGAGGCTCAATATTTACGATGACAAAGCACCTCAACTCTGCGAGGTACTTCTCATCCGAATACTATAAAATTAGGAGAAAAACCAGTCACTTCATGTTTCGTCGAACGGATTGCTAATCCCACTTGGCTCAACCGTTGATCCCAACCTCTCTGATCTTCTGACAGGTAGAATCTCAACATAGTTTTGATAACCCTATTTACTCCTTCACAGGGATTTGCCTGAGGATGATATAAAGCTACATATTGAATTTTAACATGATAACTGGCCATAAACTCTACAAAATCTTTAGAGCGGAATTGAGAACCATTATCCACGATGATGGAATTGGGTGCGCCAAAGACTGAAAATACATGAGCATTCAATATTTTAATAATGGCTGCAGTTGTGGCTGTACGAAGGGGAAGCAAGAGTGGAAATTTACTGAAACAATCAGAAACGACAAAAATATATTGATTACCAGAACGAGACCTGGGTAAGGGACCTACTAAATCAGCGGAAAGTAATTCAAAAGGGCGAGATATCGCTACTTGCTTCGACAAAATCAATCCTGGAGGACGTTTTTGCTCAGGTTTGATTGACTGACAAGTTTTAAACTGACGAATAAATGAAGCTACATCCGAGCGCAGTTTCGGCCAATAATATTTTTCTGCAAGTTTGTGGAATGTTTTGAAAACTACTACATGCAACAACTCAGAATGGATCCGCTAAATTAAAGCCTTCCTCGAAGAACGAGGGATAACCTCTTTCCAATAGTCAGAAACGGTAGCCAGTTCAGGAACGCGGGGTGTTATATTCTTAAAAAGTTTTCTCTGGAAAAGTTGCCAAGAAGGGCATTTATGCGGTGATTTTGATATTCTCTCTACCATTCTGTGGTACCATTTGTCTCCTTTTTCAATGACAGGCCGATTGGTACTGTCTAGAGAAAGGTTGAGAGCATCAACGATAGGAACAACTCGAGCTAAAGTGTCTGGTACGACAGGTTCCTTCCCCTTTCTATGAACAATGGCATAGTCGAATTGTTGAAGACGTATAGGCCAGCGATATCTATCACAGTTTGTCTTCGTTACGAGGACCATGCCACCCCACAGCTGATGAAGGCCAAAGCCAGAAATAGCTAGCTATCTTGTGGTGGGCATTTCGAATTATATGTTCGGCTATTTATATATATATATATATATATATATATATATATATATATATATATATATATATATATATATATATATATATATATATATATATATATATATATATATATATATATATATATATATATATGTTCGGCTAGGCTTCCGCGGTTAGAAATGTGCTGGCTGGAACTTCCGGTTGTTCCGCGTCTGGGATGATTTTCTTGTCGACGTTTCGGCTCCCATTTCGGAGCCATTTTCAAGACTGGGTGACCTTGCGTCTAGGTCTGAGTTGTCTTACTAGCTGGCTATCATCACTGGAGATCGAGGATTGAAGGTTGGTGGGATTCAAGGGTTCATAGGTTATTATGGCAGGATCAGGGATCGGACGGTCGATGGGAGGTTCGAACGGATTAGCTCCCAAGTCGGAGTAAATAGAAGTATGTCGGACCAAGAGCGGTTTCCAGGTATTGGGGAGTCTTTGAGAATCGTCGCGTTTATTGAGACAGTTGGGACGTTTTTCGATTTCAATGGCTTCACGGGTAACTCTGGTTTGTAGGGTTTTGGCTGTGGCATTGGTTTTGGTGTTTTTGAAATCTATTTCTTGGCCTGTTTCTAAATGATGTTGAAATAATGCTGAGTTTGTGTTAGAATTACGGAGTGCTAGTTCGTGTTCATATGCTCTACAGGACACTCGTTGGTTGGTCTGGCTGATGTATGTTATGGGACAGTAAGAGCATGGTATTTCATATATTCCTTGGGTGTCATTGGGGATTGTGTCTTTGGGTGTTCGAAGGTAGGTGGATATTTGGTTGTTAGCTGTGAAAATGGTTTTGATGTCATGTCGTGTCAGAATTCGACTTATTTTATCAGTAACACCATGAATATATGCAAAAGAAAGCTTTTTGTCGTTCAGGTTCGTCCTTCAGCGGTCTAGGGTGAAGATCTCGGGTCTGCTGGAGGTTAATATACTTGTGGATTTGGGAATATATATATATATATATATATATATATATATATATATATATATATATATATATATATATACATATATATATAGCCGAACATATAATTCGAAATGCCCACCACAAGATAGCTAGCTATTTCTGGCTTTGGCCTTCATCAGCTGTGGGGTGGCATGGTCCTCGTATCGAAGACAAACTGTGATAGATATCCAGAGGATTTGAAATGAATCGTGCCTTTACGGCAAGCGACACATAAGTGGAACCACCGTGAAGGCACGATTCATTTAAAATCCTCTGGATATCTATCACAGTTTGTCTTCGTTACGAGGACCATGCCACCCCACAGCTGATGAAGGCCAAAGCCAGAAATAGCTAGCTATCTTGTGGTGGGCATTTCGAATTGAATTCAAATTGAGAAACGGGTCACAACAAACAATATTTTTTTGTGAAGATTGATTGCCCCACTGATAATTCACTATGTTTGAAGTTTGTTATGAGCTGGAAAGAATTCATCAAGTCAAATCTAGTCTTCGGTCGTTTCTTGAGCAGCATTTCATATGGTGAAACACTAGAGGGTGTATGTGAATAAATAATTATTCAATCTAACTTGAACTAAATGTTCATCAATAGGAGACCTATGAGTGTTGATGAGCAAATTCCTTAGCAAACCATTTTTAATCGTTTGTGAAGTTCGTTCAACTGTCCCATTACTTTGTGGGTGATGAGGAAGAGATTTTACCAAACATAATAATATTCCGTTCGATTGACAGAACCGAAGAAATTCCGGGTGGACCATTGTCAGATATTATTTGAACAGGAAAACCGAATGTTGCGAATATTTCTTCCAAAGCTAATATTGTTTGTTTGTTATTTGTGTCCTTGCTCATCAATTTCACATCTGTCCCCTCAGATCTTGAATCTATCAATATGAGAAATGTGTTTTGGTTTTTTTGAATGAATCTATTTTTACTCGATGAAAATTATATGGTGCTGTTGGCCACGATTTCAACGGATTCTTTGATTTCATTGTTAATTCCTGGGTAGCCAACAGTAAGATCGAATTAACATTCTAATAAGAACAATTCCTGTGAGCTGTTCATGAAACAGTAGCAAAATTTCATTTCGAAGTGAAGACGGAATAACCACTCTGCTGCCAAGTAGTAAACAATTTTTTTCAAGTGACAAATCATGCCTTCTTTGAAAACAGGGTTTCAGTTCAGAATTATCTATCGATTAAGGCCATCCTACTACTACTATTAATATGCAAGTGGATTTCAGTTTCTGGTATCTGATTGGTAGGTAACAACAGATAGCCAAAAAAATACCTGCTTCCCTTATAAAATCTATGAATATTCAACTATATAATCTAAATTTATGGTGTTCAAAATTAAATGTCAGTTGAGAAAAAGTGTGGATATTCATACTCTTCGTATTTGTGTTTGACAGATAATTCTACTCGATATCGATATATGTGAAAACTGAAACAAAAGCAAATGAAAAATTGATGAATGTGAATGGTTGGTGAAAATGGTGAAAACCTTTGTTTTGAAAAGAAGTGGGACTGCTCCTCATGCAGCAATAAGTAGTTTGCCAGAGTATGATAAATACTTCTATATGAAATGTAAAGTATTTGGGTTTACCAGTCGTTCAAGGATCTTTTTCCGAGGCCAAGGAAATGCTTGAGCTTTATATTATACTTTGAATGTTATCTACGTCTTCTAATGTATAGTGTTCCATTCATATAGGAATCCAGATGAACTTATGAACGGAATGCCTTTTCAAAGATATCGCTTTGTAATTATGCAACCAATTGTGATATGGTCCATTTATGCAAAATGACTATCATGATTATTCGTGAATGAATGTCATGTGGTGTATTTGAAAATAACATTACTAAAGAAACTGATGTAATTCTTCAGAAGTAACATCGGATTATGCAGCAGAGTTTTGAGTAATAAGAGATGGAAATCACCCAACTTCATTATGCCACGTACTCTTGTAGAACGACTAAGAAGCTGTCCGATTGACAGGTTAAGGTCGCGAATAAACTATAGTGGAGACGGGAGTGGGTCATACAGACTAAAATATTCAAGATGTTCAAAAATGGGAGCCAGTTATATGATCCTGAGCTAATCCTTTGGAATTTATACTGATTCCCATATAACACGACGTCAGTTATTATACTACACTCGGAAGTAACAACAACTAATCAAGTTCAAGTATGTAATTAGCGCAAAACAATTCAGATATACAGCCAGAACCAAATGAAACTAACTAGGAACTGTTAAAGGGTAGGTATGACCCAGTTGAATGTCACTAAAAATATATAAAAATTATAAATACCTGTACAGGGTCTGGTACCAAAAACGAAACAGCAACTACGTAGGGTGCACCTTACCTGTAGCGTTTACAGTGTAGTCAACTTGTGACCATTAATGAATACCATTTCAATTATGATAAAAAAAATTCATAAGACTTGTGGTTTGCGAAGGAGACACTAAATATTTTTTCAATTTAGAATAAAATATAAGTTTTATGACTTGCGGTGATGATGACCACGAGCTATTCAGGAAGTATCAGCTAATCCCAGTAGACAGTCAAGAGAGTACAGCCGCGACTCTTATCAGGCATTCACATCTCCCTCAGACCATACTGCAGGAAGACAACTACTCCGAAGTATTGATTCAGACCACCACACAGAATAATAGCTTCAAGTCCCACCGCACAAGGATAGCAGTCTAGATCCCACCGCACAAGGACCCTGAAACTAAACTCATGACTCTTCGGTCACAACTTTGAATTGACCTCATACCTTTTTCCAGGAAGGCCTAAGTATAAATGATCAACTAGACTCTCAGAAGGCTTCCAAATGATGTTTCAAATCCTGGTCAAAGGGTCAACGACACTTAATCCGATCAACTGGATGTTCCAGATAGTAATCTACAATGCTTCCGGATAGTTGAAACCCTGGTTCAAGGGTCAACGACACCTGATCTCCTGATAAACTGGATATTCCAGGTAGTAACCTACAATGTACATAGAGGTTGGCCAGGACTCAAATAACATAATTTTGCTGCAATGCGTACCTGAAGAACTGAGATGAATAGAAGATGAGTGGTCATAATCCCCTCAGCGGGTAAGTTTCCAAAAATTAGACGCCTCACAGCAATCCCAAATACCAACGATATCAGGAAACTTCATACAGTTGGAAGATAGAATCCCAAACACTGGATGGTTGATGAAATATCAATTTCAACAGTTTTTCAACACGCTGCCACTCTCCTCTACATCAATCTCAAAAAAAAGACACATATGATACCAAAAATTCATAATATCCTGAATTTATGGACTACCCGAAAATTATTGTCATACCAGGAATGTACCCAAAACCCCTCATAACAGATAACTGTATTATCGGCATAATGTCAAGATACCACCAAACATACGTCGAACCGTCGAGTAAAAATTAGTATTCCCGTCGGCCATTATTTCGATCATCTCCTGATCTCGAAAAGATAATTACCATCCGAAACTCATTGCCGAATGCATCCAACCTCACTGATGCCTTACTCCATACTGGAAGGAGGAAGGAACAACGGATTCCCGAATGTTAAGAAGAAGAGGTGGACAGCTGATTCATTAAATGTAAATAATAACCTGAATGTTGAAATACTCGAGATGTAAATAATAATTGGGAGATGAAATACGAATATGGCCAAACAATAGGACCGTAAAGGCACGATGGATTTATCCGATGCGAGTATGTTAGAGAGGTAAAACAGTCAGAATATTGTAATAGTATACTATTTTTTCTTCAAACGTAGCAATTTTCAACCATAAATAGTACAATTCATACGCTATTTTGACTCGAAATTAACTGTGACAAGTATCAAAGTCGTCCAGATGTTAGAAATTAAAATAATTAAGTCGTCGGTGGGATTTGCGTCTCCGTGGTTACAGTTGTTTGACAGTTATTTTATGTTATTAAAGACAGCTTATTGTTGTTGCAACCGCAAGCGCAAATTTAGTGCGGAAATGAAAAACCTAAACGAAATTGAGTCCGCGGCTAATGATGCAGTGGCACGTTTGGGGCCCTCTAAGTCCGGAATAAAGTATCGGTTAGCGTACAAGCACTTCCAAGAGTGGTGCGATACGAGAGGAGTACGGCAAGTTACCGGAGACGTTTTACTGACATATTTTAATATGATGGAAAATGAAAATAAATGGAAATCTTCTACAATGTGGTCACGATACTCTATGATAAAATCCGAGTTAGTTATTAAAAAAAATGTGGATATAAGCAAATTTTTAAAGTTACGTGCCTTTCTGAAAAAGACAAGCGAAGGATATACTGCAAAGAAGTCTAAAGTTTTCACTTAAGACGAGTTCGATAAATTTTCGTTTGAAGCGCCAGATAAGTTGTATTTAGGATTAAAGGTAAAAAAAATTGTGCAAAGCATGTAGTATACTCTACTAAATTATAAAAATATCTCAGATTTTTTTGTTAATTGGGGATACCGGCGCCTGTCGATGCGACGAATTGGTAAAAATGAAGACTGTGGACATTGAGGATAAAGAAAATGTAACAATTATCAAAATTCCAGACAGTAAAACACGACAAATTAGATCTTTTTGGTCAAAACTACATTAAACTGTATAAAAAGTATGCATCACTGCGGCCTGAAAATTTCACAGAAAACCGATTCTTTATAAAGTACCAAAATGGAAAGTGTTACCGAAGCGTCATGGGAATACATTCGATCAGCGCAGTAGCCCAAAAAGTAGCTAGTTATTTAAATTTGAACGATGCAAGCGCATACACGGGTCACTGTTTACGACGAACTTCAGCAACACTTTTAATTGATGGAAGCGGAAATCTAGAATTCCTCAAACGACATGGGGGCTGGAAATCAAGCACGGTTGCCGAAGGATACATAGAGGATTCAATAAGAACTGAGAGCGATAATGCTCAAAGAATTTTAAACCCTCATGATTCGCCAACATCGGGAATGATTGCTGAGAGTTGTGCTCGACCATCAGTATCATCAACAATTACCAATGCGTATCAAGAGTCGGGAAATAAAAATGATGTTTAATTGTTGTTAATGACATTTGTATTGTTGCTCTGTGACATGTTTCATATTGTTGCCATGACATTTTTCCCTCCGCCGGCGCCGTAAAGAAATGGGAAAAAAAACTGCTGCCGGCGGAGACATCAAACTTTGACAGGATCAAGTTAGATAAGTAATGTCATCATCATTTGACGTTTGAAGAAAAACATTTCTGCCAACGAACCCTTTCGTCCATACTAGGAAACGTTAACGTTACAAATTCTCCCCTTACTTTGAAGAAAATCAACCGGGAATTGGTTGATTTTGCCTGTGTGAAGTATCCAAATATCAAAAAAAAACTTATATAAACCCCAAAAAAATCCTTACATCCGAACAGGATGGAGGCTCAATATTTACGATGACAAAGCACCTCAACTCTGCGAGGTACTTCTCATCCGAATACTATAAAATTAGGAGAAAAACCAGTCACTTCATGTTTCGTCGAACGGATTGCTAATCCCACTTGGCTCAACCGTTGATCCCAACCTCTCTGATCTTCTGACAGGTAGAATCTCAACATAGTTTTGATAACCCTATTTACTCCTTCACAGGGATTTGCCTGAGGATGATATAAAGCTACATATTGAATTTTAACATGATAACTGGCCATAAACTTTACAAAATCTTTAGAGCGGAATTGAGAACCATTATCCACGATGATGGAATTGGGTGCGCCAAAGACTGAAAATACATGAGCATTCAATATTTTAATAATGGCTGCAGTTGTGGCTGTACGAAGGGGAAGCAAGAGAGGAAATTTACTGAAACAATCAGAAACGACAAAAATATATTGATTACCAGAACGAGACCTGGGTAAGGGACCTACTAAATCAGCGGAAAGTAATTCAAAAGGACGAGATATCGCTACTTGCTTCGACGAAATCAATCCTGGAGGACGTTTTTGCTCAGGTTTGATTGACTGACAAGTTTTAAACTGACGAATAAATGAAGCTACATCCGAGCGCAGTTTCGGCCAATAATATTTTTCTGCAAGTTTGTGGAATGTTTTGAAAACTACTACATGCAACAACTCAGAATGGATCCGCTAAATTAAAGCCTTCCTCGAAGAACGAGGGATAACCTCTTTCCAATAGTCAGAAACGGTAGCCAGTTCAGGAACGCGGGGTGTTATATTCTTAAAAAGTTTTCTCTGGAAAAGTTGCCAAGAAGGGCATTTATGCGGTGATTTTGATATTCTCTCTACCATTCTTTGGTACCATTTGTCTCCTTTTTCAATGACAGGCCGATTGGTACTGTCTAGAGAAAGGTTGAGAGCATCAACGATAGGAACAGCTCGAGCTAAAGTGTCTGGTACGACAGGTTCCTTCCCCTTTCTATGAACAATGGCATAGTCGAATTGTTGAAGACGTATAGGCCAGCGGGCCAAACGACCAGAAGGAGATTGTAATCGGTTTAACCATAATAGGCTCGCGTGATCTGTGACCACCATGAAATGAGATCCTTCAATGTAAGGTCTGAGTTTTTCGATAGCCCACAGGACTGCCAAACATTCCCGTTCCGTCGTAGTGTGATTACGTTCCAGTCGAGGAAGGGACCTAGATAAATAGCATATAACCTTCTCTCCCTCAGGGTGTGATTGTGTTAACACCGCTCCAATACCATGGCCGGAAGCGTCGGAGTCATTCTTTCAAACTGTTCAAAGCTTCATCACATTCCGAACTCCAATGGAAAGTCTTATTCTTGCGCAACAAATCGCAAAGAGGCGCTGTCAGGGTGGAAAAATTTGGTACAAATCGCCTATACCAAGAGGCTGAGCCAAGAATGCGTCGAACTCCCGCAACACCTTTGGAAATAGGGATATCTAAAATTGCGCGGACCTATTCCGGATCTACTCGTAATCCAGTAGTATCTACGATGTAACCCAAATATAATAGTTCAGGACGACTGAAGTGACATTCATTTTTGAAAACGGTTAGATTCGCCTTTTTCGAACGGTCAAAGACTTCCTTCAGGACTTCGATATGCTTCTCAAATGTTCGAGTGACAATGATGATGTTGTCTAAGTCAACAAACACATGGGGCTCCAGCTCACGGCCCAATATACGATCAACAAGACGCTGAAAAGTAGCTGGACTGTTATATAAACCCATCGAAAGACGACGAAATTGATATAAACCTCGATTCGGAACAGTAAAAGCAGTCAAGGGACGTGATGATTCATCAAGAGAGACCTGAAAATATGCGTATTTAATGTCCATTGAAGAAAGAAATTTAGCATCACGAAGCTTATCCAAGGTCGCAGAAGTTTATGGAAGAGGATAGGCATCTCGCTCCGACACTTGGTTTAATTTCCGAAAGTCAACACAAAATCGGTAGGTATTGTCTTTTTTTTTTTGACCAATAAAATAGGAGAAGACCACGGACTGGTTGAGCGTTCAACAATTCCCTCTGCCAGCAATTTGTTCAATTCAGCATCAATATGAGTTTGCATAATCGGACTGACCGGATAATACCGTTGCTTCATAGGGGGGGGGAAGAAGTTTTAATAACATGATGGACTAGATCCGTACAGCCTACTTTGTCGCCCATTTCCTGAAATGCAGTTTGTACCAATTCCTTAAAAATTTGTGCTTGTTCCGGAGTTAAATGTTCCTCTGACTGTTAGGCAATTGAATCAATTGAAACCTGAGGATTATTTGCAAAAACCCACTCTCCTCTTCGAAGATCAGGAACAATCTCCAATTTCTTCCAGAATTCAATCCCCAAGATTAAAGCATGAGGTGAAGCCGGAATGATCAAAGCTGTAATTACTTTCACCCGATTTTCCAATTTCATGGGAATATCTTCCGTACCAATGCTGAAACAGGTTTGTCCATTGGCAACCCGACACGTAACTACATTATCGGTATTGAGTTTAAGATCAAGTTTCCCCAACAGTTGCCAGCCCGGTCCACCAATTATTGGAATAGAAGCACCTGAATCAAGAAGCCCGAGCAAATTAATACCAAGGTCGCTCATCATTGTGCGCATGAGCCAACACATATTCAAGAATAACCTTTTGTTTCCTAGATAAACAGAGATCAGCCGGATGTAACAAGGAGGCACCATTACGGCTATCTATGGACTCCATTACTAGTTTCCCGACCGATTATTACATTTAGGGCAAGGCCTTACTGTAAAATTGAAGAGACCAGATTTAAAACAACATTTACTACGAACAGAGGAGGGGCATTGCTTTGAAGTATGTCCTGGATTTTCACAATTCCAGCATGTAATTATTGCAACCACCTGACTGAATGAAGAAGATGGCCCTTCCGAATAAATATAGGCTGAGTCCGGTTCCATAGGAGCATTCTTATTTCTTGGGGGCGCAACAAAAGACTCAATTGCTTCTTTACGCGCTTCTAATTGGCGTCCCAATTCTAAAAGGTGACTTATCGAGTCAATTTTAACTAAACCCAACTGACTCTGATAAAAAAGTGCTATATTCCTCATTAATATTTTTAAACGAGTCTCTTCATTTACTGATATGGTTAATCTATTGAACATATTATTGATAACTGCAATATACATTCCAATGGTCTCAGAGGGACCTTGAGTTCTCTGTTCCACCTCCTGAAATAATTATTCATTGTAATTGGGCGGTAAAAATTGGAGCCGTAACTCATTCACAAGCTGTGACCAAGAATGAATCGTTGGTCGAATTGACCTAAACCAAATGAGAGCTTTTCCAGTAAAAAGATCACTGGCCGAAGTGAACAACTGAGCTTCCGTAACACCCCGAGAAATACAAAGTTCCTCTACATTTTTCAAGAAGGCACTAAGAGAACAACGTGATACATTCCCATCAAATTTACAAAGGTTCCATTTAGAAACCGGTACTCCTCTACACTGATCCGGTATAGTAGAAGGGACTGGGTGGCTAACCACCTCAACTGCTGTATCTTCATCAGAGTCCTCAGATTCCGAAGTACTTGAAATAACAGTGGATGACATTAAAACACTCAATTCCAAAGTAGTGTGATTTTGCTGTGACAACCTATTATACTTCCTAAACCGTGATTTCAATGCAGATTGACAATTGAGGAGTTGCATTAAATAGTTTTTCTCGGTTGCATGTTCTTCATCCGAACCTGCAACTGCCCTTTCCGCTCGCATGAACAAATGCATAAGTTTGGAACTAATTTTTGATAAAAATTCAATCAGATTCCTCCCCTGCAAAATCGGAAATCAGATTCTGAATCTCTGTAATTTTTACTCCAATGTAATCTGAATCATCCTTAAATGAAAATGGATACTTACAGTATTAAATCTCTGTTTTACTTTTTTCTAACTTTAAATATCCCCTTGAATATTTTCTCATCTCTGCCACTACAGTTTTATCAGTGACTCCTCAAATAGCCAATTCATAAGTTGATTCTTCCTTATCAAGACGGTACATGCAATTTCTCTTCCTTATTGAAATCAAATTTACCAAGTTCAATAAAATAAATATATCAGAAACCTATCTTATTATTGTCCCCTCAATTATCAATAAATAGTGAAGTAAATTAAAAGTATCACTGAAAATGTGTCACCCTTTATATAACTCTGCTACAATATCGAGTAAAGAAATTTCGTGTCACCTTGTGTAGCGATACTACTTCAACAGCTCTCAAAGTCAACCTCCAAAAATATTACTTACAAAAAAATCGGTGTCACCTTGCATAGAAATACCACTTCAACAGTTCCAGCTGACAAGTATCCTATGAGAATGATTTTATTTACCCAGAAACGTAGGGCGCCATTTGTTCTGCCACGTACTCTTGTAGAACGACTAAGAAGCTGTCCGATTGACAGGTTAAGTTCGCGACTTAACTCTAGTGGAGACGGAAGTGGGTCATACAGACTGAAATATTCAAGATGTTCAAAAATGGGCGCCAGTTATATGATCCTGAGCTAACCCTTTAGAATTTATACTGATTCCCATATAACACGACGTCAGTATTTATACTACACTCGGAAGTAACAACAACTAATCAAGTTCAAGTATGTGATTAGCGCAAAATAATTCTGATATACAGCCATAACCAAATGAAACTAACTAGGAACTGTTGAAGGGTAGGTATAACCCAGTTGAATGTCACTAAAAAAATATAAATATTATATACCTGTACAGGGTCTGGTACCAAAAATGAAACAGCAACTACGTAGGGTGCACCTTACCTGTAGCGTTTACAGTGTTGTCAACTTGTGACCATTAATGAATACCATTTCAATTATAATAAAAAAAATTTATAAGACTTGTGGTTTGCGGAGAAGACACTGAATAGTTTTCCAATTCAAAATAAAATGTAAGTTTTATGACTTGCGGTGATGATGACCACGAGCTATCCAGGAAGTATCAGCTAATTCCAGTGGACAGTCCAGAGAGTACAGCCACGACTCTTATCAGGCATTCACATCTCCCCCAGACCATACTGCAGGAAAACAACTTCTCCGAAGTATCGATTCAGACCACCACACAGAATAATAGCTTCGAGTCCCACTGCACAAGGAAAGCAGTCTAGATCCCACCGCACAAGGACCCTGAAAACTCATGACTCTTCGGTCACAACTTTGAATTGACCCCATACCTTTTCTCAGGAAGGCCTAAGTATTAATGATCAACTAGACTTTCAGAAGGCTTCCGAATGATGTCTCAAATCCTGGTCAAAGGGTCAACGACACTTAATCCGATCAACTGGATGTTCCAGATAGTAATCTACAATGCACATAGAGGATTGCCCAGGGCTCAAATAACATAATTTTGCTGCAATGCGTAACTGAAGAACTGAGATGAATAGAAGATGAGTGGTTATAATCCCCTCAGCGGGTAAGTTTCCAAAAATCAGACGCCTCACAGCAATCCCAAATACCAACGATATCAGGAAACTTCATACAGTTGGAAAATAGAATCCCAAACACTAGATGGTTGATGAAATATCAATTTTAACAATTTTCCAACACGATTTCACTCTCCTCTACATCAAACTCAAGAAAAAACAAGACACAAAAAACAGCGCCCCTCTAGCACTTCGGCTGTCAATCCCTGTGACCCTGTTGCCGGATGACCTTCTTCAAGGGCTGTCAAAATTGCACTCTCGACTCTATGACAATCAGATCATTGAACCGGATTCGCCGATCTAAATTCATATAATACCTAGAATTCATAACATCCTGAATTTATGGAATACCCGAAAATTAATGTCATACCAGGAATGTACCCAAAACCCCTCATAACAGATAACTGTATTATCGGCATAATGTCAAGATACCACCAAACATACGTCGAACCGTCGAGTAAAAAGTAGGATTCCTGTCGGCCATTACTTCGATCATCTCCTGATCTCGAAAACATAATTACCATCCGAAACTCATTGCCGAATGCGTCCAACCTCACTGATGCCTAACTTCATACTGGAAGGAGGAAGGAACAACGGATTCCCGAATGTTGAGAAGAAGAGGTGGACAGCTGATTCATTAAATGTAAATAATAACCTAAATTTTGAAATACTCGAGATGTAAATAATAATTAGGAGATGGAATACGAATATGGCCAAACAATAAGACCGTAAAGGCACGATGGACTTATCCGATGCGAGTATGTTAGAGAGGTAAAACAGTCAGAATATTGTAAACATTTTTGCCAACGAACCCTTTCGTCCATACTAGGAAACAATAAACTCACAATTATGACTAGTGCTTAAACGTTCCTATTGAAAAGTGAAGGTTTAACTTCTCATTACTCACAACTGCTGCATAAATCATGGGTTAGTTGTCAGTTTGTGATATATTCAATATATGATGACACTGCACAAACATAATCATTTGTTTTGAAAAGTAAGGCTCTACTGGAGCCTAATAACGTTCCCCAAGTGTTCAAACAGACCGTTATACAGCACTTGTTTTCCGGCATAAAAACTGATCAATGGTTTTCTATACAATAAAACTAAAACGAACAAGAACCCAAGAAAAAACACACACAACTTATCCCAATAGAAACACTTCAAATTTATTGAAATAATACTCCAAGAAACTCCTTACGCTAATGAAAATTGAACAAACGACTCAAAATACTTGAAAAATGATTCACCTCCACAAAGACAAGACAGAATACACAACGCAACGCAGGTATGCTGTGGGCTCTGACAACGCAACAAATCTTTTACTTTTAGCACAAAGACATCAGGAGACCAGAGACAATCAGTAATCAGCCACATGAAACATATATGTTTGTGTGTTCCGTGACAATTTCTTTGCACTTTTTCTGTTTATCTTTGGTTCTGTGGGGCTATGCCACCCACAGAGATTTTTAATTCACCCATTTTACCCCAGAATTGCCAACTTCGATTTCCCCGAACCCTGCCCCTAGCACCAGGTACCCCTCCGCCCATAAACTCGTGACATTTCGTAACTTTCCTTTATATGAACGTTGGTTTATCCCAAAATTATTCAGGTATACGTAGATACACCAGGCATCTTAACCGAAAGTTGACAGATTGTCAGGAGTGCCGATCGAAACAAATCAGGGACAGTTTGAGGTTACTTCCAGGTTTTTCAACGCATTTATTGAAAATGTTGTATTTCAAGAGCTCAGAGAAATCTATTGGTGTGCATGAACATTAGAGCATCGAGGTAGGTACATTTTGAGGTTATGGGAGTTATCATTCAGATCTACGGACATGAGAATGATTTAGAATTGCTAGTTAGGAATTATTTGAATTGATGCATCACCTAAAGGGTGCGTGTCTACAAGGTCCAATGTGTATAATGAAAGATGTTACTGTGCTATTAGTACTATTTGGCTGTGATGATGATCAGGGAGATATCAAAGAGG
Source organism: Zygogramma bicolorata (assembly GCA_032362365.1). Taxonomy (NCBI): domain Eukaryota; kingdom Metazoa; phylum Arthropoda; class Insecta; order Coleoptera; family Chrysomelidae; genus Zygogramma; species Zygogramma bicolorata. The sequence goes on along the minus strand of JAVJAQ010004813.1, from coordinate 385,115 downwards.
TTAAATCGAACCGTCACATGATAGATAAGTAAGCTTCATCTACCAACATTGGACTACTCTGACTTGACAAAGTTCCTATAGTGGAGTTTACTGACGTTCTCCAATTGGGGTTGGGTACATCCAACCAATTCCGTTCTAAAAGTGGTGTGAACCTGTTTGGGCTCTCTGAAATTACCATAGGTAAATTTACAGTCCTTTTTCCATGATTGACTTCAACAAAAATTTGCCCTATTGTCTTGACTTTTTCCCAAGTAACGACTTTCAGTTTGAAATCGACAGTATTCACTTTGAAAAGCGCAAATATGTTTCGAAATCATCAATATGCAATACTGACTCACAAGCACCTGAATCAAATCCCATCAAAAGAATAATATTCTCTATGAGCAAATTCGGAATTATATACGAACAATATATATGTAAGCTGCTGTTTATTTCGAAGTCATGGCAGAAGACTGGAATAGCTTCAATGCATATACATGGAAACCTTGCTGAAAATTGGATCGACTGGCGAGCCCGGCTAGAAAATTACCCCATTTAGGGCCCCTTTGTAGTAGGGCTGGTCTTATACCGTCAGGTCCTGGTGCTTTGAAGGGGGAAAAGCCCGATATGGCCCACCTTATCTTGTCCTCATTAATTATAGTGCTGTCGAATAGCCAGTCGTATTGTGAGGGTGTTATTGGTACTTCCGTCTGGTTCGTCGTTCCTGGGAAGACAGAACCTGGAAAATGAGTAACCATAAGAATCTCGGCGCTCTCTTGGAGGTTGGCGGCTTTCTCGCCATTTTCCCTCGTCAGGATGCCGATACTCTTATGGTGGTCGTTTGAGAGTGCCCTCTGTAGCCTTGAGACTTGCGGGAAATCTTCGATTTCCTCACAATAGTCTCTCCAGGCTTCTCTTCGCTTTTGTCTGCAGACTTTTTTTAACTCTCTGAGGTTGGCTTTATATATTTCCCAATCCTCTTCGAGTTTTGTTCGTTTTGCTTTGTTGAAGGTCGTTCCCGCTGTCTTTCTGAGGTGTTCCAGTTCAGGGCACCACCATTTATTGGTTGTACCTTCTGTCTGTACCATCCTCATCGGACAGGATTCCTCATAGGCAAGTCTATTTTGTTTTAGATAGATAACGTGTACCTTTCAATTCTTCACTATTGCCAGGAGTCAGGGCCTCTGTCTCCCGCAGAGCTCCTTTTGAGAGTCGATTCTATAGAGCTACATCCGTCCTCTTCGGATCGCGGGATTTCACAGTGGTCCTCAGATCCTGGTTTACCGTATGAGTCAACCAGCGATGGTCTGACATAGAAATATGATTAGACACTCTTGAATTTTATTTGATGTTTTGGCTGTCGCTAGCGTAATATCTATTAATGTTTGGCCACGGGCGTTGATAAATGTCGGCTCCGTGCCTCTGTTCGAGATTGCTAGGTTTTTCTTGATTATTTATTCGTGAAGAGACTTACCTCGGGCGTTGATATCCTTGCTGCCCCAGCCCAGGTGATGAGAGTTTGAGTCGCAGCCCAAAATCAGCTCCATTCTCTGGTGTAGGCAGTGGTCCACTAGCACTTTCATCTCTCTTGTGGGTGGTAGAGTGGCTGCATCTGAGGGGAGGTACACTGATGAGAGTATCAACGCCGTATATTTGCCCTTTCCGTCTGGACATTCCACTTTGACCGCAGTAAGGTCTGAGGTGCAGAATTGTGCCATCAGAAAGGCTCTGTATTTCCTGGGAGCGTAAACGGCTGTCCTGGGTTGCTGATTGCTTGGTAAGCTGAAAATTTTACCAGTCAAGTTACCGAAACCAGTAATTCTGGTCCTGACTATCCAGGGTTCCTGGATCAAAGCTATTGCATCCTCCAACACATGAAGGCGGCGACATAGTCTTGCTGTAGCCGTCCTGCTGTGTTGGAGGTTGCATTGTATTATTTTTATCTTTTTTCCGACGTCCTTGCCCATTGCGAGGTCGTTCGGGTTGAGACTCTATTCGAGGTCCATCTGCTCCTCCGGTAAGGGAACGACGACCTCTTCCTTGTCAGGTGCCTCTGTCATCTTTGCAGATGTTTCGACGTCCTTCTCGGGATCCTCGGTGACAATATCTACTTTAGGTGGCTCGACTTCCAAAGACCTCGGGTCTTCAGAGGTACCTTCCTTTTTAGTTACCCTTATGGCCACGCGTAGCTTATACTCATTGACATTTTCTTGAGGACAGCCATATTCTCGTCTCCGATTCCGTAGAGGTGTCCTTGAGGGTTCACTTTCACCTCATGGTGGAAAGTGCACCACCTCGCTATCCTCAGGTCCGGATTATGCCCCTTCAGCCTACCCAGCACCCTCTCCTTTACATCGGATGTCGTCTCGTGGACGTCCTCCGGGATCCTGAGTGAGGCTTTGGTGAGCTTTGGGAGCTCATCCACACCGACGACCGCCAGCGATGCTTCCTCCCACGGCTTGAGGTCCTTGTAGCTTTTTTCAGCCACTGTAGCGTCGCGTCATTATCGCAGACCACTCTGATGATTTCACCGGAGTACGTCCACGATTTGAACGTGGGCGCTTTGGTGTTGCTGCTGGAGGCGGAAAAGATAAACTCGTCCAGCTCCTCCAGCAGCTGAATTTTGACGAAGCTCTCCCGTTCAGCGGGAATTTTACCGTACGGGTTTGTTTCGTCTATAATGGCCACCTTGAGGTGTCTCAAGGCGGCTTCCGCAAAGGTTTTGGAACGTGCAGCGACATTTTCGTCGCTGCGCAGCTTCTTCAACCTTCTTGGTGTCCCCTCCGTGGAGGTACTCAGGTGGGGGCGCTTTCCTGCAGGGGTAGCCACCCGTTTATTGCCTCTATACAAGGCGGAACCTTTGGCTCCTTCCGCAGGAGGTGCCCTTGCCTTTGGAGGTGGGGTGGAGGTGGGGGGAAGTGCATTTATAGTTGCAGCCTTCCCTGCCTCCTTTGCCCTTTCCCTCCTTTCGGCCTCGGCGCCGCAGATGCGTTTTCGCCTTGGCCTTTGTATTTTGCCCTGTGGTGATCTTTCATGTCCAGCCTCGTTCCGAGCATTGTGTTGGGGTGGGCATTTCTGTCCATCCCCAGTCAACGCCTTAGATTGAGGTGAGCATTTCTGTCCATCCTCAGGATTAGTTCTGTTTTTCTTTTTCCGATCCATGTGTGTTCCCACGAGTAAGAGGGGAAAGGGTTGGTCACCTCTGGCAGAGCCTCGCATTACCAGAGGAAGGCTAGTTACAGTGAGGTTTCACCCTGTTCCTCAAGGGGATCGTTCGCAACCTCATATCACACTGCGGCCACTCAACTATCGGCACGATACCTCACACCTTAGCTTGGGTAGGCTGGTCCGCGGTGGCATATTTCGCAAAGGCTTTTGGGGAGGTTTAGTTCCCCTTACCCTACTTTATTCTGCGACTGATCAAGAGTCCGGCGACCCCGTCCGTGAGGCCATATTAATAATAATAATAATAGCATTTATTGCCCAACAGTTTCCCATTCACAGAGCAAAACTAACATACTTGAAAAATTATTACTAATTGATATAAAAAAAAACTATAAGAAAAAAAATGTATAAATGACTTATAGGTACGCACGAGATTTATTTTCAATTTCACATATGCTGCAACAAAAAATATCGATATTAGTAGAGAGCTTGTTTGCATTACGACACATCAGATTGATTGGTGATTTCAACATTAAGTAAGTTTGCGCCCTTTTGCATAAAAAAGTATTGTAGTGCCTAGAATATATTCTTGGAACAAAGATATCTATTTCTGATAATAGCACAGGACGATCAAACTTGCCATTCAATAATTTATATAAAAATAAAACAGATGCCTGATTTCTTCGTTTTTCTAAAGCTACAAAGTCGAATCTACATAGTAGATCAGGGATTCCATATAATGGATCCATATTCTAGTTTTGGCCTCACCAGACTGAAATACAGAGAGGTCAATGTTAGCATATTATGATAATTTGTGCAGTTCCTCACTATAAAACCGTATGCGCGGTAAGCTGAATTAATAATATGATTGATATGGTAGTTGAAGGTCAGTTGATGATCAAAATAGACTCCTAGATCTCTAATATTCTCAGTTCTTTCCAATATAATGTTTTCAATGTGGTAAGGAAATTCCAGTATGTTGAATTTTCGACTGAATGTAACAATTTTGCATTTTGATATATTCAAGTGGAGGCGATTCATAAGACACCAATTTTGTAGGAAATCAATCTCCTTTTGCAGTTTGTTACAATCATCTAAACTATCTATAGATGTATACAGTTTCAAATCGTCAGCAAACATCAATCTATTGCAAGTTATTAAGTTGCAAAGGTCATTGATAAACAGTAAAAACAATAAGGGACCAAGGTTGGATCCTTGCGGAACTCCGCTGGTTGCTAAATACACATCTGAAGAAAAGCCTCGATAATATACGTATTGATTACGTCCGCTCAGGTATGATTCCAAAAGTTGACAATACATTTTATTGAAACCCATGCAAGAAAGTTTACGAATGAGTAACTTATGACTGACTCTATCGAATGCTTTAGAGAAGTTCGTGTACACCAGATCAACTTGCCCTCTACGGTCTAACGATTCACACAAATATTGATCAAAAACAGCTAAATTACTGATGTTGGATCTAGAATTCATAAAACCATGTTGATGATCAGATATTATATGTCTAGAGGATTGATAGATACGACTATACAGAATTGCTTCTAAAAGCTTGGCAAAGTTGTTAAGAATTGAGATAGGCCTATAGTTATTGATTTCATTTCGATTTTGAGTTTTATGTATTGGACAAACTTTGGCAGTTTTCCAAAGTTCAGGAAAAACTGACGTTCTCAAGATAAGATCGAAGAGAATTTGTAAGGGATAAACTAATACTCTCAGACAATCTTTCAATAGAAAGGATGGAATTTTGTCAGGACCAGAGGTCATCTTATTTTTTAATTTTCTTCCAGCTTCTAAAATTTCCATCTCTGTTATTGGTTCCACACTAACATCTATTAAGCTATTAGGTTCGAAATTAAAAACAACGTTTTCTTCGTCAACTTCAGGTAATAAATAGGCGTTTTTGAAAAATCTACTAAAGGAATCAACAATTAATTGTGGACTGTTATAGGATTCACCCTCATAAACCATTTGGCTTGGAATTCGTGTACTATTATTTTTATTATGAACAAATGTCCAGAAATTTTTCGGATTAACTATTAGTTCGTTTTCAATACTGTTTATATACAATGTATATACTTCTTTGACTTTCTGCTTAATATTTTTTATAGTTCCACAAAATTCTTCGTAATAACACATATTTTTTGTTGCTTTGTACTTTCTATGTAATTTGGCTTTTTCTTTACTAAGCCTTATTATGTCATTTGTATACCAAACTGGATAAACATGTTTGAATTTTTTTGTGAGTGGAACATGAGCATTCAGAATTCCATAAAACTTATTATAGAAACTTTCTACACCAGTATTCACATCAGATGAGTTTTCTAAAAATTGCCAATCCATGTTCAAAAATTCATCATATAGTGACACGTAATCAGCTTTTTAGAAGTTGAATGATCTGTTATTCACATTTGTACCGAATTTGTTAGGTTTTGTAGTGAAACCGCTAAGTTCAATTGAAATTGATGGGTGGTGAGGGTCCTCATTTACTAAAGTAATATATTCTCGGTTCACAACACAGTCGATATTAATTATTACCAAATCTAAGAGTCTGTTATATTCATTCAAAATGCGTTTACATTGTTTCATATTAAAGAATGACAACAAGTTTGTGATTGTAAGAGTTTTTCTATCTTCCATATTACCAAGAATAAAGTGTGTACAATTGAAATCTCCCAAAAATAAGACTCTGTCAAAATTCATTTCCTCCCATCCTTCTACAACTTCAAAGAAATTATCAAATTCATCTATGGTTAACGATGGAGGAATATAAACAACAACTACAAGAAAAGAATATACTGATATAGTGCACCTGCAAGCCAAGAAGTCTATATTAGGAAAGTTTTCTTCAAATTCGGAGGTATCAACTATTTCAGAATTGATATTATTATTGTCGATAGCAAGTAATACTCCTCCTCCACGTGTCGATTCTACTTGGTTGAACTTGCGATCCCTACGATAGACTTCATAGTTGTCAGGAAAGAGTTCACTGGATTTAACATCAGCTTTCAACCAGGTCTCAGTAAGTGCAACGATATTATATTCACAATCACTTACGTTAGGATAGAAAATGTTTATCTTACTATTCAGTCCCCTGACATTTTGGTAGTAAGCGGATATTGTGAAATTTGTTAAACTGTTGGGCTCAGTCCGTTCAACGAAACCACCCTAGGTATATCATTGAAGTACCTTATCTTGCAGTTGTTATCACCAGTGTTGATTCTGTCCTATAGTTCTTGCTTCACTTTTTTATAGTATTCGGTTTGCTTCTTGGTACGATCAGCCGAGAGATTGATGTTTTTGAAGTTTGGTTTGGATCTCAATAATTTTGAGTTCTTTAGAACTTTTTTAGCAATGTCATCGCTTTCAAGAATCACTTTAATAGGACGCTTCTTCGAGTCAGAATAGGCACCCACTCTGGATAGTTTGATGTTGGTAATTGAAAGCTCCGCTGATACAACACTCAGGATCTCAGAAATAGTATTTTTGTCAGCTTTCATTCGCTCACTTGCTGGTATTTGCTCGTTAGGTTCCAATACGTTGTATACCATGATATTGTTCTTACGTTTCTGCCGTTCACACAATTCAGAAATAATTTCCTCAAACTCCATGCCCTGTGAGTTAGCAGTCGACACTTTTTCGTCTTTCAATTATTTAATATCATTTTGCAATTTGATAATGAGAGCTTTTAGATCTTTTGAATCTTTTCCAATACTTCTGCAGTCAATGCAGGTCCAGTCGTAACCTTTATTTGCGTTTAAAGTACGCACTTCGTTTGCAGTTATATTTACACATGAATGCTTGTATTTATTTGCGCAAACACTACAGGTTACCATTAGATGTCCCTCACATACTTGGTTACAACATTTACAAGCTACTCTGGGAGGCATTATCGAATAAATCAATTAGTTACTCTTGGTACGCCTATGGTAGGATAAGTATGGCAAAGTAATGGTTATGTCTGATAAACTAGTTTATTAGCTTAAGGATCTGCCTGCAAACGTTTACACTAGTGGATCTGCTGTCGATGATCACCAATGAATACGAATGGCTTGTTGTTGTTGTAAATATTTGAAATATCTATAGATTAGCGTTGGCGTGATGTCGATATTCTAATTTGTTGCTAAACTATTGCGCTCGGAAATAAAAAAAGGCGTTTCTCCATTATTTCATTAATTAATGTTAAAATGCCTTTGGGTGTTGCAACTGTCATTTTGGGAAACTATCATTAGTAGAAACTACAGTTTCAATTTGTATGAAAAACAGTTGACAGGTCAGCGAAAATCTAATTTGTTACTAAAAAAAGGGTTCCACTAGATTGTTATTTCTTGTCCTATGGATAATCGTAGAGCAATCAACGAAACGGTTTTGGATAGTCTAAGAGTTGAGCTACTAATATATATTAAAATCGATTTTCGCATGTAATACCTCCAAAAATGGCGTCAGAAAATAAAAGTTATTCAAACTAAAAAACAATGAGGGAAAAATGGTCGTATTGAAATGCGACAAAATGCATTGGAAAGCTGCGTTTTTTCTACGAATTTTGTCAACCTGACTTCTGTTCCACGATAATTAGGAGCCGAGATAACACTTTGCACAGAGCAAGAGTCATATTATCTATAGAAACCAGCAGAATTTTTTATCTACAATTATTTATCATATTTATTGATGGTAGCAGTGGAGGTTCTTCTGGGACCGTTCGACATGCCGTGTGGAGAGGGAAGCCGGCGAGAGCGACCCAGCGCTAGGCGGCTGTCGATTCCATCACGTGAAATGAACTGATCAGAGCCCAAAATGACCTCGCTGTCTGTAAACTCGGAAACTAATGAACATTTTTTTTTTTTCGATTTTTACTGTTGCATCACAATAGCCTGCCTGGATTGTTTTCGGAAATCCCTCAAATCACAAATAATTCAATTTATACGCTGCAAATTTTGTGAATATATTTTTTGGAAGGTTAATAACGTCTTGACGCAGGAGGTGAATGTTGACTTGGAATAGGATTGTTTCGTAGAAGGCTTGAATAAGTGATAAATGTATATTGATTCTAATAAAGGAATGTATTTTACATTTGTAAATGGTTTGCAGCTTGTATACTCAACCGAAAAGCTTTCACCTGAGTATATGTTAAGACAAATTAGTTGTCGATGCACAAAAGGGTGGAAGAGAGCTACGTGTGGTTGTAGAAAACATGGGGTCTTTGTTATAGTTGCCGTGGTGAAACATGAACGAACGTTGAAAAAAATTTGTTGAAATCTTAGATATTGATCAAGAATTTTCGAACGAACATAATATTTCATAGATGAATCGAATGTTCCGATACAAAGCTACAGTTCGAATGATTCTTGCGAATGTGTGCTCGACAGTTAAAAAAGATGAGGATGAGAGCGATGCGAGCGAAATTGAATATTCTATCGCAAATGAGCGACTAAAATTATAATTGGAGAACACAAATGTTTTCAATGTATGTATAGTAAGTACATGTGGATATTTACGAATATATAATAAATTTTTTTATCAGAATCGATATACATTTATACTTACTAAATCCTTCAACGAAACAATCCTATTCCCGAGATAACATACAGCGAGGTCATTTTGGGCTCTGATCAGTTTATTTCACGCGATGAAATCGACGGCCGCCTAACACTGGGTCGCTCTCTACGGCTTCCACCTCCACGCGGCGCGTTGAACGGTTCCGAATGAACCTCCAATTCTCCCATTATAAAATATGATATATAATTGTGGAAAATAAATTCTGCTGGTTTCTATGGATAATATAACTCTTGCTCTATGCAGTCATCAAGGTTTCGTCTCATAAAAATAAACAAAGGAAGGGTGACTTAAATGAAAAAAGTGTTATCTTGGAACAAAAGTCAGGTTTGCGAAATTCGTAGAAAAATCGCAGCTTTTCAATGCATTTTGTCGAATTTTGATACGACTATTTTTTCCTCATTGTTTTTGATTTTTAACAACCTTGTTTTTTTGACACCATTTTTGAAGGTATTTCATTGCAAAAATAGATTTTGAATAAATGTAGTTCAATTCTTTGACTATCCAAAACCGTTTCGTTCATTGCTCTACGATTATCCGTGTGGCAAGAAATAACAATCTGGTGGGACACTTTTTTTTAGTAACAAATTAGATTGCTGCTAACATATCGATTGTTTTTCAACTGTAGTTTCTACTAGTTCTACATTTTTTCATAGAATGGATAAAACGCCTTCTTTCAATGTCCGAGCGCAAAAGTTGAGCAACAAATTAGAATATCGACATCGGGCTAACACAAATCGATAGATTTTTCAATTAAATACAACTTTTGATTCAAATTTTTTCCGATACGACCAATAGTTTTCATTATATAAGCAGAAAACAAAAAAAAATATTACCGGCAGAATCTGGCGCGAACTTTAGTGGATAATAAGGACACCTGTTTCTGCCGGAATCCACAGCTACTTTTCGGATAGGCGTGAATTTTACGAAAATAGTTTTATCGATTGGACTTCATTGCAATTGAACTAACAACCAAAGAAGAAAAAGTACAGTGCGCACAGCTCCTCTAATACCTAGATGAAGAAGCTTTCAAGATATATGGCACCTTCAGCTTCCAAGTGGATGAAAAGGATAATATGAAGATACTTTTCGGAAAATTTGAAGCGCATTCTCTTCCCATAGAGAACACGAATTGCCGACGTTACCAGTTTCTCTCATATAGACAACAGCAAGTCCAGAGTATGGAGAACTTCAACGCATAGCTGGAACGGAGAGCGATGAAATGTAAATCAAGTAATCTAAAGAACGATCTCATCAAATCAATGGTAACTGCGGATTATCGAATAGTTCCATCCGACAAAAACTACTGCAATGCCAGATAGTCTGAAAAAAAAAACGAAGGAAAAATGTTTTTGTTGAATGCATGAAAAAGGTATTATTATAAATAATGCTGATACCAATTCATCTGCAGTCGATTCTGTAGCAACTCAAAATAAATTCATTTTTGTTGGAAGTATAGGAATTATTCGATTGATTCAGAGAGAGTCAAAGTTTGGCACCCGAAATCAATATCCGAACCAAGGACCCAAATCTAGGTACTATATCGTTACATGTATTATGGGGCCTCAATGAAGTATTCATCATTACTCAAGATAAAATAATTCCCATCAAATCCGCAAACTGATAATTCCATTATTAGTCGTCCATCAATCTCGCGGAAAGTCCATTCATTGCCAAAACCGCGAAATAACCATTCATTGGGCTATCAGTGATGGAAAAACTCACAAAAACAAATTCGTCCATCATTACTCATGAATTGATAGTTGCTATTGAAATCTCAGACTGGAAATTACTTTAAAAAAAAACTGATTACAATTTCAAATTTTTCTGTCAGTATAGTTAACACATGCCATTATCAATTTTTGAATTTACTGTCGTCTTGGCTGTAGTGGTCAACTTATTACAACTTATTGCAATCAATATTTGCGTCTGTGAAATATCCAACTAATATCATTGTGTTTTTTTTTTATTTCATATCGCAAATTCAGTTTCGTTCGAATGAATTGTTTTCAAATCTCAGTTATAATGCATTCTCCCATCAACAGAAACAATTGTACTTTGCTCTTCACCTATCTTTTGTGTTCTTTCGGCTCCAGGTTCCAGGAGTTGAGATTGTTCAGTGAATGATGACACCAACAACGAAACACTACAGTTCTCCTTCATTTCGAAAGGCTTTGAAATATGTAGGAGTGTCACTTTCTTTGCTATACAATCTGAAAAATTGTCGAGACTGTAAGTCGAACGAAGGATCTGAATCGAAGCTTCATCATGGCCCCAAATAGAGACCCGAATCGAGACCCGCCCTCCAAATCGAGAACATGCTCAGTTGACATGGCAGCCAGGTTGAATCCCGCCCCCAAAATACAGGTGGTCTGGTAACGCTCCTACAGGTGCCATATTTGTTCTTCAATCCCTACCCCCACCCGTTTCACAAAGAACTAACCGCCATGGACACGAAAACGATAACCAGCAGCCACCCGGCTGTACCAGATTTATTTTTCCATATCTATTCCTGTCATAAACGATGAGTTTTGGAACCTTTGGTGTAAAAGTTGAAACTTTTCCTAGAGATCAATTGATACTGATATCATTTCCTTCTCCTGAAGATGCTAACCTTGTTAGCGAAAGGCGCGTCGAGTGCAAAAATATCAGTTTGGTGTTAGGGTAATTGATCTCTAGGAAAAGAAAAATATTCCTACCATGTCATGTCAAATAATACTAAGACCAGTCGTGGCGACTGACTTCAATTCTTATGTTTTTATGATACCGATTCGGGGCTTATGTTCGAACCTTGAAAACTGGAGAAAAATAAATCAGTTCTTGTCGTGAGTCGTGTATTATACTACATGGCGCTGCGAACAGTTAGGAAGGTAGTTTTTGAATGATTTCATAAAGTACAGAAATCCTGGAAAGATATAGGTATCGGCTTAAAAGTAACAGTATCAACCTCTGATATGTCTGAATCTAAATGGATTGCGCCGTTGGACATAACAAGTGGAAATGTCGCCGAAAAGTGAAAATTTTGGATCCAGAAATTTAGAAATTATTTAAAGGCAAAAGAAGGCGATAAGATGAAGGTATCCGCATTTTCAATACTTTCAAGTTCAAAAAGGAGGAACAGAATAAACTCGAACCTCTAATCAAAGAATTTGAGAAAAATTTCCATCCCAAAACTAATTTAGTGCATGGAAGACACAAGTTTTTCACGAGAAAGCAGCTGGAAGGAGGAAGATTGCAGCAGTTTTCAACTGATCTGAAAAACGAAGCAAAAAATTATGATTTTGCCGATTTGGAAGACTCGTTAGTATAAAGAGTTTATTTAATTGGTCTTATCAGTGATCAACTCAGAGAAAGATTTCTAGAGGACACTAACATGAATTTGAAGAAAGTAGAAAATATTTGTTTGGCTGTGCAGGAGTCGAAGAAACAGGGGATGGAAATGGCAAGTGGAGTGAAAGATTTGTGTTCAGTGCGGGCTAATCAAAGTGTACCAAGTGGTCGAGTTCAGCCAAGCACGAGTGCGGATTTCACAAGACGTCCACCTCAGTTTCATCAGAGGAATTATAGAAACAGGTTTGGTCACAACCAGCAGCAACCCGTACAACAGGTGAATTACTACAAACGTAGGTCAACACATTCAGTTAGAAAATGTCCAGCATTTGGTAAGCGATGTGATGCATGTGGTACTTTCAATCATTTTCAACAAATGTGTCGTTACAAAAGCGTCCATTCTGTTCATTTCCAAAGTGAAACAGAAGAATCAGATAACAATGACTATGTTTTTATAGGTATGGTAAATGATAATTATTATGAAAGAAGTAGAAAGGAGTGGCATGTTCAGATTTTGGTCAATGAAATTGAAGATATTGTTTTCAAATTGGATACAGGAGCTACGACAAATGTAATTATTGTGAAAACTTTGCAATGCTACACGAAATTTGAAAAAATCGAATGTTACCTACCCTTACAAGCTATTCGAACGATGTCATAGCTGTCGTTGGAGAATGTACTCTACATTGTTATTATAAAAATAAGTCTTATAGGTTCAAGGAATGTATTTTACATTTGTAAATGGTTTGCAGCTTGTTTACTCAACCGAAAAGCTTTCACCTGAGTATATGTTAAGACAAATTAGTTGTCGATGCACAAAAGGGTGGAAGAGAGCTACGTGTGGTTGTAGAAAACATGGGGTCTTTGTTATAGTTGCCGTGGTGAAACATGCACGAACGTTGAAAAAAATTTGTTGAAATCTCAGATATTGATCAAGAATTTTCGAACGAACATAATATTCCATAGATGAATCGAATGTTCCGATACAAAGCTACAGTTCGAATGATTCTTGCGAATGTGTGCTCGACAGTTAAAAAAGATGAGGATGAGAGCGATGCGAGCGAAATTGAATATTCTATCGCAAATGAGCGACCAAAACTATAATTGGAGAACACAAATGCTTTCAATGAATGTATAGTTAGGACATGTGGATATTTACGAATATATAATGAATTTTTTTATCAGAATCGATATACATTTATACTTATTCAATCCTTCAACGAAACAATCCTATTCCCGAGATAACATACAGCGAGGTCATTTTGGGCTCTGATCAGTTTATTTCACGCGATGAAATCGACGGCCGCCTAACACTGGGTCGCTCTCTACGGCTTCCACCTCCACGCGGCGCGTTGAACGGTTCCGAAAGAACCTCCAATGCTCCCATCATCAAATATGATATATAATTGTGGAAAATAAATTCTGCTGGTTTCTATGGATAATATGACTCTTGCTCTATGCAGTCATCAAGGTTTCGTCTCATAAAAATAAACAAAGGAAGGGTGACTTAAATGAAAAAAGTGTTATCTTGGAACAAAAGTCAGGTTTGCAAAATTCGTAGAAAAATCGCAGCTTTTCAATGCATTTTGTCGAATTTTGATACGACTATTTTTTCCTTATTGTTTTTTATTTTCAATAACCTTGTTTTCTTGACACCATTTTTGAAGGTATATCATTGCAAAAATAGATTTTAAATAAATGTAGTTCAATTCTTTGACTATCCAAAACCGTTTCGTTCATTGCTCTACGATTATCCGTGTGGCAAGAAATAACAATCTGGTGGGACACTTTTTTTTAGTAACAAATTAGATTGCTGCTTACATATCAATTGTTTCTCAACTGTAGTTTCTACTAGTTGAAAGCCTCCCGAATTCACAGTTGCAACTCCCAAATGCATTTCAACATTTTTTATAGAATGGATAAAACGCCTTCTTTCAATGTCTGAGCGCAAAAGTTAAGCAACAAATTAGAATATCGACATCGGGCTAACACAAATCGATAGATTTTTCAATTATATACAACTTTTGATTCAAATTTTTTTCGATACGACCAATAGTTTTCATTATATAAGCAGAAAACCAAAAAAAATATTACCAGCAGAATCTGGCGCGAACTTTAGTGGATAATAAGGACACCTGTTTCTGCCGGAATCCACAGCTACTTTTCGGATAGGCGTAAATTTTACGAAAAAAGTTTTGTCGATTGGACTTCATTGCAATTGAACTAACAACCAAAGAAGAAAAAGTACAGTGCGCACAGCTCCTCTAATACCTAGATGAAGAAGCTTTCAAGATATATGGCACCTTCAGCTTCCAAGTGGATGAAAAGGATAATATGAAGATACTTTTCGGAAAATTTGAAGCGCATTCTCTTCCCATAGAGAACACGAATTGCCGACGTTACCAGTTTTTCTCATATAGCCAACAGCAAGTCCAGAGTATGGAGAACTTCAACGCATAGCTGGAACGGAGAGCGATGAAATGTTAATCAAGTAATCTAGAGAACGATCTCATCAAATCAATGGTAACTGCGGATTATCGAATAGTTCCATCCGACAAAAACTACTGCAATGCCAGATAGTCTGAAAAAAAACGAAGGAAATATGTTTTTGTTGAATGCATGAAAAAAGGTAATATTATAAATAATGTTGATAATGGGGCTGCTGATACCAATTCATCTGCAGTCGATTCTGTAGCAACTCAAGATGAATTCATTTTTGTTGGAAGTATAGGAATTATTCGATTGATTCAGAGAGAGTCAAAGTTTGGCACCCGAAATCAATATCCAAACCAAGGACCCAAATCTAGGTACTATATCGTTACATGTATTATGGGGCCTCAATGAAGTATTCATCATTACTCAAGATATAATAATTCCCATCAAATCCGCAAACTGATAATTCCATTATTAGTCGTCCATCAATCTCGCGGAAAGTCCAATCATTGCCAAAACCGCGAAATAACCATTCATTGGGCTATTAGTGATGGAAAAACTCACAAAAACAAATTCGTCCATCATTACTCATGAATTAATGGTTGCTATTAAAATCTCAGACTGGAAATTACTTAAAAAAAAAACTGATTACAATTTTAAATTTTTCTGTCAGTATAGTTAACACATGCCATTATCAATTTTTGAATTTACTGTCGTCTTGGCTGTAGTGGTCAACTTATTACAACTTATTGCAATCAATATTTGCGTCTGTGAAATATCCAACTAATATCATTGTGTTTTTTTTTATTTCATATCGCAAATTCAGTTTCGTTCGAATGAATTGTTTTCAAATCTCAGTTATAATGCATTCTCCCATCAACAGAAACAATTTTACTTTGCTCTTCACCTAACTTTTGTGTTCTTTCGGCTCCAGGTTCCAGGAGTTGAGATTGTTCAGTGAATGATGACACCAACAACGAAACACTACAGTTCTCCTTCATTTCGAAAGGCTTTGAAATATGTAGGAGTGTCACTTTCTTTGCTATACAATCTGAAAAATTGTCGAGACTGTAAGTCGAACGAAGGATCTGAATCGAAGCTTCATCATGGCCCCAAATAGAGACCCGAATCGAGACCCGCCCTCCAAATCGAGAACATGCTCAGTTGACATGGCAGCCAGGTTGAATCCCGCCCCCAAAATACAGGTGGTCTGGTAACGCTCCTACAGGTGCCATATTTGTTCTTCAATCCCTACCCCCACCCGTTTCACAAAGAACTAACCGCCATGGACACGAAAACGATAACCAGCAGCCACCCGGCTGTACCAGATTTATTTTTCCATATCTATTCCTGTCATAAACGATGAGTTTTGGAACCTTTGGTGTAAAAGTTGAAACTTTTCCTAGAGATCAATTGATACTGATATCAATTTCCTTCTCCTGAAGATGCTAACCTTGTTAGCGAAAGGCGCGTCGAGTGCAAAAATATCAGTTTGGTGTTAGGGTAATTGATCTCTAGGAAAAGAAAAATATTCCTACCATGTCATGTCAAATAATACTAAGACCAGTCGTGGCGACTGACTTCAATTCTTATGTTTTTATGATACCGATTCGGGGCTTATGTTCGAACCTTGAAAACTGGAGAAAAATAAATCAGTTCTTGTCGTGAGTCGTGTATTATACTACATGGCGCTGCGAACAGTTAGGAAGGTAGTTTTTGAATGATTTCATTAGGTACAGAAATCCTGGAAAGATATAGGTATCGGCTTAAAAGTAACAGTATCAACCTCTGATATGTCTGAATCTAAATGGATTGCGCCGTTGGACATAACAAGTGGAAATGTCGCCGAAAAGTGAAAATTTTGGATCCAGAAATTTAGAAATTATTTAAAGGCAAAAGAAGGCGATAAGATGAAGGTATCCGCATTTTCAATACTTTCAAGTTCAAAAAGGAGGAACAGAATAAACTCGAACCTCTAAAAAAAGAATTTGAGAAAAATTTCCATCCCAAAACTAATTTAGTGCATGGAAGACACAAGTTTTTCACGAGAAAGCAGCTGGAAGGAGGAAGATTGCAGCAGTTTTCAACTGATCTGAAAAAAGAAGCAAAAAATTATGATTTTGCCGATTTGGAAGACTCGTTAGTATGAAGAGTTCATTTAATTGGTCTTATCAGTGATCAACTCAGAGAAAGATTTCTAGAGGACACTAACATGAATTTGAAGAAAGTAGAAAATATTTGTTTGGCTGTGCAGGAGTCGAAGAAACAGGGGATGGAAATGGCAAGTGGAGTGAAAGATTTGTGTTCAGTGCGGGCTAATCAAAGTGTACCAAGTGGTCGAGTTCAGCCAAGCACGAGTGCGGATTTCACAAGACGTCCACCTCAGTTTCATCAGAGGAATTATAGAAACAGGTTTGGTCACAACCAGCAGCAACCCGTACAACAGGTGAATTACTACAAACGTGGGTCAACACATTCAGTTAGAAAATGTCCAGCATTTGGTAAGCGATGTGATGCATGTGGTACTTTCAATCATTTTCAACAAATGTGTCGTTACAAAAGCGTCCATTCTGTTCATTTCCAAAGTGAAACAGAAGAATCAGATAACAATGACTATGTTTTTATAGGTATGGTAAATGATAATTATTATGAAAGAAGTAGAAAGGAGTGGCATGTTCAGATTTTGGTCAATGAAATTGAAGATATTGTTTTCAAATTGGATACAGGAGCTACGACAAATGTAATTATTGTGAAAACTTTGCAATGCTACACGAAATGTGAAAAAATCGAATGTTACCTACCCTTACAAGCTATTCGAACGATGTCATAGCTGTCGTTGGAGAATGTACTCTACATTGTTATTATAAAAATAAGTCTTATAGGTTCAAGGAAAGTATTTTACATCTGTAAATGGTTTGCAGCTTGTTTACTCAACCGAAAAGCTTTCACCTGAGTATATGTTAAGACAAATTAGTTATCGATGCACAAAAGGGTGGAAGAGAGCTACGTGTGGTTGTAGAAAACATGGGGTCTTTGTTATAGTTGCCGTGGTGAAACATGCACGAACGTTGAAAAAAATTTGTTGAAATCTCAGATATTGATCAAGAATTTTCGAACGAACATAATATTCCATAGATGAATCGAATGTTCCGATACAAAGCTACAGTTCGAATGATTCTTGCGAATGTGTGCTCGACAGTTAAAAAAGATGAGGATGAGAGCGATGCGAGCGAAATTGAATATTCTATCGCAAATGAGCGACCAAAATTATAATTGGAGAACACAAATGCTTTCAATGTATGTATAGTAAGGACATGTGGATATTTACGAATATATAATAATTTTTTTTATCAGAATCGATATACATTTATACTTATTCAATCCTTCAACGAAACAATCCTATTCCCGAGATAACATACAGCGAGGTCATTTTGGGCTCTGATCAGTTTATTTCACGCGATGAAATCGACGGCCGCCTAACACTGGGTCGCTCTCTACGGCTTCCACCTCCACGCGGCGCGTTGAACGGTTCCGAAAGAACCTCCAATGCTCCCATCATCAAATATGATATATAATTGTGGAAAATAAATTCTGCTGGTTTCTATGGATAATATGACTCTTGCTCTATGCAGTCATCAAGGTTTCGTCTCATAAAAATAAACAAAGGAAGGGTGACTTAAATGAAAAAAGTGTTATCTTGGAACAAAAGTCAGGTTTGCAAAATTCGTAGAAAAATCGCAGCTTTTCAATGCATTTTGTCGAATTTTGATACGACTATTTTTTCCTTATTGTTTTTTATTTTCAATAACCTTGTTTTCTTGACACCATTTTTGAAGGTATATCATTGCAAAAATAGATTTTAAATAAATGTAGTTCAATTCTTTGACTATCCAAAACCGTTTCGTTCATTGCTCTACGATTATCCGTGTGGCAAGAAATAACAATCTGGTGGGACACTTTTTTTTAGTAACAAATTAGATTGCTGCTTACATATCAATTGTTTCTCAACTGTAGTTTCTTCTAGTTGAAAGCCTCCCGAATTCACAGTTGCAACTCCCAAATGCATTTCAACATTTTTTATAGAATGGATAAAACGCCTTCTTTCAATGTCCGAGCGCAAACTTCAAGCAACAAATTAGAATATCGACATCGGGCTAACACAAATCGATAGATTTTTCAATTATATACAACTTTTGATTCAAATTTTTTTCGATACGACCAATAGTTTTCATTATATAAGCAGAAAACCAAAAAAAATATTACCAGCAGAATCTGGCGCGAACTTTAGTGGATAATAAGGACACCTGTTTCTGCCGGAATCCACAGCTACTTTTCGGATAGGCGTAAATTTTACGAAAAAAGTTTTGTCGATTGGACTTCATTGCAATTGAACTAACAACCAAAGAAGAAAAAGTACAGTGCGCACAGCTCCTCTAATACCTAGATGAAGAAGCTTTCAAGATATATGGCACCTTCAGCTTCCAAGTGGATGAAAAGGATAATATGAAGATACTTTTCGGAAAATTTGAAGCGCATTCTCTTCCCATAGAGAACACGAATTGCCGACGTTACCAGTTTTTCTCATATAGACAACAGCAAGTCCAGAGTATGGAGAACTTCAACGCATAGCTGGAACGGAGAGCGATGAACTGTAAATCAAGTAATCTAGAGAACGATCTCATCAAATCAATGGTAACTGCGGATTATCGAATAGTTCCATCCGACAAAAACTATTGCAATGCCAGATAGTCTGAAAAAAAACGAAGGAAATAAGTTTTTGTTGAATGCATGAAAAAAGGTAATATTATAAATAATGTTGATAATGGGGCTGCTGATACCAATTCATCTGCAGTCGATTCTGTAGCAACTCAAGATGAATTCATTTTTGTTGGAAGTATAGGAATTATTCGATTGATTCAGAGAGAGTCGAAGTTTGGCACCCGAAATCAATATCCGAACCAAGGACCCAAATCTAGGTACTATATCGTTACATGTATTATGGGGCCTCAATGAAGTATTCATCATTACTCAAGATATAATAATTTCCATCAAATCCGCAAACTGATAATTCCATTATTAGTCGTCCATCAATCTCGCGGAAAGTCCATTCATTGCCAAAACCGCGAAATAACCATTCATTGGGCTATCAGTGATGGAAAAACTCACAAAAACAAATTCGTCCATCATTACTCATGAATTAATGGTTGCTATTAAAATCTCAGACTGGAAATTACTTTCAAAAAAAACCTGATTACAATTTTAAATTTTTCCGTCAGTAGTTAACACATGTCATTATCAATTTTTGAATTTACTGTCGTCTTGGCTGTAGTGGTCAACTTATTGCAATCAATATTTGCGTCTGTGAAATATCCAACTAATATCATTGTGTTTTTTTTTATTTCATATCGCAAATTCAGTTTCGTTCGAATGAATTGTTTTCAAATCTCAGTTATAATGCATTCTCCCATCAACAGAAACAATTGTACTTTGCTCTTCACCTAACTTTTGTGTTCTTTCGGCTCCAGGTTCCAGGAGTTGAGATTGTTCAGTGAATGATGACACCAACAACGAAACACTACAGTTCTCCTTCATTTCGGAAGGC
Source organism: Zygogramma bicolorata (assembly GCA_032362365.1). Classification (NCBI taxonomy): domain Eukaryota; kingdom Metazoa; phylum Arthropoda; class Insecta; order Coleoptera; family Chrysomelidae; genus Zygogramma; species Zygogramma bicolorata. The sequence continues at coordinate 365,038 of JAVJAQ010004813.1, read as the reverse complement.
TTTGAAATATGTAGGAGTGTCACTTTCTTTGCTATACAATCTGAAAAATTGTCGAGACTGTGAGTCGAACGAAGGATCTGAATCGAAGCTTCATCATGGCCCCAAATAGAGACCCGAATCGAGACCCGCCCTCCGAATCGAGAACATGCTCAGTTGACATGGCAGCCAGGTTGAATCCCGCCCCCAAAATACAGGTGGTCTGGTAACGCTCCTACAGGTGCCATATTTGTTCTTCAATCCCTACCCCCACCCGTTTCACAAAGAACTAACCGCCATGGACACGAAAACGATAACCAGCAGCCACCCGGCTGTACCAGATTTATTTTTCCATATCTATTCCTGTCATAAACGATGAGTTTTGGAACATTTGGTGTAAAAGTTGAAACTTTTCCTAGAGATCAATTGATACTGATATCAATTTCCTTCTCCTGAAGATGCTAACCTTGTTAGCGAAAGTCGCGTCGAGTGCAAAAATATCAGTTTGGTGTTAATGTAATTGATCTCTAGGAAAAGAAAAATATTCCTACCATGTCATGTCAAATAATACTAAGACCAGTCGTGGCGACTGACTCCAATTCTTATGTTTTTATGATACCGATTCGGGGCTTATGTTCGAACCTTGAAAACTGGAGAAAAATAAATCAGTTCTTGTCGTGAGTCGTGTATTATACTACATGGCGCTGCGAACAGTTAGGAAGGTAGTTTTTGAATGATTTCATTAGGTACAGAAATCCTGGAAAGATATAGGTATCGGCTTAAAAGTAACAGTATCAACCTCTGATATGTCTGAATCTAAATGGATTGCGCCGTTGGACATAACAAGTGGAAATGTCGCCGAAAAGTGAAAATTTTGGATCCAGAAATTTAGAAATTATTTAAAGGCAAAAGAAGGCGATAAGATGAAGGTATCCGCATTTTCAATACTTTCAAGTTCAAAAAGGAGGAACAGAATAAACTCGAACCTCTAATCAAAGAATTTGAGAAAAATTTCCATCCCAAAACTAATTTAGTGCATGGAAGACACAAGTTTTTCACGAGAAAGCAGCTGGAAGGAGGAAGATTGCAGCAGTTCTCAACTGATCTGAAAAACGAAGCAAAAAATTATGATTTTGCCGATTTCGTTAGTATGAAGAGTTTTTTAATTGGTCGTATCAGTGATCAACTCAGAGAAAGATTTCTAGAGGACACTAACATGAATTTGAAGAAAGTAAAAAATATTTGTTTGGCTGTGCAGGAGTCGAAGAAACAGGGGATGGAAATGGCAAGTGGAGTGAAAGATTTGTGTTCAGTGCGGGCTAATCAAAGTGTACCAAGTGGTCGAGTTCAGCCAAGCACGAGTGCGGATTTCACAAGACGTCCACCTCAGTTTCATCAGAGGAATTATAGAAACAGGTTTGGTCACAACCAGCAGCAACCCGTACAACAGGTGAATTGCTACAAACGTGGGTCAACACATCCAGTTAGAAAATGTCCAGCATTTGGTAAGCGATGTGATGCATGTGGTACTTTCAATCATTTTCAACAAATGTGTCGTTACAAAAGCGTCCATTCTGTTCATTTCCAAAGTGAAACAGAAGAATCAGATAACAATGAATATATTTTTATAGGTATGGTAAATGATAATTATTATGATAGAAGTAGAAAGGAGTGGCATGTTCAGATTTTGGTCAATGAAATTGAAGATATTGTTTTCAAATTGGATACAGGAGCTACGACAAATGTAATTATTGTGAAAACTCTGCAATGCTACACGAAATGTGAAAAAATCGAATGTTACCTACCCTTACAAGCTATTCGAACGATGTCATAGCTGTCGTTGGAGAATATACTCTACATTGTTATTATAAAAATAAGTCTTATAGGTTAAGTTTTGTTGTAGTTGACTCGACTCCGATCATAAGATTAGACAGCTGCATTGAGTTGAATATTATAAAGAAAAATCGATTCTTTATGTAACTATGATATTATCCATCGATATAAACATGTTTTCGAAGGAATTGGTTGTCTCGATAAACCATTCCTCATTCAGTTGAAAGAGTACGCTAAGCCTAAAATTCATCCTGCACGGAGAATACCATTTCCATTCGAACAAAAATTTCAAACTTGCGTTCGGGATATGGAAACTCAAGGAATCATTCGTAAAGTATACTATCCTACTGGATGGGTAAAAATGATGGTTCCTTGAGAATCTGCCTCGATCCTGGTGAACTCAATAAAAACATATGTAGAGAACATTTTCCGTTGCCAACTTTTGAAAAAATTAGTGTGAAACTAAAAAATGCAAATATTCCAGCACCCTTGATGCCATGTCAGGATTTTGGCAGATTTTCTTAGATACAGAAAGTTTGAACTTATGCACTTTTGCATCTCTTTTCGGGAGATATCGTTTTTTCAGATTACCCTTCGGAATCAACTGTGCTCCAGAGGAATTTTCAGTATTCCAGGGGTCAAAATATACGTTTATGATATTATGATATGGGGTATAACTAAAGAAGAACCCGATGAGCTATTAGAAAAAGTTTGAACTATTGCCAGTGATAATAACGTTAAATTTAACAAAGGTAAATGCAAATGGTCTCACAGATATTGTTTACATGGGTTACAGAATATCTCAGTTTTGTTATGGACCGGATGATTCCAAAATTGAGGCAATTAAGGAGATGCCACATCCTGAAAATAAAGTCGATCTGCAGAGATTTTTAGGTATGATTACTTATGTAGGAAAATTCATACATAATTTCTCAAGTATAACAGCTCCATTGAGAGAACTGCTAAGGAAAGATATTGCCTGGTGGTGGGAGAAAACTCATGAAAACGCTATAGAAATACTGAAACAAAAACTGATAAGTCAGCCTATTTAACAGTTTCACGATTCTGTAAAACCTATAACGATATCGGCGGATTCTTTTAAAGATGGAGTAGGTGCAGTCTTGATGCAAAATGAGTTGCCCTGTATGTATGCTTCGAAATATTTGACAGAAGCTTAAAAAAACTATGCCCAAATCGAAAGAGAATTGTATGCCTTAGTTTTGCTTGTGAGCGATTTTATCAATATATTTTTGAAAAAACTATAACGATGGTAAAGGACTATAAAGCACTCGTACAAATTTTCAATAAACCTTTACACGATTGCCCGCCCCGTCTTCAGAAAATGTTCATGAGGCTTCAGAGATATGATATCAAATTAAGCTTGAAACCAGGCAAAGAACTGTTCATAGCAGATACCTTATCAAGAGCTTATATCAATGGAACTCAAAAATTAGATAGCGATGATGAGATCGATTATCAAATCTGTTTGTTGAGAGCAAATATGAATGGTTCTAATGAAAAACTCGAGGAAATCAAAAGAAAAACGATAAATGATCCCGAAATGAAAATTTTACTGAAATATTGTCAAAAGCCAAATCTTATTTCTGAAGATATTTAATTTTCCAAATTTATAACCTCAGTGCACCGCACTGTAACGGTCGAGCTAGTAGAAGTTAATTTACCTAAGTGTTATGATATTCGGCAATTAGCAACAATGCTGAATAGCGATATGAGACTTTGACCGAAAATTCGCTACAAGTCAGGGAAATAATTAGTTGCCACCTTCCGAAGAGAACACATACATCACCAATGAAAATGTAAGTGTACCATATCTTTGTATTTTCATATTGCTGAACTTTATTTGTAACACTGTTGAAGGTTTTATCTCCATTTCAATAAACCTGACTATTTTCTACCATTGATTATTATTGCTATATGAATTCTACCATCTGAGTTAACCCCCAAACCGCGAGCCTTTTGGGTTCGCGACATGTGGTGGAGGCGCCTTACGCAATCTTCCCGTTAATTTTTGTCATGAATAATTTTTTTCGCTTCATTAATGTTCACTACTAAATTCAAAAACCTTCAACAATGTACGCATGTATTTTATTCTTTTATTCATTTTTGCCTCAAGTATTCTTCAAATTATTTCGAAACATCTAATTTTTGACTACTTGCTTCCTTATTTTCTCTATAAGATGTCGATTATTGCATTAGAAACGACAACTATTTTACGTTCGGAGGAAGTGTGAGTGTGAGTTCAATTTTGAAGTGATGATCTTTGTTGCGAAGTCCCGTGTATATTTTCATGTTTTATAGTACAGTTATTTTCTGCTTCCGATTTATTATTCAGATAGTGAACGGTGTCTTTGAAACTGGGCAAATACACAGGAATTAATTTCCTAAACACAACTTGTTGTTGGGTCACGTGTTTAACTTACACTGGCTACAGCTGCATGAGTGTTTGGAAATTGGTAACATTTTGTATATTATTTGGGATACCGAGATGGGAACATTGAAAATTTATCAAGCAATTCTTGTTGCTGTGTTACGTGTTTAGCCTACACTGACTATAGCATCTTGAATGTTTGGAAATTGGTGGCCCACACCGCTGTCGGAAATCGTATACTTACAATACTGATTTAGGGATAGTTCATGAACCCCTTACATGGCTCATTACATTTTTTTTTTTTGTATCGATAAATAGCCGTCTCAACGGTGAATTTTTGATTAAATGGATAATAAACGTCCGAGTAGGAAACAGAGAGAAACTTTGAAACATAAAAGAGCAAGAGAATCTAATTGTAGCCCTATTCGTGAAATAATACCACTCCAAAGACCCCCAACCCCTCGAGATATTGGTCCAGGAAGCCCTATTAGTAAAGAAGAGTACGTAATTTTTTATTTTCACGATGATTGGGAACAATTAGATCGGCCGCCAACGCCGAGAACACCAGAACATTCAGAAAAATTCAGATCGTAACTACTCGTGTTTTTTTTTCTCCCTCCATCAATCCCCCTATATATTCATGACACGAAGGTAGGGAAACTCATTTCACAAGTAGTACTTATGCAAAATGAGGAAGATCAAATAATAACTAGGGCAAGATTGAGACTACAAACAGAACAACCCTTCGGAGAATGGGTGGAGACGGTTGCTCTTACGGATGGCAAAGCAACCTATGTTGCAAAATTCATTCTCAACAACATAATAACAAGGCATGGTGCTCCGAGATATTCTTTGAGTGATAGAGGACAGACATTTCGTTCGGAAGTAGTCCAAGAGTTGCTACTTATCATGGGTACAGTAAGCCAGTTCACTACGGCTTATCACCCAATGACAAACGGCTTGACAGAACGATTCAACAAAACTCTCGCGAATATGCTCTCAATATTCACGAATACGCAACAAACTGACTGGGACGAAAGTCTTAGTCTTTTAACTTTTGCATTCAATACCTCCATCCAGGACACTACGCGTTTCTCCCCATTCAATCTTGTTTACGGCCGTGAACCCATCCTCCCAACTGAAGCAAATCTACTACAGTCTGTAATATCAGATGATGCGCTAGAATTTCATTATATATATGGGTCTGTTTGATATCATTCATGCAAAAGTAATATATGGAACACCCTATGATATATTCTCTACAAGTATTCAGATGGAAAGTTTTCCAAAAGCGGGGTCCGCTTTTCACGGATGTCTAAAGAAATAGAAGATTTGGTATCAAACTGTATTACGTGCAGATTTTTCCAGGGAAACAATTTGAAACAGCCAATTATCTGCCACAGTGTGCCTGATTTGCCATGGCAAAAAGTTGTATGCGATCTCTTCTAACTTGATGATGAAATATATTTATTGGTGGTGGATTAGTTCTCAAAATATGTTGAAATTGCAAAATTGGCGGATTCAACATCTTCTGCAGAAATAATCACCCATTTAAAATCAATCTTCGCTCGTCATGGAATTCCAAATGTAGTAATTAGTGATGAGGGGCCACAATTCAGTAGCATATTTTTCAAAAATTTTCCTTAAACATAGCAGTTCACGCACACTACATCCAGCCCTCTCTATCCCCAGTCGAATGGATTGGTAGAGAGACATGTAGCTATTTTAAAAAACATGCTCCGTAAAGCGAAATTTGATAATAAAGATTTATATTTGGCTTTATTGAGCTACCGAAATACACCAATAGCCAGTAATTTGGAATCACCCGCTAAAATTCCCATGTCTAGGCAACTCAGGGATGTTTTGCCTGTTCCAAGCAATATCTTGAAACCAAAAAGAATCGACTTTCCGAAAATTGAAAATAATTTAGAAATTGAACAAAATATACGAAAACAATATTATGACAGAAATACCAGGACCGATAATCATACTTTTGGGAAAAATGAGACTGTGATAGTTGAACGAAAATTGAATGATAAACAATGGCATAAGGGTGTTAACATTTCAAAATCTGAAGTTCGGCCTCGATCCTACAATATGAAATTTAAAAATGACAATGTCTAGGGATAGTCAGCTCATAAATAAATATCCCATTACCTATGATAATGCAGAGGAGAAGAAGGAATCCATAGATTCTGATAGTAACGACCTTACTCACAGTTCACGGGAATCAGATGAAAATTCTGATCAAGATGTAATTTACATACCTTATACCACAAGAAGTGGTAAAGAAGTTGAAACTCCTCGAAGACTGCGTTATGATAATTCATAAAATGTATACCTAAACATTGAAAACATTTCACTACTTATATTCATGTAGTTATTTTTTTATATGTTTACTCAATGAGAGGGATGTCATGTCATGTAAAATAATCCTAAGTCCGGTCCTGGCGACCTACTCCAATTCTTATGATTTTATGATACCGATTCGAGGCTTATGTTCGAACCTTGAAAACTGGAGAAAAATAAATCAGTTCTTATCGTGAGTCGTGTATTATTCCACAATTCCCACCCGATTCGCGGAGAAGTAATCCTCTGAAGAACGAACAAAGACAATTACCAGCAACCATCCCAATGTGCAATATTAATTTTTTCATCATTACCACTACCCAATTCGAGAGAACTGGCCCCGAAGGACACGAAAACAATTATCAACAGCCATCCCACTCAATGTGGCACCCGACAGACTGGAAGTTATTCTAGAACCTGCTTTGCCTTCCTACTGTTTTGGGTCTCCTATTACTTAATCATCTGAGCATCAATATATTATATATATATATATATATATATATATATATATATATATATATATATATATATATATATATATATATATATATATAAATATCATAGAAGTGCATTATTGCTATTGATGAAAGAAAAAATCAGAAATCAGATATATCAAAAGAAAACAAAACATATTTACATGGCATTCAGCGAAGTTTCCAAAAATAGTTAATTTAAAAAAAAACAATATTTTCATTGAGACAAGAAAGTTGGAAACAAGCCCTAGTTCCTTGTGCGAACAAGTAAAAGCTTTGTGCTAGTTTTTCCGCGTTGAGTAATCATATGATTGTTGAAAAGATATGAGTTCGTATTGTTTGAATTCAGATATTCTTCGTTCAGTATACTCCAGATCAAATTGAAATTATCTTCATAAACAGTTTCAATTCGAATAATAGATAAAAGTTCGTAACCTCACTCGATAAAGAAGTGGATAATTCATTGCTTTGACCTCATCTTTGGCGCACGTTTGAATAAACATTATCATTTGTAGTTCAGAAGTTAAAGGACATATCAGAGTGTTTCTGGGTTACAACATGAAGTTTTCAATCATCATTGGATTTATTTTCGTAGGTGAGTGCAAATCACACTTTTATATTGATCCATTGCTCGCACAAGTTTCGACTTCTGAGGGTTGACGTTCGTCAGCTGGTTAACGGAACGAACAATTTAAAAAAAAACAACAATGAACAATATCAGCGGTGGGCTCGATATGTTGACGGTACCTACATTCCATTGCTTGATAATGTAACTTGTGAGATTTTGATCATCATATAATTAATTCTATTTATATATGATGAGAAATATCTCATCGGAAAATAGTTCCTTTTCAACCTTACCAAACTCTAACAATTATTTTATCATACACACCCGTTGAATCCCCATAACAAAGATGAGCTAGCAGACCATTTGCATATAAAAATACAACTCAACCTTCCAAAAAGACAAATGACTTTAAAAAAATATTCTTTTCGACAGAAACGAGCAAAAAACATTCGCTATTCTTCGTCACTTTTCAAGAACTCCCCTTTGGCTTGTTAGTGGCTGAAAGTCGAAAAAAATTTTAGAAATGACCATTTTCAAAAAATGGTTCATCCACTTCTACCAAATATATTTGACCATTCTCACACCTTAAATAATATCTTAGAGTTCTAACTGGTAATCATACTCTCTTATCTATTAGTTCCCTTTCATTCAGTCGTGTGTTTCGCATTTGAATTTCAATTAAATATTGCGAAATACAGAGGTGACAAATGATCCATCTGAAAACTACTATACACTTTTGTTCATTCACCATTTTTTCGGAAAACGAACGCGGAATACAAGTAATTCGAATATAAAGAAATGACCAGAAATGACTATTCACAAATCATTTTATATAATTGAATGAAGGTACGGTAAAAAGGGAGCGGTAGGGTCGGAGCACCTCGTTAACTATCTGAGAATATCTGTTATCTCAACAAATATTCTTGGTGAAGTTCGAATATCCTCTACTCATTTCTACGAAATTAAGAATGCATCCATAACTGGAGACGCAGGCAGGGTTTAGTAGAGTTCCGTCGAGTATTTGAGGTCAGGATATGCTCTGAGCGGCTATGATGTGGATAAGTGACCGAGGTTATAAAGATTTTCAACCTTTCATATTTCCCCGTGCTGAGAATCACACGTTCGAAAGTTACACTTCTTTAATCCTTAGCTCGCACAAATTTCTACTTTCGAGCAGTGGGTAACGAAAGGACTGAAAAAGTCTTCAAAAAATATACGCTCACTGCAATATGTTAGAAAACTAATGCTTGACCAATTTAATTGTATGTACTTCACAAGGTACCGTAAGATCTATAAATGAAATGTATTACAGAAACAGAATTGAAGAATCAAATAACGAAATTAAAGAGTCTTCAGGTAATGATATCAGAGGAAAATCAAAGGAAAACATAGTTTGATATACCACTGAATCCCAACAAAATCAACTAATTCTACTGAACCATTGCTCAAAAGCTAAGCAACATTATACGAGTGCCCTATGATCCTTAATCAATCTGGAAAATATCAATATCGATGATAGCCTTATTCTGTATAACATAATGAATTGAAACTTTGAACGACATCAGGGATGTAAATGCCGCTGGGTATGATAGTATTTCGGTAAAAATACTTTTGAATCTACCAGCCAATGCATTAGACACACTAGTAGTTGATCTCATTGATGCTTCTTTCGAAACCAGCTCATTCCCCCCTTCCCTTAAGACTTCAATTGTTATTCCTCTACAAAGAGGTGGTGATTTGGATAATCCTTCCAATCTGCGGCACATTTCTCTTATTCCAACCTCGGCAAAAATTATTGAAAAATTTAGGAAGAAACAATTGAATGATTTCTTAAATTTGCATGATATCTTGAGTAACAACCAATTTGGGTTCCAGACGGAAAAGTAATGCAACATTCTCTTTCTTTTATGAAATTGTTCATAAATAAGTGCTGCAGAAGTAGCCGCCGCAATTTTCTTTGACCTTCCGAAACCTTTCGATTGCGTTAATCACTCAAAAAACTTCACTGGTATGGCTGCAGAGGGTTGACGTACAATTGGTTTAAATCGTACCTCTCAGGGTAAAGTCAATTGGTAAGAACATCAAAACTCTCAGAAAGCAGAGAAATGACATTAGGTGTGCCACAAGGTTCTGTGTTAGGTCCAGTTCTGTTTTTGTTATAATTAATGATTTGACTATGACATATATCTGGTAACTTTACTCGTTTTGTGGATGATACAATAATATTGTGGAAAGAAAAGAACTCAGCAGAGCTATATAAAAAGATAAAGATGCTAATTTATGATCCCTGGATATCTCCAAAATGAATAATTACAAATAACTTTTGAATGTCTGCCAAATGAACTTACAATAGACAATGATATCTTGGAAAACAAATTGAACACAAAATTTCTCGGTGTCTTTATTGATAATAATCTTAAATTTGATGAGCACGTCAGACAACTCAAGACTAAAATTTCCTTTAGATGTTATAAAATGACAGAGTTTACTAATGATACACACAACTAGCAATCAATAATTCATCCGTCTCGGAAAATAAACGTTTGCCCAGTTTTAGATTTCAAGCGATTAATTGGCTCTGAATTGCATCACTGAGAAGTAACAATTATTAAATGTTTTGAATGGGCCAATAGACGCACGAATCCGTCAAATTAGCTCACACAGATTGACAGTAACGTTTCTTGAAAAAAAAAATTATCATTCAAACTTATTACTGGATATCTCTCGAAAGATAATCGAAACGCCATGCATCTAGAAATGTTTCAACAGGAAGGAAATTTATGAATACAGCAATGTTACCTGGAAAGTTTTTGACAATATTTCGAAATTTGTGTATTTAACAATATCACTGTAAGTCAGTTGTGAAATGTTTCGAAAAAAGAAATAAGTAACTCACAGCAATATTTATGAAATGATTATTGTAAAATATTTCAAATGGCATATCTGACAACATCACCACAACCTCAATTACAAATATTTCAGTGGAAAGCAAATCACAAGTTAACGGAATGTTTCCCTAATGAGCAAGTCACAATGTTTGAACTGAACTAACACAGTTAGTTTCCTCCCGGAAACATTTCAATTGGAATCTATATGTAATTTGCAGAAATGTTTCACAAGGTTCTGTGCTCAGTGGAAATGAGTTAGGTTTTCACACAGCAAAAACAGCAGTGCAACCCTCCTCTCTCCTATGTTGATATTACAGAAAGTAGAAGTAGGGTGTCACTCTAAAGTCAAATCTATTGAATCATGGAGAAATTATTTTGCGGCCAATAAGATTTTAACCGTCGTTGCACTGGTCATTCTCAAACTGTATGCCTGGTGTACAAACATAAAACGGAAATTGACTTTGTTTTCTTCTCCTTATGCTACTCATCATAGCATATTTAATATCAGACTTTCCATACCTACTCAACCTTAATCAAGTATTCCATTTTTTATAATGGTGGTAAATTATTCAATCACTTACCATTTGAAATGAAATCTGCAAATCTGACCAACGTACAATTCAGAAAGCAGTTAGAAATTTGCTAGCCGATAGACCGTTTTTATGGACTACGAGAGTATTTTAATGAATCATTAAAATACTTCTTTTTTGGATATTACCAGTTTTTATGTATACACCATTAGCTTTGTTTATATTTACACTTACGAATCTTTGTACATGAGATGCAAAATCTTCTGATACTAAAGTAGATTTTGATTTGATTTGAGGATGACTTGTTGTAAACGGCCTAATGGGAAAACCCATTAGGCCGATAACTAATGAATATTCATAGTAACAAATTTGTGTATACATATTCTTTTCAATGAGCAATGGATCTTGCAAACGTTCAAATCGATTATAGTCGCATCTGTGATAGGTCAGGAGCAATAGCTGTGGATAACTCCAGAAACATTACAGAGAAAAAATTTAACGTTGTGTTAAATATAACGATATTTTTTCCGACATTTTGAAGTATACATTCGATTTTATGAATTCATTTTCTATCTAGAAAAAGTTATAAATACATTAAAATTTTTTTTAACAAATTTTTCATCAATTTATTGAATGAAATGGAAACAAAAAATCTATTTCTATTAACCATTAAAATTTTTTTTCGTGAAAAAACATTTTCTGATTATTTTGTTAAAAGAATTAAAATTAAATAAAAACAATTTCAAGGATATTTTTTTGTGAAAAATTATTATATTTCTTGACAAATGAAATGACGAAAAAAAATATTTTCCCTGATAAAATTATTATTATCTCAATCAATCAATATTTTTGTTTCAAACTAGTTGCACCAGAAATTTTAATGTTATGGGATTGCATAGTATATTTGAATGGTAAAATATCAACATCATGAAAAAAATATCTAAAAAATGTTTAGTTTCCATTTTGGATTTTAAATTTATTTGTTGACATCAACATTGAAAAAATTACAGATCATACATGAACACTGGGATGATAAAATCTCGTGAAGTATACTTGTAGTAAAGTCTCCACGAAGCGACATATTTTGATGTCTTAAATTAAAGAGTTATCTCATTCAACATATTCATGAAAACTCGATGCGAAAATGTACGTTTTTAATGCACTCATTTTCATAAAAATCATTGAAAAATGTTTTTATCAAAAACATACTGTTCCTTGAGGTGTCTGGATGACACCATGATCTTTTCGAATTTTCAAATCGATATTCACTAGTCGAAAACAATTAATTTAAATCAGGGAAAGTCGTATTTCGTGTAAATAATTTTATTTAAATATCGCAATGCGATATTTAAATAAAATTATTTACACGAAATACGACTTCCCCTGATTTATCAGTCACGTGTATGCAGCACCAACAAATCTCAAATTAATTTAAAGGTTACGATCATTCGCATGGTGGTGTAACGGATCAACAAGCGTTGTGCGGAACTTTGTTTCCACCACGGAATCAAAATGGTTAATACAAGTTCGAACTTTTCTATTGGAAATTTTATCTTCTTCAAGAATCTGTTCGAAGAATTCGCCAAACATCAACGGTTTTCAAAGTATTTATGAAAGACTGAAGCCTATTTTTTCGACACTTCAATTCGTTGATGATTAGTATAATCCGCTTCAAACCAACAAGATACGGCCTTATCCTGATCACCGGAGGGAAGACGGTTCCCCCGCTTCGGCCACGAAATTCATCACTCATATATTACACTCCACATTTTCAGTATCTTACTGAATAATTTCTTACATGTTTATCACTCTCGATTGTTCCTCTAACTAAATCAAAGTACATACTAACCCCCAACATTGATTCCAATGTTATATTGGCACCTAACGTAGTGCCCTTGATCGTAATAGGTAATATTCATGAGTGTTATTCGAAAAAAATTTGCCAGTGGTTTTCGTGACTTGTGTGCTTTTATCGTTCAGGACATACGCAAGCCATTAGTGATCTTTCGTGGTGGTCAATGAAGACGTTTTTCGCGCTACAGTGCTTGTACCGTGTAGGACATTGTGAAACCGTTGAAAAACTTGAAAAATATTTTGTGGATGTTGTGTAAATCTCTGGATAGGCATCAACGGAATCGTCAATTTGGTATGAAATAAGGTTGAATATCTTAAGGAAGCCAAACTGTAAGTACCATTCTATACCGATTTATGCACTCTGACCGTGGATTGACCAAGAAAAATTCGTTCTTTGCGTTCGCGCGATATTCTAATAGACTTGCCTGTGCTAGACTCGCGATCTCGACAAGGGGTAGTTACGAACTCTGGCAACATTACTGTTACGCTCACCGACGAACAATTCCAACAATTGTTGAGTAGACTATCTACAACCTCCCCCGCGACAGTGGCGCCGTCGGGTAATTTTTCTAAATATTCGTCTCGTTTGGATGGTTCGAAAGAAAGTGATGTTAATGCATTTCTTGATGCAGTCGAAATTTTTAAAGATTCTTCGAAACTATCCGATGATGATGCGCTCAAAGGACTACCAGTGCTTCTAGACGGTTTCGCCGCGAAGTGGTTTCAAGGTGTTAAAGCAAAAACAATAATGTGGAAAGACACTGTAGATCTACTAAGAACTACATTTGGACCGAAAAAACCGCCATATTTATAAAGTGTTTCGCGAGTTGTTCTAGAGAGAACAAGACTCTAACAAAAAAACGGATATTTTTATTTGTAAGTGTCGTTCTACTCTCGCGCAGTTACCATCGGGAATTCTTACTGAAGCTACCCAAATAGACATGATGTATGGTTTAATATATTTAAAACACATTGACTGCCCGGCCAATTTTGATATGTGGGTCGCTTGTGCTATGTGTTTTTTTTCACAGGAGAGTATTTTAAATACCTTTTTAACGCTCTCCCACATGTTGAATGTTTGAGTTTTGTTGATATTATTACCTTAGAGCTAGTGTATAAAAAATATACACGTGGCGGAAAAGTGAAAAAAAAAAATCTTACGCAATATACACGTGGTGTAAAAGTGAAAAAAAAAGTCTTACGCCACGTGTATATGTTCATATACACGGTTCAGACAGGCTTATTCTTGTCTGCAGCCGCGTCGATCTGCTAATAATCGTCATTTTCGCTTTGGATGTGATACAGTGCAGTTTGTATTTTGTGGTATATGGTTTTTTGATTATAATTTCGAAATGGAATCATACGAAAAAGATCAAAGTCGGTTGAAGAGACTATGGGAGGAAATTTCAGATATGACTGAAGACGATCCATATTAATTCAAGATGGCCACCAAACAACATGTCAACTCCGAGCCTAGTTGCAAAAGGTGTGGTAATGTAGCCAGAAGTGGTTTGAAATGTGTAAAGTGTGGTGTGTTGTCACATATTGGATGTCTCAAACAAATGAAAAATGTTTTGTATATAGACGATTCTTCTGTGGAGTGTTGTAACCCAAAAGAAGAAAACGACCTTGACATGTCCTTTGGTAGTGCAAAGGAGGAATTCCAAAATGATGTCCGTGATGTAGAAATAAGGTATTTGAAAGAACTCTTGAATCAGAAAGATTTAATTATTGAAAATCAAAAAATTGCCCTGAGTGCTCTTCAAGATCAAGTTTTTCTTCTTAAAGAGTCGCAAAGATTGGATAGTGATGCTAGTCCCTCGAATCCCGTGGCACCTAGTAGTCGAAAGCCGAACACTCGCAAAACATCAACGGTTCTAGGCAACGTTAAATCAAATTCGGAGAACAGTTCAAGTTCGTCTAATTCGAACACCACGACTGTTGACTCTGCTAGCAGGTCCACAAAAACTATAAACAAACCTCCACTCGAGCATAGTAAAAAGGTGGGTCCTATCAACCAACAAGCTGTAGCAGGCGCTCTCTTGGAAATTGAATCGCAAAATAAATGCAATGATATAATCAATTTATGTAAGGATGAGTCAGAATTCACAGTCGTCAAAAGCAAGAGACGTCGAAAACAAAATAAACCTTTTATTGGTCAGTTGCAAATTCCCAGCAATTCAAACATCAAATATGCTCCGAAGATGGTGTTTCTCCATGCATATAAGATGCACCCAGACACCAGTCCTGAAGATCTTTTCAGTATTTTGAGGCCATCATTTCCTGAAGTTCAGTGCGATAAGTTAAATTCAATGTTTCCAAATTTGTATTCTTCGTTCAAAGTAACAATAGCTGAGCATAACCTAGAGAAAGCTTTGAATCCATCTGTGTGGCCTGTTGGTACATGGGTCAATCGATTTTTTCACAAGAAGCAGACTACACGACCAACGGATTAGTCAAGAGGGTTTCTAAACAAGTCGAGAATAATCACTCAGCTAGTGAATTAGGGGTTTTTCATATTAATATTCAATGTTTATCAAATAAAATTGAACAGCTCACCTTATTTCTGAAGGAGAATTCTTATGACGTTCTGTGTATTTCAGAACACTGGATGAACGAAATTGACATAAAATTGGTACAGTTACCTGGTTATTATTTAGCTTCATACTTTTGTAGATCCCTCCATATACACGGTGGTGTGGCAATTTTTGTGAAGAGATCACTTCAGCCAAAAGAATTGTTATTGAGGGACCTTTGTGATGAAATCACCAGCGAATTTTGTGGCATTGAATTTTCCGATTTTTTGGTTGTTGCGTTATATCGATCTTGTCTAGGCGATTACAATGGATTTCTGGTGAATTTAGAAAAACTTCTTTCGCAGGTATCCTCTCTCAATAAGAAGCTCGTGATTTTGGGCGATTTTAATGTGAATTTTTTGACTAGTTCCACGAAACTCACTGATTTGGAATATTTGCTTGAATCTTATGGACTTAATGTAATAATTAAGGACTTGACCAGGGTAAGTGTAAATTCAGCCTCGTGTATCGATAATATAGTAACAAACTTTGAAGACCGAGAATTTCAATCCGGAACTATGGATCCATGTCTCTCAGATCATCTCGGACAATTTATATTTTTATCACAACATACGGCTCCCTCAAATGATCAGGTGTGGATGAGAAAAATGAATAATAGGGGTTTCCTCGAGGTTAAATTGGCTCTGGCTAACTTTGACTGGAATATTTTCGAAAATAATATCAATTGTAATTTCCTCTCGAGCCTCTTAACCAATATACTTAGTTATCTCATAAGCTCTGTTTTTCCTTTGCAAAAAGTAGAGAGTGTTGTAAGTAAATCCCCTACACTCTGGTATAGCGACGATCTCAGGAGAATGAGACATACTTTGACAGCTGTCAAGACAATATTCAATTCTAAAAGGGATGAGAAAACTTTGAAAGTATACAAACAATTACAAAGAGATTACAAGAAATCTATTTTGGAACATAAAAAAAACTCATATGGTAACCTTCTGCTGAATTCATCTAATAAATGCCGTGATGGCTGGAAGATTGTGAACTATGAACGAAACAAAAACCATAAACAAACTACAAGTGTCAAAATATCTGAAGATGATTTCAATGATTATTTTTCTGGCGTTGCTGGATTATTGATATCTTCTCTGAGTGATATAAATCACCAGCCGACTGATTTTTTGAAAGGAATCAGTCAACCTCAAAAATCATTTTTCTTCACTTCAGTTACTCCGTCGGAAGTATTCACTACGATTATGCTATTGAAAAATTCTCATTGTCCTGATGTTTACGATTTGAATAGTTTTGTTTTGAAAGAAGTTGCAGATATAATATCCCATCCCTTTTCCCTTTTGATAAATGAATGTTTCTCTCTCGGTATATTTCCAGACGCTTTTAAAATTTCAATCGTGTTACCTTTATTGAAAAAAGGTGATCCACTTTCAATAGAAAATTATAGACCAATTTCCATAATTCCTGTTCTTGGAAAGGTGGTGGAAAAATTGGTCAAGCAGAGGCTTGAGAGTTATATGGAATCCAATGCATTGATTTGTCCAGGTCAGTTCGGTTTTAGAACTAATAAGTCGACCTCGAGTGCAATTTTACGTATTCTGTCGGACATTGTCGAGGGTATTGAAAGAGGAGAGCACTCACTTCTTACCTCGTGTGACCTAACAAAGGCATTTGATTGTGTCTCACATGATATACTTCTTGAGAAATTATTCCACTATGGAGTGAGAGGAACACCTCTTCAGTTTTTCAAGTCCTATCTCGGTGATAGATCACAATGTGTTGTTGCCAATGGAAAACAATCATCTTTGGTTAAATCAACCCACGGGGTACCTCAGGGCTCAGTCTTAGGACCCCTACTCTTTACAATATACATTAATGACTTATATCACTATATGATGCCAGTCGACTGTGTTCTCTTCGCGGATGATACTACCCTGGTAAATTCCGGTAGAGGTGTTAGCGATTTACAGAAGACAGGAAATTGCACAATGGAAAAGGCTCATGTGTGGTTCACGACTAATAAACTGAAAATGAATCCCAGTAAAAACCAACAACTTTTGATATCATCCCATTCAGAATTGTTGAAGGGTCAGAGTATCACCTTGCTAGGCGTAACTCTGGATGACAAACTGAGTTGGTCTCAACATATTGACCTATTAGGGCGAAAATTGTGTGGTGTTATTTTTTTGTTTCGTAGATTGAAATGTCTAATCAATGCCGAACTTTTGAGATCGATGTATTTCAGTTTGTTCCACTGCCGCATTTCATATGGCATTCTATGTTGGGGTAACGCAAGTTCTGCTGACAAAATATTCATCCTGCAGAAAAAAATTGTCAGGATTCTGGCGGGTGTACAGTTCAGAGAACATTGTCAACCTCTCTTTCTGAAATACGGTATCATGCCTCTTCCAACAATTTTTATTTATGTTACTCTTCTCCAAATTCATCAAAGTAAAAGTATCTATACAACACAAGCTTCTGGTCACGAATATTCTCTCAGATCTGGAGATCTATTGGTGAAACCAAGACGAAGACTGGTCATGTCCGAGAAGAATTCTTTGAGAATTGATCTTTTCAATAAATTGCCTCTGCAAGTGAGAAACCTGAATTATCAGGAATTCAAAAGCAGAATAAAGAGGGTTCTCCTAAAGTTTTGCTTTTATTCTGTGAATGAGTTTTTGAATACGTGCCCGTCAGAATTTTTGTAAAGTGCTATAGACTATTTTAGAATTTATTTTAATGTGAACTTTTATCATACTCTATGATATCTATCATGTGCTTTTATTTCTTTTATTATGTGTTGATGTCTTATTTTTATTCAAATCAAATTCTTATATCTGTTTTATAATTGTTACTTCTAACAAAGAAATAACAAATTTTATCTGAATACCTACTGTTATGTATAGATTCATGAAAATAATATTTTCCTGGATTCTACATTTTTCATTTGTCATTAGGACGTGCTACAAATGTACATTATGTATGTAACGTGGTCAATAAAGAATCTATCTATCTATCTATCTATCTATCTATGAAAATGGATCAGAAGGGGATCCTGAGTATGAATTGGAAAGTTCTAGTAGCGGAAGTAGTACTGCAATACCAGCTAAACGATCTCGGAGAAACAATGAAAGTAGGTACTTCTATCAGTTGCGATGTAACCATTTTCACGATACCATTTTTCATTTTTAGATATGTCTCAGTTTGTAGTTTTGTCTGATAACGCGAACGATAGTGTAAATAGTTTACCAGAACAGGCTCAGAATATGAAAGGAGGTATTGAGTTGTGAAATTATTTTCGTCATGTATCTTTTATTTCTTTGATTTATTTTTTAGATGATATGATTTCATCAGGGTCTCAGTCTGATTCAGAAAGCGAAAATAATGAGAATGATCATATTATAAATCATTGGGGAATGGTAGTTGGAAATAAGAGAAATTTTACTTTTGAAGAAGATGTAGGCCTAACAAAAGAAGTTATAGATTTGAAGAATGAAGATGAATTCACTTACTTTCGACTTTTTTTGGATGACGAAATTATGCATACGATTGTCGAACAAACCAATATATTCGCAAATCAGATTATTGTGAAAGGTATTATTGGTGAAACAATTGGTCCATCTTCACGTCTAAATAAATGGAAGGAAACCGACGAGGGAGAAATGTTCTGTTTCTTGGGAATTTTGATATGGATGGGATTGGATAAAAAACCTAAACTGGCTGATTATTGGAGAAATAGCGAATTATATTGGGCAAAAGCAGCTGGATATATGTCTCGAAATAGGTTTGAAATTTTACTACGGATGTGGCATTTTGCAGACAACGATTTATGTCAACCTGGAGATCGACTTCACAAAATTCAACCCATAGTAGAATTACTCAACGCAAAATTCAAGAGAGTTGTGCAACCTGGCGAACATTTGTGTATTGACGAAACAATGGTGCCTTTTCGTGGGCGTCTCAAATTTCGTCAATATATAAAAGGAAAAAGGCATAAATTTGGAATAAAACTTTTCAAGCTCTGTCTTTCTGGCGGATATACCTATCACTGCAAAATTTATTGTGGCGCAGATAAAACTGAAGGAATGTCAGTGGCAACAAAAGTTGTTTTCGAATTGATGGAGGATTGCCTCGACAAAGGAGCCATCTTATATACCGATAATTGGTACACAAGCATAGAGTTAGCAGAAAAGCTTCTGGATAGAAAAACAAACCTTGTAGGAATGCTCCGTAAAAATAGAAAAGGCATTCCCTATGAAGTATTGTCCACTAAACTAAAAAAAGGAGAAATCATAGGTAGGGAGAAGAATGGCATAGTTATTCTCAAATGGATGGATAAACGCGACGTGCTTATGCTCACTACTAAGCATCAAGCAAATCTGGTAGAGGTTCCTGGAAGAGTCGAAGGTAGAACAAAACCGGAAGCTGTTATTGACTATAATAATGCCAAAAGTTTCATTGACGTCTCAGACCAATTATCGTCATATTCTACCTCGGTTAGGCGCAGCATCAAGTGGTATAAGAAATTGGCCTTCGAATTATTTACTGGCACAAGTGTAGTAAACGCGCATCATTTGTTCAACAGAAACGAATCAAAGAAAGTTGGTATTATCGCTTTCAAGGAGAAATTGTGCCTCAAGATGTTATCCATGGGAAAAAAGAATATTGTCCCTCCTGATCTCCCATCTGCACAAGCACACAAATTCATCCAGGTAGCAAAAAAAAGCCGTTGTGTTATTTGTTATCAACGAAATAAAGAAAGGCATGATCGAAAATATGCCATTTGTAAAACCAAACAAGTAACCACCAAATGTCAAGCATGCATTGAGAAGTTCCTCTGTTTAGAATGCTTCTTCGACAGACATAATATTTTACCTGAAAAGAATAATTAGATCCTTAGAAATGTATGTTGTAGTTCAAACAATGATTTAGTCAAATAAAGTTCCATTCAAAACAACTAACTGTCTCTCATTCACAACGATAGGAAAGTATGTAAAATTCATCATGAAAAATATTTGACCTTGATCGAAAGTCCCCGCTAAGATTATTTTGTCATTGCCCCACGCCACGCTGAACCATTCCTCATTAGAAATGCACATAAAGCGTGTTACTCTAGCATACACACGGCGAAATATTGATGATTGCTTATGTATACTGGTATATACACGTGGCGACCAGGTCCAAGCCACTGTGTATACTCAAAGATACACATGGCAGTCAAAGTGTTAAAAATTCGCGAGAAAATGCCAAGAGATCAGCAAGCTTCTTTCTAAAGCTCGCCTTGCGGAAGAGACTTTTGTTGAATCTATTGAGAACTCAACCGGTTCCTCAGATTCTTAAGGTGACGTATAAAATCTCGTAAAAACTAAACTAAGACCGCGATGTGCTTTTTGTAGAAACATTGGTCACACCAAAGACGAATGTCGAAAGTTATCGGGTAGACAACAGAAAAATGAAATAGAACACCTGTGGAAAATCAATCGAGAAATATTTCGGGTAATCAGACAGTGGCGTCGACTTCCAGTTGGACTGGACTTATTTGTTATGGTTGTAAAAGACCAGGATTCATCCGATCAAACTGCCGGTCATGCTCAAATACTGCTGCGTCATCCATTGACTTTTCTAGTGCTGAAATATCAACAGATTTTCTAATTACAAATCGTATAGCTGAGCTCACACCTCGATCTAGACCATTGGTGAATATTCTTGGTTCCAATGGAATCGGTATACTTGATACTGCAGCCAAGCAGAGCATTGCAGGATCTTCCCTATTCAAGATCCTTCGAAAAAGTGGTCAAACATTCACAAGAAAAACTATTAAAATGAAACTTGCCGATGGCAGTTCGAAAACAGAAAATATTTTGACAAAATAGTTGAGGCTTTCGCGGCCGAGGTTTTCAGTATCACTACTTTTATTCGGGTTTGAAGGCCGTCGTTTTTTGGAATTTCTTCCTGACGTTTCGCTGGCTCGAGTGGCTAGCTTCTTCAGAGGTTCATTCATCTTGGAATTCACTCCGATGACTGGAGATTGTTTCTTCGCAAGTTGTATTTATGCCGATTCAGGTAGTTTGCGGTGCTAATTATTCCGCTTACGCTTAGACTTGTCCAGAGTGGTCATAAACCGAACAGACCGGGATCTCACTGAAGACGAGATGTCAGTGTTAGCACGAGGCGGTAATTTCGCAATCATTCCTCGGCAGGTACCAAAAGAGGAAATCATCGCCAATACATCCCGAGGGTCACAGACAGAATTGGAAAACTCCTGAGTAAATACAACATAAAAACTGTATTTAAACCCACAAAGAAGATTCAACAGAGCCTCAGATCGGCTAAAGACAAAAGAGATTCACTGTCTGCAGCAGGGGTTTATCGCATACCGTGCACCTGTGGGAAGGTATACATCGGTACCACCAAAAGATCCATGGGAACTAGGCTAAGGGAACATGAGAGAAACTGCAGACTAGGGCAAATTGACAAGTCGGCTGTGGCGGAACACGCACTTAGTGAGGGAAACCACAGGATTCTGTTTGAAAATGCAAAACTGATTGCACCCAACCAGGGATACCATAGCCGACTGGTACGGGAGGCAATAGAAATCCACAAACACACGGATAATTTCAACAGAAAAGAAGAAGCTGTCAACCTCAATCGAATATGGAATCCCATTTTAAGAAAATCGATAATGACTGCAGGTAGTTCTTCAGATATTAATGATGATTATTCTCCGAACCCACAGGAAGTAAACAAGGTAATCAATATTAATGACAATTCCCCGAATCCGAATGGAATAATTAGCACCGCAAACTACCTGAATCGGCATACATACAACTTGCGAAGAAACAATCTCCAGTCATCGGAGTGAATTCCAAGATGAATGAACCTCTGAAGAAGCTAGCCACTCGAGCCAGCGAAACGTCAGGAAGAAATTCCAAAAAACGACGGCCTTCAAACCCGAATAAAAGTAGTGATACCGAGAAAATATTTTGCTTGCCAAAGGGGATGTTTTTCTCCAGGGGCGTATAATTCCAACCACCTTTGTTATAATTCCAAAGGCACAAAATTGTACGCTGCTTGGAACCGATTTTATCAACGACGCAAAAATACAATTGAACGTTGCTGACCGAGTGTGGAGTTTTCCTGATAACGAAGCGCAATTTGAGTTACAGTTTGAACCTGAAATACCCACCGGAGAACTAAATGTGACGAGTTTTGAAAAATTACGTCCTGAAGAAGGTCAGGTGCTTGATGACGAACAGCGGCTACGATAACTGAAGTGTTTAGACGAAAACGGTGATATTCTTGAGAAAACTGGAGAACCTACTCCATATGCAGAACATTCTATCAATACATCAGATCATTCACCTATATCGCTGCCGCCATATAGGATGTCTCCAGCTCGCAAAAAAGAAACTGAAAATAGAGCTTGATAAGCTACTAGAAGACAAAATTATCGAAGAGACTGAAAGCCCTTGGGCAGCTCCTGTAGTGCTGGTTCCAAAGAAGGGTATGGGTATTCGGTTATGTATTGATTATCAGAGACTGAATGCGATTACCATACCAGACTCGTATCCTCTTCCTCAAATAGATGACCTCCTACATGCTGCGGAACACACACCATTCATGTCCACAATCGATCTGGCTACTACCAGGTCAAGGTCAAAGAAAGCGATCGTGATGAGACAGCGTTCACGACACCGTTCGGGACTTTTCGCTTTCTTCGTATGCCATTCGGCTTAAGGAACGCCCCGGCCACTTTCGCAGAGGACTGAGCCACAGTAAACTGCTAAAAGAACCAGTAGATTCACTTTGATGGAAATGTTGGTCAAGATTTCATTATTTGCATTTTGGGGCGTGACCTGCTCCTGGGATCAACATTCCAGCGGCGCAGTAGATCGACAGATATCATACACAAAGTTGCCAGCGCATCGCCAAATATGTGACAACTACAATTCACTTTATTTTACTAAATTTTAATTGGATAATTTCACTAATCCTTGATATCTGATGAACGGAATATTTCATTATATCAATCGATACTTCAGATATCTCATGCCTAATCATCCATATAGGTGTTGTAACAAAAATTTGAGGTATATTGATATATCAAAGGAGTTTCCAGTTTGGCATTTGGCAACAGTGCAAAATTGCCATTTCCCAAGACAGAAGAAGAAGAAGGCACAGTAGACAAGAAGAAGGTTTCATGTTTGAGTACCCAACCTGTTGGCAATTTAATTTGTTTGAAGTCTGATTTATACTATATACAGTGAGTAGTGAGTGAATTCAACAGTTGCCTTGAGTTATTTGTGATGAGATCGATTCCAAACATGGATAACAAACGAGTAGCTACTACAAAAACAAACCATAAATGCATATTATGTGGAAAGAATTCCAGACACGACCCGAATATGAGTTTCTTCAGATTTCCCAAAGATCCCGGAAGGTAAGGACCAAATGAATGAATTATAATTATTTTTTCAAATCAAGCTTATGTTACACCTGTTACATAACACTTCAACATTGTCCTTATTTGATATCTCTTTTTCAGATTTTCGATGTGGAAAGCTATTGTTTTGAAAAATTGGAGGGGTTCAGTTCGGAATACTGTTACCAACATTTGAGATCGTGTAGTGACCATTTTGAGAATGAAATGTTTTCGAGCATACAGAAAAAACGTCCAAAGGGAGATGCTATACCAACACTTTTCAACGAACCAATTTCTCGTCAAGCACAAGGTATGTTTACATACAAGTTGTACAGAATTGCTTGTATAATTGTGAATATAATTCTATTTCATTAAAAGTTATTGAGCCCATGACATTCATGTGATGGGGAGATTCCATTCATTGATAGGAGGTGCATGAATTGCGATTTGAAAGTTTATATGAATTCAAGAATAATGATATTCTATAATGTAATGTTATTCTAATAAGTTACCGCCATCTGTACACATATACATAACTAAAATATACGGAAATTACATTTCTCAGTTGAAAAAATTCAATTCAGTCACCCAAATAAATTTTATTTGATATACCAACGCAATATTCCATTGTTAGAAGTGGCAGTTTTCAGCTAGATGTGATTTTTCTTTCTTAAATTGAGTTGTGCATTATCTACTAAATTATGCATTATGTCCATTCCAAATGAAAAAATAGAGTAACTGAATGCCATTCATAGTTTATTTTGGTCATTGAGTTTGTTCGACCCACAGAATTCATAGAATATATATATATATATATATATATATATATATATATATATATATATATATATATATATATATATATATATATATATATATATATATGTATATATATATATATATATATGTCGTTGTTGAGTTCGGGTTGAACCGCGTCTGGAGTTTTGTTCTCGACGTTTCGGCTCCTATTCGCTGCTATAAATTCTACCCAACATCCCTCGATACCTCAGTTCGATCTAAGGAGTAGGCAGATTGAGACCTTAGAAAGAACTCGTGACGAGACCTGGGGAGTAGGCAGATTGAGGCCCCGGCGTCAAGTCACAAACCCTTGCCCCCTGTGACAACACCTGAGGAGTAGGCAGATTGAGACCTCAGCGTGAAGTCACATTTACCTCTTGAAAATGGCTCCAAAATCGGAGCCGAAACGTCGAGAACAAAACTCCAGACGCGGTTCAACCCGAACTCAACAACGACACACAACTGACCGCGGAAACCTATCCGAACACATATATATATATATATATATATATATATATATATATATATATATATATATATATATATATATATATATATATATATATATATATATATATATATATATATATAGATATATATATATATATATATATACATATATATAATTGGCGCTTTGACATAATATTTGTCCTTTCAAGAGAAGTAGTATCGAGAAAAATGTGTTTTTGTCTGCGAAAGCGTCCGGTATCTAGGACATCTGCTGACCTCAACCGGCATAGGAGTTGATCCGGAAAAAACAGCAGCGATTACCAGTATACCTCCGCCCCATAATCTGCAGGAAGAACTATCATTTTTACAGGCCTGTTCATGGTATCGCCGATTTATAAATAATTTTTCGGAAGTTTCTCGACCTCTCAGTGAGCTAACATTGAAAAACGTTACCTGGACCTGAACGGAAAGACAGCAAGAGTCGCTCGAAACTTTGAAGAAGCTTCTGACGACAGCACCTATCCCCCAAGAAGCGAATGAGAATAAACACTTTTCTAGAAGGACAGACGTCAGTTCATTTGCCCTGGGCGCAGTGTTGGTGCAGGGAGAAGGAACAGAAGAACGCCCCGTGAGATATGCCAGCAGGCTGCTGCTAGAGCCCGAGAAAAACTATTCAAGTAGCGTGCGGCTCTCACTGTTGTGTGGGCCTTGAATGAATTCAGGGGATACATCGAAGGATGTGAAGTAACCCTATCGACGGATCATCAACCCCTCCGTTGGTCGCTCAAATCCCCCACTGGACGCCTGGCCAGATAGGCTCTGCAAATCCAGAGCTACAACCTCAAAATCGAATATCTTCCCGGGAAACGAAACGTCATAGCAGATTTCCTATCACGACCGCCATGTGGCCTTGTTAATAATTCCGCTTATGACATATGTTCAGTATCTTTCGACATGCCTTGTCGATCAGCTAGCGAAATTCGGGCTGAAGAGCTCAAGGATCCCGAAGTATCAAAGATTATCAGAAGTTTCGAGGATTGCAAAGATGATAATATCGCTCAGTGGACCAATAGAGGTTATTTTATGTTAAATGGCGTATTATACAGGTACTCTTGGGAAGAAGAGTGTGAAGAAGCGTAGTTGGTGGTACCGGTTCACTTGCATCAAAGAAAACATGGAACTGTAACAAACCAATTGGAATCAAAGTAGAATAACACCTTGGAATTCTGAGTTTTGCTATCATTCGCAGTTTTTCCAACCATTTTTTGCATGTATTTCCCAAGTTTTCTGAAATAAAATCGTCCCAGGCAACTCCTGCTCTCCAAATCTCCTGCAAAAGTATTTTCGCTCCAATAATGATATGCGCAAGGAACCCTAAAAGATCAAAAAATAATATAACCATTTTCGAAACATCTCGTTTGGTCAAATTTCATTTGAATCGATTCTTTTCTGTCAGATATATTTTCCAAGTCTATAGAATCGCCATTCAACCTTTCTTTGATGATTGAGGAATTGCTTACCCAGTTAACAACCTCAAATCCTCCTAGGAGCCGTTACATTTCACCTTCAGTGCTGTAGCTAAAGCTTCTTCCTCATTAGCTTTGGAATCTGAACAGTCATCCACGTAAAATTTCTTCTTAACAGCTAAAATAATTTTGTGGAAAGTAGCTATTTCTTCAGCGTTTATGTTCTTCATGACTTGTGCACAACAAGGCGAACAGGAAGCCCAAAACATCATCAGCTGCATCTCGAATACGTCCGGATGTTTGGTAGAGTCCAAGTTTTTCCAGAACAATCGTCGAGCACACCTGTTTTCTTCTCTAATCTTTATTTGGTGGAACATTTCTCGAATGATTGCAGTGAATCGGGTCCATACAACAAGTCATCGTTTAGACTAACACCATGTGACTTTGCAGCTGCATCAAGAACTTATCTTATTTTACCTGGTTTATTGGGATTGATTGTGGCAAAATGTGGCAAAAACCATGTATTAGGTAGTTCGATGGCTGCTTTGTCTGGAGATAATTTTTTGATATACCCTTTTTCAACGTAACTCCTGATTTTTTCACATAACTGTCCTGAATTTTCTGTCCTTCATACATTTCCTTTCCAAACACCGCAACCTCTGCAATACAATAGTTTTGCTTTCTAGAAGGCGTAAATTTTCATGTTTCCAGAGAAGACCAATTTCAAAACCACTTTCAACCCATCTGGCTGTCGTTTTCATGATGTTCATGGCTCGCTTTTCTTTCACCCCCAATTTGGTTGGCGTGATCAACACTCCAAATGAATTTGTGGAATAAGACGCCTTTACTATTTCATGTAAATTTTCATCATTTTCCTTGTAACAAAAATGTAAGAAGCGAATACTGTTCTGTTTATTACAATAAATATGATTTGGACCATGAAGCGACCACCCCAGTTTGTTTTTTGTTGCGATTGGTGTATTTTCTTTATAACGACAACCGGAATAAACTCGAACTTGTAGGGAGGGGTATTGTGAGGTCTATGTGATCCTGCCCTCAGAATCATTGGTTTCTCCTTATAAAAAACATCAAATGGCAAATTTTTCAACTTATCATATCTCTCCCATGTTTCATACATATCGTCGTCGATGGCAATGACAGATTTTCAATGGTATGAACATTATTCATATTGAAAATTTTGTTCTCACCCCAGAAATCTGTACAGCTTGTCCAATCCATTTTGGCGCAGCGCTGAGAACGCACATGCCCAGAAATCTTTGTGAAGTTCACTAATATGAAAAAACACCTATTATATGTATTGACTGTGTTGAAATTCATTCCTAGAAAGTGTTATTTGTTTCGTCATGGTCCACATCACCAGTCTGCAACTGGAAAAGTATCTGAGTCTGTGCCAAGATGGATTGGATAAGCTGTACATCCATCATCTCAGAATTTTTAATCCCGCTTACCACAACATTCGTCCATTGAATACTAAAAGGCTCCGAATTACCTGTCAGTTACAGATTCTTTGCAATGCTGCCCTCTAACAGTGTTACAGTTTAACCTTCATGGCAGAGGGATAAGGCTTCTTTCAGTGTTCCATTCGGTTCATGGATGGTAACTGGTAGCCTTCTCAATAAATTATCCCTCTCATCCTGTTGAACAGTAAGAACATTTCCGTGGTCATTTTCAGAAGTGGTCGGTTTCGGTATCTCTTCCTCTTTTCCTGTAAAGAGATATTGTGTAAGATTTTGTTGTGTCTCGATTTACACCCGTTCATTCCACATTCGACTTTGTTTCTACATTTGAATTGCTGGTGATTACTCTTCAAACATGAAAAGCAAAGTTTCTTACCCTTAACTTTGTTCCATCTTGTCTCTAGGTCATCCATTCTCATCATTGAACAATCACTAATTTTGTGGTCATCTTCCTCACAATATCCACAGTGTACCACTTTCATTACAGTTCCGGTTCATTTTTGATGGGTATTTACTTTTTTGAAATTACCTTTCGCAAAGTCATCTTCGGAAACTGAAATATTCTTTGGTGGGCAAGCATAACAAGCTGCATTTGCCATTACTGATAACCACAGTGAAAATTTATCTGAATCAACAACGCCATGTTCACTGAAAGCATACTTCCCCATCTCAGTTTTAAAATATTAGGTGATTCACCCAAGAGTTCCGACAAATTTTCAATAAATTGGTACAGAAGCAAACTCGAAAGACCAATGTTACTTATGGAGTCTCTGCAAACCCCTATCAAACACGATTTTTCTCCAAACAACTTCTCATTCAAAATTACAATACAATGTTCTGTTTTAACAAATGCAATCTTCTCAATCAATATTGAAACTCTAGGTAACAAAAAAGTAATTGTCAATATGACAAGATGGTAAATATCATATACAAAGGATTACGAAGATAAAACTAAGTGAAACAAAATAATATAAAATCACAGTCATTAGATGGCTCCTCGTTGTTCCTTTCTTATTTCACTGAGACTCAGTTCTCTTATCAGTGTGAATCCGTCGTTAACCTAACCTGCAGGAATTGCTGAGATATGCTGGTTGGATATAACTTCCGTAACTGTGTTTACTACAAAGACTCCGGAGATGCGGCACTTTGGATTTTTGGCTTCCTTGATGAGGGCTACTATACAATCCTTTATCTATGGTTCCGAATGATTAGGGCAGATGTAACTGTCTTCGATTTCAGGGCACATCTCGTCTTCGTATTGGTGTTTGTTCGACCGACGTATTATGTAAGAGTGGGTTTCTTCGAGAGAAATTCGGAAAATGGTTCCCACTAAACCGGTAAAGATAAAAAGAACTTTTGAATCACGAGATTTTATCGTTATGATATAATGATGTTAAGCGTTTCATAATTTTCCCTGATTCTTCCACTAAAATCACAACACTGTGAAGCGTGTTTAATTCCACAAAAGTCAGAACATTTCTTGAATTATCTAGAGAGATAATCATATTTTTGCAATTCAGGATCATTTGGTATAGTACATGATGTGATTTAAAGTATTCGATTAGATTTTTGCTGATATTGAATTGAAAATAGTCTGGTCGTTTTAATATTATTTCCTGATCAGCATTCAAAAGAGTTATGGTGATATTGTTATTGTCAATCAGTTTTTTCGAAAGAGACAGCTACATCGTCATTTTTTCCATCGTCACATTTTGGTTCAATTGGAGTTCTTGAATGGCTTCGTCATAGTTGTTCCTACTGAATTCAACAAGCCGAATATAGAGCGAGTTTTAGGTTTCATATTACCAATTTTATTTTCGGCTTCTGAGGTCAGGTTCACTGTCCTGCGAAAGAGATTTGTGAATCAACTAGTCCCTTATTTTTTGTATTCAGTTCCTAAATTTTTGACTACCGTTTTCTTCTCATATCGATGTTTTGTTTTACTTCTATATGCCATTTCGTCTTTCACGAACTCTGTAGCACCGGTGTGAAATTCGGCATTTTTTCATGATTTTCATTCTGCTTCTCATTGATGTTCAATTTGTGTTCCAACGAAATATATTGATAGTATCAATTTTCTTCTCCTGAAGATGCTAACCTTCTTAGCGAAACGCGCGTCGAGTGCAAAAATATCAGTTTGGTGTCAGGATAATTGATCTATAGGAAAAGTTTCAACTTTCACATCAAAGGTTTCAATCTCAGTTCATTTCCATAATTCCAATTTTGATACATCCAGGCGAATTCTGTGTGCACCTTGGTTTCTTCTCAGGATCTTCTTTCTCTCCAGCTGATTGCTCTCCGTAAACAGCAAATGTGGATGCTATCAGACCCAAAATTCGTGTTCAGCTACAGTTTTCCGCTGGTTGAGTGTGACGTCTTTTGGGAGGTTATTTTGGGGTTATTTTCTGCCTGGCTCCGGTCTGTGGACTGAAAATTGGGTTCCCATTAGACCCTAACTCCACTTCCACTACCGTTTTTTCTGCTGGTGGAATAGTTTGTTCCTTACAAAATGGTTCAGGAACGCGATCTTGAAATCTGCATCGAATTACCAAAACAAATTTTTCACTATATACAGTTAACTTCTAAACGTACCTGGTACTCTTCTCAATGAGTTTCTCTTCTATCAGACTTCTGTTTGTGCTCCGGAAGTTGGGTACCCATAGACCCAAACTGTCGGTTCGCTTTCAGTGTTCTTATGGTTGAGTTTCTGTTGGGAGGTAGACTGAGAACGTACCCCTTTTTTCTAAGAATCTCAATTGAATAGTTCTCTCCTTAGAAAGTTTTAACGTACTGCGGTCACTATAAATGTGATTTAGGGTCTCAAGTCACGTTGAGAATTTCCAATTTTATAATATTGTTTGAGAAAAAATTTAATATTCAAACCCTAATGGGCGCTGATTTAAACTTTCATATTTGTTCAGTGTAATGTTTCACTAATGTTTTGTATTTCAACTCTGGAAGACCTTTTTGTAAATACTTGACGGTAAGTAATTCAAATTTTATTTTCCAACAAATTTCACGACTATTACCTGATTGCAGGTATCGCATTGAAGATAACGTAAAAGTCGAGAGCGCTTTGCAATTTACAAATGAATTTATTTACACGAAATACGAATCTTTCCCTGATTTATCAGTCATGTGTATGCAGCACCAACAAATTTCATCTTATCTAATAGATAAGAGTAAAAAAGACTTCAAGGATATATAATATCTATCGTTGAAGTTGAAATCATTACCACTGTCACAAGTTATGGATTTCAGAAGAAGGTCGCTTCTTGATCTCGATGGCCTCGCGAAGTATCCAAGCTTGTAGTGTTTTCGCAGTGGCGATGGTCTCGAGGGCGGGATTGACGAATTACCGTAGGAATTATATTCCAGAGGTTCCAAAGATCGCCGCCTGAGCGCAACCAATCCGTTTGGAGAATTTTCGAAATATCCAATAATCGTCGGTATATGTATTGGACGGTAATTTCTCTGTTCACGAGAGGTCACTGATAACTGATCATCAAATCAAATTCTACCTAAAAGCCAAATTCAAAGGCAGAAACCGTGAACAGTGGAAGGCATGAATGAATGAGGTTCTAAGAGAAATGGGTAGCAATTATTCAATACTATTACAGTGCTAGAGGAAGCTACAGGGAGAGAATACCAATAAATCAGATAATAAACAGTGGCTACAATATTACTTGCGGTGATCAGGTTTTCGTGGGTCAAACATATTATTAGAGTACTGAGAAACGTATTTTGTACAGCTAATGGTTGAAAAATAATTCTGTTTCTGTTTTGTTTTCAGACACCTATACAGATTTCGTTTTTGAATATTTTCGCACTGAGGCAAATAACGTGAACTGTAAGCCAACGGTTAGTATAGGTATTATTCGTGCAGGCTGATGATAGATAATATCATTGTGATGTTTCCTGCATAGGTATAATAAAATCATTAATAATCAACACGCTTATAATTAGCTTGACTTGTAACTAACGAACAAACTAATAATGAAATCTTTGATATCAATTTTCACTCACTACTAGAAGTCCTAATGACTAGAAGTTTGGCAGGTGTTCTAAATTCCGGTGACAATGCTTTATGAAATTTGTGAGTGAAAGAAACAAAATAGAGTTAAGTTTTTTAATTATGATCCCATTCGATTCAAAATTGTTATCTGGGGGTTCTCTGTATCGGGAATTATGATTATTCTGTCAAAATTCAAAAATTCAAAATGGCTGCTCCAATATGGCGGACGAGTTTCCCAATCATGATTCGATTCCATTCAAAATTGGTATCTAAGGGTTTTCAGGGTCGAAAATTATGATTCGTTTGTCAAAATTGAAAAATTCAAAAAAGAAGCTCCACGAACGGACAAGTTTCGTGATTATCATCCGATTCTAATCAAAATTTGTACCTGGGAATTTTCTGGGTCGCAGATTATGATTCTTCAGTCAAAATTGAAAAAATCAAAATGTTGGTTTTGAGAAATTTGTAAAATCTTCCTGGAAAATATTTTTGAAATCGATTAGGAGATATGTCAAGACTAAAAATTTTAATAAGTATTATAAAAAAAACTTTTCAGAAGACACGTAGAAGCAAGAGCGCTTAACCATCATTGCGAAATATATAGTTTTCTAGCGCTGAGTCTGAATTGAAAATATTGTATTTGCTGTTATATAATTATCTAATCTAATATATCAAAACGAGAAGAATATGTGCTGGGATAGGCTTCTGCGGTCGGATATGTGATTACTGGAATTTTCAGTTGAACCGCGTCTGGAACCGTTCTTCCTTCGACGTTTTGGCTCCCACTTTGGAGCCATTCTTGAGACTTCTTCGCGACTTGGTGCCGAAGTCTGTCTCCTCAAACCTCAGCTCCCATCTTGAAAAGGTGAAAACTGTGGTTATGTGGATAGAGGGATGGTATTTATGCCTATATGAGAGTTCGACGTTGTTGTTGCTTCGGTTCGCTCTTTGGAAGTGGAGGCGGCCTTCAACACGTCGAGGCCAAAAGTACGTGCAGTTCAATTGAAGAACCGGAACAACGATTTGTCACAGCGAGTTCAGCTAGTTCAGTCGAGAAGGTTCTGGAGGCGATCAAATCATTGATAAGTGGATTGAGCACCCAGAAGAAGAGAACGTGCTACATATGTGAAGAACTGGGACATCTTATGAAAAACAGTTGAGTGAGAATGCCGCAGAGGATTTGCTATAGATGTAGTAAACCGGGACATTCTATAAAAGACTTCAGGGAGAGAATTCCACAGATGAAATGATTTAGATGTGGAAGATCAGGATATTTCATGAGAGATTGCCAGGTGAGAATGCCCCCAAGTTCCAACTCAGCTGCCAGGATGTCGCCAAGTTCGCAATCCCTCGTGAGGTCGAGGTCACTGAGGGTCATCTGTGTCAACAGGCAACAACCGATAGTCTAACCATTCCTGATAAATTGATTGAAATATACGTTATATGCACCATAGGTACCGGATACGCAGTAGTATCCTTGGCCTGAAAGCATGATGCCCATTTCTTCCAACTCCGTGCTTTGAACAGTCACTGTTGAACATGAACCTATTCGAGGAAAGGCTGATATTACACTGATTCTTGGGGGAGTCATAATCTCAGGTACAGTGTATGTCGCAGACATGAAAGATGAATTTATACTCGGAATGGATTCGATCAGTGACTATGGGTTTTCATAAGACCACAACCGTAAGGTTGTAAGTGTACTGGTGGGTCTACTAACGGGGCATAGCCGGCTCATAAAACATATGAGCAACATTGGTCTGACAGAAGAAACCCAACGCAGGTTTTGTCAAGAAGAGGAAGAAACCGCACTGCATTTGCTCTGTGAATGCGAAGCGATAGCAAGGCTGAGACACGCAAGATGCGGGGAGGAGTGACCAGAGGCTGCTAGCTATATGAAGGGGTCAGTATCAAGGCTATGGAGTCTCATCAAAGGGATCAAGCTAGACAACGAGCTCTTACAGCCAAGGAGCATCACAATAGATCTGAAAAGGTCGCTCTCCGATAATATAATCTAATCTGATGGGTTTTCATTCGACAACGAAAAGAAGGTTATGAAGTTTGGAAAAGAAGAATTCGTTCCTACGAATCCAGGAAAGAGGAAGATGCCTGCGAAACCACGACTATCAAAATCTGCGAGAGTTCCTACAGAGAGAAGTTCGTGCTACAGTGAATGAAGTCCCTGAATGCAGCGTCCAGTCATCAGTTTTCGAACGAGCCCGGGTGAAAACAAAACAAGCCATCTCTATGAGGGCCGCCAGGTGTCTCATTGGAAGTTGAAGTGACATCTCCGAGTTGAAAACAACTGAAAGGGCTGACATGGTCGAACAAAAAGTCAATATTGGCCAAGTCCAACCGATTCGATAGGAATCAAAAAGAGTTCCATTCACTGAACAACAAGAGATGGCAGAGCGTATTGACAGGATGAAGGCTCGGTATTATCGGAAGGCAAATACTGGTGGATTTCAAGAGGGAGATCGAGTTTGGCTGTATAACCCTCGTAGGATGAATGATGTGGTGTACAGGGTTCAACATTGGACTAGAACAAAAATGAAAATCGTACACCTAAAACAACTTAAATATTACAATGGGAATAACAAGATATTGTTTGATCGGGACGATCAAAATTTAGAGAGGGATAATGTTACGAACTGTCCTAGCACCGGCTCTGTCGGTCATAAACGCAGAATAATATGAGAGGTCGAAGAGCGAACATCATTTTTCCAGGGAGTCATTCATTGTCGTGGAGGATTCGATACACATCATCGAGGCCTCTCTCGAATAATCTCCATAGGCGTACGCAGGTATAAAAGGAGACACTTCATCGTGGTTATTCAACAGTTTTCGAGAAGTTATTCAGAGAGACAGTTCATTCGCAGAAAGAGTTCAGCAGAGTTATTCAGAGCTGAGTGGAGCAAGTTGAGAAGATAGTAAATTAGAGTTTCTAGCTCAGTGGAGCTGAGTGGAGAGAGCTTTGAGTGCAGAAGTCGAAGTGTAGACTTTCTGTTACAGAGAGTTTATCAGAGAGTTTCAGTACCGAGTATTGGAAAGTAAGCAGAGAGGTTTGAATGATTGTGTTGTATTGCGTTGTGATAAAGAGTTGAATTAAAAGTAGTGAGTATCGTTTGGAGTTTCGATAAACGAACCCAAGGAGATATCGTAACAATACTTCAAGGGGGATATTTTCTGGTAATAATAAATTGGTATGATTCTTCATATCAAAAACGCAACAATAAAAATGACCTACTGGACTATCAGACACTCATGAGATAATTTATTGATATTTTCTCCTTAGGAGAGCTACTGTAGACCAAATTGATGAATACATGTGCGGTACTCCCTTCTATTACCACCAATAACATGACCCCAACCCCATGGCAGTGATAAAAATGTTGTTACCGTTTCACAAATGAAGACGACTCATGATTAGTCAATGACGGCATCTGCCGAAAATCTTAATGGTATTGCATCACAGAGTGTTATCAAACTACGAAAGCCATTGCAAACGTAACATTAACTTCGAAATACTATTTGCACCAGTGTGAAATATTTGATGTATAATGTGTACATTCGTGTGTGCGTAGCAGGAAGCTGTTATTGGATATCCTAAGAAATAGTAAGTCAAAATTAATGGAAAATAAGTCAAACCTGTGAGTAAATCATAGTTGTATAAATGGTATGAACTGGAAACGCCATTGATGTAGTATAAATCGTTTTCCGACGTACAAAGCGAACATAAACACAACACTCCACACAACAAAAACTGAATAAACACGACATAAAAATCGCATTATCGGATATTAGAATAAAGTCAGCAATAGTCGTGTGAAATTCGGAATAAGAATGAGTCTAACTCATACCGAAACACAACGAATAATGGAGAAAATACAACAGAATAGGAAGGAACTGAAAAATGCAATGGATGCCAGCGAAGCGCGCATTCAACTGAGAATCGAAAAATCTCTTGCAAAAATACGGCAACTAAAATCAGGAAACTCTTACCTGAAAGATAAAGTCGAGAAATTGGAGCGTCAACTAAATTATAACAATATCGTGATATTTGGTTTAAATAAGGAGCGACACGAGATATTAGTTGAACCCCTTCGAGAAGAGTTGAAATCCCTGTTGAAAGTGGATATATCTATTGACCAGATAAAAAATATACAATGTCTGGGAGTGAAAAAAAACTGCCCTGTGAAAATTGAGTTTGTTTCCAATTTCACAAAAAAACATATACTGACCAATTGTAAAAAGTAAAAAGGTACGAGAGTCTCGATTGCACACGATCGCACTATGCAACAAAGAGAGGATCTATCTCTCCTGAAACATGCAGGCTGGATGGAAGTAAGCGATCATTCATAAGGGGCAACAAATTAGTTGTTGATGGGGAAGAGTTTTCTGCAGAACAACTTCTCGAAACTGAAAGACAAGAAGAATCATTAGAAGAAGAAATAAGAATAAAGGGAAAAAGTGTGTCTACAGCACCTACCCAGTCCCTTAGCCGCGAAATTTCCGAAGAAGAGAACATCGCATTACTACAAGGAGCTAATAAACCACCCATAACTCCCAAAACGAGTGGATCGTCAGAAGCAACTGGGAAAAACAGATTAATTAACAAAAACATCGAAAAAGTGAGAACCAGGTCTATTAACGAAAGAAGAGAATGAATCCCTACCACTGACTCAACCACAACAACCATAGTCGTAAATTGCAACCATAGTCGTAAATTGAAATCTCAGCATTACCATAAATACTTCAGTAGACAATTATGGACCCATATATAAAAGACTTTTCGAACGATCCGATTGAAACCATTATAGTTGATGATTTGACAGGTTTACTCAACACATACAAACAAAAATTCGGTGCAAATCAATTATCTTTACTTCATAATAACATTTGTAGCATCCATTAACACTTTGACGAGTTCCAAGCCTTCATTTCAGATTGAAATTTTACCTGTATGATTCTTACAGAAACTTGGTAGATCAAAGATACCAACTTCCTTCATTTACAGCAATATGATATAATCGAGAACAATACATTGAGAAGTAATCAAAACGACGGCATTTTAATTTATATCAAGGAAAATATACTTTATGATCAAAAAATGATTGAAATAGGGGAAGCAAATGGTATTCTTGTCAAAATAAATTTTGATCTTGAAAAAATAGTTTCAATTGTGCTGTACAGATCACCCTCGAGTAATATAGCGAACTTCAATGAACATCTTGAACCGTTTATGGACACTTTCAGAGAAAATTCTTTTGATAAAGTTTTCTTCGTTGGAGATATCAATATTAACATAAACACGGTTTCTGATGAATCATCTGAAGATTACTTGAATATCATGTGAGAAAGAGTAACTTCTAGGTCAGCTTCTAGGTCAGCTACCTGTATAGATCATATATTTTATAAATCAAAGAGAGAAGAGTACACTGATATAATCTCAAACATTATAAAATCGAATATTACCAATCACTATGCCATTGCCACCGCTATCAAAATGAATATTGATTCTGAAATGGAGATGAAACATTCAGTGAGGCAAAACACTAATTTACAAAAACTCGGAGCCTTAGTGAGAGGAGAAACCTGGAATGCGGTTCTGCATTGCAACGTTTCAAATGCTATCGATATGTTCTACGAATAGTTGAACACGTTTATTGAACGTTCGACCACCATCCTAAAACAAAGTAGTAAATGCAACGAGTAACCCTGGATAACCACCGAGATAATAACAACAAAAATTGAATAATACAAACATGAAATTGATTATTCAAACTCATCAAAAACACCTATGGGGTGTTGTGAACGAAATTACTGGTAAAAAACAAAGAAAGTAACCATTAGAAAAATTACATCCGTAAAAGGAGAAGAACTAACCGAAGATGTACAAATTGCAGAAGCTTTCAATGAACATTTTGCGAGTGTTAGAGAAAAGTTGGCAGCAAAACTGGAAAATATAACAAAAAATATTGGAAAAAACTTTCAATTGCTCAATGTTTCTAGAATCCACCGATATACAAGAAATCAAAAACGTCATATTAAGTCTGAAAGACAAAAAAGCATGCGGCCCCGACCAGATCACAAACGAGATTTTAAAATTCACCATTGATCATATATCAAAACCCATAAGTCATATAATAAATCTGATAATTGATACTGGAATAGTTCCAAGACATTTTGAAATAGCTACCATCAAGCCCCTTTTCAAATCGGGAAAAAAAGATTGCCTGGGGAATTACAGACCGATATCCTTAACTTCCGGTTTATCAAAAGTTTTTGGGAAAATCATAAAAGAGAGACTAACTAAATACTTAGAAAAACACAAATTCTTCTCAACCAACCAGTTCGGTTTCCAAAAAAACATCTCCACTCAAGACGCGATAGGTGCTTTCACATCAAGAATATACAGCGCAGTTGACAACTCGAAACCATGCCTGGGTGTATTCCTAGATCTAGCAAAGGCCTTTGATACCATAAATCATCGGATTTTGCTGGATAAATTGGGGAGTATTGGGATCAGAGGAAATGTATTGGAGTTGTTCAAGAATTACTCACAAAATCGGAAACAGCAAATATATGTGAATGGGAAGATGAGCGGTAGTAGAGCTGTCACCTGTGGAGTACCACAGGGGACAGTTCTGGGACCGATACTTTTTATCGTATACTTGAACGACTAACTTACAATAAACTCCTCTGGAACCATTATTTCCTTCGCTGACGACACTGTTGTGCTATATGTAGATGACACCTGGAACATGGTAAGGGAAACTGCTTCCAGCGATTTGAAAAATGTTACTAACTGGTTTACCATAAACCAACTATTGAATAACCACACAAAAACAAATTATTCCGTTCACTCCCTATTAAAAACACTTGACTGAGTACAAAAATATAACGTTCAATGATCACTCAATACCAGTCACACTGTCGGCGAAATATCTTGGCATCACGGTGGATTCATTCTTGAAGTGGGATGTTCACGTTCAAACGGTGGTCGACAAACTGCGCCGGCTGTTATTCAAATTCAAGCAGATAAAATGTTTCTTCAGGGTTGATCATTCAAAAATAATTTATCATTCCTTAATAGAGTCTATCATACAATATGACATGATAGGCTGGGAAGGATTGATAAAAACCAAACTGAAGCCTCTGGAAATTGTTCAGAAGCGGATCTTGATAATAATATTCAACAAACCACCCAAATACTCTTCCGATCTCCTGTTCAATGAAATCCAGATAATGGTTCCACGACCGCTCTTTTGTAAATCGGTGTTAACATTCACTTATAGAGAAAGAGTCCCATTCATTCTGGAGCACCCCTATAGCACAAGAGAAAAAACTTCAGCAAACGAGTTATTACCACGTGCCCTCAAATCAATAGGCCAACGATCCTTTACTTATATTGCCCCAATGTTGAGGAATATGGTACCAGGCTCCTTGAATCTGTTAAAAAAAAAGGTGAAGGCTTGGATCTTGTCTATCAACCGTCACCCGCTACTGTATGAAATT
Organism: Zygogramma bicolorata; assembly: GCA_032362365.1. Classification (NCBI taxonomy): domain Eukaryota; kingdom Metazoa; phylum Arthropoda; class Insecta; order Coleoptera; family Chrysomelidae; genus Zygogramma; species Zygogramma bicolorata. The sequence continues at coordinate 325,488 of JAVJAQ010004813.1, read as the reverse complement.
GCGGCTTTCTATGAAAAGTGGACTTGAGTACCCTTTGGGGGTGCATTGCGTTCCACTCACATTTCGTTCTACCCACAGTCTCCGAACATACTCGAATGATGCCTATTGCAGATTTCACCAAATATTCTGCAATTTTACAAAACCCAGCTAACCTGACCCAACCTGACACATTCATTATGGGCCTATAGACAAGAAAGATGAATTTTGCAAAAGTTGAATCATTCAGGTATGTTCGGAGACTTTGGGTAGAACTAAATGTGGGTGCAACGACATGTTCCCTCCTTCAGCACCTTATAGTAAGAGAATAGCTCTTAGCAGTCACCCTCCTGCCCGGTCACACGCCAACAAAAACTGAAATCTGGGACCGAGACATCAAAGACGCCGAACGGGAGTGAACTCACTCAAAGTTCATACAATTTAAATACTGTTACACATCATCATGGGGAGGATCAATTCTGAAGTACACTGAAGCCAGAGGTTATAGAATATTAGATAATGATCAAAGTGTTGTGTTGATTATAAGGGAGTAACTGTTGATAGGTACCTACGTGTATATCATTCAATGAAATATGGATGATCATCCATCAAGTTATTCTTTTTCGTGAATTATTCCTAATAGGAAACTCATCATATATTTTCGATACCCATATTCAACCATTTTCGACATTTCGCGATTCTTTTATTGTTAAAACTGATATCGTTACTATAACTTAATAGAATTACACCTGTTTTCAGTACTGCAGTATATCATATTATATAGTTCATTTACCCCTCTCACATCCGTTGAGGGACTCAAAGAGCTACTATTATCTCTATCTCTTCCAAAATAATTAATCGAAATGCCAACAACTCTTGGCAGCGCCCATTCATTGACCGGTTCGGCATTTTTACCGTCAGATATTCACTTCTATCGTATACCAACTGACTTCAAATCAAGTATAGAAAATACAGGGTAATACTTCGATCACTGTGAGCAACTTCTTTCAATTTGTTTTGTGGAACTCGCTTAATTCGGTCTTCTCTACAAAAAATGCTTATAGCATTTTCGGCGGTCTCATGTATTTTCGGAAATACAGGTCGATTTTTTTGTGAAACTGCACAATTTTTCACATAAAATTTCTGTTGTTTGAACACACAAGATTTGTCCTTCTTTGTTCATAACATCATACAAGTACTTATTCACTTGTATGTGAAATTTTTGAGCCGACAAAACCATTATCGTTTCGAATAATTTACCCTTCTTCAAATGTCAAATCAAATATTTTCAAATTTCAACAATAACAATGATGGCGGTAACGCCCGCAACATCGCAAATAAATCAGTATTGACATCACAACAAAATTTTGACGTTATGAAAAAAAATTATTTGAAACAATGATGGTTTTGCCTGCTTAAAAATGTGATAAATGAGTAAATAAGGACTTGTGTGATGAACAGAAATATTATGTGAAAAATCGTGAAGTTTTACAACCAAATGGACCTGTATCTCCGATAATATAAGAGACCACCGAAAGTATTATGAAGATTTTTTGTGGAGGAAACTGAATTAGGTAAGTCCTACAAGAAAAAATCCAAAAAAAATGCTCATACCGACCGAAGTATTACCGAATACAGATACCAAAAGTCTCGAATCACCTCGAATGCGTAATACCAAGAGATTTATAGCATGTATGAATTTAACGCAGTGTGTATTTGGTTTTTAAAAACAGAAAAATTTCGATTATCCGAAATCGGCCCCTATTGAAAAAACTGCATGAGAAAGAACTCTTTCATGGCTGAACTTTCATATCATGATGAATAATACAAACGTAGTAAGGTACTTTTTTAAATTTTACTCGATTCATAATAAACACATCACTTTCATTAATAAGTGATATTAAATAATTATATGACAATCTGGCTATAGTGTACTTCAAAATTTGACCACCCCTGATGACGTGCAATAGTTTTTATATTTAACGAAGTTTAATTATTGGTTAATTCTATAGCCTGAATTTGAATGTCAGATGAGCAAAGCCTTCACGAAATTTTCTCGTTGAGTGTATTTTAACCGCAAAAACTCGAGATGATGGGTTATTGGTAAATTCGGCCGTTAAATGTTTTGGTTCTAAATGAAAGCTAGTTGAGACAATTACATTAATTCATTCAATTGTGACTAGCCATTCTTGAAAAATTGGTATTTCACTTCTCCAAAACCCACAAGCCATTAGTTTTCAATGAATTCTGACCAACATTCGCCTTTACAAATTGTATAGATTATTAAACGAAACAATATTGAATTTCGACAAAAAATTCATAGCCTCCAATCCCAAAAACTCCGCGATACCAAATCAGATTTCAAACCGACTGAATCACATAACCCATCCGCCATCCCTACCTAGCACCACCTACGACAAAATAGCCACATTACATATGGAGCGGATCTCGACTAAATTTAGACGTGTTTTAGCTGATATTTTGAATATTTCTAATAATGCATGAAGAAAATTAACTTTTTTTAAAAAGACGCGTTTATTATAGACTTTTTGAAGCTAATATTTGGCAGGGTGATTCTTTATAAGGTAATGAAGAAAGTGCGAACTTTTGGTTCCATTCTGAAACGAAAACTTGGAAAAATTGCAAATGTTTGAAAATTAGTATTTTCTTTTGTAGAAATAATTTGAGCTTCATATTGTTCCATTGCCCATTTCAATCCTTCATCTTTCGGTGTACTGATTCCCGTTTCAGTCAGTTCCAATTCGAAAGAATTTTTTATGCTCAAAGTTGATGCTGCTCTCAGCATCATTTTCAATCCCCCTCTCAATGTTCGCAAAGTCTATATTGTATCCTATCTCTTGATGATTCATGAACAGGGCTGAGAATGTTCGTATACTCTTCCTGTTACACGTCTGTTGCTCTGGCTTATATATGCTCTATAGCAATTGGAACATGGAATTTCATATATATATATATATACTCTGGGATTGTTTTCATCTCCTGTTTTTTGAAAATTCGGCTGACTTTAGAAATAGATCAACTCGTACAAAAGTTTCTTGTGAAATATTCTCGATAAATTAACCTACTGATTTTGAATACAAAATGTTTTTCAACCAAGGACAATCTTCAACTAGCCTTTATGCATGTTGTCTGCTCATTGGTATCGATAGTACAGTATAGCGATAAGAAAGGAAAAAATGTGCCGGCCTAAGTGGAAGATGCCATCAAGAGATAACAGAAAACAGATACAAAATTGTGCCACATTGCTATACACCACTGACGACGTCCAAAGAAGCAGAAATAGATTGATATCTGAATTATTTTTTCTGCATACCTCCATTCATTCATTGTTTCAATACATCAATTTCAGTTATGGAATATGCGATTATACACTGATGCATTAAACAAAATAAGAGGATAATTTCAAATATCTGAGGATGCAATGAATATCCTTTGAAACAACATGAAATAATCACAAAACATGAAACAAATAAAAATCAATAGATAACAGGATTTCAATATCAGAATCAGGAGTTATATCATCTCTCATCTCATTCGAATCGTCTATAATGAAATGAATTCAATTCAATTGGAATCGTCTATAATGAAATGAATTCAAAATAATAAAATATGATATGGAACTGGCTGATAATTTTTTCATGAAAAAATCCATAATCAACAAACTAATCAGTGACCTGTGGGAATCATTCATGGGAATGAACTGAATATATGTCGATGAGATTCAAATAACAGATTCCTTGCATTATGTGGCAAGATTGCTGTCAAAATATTTTGATAGCTCTATACTACACACTACATCTCTTCTAGAAGTTTTGTAGTTCTGCAATCAATATATCTGTCTTCGGCTTGACAAGATTACGTTATACGTTTCAATTCTATTTTTCTTGACAATAGTTCATTCGAAAATTCCTTTTTATGGAGGTATGATGTTCAGATTCAACATGATGAAATGGAGATCGAAACTTATTAACGGTGAGGATTTTACAGGATTCTCCAATGATTTTTTTTAATATCTTGACTGTTCATGATAATGAATGCGTATCATCGATCATAAATTGCAGCAGACATTTGAACCAAAGTTGAAAAAGTCTTGGAATATTTCAAAAGAAAAAACTTTATCAGGTTGAATCAACATTTATTTCAATGGACTATTCTTCAATCTGAGAACTGCTGACAATAATTGTCCAATCAAACGTTCAGTAAGTCTACTACTATCAATGCACAGGAAAAATAGAAAAAATAATATGATTTCCAATGAACTGAATGTACAACATGCGTTAAAAAATATCAAATGAAAAATATTAAAATTATTACTTGAATATTTTCGACACCTTAGCGGTTTGAAATATGTCCTGAGGTAACCTGAATATATTACTATTTTGATGATGATGGCCATAGTAGTATAACAATAATACGATGTATCATTTTGATTTCGAAACTAATTCAGTATGGGAATACTTGGAGTCGTCTCCACAGACATGATGTTTTTCTTATCATATTTCTGGGATATATACTCCCATCCACAATGTGGTCTCGGTAGTGTAGTGGTTAGCATATCTGCCCATCAAGTGGAAGGCCGGGGTTCGAATCCTCGCCGGGCCACCGTGCTGGGTAATCGCACGTTAAAAGGTAAGGCCTCGTTGATCCATTGCTCGCAAAAGTTTCGACTTCTGAGGGTTGACGTTCGTCAGCTGGTTAACGAAAACGAACAATTTTAGAACAACAACAATCCTCAGTATGATAACACAAAGAACCAAAGGAAGTTGTAGAACATATGCAATACCTACGCTCAAACATTAAGTCCTGATAGAAAAAAATTTCGTTCTGGGGGTTATCAGGGACAAATATTTTGGATTCTTGAATATGTTCTAGACCTTCCTTTGTTCCTTTGTATTACTATTCTGAAGATGGAAGTATATACTCCCGAAACATGTCTAATATGAATTTCAATCAATAAATAACACCATATGTCTGTCGAGACTACTCTGAGTATTCCTTACTGCTATTCCTACTCAACCGAAATTGAAACTAATTGTTAACAGCAAGTTTGCAGCAAAATGCCTACCAGAGTGTGCAGCAAAATACAAAACAAACTTCATAATTTCGAGTCGAATCGGTACAAATTTTCAATTTTGAACTCGTAATTTAATAAAATTAAAGTGTTCAAGTCGGAATTTCAATAAATTTTCGAGTCTGAAGTCGGAATTCAATGCAATTTAAAAACATAAATCTATAAAACTTCAGGTTTGACGTCGGAATTCATTGAAATTCCGAATTTGGAGTCGGAAATTGATAAATGGTTGTCACAACTTGTCGCATATAATTACGTCTTCAAACTCGATTTTTTTTTTTAAATTATGACATGAAATTTATTAAAGTCCGACTTCAAAATCGGAATTGTATAAAATAAAAATTTCGAACTGGGACGTCATTCCGTGTTTTGATTGAAAATATTAGAATGATAGGGTTATTTGTTTAAATCAATCACTGTTACTCCACAGTATCAAGAGAAAAAAAGTTGCACTATTACTAATTATATGTTTTTTGAATTACGGTGTATTTATTCTATTTCCCACAATAACAATGTTGATTTCCAACATGAATTTACTGCGAAAGCCCATATTTTCTCAAAAAAAATCAGGAATGTATCAATTTCGTCAGTGAGATTCACTGAATCATCTTTACAATGAATCAACCGATGATTAATTGGTACCATCAATCCAATAATCGGATATACTAGGTGAATATGGATATAAAACCAAAAAAAAGTTTCCGCCTTCAGCAAATGTTGGAAGAAGAGCTGAATATTTTTATCATTTTCATGTCCGTTAATAATAAAACAACTATTGAGCCTTCTTTGAAACGTAGGAAAAAAAATGATATTTCTACAAAAACATTGGTTCAAGTTTTGTGAAGTTCTTGGCAAAAAAATAATATGAGCAATTATCACATTTCATTCTCTCTCGATTACATTGTATTAAAACAATATTTTTTGCTGAGATGAAACTCACTTTTCTATTATACATTCGAAATTTGAAATGAGGAAAATAGTGTTATATAATGAATATGAGCTGTATTAAGGTGGATTGAATAACAAACGCTGCCAATAAGGTCAGGTTTCCTATGGAATACGTTCGAGCAATGACAGCTCTATTTATTTATTCAATTGTACTTTTCAAATGTAAATCAAGAATGACATCAAATATTTCCGGTGTTTTTATTTTTCAACTCCAAAAAAAATCATCTATTTATCTCGATATTGAATTTCTTCTATACGTAGGTATTTTGAGTAGAACTGCGGAAATATCTGAATATTTATTTCGATAATTTTTCCACAAAATACTAGAAATCAATTTTTTGATGTTGAAAAATGAAAGGAAACTAAAACTGGGAATAAAGCCTGGAAACATATTTATGACAACAAATTCTTGTTATTTGGATGTTAATAGATTGACAGCCGATTGCACCGACTTTTTCATATGTGTCAATCAACAAAGGGACTCTTTATGATAGGTTAGGTTTCATTAACTGGAACTTAATAATCTCTCAAACTATAGCCCAATCTCTCCAGTGTGTTAAATGACCTTCAATGGCCCATTAGCTCAAAGCTCCGATAAGAAAAAGTTGGCCCAATCGGCTGTAAGTCCTCCAAAGCACTCTCCCATGAAGAGGTTCCATTACGAGGGGAGTGCAATTTGTATTTGAATACATCGGTAGTGGATTGTGAAAACTATAATTCTATTTGAAATGAAAAGATTCGATGAGCTTCCGTGAAGTATTTGGTCTAATACTTGATACTTTCATAGAAACACACACACACACACACATTCATTACATCAAATCGATATACCAAATTCGAAACATCTATTAAAAATTAAAACGAAAACACAGGAAAACAAATTTCGCTTAACTAACATGATTTGGTAGGATTTTGAAATCACTTGATACCCTCACAATGAAATTCACTGGGACACTGAAATGGATCGTGTTCCTGGTCAGCCCTTCGATGTGGCAGCATTGGCGTGCTGACCAAGACCCTCTTCATAGAGGGATTTGTATAACTGTAGGCTCACCTACAGCATGGGGCTGACAAAGAAATAACGAATATGTAAAATTTTGATATCCAGGAAGTATCTACCCCTCTGAGGGGCCTATCTAACGGACCAACGCCCCGACCGTATACTGGGCTGACCAATATATACTGAAAACAAATTATATATATATATATATATATATATATTTGTTCGGCTAGGCTTCCGCGGTCAGAAATGTGCTGGCTGGAACTTCCGGTTGATCTGCGTCTGGAATGGTTTCCTTGTTTACGTTTCGGCTCCCCTCTCGGAGCCATTCCGGTTAATCCGCGTCTGGAATGGTTTCCTTGTCTACGTTTCGGCTCCCATTTCGGAGCCATTTTCAAGACCGAGTGAACTTGCGCAAGTTCCAGCCAGCATATATATATATATATATATATATATATATACACATATTATGATGTATTGTAGCCTTCGCAAGACTGAGTGACCTTGCGCAAGTTCCAGCCAGTATATATATATATATATATATATATATATATATATATATACGAGGGAAGTTTCTAGTCGCACAAGCTTCAGGGTGACCTATAACAACAACGCATCCTCGTATCACAAAGTGTGTACAGTTTTTCAATAAAATAGCAATTAAATTCAAGTAATACAATTGATTTCTCAAAACTAAATCAAGATCGTATATATGGTCACAATTAGGTTGAGAAGTCTTGTAATGGGGAATTTTGTTCTTCATCGAGATCTCTAATATTTTGCCGTTTTCGGAGAAATATTCGTAATATCCTCCTGAAAAGTTCAGCTTTGTTTTCAGGTGGTGGAGAAGATGGAAAATCACTAGATTCAATTGCCAGCGTTCGGTTCATTCTCTTACAGCGGTAGTAACATAGCAGGATTATAATAATATTAATAATTGTGATGGAAATATATGTAAATCATGAGATGTGTTTTTTTCACAAATGGTTCATTGATTAATTCATCAAGTAATTTCGAATTTTGATCAAGTTTATGTTTTGCAATTTCTTGATCGTCTAGATTCAAATTGCTTGACTTCAAAGGTTTCAGTTTTGGTATTTTCACTTGCGATGGAATATCTTTACAATATTCATATGGATTGTTCACTAGATGTGAATCAAAAAAGACATATGAGTCTTCTTGGATATCATTTGTTATAGCTTGTATTTTGATTATACCAATGAAAGCATTACAAGAGCCTTCCAGTTCTGTGATTGAATTTTGTTGGATTGTTTCTGTAACTGTATTTTTATTCATGCAGTTCACAGTAATATGCAATGGTTCTGCTATAATTACTAACCAAATATTTTTATCAAGTTCGTGGATATTATATCCTTGAGAGAAAATTACGAGGCTTTGACAATCATTAGGGATTGTTTTAGGATTTCTGAACAATTTCGCTTCATATTCATTGACTGGATACACATATAATCTATAACATAACATAAGCATTGGTAATAATGTTTTACATTCTTTGGGATTTGGTACAATAGTATGAAGCGAGTTGTCATCGTTTTTCGAGATAAACTTTGGGTTAATTAAAAGAATGTGATGTAAACCTGTTCTAGTATCTTTGATTGGAATTGAGAACAAGTGATACATCGTATATATTTGGGGGTCAATTAAAGGTATTTTCAAGATGAAAACTAAACTTGATTGGATTTGAAAAGCTTCCAATTCGATGATATCCAAGGATTTTGCTACCTTCCAGGTTTTCAATATGAGCGGTTGATTATTTCTTTGCAAGTTCTGTAAGATTTGTTTTCAAGAACTCACTAGTTTTTCAGGTGTTATTATGTAAGAATGAATAATTCCTAGTCTAGCGAATGTTATTGAATTTAGGATATCATTTGAGTTATCTTGTGTGGAAGAGTAGCTTTCTATTAATTCTTCAGCGATTTCTAAGAATCTGACTTACATTTCTATTTGGAGTGTATCATGGATAATTTGAATATCTTTGTTGAACGTTTCTTCATCTATTTGAAGTTTTCGAACTAGTGTATAACCACAACTAGCTCGGGTGTGGGTAAGGGACACTCACCCTTAGCAGATGCAAATTAATTTCTACTGAAAGCAAGTGTGACCTCCAGAGAATTTTACACTATGATCCCTTTTCGAAACAAACCTAGGACGCCAAACTTCCTGAAAGAGAAGTATGTGCTGCTGAAGGAAAAATCAATTCAATTTAAACAAACTTCCTATTTATTTTAGTGAATTTTTACAATTCAAATCGTTCAGTAATATTAAGTTTTGAGTAATATTAAGCTAGCAAGTTAATTAATGAGAATTTGAGAATCACACAATGGTCTATCCTTCTGACCGTTCTGTCGTTTTGTTGACTTGTAATGGAATGGCCACTTACGCTCCTCCTTGACTGGTGAAGTGGACTCTACTTGAAACACTACCTCTTTTGCCTTTAGTTGTTGACTGGCAACAGGTATCGAAGGTTCTGGTAGGCTCAAAGCGGCTACCCCTTTCTGCCACTAGTTGTTGGCTAACCTGGTTGATCCTTGGCAGCAGGTATTCGGCTATTGTCTGCTTCGATGAAAGTTCAGGAGTCCACTCACTTCAGTGGTAGGAAGCTAGTAGGTGGTTGGTGCTGGTCCTCTTCAACGGTCGATGGTTTTAAATGTATGATGGGGGACAAGGTATTAGACCAAAGTAATAAGAATATATGAATGTCGCTGAGACTACAACTTGTTGAATAAAAAAAAAATATGTTTCAGTGATTATTTTTGAAGTATAGACTATTTGGATCCAAATATACAGTCTCGGGAAATTAGTAAATTCACTCGAATAAGTGAAAGTTCTCTCATGGAAAAAAAATATGAAATCTGAATATCTCCAGGAAAGAGAATTTAATACAAAAAAATGACAATATCAGTTAAAGAAATATTGAGAAAAATACTCAGTTTAATCAATAGAAATTGAACTGGATGAATTGATTGAATTGATAGAAATAGGTAGATATGAGAAATCGATAGAAACAAGCAAATCAATAACGCTGGATTCTCATGTAACGCAAAACTTCGAAACAGGTCAGTAGGTACACAAAAAGAATAAATAATTGTTCAATGAGTATTCAAAATGATGAAAACCGTAACCTGTCAGCCCAGTATCACTAAGTAACCCTTCAACTCTTCAAATTTGGCCAAGCCCAAACTTCACTAAGAAGTTAGTGAGTTGATTGGTACAAATTATAAACCGTGACTGAAAGGACTGGTCTCTCTATGTTACCCAAGGTATATAAAATCAACACTCAAGACAGTGACTGAAACTAAGATTCAAAAGAATCTGTGACAGTTTGGTAAGTAGTGATAGTTGAATTCAAATTGAATGATAGCAAACTACTTACCAAACGTCAGAGGTCCTTGCTCCACAGGGTTTTGTTTTTCAAAAGGAATCTGAGCAATATTCTTCTGGAACTGAGATAAAATGACCCTGATTAACTTCTGGTCTCCTGATGAGATTGGTACTTGCCGGCAACGGAAAAATAAGGCAGAAATCCGTGGTTTCACTTAAAAACGTATAAACGAAAGTACTCGTTCTCCCTCATGTAAATATATTTCAGTTCGGTTAAAGATAACCTCACTTTTCCATATAAAAATTAAATATTTTATCTCAATCCCGGAAAAATTGGGTTCAGTAGTCGAAATAATACTGATTAATAATAAATCCCGAATCCTTGAAAAAGATTGTCGAAAGCTCGTGGATTGCAATGATATTCGAAGTTTCAGAAAACCCTTCGATGTTCCAGGCACCGTCTCTCGAAAAACACCACTCTTTACGGTTTAATCAAAAATATAACGATACTTGGGAGATATTAATTCATTGAAAAATTATCAAATAGGTAAGATGATGAAATATTTGAAGATGATTCAAATTATTCAAAATAACTATCACCTGTTTCGAAGTCACACTATCACGACACCTGAGAATCAGATAAGATACGCGCTATCGATCACTGATAATTAATCAATAATCAAGAAGGGATATCAAGAAGGGCAGAATCACATCCGATTGCACATATATGCCTTTTTTAGCGCACGCGTGATTCGTATCTTGAAGGGTTGACAGAACAAACTCAGATGTGTTGAGTGCGTCTACCACCACGATGGAAAAGGTGATTAGCAGCGCTTGAAGAGGAGTTTTGGATAGAAAATGTTACGGAAATTTTATTTTCGTTACACTCCACCTCTTTCCACTGAACCATTATTAGACCGTTACGGTATAGAAGTCCAGTAATTCACAATAAAGATAAATAACTGTCCAATAACAAGATAAGAGATAATGAGAGATGATAAAAATATTGAGATGAATCTTAACCAAAAATGTTGAAAGATTTACTCACTGAGTTTTTCCAAAGAAAGATATCAAGAAACTTGAACGAAAAATTACACAATAGTATTCATCATTTCGAAAGTAGTTGAAGAATTATTTTCTGAAATTTCAAAGGTTCCATAAAGGAATTATCAACGATAAATAAATTCAAGAAATATAATTATAATCAACAGTTACTTTCTACCTCAACATTAATGATTCTCTCAAATTTATGACCTTGACAAAATAAGATATGTAAAATAAGTTAATTGAACTTGAAATGAATAAGATAAGTTACTGTACACGTTAGGCAATGAGGTAAACATAACAAGGTACATCGATATAAATTATCTACCTGAAGATGTCATTGTTTCTGTAAGTGGCCAGTTTCAAGACTTTTACTTGACATCTGGTTATGCCATGGTGGAGTTATTCTTAGGCCCCCTCCACAGAGCCCTAGTGAAGAGAAAAAAAAAATAGAGAAGAATCTGTAGATATAGAATTTTCATCATACAAAGAACCAGGTATTTGCTATCAGCATAACGCAGACAATGAATACTTTTAATATACCAGTTGATATAGGAGGGAAGTTAAAAAGTAATGAATAACTCATTTGAGATCTATAACTATAAATTGTTAGGACAATTATTTCCTAACACAGGTAATAAGGTAAGATATACGCCTTCTAAAGGCAGATTGTAGCAGGCCATGCTACATTACAAGATAAGGGAAAGTTGAAGAGACAAACTTCAACTGTAGTTGAAACTATTTTCAACTACTAGATAATTCTACAGAGGCAAAGGCAACATCTGTAGAGAGATATAGATAATGAGTTATATGAGAGAATAAAGAAAAATGAATCAATATCCTCGGCCATCTTACTCCCTATGCAACCTCAGAGTGGATAACAGAAAGGCAGGGGGAGAAACGCTAAAATATAAATAGTACCATAATGCATTCACAACTCCTACCTTCCCAAAAATTCACTGCCAATCTGAATGGAACATATACATGAATGGTGAGATAAATATTCCAGGTGTAAGCTAATTTATTGGTATAGTATTCATGGTTCTAGGTTTTGGAAGGGAGATAAATAAGATATCGAAGATAATGTTCAAGATGATGAAAATTCGAAAAGTAAGATAAGAGAAGATACTAAGCAAAACAAATTAGAGGAAGTCACTTCAGGTCAGGTACATCAGTCTCAGAATCAGTCTCAGAATCAGAGTCGTTAAGCGTGGAAAAGTTCTCTTTCAGATCTTTGACATGCCAGCGGCCAAGATCATTACCATCCATGTCCTTCAACTGATAGACAAGATTAGAGATAACCTTGCTAACCATACACGGAATATACTTCGGAGCGAGCTTTGCAGAATAATCGTTAGGAGCACTGGACTGAGTATAATTTTTCTTCCAAAGTTTGTCCCCTACATGAAATTTCAAAGTTCTTTTTCTTAGATTATACTGTTTTACATTCCGGAGATAAGCTTGATGTAACTTTTTCCGAACATCTTCATAAAGTTTTGGAAGTTCCTGAATGTCAGTCAAACGTTGATTTTTTTCACCGATAGCTATGATGTTATTTGCATTTTCCGATATTTTTCCATAATAATCTCCAGTAAGAGGAACATTCCTTGCAAGATTTAAGAATGCTGGGGAATAACCATGACTCTCATGTTTAGCTGATCTTATAGCTTGAGCCACCTTGAAAATAGACTGATCCCAAACTTTATGATTTTCATGAATGTATGATCGAATAGCTGTAACGATAACTCTGTTCACTCTTTCAGTATGATTAACCGGAGGATATCTAGCGCTTTCCAACGCGGGGCCCCACGTTGGGCGCCAATTGATTATAACCACAACTAGCTCGGGTGTGGGTAAGGGACACTGACCCTTAGCAGATGCAAATTAATTTCTACTAGAAGCAAGTGTGACCTCCAGAGAATTTTACACTATGATCCCTTTTTGAAACAAACCTAGGACGCCAAACTTCTTGAAAGAGAAGTATGTGTGGCTGAAGGAAAAATCAATTCAATTTTAACAAACTTGCTATTTATCCAAGTGAATTTTTACAATTCAAATCGTTCAGTAATATTGAGTTTTGAGTAATATTAAGCTAGCAAGTTAATTAATGAGAATTTAAAAATCACACAATGGTCTATCCTTCTGACCGTTCTGTCGTTCTGTTGACTTGTAATGGAATGGCCACTTACGCTCCTCCTTGACTGGTGAAGTGGACTCTACTTGAAACACTACCTCTTTTGCCTTTAGTTGTTGACTGGCAACAGGTATCGAAGGTTCTGGTAGGCTCAAAGCGGCTACCCCTTTCTGCCACTAGTTGTTGGCTAACCTGGTTAATCCTTGGCAGCAGGTATTCGGCTATTGTCTGCTTCGATGAAAGTTCAGGAGTCCACTCACTTCAATGGTAAGAAGTTAGTAGGTGGTTGGTGCTGGTCCTCTTCAACGGTCGATGGTTTTACATGTAAGATGGGGGACAAGGTATTAGACCAAAGTAATAAGAATATATGAATGTCGCTGAGACTACAACTTGTTGAATAAAAAAAAAAATGTTTCACTGATTATATTTTTAAACTATAGACTATTTGGATCCAAATTTACAGTCTCAGGAAATTAGTAAATTCACTCGAATAAGTGAAAGTTCTCTCATGTAAAAAAAAATATGAAATCTGAATATCTCCAGGAAAGAGAATTTAATACAAAAAAATGACAATATCAGTTAAAGAAATATTGAGAAAAATACTCAGTTAGAAATTGAACTAGATAAATTGATTAAATTGATAGAAATAGGTAGATATGAGAAATCGATAGAAACAAGCAAATCAATAACGCTGGATTCTCATGTAACGCAAAACTTCGAAACAGGTCAGTAGGTATACAAAAAGAATAAATAATTGTTCAATGAGTATTCAAAATGATGAAAACCGTAACCTGTCAGCCCAGTATCACTAAGTAACCCTTCAACTCTTCAAATTTGGCCAAGCCCAAACTTCACAAAGAAGTTAGTGAGTTGAATGGTACAAATTATAAACCGTGACTGAAAGAACTGGTCTCTCTATGTTACCCAATGTATATAAAATCAACACTCAAGACAGTGACTGAAACTAAGATTCAAAAGAATCTGTGACAGTTTGGTAAGTAGTGATAGTTAAATTTAAATTGAATGATAGCAAACTACTTACCAAACGTCAGAGGTCCTTGCTCCACAGGGTTTTGTTTTTCAAAAGGAATCTGAGCAATATTCTTCTGGAACTGAGATAAAATGACCCTGATTAACTTCTGGTCTCCTGATGAGATTGGTACTTGCCGGCAACGGAAAAATAAGGCAGAAATCCGTGGTTTCACTTAAAAACGTATAAACGAAAGTACTCGTTCTCCCTCAAGTAAATATATTTCAGTTCGGTTGAAGATAACCTCACTTTTCCATATAAAAATGAAATATTTTATCTCAATTCCGGAAATATTGGGTTCAGTAGTCGAAATAATACTGATTAATAATAAATCCCAAATCCTTGAAAAAGATTGTCGAAAGCTCGTGGATTGCAATGATATTCAAAGTTTCAGAAAACCCTTCGATGTTCCAGGCACCGTCTCTCGAAAAACACCACTCTTTACGGTTTAATCAAAAATATAACGATACTTGGGAGATATTAATTCATTGAAAAATTATTAAATAGGTAAGATGATGAAATATTTGAAGATTATTCAAATTATTCAAAATAACTATCACCTGTTTCGAAGTCACACTATCACGACACCTGAGAATCAGATAAGATACGCGCTATCGATCACTGATAATCAATCAATCAATTCTGAATTTTCAAATGAGCTTATGACTTCGGCTGCAGTACCTTGAATGGAACTTTCCGAATAATGAAAACGTTCAATGTCGGAAAGCTTCGAATAAGTATGAAGGATATTATTAAATATGTTATAAAATTCTAACCACTGCGGAAAAATTGGAATTTACAGGGATATCAAGAAGGGCAGAATCACATCCGATTGCACATATATGCCTTTTTTAGCGAACGCGTGATTCGTATCTTGAAGGGTTGACAGAACAAACTCAGATGTGTTGAGTGCGTCTACCACCACGATGGAAAAGGTGATTAGCAGCGCTTGAAGAGGAGTTTTGAATAGAAAATGTAACGGAAATATTATTTTCGTTACACTCCACCTCTTTCCACTGAACCATTATTAGACCGTTACGGTATAGAAGTCCAGTACTTCACAATAAAGATAAATAACTGTCCAATAACAAGATAAGAGATAATGAGAGATGATAAAAATATTGAGATGAATCTTAACCAAAAATGTTGAAAGATTTACTCACTGAGTTTTTCCAAAGAAAGATATCAAGAAACTTGAACGAAAAATTACACAATAGTATTCATCATTTCGAAAGTAGTTGAAGAATTATTTTCTGAAATTTCAAAGGTTCCATAAAGGAATTATCAACGATAAATAAATTCAAGAAATATAATTATAATCAACAGTTACTTTCTACCTCAACATTAATGATTCTCTCAAATTTATGACCTTGACAAAATAAGATATGTAAAATAAGTTAATTGAACTTGAAATGAATAAGATAAGTTACTGTACATGTTAGGCAATGAGGTAAACATAACAAGGTACATCGATATAAATTATCTACCTGAAGATGTCATTATTTCTGTAAGTGGCCAGTTTCAAGACTTTTACTTGACATCTGGTTATGCCATGGTGGAGTTATTCTCAGGCCCCCTCCACAGAGCCCTAGTGAAGAGAAAAAAAAATAGAGAAGAATCTGTAGATATAGAATTTTCATCATACAAAGAACCAGGTATTTGCGATCAGCATAACGCAGACAATGAATACTTTTAATATACCAGTTGATATAGGAGGAAAGTTAAAAAGTAATATATAACTCATTTGAGATCTATAACTATAAATTGTTAGGACAATTATTTCCTAACACAGGTAATAAGGTAAGATATACGCCTTCTAAAGGCAGATTGTAGCAGGCCATGCTACATTACAAGATAAGGGAAAGTTGAAGAGACAAACTTCAACTGTAGTTGAAACTATTTTCAACTACTAGATAATTCTACAGAGGCAAAGGCAACATCTGTAGAGAGATATAGATAATGAGTTATATGAGAGAATAAAGAAAAATGAATCAATATCCTCGGCCATCTTACTCCCTATGCAACCTCAGAGTGGATAACAGAAAGGCAGGGGGAGAAACGCTAAAATATAAATAGTATCATAATGCATTCACAACTCCTACCTTCCCAAAAATTCACTGCCAATCTGAATGGAACATATACATGAATGGTGAGATAAATATTCCAGGTGTAAGCTAATTTATTGGTATAGTATTCATGGTTCTAGGTTTTGGAAGGGAGATAAATAAGATATCGAAGATAATGTTCAAGATGATGAAAATTCGAAAAGTAAGATAAGAGAAGATACTAAGCAAAACAAATTAGAGGAAGTCACTTTAGGTCAGGTACATCAGTCTCAGAATCAGTCTCAGAATCAGAGTCGTTAAGCGTGGAAAAGTTCTCTTTCAGATCTTTGACATGCCAGCGGCCAAGATCATTACCATCCATGTCCTTCAACTGATAGACAAGATTAGAGATAACCTTGCTAACCATACACGGAATATACTTCGGAGCGAGCTTTGCAGAATAATCGTTAGGAGCACTGGACTGAGTATAATTTTTCTTCCAAAGTTTGTCCCCTACATGAAATTTCAAAGTTCTTTTTCTTAGATTATACTGTTTTACATTCCGGAGATAAGCTTGATGTAACTTTTTCCGAACATCTTCATAAAGTTTTGGAAGTTCCTGAATGTCAGTCAAACGTTGATTTTTTTCACCGATAGCTATGATGTTATTTGCATTTTCCGATATTTTTCCATAATAATCTCCAGTAAGAGGAACATTCCTTGCAAGATTTAAGAATGCTGGGGAATAACCATGACTCTCATGTTTAGCTGATCTTATAGCTTGAGCCACCTTGAAAATAGACTGATCCCAAACTTTATGATTTTCATGAATGTATGATCGAATAGCTGTAACGATAACTCTGTTCACTCTTTCAGTATGATTAACCGGAGGATGATATCTAGCGCTTTCCAACGCGGGGCCCCACGTTGGGCGCCAATTGATTATAACCACAACTAGCTCGGGTGTGGGTAAGGGACACTCACCCTTAGCAGACGCAAATTAATTTCTACTAGAAGCAAGTGTGACCTCCAGAGAATTTTACACTATGATCCCTTTTTGAAACAAACCTAGGAAGCCAAACTTCCTGAAAGAGAAGTATGTGCTGCTGAAGGAAAAATCAATTCAATTTTAACAAACTTCCTATTCATTTAAGTGAATTTTTACAATTCAAATCGTTCAGTAATATTGAGTTTTGAGTAATATTAAGCTAGCAAGTTAATTAATGAGAATTTAAAAATCACACAATGGTCTATCCTTCTGACCGTTCTGTCGTTCTGTTGACTTGTAATGGAATGGCCACTTACGCTCCTCCTTGACTGGTGAAGTGGACTCTACTTGAAACACTACCTCTTTTGCCTTTGGTGAAGTGGACTCTACTTGAAACACTACCTCTTTTGCCTTTAGTTGTTGACTGGCAACAGGTATCGAAGGTTCTGGTAGGCTCAAAGCGGCTACCCCTTTCTGCCACTAGTTGTTGGCTAACCTGGTTAATCCTTGGCAGCAGGTATTCGGCTATTGTCTGCTTCGATGAAAGTTCAGGAGTCCACTCACTTCAATGGTAGGAAGCTAGTAGGTGGTTGGTGCTGGTCCTCTTCAACGGTCGATGGTTTTACATGTAAGATGGGGGACAAGGTATTAGACCAAAGTAATAAGAATATATGAATGTCGCTGAGACTACAACTTGTTGAATAAAAAAAAATGTTTCACTGACTATATTTTTAAACTATAGACTATTTGGATCCAAATTCACAGTCTCAGGAAATTAGTAAATCCACTCGAATAAGTGAAAGTTCTCTCATGGAAAAAAAATATGAAATCTGAATATCTCCAGGAAAGAGAATTTAATACAAAAAAATGACGATATCAGTTCAAGAAATATTGAGAAAAATACTCAGTTAGAAATTGAACTAGATAAATTGATTAAATTGATAGAAATAGGTAGATATGAGAAATCGATAGAAACAAGCAAATCAATAACGCTGGATTCTCATGTAACGCAAAACTTCGAAACAGGTCAGTAGGTATACAAAAAGAATAAATAATTGTTCAATGAGTATTCAAAATGATGAAAACCGTAACCTGTCAGCCCAGTATCACTAAGTAACCCTTCAACTCTTCAAATTCGGCCAAGCCCAAACTTCACAAAGAAGTTAGTGAGTTGAATGGTACAAATTATAAACCGTGACTGAAAGGACTGGTCTCTCTATGTTACCCAATGTATATAAAATCAACACTCGAAACAGTGACTGAAACTAAGATTCAAAAGACTCTGTGACAGTTTGGTAAGTAGTGATAGTTAAATTCAAATTGAATGATAGCAAACTACTTACCAAACGTCAGAGGTCCTTGCTCCACAGGGTTTTGTTTTTCAAAAGGAATCTGAGCAATATTCTTCTGGAACTGAGATAAATTGACCCTGATTAACTTCTGGTCTCCTGATGAGATTGGTACTTGCCGGCAACGGAAAAATAAGCCAGAAATCCGTGGTTTCACTGAAAAACGTATAAACGAAAGTACTCGTTCTCCCTCAAGTAAATATATTTCAGTTCGGTTAAAGATAACCTCACTTTTCCATATAAAAATGAAATATTTTATCTCAATTCCGGAAATATTGGGTTCAGTAGTCGAAATAATACTGATTGATAATTAATCCTGAATCCTTGAAAAAGATTGTCGAAAGCTCGTGGATTGCAATGATATTCGAAGTTTCAGAAAACCCTTCGATGTTCCAGGCACCGTCTCTCGAAAAACACCACTCTTTACAGTTTAATAAAAAATATAACGATACTTGGGAGATATTAATTCATTGAAAAATTATGAAATAGGTAAGATGATAAAATATTTGAAGATGATTCAAATTATTCAAAATAACTATCACCTGTTTCGAAGTCACACTATCACGACACCTGAGAATCAGATAAGATACGCGCTATCGATCACTGATAATCAATCAATAATCAAGAAGGGATATCAAGAAGGGCAGAATCACCTCCGATTGCACATATATGCCTTTTTTAGCGCACGCGTGATTCATATCTTGAAGGGTTGACAGAACAACTCAGATGTGTTGAGTGCGTCTACCACCACGATGGAAAAGGTGATTAGCAGCGCTTGAAGAGGAGTTTTGAATAGAAAATGTAACAGAAATTTTATTATCGTTACATAGTATTGTTGAAATTCTTGAAAGCTGACGTTGTGACAGATATCTGGTTCTTCATCAAGTTTCCAAGCTTATGTTCATCATTATTTAATTTGTTTATACAATTTGTATAATATTCGCCATCTGAGGCAACCGAATAAACTGTAATTGCTTCAAATACTGTCCCTATACCGTTAGTAATGTTAGTATCTACACTGATTTCTTGAAATTTTTCATCAATAGATTTTGAAATCTGAAGTAATAGATTTTATATGTGTTCTCACTGCAGCATTTAATGTTGGTTTTTGATTTTCCATGTTATCAGTTGGAAAAATATCGATCAGAGAACTCAATATTCTATTATTATTCTCGAAGGAATTTTTTCAAAGTTTGGTATTTTTATTCACCAATAATTTTCATTTGGTGTTGGAGATAACAATTTCAATGTCTTCATGATAGTATATTCCAAGGGTGTTGTTGGTAGGGCTAATCGTACATTGGCTCGCTATTTTCCGGAAGAGCAGGGAGAATCTGAAAAAATATCATTTGCTCACCTTGAATATGGTTTCATTTCGTCAAAATTTTATTTGGACTCTTGATTAGTTTCTTCATTAATTACGATGGCTGAGTTTTGGAACATTTCTTTTGAATGGTCCTTCAAATTCACCTTTTAATTTATTTACGATTTGAGATTCTTCAATATAGACAAGATCTCATACTTTATATTCGTATCGATTTTCTGAGATACATTCGTCATAACGTTCTTTAGATTTTTGTTTGTTGTCTTGCATCTTTTTCTTTGCTGTCTTATAATAATAAATAATATACTTAGTGATTGATGCTTTTTCATAATAAAGAGTCTCGGGAGGTCTACCGGATATGTGTCCAAATATTAACTCATAGGGAGTAGATCCGTGAGTTTTATTTGTGAATTATTATATGCAATTACCGAGTAGGGAAAAACCATGAATGGGTGTTCTTCTGGGTGGTTAGAAGTATGTATTCTTATTATTTCTAATGAAGTAGCTTGAAATCATTCTAAAGATCCATTAGACTGTGGATGGTCTACGATTGATTGTGTCAATTTGATATTGGGAAGAATTGTTACCGATGAGGGCGCTGATGTCTGTTCAAAAATGTCGGCTCCAAACAGTAATCTGCTGATCGTAATGTGTCAAAACTAAGGTGGCTATATATGTTTACTATTGTTTACGTTGTATTGTTCCTTGTGTTTTTCGAGTTCTGGTGAAGTTCTGTGGAAAACAAATGTGAAGACTATTCAGTGTGTGAAAGTGTTGAAGAAGTGTTTTTTCGTACGATAATTATTAAAATAAGCAATACGTATGGAAAGAAAGGTTAGGATTTCTTCATTTTCTACTGAAACATCCATCCACACAACAGCTAACATTGATTAATTCTGAAATTGTAATAAATAATTATCAATTTCATCAAATCGCAAAAGTGAAGCACAAGAACACCAAAATGCACCACAATTTCAGATCACATTCGACACTGACAGAAGTTTGTTTTTGTTTCACTTGATGAAATAGTTCGAATATTTGCCGATAGAGGCGTATCTGGATAATGAACTTCCCAATCGTTAAGTGTACACAGGTCTTTCATCATAGCTGAGTTAAATTCTCTACCTGGGTCACAATGTATCCTTAGTGGGGTACCGTAGTGTTGGAAAAATAGTAGTAATGTGTTGACAATGGGGCAGATGACCCAAAGCTTTTAGTAGGTGACAGCACGACTGCATGTGCCTAACGAGTGATTTTGCAGGTTATGTTTTATTTTTATTTTAATGAATATTTTCAAAATACACTTAAGAATCCTAAGGATGTTTTCTCCAACCCATTGTTTGAGAGGATTCATTTGGTATACTTGTACGAATTTAGTTAGTTCGTCATTGATGCTTAACGCGTAGTTTTTGGTGGGAACTTCACGTATATCAATATTCATTCTTTCAAAAGGAGCTCAGGGGCTTCTGTTATAATCTTGACGTTCAATTGGTTGACGTTCGATTGGTTGGCGTTGACGTTCAATGAACGTGTCAAATGGCCCCTGTTGTTGTATACTTTGTTGTTCGAAGGACAAGTTTGGGTGTCTATTTGTAAAGTTTGAATTTTCGTTTCGATTGGTTTATCGGGAGGTTGCGTTGGGGTGCCTATACGAAAATTTTCAAATGGAATATTGTCATTTCCATGTGTATTGTGAACATTGTCATTTTCATATGCGAAATATTCAGTATCAGTGTTTGGATATTCCAGAGGGTAACACTGAGTTTCGTCATAGTAAGGGTTATAGTTCGAGTACTGGTTTTGGCCATAATAAAAATTATTATAATCCGTTCCATTGTTTTCAGGAAAATAAATAGTATTTCCTGCACTATTATACAAATCGTAGCGTGCTTGGTCGAAGTTGATTACGTGCGCTCTTGGATTCGGATTTTGCTGAATTGCTGATGGTCTTGACTAATTTGTCTTATACTGTTGACTCGGTTGTGGGTTAGGACGAGATTGTCGATGTTGCGCATTGTTGAGGATTATTATTTTAATTATTATAAGAGCTTTGTTGTTGGTAATTGTTCGTTGGAAATTCGCAATAGATTGTTGTCTGTTATCGAAGGTTGAAAATTGCCGAGCGCTCATCGCAATTTGGGGATGGTTCATTTTTTGGAAGAATGTTTGAGGTTTTCGAAATTGTTGCCTCGGTGGTATATTCTTATTGTTATTGATAATTATTGGTTTGAAATTTTGAGAGATTTTGTTGAATTCTTGGGTTTCAAAATAACTCAATTGCAATTCTCGTTTGATTCTTTCTGCTGCAGTTGGAATATCTCGTAGATTACTCGTTCTTATGATTTGTCCTAGCTTTGGCTCAATACCAGTTGATAAGGTGTTAAGGCTTATGGAATCGATTGTGCTTCTTTCTGTGGTTGGGTTGATGATTGTTTGTTGATGGCTGAACATAATTCAGCTACATGCGTTTGAATTCAAGAAACGAATTTCAATGCATTTCCATTTGGCATTTGTTTTATGCGTTGTAAGTCTTGAATTAATGAATTCAGATCACGCATATCACCAAAATGTGTTTCTATAAAATATTGAATTTCTATCCAAGTTCCTGGATTACGTGAGTTTACTATTTCTGGTGCTTTGCCTCTGAGTTAATTTTTTCATATGCAAAGTCACAAAAATTTTCTGATCGACGACTGCCATTCTTTGTGCTGTTGAACAGGCTCTTAGAAAAATTGACAGAAATATGGGGTTTCCGTCGTATTCAGGCACAATGGAGAACATTTCAACAAGTTTGTATGGTTCAACTTATGCCATTGTTGATTTGGAATAATAATTGTGATTGATGTTTTACTTTTTCAAATGATCGTATTATCTGATTTGATTGGAAAATACACTCGAAAGTTGTTCATGAGAGGTAAGTGAGTTCTGGGATGTAAGATATTAGAACAGTTCTACTCGATATAATCAATATCAATTAAGTGAAGGTGAAATCGAGGGTGAAATCGAGATGACGACTCACCGGAGTATGGTATTCATGAAGTTGATGCCTTGATCTGGGTGTAGAAGAGGAAATCCTACTCTGTTAACCAGGAGTCCAGTTCAGCTGAGTTGAGAACCGTCAGAGAGACCGTCTTCTTGGGGAAGATGTGGTTGGCTAGGTGTAGAAGATGAAATCCTAGCTCTGTTGACCGGAAGTCCAGTTCTTCTTTCTTGAGAACCGTCAGAGAGACCGTCTTCTTAGGAATGGGATGTGGTTGTTTGGTTCTGGGTGTACGAGGATGAAATCTCTGTGAACCGGGAGTCCAGAGTTGATTTTTTTCATTGCTGTCAGAGAGACCGTCTCCGTGGGGGTTGTAAATTATTCTTGACGTTGGAGGCTTTGTAACCACCGTCCTAAGTTTTCAGTAACGTTGAGTCAATCCTACCGACTGCGCCAATTTGTTGTATCGTAGCCTTCACGATTGTGTTTGTCAAAAACAAACCCAAAAGTTACGAGGGAAGTTTCTTTATTTCTAATTGTTTTTCCTTTTCTTCGTGAATCTATACTGGGGTCGCCAGGAAACTATTGGTTCACTTTGGTTTTGATTTGCTCTTAGGCTTTGCAATTTCGTATGTACTTTGACAATTCAGTTCACTTCTGGATACCGTGTATTAACTCTATAACTTTCATCACTTATCGACTTGCTGTCGTATTTTACCTGCGTGAAACCAGACTAGAATGGCATTGTTCTAGTTTCGGATCATTTATAGGTTTGTCTCTGCTGATAGAGCAAATCTTGAAGAAAGGAAATGAATTAGCGGTTTAAAATAAGTCGCACTAGCTTCAGGGTGACCTAATTATTATAATACGCAATTATGGTACAATAGGGCCATGGTCTAGGGAGCATAGCCATGCGAGCCACACAAAACACTTTCCTTCTGAATTACACATGCGAATACTAATAATAGCGAGTTAAATGTCGATGAGATCATTTACATGATATGCATCCTGGGTAAATTGAAATATACTCAGAAATGGACTTCAACTGCTCAGGACGAAAAATTGTTACTTTTTGTATCAGTAAAAGTGAAAGTAAAACATAGCCAAATGGTTCCACTTTTTTTTTATAATAAAGCTTCGATAATTCATGACCCAAATAATGCTCCTTCAAACAATCTTCGAACTCAGAATTTTCAAGATTCGTTCACTAATTTGAAAAATGTTTTTGTTGAGTTAATAGATGATTTGAGAATAGTTGTGATAATCATACTCAAAAATTGTTTAGTAATCGTTTTGCCAATTGTTCGATATTGACTAAAAGTGGACTTTAGTTTTATCTGGATTGAATTTGATAATTGTTTTTCCGTAATTTGGGAAGATGGACGAGCGCAAGAGATAGAGAGAAAAAACCAATACCGCCAAATGAGCAAGGCGAATTCTACTTACCTTGATTGTTTCAGGGACTGACTCCTGTGTTTGTGCACTTCAGGCCGTTTTGAATGGAATCACTCATACGAGGAGTGCACGATATATTTGCGAATGGGCATGTGATAAAAGGCAAAAACAGTATTAATTTACGCCCAAAAAAAAACAGATAACAAAAATATTGATTTCACTTCCAGATAACACCACAGGAAAATTAATAATAATGAAAAGTACAAAACATGAATAATTAGGTGAAAACGGAACTAACCGCCCACCTTTATATCAATTACTACTGAGAGGTAAAGGACGGACCTTCACAACTGAGCGTTTCAACAATCCTTGAGAAGTACGGACTGTTACGATTCTATCGCGACCGGGATGAATGTCGACTACTCTGCCATAGTTCCGATCTGAGTGTTCGTCATTGGTTCTGTTCACTTTTCACTCTTGAATGAAGTGTTCAGATATTCGCGATTCCAACGATTCCAGAAATCTCTATGCAATCTTTGAATTGATTGTCAACGAGAGAGGTTATTTAATTTCAGTGAGGGAGAATCTTTGTCGCAGAGAGTATTTGAAGGCTCCAAAGTCAAATAACGACATGGAGTCAGGGCCGAGAGATCGTTGGAATAGGTACTAGCGGGATAGAGAGGGCTCGAATTCAAAACAGCCTCGATCTGAACTAACAATGTATTGAATTCTTCATATGTGAGAATTTGATCACCTAGGACTCGAGAAATGTAGGCTCCCACAGATTTGATCAGCAGCTTTCCATAACCCGCTGAAATGAGGTGGAATGAATCTTCATTTGATATTTTCCTGTTCAGCTGCATATATTCGAAAATACATTGAGAAGCACAATTTTTTGCGTTATCACTATAAATAAGTGAGACTCTACCCCTTCTAGATACGAGTCAGTAGTTAGTTGATTTATGACGATTTTGAAACCTCCCCCACTCCACTTGACCTTTCTGTGACATAGACGGCAAAGTCGACAAGGAGACTTTGATCGCCCGTTTGACCTTCATATGGCATTGACAACGGGATGACATTGAAAACGGGATGACATTGAAAACGGGATGACATTGACAACGGAATGACCTTGAATAACCTCTATGAGTTGTCACCTTGAGCGACCTTTGGTGTGTGTGTATGTGTGTGCACCGTCTAGCGCATGCAAATTTGAGCTTGAATACCCTTGAGTGTTGGCATGTTCTACTTCGAGCTGCATTGCCCTTGAATGACATGGCTGCGATCGAACAACATCACAGGCAATATTTTTCTGACATCGAATGACTTTGTGCAATGTCATAATGTCATGTTAAAAAAGGGCTACCCACTCATGGCAGTTAGTTGAGTATCGGATGTTCTGAATGGTTCTGGAACAATATTTTGTTGTAGCGGTTGTGGTTGAAGATTTGGTCCTAAAGATGATATGCATCATCATCAGATGCAGTCCTGTAGGTCGAATGACGCTATGGGTCCTTCAACGAAGAAAATTAAAGTTGATTCTACCCCATCAAGAATCATAAGGATGTTTTCTCCAACCCATTGTTTGAGAGGATTCATTTGGTATACTTGTACGAATTTAGTTAGTTCGTCATTGATGCTTAACGCGTAGTTTTTGGTGGGAACTTCACGTATATCAATATTCATTCTTTCAAAAGGAGCTTAGGGGCTTCTGTTATAATCTTGACGTTCAATTGGTTGACGTTCGATTGATTGGCGTTGACGTTCAATGAACGTGTCAAATGGCCCTTGTTGTTGTATACTTTGTTGTTCGAAGGACAAGTTTGGGTGTCTATTTGTAAAGTTTGAATTTTCGTTTCGATTGGTTTATCGGGAGGTTGCGTTGGGGTGCCTTTACGAAAATTTTCAAATGGAATATTGTCATTTCCATGTGTATTGTAAACATTGTCATTTTCATATGCGAAATATTCAGTATCAGTGTTTGGATATTCCAGAGGGTAACACTGAGTTTCGTCATAGTAAGGGTTATAGTTCGAGTACTGGTTTTGGCCATAATAAAAATTATTATAATCCGTTCCATTCTTTCCAGGAAAATAAATAGTATTTCCTGCACTATTATACAAATCGTAGCCTGCTTGGTCGAAGTTGATTACGTGCGCTCTTGGATTCGGATTTTGCTGAATTGCTGATGGTCTTGACTTATTTGTCTTATACTGTTGACTCGGTTGTGGGTTAGGACGAGATTGTCGATGTTGCGCATTGTTGAGGATTATTATTTTAATTATTATAAGAGCTTTGTTGTTGGTAATTGTTCGTTGGAAATTCGCAATAGATTGTTGTCTGTTATCGAAGGTTGCAATTCGTATGTACTTTGACAATTCAGTTCACTTCTGGATACCGTGTATTAACTTTATAACTTTCATCACTTATCGACTTGCTTGTCGTATTTTACCTGCGTGAAACCAGACTAGAATGGCATTGTTCTAGTTTCGGATCATTTATAGGTTTGTCTCTGCTGATAGAGCAAATCTTGAAGAAAGGAAATGAATTAGCGGTTTAAAATAAGTCGCACTAGCTTCAGGGTGACCTAATTATTATAATACGCAATTATGGTACAATAGGGCCATAGTCTAGGGAGCATAGCCATGCGAGCCACACAAAACACTTTCCTTCTGAATTACACATGCGAATACTAATAATAGCGAGTTAAATGTCGATAAAATCATTTACATGATATGCATCCTGGGTTAATCGAAATATACTTAGAAATGGACTTCAACTGCTTAGGACGAAAAATAGTTACTTTTTGTATCAGTAAAAGTAAAAGTAAAACATAGCCATATGGTTCCACATTTTTTTTATAATAAAGCTTCGATAATTCATGACCCAAATAATGCTCCTTCAAACAATCTTTAAACTCAGAATTTTCATGATTCGTTCAATAATTTGAAAAATGTTTTTGTTGAGTTAATAGATGATTTGAGAATAGTTGTGATAATCTTACTCAAAAATTGTTTAATAATCGATTTGCCAATTGTTCGATATTGACTAAAAGTAGACTTTAGTTTTATCTGGATTGAATTTGATGATTGTTTTTCCGTAATTTGGGAAGATGGACGAGCGCAAGAGATAGAGAGAAAAAACCAATACCGCCAAATGAGCAAGGCGAATTCTACTTACCTTGATTGTTTCAGGGACTGACTCCTGTGTTTGTGCACTTCAGGCCGTTTTGAATGGAATCACTCATACGAGGAGTGCACGATATATTTGCGAATGGGCATGTGAAAAAAGGCAAAAACAGTATTAATTTAAGCCAAAAAAAATAACAGAGAACAAAAATATTGATTTCACTTCCAGATAACACCACAGGAAAATTAATAATAATGAAAAATTCAAAACATGAATTATATAGGTGAAAACGGAACTAACCGCCCACCTTTATATCAATTACTACTGAGAGGTAAAGGACGGACCTTCACAACTGAGCGTTACAACAATCCTTGAGAAGTACGGACTCTTACGATTCTATCGCGACCGGGATGAATGTCGACTACTCTGCCATAGTTCCGATCTGAGTGTTCGTCATTGGTTCGGTTCACTTTTCACTCTTGAATAAAGTGTTCAGATATTCGCGATTCCAACGATTCCAGAAATCTCTATGCAATCTTTGAATTGATTGTCAACGAGAGAGGTTATTTAATTCCAGTGAGGGAGAATCTTTGTCGCAGAGAGTATTTGAAGGCTCCAAAGTCAAATAACAACATGGAGTCAGGGCCGAGAGATCGTTGGAATAGGTACTAGCGGGATAGAGAGGGCTCGAATTCAAAACAGCCTCGATCTGAACTAACAATTTATTGAATTCTTCATATGTGAGAATTTGATCACCTAGGACTCGAGAAATGTAGGCTCCCACAGATTTGATCAGCTTTCCATAACCCGCCGAAATGAGGTGGAATAAATCTCCATTTGATATTTTCCTGTTCAGCTGCATTTTGCATATGTTCGAAAATATATTGAGAAGCACAATTTTTTTGCGTTATCACTATAAATAAGTAAGACTCTACCCCTTCTAGAGACGAGTCAGTAGTTAGTTGATTTATGACGATTTTGAAAGCTCCCCCACTCCACTTGACCTTTCTGTGACATAGACGACAAAGTCTGGGACTAGGTGACACCCATGGCTTGACGACTTCGACAATTGCGGAACTAGCCAAACGTTACACTCATACTCAAACCCTCAAAAGATGGGATGAAACCAAAGGATGCAGTTTTGTCAGGATCACCCTGGGCGACCCTGAGAAGCTGGATCCAAATAAATATTTGGCAATGACCAGTAAGAACCTACGTTTAACAGTGGGATTTCTGACTGGACACTGTCAACTAAGGAAACACCTCCATATTATGGGGCTAGTGGACACACCTCTATGCAGGATGTGTGAACAGGAAGATGAAACTGTCAGGCATGTCTTATGCGAATGTCTGGAGCTATCGTCGATAAGAGAGTGTGTGTTCGGTGAGTCTTGGCCTACACCTGTTGATATTAAGGAGATTTCCCCTGGTGACCTGTCCTCCTTCCTGGATAAGGCAGGATGGACAATGTCCTAGGAGGGCGACTCCTTGAGGGGATGTACAATGGGCCATATTGTGGCCTAAGTGCTGTGGGTCTATACTCACCCTCCCCACTCTACAGATACAGAGACGGCAATGTCGACAAGGAGACTTTGATGGCCCGTTCGACCTTCATATGACATTGACAACGGGATGACCTTGAATAACCTCTATGAGTTGTCACCTTGAGCGACCTTTGGTGTGTTTGTGTATGTGTGTGCACCGTCTAGCACATGCAAATTTGAGCTTGAATACCCTTGAGTGTTGGCATGTTCTACCTTGAGCTGCATTGCCCTTGAATGACATGGCTGCGATCGAACAACATCACAGGCAATATTTTTCTGACATCGAATGACTTTGTGCAATATCATAATGTCATGTAAAAGAAGGGCTACCCACTCATGGCAGTTAGTTGAGTATCGGATATTCTGAATAGTTCTGGAACAATATTTTGTTGTAGCGGTTGTGGTTGAAGATTTGGTCCTAAAGATGATATGCATCATCATCAGATGCAGTCCTGTAGGTCGAATGACGCTATGGGTCCTTCAACGAAGAAAATTAAAGTTGATTCTACCCCATCGATACCGGCCGAACAATTGTGTACTTTCTGAGATAAAATGGTGGCTGCAAATCCGATGAATTCGCACCTCAAAACGCTGGATCTCAAGACACATGCTTACAC
Organism: Zygogramma bicolorata; assembly: GCA_032362365.1. Taxonomy (NCBI): domain Eukaryota; kingdom Metazoa; phylum Arthropoda; class Insecta; order Coleoptera; family Chrysomelidae; genus Zygogramma; species Zygogramma bicolorata. The sequence continues at coordinate 295,551 of JAVJAQ010004813.1, read as the reverse complement.
ATATTTCACCGATGGTGTGAAAGTCATCAATAGTGCCTTCAAACATAGAATCGTGAGCTACAGGGTTGAAAGTAAAAATCAACATTTAGATTATCAATCATATTTCAGTGAAGTGAAACAGAATTTAGTAGCTTTGATTGATCATATGGTGCGAGTCCATAACCTTGTAAAATTGAACATGGAGCTGTTTGGGAGGTATATACTCCAAACTCAAGAATTATCCGAAGGTAATTCATTCTACAGTCCCAATTGAGTTGTTGACCAGTCCAATGACATTGAATTGACTATAGAACATTCGTCGATATATTGAGCGCGAAAGCTCTGGAATTTCAGGAAAGTGATTTAAGTATGCTATCTATAAAATCTTAAGATTCCCATTCACAATTTTATTTTTCGACAGGTTGGTCTCTGGAGAGAGTTATGTTCATCGAAGTGAATATCAACAAATTCTCAGTAGTTCAAACTTCCAGAATTCAATGCTTTGAAGAGAGCTGTTGTGAATGTAAGGAACGAAGATCAGTACCGTTTCGGTTGGGGATCATATCCGGCATTTAGGGGTGTACTCAATGTTGAATGTATATATTTTATGAAATAACGCGATATTCCAAAATTTGAGAATTTGAATGATTGTTCAGTCAATGTTTATGGGTTGGAAACAATTTCAGAAGATAACCGGCTGAAATATGAAATCGTCGGACCGTAATATTATGCGTGTCGTAAGCTCGTAAGCTCGGGCGACAATTTGCTGAATATCACCGATAAATCCGGTAACAGTCATTACTGCTGGATAGAGGATTTATCAAGATTGGTTTCAACACAAATATCATCTCATGGTCATAGGATGTATTTTTGTGATAGATGCTTGATGTATTTTTTTGATGAAAGAAAACTACTGAGACATCAATTGAATGATTGTGATTTGATTTCTACAACTATTCAGATATTACATGATGAATTCGACTGCTCAATATCAACAGAAACATTTCAAATTGATGATACACAGTTATATAACATACGAGGCTATACGTTTATATAAAATGAGAATGATATTAATAGAAATGACGGTGTTGTGATTTTCATAAGAAAACAATTACATATCACACATACAATAGTACAGCTGGAACAAATTAAAGCAATGCAATTATATTTTACATATGAAAACAAATTATGTGAGGTACTTGCTTTATATAGACCTCCCTCGCTATGTCCTAAACAATTTAATGAAAATCTGAATGAATACCTGAAGCTTGACAAAAACCAAAAAGATATTTGCGTACTGGTAGGAGACATAAATATTGACCGCACAGAAGAACATGATCACGTTGAAGGATACCTGAATATATTGGGTGAATATGGTTATATAAGCGCAATCAATATTCCTACTCGAGTACAAAAAGAGTCCACTTCTTGCCTGGATCATATTTCGTGAAAACCAAGTCTATCCCAAATAATTGTATCAACTCCTTTGTGATCAACCATCTTATAACTGACCACTATCCCATAATCCTAGAAATAGATATGCCTAGAAAAAAAAGTGATATGTGTTCAATAGACGAACACATAAAATATATCGATTACAAGAAATTGAATGCAGGGTTTTCGAAAGGAACATGGCAAGATGTTGACTCAGAAAATGATATAGATAGGGCAACAGAAAATTTTACAAACATACTGAAAGACTATAGAGGCCATAACATCATAGTAAAAAAAATCAAAATAAATGAAAGAAAACTAAATTCTTGGATAACAGTTGGTCTGATAAAATCTGTAGAAACAAAAAATGAATCATACAAGAGAATGAAAAACAACCCACTTGATGATAAGACAAAACTAGAATTCAGGAAGTATAATACATATTTACTTAAGTTTGATAGAACTGAATAAAAACAGCCCCAAAAATTTATGGAAATGTATAGAAAGTCTAGGTAATACAAATGAAAGCGCAACAATAAAAGGTATCGAAAACAGCTTAGGTGAGATGTGTGAAGTATTTACGGAATATTTCACAGGTATTGGAGAAAAACTTGCCACTAATATCGAAAGACCAAATGTGAATCATCTTTCATGTATCTTTTTAATCTGTTTGCGTGTTTTTCCACCTATGAGTTTTATGATGAAATTTACCGGACCAAGTCTATCTCCAATTCTGAACTCTTTATTTTTCGCTTTCTTATTATATCTCGAAAATTGTTTCTCAGCTGATTTCTCTAACATATCACGGGCCATTTCGTGAGCTATTCGAAGTCTCTGTGTCATTTCTGTAGCGTAGATATCTTCAAGGTCGTATTTCACTCGGCCATTTCGTATGATGAGGTAGATCCATATCTCGACCAAATAACAAAAAAATGGGCTTTCCTTCGTGGATCCATGTACGTGATTTCAGTATGCCATCATAGCAAAGGGTAACCATTCATCCCATGAATCGTTCTCTTCATTGACACAGTGGAATAATGAGCTTCAAGCCTTTATGAAGGCGTTGTATCATTCTATTGCACTGAGGATGGTATGGAGTGGTACGGAGGAGGGAAATTCCCATAGTTTTGGAAATTTAGGTGAAAAGTTTGGACGTAAATTGACTACCCATGTCGGTTAATAGTTGCTTTGGTACGCCGTGTCTGGTTATGATTTCCGTCACAAAAGCTTTAGCCACGGTGGTCGCTGTGATATCCGGTATTGCTATACACTCGGCGTAACGAGTTAAACAATCCATGACAGTGAGGATATATTTATTTCCGTTTCGGGTACGATTCAGAGGTCCAACTATGTCCATGGAAATTCTTCCAAATACTAAGTATGGTACTGGTAGTTTCTGTAACTCCGCTGGAAGTTGAGGGTGTGATTTTCTTAAATTACATGAGTGACACGCGTTACAGTATGTTACGATGTCTTGCTCCACTCCTTTCCAATAGAAATCTCTCGAAATTAGTTCCATGAGCCGACGTTGACCGTTGTGAGCAGATGAAGGTGCATCATGATATATCTTGAGGATATCTCTTATTATAACTTTAGGTGCACGTATCTTATCGTGTCTTTCGTTTTCCTTTCTTTTCAAGCGCAGAACACCATCATCACTGATATAGTAACGCTCATCATCTTGAACTATTTGCGGTATGAGTTGACTCAGAATATTATCATTTTCTTGCATTTTTCGAATTTTCTCCGTTGTCCATATTCCTGTCGTTAGAGGGGTACTTTGAAGAGGGTCGTCTTATGTTTTCACTAGAGCTATGGTCTGTCCTTGGGTTTGAGCTGGTTCTTCCTCATTTCTTAAGCGGGTTGAAGTATCTGCATTAGTGTTCTTCTTTCCGGGTCTGTACTTAAGATTGAAACTGTATTCCTTGAGGGCCATGGACCATTTCGCTAACCTTGAACTGGGGTCTTTTATGGTCAATAAGTAAACGAGGGGTTGGTGATCCGTGTACACCGTGAAATGGCTTCCTACCAAGTAGCAGCGGTATTTTTTAATATTCAAAACCAAAGCGAGGCAATCGCGTTCTATAGTTGAATATCTGCGTTCTGCTTTTCAGTGATCTACTACTGTAACAAATAGGTAATTCTTGGCCGTTGTATTCTTGGCTAAGTATGCCACTAATAACTGTTCCGCTAGCATCAGTCGTCAAGATGAATGGTTTTTGGAAATTCGGGTACTTGAGAATGGGTGGAGTTATGAGAATGTTTTTGAGATGTTAGAAGGTCGGTTAATGGGGGTCACTCCAATTAAATTTTTCATTCTTTTTTGTAAGCTTGGTTAATGGCTGCGCAACTTCTGAGAACTTCGGTACGAATTTTCTGTAAAACCCGCAGAGTCCGAGAAAAGCTCTAATTTCTTTCACGTTTTGTGGAACCAAAATGTAAACGCAAATACTCGTAGTGCCCGTATCCACAAGCGCGTGCATTATTAAATAATTGAGAATTGCTCGCCGAAGCGAACTCAGTATCGCTCGGTGAGGATTTGAACATTTTGAAATTTATTTCAAATGAAATCCGGCTTGCTTCGTGGGTTCTACGCACGCGAACGAGTGAAGCAACGCTTCGGTAGATCGACCAGAGCCACTGACCGCCTCCCGAAGGGAAGTCAATGGAGGATCGCTTCTTCGGGTAGTGAAACGCGAAGGAATGTGAAGAATCGGCCTAAAGACTCGCCGCGTCCTCGGAGATGCCAGAAACAATTAAATCTCAAAATCACGAGGTAAAATCTACCCTGAAAGATAGCTAGTGCTAGTCGCGGTTACAACTGGCCACCACGATGGTTCTAGGCCGGACCAGAGGTTCCCTACGCTCCCTAGCGCCCTAATACGAAACACTTCGCGCCTGGACCTGCCTGTCCTGAAACGCGTGACCCCGTGTCCAGCTCTCCGGTGCTGGAGGTGGCGTTTAAAGACGCGAACTCTCAGTGCAGTGAACACCGAGGGTGGCCTGTCAACAGCTTCCGACGGGCTCTGTAGGCGCTACCCGGACACAGGTAGCCGTGAAGTCCAATAGATTCCTGGGCCCTACAGAGCTTATGGCCTCTTCTTCTTTCTTCGTGCGTTCTGAAAAGTACGCCACAAATATCGAATTCAAATGAGTGGGAAAGTTCTCTACCGGCCGTTGGCTCGGGAGACCGGAACAATTTATTTATCAGCAAAAACTGGAACGATGCAAGCGAAAGCTGCACCCTGGAACATGTACGGTTATACTCTGTACTTGAGTGTGATTACGAATTCATTTCGGAGCAAGCTTGTGCTCCCAATTTTGGCAGTGGCAGTTTTATGAGAAAACCTTTTACAATCATATACTAAATCTCCAGCCAGAAATAATATTTTCTCAATTTTCTCCTTCCTTTGGACTTTTATCCAATAATACAATATTCAACGTTTTCTGAATTCAAAATCCGCTCTGAGAAGCCCAAAAGAGAAAATGAGTACTTCCTCCTCAATTCATTCGCTTCCTAAATATAGATATCCTGAGATATAACCGCTTTCCAATAACTTTTTGAGACGCTTAGATTAAGAATACGCTCTTGATGACTTAACTCAACAGAAGCGAATGCTGCTCGTGCAGTCCATTCGCGTTATTTTATACGCGCGGTGCGCGCGTCGCTAAGCTCCGCCCGCCGCTGCGGGAGAGAACGCCGCACGCCGATTGGTCCGAGCCCTGGATAGGGTCTCGGAAAATCGGAATTTTGCGATTTTTGAACTATCTATGTAAAAATGTTCCATTTATCATTATTTTACGTTTCTAACATGAAAAACGACTAAAATTATTAATTTTTCTTCAAAATTGGCAAATGGCTGGAGATAACACCCCCCCGCTCTTAGAAGTTTTCCTCACTAAAACTGACCACTACGGAAAGAGGAAGCGCCCTGAAAAGGGCTGTTGGTTTATTCATCTTTCTCTTTTTCTTTTCCACAATCCTAATAACTACCCCCTTATAAATTAACAAAAATTATTAGCCTAAAATCAGAGTCTTTCTCTCACAACAATTCATTCGATTAATATCGTCTTTCACTACTCGGTTTTTTTTCGGTTTCTTTACACTCTGTTCAGGTCTGTTCACTATCACTTATATCAGTTTTCAGGCAAGTAAAATCTGTCTTTGAGTCTAATCACTTCACTATGTGTCATTAAAAAGTCAATTCAGTTAAAACTAACATCTTTTTTTCCAAAATTTACAGTGCCTGAGGGGCCAAAGTGAAAAGAGTATCACTTCACCGAGAAGTCCACGGCTTCACTGGGCACTTAGAGCAGGGCGGGGATCCAAATGATCCTGGCCTGCCCGAGGTTCCGGAGCAAGTCTTGAGTCGTCGAGGTGAATAACTCTATCTAATCCACCGCGACTGACTAGGTTTGTACTTATCCCGAGATGTCTCACTACTCTCGAAGGCTCCGACCAAGTTTGTCCAAAGTTACGCCGCTGTTCATCGGAATTTCTACAAAGAACCCACTGACCCGGTGCGAACGAAACTACGTCGGCATTTCTATTCGGATAATGCTTGGCGCGGTATCTATCAAGGTTATCGTTGGCCACGTCGATCCTCTGTTGTCTATTCTCATTATTATTTCTGCGACGTTTCCCATTCCCCTGGCCTAGGTAGGTCGTATCCAAGGGAAAGCTGACTGGGAGTCATCTCCGTAGAGGCGTTTCTACGTGTTCTTAAATTGAAAATAATTCCCGAAATATGTTCCTCCCATTCAGACTCTGGGCGATTTATGAGAGCCGCACGTAACATCTTTTTAATTTCCTGCACTCGACGTTCAACAGGACTCGCCTGTTGATGGTACACTGGACTCAAAGAAACCTCGATCCGATGATCAGTGCAGAAACGATCCCACAAATTTCCGTTAAACATTCCCGCACTATCCGAAATGATTACTTCAGGAAAACCCCACCTATGGCAAACATCCTTCAACATGAGCTCGACGGCAGTTTTGGATTAAATACTAGGTACGGCCGCAACTTCTACCCATTTGTTGAAGCAATGGGTAGCGACCAGCGAGTATTTATTACAACCCTCACTCTATGGGTAAGGTCCTAGCGCGTCAATTGAAATTATTTGCCAGGGTCTTTCAGGAGTATTCGGACGTAACGCGGCCGAAGTTTGAGGTTTAGCGGACTTAGTTGTGGCACATGTCAAGCAAGTTTTTACGAAATCAGCTACGTGACGTTTCAAATTAGACCAATAGAAATCGTCGAGGAACAAGTAGCTTCTTCAAATCTTGCCGAGGCCCTTCATGATATAAAACATCGTCCTCCAAGGAAAAATCGCTTACCATTCTCTGCTCGTACCCTGTTGGTTCAGGATTAGCGCGAGCCCGTTCAATTCTCATTTTGAAACAGCGAACGCTATCGCTATTTTTCTGAGCATCGAGAATTTCATCGTAAAACGTTCCAACTTGATTTGGGACTTTCGGATGTTTTAACAAGTCTACGAAATCGAATTCCGTGAATAGGTCGACAAGAGTTTCCGAGACCTCGTTCAGAGTTTCTACATTCTCGTCCTCGTTATCACTCTGTACATATGGGAAAAATAATCTTTCTGGATCGATGTTTATATCGCAACCGGAACCTTCTTCTTTAGGATTCCTACTCAAGGAATCAGGCAACTGATTTACTCGGCCCGGGACGTGTATGACTTTAAAATCATATTCCTGCAGTAAAAGCGACCATCGAGTGAGTTTAGCTCTCTCATCTCGCATTTTATCAAGCCACGTCAAGGCTGAGCTATCTGTGTATGAAGTACAAGGTCCGTCTTGCAGAAAGTGTTTATATTTTTCAACTGACCAAATTACCGAAAGACATTCAAACAATATGGTATTTGCGTTCGGTGGCGTTTAATTTCGCGCTACTATACGCGATGATATCGCGGCCGCCATCCGGACGTAATTGGAATAGAACTGCACCGATGTGACTCGCGTCGGTTTGCAAGCAATAAGGGCGTTAATTATCCGGTCTCGCGAGCTCCAGTGGCTGTGAGACGAGTTCTTTTATCTTTCGAAAACTGTCTTCGGCTTTTTGGTTCCATTTAAATTTTTTAGACTCATCAATTAAATCGGTGAGTGGCGCTGCCACTTCCGCAAAATGCGGAATATATTCTCGTAGCCAACCGGCTGTTCCGAGAAAAGCTCTAAGAGTTTTTGCGTTCTTCGGTGTCGGAAAATTTTGGACATTGAATACGTGAGTTTCTTGAGGCTTGTTGCCTGAGGCAGATATAACTCGTCCGAGGTAATTCAACACGCTCGTACCGAATTTACACTTACTCGGCGATAGCCACAACCCGTGTGTTCGTAACCTTTCTGAAATTAATTGCAAATGGTCACGGTGTTCTTCCACCGTGTGTGAATACAGAATTATATCGTCTAAGTATACTTTACAGAACCGGTCCACGTATCCCGAAAGAACCTCTAACATCAATTTCTGAAATACTGATGGCCCATTTTTCAGGCCGAAACTTAGGACACGAAATTCATAAACTGAACCGTCTGGTGCATCGAATGCCGTATACTTCCGTGAGTCCTTGTCCAAGGGTGCTTACCAAAAACCGTTCCTTATTATTATACCCGTTTCTGGGTGGATATCTCTGTGAATAATTATTAATTATTAAATAATTATATTATTTATAATATTTAGGAAGCGAATGAATCAAGGAGGGAGTACTCCTATTCTCTTTTAGGTTTCTCAGAGCGGATTTTGAACCCAGAAAACATTGAATATTGTATTATTGGATAAAATTCCAAAGGAAGGATAAAATTGAGAAAATATTATTTCTGGCTGGAAATTTAGTTTATGATTGTAAAAGGTTTTCTCATAAAACGGCCACTGTCGAATTTGGGAGCACAAGCTTGCTCCGAAATGAATTCGTAATCACACTCAAGTACAGAGTATAACCGTACATGTTCCAGGGTGCAGCTTTCGCTTGTATCGTTCCACTTTTTGCGGATAAATAAATTGTTCCGGTCTCCCGAGCCAACGGCCGGTCGAGAATTTTCCCATTCATTTGAATTCGACATTTGTGGCGTACTTTTCAGTACGCACGAAGAAAGAAGAAGATGCCATAAGCTCTGTAAGGCCCAGGAATCTATTGAGTTCGCTTCGGCGAGCAATTCTCAATTATTTAATAATGCACGCGCTTGTGGATATGGCGCTGGCCAACGTTGGGCTTCAGCAGATATAATATATGAAAATGAAGCTCCTGTAAGGAGAAACCTCTACGAAAATACTGACAGACATGGGAAACGGCTGGCACCTGTCAGAAAACAACTACTCCCCTGGCTAATACCACGAAGGGCATTGAATTATATCTGACCAGGTGCCAGTGCAGGTTTCTTCACAGAAGTAAATCCTGCATTTGCTTTCGTCGATACAAATGAAGGAATTGATTTTCAATTATAGGGACGGACACACTTGCAGACCGGTTTCGGGCTATTTGGCCACTCGTCAGTGCAAGGCAGTGCCATCATCAACATAAAGTCGATGATTTCCCATAATTAAAAATCAAACTCCTACACGAGTATCAAGCCCCGGCCAAAGCTGATGCGAACAACGAAGTTATTACGCCATCTACCAATGGACGAGGTATTCCAAAAGCAAACCGAATTTGCCCATTCCTCCTGCGAGGAAAATGTAAAAACACTTGACATAGTCAGTGGGCATACTTGAAGACTGGCGTTAAATCAAATCATCTTTCGAACAATCTGTTCAGGCCAGTCTCAAATTACCTACACAGTAGGTTTCGGTAGCCGAAACCTACTGTGTTAACCTAACCTAACCTAACCTAACCTTCTCACAGGAAGATGGTAATACTAACGATATGAGAAATATGTTGAGAACGTTACAAAATACTTATGATATGTTCAACAATTTGAATATGCGAGGTCGTACTTTTGACAAACAGAGATCACCTGTATTTCAGGGATTGGAGTCGGAAGACCCATATTATTTCATTGATAGATTTTCGAAAGAACTGGAAAAATTAAATATGCTACAGGAGGACTGGCTGAATGTAATACGAGGCCAACTCCAAGGGAAGGCTGCCAAGTGGGCATCTTTGTATCTGAATTATCACATAAGCTGGGACCTGTTTGTGAAAAGGTTTTATCAGAAATATGCAAACCTAGAATTAATCGCGAAATTTATCGCGAAATTTTATGGCGAAGGCCAAGAAAAACAAAATAAGGTAGATGTTTTCATAATTAAAAAAAATTGTTTAGCCAAGAGACTTTTCCCAGGCATGCCGGATTCTGTGATGATTAGTACAATTACTCAGTTATTATAGGCGAATAGGACAGTGGGCACTCCTCAAGGCCCAACTCAAAATTTTAATCGTAACAATAATACTAATAATTATTCACAACGATATCCACCCAGAAACGGGTATAATTTTAATTCAAATCAAAATTTGAATCCCAATGATCGAAATTTTAATCAAAATTGTTCACGTAGGGAAAATGAACCGAGGCCGCAAGTGAATAATTCCAATGTGGGCATGGCCCGTGGAAATGAAAATAGGAATCAGGGGAATAATAATAATCGAAATGATAGACCTTATAGGCCGCCTCAACAAGGATCGAATAATGCGGTAGAGAATCTGGAAGTGACTTCACCGGCCGCGACGCCGGAAAACGAGTAGGGGAGCCCTCTTCGTACGGCCGAGAGAGGAAAAACGCCCCGAGAGACCGTGAAAGCTTCAAAGGTGAGAGTGACACGGCTCTTGTATATAGTATAGATAGACTTGAAGAATTTTCTGAATGTTTTTTATCGTTAGGGAGAACGTTACCGCTAGGTGGACGCGTTCTACCCAGATTCAAGGTAAAGTTTGAAGGACAGGTGATCTCCGCCTTGGTGGACACTGGCGCCTCGAACAACTCCATCCGTGTTGATGTTCTTGAGAGTTACGATCTTACAAATTAATCGAACCCATCTACAGTATTTTCAGGTTGCGAAAATAGCGTAAGTGATAGTCTAGGTCATATTGAAATAAGTTTGGAAATAGATAGTGTTCCTTTGAAAATAACTGCAACAGTGTTGCATAATTTGCATGAGAAAATAATCTTAGGCATGCCCTGGTTGAGGGAAAACCAAGCCATACTTGATGTAGGACGGGGTTGTGTTTATTTCGGTAAAACGCCCCGACCAACTGCTTTTTTTTTATTTGAGGAAAGGATCTTTTAGAGAAAAGAAATTTCCGGAATTAAAACTAGAAGAGTCCCAGTTTGCACCTGAGACAAAAGACTTACTTTATTCAGTAATAAAAAAGTTCGCTTACGTATTTGAGGAGCCTATTCGTCAACTTCAAACCAAGCAGTTTAGATATGACAAAATGTCGGATGAACGTGAAAAACTGTTTACGAGGAAATTGAAAAGGTACTCGAGGCAGGGGTGAATAATCGTAGCACGTCCCCATACTGTTCATCTGTTGTGCTTGTCCCTGAGCGCTCAGGATCCCTCAGGTTTTGCGTAGATTATCGCCAGATAAATAAATTGATCATACCTGAAGCCCCCAACCTGCCACCGATACAAGAAGTTGTCCGAGAAATGAGAGATTGTCGAATTTTCTCCACCCTCGATTTGAGGAACGGTTTTTGGTAATCACCCTTGGACAAGGACTCACGGAAGTATACGGCATTCGGTGCACCAGACGGGTCAGTTTATGAATTTCGTGTCCTAAGTTTCGGCCTGAAAAATGGGCCATCAGTATTTCAGAAATTGATGTTAGAGGTTCTTTCGGGATACATGGACCGGTATACTGAAGTATACTTGATATGATATAATTGTGTATTCACACACGGCGGAAGAACACCGTGACCATTTGCAGTTAATTTCAGAAAGGTTACGAACACACGGGTTGTGGCTATCGCCGAGTAAGTGTAAATTCGGTACGAGCGAGTTGAATTACCTCGGACGAGTTATATATATATATATATATATATATATATATATATATATATATATATATATATATATACAGGGTGTCCCAAACTCAATGGCCCAATAGACATTTCTGGAAAACGGGACATAGGATTATTTTGAAAATTTGAATTCTTGGGTTATAAGTTCTGTTCTATCGATCTAAAATATTTTTAGCGCTGCGACCTTGTCGCTGATATTGAAAAGTAGCAACAACTTTGATATTTTTAATGGGACACCCTATATATTATTGCCTTTCTCGCTTCATTATTGCTTTCCAATCATTTTTGTATGATACTTTCCTATACCTATCTTCAGTGGTTTTCGAGAAATTCATTGATTTCCTTATTTTTTGTGCGAAACGTAGCTTTAATCAAATGCTTATTATTGCGGTATTTGGATTCGAAGACAGCTGAAATTTTGAATGTAGTTTGACAATGCCCTGTGTTTTAGTTGTGTCTAAGGAATTTTTTTCTCCATTATGCAGGGTCGTTCAAAATTTGTGAATTCACCGACACATAAAAAAGTGGTGAAAAGTGCATTTTTGAAATGGAACATCCTGTTTATTATCGAAAATCCTGAAAGACAATTGAAGTTCCTTTCAAATGATGGGTCATGTTCCTATACCTGAATAGTCAGGTTTCCGAGTAAGTGTAAATTCGGTACGAGCGAGTTGAATTACCTCGGACGAGTTATATATATATATATATATATATATATATATATATATATATATATATATATATATATAAGTTTCTATAAAAATTGTTTTATTTTGACATATTTTGTATAAGGTAGCTATGAAATGTCATGGAACATGTCATTATGAAAATTCGACAATTAATGCATCAATAATGAAACGTCATTAACGTAAATTTGATTAGAAAAGAATCAAAATGGAAGGCAAAAACAATTCAAATGAAGTTTTGATGAAATTGATTATTCTTCATGGCCAAACAAATTTTAAGTTAGACAAGCAGTGATTTTCATAGTGTTTCTGTCAGAAGAAAGTATTGAAAATGGATTATAATGCATATTCAAATGTAGATATTTCAAATTTGTTTTATATTCACGGTGAGTGCCAAAGAACATGCATCAGAAAATTCAATGAACTTTATCCAAATTTACCGCATATGAATAGAAGAAAATTCAGAAGAATTGAACGGAATTATGCTGTGTTTGGGAATATTGAAGCAGTAAGAAATCAAATCATGCCGATATCTGGAGACGAAGTAAATGAAACAGAACATTTTGCATGTTCTTGCTATAATTTGATCACATTGACCATGAAGAATGAACAATTTCAATTTTTATTCTTTTCTAATCAAATTTACGTTATTGAAAGCGCAAACGTTTCATTATTGATGCATTAATTGTCGAATTTTCATAATGACATGTTCCATGACATTTCATAGCCACCTAATACAAATTATGTCGAAATAATACAATTTTTATATAAACTTGTATTTATTTCGGAAACCTGACTATTTAGGAATAGGAACATCACACATCATTCGAAAGGAACTTCAATTGTCTTTCAGGATTATCGATAATATACAGGATGTTCCATTTGAAAAAAAATGCACTTTTCACCACTTTTGTATGTATCGGTAAAATCACAAATTTTGAACGACCCTGTATAATGAAGAAAAAATTTCCTTAGACACAACTAATACACAGGGCATTGTCAAACTACGTTCAGAATTTCAGCTGTCTTTGAATCCAAATACCACAGTAATGAGCATTCGATTAAAGCTATGTTTCGCACAAAAAATAAGGAAATCAATGAATTTCTCGAAAACCACTAAAGATAGGTATAGGGAAGTATCATACAAAAATAATCGGAAAGCAATAACTAAGCGGGAAATGCAATAATATATAGGGTGTCCCATTTAAAATATCAAAGTTTTTGCTACTTTTCAATATAAGCGGCAATGACACAGCGCTGAAAATATCATAGATCGATAGGACAGAACTAATTACCCAAGAATTCAAATTTTCAAAATAATCCTATGTCCCGTTTTCTAGAAATGTCTAATAGACCATTGAGTTTGGGACACCCTGTGTATATATATATATATATATATATATATATATATATATACACAAAGAGAAACTGTTATTTGCTATGAAGCAAGATGAATCAGGAAACTGATAAATAGATTATCAAATTCTCTGGTCTATCACAATTTGCATTCAATTCGAAATGCCCACCACAAGATAGCTAGCTATTTCTGGCTTTGGCCTAGTTCGATCTAGTAGTAGTAGGCAGATTGAGACCTTAGAAAGAACTCGTGACGAGACCTGGGGAGTAGGCAGATTGAGGCCCCGGCGTCAAGTCACAACCCTTGCTTCCTGTGACAACACCTGAGGAGTAGGCAGATTGAGACCTCAGCGTGAAGTCACATTTACTCTTGAAAATGGCTCCAAAATCGGAGCCGAACCGTCGAGAACAAAACCTCAGACGACGCGGTTCAACCCTAACTCAACAACACACATATATATATATATATATATATATATATATATATATATATATATATATATATATATATATTGAAACAGACAATTGAAGTCTTTGCTTACTCTTGCTTGGTTACTTCGTAAGGGAAGTGATTGACCAGGACGGTGTGGACAGATATTCGTCTCACAGTTCTTGAGAATGAATTCAAAATGGAATTCGAAACGTCGAACAAATCAGAAGATACCTAACGGATAAAAACCCAGAAAAATTCATCTTGCATATCGAAGATCCGTGAAAACATCAATTTCTACATTATACCTGGATGGGCAGGATACAACCTCAATATCGGACCTAGTCGGATAATAACTGAGGAGAATCATTATAAATACCAGTTTCCATGGAGAACAGACAATTGAAGTCTTTGCTTACTCTTGCTTGGTTACTTCGTAAGGGGAGTGATTGACCAGGATGGTATGGACAGATATTCGTCTCACAGTTCTTGAGAATGAATTCAAAATGGAATTCGAAACGTCGAACAAATCAGGAGATACCTAACGGATAAAAACCCAGAAAAATTCATCTTGCATATCGAAGATCCGTGAAAACATCAATTTCTACATTATACCTGGATGGGCAGGATACAACCTTAATATCGGACCTGGTCGGATAATAACTGAGGAGAATCATTATAAATACCAGTTTCCATGGAGAACAGACAATTGAAGTCTTTGCTTACTCTTGCTTGGTTACTTCGTAAGGGGAGTGATTGACCAGGACGGTATGGACAGATATTCGTCTCACAGTTCTTGAGAATGAATTCAAAATGGAATTCGAAACGTCGAACAAATCAGAAGATACCTAACGGATAAAAACCCAGAAAAATTCATCTTGCATAGCGAAGATCCGTGAAAACATCAATTTCTACATTATACCTGGATGGGCAGGATACAACCTTAATATCGAACCTAGTCGGATAATAACTGAGGGGAATCATTATAAATCCAAGTTTCCATGGAGAACAGACAATTGAAGTCTTTGCTTACTCTTGCTTGGTCACTTCGTAAGGGGAGTGATTGACCAGGACGGTATTGACAGATATTCGTCTCACAGTTCTTGAGAATGTATTCAAAATGGAATTCGAAACGTCGAACAAATCAGAAGATACCTAACGGATAAAAACCCAGAAAAATTCATCTTGGATATGTCTATATATATATATATATATATATATATATATATATATATATATATATATATATATATATATATATCCTGAGATATAACCGCTTTCCAATAACTCTTTGAGACGCTTAGATTAAGAATACGCTCTTGATGACTTAACTCAACAGAAGCGAATGCTGCTCGTGCAGTCCATTCGCGTTATTTCATACGCGCAGTGCGCGCGTCGCTAAGCTTCGCCTGCCACTGCGGGAGAGAACGCCGCACGCCGATTGGTCCGATAGGGTCTCGGAAAATCGGAATTTCGTGATTTTCGAACTATCTATGTAAAAATGTTCCATTTATCATTATTTTACGTTGCTAACATGAAAAACGACCAAAATTATTCATTTTTCTTCAAAATTGGCAAAAGGCTGGAGATAACACCCGTCGGGTGTGGAAAATGCACTTTTCTCGATTTCTCTTTCATCCAACTCGATTTGGTGGTAACCACTTGCTAAGTCTAATACGCTGAATACACTATTCCCTGTAAGTTGATCTATCGTGTCTTGCAGGTGTGGTAAGGGAAAGAAATCTGTCATGGTTATGGCGTTCAGGCTGCGATAGTCAATACAAAGTCTAAACTGAGGTTCCTCTCCTGGATGCTCTTTCTTTTCGTCTAAGATGGCTGGGAATGACCAAGGTGATTTCGACTCTCTTATTATTCCGTTGTCTAATAAGTCTTGTATTTCTTTTTTCATTATTTCCTGCCTCTGATAAGGAATCCGATAAGGTCGTCGTGCGATAGAAGGAACATCTTTTGTAATAATCCTATGCTTCATTTCACCCGTACAAGTGAGCTTCTGGTTGGGAGCTTTGAATACGTCCATATATTCTTCCACAAGTTTTTCTAACTTGGTTTCCTTCTCTGTCACTGGATGATCCAAGTGCAATTGTTGTAAAATTGTTTGCTCTTCTGAAATACTGATATTTCTTATTCCTTTAACGTTTTCATTAGTCCTTTCTTTATCTGCATCGGCCGCATGAGCTCGTGCGATAATCGTCTTTCTTTGAATCAATAAATCGGTTTCTAAAATGTTCATAATTTGAATGGGAATCTCTTTCTCTGTCTCACATATCGATCTAGCTATCATAAGCCCTTGCATTTTCTCTTCGCTTTCGATGACTACATTTTCGGAGGTGATTTTGCATCCTGTTTCATTTGTGCCATACACATAGTGACGGTTCTAGGTGGTACTCATTAATCCTTGGATAAATAGACTGCCACACTGGAAGCGACTGACTTTTCGGAAACACAGATGCTCCTTGGAGCTTGGACTCTATGTTCGAAAGTGCCACTTCTAGAACTATCGATATTAGTATAAGCTTTCCTTGTCTTTGGTCTATCAGAAATATCTCCATTCAGTTCCTTATCGCCTTTTATACTACTATTTTTGTTCGCTGAACTCTTCTCTGGCTGCTTCTCAGCACTTTCTGTTGAACCCGAACTGGCCAAGTTCTCTCTAGATAGATCTTCGGAAGTCCTCGGTCGTTCTGCGTTATTATTAACCAAGAGGGCACCCACCCCCTGTGCTTGAGAACTCGTAATCTTGGGTGCTGACCACAAATTCTCTCCTGACTCGATTCTATCCGTCACTACTCTACTTAGATTCACCATCGCTTCTTTTATTTCCTTCAGTTCGCTTGCTAATTCTCCTAACTTTCTCGAGACACTTTCTTTCTTTACTTCCTCATCTGTTTTCCTCACCTCTCTTCTTTCTGTCATCAATTCAATTTTTTCTTCTAATATATACATGTAGCCGTTTCCCCAGTCAATCTTTACTTCAAACTTTTTCAAAAAGTCTAACCCTAATAATATGTCGGCTTCAAAATTCACAGCTTCTATAATGACGGATGGGATTCTCCTTCCTTGAATATCTACTAAATCAAAATCCTTTTCTTCATAAACTTCAAACTCCTCGGCGACATGTGGCTTTGTTAAGGATACGTGTGCACCAGAATCAATAAAAGCGGTGAAAAAATCTCCATGGATTTGTATCAATGACACGTTTTGGGGGATTCTCGTCATTCGAGGTGCAATTCAGTATCCTTGCCAATCCTGCATCTATGCGTCGTTCCGGGACGGTGCAGCTACATTGCGGGGCTGAAATGCAACTGCTTCGCTGTTAAAATTCTGATGACGCGGTCTGTTCCAGGCTCGCTGGTTCTGTGACGGAGTGTAAGTATATCTCCTCGGTGGTCCGTTATTTCCAGTGCGGTTTTGCGAGCTATGTTGATAGGATCTGCGTTCTGGAGTCCTTCCCTTGTTGCAGTCTCTTACTTGACGTCCTGGCTGGTGACACCCAAAGCATGATTTTCTATTTGATTCAGTCCTTTTTCGGGGACATTCTCCAGCGAAATGTCCTCTCCCACCGCAATGAAAACAATTATCAGACAAAAATTGCCTATCTGTCTGTCCTGAGGCCTGTCCTATGTTTCTGCACTCTCTGCCTTGCTGCTTCGTCATCTCCTTTATCAGTTCCTCCCTTTCCGCTGTTGTGGCTGCTTCCTGTATTGTTTCGGGCTGAGCGCTCAGAACTCGCATTCTGACTGAATTTAATAACCCCATAACAAACTGGGTCGTAAGGTTGCGGTCGAATTTCTGTTGTGACACGTTATCGATAGCTGCATTTCCAGTAAGCTCATGAGTTTTTAGGACTATTATCTTTTAACGGGCTAGGTACTGTCTACACGACTCTCCATGACGCTGTCGACATTCCAAAAATTGTTTTATTGCTTGGCGGCCTGGAAATTGCAAGGTCCCAAACTGTTCCTTAAGTTTTCGTTTTAGCTCTGTCCACGAGGTTGTAGTTTTCAGGCTTGGCTCAGAATCCAGGAATTGCTTCGCTTATCCTTGAATTTTCAATCAAGCACTGGCAACTTTTTGTTTTTCTGCCCAATTAGCAATATTAGCGGTTTCCTCGATAGTTTGTAGGAAGTCGTTAATGCTAGAGTTGCCATCATAGCTAGAAATGGTATCCAAATTGAAAGTGACAGAAAATATCAATTCTTTTTGTTCCGTAGTGGTTGTTTCTGGGGGAGTCGACATGTTGGAAATTTTCGAGTCTTCGCTTTATTCGTATCAATCATCAAATCAGCAAATTATCACCATGTATATAGGGGTGGCCTATATATCACCAAAGAGACACAATGACAAACCCCACATCTGACACCATTGTCGCACCACTGGATCCATAAGGGTTGGTTTGTTGTTATTTCGAGCGGTCATTATTAGGTTTAACCGAAGTTAAACTTTATGGAACAGCACGGAAAGATCTTAAATTGGGTTGGGTTCGTGTTCTCTTGGATGGAAACAATTTGGTTGTTGATACATTATATAATTCAGATCCCATATGTACATTCAGACAATGTTATAAACACAACAGGAAACATGCACTACATGAGTTTCAATTGAGACATGAGATTCATAAGAGACACCCGGTATATCCGACATTATTCACGAAATGTTACGATCATCTTGTAGAGTCATTAATAATATTATTATTATTATTATAACCTACATATTTTTCTCAGCGATACAGGCACCTCGGACTTTTAGCAACTGCATTTGGTCTCGATAGAAAACTACAGCGTGATTTTCTGCACAAACTGACGTTGAAAAATTCAATGCAAACTTTTGAATCGAGCTTAGATACTCATCGTTGAATTTTCTGAACTTATTTGAACTGTTTCATTCGTGATCTGAACTGAGCTTCTTTTTGAACTTTGCTATCAAAACTGAACTGTATGGACTCTCTGAAAGACTGAGCTGAACTAATTCAACTACTCATTCGAAGACTGAGCTGAAACTGATTCAACTACTCACTCAAAGACTGAGCTGAAACTGATTCCCTCCATCAACTGAATTATTGCTTTATGTATGATTTTATCCGCCAGCGTCACAGCTGGTCAAACAAAGGAATCTCGCTGATGTCATAAATTTTCAAATAGATCGCGGTTGCTGATATCATAAACTTCAATTGACATGCGAGGCCACGGCCATGAATCGTTTCCAGCTCAAGCCAGCGATATCATTTCGCAATTCGTTAGAACATTCCAACATCTTATTGGGGTCACGAGTTCCCCACCAGTTATTATTGACTGCTGCCTGAAATCGGCATAATTTGAATTTAGTTATTGTTTCTCAAGTTCTGTGTCATGCGACGTGACTGCTGCCGTCATGGTATACATACATATAATGTCAAACATTCTTATTTTCAACTTTATACTTTGAAATTAGTTGAAAACAATATGAATATATTGAGCATTAATTATTGAGGAACTATCTTATTTCAAAACTTTCGTTTATATTTGTTTGCAAGGCCACTTGAAATAATTTATACTTTGTTTGAAAAATGTAATAATACTCTCTTTCTGTATTCAAATAAGTGGGGGCAGAACACCATCTTTATAACCAGGAATCCGTATTTATCTCTCCAACAATTTGCAGACATATCTTGAAATTGCTCAAACGTTACATCTAGTGACACATGGTCGGAAAAAATGTGATTGAGATTCATATCATCAAATGTCACAATGAAGTTTGAATTATCTTGAATAATTTGTTTCGGTATTCGAGAGTATGTTCGAGCTAGATAGAAGCAGTCCGTCCACATTCTTAGGCACCCCATACCGAAACATGATCTGATAACATCCTGTTTCTCGCACATGAAATCATCGGAATGAATATAGAATCCGATTTGGCGTTTGATGGCTCCACTCTTTCAGCTGCATTATTACCAAAAATATAGAATCCTAAGCCTTTGATTGGCGCTAACACTTCACGTAAATACTCATGTTTGGGTTGATACACAGATTTTGAATAAAGATAGACATTCGCGAAACGTTACCCCGGCGGGTGAGTCAGCAGGGAAATCATCACATTTTTTTTTACAATTCGAGGGTCCATTGATGAGGCCGCGAACAGATTTCGGGAGAAGAAATCCATGTCGCTATTTAACGACATTTTCTACTCCGCCTTCGACCCTACTATCCAAATTATCGATAGCGAACTCTTGATTCTGCTCAACAATGCGCATTGTATGGCAGTTGAAGACTATATAAATGGAGTCAGTCGGTATACTCAATACTCAATTGATGATGTGTGAGGAATAGTCTATTCAATTATAAATGAGTTACCATTTGAACTGCATTCACCTGGCGGTTATCAGTATTGTGGACCCGGTACCAAATTACAGAAGAGATTGACGAGAGGAGATTCCGGTATAAATGAGCTTGATATCGCCTGTAGAAAGCACTATATTGCATACCCACAGAATCCGAACGATTTAATATTGAGACAGGGTAGACCAGCAACTTGAGGAGGCCGCTTGGCAAAGATCGAAGGCTGAAGACGCCACCGTAGCCGAGAAAGGGGCTAATCTAATCACAACCATCATGAAGGAAAAACGTCGGTTTGGCATGGGTTGTGAGCCATCATCCAAACTACGACCAAAAACAAGAGAGTGAATTATGAAGAGGAAGGAAAGTTTGAAACCATCAAATGCTGGAAAGAAGGCCGTGGCCTTCGGTTCTGTTCGAAAGGTTCGTGAAGTTCTACATGAGGCTGGGGGGCGTGACTCCGTTATAAATAATTCTGAGATTGCTGCAAGCAGCACGCAAGTTTGCAAAGGCAGCAGCTGGAAAGTAAAAAATTCGCACCCCTCGAATAATACCAGTTCCAAAAATTGGCGGAAATCTACCACTTATACCAATTTTACAGTACCAGCGGCAATGTCGAGTAGACAACAATTGATCGAAGCAAACAGACACAATAAAACTATGGAGGCTATTGCTCTAGGTAAAAGAGGTAAGGGGGTATATTTGAAGTCGTATAACAAAGGACTAGGATTATATTTAAATCTTAAAAAAACTCTCAGATATGCCACCCCAGAAAGCTCTGTCCGATATCGACCTCAAGTACTTCGCTAAGAAAATGAAGATTCCTCATTTTCTTTGCGTATTCATGCGTGACAGACTACCGTCATCAGGACCGCGAAGATGTGAATCAGCCATAATGAATTCGAATAGTCAACGCGGCTTGGGGACGCATTGGGTACCATATAAGAAGAGCAATGACTATTTCGACAGTTCCACAAATTCACTTTACTATTGTTGTACGGGCCCGAAAGCGGTCGATGAAATCCTCTATATTTATGAGCGTCAGAAGAAATTCAACACAGTTTGGTGCAGTCATTTGTGTCTGAAGTTTCTCCGTGATAACGCACCATGAGTACTACTCCTTCCCAGGATCGAAAAAGTATCAAGAGGATGGGCCATTCCCTGATTGCCTATCCCAGATTAGGCAGCTTGCGAAAAATGACAAGAAAACAGCTTGCGGATATGCCGAAGGAAGTTTCGATCGGGTGTGCTGCTCATGAAATTGCATCAGTGTGGGATAAGCTACCCGCACATCATCAGAATTATATCAATGAATTGAAGTATCAGTATTCTGGAGAACATTATAATGATGGTGATAGCAGTAACTCTGATGTTAATGATGGCCCACCCCCACAGAACATTTTTTGTTGCTACTGTGGATGTAGCAACAAATAACGAAATAGATATCTATTCGCCATCTCCACCAAAAAAAAGGAGGAATAATGTCGCCAGTTAT
The DNA here is from genome assembly GCA_032362365.1 of Zygogramma bicolorata. Lineage (NCBI taxonomy): Eukaryota > Metazoa > Arthropoda > Insecta > Coleoptera > Chrysomelidae > Zygogramma > Zygogramma bicolorata. The sequence goes on along the minus strand of JAVJAQ010004813.1, from coordinate 273,867 downwards.
TCCAAGAGGGTTAACTCACTCCCTAGTATTATCAAAATTCTGCCAGGAGCCTATGAGATCGATGAAATTAATAGGGTCATTCCGAAATCTATCGTAGCTAGAGAGCCGCAACCTGTTGTTGGCGTTGAAAATGATATCGATGAAGTGATCCCCTAAGTCGCGAACAACAACACTCTAAATTATGAACTCCAATCAAAATATAACATCAATCTCCGGTATGAAAACTCAATCGCCAACCTCTTAGGGTTCGAAAAGAGTTTGTTCGGAAGTGAAAAAATTCACGAATCATCATTACCTGTAGCTATCAATCACGTGAGAATCATCCGTGTCGATAGCAACGTCACTTCTGGGCATATTTCAATGGTGATGAAGTTCACAGCATCTTCGAATTCGATATTGGTGTGGAGCCTGGCTATAAATTCACCAAGGAGCCAAAAAATATCATATATATATGCCGATCAAACCATAAGGACGTCAGTATCTCGACAACATTACACTACGCATCTTAGACGATAATGGGCTGTTGATTGATTTCAATGTTAGAAAAATTATAATAAAATTGTAATGAGTGGAATTGTAACTCAAATAAAAGATGCGGTTCAGCTTCAGCAAACGATGACAGAAGGCGCATAAATATCGTGTGATACATGGTAGTGGCAATGGTGATGATGTACGTCAAAAGAAAAGAAAACATCGAAATTACTCCATTCCACGTGTATCTGCTAAACGGTCGGAATATAGGGTAAGCGCTTGTAGGCTAAAATTCCTAAAATCCATTGGTTTGAAGATACGTTACAAAAAAAAAGTAATATGGCCACTCTTACCACAAGCGAGAAACTGGAAGTTTTCGGAGAACCTTTATTCGATCGTTCGTTGATAAGTGATCAGAATACCTATCAACATTCAAGATCTGATACTCGATATCGCAGAGAGTAACATTTATTTCGAAGGACAATCCAACCCTATTGATGCCCCCAAGACATGCTACCTCTCTTATAACGCCATCGGTTTCATGTTCGATGATATTCGTCATGAAATGGGTGGTGAACAAGTGGCAGTTGTTCGTAAACCTGGCATAACCATCACAATGAAAACTATGGTATCAATCTAATCTAATCTAATTCATTGTTATCTGTAGGTTGGGGGCTCAGCCAAACTAATCAGCCAATATGGGATCCCACTAGTGAAGCTTTGCTGAAGATTACAATAAAGGTATACTGGAATAACATTCAGAAATGCATATGTGGGGAAAGTTGAGGCTGATTTTCAAATCAACAAGGCAAGACATATTTTGCCAGAAGATCATCAAAAATGAAAACTTTTGAGTCGGATCAATCGAAATGTCAATAATGCTAGAGTTAAAGTAGCTTATCGTATGTGGGATCCTCATGAGATACCTTCACTTCGTGAAACGTCATCAGATATGTGGGCTGTGAGAAAAACCAGAAGTCTAGAAACACCTTGATTCATTATAATTGATTTTCAGCACACCACACAATCCGACGCTATTTCAAAAGATGCAACGAAATTCAAATATGTTGATGAAAGTAATATCCGTGTACATTTGAACTCTGAAGTCTTTCCACATGAACGTTGTAATTTGAATTTTGACAAGAAGTTAGACTCTTCCACTTACTATGCATATGAGAATTTTCAACGTAGCTACTATGATAGGGCTATGAGTGAACCGATAATGAGTATTGGCAGCTTCCGCAGTAACCCCCTATTCGTGATTGACTGCTCACACCAACCAGACGCCAGACGCCATGAAGTCATTCTCCGTTGACATCAAAATAGAAATTGAAAAACGTAAATTGAAGTTTCCAGCGAATACCAAAGTATATGCCCTCATTTGACATGATACTTTTTTAAGTTATAGTGCTTCAAATGGATCTGTTCATATTGGGTTATCATAAGAATGGCTTGTATCATTATCCACTGTTGAATGTTTTTTTCTTGGTCCATGAATGAAATATTCTTCACCATTTATGTCCTTTCATTTCATCCTGAACATATGAATATAAACAAATATGACCACTATAAAGTTTATTTATAGTTTTATATACAATATATTATATCATTCGAAGTTTACATCATTTCTTCATCTTCTACACTCTCTTCCTGTTGTTGTGAGTTGGCATCCAAATTTGCAGCTGGTATTCATCTACGATAGTTGATGGTAGGTAAGTGTTTATGCCAGAAAGAAACTGTTTCAAGTTAGCTTCAATTATAAGCTTACAGAAGTGATCCAAATCAATATTTCCATAAGAATAACCATTACACCGCGCTACACCAAGTTCATACTTTTTACTGAGCTTCAAAACTTTCTGCACTTCATACTCAAAGCATATATCACTATCGTAATTTGAAGCATGTAGAGCGTCCTAACTCAAAAACTCAAATCAGCTAATTCACAAGACAGCCTTTCTATAGCAGAACCCAAATCATCCACTCGAATAGTGCTCGATCCAGCGAAGCAGACAGCCATACACACCGAAATTCTCCAACCTCATCAACAAGGTATCATGAAAAACCCTGTCGAAAGCTTTGGAAAAGTCGGTGCACACAGCATCTACTTGTCTTCCCGTCTCCATTTCCTCCAGAATGTTTCGAATAAAAGGTATAAGATCAGTGGTTGTCGAGCGTCCCCGGAAAAAACCATGTTGAAATATACACAGTTTATTCTCGACAAGAAAAAATAACTCATCTGTGATGATAGATTCAAATAATTTGCCCCAAATGCAATGCAGAGAAATACCTCTATAGGTTTCCACCAAGTTTTTTTTGCCATTTTTGAAGATTGGCACGACACAAGCTGACTTCCATCGTTTAGGAAAAATTAACTGTTTCAGAGATTTATTGAATAATATAAAGAACGGTTCAACCGGTGAAAGAGAACATGACTTTATAAATATGGATGGAATTCCGTCCGGACCACCTGATTTTGTAACATCTAGGTTATTAATGTGATCAGCAATTTGCTTCCTGGAAATGCTTTGTATAAAAAAACTATCGTTTACAACTGGGATTCTCTCAATCATAGTGGGTAAATCACTTGCTATATAAACAGAGGAGAAGAAGTGTGAGAAGGCGTCACAAATGGTTGGATCGCCCTGTATACTTGAATTTTGGTAAGACATTTGAACTGGAAATTTTGACGATTTATTCTGTTTCTCATTGTTCACATATGACCAGAAGTGCTTCATATTGGACTGAAGGTTTTCCTCGGTTTTGTTCAGATACTTTTTGTAATCAATATCGATTTGCCTTTTAACCTGTTTACGTAAGTTTGAGAAACTGTTGTAATCCGCTTGATTATGAAACTTTTTCCACCTTTTATGCGATTTTGCTTTTTGGTTTAATAATAAAATGCATGTTTGAGAAAACCAGGTAGGACTTTTTCTGTTAATTGATTTGGTTTGTTTGGTCTCTGAGATAAGATTTTCTAATTCAGCATAGAAAATGTCCACACACTGATCAATATCATAATCTTTAAATTTATGAACCTAGTTGATATTTACTAGTTCCTGGTTTATAAGGCTATAGTTGGCCTTGTGAAATTGTAGCTTTTTGTATGCTGATTTGGTTTTAAAGTTCTATCCAGATTCAAGTATACATCTAAAGCAGGGTGGTGAAAATTCTCTGGTACAAGTGCAGTGACGGAGTTGCTGATTGAAATTTTTTCGATATTAGAAAAGCATAAGTCTAAAAGTTTATTATTTTTATTTTATATGCCATTGAATTGTTTGAAGTTGAGCAGACTGTAAATGTAATACCTTCAGCACTCCCAGCGTTAGGGAGAAAGCCACAATCCACATTATCCAATTAAAATGAAAAAATCATTGGGGTGAGATAGTGCTATTTCACTTACCCCATCCAAGTGTGATTTGAGATTATTTTGATTAGCATGAGGAGGTACATAAATAAAGCGAACAAGTGGTCTGGTGTCCAAGTTTCGGTCGTTACGATATACAGTGTATTGTGATGAAAAAAGTTCACTGGTATATATGGAGCTATTCAACAATGTCTTCGTGATGCAGATGATATCATAGTTCTCTTGCAATACGTTCAAGAATAATTCGTTGGTTTTGGTTCTAAGTCCTGTCGTATTCATTGATGATCTTGAAGATCTTGAGTGGTGTGTGCAGAATTGATGGGAATATTGAGAGTCTTTTATTTTATTTATTTTGGATTCGTTGTCAATCATGTCGATTCTCCCATTTGTGAAGTTTTCGACAAAAATTTTGCAATCACGTGTTCAGCATCCTAAATTTTGTGTTCTGCAATGATCGCGAACTTTTTTATAAAGCTCTTTTCTTTGTTTGGTGAGATGGTCATTCAGGTAGATGTTTTGTGGTTGACTGGAGGTGATGTGTATTTCAGTGGACTTCAGGCTTTTTATTTGTCGAATAGATGCCAGTTCAGAATTATTTTGTCGTTTGAGGGCAAATTTAACGATTATATTTCTTGGCGTTTCGTTCTTAGTATTCATGCGGGCTACTCTGTGACACCAGTCAATGGCATCACTGGATATATTACAGTTCAGCACTTTTGTAATGTTCATAACAATGTCCATTACATTTTCATTGCGTTCTTCTGGAACACCCGATATTTCTATATTATATAGGCGTGAGTATTGCTGAAGGTTGTCTAATTCTGACTGCAATGCGTTGATATTTTGCTTTGTTACAATTATTTCCTTTGTGTTATTGTTTATTTCTCGCGTAGCCTCTTCGAACTCCGCCATTTTCAGTCCAAAATCGTCTATCTTGTTACCATAGAACTCGACAGATTTAACAACCTCTGCATTCGACAACTTCATTGTGTTGATTTCCACTCCGATGGAGTCCAATTTTTTTAGGATGAGGTCCATTGAGCCACCATTGTTACTAACTTTTCTGCCTACTCCTGTGTTTGTAAACATTTGGCAGGCTTTTTGCAGGTATAGCAGGAAACCTTCACGCTATTTCGCCTATCGGAACGAGCACAAACAACACAGGTCTCCCTATCGTTCATCGCAAAAAACTCTCACTGGATTGATTTTATAGGCAAATAAACTCTGAGAGATTTTTTTTGAACAAACTACTGGAAATCTTTCCAAAAAACATAATATACCAACTGGAAGATGGTTTTTCACTTGTTCTATATGCAAATATTCATAATTTTCTGGGTTGTATATACCCCTATTTACAGCAACTGTTCTCCTATCGAATATTCACCATGTTGACTGTTCGAAGGTACGAGTTCGAGTTGAACCTATTCCAAATTAAAATAATATCAGGGGGTGTTTTTTCGTCCCAACCTAAGCCAAGGGTCCGTAGAGATTGGATAATACGTTTTGCAAACAACGTAAGGGCACTAAGAAATCCAAGAGTGTCCTAGATGCGAGCCAATTCGGGGCTCGCAGGGAAAAGTTTCTAGGTGAAATATTGAAGGAAAAATTATCCGAATTTCAGTTCCATTGGAGGCCTATACATTCACAATGACGACATGGTCGAGATCAAGAGTTCTAAAAATTCACGAATCATCCAAAGCGAGGAAAATGATTACAGTTCTATTTATGTAATTCGAATCCTCCTTTCTGTGATAATGAGATAAGTTGAGATTTGTGGGTTTTAGCGTGATGAAATTTGTAACGATTTCATTTACATAACATGAGGTTCTCAAAGCTTTAGCAGCTAGAGGAAAATATTCACCATGATCTTCGGCCACTCGAGCAATGCATCTGATTGCAAGAAATGAAGAGAAGGAAACACCATAAGTAACGGTTCGAATTATAAATTCTTCTTCTTGGAAGTGAAATCTCCACAGAATACGTTGATAGTCGAGATGTTCATCAGAAATGAATATCTGACGGTACATCTGACGGTAATCTCTAACCAGGGCAATTGGGTGAGTTCTAGAATTGAGAAGAATCGAAACGACATTTTGTTGAAGCTTAGGGCCTGATAAAAGAGTGTCGTTCAATGATTTTCCATCGGAACATTTTACTGAAGCATCATAGACAACTCTCAACTTCGTACTTGAACATTCAGGGCGTATAACACAATGATGAAGGATATAGTATGACTGAGGAACTGATGAGGGATTTTCTGAAAGAGACCTATGACCTTTCACAAATAATCAATCATAAATTCGCCATATTGATCATAAACTGGGGGATTATTTTTTAATCTACGTTCCAGCGATAGGAACCTTCTGAGAGCAACTTCTCCTGAATCTGAGGAAGTAGGGGAGTGGATCGAAATGGAAGATTAACAATGAATCTACCTGAAGAATAACGTGAAACATTAGATGAGAAGATCTCTTCGCAAAGATCGTCTTCTGGATTGAAACATTTCGGTTCAGGTACTTCCTCAAACCTTCCAAAAACGTTGGAATGCAGAATCCAAACGTGGGCTACGAAAACAATTCAAAGTATTTGCAACGGACTGAATAGTTCCATTTACCGGACCCATGAGAATCCAACCGAAGGCGGTATTGAATGCTGCTGGCTCAAATTGGTTCAGAAAAACGGCCATCTTCTAGAATAAGTGAGAATATATCTGCATCAAGTGGAAGATCGATTTCGCCGGATGTGTGATATGAAGGATAAGCAGTTTAATTTGGGAATATATTCTCAAGAACTTATATCAGTTGAAGAGCTGGGCATAAAATTACAAACTTAAGGCAGTAAAACTGCATTCACATCGAGAATTGGTTTTGGAGTATTGTGTGGTAGGATTTGAAGACAGATACATTCAGAAACGGAAGTATTCATCTCACTGATACCATGAATCTATAAAGAGAGGGGGGAAAGATCACAAAACAATGCGATTCAGACATTTACGGCTGAGAATGCTAGTCTGTGAGCCACTATCAAGCAACGACGGGCCTTCTGAAACGAACCGTAAGCATCACGGATCTCAATAAGAGCTGTTAATAGAAGAACGGTTGAGTTCGGAGGTGTTGAAGAGCAGCAAGTATTTGAGGAAGAAGAGGCAAATTGACTATCTGATGTCAGACGTGCAGATGATGGTGCAAGAGGAGGTGTGTTATTGTATAGTTGATTACTGGAAGCGAAACTATCAAGAGAAGGGGCAATCAGTGACAGAGGTTGTTGAGAATGCAGGTTATCATTTGTTCGAATACTAGAAGAGGAGTCGGTGAAATATAATAAGGTATGACGGGAATGCCCACATTCTAAGCGATGTGAAAGTGAAAGTACATTTTTCAAATTTATGCATGGAACCTAAACAAATGTCACACCACTCATGAGATTTCACGGTGTTAGATCGTTCAATAGTTGATATGAACAAGAACCCAGGACATTTATAGATGAGATGTTCAGCGTTCCACAGAGAACTCACTTTCGTTGTTTGAGTTTGGAAAAAACCCGTCGAGGAGTAGACTTTGAAATGGACATGGAGATTTACTGATTGATTTCGATTAGACGGCTGTGTTCAGCAGCCCTTTCTAAACTATTACATTGTCTTGAAACGAACTCGACTAAAAAATGAAAAGTGGGAATTTCATATGAACTGTTTTCTGCTTCGAATCGAGAAACAGTGTTGAAATCGAGAAGTCTCAAAAACATATGAAAAAGTAAGAAACACCAGTGATCAGTAGGAAAGCCTTATTTTTTCAAAGCCGCTATATTTTCAGTAAATGTTTCTATCAATCTTCGAAGTTTGAGGGAGGTGACATCATGATCATCAATTTCAGGTCAATTTTCAATTTCATTACTATGAGCACTGGCCAAGTCACGTTTTGTTTCATATCTTTTGATTAAAAATTCATAAGCAATCAAATAATTAGATTTCATGACGATAGCCAATGGCGATCCAGAAAAAGATGAAATCATAAATAAAACGTTTCAACTTTTTATAAAATTTATTTTCATGTACCACACAGTTGATAATTCCAATGGAGGTTTTTGAGGTTGCCTCCGAATTTCGTTTAGTCAATTTTCGGCAATTCTATATCAGAGTACAAACTAGAATTATTGATAGTCTACTTGATTTTACCAAAAATGCTGTTATAAATGGATTCAGTCGGCATTTCGAGTTTTTCTATCCTCAATCATAAATGGGCCACCATAATCCACGCCCACATTCAAAAACGGAGCACAAGTAATAACTCTACTTTCTGGTAGATCACTCATCAGGTAAGTGTAACATTTCGGTTTAGATGTTATACAAATAATACAATTTTTTATAATTTTTTTACAGGTATTCCGCGCGCCCATGGGCCAGAATCTGTCGCGTATGCTGGAAAGAATATGTTGCAGACCACAATGTTTTAATCTAATATATGTTTCTGTTTCATTATGAGATTTGTAATTTCATGTGATTTGGGAAATATAATTGGAAAACGTGTATCTCTAATTATCCCGTCCGCCAAGAAGGGTTTCAGAGATAAAATACAACTTTTATTTGAAATAGCCTTCCCACTTTGCAACGCAACGCAAGTATTCTTCTGGGAAGCAACATTTTTGTATTTCCCTGAATATATATGCCTCTGCATTATTTATATTTTCTACTGTTGATACTGCTGATTCAATCAACTCATTATTAACATTTTTCAATTTTAATTTTCTTTTAAAATGCTACACCGCCTTGAAAAGAAATGCAATAATTCGAATCAATTTTGTATATACCGAAACCTTGCTAAGTAAATTTTCGATGAACTCGTTTTTATATATTTCGTGATTTATTAACGCAATCACTTTAGCTTCGGATATATCAAGTATAGTAATATGTTCCTCTGGTTTCCATGCGGTTGAATCCTAACGAAGCCAAGATGGACCACGCCACCATAAGTCCATAGATTTGAGCGTATGAGGATAACAACCGCGGGATAATGAATCTGCGGGATTACATTCCGATGCTACATGATACCAATATTCAATTTTAGTGAGTGACTGAATCTCGCTAGTTCTATTTGCAACAAAGGTATGCCAACGGGCACTATCACCGCGGATCCAACATTATGTGTTGGCCGACTCGACCAACAGACAAATATCATCAAATTCAATACCAAAACCGGTATGTACTTTGTGAAATAGTTGAGCCAATAAGAGAGCTGCGCATAGTTCTAATCTAGGTAGACTGATTTTTTTTAACGGTGCGATTCTTGACTTAGCGCATAGTAAATTGCATGTTATGTTTCCATTTGATCCAACACATCTGATAAAAATTGATGCTTCATACGCCTTCTCTGAGGAGTCAGCGAAGCCATGTATCTAATTTTTTTCATTGGGATGCGACACGATTTGTCTCGGTATTTGTAAATTATTAATGTTGACTAACTCGGTTACAAAATATATCCATCGATCAGCTATTTTCTTTGATACTTCCATGTCCCATTCTAATTGTTTACACCATAAATCCTGAATAATGAGTTCAGCGATAATCACTGTGGATCCTAACAAGCCAAGCGGATCAAACACTTGACATGCAACAGCTAAAATTTTACGTTTTGTAATTATTTCATCAATTTTAATATTCATCGAATATCTTAGACAGTCATTTACAGAGTCCCAATAATCACCTGAAGTTTTACCAGCATCATTCTTCCCTATCGGTCGGAAATTGAATTTAACGTCTTGATCTAGCTGAAACCTGGCCATTAAATTTTTATTATTGAACACCCATTTCCTCAATACAAACCCCGCCCCGTGTAAGATGCTAAATACATCTTCCTAAAGTTTTAATAAGTCTTCTTCAGAATTAGAGCCGGTTATTGAATCGTCCATATAGAAATCCTGTTGGATTACACTACTAGCGGTAGGAAACTCCGATTCATTTTCTTCTGCTACTTGCATAGGAAATTTGACCGCGAGATAAGGTGCTGAAGCAGTTCCAAAACTCACCGTATTCAATTGAAAATATTCTAGTTACTCATCAGGTTCGGGACGCCAATAAATTTTCAAATATTTCTTTTGAGAGTCATTAATTAATATCTGCCTGTACATTTTTGATATATCAGCTGTCATGACAAAATTAGGTTTTCTAAATCTCATTAAAATAGTAAATACATCCTGTTGTGGGGTGAGCCCTACAAATTGGACGTCATTTAGAGACAGTCCTGTAGAAGTCTTCGCCGACGCATTAAAAACCACCCTACAAAGAGATGTTAAGCTTCCAGGTATAATTATAGCATGATGCGGCATATAATATCCATCCGCACTTTGTCCATTATCACTATTCTTTGACATATGTCCTAACTCACGATATTACTTCATAAATTTGACATATTCTATTTTAAAATTTTTATCTTCAATAAGTTTTTTTTCAATTGCAAAGAATCTTTTTTTGCCATCTCTTGAGAAGAACCTGAATCATTCAAGTTATTTTTGAATGGCATTTCAACAATAAATCTGCCTGACTTGTCACGTTTAGTTGTCTGTTCAAAATGATCTTCACAATATTTTTCAGTTTCAGACAATATCCTACCCTTTGGAGTAACTTCCTCAATCTCCCAAAATTTTTGTATTGAATTGTCCTATAATTCGAGTTTTTGTTCTTCAATAATACAGTGACAAGTAAGTGACTTATTTTTTGAGAATTTTATATCTAAGTTTCCTGCTAGGATCCATCCGAAATGACTATTTTGCAACACTGGCAAATTTTCTTCCAACCGTTCTTGACCTCCACATAGACAAGACCAAAAAACATTGGATAATAAATCTATCTCACCGGAAACATTAAAATTCGGATCGGCTAACCGCGATTATTGATCAGGTACATTTAGATTTAGATACTCTCTTTTAATTGAGCGTATCGGTAATCGGTCTGTTATTTTTGGCAAAATCAAACAGTTTATATTTTTACTATAATCATTATGACACGATTCCACTGTAATATCAGCCTGTTTTCGAATGTTTGTTGAAGTTCTAACTACTCCTTCAACCACGTGATTTATTTTTGTATGCTGAATATTTAGTTTCCGCATTCAACTTTCTGTCATAAAATTTCTTTGCGATCCGCTATCCAGTAATGCACGTCAATAACTGTAATCGGAGCCATTTTGTACGCACACAATCGCTGTCGATATCAAAATTTCAAATTCCGAGTATCCACAAAAAATATTATTCTTCAATGTCGTATGAGTGACCGTCTCGGTTTCTGTCGAATTCAACTTTGCAACTGTGCAGTTTGTTTCCATTCAGTACCGTACGTATGGGATTCACTACCGTACGTTATTACTACGATTGCCGCTAGGCCCCTTATCTAAATGCAATAAAACATTGTGGGATTCAGAACATTTCAAACATCGTTTTCCTTTACATTCACAAGGTGGGTGGCCTGCTTTCAAACAATTTCTGTACAACTTCAACTCCTTAACCTTTTTGATACGATCTGTTATTGTCAGATTTAAAAATATTTCGCATTATATATTTTGTGATCATCGTGACACAACACATAATCTTTCTCTGATGACGTTAGAAAAGTTGCAGATTGTCTCTTTATATTATTAGAATATTTATCAACAGCAATCTTTTTTAACGTCTCACACTTTTCTTTCAAGAACCTTTCTATAATTTCGAGCGGAGGAAGTTTTTTCTCATATTTGTAATATTCCCACTCTCTTTTTGTTATTGGATCAAATTTGGACGTTAAGATATATATTATTAGCCTATCCCAAGTATCCACCTTCTCACCCAATGTAGCCAGAGAAGCTGAGTTATTCGATACTTGTTCAAATAACTTTCTTAGTGCTATAGGTGACTCCATATAAACTGGTGGGCACTCAAAAATATTTTGAATATGGCTGTGGATTATCATACCCTCGTTTTCATAACGATCTTCCATTTTCTGCCAAGCTACTCCATAATTGTCAGCCGTAACTTGTAAAGATTTTATAGTTTTCAATGCGTCTGGAGATAGGGCCTGCGTTAGGTCATAGAATTTTTGATAATCATTTATGTTTTCATTTTTGTCTACTAGACCACGAGAGGCATCCCTAAACTCCAGCCAAGAACCATACTGACCATAAAACTTTGGAAGTTGAATCGGAGGCAATTTAACACTATCAGCATTTCGTACATTGTTACCCGTGACAGAACTCTCTCTGGCATTTGAAACATCTGAATTAGTTTCGAAAATATAAATTGGAGATTTTGCTTCTCCTAGTACATCTAAATATGAATCCTCAATTTCGGCAACTTCTTGCTACCAGGGTTAGTTCTTTTTTTAGTTCAAATTCGGTTTCGATTTCTACGAATTCCTGATATACTGACCCTATACTGTCTAACCTTCCACTCAAAGCTTCAATTTTAACATCATTCAAATTTTCCTCAACTATTTTATCAAAATAGCTTTCGAATTTTGTTAATCTACTCTTATTTCCTCTTCCAATTCTGCCATCACTAACAAATAGCAAGTGCAACTGCAGTGGAAGGAAATAAAGGAACTTGATATGGAAGGAAATAAAGGAATTAGGCATGAAAAGGAACAGACTCACTTTTGCTCTCCGCTTCTGCGCTGGTGGAATGGACGATTGCACCTGTGTTCGCCTACGCGGCAATTGACTTCCAAACCTCAAACTTTTTAACACTTTTCACTACTTTTGAACGCGATAAGGCTCGAACTGACCAGATGTTATGACTTTTATTCTCTTTGAGGTTTCATAGTCAGATAAATAGATGTGGATTGTATTTTTATTTCAAAGTGTGAACAAAATTGATTGTCAAAATAAATTAATTATCAAATTCTCGGCTCACAGCACAAGGACTAGAATGCTGGCTCCAGTTCGTCAGATGTTGCCAGAAGCAATGTGTTTTCTCTAACACCAATGACCACTTACGCAGCGGTGCGAGGAGTTGTCATTAGTTAATTATACTAGCCCTTTCGCCCACTGGGTCGGAGCAGTGGGGAGTACGGACCCGACTAGGTTTGTGTGGACGGATAATAATAATGAGCAGGGGAGACGACACAACATCTGAACAGTCTCTGGTGAGTAGCGCCACCATTTTCCTGTGCTTAGGATGCAAAACGGACCGTCAGATAATGCGCATCCAGGAGGAAAATGATTCTATTCTCGGGTGCCGGCCGTGGGCCTGCTGGGCTAACCAACTTGCAGGTCTCTAACTCTGGTTCCCAACATCAGAGGACAGGGCCCCCACAACCGACCCCATTCGGTTAGGTGTCAAAGGCAAGGTGGAGAAGCTCAAACCTATGGACAGCCCCATGACAACTCTGGCAATGGAAACGGACAACGCTTTGAGTGGACCAATGAATTGAGAGACGACCTGATGCGGTGCTACGAGAGTAGTGAGCTCGCCCAGGATATATGGCGAGAATGCATGCTCTGTGGTGCGGGCACACCCGAAGCATAACGCCTTTTTCGCCATCTCAGGGATTATATATCCCATCTTCGTGGCCGTGGCTATGTATGTGCCCCACCAAGGCCAGTTGAGCAGGCGGTAAAAATACCACCAGTGCGATTGGTGGAGGAGAGGGTGTACCTGGAAGCACCGAGAACCCAGAACATCGGGACCCGGAGGATGGTTCGCAGAGTGGCCAGAACAACTGGCTTGAGTGGATGGCAGAGGTTCGTAGTGCCCTTACAGAAGAGGCCGACATCTGGCAGATAAACTGTGCCGTGTATGATACTGTTCAGACTCTTTCTGGGAGAGGAGAGGGTGACAGGTCCTTCAATCACTCCAGGAAGCATGATCAGCGCATACACAAGATGGAGGCTGAGATCAAGTCAGCGAGAAAACACGCGTCTCGTATTCAATGTGTGATGGACTACTCAGCGGCTCAAAGACCGTTCACGCACGCAGTGCGGCAAAACGCTGCAAAACTGAGGAGATCCCATCACACATTGAACCGGGTGGTGCTCCCCACCATCAAGCAGCATTGCCTCGAGAGGATGCGAATGCTGGTGACTGCAAAAAAGTCACTAATTAGGCGAGCGAGGGCTTTCTCAGAGAACAATCAGTCCCGTGAGAAACCCTCTCGCCTATTTCAATTGCCTATGCGTGTTGTGGATAACCCGCCGGCCGCTGATCGGGTGGAATTCTTCTGGAAAGGTATCTAGGAGCATCCGCAATCACTCACCCGAGACACTTCAGCCCTGACGCAGTATGAGAAGGTTTCTGCAGAAGGCTTCAACAGCCCGAGCCCGAAATACTGCGTCAACCAATCACCACGGATGAAGTTCAGAGAGCTCTTGATGGTTCAAAGAACTCTGCTGCTGCTCCAGGCCCTGATGGCCTCAATAACTATTGGTGGAAAAAGTTATCGAGCAACCACCACCATTTGACCAGAGTATTCAGTTCGTTGCTGAACAGAGAGCAGCTGATTCGGAGTGGTTCGTCGAGGGGCGAACCGTGCTAATCCCGGAGAACGGAGATTTGTCGGATCCTAAGATTTACAGAACGATAGCATGCTCGAATACGTGTTACAAGATGTTTACACGCATATTGTACATGCGTACTCTCCAAGCAGTTGACTCGGTGTTTGAACGGATATATAAGCAAAAAAGGGTCAAAGAGAGGTTCCGCGGGCTATAAGGAGAACTTGCTGATCGATAGATGCATCTCGCAGGATTCCGTGCAGTATAAGCGGGATCTGTCTATGGCCTGGATCAACTATCGCAGGTATTCGATACAACATCACATGATTTGTTGTTGTATTTATTCGAATGCCTTACGGTAGCCGATCAAATAGTGAGATGCATCGAACAACTGATGCCGCTTCACCATAACATCAGGTGAAATCTGGGTCAAAACAGCATCACGAAGAGGTGATTTTCAGGGAGATTCCCCTAGCCCCCTTCTCTTCTGCATCTCACTGATGCCATTGTCCGTTGAGCTAAGAAAAAAGTATCTCGAATCGTCCATTCCACGGTTATATTTCCTTCGACGACAAGGGGGCCGTGGACTTCTGAGTTTGGAGTGTCTCCACAACAGAATGGTCCTGGATGGAGCCTGTAGAATCATCAGGAGTTTGGATGTCTGAGACCATGAACATGCAGTAATTGGAGCCTTCTCATTCAAGGCAACAAGGCGCGCTGCTGATGAACTTGGTATAGTCTTCGACCCCGAGCGGGTAAACCAACTTTCTGTCACCGAGTTGGAGCCCGCACGGAATAAAGCTCACATCAAGGCTGCAGAT
Organism: Zygogramma bicolorata; assembly: GCA_032362365.1. Lineage (NCBI taxonomy): Eukaryota > Metazoa > Arthropoda > Insecta > Coleoptera > Chrysomelidae > Zygogramma > Zygogramma bicolorata. Next base: position 258,760 of record JAVJAQ010004813.1, on the reverse strand, counting down.
AAATCCAAATGCTGCAGCTGCATACAGACAAGCCCATGCATTGAGTCTTCTTCAAGAATATCGAGGACTATGGCTTGTCTGTTTAGCTGACATTTGCCTTCCTCAGGTCAGGTGAGCTGAAGTCGGAGACTGATGGGTTCATCATAGCGTGCCAAGACGGTGTCTTCAAAACCCCTGTCTATTGGGGCCGCGTGATGGGTATAGAGGTCCTTGATAATACATACAGGGCCTGCCGACAGGCGCCCGAGACTTTCATGCATTTGCTGTCATCTTGTGCGGTTCAAGCGGTCTCGACTCATATCCATCGCCATAACGCGGCTTCACGGGTGCTTTCTATTTTCTTCGGCACTCGTATGAAGTAGACACGACACCGGTACTGCCTCACGCTCCAGGGGATATTGAGCCCATTGTGGAGAATGGTGTCAAAATTTTTGGAACTTTTCATTCCCCACCCTCAGGTGAACTCAAGCCAATAAGCTTGATCCTCTTCGACCACCGGAGTAAGACGATATTCGTTATTGCGTTTTCGGCTCCTGCCGAAACGAATATCTTCCGAATAGAGGAGGGAAAACGGACAAGGTATCAGGATTCACTCCACGAACTCTGCAGGCTCCACTCGGACTATTCTGTCAAACTAGTGGTTCTGATAATAGGTGTTCTCGGTGGTTCCAGTCCAACGCTACTCTCGGAGCTCAAGACAATACCGGCATGCCGTAATGCGGCAGAGATCTTGGCCGGCCGCATGCAGAGGGCCATTATTCTCGGTTCTTCGCGTCTACTCAGGACTCAGGATTCCCGGAGCCAGTGATCACTCACCCTGCGGTGCGTGAAGTGGTCATTGGCGTTCGCCCACTGGATCAGAGCAGTGGGAAGTACGGACCCGACTAGGTTTGTTTAGGGGAAAAGGTCAATATCAATAATAATAATAATGAATAAGCAGGGAGACGACACAACATCTGAAAAGTCTGGTTGGTAGCGCCACCACTTTCCTGAGCTTAGGATGCAAAATCGGACCGGCATGTAATGTACATCCGGGAGAGAAATGCTTCTTCTCTCTGGTGGGGGCCGTGGGCCTGCTGGGTTAACCACCTCGCAGATCCCCAACTCTGGTTCCAAACATCAGAGGATAAGGCCCCCACATTCAAACCCATCCGAATAAGGGTCAAGGATGGGAAGTGGTCATTGGTTAATGATACTAGGGCGTTCGCCCACTGTGTCGAGGTAGTGGGAAGTACGGATCCGACTAGGTTTGTTTAGACGAATAATATAATAATATTAATAACGTTTATTGTGTACAAGAAAGCATTCACACACAAAAGGCAAGGGTTAGTCAATGGCTAACTTCCATCCTTCGTTTCAATTATAGGTGGTTAGCTTATTCTTTATATAGAGGTTGTATATAAAGACATAACAATCTTTTCACGATGATGAATGTGAAGAAGATAAGATAATTTAAATGAAGTATAATAATTTGATTAGCTGAGTGTTAGAGATTATAATTCGCTCACGCATGAAAATAAAAATCCCCTTAGATGTGATTTGAGTTGGTATTAGGATAAATCTAAAAATGAGATGCATTCATTCAGAAATGATGGTGCCAAATGAAAAAAATCGTTCGTATTTTGACGAAAAGTGATGTGTGATGCCTAAAATTGTTAGATCGTATGTTGGAGTAACGAATATCAGAACGGCGGATTAAACGTTTGAACAAATATATTAGTGTTCTGTTTTGAATAGCTTAAAAAGGAATATTGTTGTCAGATATTGCATTCGGTATTCAGTTCATTCAGTGATATATGGTACAGTGTGATATGCTCTCTATAGGGTACACTGGTTGTAATGAGGAAGTAAGTTGTAATACACTGACGTGCAATATTCGATATGAGAATAGATGAGTGTTTTTACCAATTAAAATTTCATATATATTGATAACTGATGTTTGATTCTGAAGATGGATTTCAGTTTGTAAAGGGCAATTTCAAAAATGTGTTGAGAGTGATAATTGAAGTTCAGATCCTTATTGATATTTTTCATGTATCTGGCCATGTTTGAAAAATTACCTGATATTCAAAGGTGAAAGTCATCTGCATAAAGATGAACTTGACAGAAAGCAAGAGTTGACAGATAATTGAATATGGAGATGGCAAATATAAAGGACCTAGTATACTACGTTGAGGGACCCGAAACGTGGTTTTTCCATTGCTGGAGCACAGAAGATTATTGCCCAGAGTTACTCTCTGTGATGGAGCGGAAACATAACTGCTCAATAGTCTCAGAGTGTTTCCTTGAAATTCAATGAATTTCAGTGTTGCTATGAGGTCAAAATTAACAAGGTCGAAGGCCTTACTTTGAAGTAAGATGATTGAAATTGTCAATAAAATACAAACAATCTATGATATCTATATATTTAGTGCTATCTATTTCGTTCAAGATAATTTGGATGAATTCAAAATTCTTGGTGAGATCAATAATTACGACACTTAAATTCGAATAAGTTATATGTTCCTACTGCCTCACTCAAACAGATCAAGAAAGGACCTCTAATAATCTCTCTAAGATTATACAACCACTCACCTGACTTACTGGAGTTGCTCGAAAATCCAATCTCTAAAATGGATTTCAAAAATTGTTTACTGATAAATGCAGCATGCATGATAACTCCCTTGCAGAATACTTCGAAGACAAGTCTAAGGTCCAAATGTATGATTTTATTTTTGCTGTCTGTTTTGATTGCTTCATAGTTGATGTTATTTATTCATATAAACCTTCCTTTTAAGTAGTCGTTATAATTTTATATTCATTGACACATTCAATACTTGTTAACGCAGATCTGATGAACAATAAATGATTCAATTTGAAATAGAGGCTTAAGATTTGTCCAAATTAAATAATATATCATTAGTGACTTTCAATAAAGCTGTTTGAATGCTATGTTTGTGACGGAATTCATATTGTTCGTGTGGTAGAATTTTGTTGCTCTCTGAATATTCCTCAATTTGTATTGAGAGATTGTTTTCTAACAGTTTGAATAAAGTCGCTAGTATACATACGGTCTTAGATCGTTGAAACTAGTGGACGTGGAAACCTTTGAAATGGGGATGACATTTGCTATCTTCCATATATCCGAAAATACTACTGTTCTGACCGATTCGTTGAAGAGATGCTTCACTTCAATCTTCCAGAATGGTAGTACTACAGATAGCAACTTCAGAATAATATTATCTATACCCAACGCTTGTGAATTCATACGTTTTATTGCATCCCAAATAGTTATTCCCGAAAATGTAAAACCGAAATTTGTATTCAAAAATTTTGTGTTATAAAGCCTGCATTGATGATGGTGTTGCCAGTTACATTCAAATTGTGGGTATATCATTCGCTTTTGTAGATATTTTGGTGTAAGTTCCTCACTCAGTGACGTGGCGCCAGGTACCTGTTATTATGTTCAGTTTTATTCAACGTATACTGTATTTCTCGCGTCTCACAGTATCATGTGTAGGATTCATTTTTGGATTGAATCATAAGTTTGAAATAATAAGTTACGTATGGCTTGATTTTCTGTGTTCTTTCATTATCATTTCTTGTACAAACTGGTGCATGGATGTCAAAGAGCGAGACTATATATTATTATTGATAAAATCAACTTTCGCGTTGATGTCATCTGTATAAACAATTTCTCCCCATGGTAAGCTATTTGCATCAACTGTAAAATTATTCAAGCTGAAATTGGTGAAGTTTCTTCAGTGAATAATATTATCGCATACCTGTTGCTTTTCAAGAGCTTAACTACTCATATCCGTCATATGATCCGTAATGCCAAGTATGTCGAGTGTATCTCGATCTTCCAACTCCAAAACATTGCTTAAGCAAATCACATATAAAAGGGAAACTGAATTTTGAGTTATACGTGTTGAAGCTTCCACTACCTATCAAGCACAATTGAAAATTGAGTAAAATTACATTGAACTTCCTCACGTCGGAAAATGTATCATTCTATTCATCAAGTTAATATTACTACCACCCCGTCATCACAATGAAAAGTTCACTTCTGAGTGTCCAGAGTGTCGCTCAGATTACTGATGTACCCCCACAGCTCTTCTTGGTGGCCTATATAAGATTCCCAGTTCCATCCACACTTCAGCTACATTCACCATCAACCAGAGATGTTTAAGCCATTGTTGGTTATTGAGGATGAAAACATCTTTTATTCATAAGGAGTACGCAAATAGCGGGCTACTCCGCCACCTCTTCTTTCACAATATCTGCGTACCAATATATATTTGCTTACGGATACATAAGTGTTCGTAAAATTATTATCTAGCCACGTTTCACTCAATCCGATTATGTATATATCGCTCTCGATGATTATTTCCTTCAAATCACCGAAACAACTGTTCAATGATCTGATGTTGACATAAACAATATTTGAGCTTTCAACATGGGGCATGGCTCTTCAGATTGACTGACAGTCATTCGATATCTGAAGTTAAGCAACGCCGAGCGCGGTTAGTACTTGGATGGGTGACCATGCAGGGAAATACCGTGTCGAAAGCCTGTATAGCTGCAGCGATATAGCATAAGATAGCTCGCAGACAATATATCAATGAGCACAAGATATATTGAGGATATGCCGTCCTTCGGAGGAGACGTAAAGCCGTCGGTCCCGAGTCCATGGATGTTGGGCTCGTTGAAGATCCCTACCTCTGGTTGGAGTACCAGAGGGTTCGGCAAAATTTCCGGTTGGGGAAAGTGTGCTCACTGGCGTCGGTGATTGGCCTTGGTAGCGGAAATAGGCCAACTTCAAATAAAGATATAAAAAAAAAGCTTTCGACATAGTCGATGGGCATACTTGAAGACTGACGTTTAATCAAATCATCTTTCGAACAACTCGTTCAGGCCAGTCTCAATTCTACCTACACAGTAGGTTCTTGCTGGCACCTGGCAGAGAACAACTACTCCGCTGGCTAATATCACGAAGGGCATTGAATCATATCCAACCGGTGCAATTGCAGAGGTTTCTTCACGGAAGAAAATCCTATTTTTGCTTTCGGCAATACAAAGGAAGGAATTGATTTTCAATTATAGGGACGGACAAACTTTCAGACCGGTTTCGGGCTATTTGACCACTCGTTAGTAAAAGGCAGTGTCATTATTGAAATAAAGTCGATGACTTCTGATTATTAAAAATCAGAAACTTTCATAGTATCAAGCCCCGACCAAAGCTGATGCAAAAAACACGAAGTCATTGCGCCATCTACCCATGGACGAGGTATTCCAAAAGCAAATCGACTTCGCCCATTCCTCCTGCGGGAAAATGTAAAAACATTCGACATAGTCGATGGGCATACTTGAAGACTGGCGTTAAATTAAATCATTTTTTGAACGATTCGTTCAGGCCAGTCTCAAATCTACCTACACAGTAGCTTTTGTCTGGCACCTGTCAGATAACAACTACTCCTCTGGGTAATACCACGAAGTGCATTGAATTATCTTCGACCGGTGCCAGTGCAGGTTCCTTCACAGAAGAAAATCCTGCATTTACTTTTGGCGATTCAAATGTGTTCCGACAGGTGCCAGCCAGAACCTACTGTGTTGGTAGATTTGAGACTGTCCTGAACGAATTGTTCGAAAGATGATTTAATATTTCAGCTGGTTGCTAGGTGAATAGTTTTTTTATTTGGTACTGATACATGGATTTTCATTTATATATTTGATGAAAAGGTTTTCTTCACCCATATCTTCTCGTTCTTTCAAATGTGCAAAAACCCTTTTGAGTTGACCTCTTTGCATCTGAGTCCTATCTGTGCTTATTTGCACTCCAAAGTAGAGCGTTTTGAGTTTATGTTCGGATTTTAGAACTATTATGATGTCATCTCTGCAGGACAATCCTACTTGGGGCTGGACAAAAATCCTTGTTTCCTCCCACTCTACATCGACAGAGGGTGGATTAGCTTGAATTATTCCATCGCTTTTTGATTATCTGATAGGCGTTTATTCGGCATAGAGTCATCAACAGATTCCCACAGTTTACAAATCAATATATTCCGTTCTCGTTGTTCTCAATGTTGAAGCGTACAAATATATGTCATACGTCAATCGCATTGAGACAGAAGAAGAAACAGAAAACGTTATAACAAGAAAACTGAGCTTTAGCTCAAACATAGCAAATGAAATTTCACTTTGTCTCATTACAATATCAAGATACAACTTTTCATGAGTTTACTGATGATGCTGATACTGATCAGTATGTATTGAATCTATTTCTTACATCGATCCCTTCCATTGACTTGCAAATGTACCAAATATACATTTTTCCATCTGATTTATGAAAGACCACATGTGGAGTTATTCCAGTGGCAAGGAAGGGAGTTCTACACTGCATCGGTGAACCTTTCTGAGCTGCCGTCTCATGGTTTGCCTCCTCAGTTGTGTGCTTCGTTGAAGAGTTTCTTGTCTGATAAGTCTTTGTATGTGGTTGTTGATGGAGTATCATCTGATATTCTCCCAATAAATGCAGGTGTTCCATAGGGTTCATTTCTGGCGCCCACTTTGTTTTTGTTTCATATCAATGATTTGCTCGAGAAAACATCTTGTTCAATACATAGTTTTGCGGACGACAGTACTCTTCATACGAGTTTTTCTTCCAGAGTCCCCATACCAGCTCGAGAAACAAAAATTCAAAGAAACATTCACGTCAATAAAATTAATGACGACTTGGCAAAAATAATGGAATGAGGTAACATGATCTTGGTGGAATTCAATGATACTAAAACCTAGGCATGTCTCTTCTCAAGAAAAGCCGATCTATCATCATCAAATATTCAGATGTCAGGAGTAACTGTTCCTACAAAATCAAGTATCTCGATGCTAGGAATTACGATCAGTGATAATCTTTCATGGGAAAACCATGTGAGATCGATTGCTAGAAGTGCTTCCCAGAAACTTGGATTTCTATTTCGTGCGAAGAAATACTTCACTTCTCGTCAGCTTGTAATGATCTACAAGGCTCAGATACGACCTGTCATGGAATACAGTTCTCATGTGTGGAGTTCGGCACCAGAACATCCATTGAGGCTTCTCGATTCTATTCAGAAGAAGGCAATTCGTCTTGTTGGTGATTCTTCGCTCGCAGACTCGCTCACTTCATTAGAACATCGTAGAAGGGTCGGAAACTTGTCTCTCTTCTACAGATACTTCAACGGTCGATGCTCTTTCGAATTGTTATCAATCGTTCCCCGCCTGGCAATATCTACACGGATGAGTGAAGAATTCCCACCCCTTGGTTGTGAATATAGAAACCTGTCGAACCTCTCTTGCTCAAGGATCTTTTGTCAAAAGAACAGCTGAGCTTTGGAACTCCTTGCCAAAAGAGGTTCTTCCTGAGGCTTGCAAACATCAGAAATCCAAAATAAATGTCAATTCGTATTTCCTGTCCCTTGATTCACGCGGTGTTCTCTGAACATTACAGGGCTTCCCTTTCGTGTGAATCTGCATATAAAAAAAATACCTGTGAAATATTCAATATGGGTAATGTTCATGCAGATAATTCATATATGAATCCAAGAACAAATGTTATACAAGAAATAAACTTGAAGAGACAGCATTAACTATTCTTTTCACTTTGAATGTGGGGATCAGTATGTAGAAAATATAATCTTTCAGTAATTGGAAGTTGAACACTGGAAAATTTAAAAAACAATTCACAGGGTAACAAATTCTTATAGTCTTTCATCGAATAATCAGGCCTAGTTATTACAAAAGTATGAAAAATTCCAAATGAATAGTTTTGGAGATACCGCTAGAATAAAAAAAACGCCTTTCGAGCAGGATACAGGGGATTGATTCCAACGAATCCACTTTGCTGCGATTCACAAGCTGAAAGGTGAGACTTCCTCAATCAATTGCTCGCACAATTATTGACTTCTGAGGGTTAAAGTTTGTACAGGGCGTCAGGTGGTTAACGGAAAAACCCATTTCAAACCCGTTATTGAATCATATCTGAATCTTAGTTATGATGAATATAAGAGAGATTCAATATTTTTTTTAATAACAGGAGTGAAAATCATTTCATTGTATTTTCCTGACTAGACTCTCGAAGTCCCCGAATGACTCTATCAATTTCTTTCAAATTAGCTTTCTCACTTTCGAATGCATATCTTCGATTTTTTGGTATTCATTTTTTTATATTTTTATGACATATAAAATGCACTACCCCCAGGAAGGAATCTGTGAATTATAATCGTTTTTTTTTGGTTTCCACCAATTTTTTTGTTGCTGAAAATTTCATGAAGTTTGAACGAAATATTTCAATCGAAAGCCCCTGGTCAACAGCTTATTGTTGAAATCACAAGAGTAATCAATGAATTGTCAAATATGGTAAAAGCAATGGCAAGTAAAATCTTTATGACTTTTCAATGTGATATCAGATCACCAGGGTGATATTTGGGCGGTGATTTTCTTCTTCACTGATTGGTGGAAAGTATAACATATCAAGATGGAATATACAATTGGTAAGAATGAACCACCTTTTGGAAGGAGTACAATAATTATCTAGAGAAATCAGAAGCATGGGTGGATTGAATCTTTATGTATTGTGGCATCAGCAGCAACTTGAATTCATAAGTTTTTCAATAGGATTCAATTTGGATTATGAATGGAATACTTGAACGATCATTTTCTGGTCAATTGAGCATCTTCCCGGGAAAGTGAGGTGACAAATTAAAAAGAGTCTGACAGCAAGGGTTCCTTGGAAAACCATTTTTCAATAATTGAGATATTGCCTACTAATGGAATCAGTGGGCATATATTGATGGATAAAATGCCACAGATTGTTGAAGAAGAGTTTTCTGAATCGATCTCATAAACATCCCCCAAGAATTTTCAAAGAACATATGCTCCACTCCATAGCACATGATATTTCATATCTGAAAAATGGGAAACTTTACTCAGGAAACGACTAAAACTTCAGAAAAACCATGCCATTGTGATTGGAGAGATTTAGATTACCAAATCTTCATTAGAAGTATCCTGAAATTGTTTTTACAAGTCATACACACCTGAATGAGCGAAACGATCCTCACATTCGACGTAGTTCATGTCTCTGACCCTTTCATCAGTGGCGCAACCAGAATCACTGTCTGGGAAGGCACAGATGTTTCCAATGCGCCTTCATACAAACCATTAATAGGTGAAAATATACAATTATCCATTTTCTTCTTGTTTTGCTCACCAGCGGGTGGACTATTGGAACACTATACTTTGTGTTTCACACATTTAATGTCAACGTTTCGGCGATTATTTCTTGCCTTCTTCAGGACTACAGAATCAAAAGAGGGGGTATAATATATATGACATGACGTTGAAAATAATTCATATACAACAATCAGCACAGAAACCACATACCAGAAACACTCCAAATGTAACGATTCTCATCAATCCTACTCACCTCGAATGTTATTTGAGTACTGGTGTCTACTGTTGGTCATAAATGCAAATTAATATGAAGGTTGGATATTGTATTCAGTTGAGAGTGTTTTGTGAGCGATTTATAAGCCAGTGCAGTAGTTGTATTGTTATAAGGAGTTGACAGAAATAGTTTAGTGTAATTCTGAGTATTATCATGCGAACCCAGGAATATCGTCACACTGGTGTCAAAAGTAAAATTTTGCGTTCAAATAAAAACAATTTATGGTGAATACGAGGAGAACATCCTACGATACGATGAAGGACATGTTGAAATTTATCCAAAACCAATTTGCGGATTAGGAAAGACGACGACAGAAGAAAAAAGAATTGGAGAAAAATCGTCGACAGGAGGAAAAAGAATTGGAGAAAAAGGGATGGTAGGGAAAAAACAAGAACGAGAAGAAGTGTAATGTCCAGGGTTCTAGCAATAAAATACCGATAACAGTAAATGCTCTATTAACCCCAAAACAGACATACACTTCACAGAACTCCAATCTACACTACTTTCCGTCAGTGTTGCTGATCGGTACCCGCGAAAAACAAGGAAGGACATGCGCACTTGTCTGAGGCGTAAGGTAGCTCTAAATAATTATACAGGATGTCACACTCTCCCTCCTTATTTTTTTGTATACCTCTCAGCTCTAAAAAAAAACATATAATACTAGAAAAATGGTTGTAACCACAATCAACATCAATTTCCTCTACCATATTCGATACACGTAAAAAATTATTTATCAATCGTATCGTAATCGATCAGATGACTTTCGGGTTCGCTTAGGGCGATTGTTGACTAAAAATGATGTGCGTTTTGGTATTGAAGTGCTAGCTTCAGTTTCATCATGAATAATCAACGTTCCATTACTCTCACCATCAATATCATCTTTGGCACCTATTAAGAATTCGTCTTCGAAAGCAAACTCGTGGTGATTCTGAATATCTATTCCAGAATTGTCGATTTCACGATCACTGTCACCAATATTTAGAATGTCACACCGCACTAACTGATTTTGATGCATTTTCCATGTTAAGTTTGTACCATACACTTTCACTAAATAAACATTTTTGCCCAAGATTTTTGAGATATGACCAACTGTCCAAATTGGTTTGGTCAAGTTACTATAATCTTTTGCATATACACACTGCTACTGTGAATTTCTCCTCTCTTCCCCCTTTGAAATATTTAGTGTTATTCTGCTGTGATTTTGGCAATTTTGTTTTCACGTCTGAAATTGTTTTTGAAGGTCTTTCAATACTCTCAGGCTTCAGTAAATCAAACCTGGATCTTATTTGCCTACCCAAAAATAAACGACAGGGAGATTCAGCAGTAGGGCAATGCTCTGCGATTCTATAAGTCATTAAAAATCTATTCAGTGAGCGATTGAAATCAATATGATCGTCACATGTGTTCAATTCTTTCATCAATAAATTCTTTACAGTTTTCACACTATTTTCTGCAGCGCCATTTGATGCTGCATGGTATGCGGGTGAAGTAATATGTTTTATACCATTTTGTTTCAAAAACATTTCAAATTCATCTGACACTAATTGTCGACCCTTATCTGATACCAAGATTTTGGGAATGCCAAATCGAGCAAATATTTCTCTAAGTTCATCCACTGTTTTAATTGTGGTGATACTTGTCATAACAAAAACTTCTAGCCATTTCGAAAAGGCATCCAATACAATTAAACAATATTGACCACGCAACGGTCCTAAAAAATCAATATGAATCATTTTCCACACCTCACTAGGTATTGGCCAGGGTTTTAAAGTTGACTGAACAGACTGGCAGACAGTACATGTCTTACAAAAGTTCTCTATTTCTTTATTTAGACAAGGCCACCAAACATATGACCTTGCCAAAGATTTCATCTTGACAATACCCATATGGGTATTATGTAACATGTCCAAAATTGATTTTTGTGATGACTCCTGAATGATAACACAATGTCCCCACAAGAGGATGTTATTTACCACTGCAATTTCATCTTTTCTTCGAAAAAATGGTTTTAAATTTTGATCAATTACTTCTTTTGGCCATCCAGATATAGTAAATGTATATATCTTGAGTAAAATTTTGTCTTTTTGTGTTTGCTCCTCGATTCTGTGCAAATCAATAATAAACTCTGAGCAGTCTTTAATGTACTTTATTTCATAAGTATCGATATTAGTTTCTTCATCAACATCCTCTAGTGGTAGTCTAGATAAAAAATCTGCAATATTGAAAATTGGTGCAAAAATTGATACTAGGGCCTTATTATCAGTAACTGAAGTAAACCTATGTCCATAAAGAAATTGGTAATAAATTATGCTATATGCATTGATCATTGAGTGTTTTTGAAGCAAAACAGATTGGTCTCTCCACATTATTTTCGAAAAAATGTGTAGGGACTGCTCCTACGCCATATTCAGAGGCGCCTACAGTTGAATTAATAGGAAGATCGGGGTTGAAATGAACCAAAAAATTATCAGACTGTGATATTTTTTTAACTGCATTAAAGGAATTTTGACATTCTTGCGTCCAGCGCCAAGTAGAGTCTTTTTTCATCAAATCGTATAATGGGTGCAATATAGTAGGAATGTTTGGAATGAAACGGTTATAATAATCAATGGCTCCTATGAAAGATCCAACTTGAGTAACGTTCTGAAAAATAGGGATTCTTTCAATGGCTTCTAATCTTTCCATAGATTTATGTTACCCTTTTTTAAAAATGTGCATTTTTCCATTTTGATTGTCGAGCCTCAATCCTGCAGAATTCCCAACTTTTTCTAAATTCTTGACATGGGCATGCAAATCTTTTCCAGTGATGAGGATGTCATCTAGGAAAACACAAACATCCTCAACTTTATGGAATAGCTGATCCATAATCCTTTGAAACTGGCTTGGAGCACAACTTACCCCATATACTAATCTATTGTGAAAAAATAATCCCTTATGAGTGAAATTGTAGTAGGTATTGCCGATTCATCTTCAAGTTGTATTAGTTTTGGTAGGCTGAACTCAAATCTATTTTCGAAAATTGCTGACCGCCATTCAATTCAGCATATAAATCATCGATTCTGGGAATCGGGTATTTGCCTTCAACTAGAAATGGGTTGAGCGTTATTTTATAATCTCAATAAATGCGTATAGCACCACTTTCCTCGAGTACCGGTACAATATGGGGTTCCCCAGGGGCTCAGATCTATAGGAGTAATTATTTAAGATTCTACCAAATTTTCCAGTTCTTTTTCGACTTTCGCCTTCAATGCATATGGCAGTGGCCTTGGCTCACAAAATTTTGGCACTTCATTCTCTTTCAAAATCAATTTCACTTTGAATTTATTGAAACATCTAATTTTATCCGAAAAAACCTCCGGAAATTTTGAACACAATTCCGTTATGTAAGTACGTTTATCCGAAATGTGATTGACTTCTTGAAAACCTATATTGAAGGCATAAATGAAATCTCTACCAAGTAATGATACTGTACGATATATCCTTGGGTTCGTCGATTGAAACACCAAACGACAGTAAACTCTTTTATCAAAACTCTCTATCACAATACAATACAACAGAATCCCTCAAATTGCTCCGATAACTTTCCAATGCTCGGTACTGAATTCTCTGTACTAAAAATTCTGCCGTCAGCGTGAGCGGCTCCCGCTTTTATAGGCGCTCATATAGTGACGAATCATCCAGACAAATCTTGAAAATCGAACATTCTCGGTGAGCTGCGATCACGCAGGTATAATCTTTCCTGGAACTGCGGCACCAATTCGCATCCATAGTCACCAGGGCCGGCGCCAGCACTTTTCGTTACATTATCCCCCTCTCAAATTTGATCGTCCCGATCAAACAATACGTCATTATCGCCATTATAACGTTTAGGTCTTTCTAGGTGAACGACCTTCATTTTTGCTCTGGGTCTACGTTGAATCCTGTACACCACGTCATTTATTCTCTTGACTTGCAACCCTCCAGAATTTCAAAATGCAAATGTGAATATTAAAATAATGGAAGTTATCACTTAGGTGCTGATAGGCTGCTCAGTTTGATACGGTGGGGGTGTGAGTAAGGTTCAACAAATGATTGGCAACAGTCGAAGGCAGATTACATTTGACTATTACCAATATCTCATAGTTGACTTGACTGGCTCAGAAAGTGGGCGCCAGGTAGCAATGAAATTATGAAAATTATAAGAATTTAAAATTCAAAGAATTTACTACCAAAAAAAATTGTCTAGCTTGGGTGAGGAAACAGAACAAATAATCAGCAAAGATTAACAACTTTAATTATAAAAGAAAAAACAATCGTAAGCTGAAGGCTAATAAATGAACAAAAGCTGAAGGCTAATAAATGAACAAAAGCTGAAGGCTAATAAATGAAAGCTGAAGGCTATGAAAATTCAGAATATTTACAATTTTTTTTCTAAATCTGATTCAACCGAACGTGGTCCTGGCTGGTTAATACCTGGGTGGTTGGTTTATACGAAGCTGGTCCTTACAGAGCGCTGTTGAGCTTGAATTTGATGGGCTCGTTGAGAAAAGTCACTTGGAGTCGTTCCTGGCTTGACAACGATGATGACCAATAGCTACTAACTGGTCTCTACGAAGCAGGACGATTGCTTGTGCTTATCAACTGAGCCTCTTTGGTCTTCTCTGGACAACGGGATACTTTTGTTGTTATCAATCCTCGACCCAGTATTGGATTTCCTCAATAGCATGCGAAGCAAACGGAATGAATGAGAATAGATATATACACAATATTTTCAGGGAACGAAGGATATCCTTAGAACCTTAGGGTATACTCTGAACCTTAATGAGCACGATTTTAGTTTTAAAACCAAGTAAAGGTTGATAGAAATTTAATAATAAAAAAGTTATGCCAGAGAATATATATTCTCAAGAAAAATAGTAATGAACCAAGAGAAACCAGCATTCTCAAGAAAAAAATTATTTTCAATACTACTGCAAATAATTGACTGAACATAAATCAATTCTCCATTGAAAATATATCCAATATCAATATGAAACTATTGTGAAGTTTAAGCAAAAATTATTCGATTTCTGATAAATTGTCAAAATTTCGTATAGACGCTAGAGATGCAAATTTTATCACGTAAGCTCTCAAACCTTCTGACAGAAAGGTATGTGATACTAAGGTGTTGATGAGATTAAAGATATAAGAGAGGTATTAGCTATATATGCCAGATATTAATGAATTCAAAGAAAGATAGGTTTAGGTGGACAACTCCTAAACAATTTAATGTCAGATACTAATGAATTCAGAGAAAGGTACTTTTACATTCAATACGAGCTGTAGTTGCAGGTATGGCAGGAAAGAGAAATTACCTGGTAGACCCTCAGATATAAATTGCACAGGCTAGTGATTGAATATTTAAAAAAAAAATTGTAGAGTCCGCGAGGTCGAACGCTGCACAGCAGAGTGAGACAGAGAACAAATTCTCTCAGATTCGCATTTATTTTCCAAAGAGAAACTATAGATCACAATATATAGAGAATAAATGCTCACCTGAGGAATTCCTCTGATAGTTCCTTCTCCGGCTGTGGCTAGCAGTCAACTCCGGTTTCCTCTACAAGTACCAGTCAAGACTTCTTGGTAATGATTATTGAGATAGAATGGGCAGGATACTCTCAGTCAGTCACAGGTCACAGGAATAATATTTATTCGATTGCTGGAAAAGGTACAGAGAGTAGACACTGTTTAAACAGACGAAGAGGCAAAATTTCGTGTTCGCACTATATCGATTATCAAGTTCCTGTCCCCGAAGGAAATTTGAACATGAGATGAAATCCAATTCTATGCGAAGATTATTTAAATAAATGAAAATATAAGGTTTTAAACTCAATCACCTGCTGACTCAAAAAAATTAACCATGCAATTCGGTACACTGCAAATTACAAGGTATCATTTGAATAATTAGCAAGATATTCAATCCACTTTTCCTGTTCAATTCAAATAATAATGAGAGATAAATAGGTCTTTTTACCAGATAATAACTGCTTCCAACCCAGTCCACAACCTGTCAACTCGTCGAAAGATCGAATGCAAAAGGGCCGCTAATCTTCCCGATCGCCTCGAAAATCCAAAGAAAATCATTCGTATCTCATATTCGCGCAAGCGATCTAGACTCGAGGTCGGAATAGGAAGTGACTATTGTTCCGGCATTGCCTCGATACAGAATTTCAAAAACAATGGAACGGAATTTCCGTTACACACCACCTCTTTCCGGTGAAAAAATTTGAAAACTCTAGGAGTTTACAAATTTTTTATTTACGAGCATACGAGTACTAAACCAGTGAATTGACAGGGAGTGAACTCATAGTGGATAAATGAATAGTTGCATTTGTAGTACCATACGAAAAATTCTCAATCTATAGATAAAACAGTCAACATAACTTTGTTAAACTGGTGCCTGTGAGTTGTTGCAGGCTTTCTGTCCCTGAAGCGAAAGCTGAGAGTGATCATCCAACACCGAACTCAGATCAGATGATCTTTTTGCTGCTAGATGAAAATGCTGCGCAATCGAAACATCTGATACCACTCGTCCCCGAGTTCAATGTTGAAGCACCACACCAACCACAACAACATTAACAGAAACCCCACAAGAATTCACGTGTGGAAACAAAAAAGGAAATGAAGTTGAGATAAAAAAGTATATAAGACGGAGATAGCCAATTGTCCACTACAATTGGGGTGAGATGTAGCTCTACCAAGCTGAAAGTGGCTAAACCATAAAACCCCTACGAAAAATTCGGAGATCCTCCTGAGTGTGATGCAGCGAACAAGTCCTCGGTCGCGACGAATCCATGGAGCTCAGGATCCCCCAGTAGTGCCGCACGACCGCTCTTAGGCGAGCTCCACACGCTGACCGGCCTAGACCTTCACGCTAGCGCACACGACACCCCCCAAGTTCACCCTTCCAAGAACTCTGCTCGACAAGTCAAGCTGCCGGACTGAACTATGCTCGCGCCCATCACACCAGGTCTCCTATAGACAAAAAAAATGGGGAAGGCATTGAAATGCATGACACCAAACCGCCTTAAGTCTTGGTCCCTTAGCAGACACAACATTCAATACAAATGAATGGGAGGTCAAAAACCCAGATAGAAACCACCTCCAAGTTTGATATCCAACTCACTCACACCTGATCCTTGTGGAGTGGACTCAACCCATCGAACCGATCCCGCTATCAAAATTCCAAGCAAGACTACTAGACATCGAATATGGTGACTACGTTTGCAAAACCAAACTCCAAGCAGCGTGGAAGGTTTGCATCATTACCACATCGATATCCCAGATGAATTAGCATGAAACTCCAACAACCAAAACGACTCGCCAAGCCGAACCCACCACAAGATCGTCCAGCATTAAGGGAGCTGCCATCCCATAACCAACAAAACAATTAACCCCAAAAATACCCTAGAGAGAAAAGAAAGTTAAGATAGAGACGAAAGATAAGGAGATAAAGATACAAGAAAGATAGATGGAGCGATAAAGATACAAGAAAGATAAAGATAAGAAATGTTTATATATAATAAAAGTATCAAGAGGACTCAACTTGACTGGTTTGCTTGAGAAAAACAGTTATTTTCAACAATCTACAAGAAATCAATTCATCAAGATATATAAGACAAATGCTACATAATTTTGGAAAAGTCATTGAACACAGAATAGACAAAAATGACAACCGCCACTGTAGTGCTAGATTCAATGAAAATGGAGATCTGATTTTTGAACAACATATTTTCCCAAAGGAGATATCAAAAGACATAAAGTTCAAAAACATTCCTCCACTTACCAAATGCACAACTAACGGTTTGTCAATTTTCTATTGTCTACAACTGTGAACTATCAGAAAAAGGTAACAAAAATCCACAGTGAGATAGATACTAGATACATATCTGTGAAGATGGTAACGGATGAACTCACAAAACACAGTCAGTCGATTTTCTCTCTCAATAAAAAAGGTAAATGATCACCATTGATTCTACCAAAGTACATTCAGAATGAAAGCATGAGTACAACCATCTCACAGGTAGCGGAACTGAAAATTCCTAGATACGACCACCACTGGTCAAAACATGCCACCTAGGCACAAAGATATGGAATATCAGATTCAAGAAAAAGATATAGTGTGAGATAGCTACTGCATGACCAATATCATCTGAATATTCTGAGGCAATCTTCAGTGGCAAATAAATTACTAGATGTTATGTAATATCAAAAGTGACCAGTTGTAGGACTTTTACCTACCATCTGGTATATGCTATGGTGGCAGAATTCTCAGGCCCCTGTCCACAGAGCCAAAATGAAAAGATACAGAAAATTGTTGGATGTTTTTCTGAAATTGACCAGTCGTCAAGAGATAAATGACATCAGATAACCACATAGGACAGTAACAAGAATCAAGGTATAAAAACAAAAATGTTGTCCAAAGTCATCAACCTTTCCTACACTTCATCAAGGAAATCACGTCAAGATAGTATCAATGAAAACAGCATTTCACTGATGAAAAAGATAATATCAATGGAACCAGTATTCCACTGAACCATTATTAGACCGTTACGTTATAGAAGTCCAGTACTTCACAATAAAGATAAATAACTGTCCAATAACAAGATAAGAGATAATGAGAGAAGATAAAAATATTGATGAATCTCAACCAAAAATGTTGAAAGATTTACTTACTGAGTTTTTCCAAAGAAAGAAATCAAGAAACTTGAACGAAAAAATTACAGAATAGTATTCATCATTTCAAAAGTAGTTGAAGAATTATTTTCTGAAATTTCAAAGGTTACATAAAGGAATTATCAACGATGAATAAATTCAAGAAATATAATTATAATCAACAGTTACTTTCTACCTCAACATCAATGATTCTCTCAAATTCGTGACCTTGACAAAATAAGATATGTAAAATGAGTTAATTGAACTTGAAATGAATAAGATAGGTTACTGTACACGTTAGGCAATGAGGTAAACATAACAAGGTACATCGATATAAATTATCTACCTGAAGATATCATTATTTCTGTAAGTGGCCAGTTTCAAGACTTTTACTTGACATGTGGTAATGCCATGGTGGAGTTATTCTTAGGCCCCCTCCACAGAGCCCAAAATAAAAAGATAGAGAGATATATGTCAGATGGGTAAGATAGTTATAAGATAAGATAGAGTAGAGAAGAAACAGATAATCAGTTATCTGACCCATCAGAATCAGCCCTGAAATATTCTACCTCCGTTAAATCTGAATCGTTATCAATAAAAGCAGATTTTAGGTCCTCTACATGCCAACGACCTAGGTTTCTACCATCCATGTCTTTGAGTTCATATACTAGGTTCGATATAACCTTAGAAACGATACAAGGTATGAATTTAGGAGCCAGTTTAGCAGAATAATTATCCGGAGCTGAAGTAGATTTACATTTTTCTTCCAAAGCCTGTCACCGACATGAAATTTAAGTTCTCGTTTTCTCAAGTTGTACTGACGAGCATTCTTAAGGAAGGCTTGATGTAATTTCTTACGAACATCAACAAACAGTTTCGAAAGTTCTTGGACATCATCAATACGCTGAGATTTATCAGAAACGGTAGGAATGTTATTTTCATTATCTGAAATTTTCCCATAAAAATCTCCTGTAACAGAAACATTCCTAGCAGAATTCAAAAAAGCAGGAGAATACTCAGTTACATCATGCTTTGCCAGTCTAATAGCTTGAGCAACTTTATAGATCCCAAGTTCGATGATTCTTATGCACAAAGCAGCGAATTGATGTTACTATTACCTTATTGGCTCTTTCAGCAAAATTGTCTTGTGGGTGATATTTGGCATTATACCAAATTTTCTGAACCCTATAATCGTCCATTAATTTCTTAAATTCCTTACTAATGAATTGACTTCCATTGTCAACAACAAATATTTGAGGTACTCCAAAAATCAGGAAAACACTATTCTCAATGAACTTAATTATACCTTTAGAGGTAGCTTTAGACATGGGATGAACCAAGACATATTTGGTAAACCAATCTACAACAACTAAAACATATTGGTTGACATTTTTAGACCTGTGATAAGGACCTAATAAATCTGCGGAAACACACTGAAAAGGAAAATGGATATTTTTGTAGGATCCCATATGACCAGCTTGAGGTAAATTTGAACTTTTACAGGCAGCACAAACAGGGCATTTCTTAACATACTTATAGACATCTTTTTTTATATGAGGCCAGTAGTACAGTTCTAAGATACGAGGAAGAGTTTTAGATATTCCTAAATGAGCGGCAGTTTCCTTATCATGGTAGAATTTCAAACTTTCCTGTCGATTGGCAGTAGGTACCACTATTTTCCAGTCAGTGAGATAACTAACTACATTGTGGCGGGAAAAGATATGTTTATAAATAATACCATTTTCGACACGAAAAGAAGGATAAGTTGCTGGATTTTCTTCGATTTTCTTAATCAAAGAAGTATACCAGTCATCAAGCTGAAAGGTAGAAACGTCGATAACAGAAATTTCAGCAACAGAACGGGATAGGGCATCTGCCACCACATTTAAGGAACCCTTACGGTGTTTGATGGTAAAATCGAATTGAAACAGTTTCAACGCCCATCTAGTCAAACGTCCAGAGGGGTTAGATAAATTATAAAGATAAATAAGGGAAGCGTGATCAGTTTCGATGGTGAAGCTGGTTCCTTCGATATAGCTCCTGAACTTCTCTATGCCAAAAATGACAGCTAACAGTTCTTTTTCAGTGACTGTATATTTTCGTTGACAAGCAGTAAGAGTCTTACTTGCGTACGCCACTGGATGTTCAACACCGTCACATTCTTGGTACAGGATACATCCTACACCTGTGTCGGATGCATCGCACTGAATTACAAATGGTTTTGTAAAATCAGGGCTGGCAAGCACGGGAGCAGAAGTGAGACGAGATTTGATCTCATTGAAAGCAGCCTCTGCTTCAGGAGTCCAAGTTATTGATAGACCCTTTTTTCGACCGTGTAGAAGATCAGATATAGGGGAGCAGATAGAAGAAAAATCTTTAATAAAGCGACGATACCAACTGACAAGACCAATCAAACGTTTAATTCCAGTAGTGTTTTTAGGAGTTGGATAGTTGATAATAGCAGAAACTTTTTCAGGATCTGTTCTCAAGCCTTGTTGATCCACAACAAAATCAAGATAAGCAAGAGAAGGCCGACAAAACTCACACTTATCTAAATTAATAGTAAGATTGGCATCCCTAAGTCTTCGATATACTTCTTTCAAGGTTTTAACATGAAGCTCAGAAGTAGGAGTGGCCACAATAATGTCGTCCAGGTTAACAAAACAAAATGGAGCTAAGGAAGGTCCAATGACGATATCCATTAACCGTGCCATCAGTTTAGGGCTGTTACTCAAACCGAACGGAGAAACTGTGAATTCAAAGAGACCTCTACCATATACAGCAAAAGCAGTCTTTGGTCTAGAGGATTATTCTAGAGGAATTTGAAAGCAAGCCTTGGTCAAATCAATTGAAGACAGATACCTAGCATCCCGTAATTTATTCAGAATACTATCAATAAGAGGCATAGGGTAATTATCATTGACCGTGACTTCATTCAACTTCCGACCATCGAAACACACACGGTAACTTCCTGAACGTTTAGGTACCAACCACAAGGGACTACACCAGGGAGATTGAGAAGGTTGAATGACCTTGAGCTTCAGCATCTCATCAATTTCTTTGTTCAAGTGTTCCTGCATAGTAGGAGACAAAGGATATTGTCGTTGAACAATGGGTTTCGCATCACCAGTATCTATGCGGTGTGTCAATAGATGAGTGCGGCCAAGTCTATCCTTGGGAGCTATAGATTTAAAACATTCAATAACTTCCTGAAGTTCTGTTTTCTGGGAACCAGTCAGTTCAGAGAATGGTTGGATGGTATTCACGGTGCAGATAAAGTTCGGTACAGCATATGACAAGTTACTAGAATTTGCTTCAATTTTAAAAAGCTGGAAAAAATCCATTCCTAAGATTAGGGTATGAGTTACTGAAGGAATTATTAAAACTTTCAATTCTTTAAAAACACCATTGAGAGAAACAGGGACTAAAACGTAACCAAGAAAATCTTGGGGCCTACCATCTGCAGTGGTAACATGGACTATAGATTCATATTGAATTGGGATATTGAATTTCTGCAAAAGGTTTAAACCTGCAGAACCTAAAATTGAAGCTGTACAGCCGGTATCAGCAAGAGCAAGAAGTGGCTGACCACAAACGTTAACATTAAGATAAGGACGATTATTGTAAGTTTTTCAACAAATAAAGGATTAATATTCACAGGATGCAAAAATTCTTTTACAAAAGATAACCATTTTTGCCATTCTGAAAAGGAAGTTTTTAGTGGTCCTGTTTGTTTTGCCTTTTCTTCGATTTTTTGGATTTGGATTCGGCTGGTTTGTGTTCTGGACTTTCGGTATACTGACTGGTGACAACGTCCAGTTTTTCGCCACCTTGTTTTACGTTTTGTGGAAGGCAATTAGGACATTTAGGTTTGATGATATTTTTCAAGCCACATCCATAGCAAAACATGGATCGTGGTTTCCTACACTGAGGATAAGCGTGATCAGCCGAATCACAATTCCAACATCGAGAGTTCGATAAGGTAGAAATATTGTTGGAATGAAAGTTATTAGATAAAGAAAAATTTCTCCTGTGAAACTGTTGAGAAGTTGAAGGGAAGGAAGTACTCGCTCCACTATAAAAAGGACTACTCAAATCAGGCTCCAATAAACCAGCATTGCGACTGGGTGGTGCTTTGTAACGGTCTGCCCACAAGCAGGATTCTTCCAGCTTTATACACAAATCAGAAAGTTCAGAAACAGTTTTTGGGTCTTGCAAAGCCAAGTTAGAAATGAAAAAAGGTAATAAATTTCTACGAATTTTTCGAACTATTGTTTCTTTATCAGGCTTAGTAGTCAATCTGTTGAAGAGACCTTCTATTGATGAAATGAATGAGTGCCACCCTTTCGGTAGCGCCTTGAGTTCGTGAGTTTATTTCTCTTTCGAGATCCTCCTCATAAAAGTAAGGTAAGAAATCTTTTTTTAAAGCTGTGACAAGGTCATCCCAATTATTGAATTCACTTTTAATATTAACGAACCATGTCCAGGCAGAACCTTTGAACAGGTCACAAGCAGACTGGAGAAGCTCAGGCTTGGAAACACCTCGAGCTTCCCGTAATTATTCAAC
Source organism: Zygogramma bicolorata (assembly GCA_032362365.1). Classification (NCBI taxonomy): domain Eukaryota; kingdom Metazoa; phylum Arthropoda; class Insecta; order Coleoptera; family Chrysomelidae; genus Zygogramma; species Zygogramma bicolorata. The sequence continues at coordinate 236,054 of JAVJAQ010004813.1, read as the reverse complement.
TTTTTCAAGAAATGAATTAACTGATTCTTTCTGATTTGATCCAGTAAAGAAAATATTACACTTATATGGAGCAACTGATTTATTAGAAAATACAGGGGTACTAGAAAATGTTTGAGCATTACTAATATGAGTGGGGGTAGAGGTACTTGGAGTAACTTTTGAATCAAAGTCCGCTTCTAACTCTAACATAGGAAACTGTATTTTTTTTTAGCAGATTCCTCTGCTTCGTCGTCAGCTTAAAGAAAATGAAAACGGTAAGCTAGATGAGCCAAACGACTAGAAATTATTTTGAATGCAGGATCTTCTTTCGATCCACTGAATGGAGCAATGCAGGTGTTCAAGTCATTTATGGTTTCTTTCATTTGGGTTACCTCTACAGCATGTGTGTTGGGAGTAGTAACCCCGCCATGAAAACTACGATTAGCATTCTCTTGACTTTACAGTCCCCTCAAAATTTTACGTTTAGAATCAACAGTTCCTGAAGGATCGATACCTCTTATAGTTAACTCATAGTTTAATTCATATATTTTCAAGTGATTAGGATCCATGATAATCAATATAGATATATAGATATGAAAGATAAGGTTAAGCTAGGACTCCAGGGAAACCTCAAAATAATTTTCCGATGAGATTCGATAAGATATATAGATAACGGTACAGATATATGAGATATTCGAGACAGTACGATAACAAAATATCAAAGATCAGTAATAAATAATAATTCCAAGTTCTTTTGGATCAGATTTCTCAATGTGAACACTATGAAAAATTTACTCTGTCTTCCACCAAGCTAGAATAAGATAAGATAAGAAAAGAACAGTCAAGTTTTCGGGGCCCCAACGTCGTGGTGCCAATTGGGCAACCCTTCAAAATTTCAAAATGCAAATGTGAATATCTATTAAAATAATGGAAGTTATCACTCAGGTGCTGATAGGCTGCTCAGTTTGATACGGTGAGGGTGCGAGTAAGGTTCAACAAATGATTGGCAACAGTCGAAGGCAGATTACATTTGACTATTACCAATATTTCATAGTTGACTTGACTGGCTCAGAAAGTGGGCGCCAGGTAGCAATGAAATTAAGAAAATTATGAGAATTTAAAATTCAAAGAATTTACTACCAAAAAAAATTGTCTAGCTTGGATGAGGAAACAGAACAAATAATCAGCAAAGATTAATAACTTCAATTATAAAAGAAATAAACAATCGTAAGCTGAAGGCTAATAAATGAACAAAAGCTGAAGGCTAATAAATGAACGAAAGCTGAAGGCTAATAAATGAAAGCTGAAGGCTATGAAAATTCAGAATATTTACAAATTTTTTTCTAAATCTGATTCAACCGAACGTGGTCCTGGCTGGTTAATACCTGGGTGGTTGGTTCATACGAAGCTGGTCCTAACAGGGCGCTGTTGAGCTTGAATTTGATGGGCTCGTTGAGAAAAGTCACTTGGAGTCTTTCCTGGCGTGACAACGATGATGACCAATAGCTACTAACTGGTCTCTACGAAGCAGGACGATTGCTTGTGCTTATCAACTGAGCCTCTTTGATCTTCTCTGGACAACTTGATACTTTTGTTGTTACCAATCTTCGACCCAGTATTGGATTTCCTCAATGGCATGCGAAGCAAACGGAATGAATCAGAATAGATATATACACAATATTTTCAGGGAACGAAGGATATCCTTAGAACCTTAGGGTATATTCTGAACCTTAATGAGCACGATTTTACTTTTGAAACCAAGTGAAAGTTGATAGAAATTTAATAATAAAAAAGTTATGCCAGAGAATGTATATTCTCAAGAAAAATAGTAATGAACCAAGAGAAACCAGCATTCTCAAGAAAAAAATTATTTTCAATACTACTGCAAATAATTGACTGATAATAAATCGATTCTCCATTGAAAATCGATCCAATATCAATATAATACTATTGTGAAGTTTGAGAAAAAATTAATCGATCTCTGATAAATTGTCAAAATTTCGTATAGACGCTAGAGATGCAAATTTTATCACGTAAACTCTCAAACCTCCTGACAGAAAGGTATGTGATACTAAGGTGTTAATAAGATTAAAGATATAAGAGAGGTTTTAGCTATATATGCCAGATATTAATGAATTCAAAGAAAGATAGGTTTAGGTGGATCACTCCTAAACAATTTGATGTCAGATACTAATGAATTCAGAGAAAGGTACTTTTACATTCAATACGAGCTGTAGTTGCAGGTATGGCAGGAAAGAGAAATTACCTAGTAGACCCTCAGATATAAATTGCACAGGCTAGTGATTGAATATTAAAAAAAAAATGTAGAGTCCACGAGGTCGAACGCTGCACAGCAGAGTGAGACAGAGAACAAATTCTCTCAGAATCGCATTTATTTCCCAAAGAGAAACTATAGATCACAATACATAGAGAATCAATGCTCACCTGAGGAATTCCTCTGATAGTTCCTTCTCCGGCTGTGGCTAGCAGTCAACTCCGGTTTCCTCTACAAGTACCAGTCAAGACTTCTTGGTAATGATTATTGAGATAGAATGGGCAGGATACTCTCAGTCAGTCACAGGTCACAGGAATAATATTTATTCGATTGCTGGAAAAGGTACAGAGAGTAGACACTGTTTGAACAGATGAAAAGGCAAAATTTCGTGTTCGCACGATATCGATTATCAAGTTCCTGTCCCCGAAGGAAATTTAAACATGAATGAAATAAGATGGCCTCAGTTATTAAATTTGAAAAAAAAAACAATTACCAAGACTATGTTCCTCAATATTCGAACGGACAGATCCCGAATGTGGAATCTACACTGAAATCCAATTCTATGCGAAGATTATTTAAATAAATGAAAATATAAGGTTTTAACCTCAATCACCTGCTGACTCAAAAAAATTAACCATGCAACCGGTACACTGCAAATTACAAGGTATCATTTAAATAATTAGCAAGATATTCAATCCACTTTTCCTGTTCAATTCAAATAATAATGAGAGATAAATAGGTATTTTCACCAGATAATAACTGCTCCCAACCCAGTCCACAACCTGTCAACTCGTCGAAAGATCGAATGCAAAAGGGCCGCTAATCTTCCAGATCGCCTCGAAAATCAAAGCAAATCATTCGTATCTCATATTCGCGCAAGCGATCTAGACTCGAGGTCGGAATAGGAAGTGACTATTGTTCCGGCATTGCCTCGATACATAATTTCAAAATCTTGAATAATGGAACGGAATTTCCGTTACAGACTATCGAATAGGTTCCTTCCCAGCATGGTGTTAGTTCGGGAGAAATTCCTTTTCCACGAGGAGGGTTGTACAGCCAAACTCGATCTCCTTCTCTGAATCCACCAGTATTTGCCTTGAGATTGTATTGAGCCTTCATCCTGTCACTAGCAGTGTTCAATCTTCTTTTCGCAATTTCGTGAATCCTCATCAAGCTGTCTCGCAGTTCATCTGCATAATCCTGTACCTCTTTTTCCTCGTTACTTGGGGATCCGAACACCAAGTCACAGGGCAAACGAAGATCTCTCCCGAAGATTATACTGGCTGGGGTGAGCTTTGTGGAATCGTGCATAGCTGCCCGGTAAGCCATCAAGTTGAAGGTGTCGATCCCAGTCTTTTTGATGCTCTTCTACTACTTTGGAAAGATGTTCTTCCATAGTCCTGTTGAACCTCTCGACCATGCCATCAGACTGTGAGTGAAGGGCAGTTGTTCTGGTCTTGGTAATTCCCATCAATTCACAAACTTTCCCGAATAAATTCGATTCGAAATTTCTTCCTTGATCGGAATGTAGCTCCATTGGCACTCCAATCCTTGTAAACATGTTTTCCACCACGGCTCTTGCAACGGTGGTTGCTTCATGATTAGGCAAGGCGTAAGCTTCAACCCATTTACTGAAATAATCCATGGCAACGAGGATGTATTTGTTGCCATCATTCGTCATCGGGAACGGTCCAGCTACATCGATGGCAATTCGTTCGAAGGGAGCACCAACATTGTTTTGTTTCATCTCGCCCCTTGATCTTGTTCTAGGACTTTTGCTTGCTTCGCATTTTGAGGATCTTCGGCACCATCTCTCGACATCCTCTCGACATTGGACCCAGTAGAACCTTTGCCGTATTTTATCCAAGGTCCAAGGTTAACTCCTAGATGTCCACCTGATTAACCACCATGAATCTCTAACAAAACATCCTCTATTCTCGACATGGGCACAACCAATTGGGAACTCACTTTCCTGCCATCGGCTGACTTCCAGGCCCTCTTCAGTAGGCCATTCCCCACAATCAAGGGATCCCATTGTGTCCACAATGCTTTGAACGTTGGTGATCGATCTGAGATATCCTTCCAGGTGGGTCTTTCCGCTCCATTTTCTTTCCATTTCAAAAATTCTGCAACGTTTGGATCATTCTCCTGGTCTTGTCGCATTTTTGCTGTCGTCCAATTGTCGCCTACTGTCAATCTCACTTGGTTGATTCCTTCGCGACGTTCAATTTGCTCACAGTGTTTACAAGTATCCGAACGAGGTCTTCTAGACAGGGCATCTGCGTTATGCAATCGTCCTGGTGGATGTTTTATCCTGAAGTGATACAAGTTCAACTTCTCAATCCACCTTGCTACTTGTTGTTCAGGAGTCTTCATTTCGAGTAACCACTTCAGAGCTGCATGATCTGTTCTGATGAGGAACTCTCTTCCGTACAGATATTTGTGGAATGGTCTACAGCCTTGATTATTGCCAGTAGCTCTTTTCTCGTTACGCAATCATTTCTTCCTGGTTTAGTGAGTACTTCGCTGTAGAACTCAATTACTTTTTCCTGACCATCTTGCTCCTGTGATAAAACGGCTCCAATACCATTATTGCTGGCATCTGTGTCCAAAATAAACAGGCCTCGTTGACGTGGGAAACTCAAAATGGGACTGGAACATAGAGCAACTTTCAGTTTCCCAAATGCTCGTTCACTTTCGTTGGACCAGACGAATTTGACTCGATCTTCTGTCAACTTATGTAGGGGTGCCGCAATATTAGAAAATCCTTTTACGAACCCACGGTAGTAGGTGCAGAGTCCTAAGAAACTCCCCACTCCATGTTTGTCTCTTGGTCTCGGCCAGTGTGTTCGGATACCGTCTGATGAAACTGTGTGACCTAGAAAATCAACTTCTTTCTGAAACAATAAACATTTCTGAAGATTCAGTTTGAGGTTGGCATCCCTGAATCGTTGAAATACTTCTTGCAGATTGTGCAGATGTTCTTCGAATGTCTTTCCCATGACCAAAATGTCGTCGAGGTATACAAGACAAGTTTTCCAAGTGAGCCCATGAAGGACCAGCTCCATTAGTCTTTCAAATGTTGCTGAAGCATTTCACAATCCAAACGGCATAACAGTAAACTGGTAAAGTTCACTCCCAGTCGAGAATGCAGTCTTCTCCTTGTCGTCTCCATGTATGTACTTACCAGTATCCGCTCTTCAGATCTAATGTTGAAAACCAACGGGAACCTGCCAAAGTTTGTTAATGTGTCATCTTTTCTTGGTAGAGGGTAGCTGTCCTTCCTGTTGACATCATTTGATTTCCTGTAATCGACACAGAATCTCGTAGATCCATCCTTCTTGGAAACCAACACAATAGGTGCACACCAAGGGCTCGATGACTCTTCAATCACACCGTCCTTCATCATCTTGTCGACAAACTCTTCCACCTCCTGTTGTTTGGCGAATGGAATTCGTCTTGGTGGTTGCCGAATCGGATGAGCTTGGCTAGTATCGATTCTGTGTTTGACCAAATTTGTTCTTCCTGTTGTTGTCGAATCAAAAATGTCACTTTCACATCTGATGAAGTTCTTGGCAGATTACATTTTCTCTGTTGATAAGTGTTGACATGATTTTTCAAGAGTTCATATAACACTCTCAGAGTCTGCCTTCATTTCTTGATGTTCATTTGAATTACAAGTCGCTACCCAAGTAACAGGTTCACATGTTCCAATAACATCGCCTGCCTCAACAGTCATTTCTCCAGGAAACATGATGGCAACTCTCACAGGATCGTTTGGTTCGTTTTAACTAAGGTTCGTGCGAACACCAAATTGCTGGGGGATTCATCACATGGCTGGACTACTCCAACGCAGCACCCAGGGTCTTCATCCAATGTAGCGCAAATTAATTTTTCTGAAAATACAGGAATTCTCGTGGTTTTCAATAATCGTAGTTTGGCAGGTATCGTCTTTTCCGTTGGAGTTGTAAGGACAAAGTCTTCTCCTCCGAACCTCATTATCTTCTCCTCATTGTCGAATGAAAATCCGTAGTCACTGATCAAGTCCATTTCGAGTATAAATTCATCTATATCGGCGAAGTAAACTGTACCTATGATGGTGAGTCGCCCACTCGCACTTTCGGCCTTGAGGTGTTGAAGGCCGCCTCCACTTCTAGCGAACGTACCAAGGCATCGCTACTCCTTTTGAAACTTGTAAGTCGCAGGGTTCTTTGGATTTCTGGGTCTCTAAGTCCGTCAATAAATATCTGCACAGCCAACTGTTCCTTGAAATCTCCAGGCGCTTCTGGATAGGCCAGCTGGATAAGACGTCTAACATCTGCCTCAAATTCCTGCAAGCTCTCACCTGCTCTTTGTGTGCGAGTCTTCATTTGTGCCCGGTACAGCTCTTCTCGGTGTTGATCGCCATACCTGAACTCTAGTGCAGAAATCAGGTCGTCATATTGCTTCTGTAGCTTTTTTTTTCTTCGCCCCATCCATTGGTTTCTGCCGCAGCCTCAAATTGTCGAGGATACATGGACCAAGACAACTGTCCATCAAAAGTCGGCGGTTTTACGGAAATCCCTGATGTGGCAACCCTGTCTTGGCGATCCTGGTTCCTGAGGAGGGCTATCTGCTTTTCAACTCTCTTTTCCAGTCCCTTCATCACCTCTCGCACTGTTTCCACTTTCTTCTTGAATTCATCGTCGATTTTCTTGACGTCTCCCTTCATTTCTTCCTTAAGGTCTTCTTTTAGTTCTTCCATTTGTACTTTGGTTACATGTGAAACATGCTCGAAGAACTTGTTCTGATCTTCTAGAACTTTCTGGAAGTCTGCTTCCCGTTGTTTTCCTATCTGCTATATTTCATTCTTTTGTTGTTCTAGAATTTTCTGGAGTGCTTCTTTCCTTCTTTTCTTTCCATTCTCTCGTTCTTATTCTTGTTCTTCCTTTTCATTTTCTCGTTCTTTCTTTTCATTTTCGAGAATTTTCCTGAGCGATTCTTCTCGTTCTTGTTTTTCCTCTTGCCGTCGCTTTTCATCTTCATGTCGTCGATTTTCCTCTAATTCTTTTTCCTCCAGCCGTCGCTTCTCATCTTCCTATCATCGTCTTTCCCAATCCGCAAATTGGTTTTGGATAAATTTCAACATATCCCCCATCGTATCGTAAGATGTACTTCTCGTATTTACCATAAATTGTTTTTATTTATCAGCAAAATTCCACTTCCGACACCACTGTTACGATATATCCTTGGGTTCGTCGATTGGAACACCTAACAATACTAAACTTCTTTTATTAAAACTCTCTTTCACAATACAATACAACACAATCACTTTAATCGCTCCAATAACTTCTCAATGCTCGGTACTAAACTCTCTGTACTAAAAATTCTGCCGTCGGCGTGAGCGGCTCCCGCTTTTATAGGCGCTAATATAGTGAAGAATCATCCAGACAAATCTTGATAATCGAACATTCTCGGTGAGCCGCGAGTTATATCGTGCCAAAAACGTGGTTATGGAACTCAAACACTTTATTGAAAATTCAATTTTACATGTAAGTATCATGAACGATGCCAAAACTATGCTACTCATTTGTGAGAAAGATCTCAATTTATAATGTACAACAAGGTATCAAAATGAATGCGCTAGATAACAATGTAATGAGTATCCTACCTAAAACACCTATTTCAAACAGAATAGATAAAGATGTAATATGATACTAAAAGATCTTATGCTCGAAATGAATGAAATAGATAAGAATGTAATATGATCTTCTTCATCTTGTGGTCATTCGGAGTTATACAGGGTCGTCGCCGGTGGGATTCTTAACTCCTCCCTCCTTCAGCTGGAAAATGGGTCGAGGGGAGTATCTGGTGCTGATTTCCTTGGAAATAGGGCTAGATACTTCCGGCTGATCATTTTACGGTACCACCATAACAGCACTAGTATGAGAATAATGAGTACTATGGCTGTCACTGGAATAGTGGTTGTTTGGTGGAATGAGTATGACATGGGCGGCATTGGCTGCAACTTATTCGCATGATCTATGAGTTGATTCAGGTTGTCGTAGTCTGGTTGTTGCAGAGTGATAGGTGTCAGCTCCGCTGGAGTGGTAGTAGAATTGACAGTGATATGTGATATCACTAACGGTGGTATAGTGCTGACGTCTTCCGTATTATCGAAGTATTCGTCATTGATTTTAATTGTACATCCTTGAGGTAGTCGAATTTGTACCGGCACATCAATCATTTCCACATGAGTAGTGGTTGGACATGTACTCTTCACAGCAGTGTCAGACTTCGTGATGACCAGGATGGCATCATTTGTTTCCTGGTGGACCAAAGTAGTCATTGTCCTGGCTGGAACTGTGAGACATTGGGCTGCTTTAGCCTCTAGTAGCGGTCTTATAGAGGTTTCTTCGGAACTAGGCCTCAGGTTATTACTCCGGCAGAAGTAGGTCTTCTGTATCTTGTGGCATTCTTCAGGCTCATACTGGAAGTCATCGTTTGAAACGACCAGGATAGGAGAGTTTGGAAAAATTATTCTGTTGTCCTGGTTAGGTACAGGAAGGAGTTTATAGGAAGTGAAGAGAAAAGATTCTACAATTGTTACTTGAATGAAAAATACTAGGTCATTATTTGAATTGACGTAAACAAGAACTCTGATGGTTTCATAATTGAATTGCAATTCTTCTGTGGTTGTGAATAATTATTCGCTAGGCATATAATATTTCTGTAGAGTATTCAAGTGAGCTATCAATGCATCTTGTGATAGAGTCATTGGGTGAGGTGCATGCATTTTCGCAAAAGTGACAGCACCCTCAATTTCTAAAACGATTAATGACAACAATTGGACAGTTGATGCTATAACAATGTTCACTTCCAAAGTTGTAGTTCTGTAAGTAGTAATTGTTGCATTGAAGTTTTTCGTTATGCCTTGCATTATGGATATTTGTTCATTCGTGTGCTATATAACGTCTGTTTGCAGCTTTTGGAGTTCTAAAATTGCATTGTCGTACCTTTCTGCATCCTCAACCTCATGATTTGTTGCTGCGCTACAAGTTGAAATTCTCTAGCCTGTTCAGGAATTTGATCAATTTTTGTGTTCTAAGTAGTCTAATCTATCATGTAAATTCTGTAAGGAAAAATAATGAATAAAGGTATGTTGGGATCTTTGGATTTTGGTAGGTCCCAAAGGATATAATTCTATGCCTGGGTTATTTTCTAGGCTGGTTATCGAGACTTGTGCCTGGGCTTTGAGAAGCTGGAGGCATATATAACAAAGGAGGTCGTATTTCATTTTTGTGAAAATATCGTCTTTTTTTATCAGTGATCTTGGTTGGTAAAACTTTATCGATATCAATTTCGTGAAATCTGGAAGCTAGTTTATTCCTTACTGCGTTTTTCTTGACGTAACCTACAGTTTGAGTGTAAGGTTTCGGAGGTTTTCGATCGGTATTCTGTTTTTCAATTGAAGAATCATTTTGCTCTGTTGCTCCTTTTATAACAATATTTTGGAGGATTTCAATCCTATTTTGATGGGCTGTGGTAGCTTCATTCAGATTAATTGTATCACTAACAGGGGGTTTATCACGTCCATATAGGACTTGAAAAGGTGTGGGCTTCGTTGTTGCATGGTGAGAATTATTGTAAGCAGTTAAAGCATATCGCATAGCTTTGAATATGAAGATTGATTTTTCTTTATCGCGCAATATTCGAAGATGTTCTGTAATAGTACTGTGGAACCTTTCAACGGGACTATTCGACTGGGGGTGGTTCACAGTTGTATAGTGAATTTTCGTGTTTTGTGAGGTGAGGAATTCTTGTACTAAATAGTTCTTGAATTCTGAACCTTGATCAGTTGTTATCAGCTCGGGGGCAGGTACGAATTGTAACCAATATTCGAGCGATTCTATGATATGAACAGCGTTCATACTCTGTAATGGGTATGCTTGAGCCAGTTTCGAGAAATCATCTACTAATGTTATGAATTTCTCATAACCGACTTTGAATGTGTCCATGAACACATGTTGAAATGGTTTTGTCGAAGTGGGTTTTTTTTCTAATGGTAACTTGTTGGGATGTCTTTCGTATTTATTCACTTGACAAACATCACATTGTGCTAAAATACGACTAACGGTTTCCTGGAGTTTCGGGAAGTGATATTTTTCACGGAGTGCTAGATATGTTTCAGATACACCTATGTGTACCTATGGTAAGTTTTTCCTTCGTGATATTCTTTAATAACTCTCTGTTGGATCTCAGGAGTTTCTAAATCTTCGAGAAGTAATGAACTTCTCTTGATTTTGAATGACATCGGTAAGAAATGTAATAGACAGTTTCAATTTTGAAGTTTATAATCTCTCTCAGAATATCTAACAGAATTGTATCGAAAACTCGGTCAAGACTTATAGTATGTCTTTTTCTGAGTGGGTTTTCAAAAATGATTCTTGTAGACACATGTGGTTCTCCTGATTTGAATATGAGCTGTTGTTCATTCACGTTAATTGGATCGTCTGTTATCGGAATGTCCAATATAGGATCTTTGTCCGCAGATTGTATGGAGACATTCTCGGTTGGTGCGTTATTGTTGGTGGGGGGTATACACGTTTCCAGTGGTAGCATATCAAGAAGATCGTCTAGATACTCCTCGTTGTCTACATTGATATAAAGGGAAGATGTATCGTTCAGAAGTTCAATGATCTCATTGTCTTCTAGCACGTTGATCTCCATTGGCTCTTCAGGTATAATAACTCTCGACAAAGCGTCGGCGTTACTGTTACTTTTATCTGGTTTGTACTCGATGTTGAAATCATACTCTTCAAGTCTGATTTTCCATCGTAATAACCTGGAGTGAGGGTCTTTCAGTTTCATCAACCATTGCAATGGCCTATGATCTGTGAGGATAGTGAACTTACGGCCGTATAAGTACGGTCGGAAATACTGCGTTGCCCATACTACGGCAAGTAGCTCTTTCTCAATAGTGGAATAATTTTTTTCCGCATTATTGAGAGTTCGAGATGCATAAGCATCTGGGAGGTCTCTACCAGACGTTCCTTGCGACAGAACAGCTCCTATCGCAATATTGCTGACATCGGTGGACACATTGAAGGGTTTTTCAAAGTCCGGATATTGCAGCAGGTGATCATTGGTCAATAAATTTTTGCATTGCTCGAAACAGTTAACATACTCTGGGGTGAGCTTGATGACAAATCCTTCTTTCAAGAAATTTGTCATTGGTTCCGTTATTTTTGCGAAATCCTTGATGAATTTCCGATAATACCCAAATAAACCCAAGAATCCTTTGATTTGAGTTGTGGTTGTGGGGATAAGATAGTTTTTGATGGCATTTATTTTATTTTGGCTTTGGTTTAACTCCTTGGGTTGTGATCACATGTCCAAAAATTTCTGTCTCTTTCCTCAAGAACTCACTTTTATTCACTTGGACTTTGAAGTTATGTTCCCTAAATATCGAAAATATTTTCCGTAAACTCTTAATGTTATTGTAGTGATGTGGAGGAAACAATCACATCGTCTAGGTAAACTAGACATTCTGTGTTGATCACGTCTTTGAGGATGTCGTCCATGGCACGCTGGAAAGTGCTAGGAGCTGTCTTCAAGCCAAATGGCATACGAGTAAACTTGTAGTGTCCTCGATCAACACTGAAGGCAGTTTTTTCCATATCCGGTGGATGGATAGGGATTTGATGGTACCCTGATGCAAGGTAGAGAGTTGTAAAGTACTGACATCTACCGAGCTTGTCAGGTACTTCGGTTATATTTGGAATTGGGTACTTATCATCGAGGGTTTTATCGTTTAATCCACGATAATCTATACAAATTCTCTATTTAACTATTCCAGATGCATCATCTCTCTTAGGAAATTCAACGATGGGTGCATTCCGAGGGGAATGGCTAGGTCTAATGATAGCTTGCTGTAAAATTTCCTCTCGATGTTTTGGGGGGTAACGATAAGTTTTTTTGTGAACTGGTTGGTTATCGGTTGTCCTAATTTTATGGCATACTTTTGTAGTAGCCGTCAGAGGCTCATCGTCTCTATAGAAAACGTCTGTGAATTCATGGCATAATCTGTTGATTAACTGGAATTCTTCTTCGTTCAAATGATCTGTACGAAGTTTTGTAGCGACTGGTGGCATACGCACTTCGTATTTTTGCGTTTGATGATCGTATATCATCTCGTCACCACTCTCTGTATATCCCTGTTGTAGAAGGGTAGTATACAATTCTCGCTCTTCCTTTTGATAGTAATGAATGGGTATTTTTGTTGTGGGTGTTACCGTTTGGTATATCGATGATGCAATTCAATTGCTTCAGAATATCCATACCAATAATTCCATGGAAAAAGGAATGGAAGTTGAATAATCTGAATTGACAAGATTTGTTAATCTTGAATTCATCGAACATCGGCAAATTTACTGCCTCGGTTAGGATTGTTTCGCATGAAATTGTTTGTATGACTGTTGGTAGGTGATATATTGAATGGGGGCAAAGCTGTCTTACAATTTCAGGTTGAATGAACGAAGTCATCGCACCTCTGTCTATAAGTAATTTTATGGGGGGATTTTTGATTTGGATATAGGGACTCGAAATGGAGTGATTCATTTCCATTATGGTGGGTTGTTTTGGTTGGCAAGTTTGGTAAAATCCTCATTCGAATCTGTGTGTTCACCTATCTCAGAAACAAAGTAGTCATCATTACTAATTATAGTTTCTTCTTGGGCAAATTCGACTTCTTGTACTAAGGAGTAATAATCGCAATCATAAACATTTTCCTGATCATGAAGAGAAGAACTTTCATGGTTATTCGTTTCCATGGGTGTGTGCACTCGTCTGGATACACCTGACATATGCATAGGATTTGGTTGCGGTATAGACCTTGGTTGCCATACATTTATTGGAGGCGGAATATTCTGACGAATTAATTTGGGTGGAAAATTGGGTCTGAAATTGTTGAATGGACGTTGGGGTTGAAAATTTGACCTTGGTTGTTGGACTTGCATGGACGGGAAATTATGTCTTGGCATTTGAAAACTGTTATTTGCGAATGCAGGTTTTGGTGTACTGAAAGAATTTGGGTACCTCTGGTATTGCGGAATCTTGGGATGATTCTGCTCTCTGGGATTCATGAATACTTTTTTTCTGGCCTTATAGCTTAGATAATTTTCTTCCTCAATGACCATGTTAATAGCTTGTTCTGAGGTGGCAGGGGTTTTATACCTATTATTTGTTCATATTCTGCAGGCAAGTTTTGGTTGCAAACATTCAATGAAATTTCGTCATAAATATTGATCTTGAATAATTTTTCTTGTGGTGTCAAATTAGTCAAATTGATAGCATTGGCGATTTTACTCCTAATAGTTTTTATTCTTTCTTCTAAATCGAGATGATCTCTACCTTTAATTTTCATATTGTGTAGCTCAGCAGCAAACACTGGGACTGTACGAAAATCAGCAAAACTTTGAAATAGGGACTCTCTCAATAGCGCCCAAGTATTCAATTCATTTCTACAATCTATAAGTTCTTGTGCTCTACCTTGAATTTTTCCTCTGATCAACACAAATAGAAAAGCATTGAGAAGAGGTTCATTCGGTTTTTGAAATGTTTCAATAAAAGAATCACATTGACTTAAAAATAAATTGATCTGATTTGAATTACCAGTGAAAGGTGCAATAGTTTCAATTGCTAATTTTAGTCTCCAATCATTAGCAGGAACAGACTCAGCCATTTTTGTTTTGCAAAAAAAAACTGTTCACACACTTGCTTGAAAAAATATCCACTTGAATTTGAATCAAAAACGATAAGCGTTATTTGTGGTAAGCTATACAATTGTATTTTGTTGTCAACTGATCCTAATTTAATCACTTATGAAAATTTAATAGCAAATGTTGCAAATATCCAAACTGATATTCACTCAGAGAATAAATTGCAATAAATATTGATTGACTGGAGGTCTCAATAAGTAAAATGGTGCTAATATACACTTAGCAGGACAAGGGTGAGATATAGGAAGGAATCGTTTCAAATTTCTTATATGCCCAGTAGAATTAAGACTGGCCAGCTCATCCTCGGTGGAAGTGGTCCAGTTCTCTACTTCAGTGGGTTGAATTCTTGTAACATGGTGATGAAGGATAGAAATCCAAACTGCTTTTTCACTGCCTGGGTTCAGGGCCAATATTCGCTTGGATGATCCTCGTAGCAGCTGTCTCCGAAAGTAGAAAAGGGCTGCACTCGTTGAAGTTGAAGTCACAATTTCACCAATCCCACCGACTGCGCCAGTTATATCGTGCCAAAAACGTGATTATGGAACTCAAACACTTTATTGAAAATTCAATTTTACATGTAAGTATCATGAAAGATGCCAAAACTATACTACTCATTTGTGAGAAAGATCTCAATTTATAATGTACAACAAGGTATCAAAATGAATGCGCTAGATAACAATGTGATGAGAATCCTACCTGAAACACCTATTTCAAACAGAATAGATAAAGATGTGATATAATACTAAAAGATCTTATGCTCGAAATGAATGGAATAGATAAGAATGTAATATGATCTCATCTTGTGGTCATTCGGAGTTATACAGGGTCGTCGCCGGTGGGATTCTTAACTCGCGATCACGCAGGTATAATTTTTCCTGGAACTGCGGCATCAATTCGCATCCATAGTCGACAGGGCCAGTGCCAGCACATTTCGTTACAATACCGTACCTACTATTTTTAATAACGCAAAAGTTCAAAATTTTTTACTTTCCATTGTATTGGACCTCTAGTTCGATCTGGCCTAACGGAGATATTTTTCCCCCGGCAAAATTTATAGAAGTAATTTCCGTCGGATTCAATGAAATGTTTTTAAAACACTTCTCATAAGTGCAATTTGACAAACACAAAATAGTTGCTCCTGAATCTAATTCTAAGGTGAACAACTTATCATTTAAGTGTACGTCAACACTTATAGGCTTGGACAAATCAGATTTCAGAGTGTAGACTGGGTATTCATTTCCAGCAAATACATTATCAATGTTTTCTTCCATGCGAACGTGGTTTACTTTCTTATTACTATTCCTACAATTCACAGTGTTGTGTGTTTTTGTACGACAAATGGTACAACATTTTTTTGCTTGCGAATGTTCTTTATTCCGAAAAAAACATCTGTTTGCTGGGTGTTTGCCTTTACCATGGATTGAACACCAGTCACCGATTCCTTGTTTACTTGGTCTTGCGCGGAACATACCTGCTGGTTCCGATGCAACAGCGCTGGAGCGCGCGCTTGCTCGGTGTTGTTTACCTCGGCCTCGCGGCGTACTCTGGACTCGGTAGACTTCTTGTGGCTCCTGTTTCCCAAAAAATCGTGGGTCAGTGTTCCGGCTATTAATTGAACTTTTGGTAGTCGAGGCGAACTTGACTGCTTGCTCAAAAGTGGTATCTGCTGTGCCCTCACTAAACATTTTATCCAAAATCTTGCCTGGATTCAACCCACAACTAAATCGATCTCTCAGGATATTCTGCAATTGGGTGCCGAAATCACATTTGACACTCAAACTACGTAGTTTCACTGCCCAATCTTGAATGTTTTCATTCTCTGATTTCACTGCTGCATAAAACTCATATCGTTCCGCGAACACTATTGTTTTCTTGCAGTAGTACTCATTCAATCCGTTAAGAACGATAGCTCGCTTTTTGTTGTCGTCTGTTATACCATTTGCTACAAAGAACTGTTCCAGTCGATTCAGGTGCACTGCCAATCGTGGATTTTAGGTTCGAATTCGAGTTGTAACCCAACAGCCGTCGTAGTTGCCATTTTCACTCTCGAGCTCCGTCGCACTTTTTTTTGTTTTGGGTTTTATTGGATTCTTTAACGATCCTCTTCGCCAGTTTTGTAATGTCCAGGGTTTTAGCAATAAAATACCGGTAACAGTAAATGCTCTATTAACCCCAAAACAGACATACACTTTACAGAACTCCAATCTACACTATTTTCCGTCAGTGTTGCTGATCGTTAACCGCGAAAAACAAGGAAGAAATACGCACTCGACTGAGGCATAAGATAGCTCTAAATAATTATACAGGAAGTATTCCAGAAAATTCTCGAAAATGTAAAGAAAGAACGGGAAGATTGAAAGATAGAACGAGAAGGAGCACTCCAGAAAATTCTTGAAGAACAGAAAAAGAGCAAGAATATCTCCAGAAAATGTCGGAAAAACGAAAGAATGAATTGGAACAAATAGTTAAACAGAGGAAAGCGGACATCTTGAAGGTTTCAGAACACGAAGACAAGTTCTTCGAGCATATGATTCGAAAAAAACTAAGTACAATGGAAGAACTGAAAGAAGACCTCAGAGGAGAGCTGAAAGGAGACCTAAAAAAAAACTAAAGGAAGAAGTCAAGAAAATAGACGATGAATTCAAAAAGAAAGAGGATACAGTGCGAGTGATGAGAAATGAGAAATGAAATGATAGGTTTGGGAAAGCAGATGGTTCTTCTCAAGAACCAAGATCGCCGAGACAGGGTTGCCACATCAGGTATTTCACCAGCTGCCACTCCACGATTTCATATGGAAGGAACGTGATTTCAGAAAATGTTCAGATCAGACCCAACCATCGAGACTCACTCTCGATACAACGCCAGTTATGTGCTCGAATGGTATCGCGAAATATTATTCTAGTGCCTCGGAAAAATTGCCAATAAATTAACAAAATTACTCAGTTGCGAAAGATACAGTAAACAAACGATTGGAATCTTGAGAGAGACATAACACAGACAATTCTGAACTCGAGAGCGGATGTAGAAAATCGAACTGAAATTTTGTGTACCGATTAAACCGTATGAAACAGTCTGAAAAAGAAATCCCAACGACATTTTTATGTACCTGCTTCGGAAACAGGATAATTCTGAACCATGTTGATGAATTCGCTGTAATATTGGTTGAATCCATTGAAATATACAGTTTTAAAGTCAACAACTACCCTTACACACAGCTATCTTTTTTTTGCAGGTCTCTGTTCGGCGGATCTATCAGAAATTCCAGACCTCGACGATTTGGACGATTTGAAGGAAAGATGTAATGCAAAAGTTGGAACAGATGCATTCGAAAAAGTGAAGGTGAGTCATCCAAGAGATTTTCGAATCGGGTCATATTTTCATGAAAATAAATCAAGGGCGTACATTTCACTCATTTCTCCTGTGCGTCTCACTTAAGTAATCTGCTAATTCTACTATTCCCTCTTTCTGAAACACTCTACGGGTATGCCCAGAAGAAATAGTCTTGCGTGACCAAGAAACGGTTACTGTTCTTGAGTGCCGTAGCGATAATTATATTTCTCGATCACACAAAAGGGTTTTTAAAAAATATTTATTTGAACAGAGTAACAATTCGAAACTATGAAGTATATGTACTGGCTATTATAAATCGATTTCACCTATTTATGTATAAATTATACTTCCCATCCGAACAGATCATCTTGTAGTAATACCTCTATGACTGATATGCGCAAGTTGAAAGAATGACACACCATGCCCCTATCTCACGACACCCGACTTGAATATCGGTCAATAAACTTCTTGCGCTGAATGTAATAAGTATAAATTGATTTTGAATAAGTGAATTCAAGAAAGTTTTCATACTATGGGATGAAAATCGCGGAAGAGAACCATGCTCAGTGAAGACAAAGTAGAAACTTGGCAAAAACTACGGAATAGGAAAAACTCCTTTCCTACTAGTCCAGTAAGTTACATTGTTTTTGATGTTTTTTTTGTGATGTTTAAGAGAAACCAACGAAATGAGTGGACACATAATTGGGAATAAATGAGACTGGCAATGATTTCTGATCATTGATCATCGGCATTGGCATTGGTTGTTTTCTAGGGAAGCATTAGCATTCTTTTATCTCCTAGAATCTTCTTGGTCCAAGTTTCCAGAAATTGCTTTGATCATACTTCCCAAGCCATCTATGAGTCCTTTTTGCGTCTACTGAGAGGATGAAGAGATTGTAACTTTTCCTTAGCATTTTTCAGCTGATACTTCAGTACTTGATCAAAATTTTGCAAGTTGAAGAACTTACGTTACGAATTGCTGTGGAGACGGTATCATATTGGGATTCTATGGCGAATATCTCTTCGTGGAGGGTTTGAAGATCGTAGTAGTGGATGAAGTGGTGGGTACTATTTTTGATCTTTGCTTGTCCTATCTTGAGGGGAAGTAATCCTGGATTGTTCTTGAGGTTTCAGATCTCTATTTCCTGTCCTCCTGTCAGATGAAAGCTGTAAAGGGTCGAAGAATTTAGTTATCCTATTGGGCAAATGCCTTATATTTTTCCTATAGATGTTTGCATTTTCTGTCTCGACAGTTACTGTTTGGACTCCTTGGACGGAGTTTGGGGAGAAGGTAGCAGTTTATTTCTTTTCACCGTTTTTCTAGTATACCCTTTGGTGCAGGGTTTGTAGGTGATAGGAGTTTCTTTTTTCTTGTTCCTCTTCTCTATTATATTCGTCCGTCTGTTTCTGTAAATCTTCAGTGATTCTCCTATATATTCCCTTCGTTATTTTCATGTGTTGTTGAACGAAGTTTTTGATCAAAGCTCGTCTTATATCGATATCAAATAGATCTTGATGTCTTGATTGAGATGTCCGTTCAGAATATCCATAAGTTTTTTGTCTTGTTGCTGAATAAATGGAATTATTGTATCCTAGGATGGCAAAGAGCATCTGTTCTTTGATGTCTCCTTCCTTATGCGTTTGTCTCAATAAAAAAGTGCTCGATCAATGTGGAAAGGAATCTTTCAGCATCCGATTGACTGAGGGTTCTCTGGAGTGGTATAGTGAATGTTGACTTCATGTGAGTCAACAAATTCTTGGATCAGTCAATTTTTTTATTCCGCCCCATTAGCAGTGGCGATCATATGTGGTATTTCATAATAGTTGATAAATACTAAGAGGGCGTTGATAGTTTTGATAGCATTACATTCGTCTATTGGATACGCCTGGCCATATTTTGAAAATGCATCCACAATCGTCAGGAATTTTTGTCCTCTAGCCTGAAATGTATACATGTGTATTATTTCAAGAGGATTTGTTGGGGTAGGTGTTGGCATTGATATTGGCTCCTCTGGTCTTTGATCATACCTGTTCATTTGACAAGTTTCGCAGAAGTTGATAGCTTCTGCGATATCCTTTTTGATATTGGGCCAATAATAACAATTTTGAGTTTCTATTTCGACGATTTCTCTAAGGTTTGTTTTTCATTCATGCTGCTGCATGATTATTCCTTTTTGTCTAGTTGATCAATTGACATCTTCCAGAAGGCGGTTGCATTTCATGAGATCGAAAGAGGACTTCCTGAATGTCTCTCTTAGGATTCAAAGCGTAATTCTTTCCCGCGGTGATATATTCCTTGAAAAAGATAGAATCGTTTTCATTCAAATTTTCATTTCCCAACTGAGCGTGGTATCTTCTCTTATTCGGGAATATTTCTTCTATCATCGTTCTTGCTGGGTTATAGCCAACTCGTTTGAAAACGACTTGGTTATTGAAGACATTGAGAGGTTTCTCTGATATTGGTTTTTCCAATCCTGGGCTTTTCCTGGCTGTATGGTTGGTGATGCCACTAGTGTCTTCATCTGGGATAGCTTCCAGGTTCAGGTTCACACATTCCTTGTCTCCTTCGGTTGGGGGTTTATTCTGACTTTTCTTGTTCGTGCGGTATGGGGTCTTTATTTTCAGAAAAGTAGTGATGGAAGCAATCTCCAAATAGATCTTTGATGATGCCCTCCGCAGACTCAGGAACTTCTGATGGAGGATGGTTGAAAATAGATGTCTTGTTGTCGGCGTAGTATGCTTTATGGAGGCCCTTTGTATGTATCTCTATTCTGGGGAGCGCATCGGCGTTGGTATTGCTTGTGCCTTTTTTGTGGACCATTTTGTAGTCATACTCTTCTAGCTTTTCTTTTTGATTCTTCTCCTTTTCGATGGTAGAGTACTTCATTTCAGTTTCATTCAGGGTCCTGGATGCGTGAGCTATTGGTTTGTTTTTTCTTGATCGGATGAAAATCTAGCAACTGCACTAGTTTGAATGTGAAAATGTCAACAATTATTCATTCTCTACCAGGAATAAAATTGCCGAATATATGTTCATCCAAGCATGTTGACCACCTACTAGTGAGTACTCTGCTCTAGGTCCTGTAACATACTTCAAAAATTCACAACTCTATAATCACAACAATCGAACAGGACTTTTCTCCATGAATATTTCGCAATTGGAGCTTATACATAGTTGCCAGCTTGTCTATTGGTTCAAAGGATTGAAATAAGACCAAACCTCTCTAATTTATATCGGTGAATATGTCGCAAAATGAAGAACGAGAGATGAATTCAGAGGATATCTACCATCTACTGAAACAGGTAAACTCAAACCTAACTGACCAAATCAAACCTTTGGGTGATGAACTGAGGTCATTTTCTGGTGCTATAGACGAAAGATGCTGGACGTTCATAGGAAATTAGAACAGCTGCAATTAGAAAACGCCAGCATAGGTTTATCGTTTGGAGAAAGCCGAGAGAATACTGAAAGGGAATAATCTTATATTTTACGGCAACCAGGAAAGTGAGGGGAAAACCCCTGAAACTATTATTGAAACAGTTACACATGTAGCCGAACATAACCTTCAAATAGTTCTTACGCCTCTGGAAATAACTAATATCTTCCGAGTGGGATACAATACCAGTAAGAAGCCAAGACCGGTTTTGGTGTAATTCTCCTCGAAACTCAAGAAAACTGAACTCATTATAAATTGTAGCAAGCTGAAGGGCACTAATATTTTCTTGAACGAGGACCTACAGAGAGAAGAACTGAAAGCACTGCTTGTCTCCCGAAAAGAAGTAACAGAAGGTCGAAAAAAGAGCCTCACTACGTGGTAACAAGCTGGCAATTGAAGGAAAACTATATACTTTGGCTGGACTCCAAGCTCATGAGCACAAAGAAGATCATAACTTACATTTCAACCAAGCGGCCGTCAGTCAAAAAGATTCCGAGAAAGACAACTCCAATAGCCTGAATATCGACGGTGATAAAGAGGGTGAAATTCAGCAGGATCTGGAAATCGAACTCAAAAAAACCTCAAAATCCAATAGCTCTAATCAATCGCTTGAGCCAGTCTGTACACGTGGAGCAGCTGCTGGGAGAACATCGGCCAAATAATTGAGAGAAACATTTTTATTATTGATTATTTTTCTTGTTTTAATTACAATTATTATTTGCATTTTCACATACATTTCATTCTTCTTTATTTTATTGTCGAATTTCAGTCTACGTTTGATCACTCTTGAGAGATTTTGACGAATTCAAGAGATAAGTATCTGATAAGTACGACATCATAACCATCGAAACATGGCTAAACATCAATAGCACTGATGATGATATATCTCTTACTGAGTATCAGATTTTCGGAAAAGACAGAGTTGGAAGTCGAGGTGCTAGAGTGGCGATTTACCCAAAATATAACTTGAAAGCCAAGAGAATCTCTCTAACAGAAATGGAATCATCTGAGCAAATCTGGATCTGTTTTATTTTGGATGGTAAGGAGTATGTCACGGGTTCTTTGTATAGAGCTCCCAATTCTTCTCTCGTTGAGGCCCGATTGCACCACTCCAACTCAATAGAGATTTAAATAAGCTTAGCTCAATCGTTAAGGAACAAGAAAGCTGATTGGCAAATACAAAGCAACAAAGCCTGGCTCAGATTAATCACAACTGAAGTAGAGCGGTGCAACTGGCCATAAGAACTAAGACCAACAAAAAATGCAGAGAAAGGTGCGTGACATTAGATTCGAAGAGAATTATTTAGTAAGTGCAATTTGAGCTCTTCTTTCAATTTGAGTATACTAACTATTCGAATTCAGAGGAAATCGCATTATAAAACTTATGAATATTATATTGAAAACTTCTTTCATAAATTGAAGTTCTATGTGAGGGCCAAGTCAGAGACTGAATGTTTCTTGTGTTGATGCTGTGAATGTCACTTCTGAATTTCAATTCATTATATGAATAAGTTGGGCTCTTGTGGACTACAATCTTCTGGAATAAGCATAAGGAGTGAAATCTGAAAGTATCCTCCATTCAGAGCCATTTCATGCTCATACTTTCTGATACCATACACGAAACGTACGCAGGAATTCTGTACGCGTTGGACTCTACCAAGTGTTCCTTTCTCGATACAAAATCCATAAATGGTTGAGCGGTAATTTAATTGCGTAAGAACTGATGTTTCACATAGGACTTTTTTCATGGGCTGAGCCAAATACTTTCTATGTGGGTACAGTAACCTCAGCGCTGCATAAGCCCTTTGAATGTTACATTTCACGTGTTCATGAAATCTCAGAGTGTCATCCAAAATTAAGCCAAGACTCTTTGCACTATCACTCATCTTGATAGATTCGTTTTTTATCGAAAAATTGATGTTACTTTTCACATGCTCTTGATCGGGTTCATTTCCGAAGATCATAGCTACCGATTTGTTCGGATTCAACATGAGAGAGTGCTGGCCAGCAATATCTGCAATATTGCTCAAATCGTTATTTATAATGGTGGTCGCATTATTGAGATCAGTTTAAGAAAAGTTATGATATAATTGAATATCATCAGCAAACATGTGTACTTTACAATTCCTAACGTAGTTTACAAATTGGCTAGTGTTAATCGAAAAGAGAAGTGGTCCCGAAACTGAACCCTGCCGCACGCCAGATGACTCATATCTGACAACAGACAGGCTATCTCTCAGTTCAACGCTCTGCTGGCGACCTGACAGATAGGATTTGAATGGTTGAAGTGAGTCCATAGATACACCAGTGGACTTCAGTATTGTTAACATTGAATCGTGGTTGACAGTATCGAAAGCTTTGCTGAAGTCGAGCATTATCAGTGATGTACAGTCCGAATTATCAATTGCCTGAAATATATCATCCGTCACGTGCAGAAGTGCTGTGATAGAACTGTGTCCAGTACGAAAACCTGATTAGATTCGGGGTGAGATTTGATTCTCATTAAGATACTGATTGGTCTCAGATCTGAGAGAGTCTGAGTATCTTTAACCTTCGGAAACGCTGTACTACGTGCATGTTTTCAAGATGTAGGATATTTCGATGATAATATTATTCATTTGAAGATATTGACAAGATATGATAGAATAAGGGGACAGCAGATTCTTATGAATGCTACACATAGACCGTCGAAACCTGGAGAGCTATTTTTGATTTTGTTGAGAGTTTTTAGAACAATTTTATCATCGATAATTTGAAAACAAAATTCATTTCTACATATTGTATTATTGGTATAGAAATCATTTATTGAATTATTATTGGTAATTGATGGTAAATTGTCTGAAAAATGATTATTTATTTCATTGGGATCTTTGAAAATTTGTGAAATATCATTTTTCGATTTATTCGAAATATTCAATGTTTTCAGTTCTCTCCACAGTTCATTGCTCGTTGTTTTTGAAATCGATTGGAAGTATGCACACTTACTCCTAGTTACGATATGAATAGTCAGACTTCGTAAACGCTTATACTCCTGCCAGTTCATTGCTGTTTGTTTTTTTCTAGGCCTTGCTCTTGCTTTATCTCTCCTCTCAATCGCTTGTCTGATTTGTTGTGTCATCAAAGGTGCTTCCTTTCTCGTTATCCTGATCACTTTTTGGGAATAGTGTTCATCGAATACAGCAAGTAATATATCAGTGAACGATTGAATTGTTTTATCAATATTATGAATGTGAAAAATATTTGGTGAATCTGATTTGGTAAAATCATCAAAAAATTGCTGTTATATCAAAATGTTGGCAGCCTCTGACTGTAATAAGCTTCCATACAACATCAGGCTTCATACATTTTATCTTACATCCTATACATTCGTAAAAAGAGAAATTTTATTCATATATGGCAGTGGAATCAATGGAAAAATCATTAGTAGTTAGAAGCATCGAATTGAAATATTCCACTGCAGGGGAGTTTACATTGAGAAAATTAACATTCACATCACCAACACAAACAACATTCTCAGCAAACGACATTGAATACGTCGAACTGGATTCCAACGTATCGATATAATATCTGTAAGGAATATCAGGGGGCCTATAAGTAACACCAATCACAAAATTCAGTCCATCAAGAGTTATTTCCACGAATAATTGTATATCATTTGCAACAATTATAATTTACTATCGAAGTTTATTGTGAATATAAAGTAAAACTTCATCTTCTCTCGAACCAGTATTTCGATTTTTTCTAATGAGTGCATAGTTATTAATTGCTGAATTTTTTGAGTCAACCTTGTTATTCATCCATGTTTTAGAAATCGCAAGTATGTCAAATTTATGTTGATCTTTAAAGTCGATCAATTCATTGAATTTTGGTAATGAGGATTGAATGTTCAAGTGCCCTATTGAAAATAAGTCGCTCTTTACAGAGGTATTTTGCGACTGAGTTAGTGATTGATACCCATTAATTAAAAATCATATAGTGTTTTTTTCTATACCGTTAGCAGTTTTTATGAAAATGGTTCCGTTTAATGTCCATAAATTCTCAAAACCGTGCTGACTTGATGCCTCCTCAACTAGTTTCAACCTATTTAATGTGAGGTCCTCCTTTATCACAATACCGGTTCCTTTCAGCATTTTCTTCTTTCCATAGATAATATTTTTCATAGTCACGTCATTCAACGAAACCACCACGTTGCGAGGACGCCCATCTATACTTTTACCCAACCTGTATGCAGAAATTATTTCATTGTTAATCGGCACTTTCAATTTTTTTGTGAAAAGGTCCTTGACTGAGGTACACACATTTTCATTTTCGGATTCCTTAAAACCAATTAGTTTTTCTGTTTTGCATGCTGCTTGCTTTAGTGAATCAATTTTTAGTTGTAATTTTTTCTGGGATTCATAATTGTAGGTTTCATTGCTGTTATTATATTTCAACAGTTGAATTTCAGCCTCCAAGGTTGTAATTTTTGCATCATTGTAGTTTAATTTTTCAGCGAGTTTTTTTGTGATCGTATTAAATATCACATCGCTTATTCCTTTGATAACATTGTCAGATTTCAAACAATCAAGGAAAGACCTTTCGAATTCCGATTTATTTCTGGTAGTCATATTTACTCACTGAAATTTGATTATGTAGTATGAAAATGTTAATAATAGATATCACTAACCGCTAAGCAGTGAGCAAACTCGAACACGTCCGAAAATTGGAAATATGGTAACTGATTGATCCATATTTTCTGACCATTGTTTGGTAGCATGTAGCTTTGATATCAGAAAGATTAAGTCTTTTTCAGTTACCCGCGAGTTAAGAGTTTTGAGGCAATTTCACTTGAAAAACTTCTATGAGGATCTGATGAATCAAGATTTCAATCATAGTTACAACATACTCACTGTTGACGGTGAAGTTGAATGCTTCTCTAGTTTGGTCTTGCAATTATTCAATATGCATGTTTCTATCAAATACATAAGGATTATCACCTTGGCTGATCCCTAATTTGGAACCCTTGATGACTTTGAGAGATAAAGCACTCACTAAATATAGAAAATCGAATCTCATTCATCTAACTACTATAGAGACCTTAGGAATCTAACTAATGAAACCATCAAATAAGAAAAAAAGCCATCCTTGATTTTCATCTACATGCCAGGTATGGACAGAATGTGTGGTAGGAACTGAGTTATACTGATATTCATTACAAATAGATTCAATGACCCGTTACCTGAGTCATTGAGCGATTTGAATGAAACAAATTCTCTCTCCACTAGTATAACTGGTGATAGCAAAGCACCTGACGATGAATTGTTGAGTTTTTTTTAAAATGATACCAAAGCTGAGGCAGGGAATTTCGCATTCAGTGGAATAGCTGATGATAATATTTACAATACCACACTATCAATCCGATCTCAAGCCGTAGGCTCCGATGGAAAAAGCTGCAGAATGTTATTATACTATTGCTCTTTCATCATAACCTTTATCAGGTATATATTTAATGAAATCATAAACACAAGCGTATTTTCTGGAGTCTGGAAGAAATCTCTTGTGATCCCTTTTATGAAAAAAATACCTGCGGAACAATTTTGAGACCTGAAACCTATAAGCATTCACTCTTGTTTATCCAAAATATTCTAAAAAATAATCGATGATCAAAGTAGTAGTAAATGTGATTTATGGTATAACATACCAAACGCCATCGACTTCCTTCGAAGTCCTTCAACAAGTAGGCTTGTTACGAACTCCCTACGCCATAACTCAGGAGCAGTATGGCTATTCGCAGTCCCGTCAAGCATGAGACGTAGCAGGAGTCATTGGCCAACACGACGGAAAAATTATTCTGAAGAAAAATTTCTGCCCTGTTGGTAAAGTGAACCCGGGACGTTCGGTCGACAGGCAGGTGCGTAGCCAGAGCACCAACTCCCTCGCCGTCGATAATCAAATTCGTTTTTATTTGAATAATCACCCATTACTACCTGGATTCCGCCCCGGATACAGTTGTACTACCGCACTAGTAAAAGTTACTGATATGGCAACAGATCAAAATTTACTGACTGCCTTGGTATTGCTTGCCTATCCCAAGGCATTTGATCTAATACATTACCAACTCTTGCTAAACATTCATGAAATTCTGTTCGTTGAAAGCTGTGAAGTGGTTCTGGAATGCACCCAACGCACCAAATATGGGAGGAGCATGGGAAAGGCTCATACAAACCGTCGAGAAAAACATCCGAGAGGTTTTAGTAACAAAATACCCCCAAGAACATGTTTTGAGGACAGTTTTCGCCGAAATCGAAAATATAGTCAATTCTAGACCGTTGACTCATGTACCAATGGACTCTGATGATCAAGAAGCCTTAACGCCAATCATTTCCTCATTGGACCTTCTCACGCTGCTTTGCCATGTGTGAATACTGACATCAAAAATATTGAGCTCTCATCGAAATGGAAAGCTGCCCAAAAAATAGCTGATCATTTTTGGCAACGATGGACCCGTGAATATATGCCGTTTCTGGTGAACAGGAGCAAATGGCATCAAGATCGAGACAACGTGAAAATAGGAGATTTGGTTCTCATTGTAGACCCTAATGGGCCGAGGAATACATGGACGAGAGGCAAAATCACAAAACTGTATCAAGCCAAAGACAACAGAGTGAGAGTTGTCGATGTGATAACCTCAAATGGCATTCAATTGCGGAGACTTTGCATTCTGGATGTTAGGAAGGAACCCGAAGAGAGTAACTGTTTGAGGGAAGCAGTTACTGTGGGGAAGTTATGTTAAAGCTTTATTTTTATACCTTGTATATTTACCTGCAATATTTTCAAAGTTCATTCAGTTACCTCTGGATTGTGAATGTTGTTAAAAAAAAAGTGACACTGGCATAAGAATTTTTGATATTCGTCTTTCGAACCGGGATATTATTGAAATAAAACGAAATTTCAGGTAAGACTGAAACAGATATTGTTGGGAAAGCCCTCTCTTTTTTTGAATATAAATAACTGTTTCGTTGAAAATACAATCAGATTTGGAAATTACGATCCGAGTAAATCAAGACCAAGACCTATCAAACTGATGCTCGGAGATGAAGAAGTTTTTCGTGAAATCATCAAAAAGGCAAGAAACTTGCGAAATAATCGAGATTCTGAGGGTATCAGACTTTCTTATGATCAAACATCACGTCAGATACAATACT
This sequence comes from Zygogramma bicolorata, assembly GCA_032362365.1. Classification (NCBI taxonomy): domain Eukaryota; kingdom Metazoa; phylum Arthropoda; class Insecta; order Coleoptera; family Chrysomelidae; genus Zygogramma; species Zygogramma bicolorata. Next base: position 208,090 of record JAVJAQ010004813.1, on the reverse strand, counting down.
ACGGAAAAACAAGAAATGAACTGAATCAATGGATTGCCAGAGGAGAACAGAATATCAGAATCAAATATATAAAAGGAACTCCAAAAATCGTATCATCGTTAAACTAGATTCGCCCAACAGAAATGTTGAAGACTATCGAGTTTATTATCGAAACACAAGGGGACTCAACTCCAGACTTCTCGAATTCTATCCAAGTGTTTTAGAGGTAGATTGTGATTTCATTGGGCTGAGTGAAACTTGGATTACCCCTGACACTTTTGATTCTGAACTCTTTCCATATAATTATTCAGTGTATCGTAGTGACCGAAATCTGGCTCTAACTCATTTGACTAGAGGTGGAGAAGTTCTGTTAACAGCTGAGGTATCATTTAATACAGTGAATATTGATTTATCACAGTTGAGCAACATAAATCCCATTATTGATATAGTAAGATGCAAATGGATCAATAACAATGTTTTTTTTTCACATTTATGTACTTTATTTACCACCCCAAGTAAGTCACAGAGATTTAGATGATTTTCTACAAAATCTCGAAACACTAATATCACAGTCAAATTTTGTTATCCTTGGTGATTTCAATATACCCCATTTTATTGATAGCGATCTACAAGAGCCAAAAACACAAACTGTTTCAAATTTCATTGATATTTTGAACATGGTTCAGTTGAACAAGTTACTGAATAAGAACAACAGAATTCTAGACCTAATTATATCTGACTACCAAACATGTTTGGTACATCATAAACGTAATCCACTAGTCAAGGAAGATTCATATCATCCTGCATTAATTGTTTGTTTACCGGTATATCACTATGTAAACCAAAAGTTTCCAACCAATTCGGATCCTGGTATCAAATTTCATGATTCCAGAAAAGCCAACTTTGTGGGATTGTATAATGAGCTGATGGTGACTAACTGGCAATTTTTGAAAAATGCGCATGATATTAATAATATGTGTGACCTACTTTGTAAGAAAATATTTTCTTTATTTGATACTTTCATACCCAAATACAAACAAAATAATCGTAAATATCCAACATGGTACACATCACAGATAATAAAATGTCCAAATGTTGAAGATCACTACTATAGAAAATTCAAAATAAAAGAGGTTGATCACTACTATCAAGAGTTCTCCAGAATAAGAAAATACATCAAAAATTTTATTCGAGAGGCATACCAAAATTATGTAACAATACTTCAAATTATTGTTTGCAACGATCCAAAAACAATTGGTCCTACGTACATAAGGAGGGAATTACTAAAATTCCATCCAAAATGTCATTTAGAGACATAGAGTACAAAGATCCCCAATCTTGTGTTGATGGTTTTGCAGAATTCTTTTCCTGTGTATTCAATCCAAAGCATACTAGTGAAAACACATCTGAGGCTACAGTTAATAACTCTTGCATCAACATTGGTGAGTTCTCTGGAATAAAAAATTTGTCTGTATTACGAAACCTGCCTAATAAAATGACAGCCGGTCATGATCAAATACCTTGTTTTTTGGTACGAGATTATGCCCACGTCTTTGTCGCTCCGCTTTATATTGTATTCAATGTTGTACTCGAACGATCCGTTTTTCCGGAATGCTGGAAGCTTGTGAGAGTGTGTTTGATCTTGAAATCTTGATCTGCCTCAAACGTCGAAAATTATAAGCCCGTGATAATATTATGGAACTTTGCTAATACTCCAGTCCATGACGGTGAAAAAAGTGTAAACTGTGTATTTATCCCATACATCACCGATTCGTATGAAAATTTAGATATAGTTTCTACTTACCCTCTATTCCAAAATCTACCACGTGCCGAGGGTTGCTTTCTCCCTGGCGGTGGATGCCACCCCTTCTTGGGGGTGAAAAAATTTTCATTGAAAATGAGTGCGGAAATCAATAGATTGACTAATTCTAAGCACTTTCTGTTCAATGAAGTTTTCTCTGAAAAGCAATACTTTTCGACTTATTCGCGAGTGAAATTGTCGGTTTTCAGCCAAAAAAAACACGTTTTCTAATCCTTTTTCGCGAATAACTGGAAAATAATGCATCTAATCAAAAAAACCTCTGGAGAGCAAAATTATAGCTTTTGAAAAAACAAAGGCGATTGTTTATTTGTGATGTAAGCAAACCCACTACAAACTGAATAATTGCTTGTTGAAAGTTGATTGGTATTTTCAAACGCCAAAATGGAAAGTTTCTACGTACAATAACCAAAAACCAATGCATTTTTCGGGAAAAACTAATTGGACCTTTTCTGAAGTCCTTCAAAAATCCTTAATTTTTGTTACCTTTAAAAGTTTCTAGCATCAGAACTGACCGAGGTATGAAGGAAATAATGTTGAATCCTATTTGCTCGTTGAAAAAAATTTGTGAATAACTCATCCTCTCTTCTCCCCCCTTTGAAAAAAATCGTTGTTACTCAATAATTCACTTTATTCATGTTCTTTCAATGAGTTCTGAGTTTTTCATCAATTGAAAGTACGTAGTTTTGGAAAAAATTGAGATTGAAGAGAAAAAATCATATACGTAATTCAGCGAAAAATCACAATTTCTTCGAAATAACTCGAAAAGTATTGATCACATGCAAAATTTTCTAGAGTACAAAATTGAAGGCTATTCTTCTCTGAAAATTTCGGTGTTTCATTTTCTTCTGCAGGATGGAAATAGAGTAAGATATGGCCAGTTAAATATTGTGAGGGTTCGCGCAAAGTACCTTTTTGAGCCCTTTCAGCATGAACCTTTTCAAAAATATAATCTGAAACAAAAAATAATGTAGATGAGCTTATAGCTCTTGAAAAATGCTACAAAATACTTCTCTGGTGGATTCGATTGCTTGAAGGCTAAGCGAGCTATGGGAAAAAACCAAAAACAATTTTAGTTGAAATTAGAGTATGTACATGAGTATATTGAAGAATACACATAGTAACTATATTTTAGGCCTAGTGAAACTATATGTTCATTATATATGTATATACACATATAGTTCCACTAGGCAACGATTTTTTCCAAAGGGGGTGGAAAGAGAGGATGAGTTATTCACAATTTTTTTGAACGGAAAAATATGATTCAGCATCATTTCCTTCATACCTCTGTCAGTTTTGATGCTAAAAACTTTTATAAATAACAAAAATAAAGGATTTTTGAAGGACTTCAAGAAAAGCCCAATCAGTTTTTCCCGCAGAATGCATTGGTTTTTGGTTATTGTACGTAGAAACTTTCCATTTTGGCGTTTGAAAATACCAATCAACTTTCAACAAGCAATCATTCAGTTTGTAGTGGGTTTGCATACATCACAAATAAACAATCGCCTTTGTTTTTTCGAAAGCTATAATTTTGCTCTCTAGAGGTTTTTCGATTAGATGCATTATTTTCCAATTATTCGCGAAAAAGGATCTGAAAACGTGTTTTTTTTTGACTGAAAACCGACAATTTCACTCGCGAATAAGTCGAAAAGTATTGCTTTTCAGAAAAAACTTCATTGAACAAAAAGTGCTTGGAATTAGTCTATTGATTTCCGCACTTATTTTCGATAAAGATTTTTTTACCCCCAAGAAGGGGTGGCATCCACCCCCAGGGAGAAAGCAACCCTCGGCACAGGGTAGATTTTGAAAAAGAGGGTATGTAGATCCTGAATCCAAATTTTCATGCGAATCGGTGCTGTATGGGATAAATACACGGGAAAATGGTCATAGACTGAACTATAAGGCATTCGAGAGGTTAGTATACAACCGTACTATGCCAGGAATCCGGCCGCTTTTACATGGATGTATTGATAAAAGATTAACTACGTCTAATCTAGCTGTATTATATCGCTTTCTATGTAAATCAATAGATAGTTGTAGTAGTAGAACAAGTTGATGTTGTGTATACTGACTTTTCGAAGGCTTTCGATAAGGTAGAACATTCCATACTACTCCATAAGCTTTCGGCATCTGGATCTAGCAATCCTCTTTCGTCACTTGTTTCTTCGTACTCGGAGAATAGGCAGCAATTCATCGCATATAATGGATATAGGTTCAATAATTACATTGCTACATCTGGAGTACCTCAGGGTTCCAATTTGGGCCCAATTTTATTTTCATTATATATTAATGACCTATGTAATGAGATTTGTTGTAATTGCTTATGGTTTGCCGATGAACTTAAAATTTTCACTACAATATCATCTATGGAGGATTGCATTTTTTGCAGTCTCAAATAGATGTTATTCAAGAATGGTGCAATAACAACAAATTACAATCGAATCCCACAAAATGAAAAGTTTGCTCGTACACTCGTAATCACGAAACACTTTCATATTTCTATAAAATTAACAACTCAACAATTGCACATGTTGATTCCATTCGAGATGTAGGTGTCACATATGACAACAAGCTTAGTTTTTCTTGTCATATCGAAAATATCTGCAAGAGTGCAAAAGAATGTTAGCTTTCTCGATTAGAAATACAAAGTCCTCAACAAATGAGACTCTCAAAACATTGTATTTTGCGCTGGTGAGAAGTAAGTTAGAATACTGTTCAAATATCTGGTATCCTATCTAGGAATGCAACAAACCGTTACTGGAAGCCATACAGAGGCGTTTTTAAAATATCTGAATTTCAGAAAATATGGCTTTTATCCCGAACGCGAATACGATCACCAAACGCTATTAACTCGCTTTCATGTTATTTCGCTTGAAAAACGTCATATAATCAATAGTCTTCAAATTTTGTATGAACAAATACATAATTTGGTGGACTCAATTAAACTAGTGCAGTTCATTACTTTTACTATACCGAGACTGAATGCTAGATATAAAGCAACATTCCACCTAACCACGCCAAGAACTAATATTCTCACCAAGTGTCCCGAATACATAATGTGCTCTAACTTCAACGAAATTGGATCAACCTGTACCATCTTTAGCATTTCCTGCTCAGAATTGATGACACAATTTCGTAATTGAGAATACACTACGATAAACTTAATTTCAGATCTTTTCGTTTCACTCTTGATTTGATCATTTTTGTATTGAAATACATTGCTTTGTAAATAATTAGATTGTTGTCCTAGAATTTGATGTATATCTGTTGGGCAATAAAAGTATATTTATTTATTTATATGAAAAGTTGGTTTATCTTGAGTGATAGTTGAAAAAAGAACTTCGAAACCAGAGTTCGATACTCGTCGGTTCGTCTGTCCTATTTATGTTCTCGGGCAGTCGTGATAAGGAATTTCATATACAGGGCTTTTCATGATGAGCAATAATTAGCCGTTTCTGACAAACCATTTAACATATCAACCTGAAAATTTCAGAGTATGCATAAATCAATATGACCTACACGCCTAAAATTTTAGACGATGCGGCGTTGTCGCTTCTACCATAAAGTAGCGGATTTTTCAAATGGAACACCCCGTATTTAATATCATATTATGATTCATTATCACTTTGTCAACAGAATCATATACTATTTTCCTATACCTATTCATTACCGTTTAAAACAGGGGTGCTCAAACGGTCGATCGCGATCGACTAGTCGATCGCGAGTGCTTTTTGAGTCGATCTCGAGAAAAAATTCCGATATAAAACTATTCACAGATTTTGTTTCAGGTCCCTAGAACAAAATGAAATTAATAAACTACTGAAATTTATTCGATCCACAATTAGACCAGAATAACACCCTCATCACTTTCCTTCATCGTAATAACCTCCTACTAGCGGCAAAAGACGGCTTTACCAAAGGAACGCGCGGTACTTGTCGAAGGAAAGCCGCGTGTTTGTTTCCCGCCGATTTTTCAGGAAATTTCGGGTGGCGTGTTTGGCGGCAATATTCGAGACTTTATTCACGCCGATATAAATGTTGCGCCTGCAGGAATAGGAGTCAGTCTGAGTTGTAACTTGAAGGCGATACAAAGTTTATTAATAAATTGTACAAAATGAGTGCCGCAAAGAAAAGTAAAACGTATCATTTTAATAACGATTGGGAGAAAGATTTTTTTTTTGTATGATTGAAGATAAGTGCATTTGTCTCATATGTCGTGTGTCAGTTGCAATACCTAAGCGTGGGACCTTGGAGAGACATCATAAAACGGTTCATAAGAGCTATGAAAAGGATTTTCCGTCACAGAGTGAATTGAGAAAACGAAAAGTACGTGATTTGATCATTTGTTTGAAGAAAAAACAAAGCCTTTTCACAAGACCAGACAAAAAATCAAAAGCTGCCACGATCGCGCCATTTAAAATATCTCATATATTGGAGAAACACAAGAAACCATTTGATGATGGATCGGTTGTGAAGGAAGCATTTATTGAAGCGGGTGAGACTTCATTTGGAGATTTCAAATATAAAACAGCAGAGATTATGTCTGCTATGAGAGAACTTCAGTCATCTCGTCCCACTGTCACAAGGCGTGTTGAAGTCATGAGTCAAGACATGGCAGATGAACTGAAACATGATATCATGGAATGTACATATCTTTCTTTACAGTTCGAAGAATCCACCGATATGACAGGCACTGCCCAGCTGTGTATTTTCATTCGAATGGTATTCAATGACATGTCAGCTAAGGAAGAGTTCTTGACAATGATGCCTCTGAAAGGAAAGACCCGTGGTGAAGATATATATGACGTTTTCTTCATTTTTGCAACAAACTACAAGCTACCAATATATAAACTAGTGTGCATTACAACCGATGGAGCACCAGCAATGACTGGAAACGAAAACGGTTTTGTGGCATTGTGTTGAGCTAATGACGATTTCCCTTCATTTTTCTCCTTCCATTGCATTTACATCAACAAGTTTTGTGTTCGAAAGTTCTCAACATGGAGGAGATTATGGGCATTGCAATTAAAATTGTGAATTCCATCCGTGCACGTAGCTTGCAACGATGGCTCTTTAAATTGCAGTTGGAAGATAGTGAGTCAGCTGAACACACTGATTTAGTTCTTCACACAGACGTCAGGTGGTTGAGTCGCGGAAAATTCCTAGGAAGGTTTCAAGAATTATTGCCCGAAATACCTGCTTTTCTGGACGAAAGGGGTGATGACACTCAGATGTTGAAAAACGGAAAATGGCTGACTGATTTGGCATTTTTGACAGACATCACAATGCATTTGAACAGCATCAACTTGGAGCTTCAAGGTAAAGGAAAAACTATTATTGAGATGATTAGCGCAATAAACGCATTCAAAAGTAAATTGCAACTCATGAAAGATCAATTGAAAAGAAAGGATCTGAAACATTTTCCATCTTTGAAAGCAAGGATTCCTCAGTTGAATTATGATGTTCATGAGGCAGAATTATCAAAAATTTTAGGCCAATTCGAAATACGTTTTAATGATTTCAATAAATTGGCAAATATTGCATCATTTATGAGTTATCCTCTTTCGTGTAAAAACATTGAGGAATTAGCTGCTGAAATAGAAAGTCAGTTTAACATGCAACTATGTTCTGTTGAAGATGAGTTGGTGCAGATTATATAATAATAATAATAATAATAAAGCGTCTTTATTTGATTTTCACATACAATAAAAAGTGAGAGCTTAAAGAACTACAATACATCACTGTTGGCGAAGTCTAGCTGAAGCTACTCATACTCAACCAACAGGATATCTACTTTAGAATTTGATTGTTTTTTTTTCTCTCTTTTTTTTCCCCCCTTCCCCCTCTCAATCCCGAAACCATCCCCCCCCCGCACTCCAACACCTCGGGAACTCCCCAGCGGTACAAAAGAAAAAGCTTAAAGATCAAGAATCATTGTCTCTCCAAAAGTAACTCCTTGAATTTGTATTTGAATTTATTGATGTTCATTTTCTTAAATTGCTCAGGTAAAAAATTATAAAGGTTGATGGCATTATATAAGAATGATCTCTGAAACAATGCTAAATGATAGTGTGGCAAAGTGAATTTGTTGGTATATCGAATATTTCTAGAGTGGATATTACTTCTCAGAACTAGCTTCTGCTTTAAAGGAGTGGAATGAGGAGCTGCTATAAGATTATGTAGGAAAACCCCTAAGTGATGTTCTCTTCGATTCGTCATGTTCAACCATTTTGTATTTTTGAATGCTACAGAAATGGAGTCATACTTACGTATACCATGAATCAATCGACAACAAGAGTTTTGTACGCTCTGTATTCTATTTTTATCAAAAGAATTGAGACAGGGACCATATATGAAATCACAGTAATTAAAATGGCTGAGGACTAACGAGTCACAAAGTAATTTCTTTAGGTTCTTGTTCAAAATATCACGATTACTATATAACATTTTTAGAGACATGTAAGATTTCCTCATTAAATATTTAACATGCTCAGAAAATCTAAGTTCTGAGTCAATTATAACTCCTAAGTTTCTTGCTGAATCAACTGAACTCAAGGTTGAGCCATTCAATTTGAGTGTCAAGTTATCCATTACCAGTTTTTTATTTTTTTTTATTGCCGAAGCACATCAGAACGGTCTTATCGGCATTAAGTTTCAAATCATGTTGACTCGAAATATAGCTAATTTTATTTAATTCTTCATTGATTAAGTATTGAGCCTGGAGATATTCATCAGGTTTGAAATGAAGATAAAGCTGCGTATCATCTGCATAAGCTTGAGTTTTACAGTTTTTAATAGAAAAGAGTATATCAGTTGTATAGATTATAAATAAAAGTGGTCCCAATATAGATCCCTGTGGGACTCCTGAAAGAATATCAAGAGATGATGAATATTTTTCACCAATACATATTTTTTGCGACCTCCTAAGTAGATATGACCAAATTAGATATATCGCAGCATCATCAAAACCATAATATTTGAGTTTCATACAGATCAATTCATGATTAATTGTGTCGAATGCTTTCGAAAAGTCAAGCATTACCAGAACAGTAGCCATACCTTTGTCGTAAGATTCGATAATGTCACTAAGGACAGTTGCCAAAGCTGTTCCCGTACTGTAGCCACGGCGAAAACCTCATTGAGATTCTGAGAGTAAGTTTTGAGAGGTAAAATATTCATTTATTTGCATAGAAATTAGTTTTTCAAAGATCTTCGACATAGCCGGCAATATACTTATAATTCTGAGATCAGAAAAGTTCAGAGGGTCATTTTTCTTTGGTATGGGTTTACCTATGGCAGTTTTCCAAAGATGAGGAAAATATGATTTTTCAAAGCAACAGTTTATGATATGTGTAATATATTTATCAATAAAAGGACTGGACAGTTTCAACATTCTAGAAGTAATATCATCAACACCAACAGCTTGACTTTTAATATTATTCAGACAATCATGAACATCATTTACTGATGCTAACCTGAAAGAGAATCTATTTTCAGAGTTAAAACTATTATTACTGTAGAACTCAATTTTTTCATTACAATTGTTGGAGACATTCTGAACGAATTGTGCAAAGTATCTGTTTACATCATCAGGGTTTGAAAGGCCAGCAGGTAGTGTGTGATTCACATTAGAGCGGACATTAAGGTTAGTGAGAGCATCCCAAGTTTTGCGGGAGTTTTTATCACTACTTAAAATGTTGAGATAAGATTTTTTTTCTATCCTGATCATAGATAACGTATAGTTTCTCATATCTTTATATCTCAACCAGTCAATGTCAGACTTGGTTCTTTTGAATTTTTGCAAAGCTTTATCACGTTCTTTCATGATTAGTTTCAAGGTAGGGGTAAGCCATGGCGCAGGAGGTTTAGTGACTCTCACTTGCTGTAGAGGTGCATGTTTATTGAAAACTGTAGTCAAAAAATCATTAAAAATAAATAATTTCGCATCAATGTCACTTTCCTCAATAATATTGAACCAAGGTAGTTGTTCTAAGTCGACTAAGAAGTCTTTGAAAATGAAGTGATTGAAATTTCGATGTATTAAAACTTTGGTTTGTTTTTGAAAAGTTTTTGTTTTAACTTCAGCATAAACCAATCTATGATCTGAAATACATTCTGATGATAAGGTACCGGATTTGAGGATTGAAACTCTCTCAGAGACAAAAATAGGATCAATGAGAGTAGAGGATAAACGCGATATTCTGGTCGGTTCATTCAAAATCTGTACTAAGTTATAACTTTCGAAACAGTCGAGTACAGGATTACCCAAGTTGAAAAAGTTGACATTGAGATCACCCATACAGATGACGTCATCAACAGTCGGACATACTGTAGACAGGATATTATCCAGGTCACCTATTATATCATTCAAGTTCGAATTTGGAGGTCTATAAAATACTCCACAAGCTAAACTTCTGACACCTAATTTATATTTAACGAAAAGAAATTCAAGATGAGCATTTACTGTAAAATCGAAAATGATTCTAGAGCACTTGTAATGATTCTTACAGTATATCCCAACGCCTCCACCCCTACCCTTGCGGTCTTCACGAATAAACTTGTAACCTGGAACATAAACTGTATTCGAGTCGATTTGATCAGATAACCAAGTTTCAGAAACCATCATTACATCCAAATCATATTGTTGAATGAGATTCGATAAATCATTAAAACCTGTAAATATTGATCTGAGATTGAGGTGAGCAATTTTCATTTTTCAAATACAAATATGTAGAATAGAATCAAATGAACATTTTGTACATAATGAGTTGAAAATGATCCTTGATTTGATCTATACTTCCTTAGGCAAAGGAGATTACTACGCAAACAAGAGAGAAAATAAAAAAAAAAGGAAATGCTGTGATTTAAAACTTATTTCCTATAGCACAACCGACAAGTATCCCGAGATTGAATAGAGAGGCGAGGAGAAAGAGGCAAGAAAGGATCAGAAACAAAAAAAAAGGAATTTTTTTACAAAATTGATAGACAAGTGCTGAAATAACTCAAGTTATACGACAAGTGTCGAAGGCCGCTCCTAAATTCACAAAACTAAGTTAGGTAGCATATATATTGAATATAGTTATAATAAGAATTAATCAACATAGAATCAGAGTTAAATTATTTATACTGAAACGAAAATCATTTGAGAATCATTCAGTTGGTTACAAAATACCACAATATCCCTATTGAAATAAGCGCAAGTAATGATAAAAATGTAATGATACAAAAAAAAATTGTCTCGGTCAAAAACCGAAGAGTAGAGAAAAAAAAATTATATTATTCAGTTGAAGAGTGCAAGAGTTCCTCGAGATCTTTTTCACATTTCAACAGTTTTTTGTCACCTCCGATTTCAACATACACCAGGCCGTTAAATGTCCATGACGACTTCTTAAAGTGAATCTTAGCACTTTTGTAGAGTTTTAAAATATCAGATGTCAACTTCTCGGTTATCATAATAGTGGAGCCCCTGAGTTTCTTTTTATTGAAGAAAATGAGGTCACGAGTCCATCGTCGACAAAACTGGACAACAAGCGGTCTTGTTTTGTTACTTTTTGCGTCCTTTTTTCCTATGCGATAGCACTGGCTGATATCATTTTTATGTATATCGATTCCCAGTTTTGACGAAAACAACTCTATCACGTCTTCAATAATACTGGAATTCATTATTTCTTTCAAACCATGAACTATAATGAAATTCAGGTTATTGTGAATTTCAAACTTGCTTACTCTAATAGCGAGATCACGCATTTCGATTCTTATAGAATCGACATCATTTTTCAGTTCACTCAGTGAAGTGGTGATAGTATTTTCGAAACTCTGAAGTTTTTTGAACGTTATGTCATTATCACTACTTGAAATGATGGAGGTACTTGCGGTTTGCTTGTTATCCCTAAGGCTTTCCCTGAGGTCCTCACGTCCTTTGCGAAATTCTTCACCGAGTTTATCCACTCGCAAGTTGAGTTCTTTCATTGTGATACTACCACCTCCCATCTTCTTACACTTGACACCCAATCGGCTAGTTGTAGGGTAGTATATAGAATGAGGTCTTGACAGATATTTATTCACACTGAATATTGCTAACTCGAACTGATAAAATTGAAATTGGTAAATCGTATCGGAGCGAGCAACAACGAACGTCTACTCAACACGACAGTCCATTGATGAGATATACATCTCAAAGCCACAGCATCTGATATAAAATTCTGGCGTTTTATATCTGAAGATAAATATCCAAATCTAAGGCAAATCGCCCTTCAACTGAAGGCAATGTTTGGGTCAACTCACTTGTGCGAGTCTGCATTTTCAGAAATGAAGATAATTAAGTCGAAATATCGCAATCGACTAACTGACGAACATATATGTCATCATGCTTGCGATTAGCACTCGGTAATTACATATCAAATTATGGAAAATGTGCTGAGGACATGCAGTGCCACGCTTCAACATCCAAAGTGACTCTTTGTGTCAATTCAAACACTACAACTCGTTTATTTTATAAAAACCAATAAACTCGCAATTTTCAATAATTATGAGTTTTTTCATTGAAATTTTAGAGCAGACCTACACTAACCTTGACTGAAAAAATGCATATTGTGCGGAAAACTAATATCTATGCCACGATACACCCTACCTAGATATCAATCCTGCATCACACATACTTGCAGCTTCTCAGAGTTGATCGATCGTAGTCTAACAATATTGAGGTATATCGCCAACGGTTCAAGTTTGAGCATCCCTGGTTTAGAAGATATAAATTAATTTCGATATTTTTTTACCAAACATGAACTTCTATAAATGCTGATAATCTTGAACTCTCTTGCACTAAAACGATCAAATTTGAAACTGAAGGGAGTGATACTATGAGGATCTTCACTCCGAGCCATATTTTCATTTGCCTCATACAGGGCCTTCAAAAAATGCAGATAACTACTTTGATCTCATGAAAAAATGAGTGGAACTCGATTTTTTCAAATAGAACACACTGTATATCTCAAAATTTTTAAGCTCTATATTCAATTTCAGATTGACTTTGATCAGATAATACTATTTCTATTTCGAACCGTTTTCGAAATAAACTGTTTCAAACGGAAACTGACGTGGTTTCCTTGTTCATCACTTATTTTGTAAAACAGATTTCGTTTGATGTTTCTCAATCAGTCACAGATAATACAATGAAAAGATTATTATTAAAATACTCTTAAACCATCGAATGAAACTTCTCTTCGAACAATAGTTTTATTAACGCTGAAACACGAACTGAAAATAATAAACCCATAATTAATTAATTTTCCACGAATTTTATTCACTTCGGAGTAGAATGAAATATTATGCACATCACAGCAATGCATGTAGAAAATTCTATAAGTCATGGTTGCTGATGCTCACGCGGCTGCAACTACTTGACAGCCAGGTGTAAACAGATACTTTCATGTTCATGACATAAATTCTTGGAGATAGAGTGAAAGGGAGTCACCGCATTCGAATAATATTTTACCATGCCGAAAATCTTTGAAACAAAAAAATGTTACGTATAATTTTTGTCAATTCGATGTGGCTCAATGCCACTGAGTCAAATTGCATTCAGTTCAGCGAGGGAAATAATGGTTTACTACTTTTAAATGGGTTTCTCAAACAAACACATTCCAATTACAAATCTTCAGACAGTGAAGAAGAGTCTGATATTTGCAATAGTTATAGTGACAGCTCCGGTGAAAGTGAAAGCAACGAGGAATCGGACTTCGACTAAACAATAAGATAATTTGATATGGATTGTATTGATTATCGAATGACATTTTTTAATGGTTTTTCCTCGTTTCATAAAAAATGTTGTGTTTTTTGTTTTTAACTGATATTTTTTGACTGAAAGTAATTAGAACTCCAATAAAATCAAAGAATTTTTCAATATTATGTTTTGTAATTCAAATAAACGAAAAAAAAATTTTTTATCAATAATCTTCGTTATCTGGCACTCGCCTTTCTCGTCTAACGAGTAGCGTTGCGCCATGACTCTCTTTCACTTCATCTTCAATATCTAGCGTTTTTAACAGCTAGCAACCCTCACTTGCGGTCACTTTTTCATATGCAGCAGTGTATCATCATATTGGAAGAAAAATAAAATATAGGGAATATGAATATATGTCATGAACGTAAATGTATAACAAAGTATTACCTGGTTATACCTGGCTACCAAGTAGTTGCGGCCGAGTGGGTATTAGCAACCATGGCTTTTTGAATGTATTGTTATGTGAATGATATTTCATTCAACTACGAAGTGAATGATTTTTTTTGTGTCCGGTTCCATGGTGATGTTTGAAGAGAGTCGAGGTCATGTCCGAATTACTTACTGCTAGTTCGTGCTTATAGGACACCTGTTCGATATTCGTCGATTCGTCTCTCCTATGTATGTTCTCGGGCAGTCGTGACAAGGAATTTCATATATTCCTTGTGATTCGTTGGGTAATATATCTTTAGGTGAGCGTAGAAAAGATGATATTTGAATGTGAAAAGTGTCTTGATGTCGGGTTTTGTCAGAATGCGACTCCCCAAATGAAAGAAAGGAAAGGTTTCGGGCGTTCAGTCGGGTATTCCGGTGGTTTGAGATGCGAAAAGCGGGTTTGTTGGCGTTGGATGGTTCTATGAATCTGGGGGTAGGAATAATCGTTTTGGAAAAGGGCTAAGTAGGGTATTTCAGCCGATTTGCCCCCCCCCCCCCCATTACTTGAGGTCGTGGTTAATGACTTTCTAATTTTCCCTACCACTTCGGGGTGTGCTTAATGACTTTGGAATTTCCCCCACCACTTTGGGGCGTGTCTAATCAGGCATAGTGGGAATTTCTATCGACCAGACATCATATAATGTGACATCATTCATTTTCTGAAACCTTTGAGTGTACGAGATGTAGAAGAGATTGCATACATAGAAGTGAAGGCAGCGTTTGTACTCCATACTGCAGAGTACACGTCTGCATGCCACGAAGATCCAGTACCAGGTGATGATTAGTTCTCACCGCCGTGCTCATCGATGTGCTGGAGGGGGAGAGTGAATGAATCTAACAACGCCACAACCACAGTACATGTTCACCCCATGAGCTTTCACTGACCAATGCTCATATGCTCTCTGAAATTCACCCACTTCAATGATATGGTAGTGGGGTGTCACACACACGATACCTCTCGTGGTGGAGAAGGTGCACATCTGCAAAACTAATACTGAATGATCATTGCAGCTAAATTTCCAGCATCTTTGCTAAATGGGATCCATCCGCCGGTAAGGTAGTTCTCTACCAAGGATCTCGCTCCATCCATCGAAAGACTGTCTTCGGAATTGAAGCATTGGGTGAGAATGCTGAGCATGCGAGTGTTTATCACCTTGGTGTGTGCTATGATGAAGAAAAAACTGAAATGTGTCTACGTGATGCCGAAAACTACTAGAGTGGTGCTGAAGTTTGTTAAAAATTTCTATATGGAGTTATAGAATTGCATCAACTCTGTAATATGCTAACTGAGCTGAATCTCAGAAGATTCCTATATCGTATTCGATCATCCCTCCCAGAATGGATCATTCAGGATTTCCAACTGACTGATGATGTAGCGAAACAAATGTTACGATTCCCTTGGGGACAATGCCGCCAATGCCGCCATTGCCGATTTCACTAAGCGTAAAAATTTCCTCTACCGCCTGTGTCCCGTGAGGTCGATACTATTGGTGTCTGTCACCTGTGATGCCTAACGTCAATAGAATGAATTCGTTATTTCAATTTCATAAACTCTTACTTTTTGAAGCATGAACCATACCCAAGTTGTTGTCCTTTGCTCTGTATACGAAGTATCTCCCTTTTTATCACGACGTCAGTGGCACAAGGGAAAGAAGTGTTCGGTCAGCAAAAAGTCCTGCGGCGATAACTTTTTGTAGTGCAACGGATTAAAAAGATTCTCATTCACGTCGACCAGAGCTAGCTGTTTTTGGCTGTACGAATGATTGTTTCATGGTCTTATGTGCATCCATAAATTGTTAATTTGTAGAAACTGTGCCTGCAATTATTTCAGGTAGGTAGTAATACTTTCAATAATAATAATAAATATACTTTATTGTCATTAAGAGTAAATCTTGTGGACAAAGCTTGTAAATAGCAGTAAGAATGGATAGAAAATATACAATGCTGATGTGCCTGAATAATGAAAGTCCCAACCTTTTTGGAGAAGTCAAAGTATTTTCACTCATTCAATCTCTTACTATGTATGAATCCTTGTGAATTATTTCAGCCGGCCAACCGACTATCTAAAACTGATGCACACAATAAACTTTCTGGAAGAACCGATTCTTTATTTCGAGCAACTTTCACAAAATAAAACCCTGAGATAGTGTTTCATCACAATGATAATCGTGAGGAAATTGAAAATGGTCAATTGAATAGATTGTTTATATGTACCAAGAAAAGATGAATAGTATTGAATAAAACGATCCAATGGATCTGTATGTAAAAATGAACTACTGACGTTATTCGGAAGATCAATTGTTCCTTTGTGATATACAAAACTTAACCAATGCTCAACGTGAAAATGAATTTCCCACCGACTTACATTTTCCTGAATTCCTTTCCACTTACTCCTTTCCTCATCAAGAACTCCAGATGATTACAGTCCTTAGATCCAACAGTGGTGATATGACAGTTTGGGGCCAAAAACGCCTGTTTTCTTGTGTAGATACTCATTAGAAAATCTAGGGTCCAAGCTAGTAATTTTTGCCCCTTTCGCTTGGTTCGTATCCAGGCCAAATTTCTAGCATCTTTGCTAAATGTGATCCATCCGCCGGTAAGGTATTTTTCTACTTTACCTGCCGCATACCCACATACCTGCCTTGAGTCGGCACCTGTATAAAAAAGCATCCACCGCCAATGAATCTCGAACCCTCAATCAGCTGCTTAAAAGCAGACGCATCAGCGGACTAGGCTATCTCACCTTCAAAATGGTAGGTAGTGGATACGATGAGCCGAAAATGAACATCGACGCACAAGGACAACAAGCGATCTGCTGGGCAATAAAAGTATCATTGTAGGTATTCGACAGATTATTCGATATTTGTTTATAGAATGCAGGCGATAGATATATGAAGTCACCTCATCGACCATCAGCTGATGGCTGCTCTGGCTTCGGGATCCCGATTAAGAAAGAATTTACAAATTGTTCTTCAGACGGAGTCACGTACAAGATATCGGGCGGTAGCGTGCGACAAATACCATCAGAAAATCCTGGGTGGAAGCAAGCGTCTCCAAGTCTCACGCGTTTTCTAATCAATGTACATCATAGGAGGAAAGGGTGTTTCAGTTCTGCAGAGAAAAGTTCCTTGAAATCGTCGAGACAGATCATACAATTTTGAAGAATCGCTTCAACTTATTAGAGATTTGAATATTTTCTACCATAATATGTTAGAGAACTTTCGAAGATAACTTCTCTGATAACTTGTTGATATTCAGAGGATGAATGAACCGCTTCATTTCATGACTTTTTTTATCTTGAACTGAAAAAGGTATCAGAAAAGACTTTTCTTTTCCATGCTTTTTCCTTACGTGATGAAGCGTCAAAAATGTTGGTTTATCGCTCTGACGCACCGAAAAAAAACGCACAGCACTTCTCAGAAAACATGATGTTTTTTCAACGGTTTCGCGTCCAGAATACTTGAAATTCGAAAACGTCGTTTTGCGCATGGATAAGAAAAATACGTCAGAAACAACTTGTTTTGGTCACCTTTCATGCGTCGAACACGCTTCATTTTTCTGCTCTTTTTTCGTACAATTTTGAGACGAAATACGAGGAGGCATTAGACCTTCTTTGACGTATCGGTCGTCGAATTGGTTCAGCTATTCCAAATGTCGAAGTATCCTCGAAAGTGAGTTGGGTATGGGTCTCCTCAGGTGACACTCTGGTGAACGTCATCTGTCACACAGCCTCAGAGTGAGCGTCCCGAAGGACCCTCGCCTGATGAGCAAAAAGTACTCAAATGGTCGTCCTTCGCATTAGCGTCAGACGTCGGAGAACTGAAGTATTCCATACGTTATAGGCCAGACGTCGGAGAACTGAAGTATTCCATACGTTATAGGCGTGTTCGCGTCCCCTCTGGGTGGTAAGTTTGTAAGTTTTTGTATTCCTCAGTTGTAAGTCTATAATTCACGAACATGACATCTGAGCATGTGAGCAGAAAAGGGAATTTTGAAATTGCATGGATCGAAAACGAAGTCTGACGCACGAAAACTTCAAAGTACACAGTAGATCGTTCTGTGCATGAGTGGTATACGCGTCATTTTTGATGCGTTTTTGCATGCAGAAACGCACCATTTTTATGCAAGATTAGATCAGAAAATTGCATCCAGAATGCACCATTTTGACATGTTTTTCCGACGCGTTTTTTGAACTGATGTGTCGTCCTTGAGAGCGTTACGAATTCTTCTCTTGAATAGAGCTTTACAATCATTTAGGAAATTTAGCACATATTTATGCACGAGGTTGGAGATGACGCCCGATCTAATACGGGATCTGAAAGCTGATGCAGAGTCGTTCCATTGAACCCGATGTTTAGCGGTTTCTTTGACAGGCTTCAGTTCAACTCCCATCTTTTGCTCGAACTTCATTTGATTGCGTAATGGTTTCACATTTTGTATGCTTCGCAAGCTTGTAGATGCTGCTTCTCCTCTAAGCTCTTTGCATTCTTCAAAACTTTATGAATCCGCTTGGTAGTCTTGAAACATTGTCGAAGGCCTTCTCGGAAAATATCCTCGTTGAAGTCGGTTTGAATGATCCCAAGTACAGAAGCTATATGTTTCACCAGATCACCAAAAAAAAAATTCTTCAAGCTAAGATGAAAAAAGAAAGCTCACCTCAATTGCGTTAAATAATATGTTATTCTTGGTTTGCTACTCTCGGTAGAGGAGCTGACATGTGAACACTATCATAGCAGAACAGCGAATGACTCTGGTTCAAATAGCACCCCTATTTATAACCTCGGTTGGCTGAAATAATTTTTTCATATACCCCTATTGGTAAAAGCTGAGATTGTGTGGGTGACATGTCATGGAATGGTATTTATCGATCATATGAACCAACAAGCTGTATGTATGTATACCTAGACTCTGAAAACGGAATGGCGAAATAACGGAAATTCTAGGAATTTCTGAAACCAAGATTTCGACTGACGATTGATTTATAGTCTTTCAACCCCTTGAAATTCGAAGGCACTACACAGAGGCTCAAGGTAATCAGCTGATCCCAAGGTTCTCTATTGGGAAGGTTTTATAGCCGTGAGGCTCCTTTTGTCAGTAGTTTTCTGCCGGAACATATCGGCATTGTATGTTGCTTTGAACCGATTACCGCAGAGTTACCTCCACCTGACGTCGAAGATTTCCCAATAGATTATTCCGTTCTCTCCACCTAGGAGCGATCACTCCACCAAGAATCGAGCTGACAAGTCTTCCGACCCCATGGAGTTCGAAGGCGCTACTGAGTAGCTCAAGGAAATCAGCTATCATCAAGGTAGAGTACATCTAACACCTAAGTTTTCTTACTCGTATATACTCAATATAACATCGTTCAAGCCTAATCTCCAATTGAATACTCAAATTATTGAAAAATTCAATCTGATCACCCTTCGTATAATTCAAAAATATCAAATTTCTACCGATTAACTTGATCACCCATCATATAGTACATGAGTATGAATTGATCACCCCTCGTATTACGCAAAACTAGCAAATTTCTACAATGTGAATTGATCACCTCTCGTACAATACAAAAGCACGAAATTCGTATCAAAGGAACATTTCACAATCATTCGTTGCAAAATATCCTGAATGAATTACCCCCGTTTTATTGAAAACTGTATTCAATTATATAGCTGATCATCCTCGTATAATAAAAAAGCACAAAATTTCTATCGAATATACTGGTCACCATCATTCGTTGCAAAAATAACCTGAATGAATAATCCTCGAATGATCGCAAACTACATTCAAATGAATGAACTGATCATTCTCGTATATTCTAAATTCAGAAATAAATTGACCTGTATCAATAAACCACAAATAATCAACAAAAAGTCATTCCGATAAAAAATGAAACTCACGCGAAAATACGATCTTGGCGGCCCAATGTCTACTGTACACTGTCCTCAGGAGTCGTTCGATCTGTGACGTAGCAGCGTCGCAACTGGTCATAACATTGCGGCGCTCGAGTTTATATAGGCGCCTTTTCCGAAGCTGGTCACGTGATTGATTTACCGAAAAACCTTTTTCAGATGAAATTCGACGTTAATTGGAACTATCTCTTCGAGTCATCTTGAAATCGTTAACAGACGATTCGAATGTAGATTATACATTGGAATTTCTTGCGCATTAGGATTTTCAGCGATCTGGCTGTATATGTTGTGCAAGGAGTTTATTGAATCTTACTGAATCATTGAAATGTCTACAATTTCCATATGATTCTGCTATAACTCATCATTATAATTATTTTCCCGGAACTGATTTAAGAAACCCTTACCGTGAAGGCTTTCACAGCGAGTTTGTCAACCAATTGAATGGGATCTGACATGGTGACTGCAGGACTGAAAAGTCTTGCCGGAGAAAGTCCTATACAAATTTCATATCCCACAACTTCAACATTTGTTTCCAGCAACAGACGTTATTCACTCTTAGCAGCCAGCTCACTGTCGAGATCAAATTATTGTTCAGCTCTTCACTCTCCTTTGACGATAAACTTGAATACCTGCTATCTTCACTCATGATGAAAGACTGACTTCTTTCGCGAGAAAACATAGAAGATGCATCAAATTCCTTACTATGTAATTTTCGATTATCCACATCTCGTTGTACTGTGCCTCAATAATAACGATATGTAGCAAGTCAACAACAACGTTGTCACATCGACTATGCTATGCTGAAAATATATTGCTCATTTTCAGAATCATCGGGAGATGGATACGACAGCCGAATAGTGCGGACGTATTGAAGCTACGCTGTATCGCTGTGATTAATACAAAATCCTATATATCAATGGTTACCTTAAAGGTGGGTGCTAAGAATATTGTGCAGTGTTGAACAAAACATCATAAGGACAGTAACAAGTCTTTTTTTTTCATCCGCATTGTGCTTCAATAAAATCACTACGATACCGATATCCCATCTATTCGTACAGTAGCGGATATCTATCAAAACATTCCAACGGATTATGAATGGAAAGGAGATCTCCAACATTAATATATATATATGCCCTACTCTCAAAAGTGAGTGAGGACGCAGAAGAAACCAAAGATTTGGAAAATAGAGTTAAGAGCCTAGAGAACGAAAATTCTCTACTTAAATCGAGACTAATAAAAACCGAAAAGAACCTTAAGCAGAATTCTTGGATTGAGAGTGAACAACAACTCTTTCCATAGTATCCTCCTGATAGTCCTTCAATTCATCTCACTCTCTCAATCTACTCTGGTAGTCGACAGTCGCCCATATACCCTCGAAGAGTTGAACGTGAATTGTAATATAACTGCCTCGAAAAATCACCAGTCAAATTCAAATCGATCAGCCTCAAGCAAATCAGACAATACCTCCAGTGACGCCCCTGACCGAACTACGAATAAAAACACCAGAAATATTCGTCGCCCACAGACTTGAATTTTTATTCTTCCTGTGCCTACATATACATAAATAATGTTTTCACTCACATCGTTTATTATCATACTATAATACTAATTATAAGAATCATGTCAAAAATACTGAAATTCGTTCTATTCAATGTTAGATACTTATTAACGGGTTTTGATGTACTTGAAGATTTATTGCAAGCAAATGATTACGACATCATTGAATTATCTGAGACCTGGTTAAACGAAAATATTGATTCTGAGTCTATCGCTATACAATCATAAAAATTAATTAAAGTGGATGGAGAAGCACGAGGAGGAGGATTAGCGTTTTATATACATGAATCGCTCAATTATAAAATTGTCTTTTTGCAGGTGGGTCCTTCTTTAGAACAGTTTTGGATATCATTAACATCGGAAGGTCTGATATATTCATTTGGGACTTTGTATCGCCCACCTTCAGCCAATATGATAGAATGCTTCGATGTACTTGAGGAAACTATAAGCAACCTGATACCTGAATTCGACTCCATTATTTTTGGGGGAGATTTGAACATTGATTTATTAATAAAAGATACCCGATGTGATAGTTTACATAGTTTCATGGAGGCATTCAATTTCACCCAATTGATAAATGAACCTACTAGAATGATAAATCATAGCCAAACCTTGATTGACTTGCTTATAGTATCAAATGAGGAAGATATCTCAAAAACCGATGTACACGGAGTATCGGACCATTTTGCAATATCATGCGTGTAGTGGTAGGCGTTTGTCCCCGGACTATGAGATGACATAGTGACAAGAAAGTGATAGGGGTGGGGGCGAACAGAGAAATTGGACTCTGATGCGCCAGTCTGCATCTGGCTCTAGGCTAATTAATACGTGAAGTTGATTATACACAGCCGTGTCTGTTGACGTTTTGTTTGGTTGAGGGTAGTAACCCTTCAGTTTCCGTTGTGTGTATTCGTGAATATATTATTTGATTCAACCTGTCACCGTATCATTCATCACCCGAGCCATACAGAAAAATCCCTGAGTCTCATCTAGCCGGTGCATGAGTGGCCCCAACTCGGGCAATGTTGATGATCGAGAAGAACCTCACAGGAAACAAGGTTAAATAACAGATTGTATACTGATACTGAGAATACAAACCTGCAGTACTGTGATTCAACTGTAATTACACAAGGAGTCCATATTCCATGTCCACGAAATAGTGGCGGGAAACATTCGACATTCAGGTAGCTTGTTTGGAGAGAGCAGCGTGCCGAGCGGACGAAGCGGAGACGACAGTATTAGCCCAATACAGTGCAGGAGAGAACAAGTGAGAAAGAAAATAAGCCGAAGCGACGCTAAGCGGACCGGCACGATTGGTTGGCTTCAGTCTAAGATGTCTATATTCTGGTGTTTGTAATGTTGCGATATTGTTCCAGACAAACCTGTGGACAAGGCGTGGTAGTTCATCAGTAGCCATGAGGGAGCGCTGGTAATCGAAAATTTCTATTAATTATCGTGATCACTCGTTCCATGGAACACGCTGTTGTCAATTCTGATGTTTTTGTAAAAGGATAGAGAATTTATCGGGACTGGATATGTGAGGTTATTGAAAACACCAAAACGCGCCAAATTTGTGTTTAATTTTATTTATTCCATGTAGTTTGAAAATAATTTCTCAGTTGGAATAAATTTGCATTGTGTTTCTACTGATCTGGACCAGAATTCGCAACGACATGGCCACTTGGCAACACAGGACTGTCATCTCCACTGCAAGAGTGCCGGTACCTGGCTGATTTTTTGCAGTACTACTACGCCTACATCATCAAATTTTTCATCAAGTTGCCCATATCGGTCGTCTGATTTGCTGACAATCTCTCATATGGAGTAAACACACCAGTATATAGCCACCTTATTTCAGTCGGTTAAGACGTTTCAATTTTGAACCTTATCGCCATGCAATAGGGTCGTGTTTGCCGTACAGGAACGGATAACGCGAAATAAAGGGAATCATAACCGAGTTAAGATTCAAAGACTATTGGACTGATTATCACATGTTTTCTTATTAGGCAATAACTGATTTATCATAGAAAATCTTGTGATATGATGTATTATTAGGTGTAAACCTCTTTTTGAAGGTAGAATAACTTTTTATGGTTGGTTTTACCTAACATGAGTTCGAAACGGAATAGAAGGGATAAAAATAAATTGGGAATGCATAATTCTTTATCAAATATGTCTGATATGGAAGAAAAGTTGAGCAGATTGATGACAGGGATGGTCGCGTTGCAAGAATCGGTCGAAAAGTTGACACTCAATGTTAGCCATATCGAAAAGCGATCGATAAAATCGATAAAAGTGCAGAGCCTTCTTCCTCGGTAGATGATCTACGATTTTCTAATCATGTTTCTGATCGAATCGGTTTTCAGACAGCTCCTGCGATTAGATATAGAAATTATATACTCAATTGAAAGGAATTGGGGGGTAACAATCTGGTGTTTAATCAAAATTCAAAATTACATCCTATGGCATTTCTAAAAAAATTTAATAAAATTTTTATTGAAGCCGGTGTACCAGAAGATTGTAAACTGGGTTTAGCGATGACGTGTTTGAGGGGTTCCGCTGCAGATTGGGCCGCGATAAAAGGGAATAGTTTTAAGGTACCCCTTCACGTACAGTCGTGGCCTGCACGCCTGGACTCACGGCTAGGCCTGCGCTCCTGGACTGATGGTATGCCAAGGGCCTACACGTTCAGTCCAAAACTGTCAGTTGATGTTGAGGAGTGGTGGCATCAACATCAACGTGAAAATTCATTGCTCACTGAAAGAAACCGAATGCGCTCTGAAATAATGAGCTTGCACAAAAGAAAAGCGATAGCCTTGTTACTGTTAGCAGAAGCCGACGAAACAGAGCATGTAACTCGAAGGGCAAAAAAGAGTTATTGGTCAACTTTTAATTTTCCATAAAGATTGATATCCTCTATAAATTTCTATAAACTCAGTTACGAAAACAATTGACTGAGGAGGTGTCATCCCAAATCAACAATAATTACAATTATTTTACAATATAATGTATTGCAATTGAAATATACTTCAGGAGGCACTACCTACTGAGCTGCTATGGACGAAACTGATAGTGTTTACGCACGTCTCGCTTTCGTCCATTCAAAATAGCATAGTCACACTCTTGCTAATCGGCAACTGACAACTGAAGCGCACCTACATGCTCTGGTCTTGCTTGTACCGCGTTTCAGGCCGCGCCTAAATATTTGTTCGATTTGATTTCTTCAGTCCGCGCCGGGACTGAGACAGGCGGGAACTATTGCATCCCTTCACTTCAGTTTCGGCCTGAACTGATGGACTGACAGTCCAAAACTGACGGAAAACTGTACGTGAAGGGGTACTTTCGATACATTTCAGGATTTTCAAGTAGCCTTTACCGAACGCTTTTGGAATGTTGATGAACAAAGAGATCTAGTACTCGACCTATGCTACGGAAGATACGAATCAGGGGGCAGATCGGAATCGCGATCTGAATATTTTTTTAACCTTGTTAGCTAGGCAAACTTCCTTACAGAAAAAATTATAATGGCAAAATTGATCGAAATGATAGCTAAGCCTTTTTTGGGAGATATACAGAGAGGTATAATTACAAACGGTTCCTTCACGGTGGATGAAGTGGAAAACTTCTAACAGAAAATTGATAAAACTGATGAAACTTATAAGATTGAACCGACCGATAATTCTAACCGTAATCCGCTTAGGAATAATAATAGTATCCATAGGGACGCGCCTATGACTAGAAATAATTTAAATCGAGATACGAATTCTTATGGTAGAAACCAAACTAGTCAAAACCGAGATCAAAACGAACGTCGCGAGGCACCAAGGACAGAACAGGTTAGAATGAATTATATTAGTGTGTTCAATCGGGATACAAAGGAATTGCTTACGGATTCGGACGATGATGAGGAAGAAAGGGAAATGGTTGCGCTTACGATTACTATGTCAACGGGGAATCGAAACTTAGAAGTATTGTTAGATAGCGGCTCGAACGTATGCGCGATATCCACGAGCTTTTATGATAGCTTGAAAGGGGATTCGGAAGATATTCCTATCTTGCATGAAATATCAAATTTCATTACCAGTAACGATATCAGGACAAGAAATGGATGTGACGTGTTTAGTTGTTCCATTTTTGAATTGTAATGTAATTTTTGGCACTAATTGGTTATATAAACATAGGGCAGTGATTGATTTTGACAAATCACAACGGAGTTTTTATGTTAATAACCAGATTTCTTCAACAAATATTGATTTCAAGGTGAAAGATGCTGGGGAACATATAAACCTTTGTAAAAATTCAGATGATAAGTCTGAGAGGTCGGTTGCGATGGAAGGGGTGAGACCTCAGGTAGTCCGACATGAATATTCGCTCTCAGATATACGTAAAGCGGTCGAACGTGCAGTAACAGAAGAACCGTATAGAAAAAAAATTAGGTACTCGATATTTTGATAGAAAATAATAAAGTTTTTTCTGAGTGCCCAGGTCAACCTAAATTAGAAATCGAATTGAACGATTACGAACCATCTAATGCGGTAGTATATCCCATTCCATTTAAGTATAGAAACGAAGTGTCGGCACGAATAAAGGAAATGTTGAAGTGGGATATAATCCAAAGGGATAACACTGAACATGTTCCGCCACCGGTGTGCGTCACAAAAAAGGATGGTAGTGTACGGGTATGCCTAGATGCTCGTCTGTTGAATTCTAGAATGAAAACAAAAATTATCAATCCACCAAATCCCAATGAACTCCTACTTTGTTAAAAAAAAGCAGGTATTAAGTACCATTGACTTAACCGCGGCCTTCTGGCAAATTCCGATTGCTAAGGAACACACAAAATTTTTTGGGTTTATCTACGAGGGGGAGTCGTACACGTTTGAAAGATTACCCTTCGGTCTGAGTACGTCTATGGCCTCATTGATAACTTGCCTTGAGTCCGTTCTGGGGGTGAATGCGACGATTTTAGTAAAGTGTACGTAGATGACCTATTTATTTTTTCGAATAAAGGAAATGTTGAAGTGGGATATAATCCAAAGGGATAACACTGAACATGTTCCGCCACCGGTGTGCGTCACAAAAAAGGATGGTAGTGTACGGGTATGCCTAGATGCTCGTCTGTTGAATTCTAGAATGAAAACAAAAATTATCAATCCACCAAATCCCAATGAACTCCTACTTTGTTAAAAAAAAAGCAGGTATTAAGTACCATTGACTTAACCGCGGCCTTCTGGCAAATTCCGATTGCTAAGGAACACACAAAATTTATTGGGTTTATCTACGAGGGGGAGTCGTACACGTTTGAAAGATTACCCTTCGGTCTGAGTACGTCTATGGCCTCATTGATAACTTGCCTTGTCCGTTCTGGGGGTGAATGCGACGATTTTAGTAAAGTGTACGTAGATGACCTATTTATTTTTTCGAGCAATATTGAAGATCACTTGAAACACTTGGATAAAATATTTTAAAAATTAAATTCGGCAGGGCTTACGGTGAAATTGAGGAAATCTCAATTCGTACCACCAGAAGTAATGTTTGTAGGGCACATTATCTCCTCGCATGGGGTGAAAATGGACTCGAAGAGAATTGGATGTATTAGTAAATTTTCCACTCCCCGTAATATTAAGGAGTTAAGAGGATTTCTGGGGTTGGTTAATCACGAGCAACGTGTTTGTGATGAATATGCGAATCTTACTATACCATTATTGAAATTATTGAAAAAAGGGGGTACAGTGGTGTTGGGGAAGAGAACAAGAAGATGCTTTTCTCGCCATTAAGAACGCTTATCTGAAAACCACAATTGTGACTCATCCTGATCCAAGCCGCACTTTGTATATTCAATGTGACAGTTCGGAGTATGCTGTGGGAGGTAGCCTTTTTCAATTTTCTGGAAGCGGAAAAAAAACAAGTTATAGCATACACCAGCTGAACGTTAAAGGGAAGTAACCGAGAAGGAAGCTATCGCTATTATACATTGTGTACGCCAGTGGCGCACACTGATTTTAGGAAGGGACCTCGTTATATTTTCGGATCACAAATCTTTGAGCTTTTTTTTTTACCTGCAAACTCCGTTCGGCGAGGTTATCACGTTGGATAATGTTTATCCAAGAGTTCGACTTTCGCGTAATTCACTGTAAAGGTTCGTAAAATGTAACGGCCGGTATCTCATCGCGTTTCTCTATTGAAGGCGAGGTATCGATTCATCCAGATATATCGAATGAAGTCCGCATGTGTTTAATGAAGTTGACAGATTTTTCTAATTCGAAAAAGCAGTTCCGGAATCTGAAAAACGATCAACTCGAAGAGGATTGGATTGAAAATAAAATTGACTTCTTAAAGGAAAATAGGGAGGAAATTGATGATTTTTCAAAACCGGAAAAAAAGATTCGTGATTGTTTCACTATGCATGAGGGGTTGTTATTCAAAAGGGGGGGTAATAAGTGCCCAGAGTTCAAATTGTGTGTTCCACAGAGGCAGATTGAGGAGCTTGTTTTGGCCCATCACGAATATATGGGACATTTTGGTAGGGAGAAAACATATATACATATGCGCCAGAACTTACTTTGGCCTAAAATGCAGAGAATGGTGCGACATATCGTGGCAGCTTGTGACCTTTGTCGAAAATCCAAATGCTCTCCTGAAAGTCAGGGTTTATTGAACTCGGTTCTAGTTGAAAAACTAGGCAAACTAGTATATGTGGACCTGATAGGACCATAACCTCAGGGAAGGGGGCAGGCCACCCAGCTATTGGTGGTAGTTGAGGATTTTTCGAAATATGTCAAGTTATATGCGCTGCGACGAGCGACGACGTATTTGATCTTGAATGAAATTATAAAAGAGTATATCCCGACGGTGCAGAAGCCGAAATGCATACTATTCGATAACGTCTCGCAATTTACGAGTTCCTCGTGGAAAAATCGTTTGAATGACGTAGATATCAAAATTAAATTTACTTCTGTATATTATCCGCAAGGAAACCTGACGGAAAGGTTCAATAAAGAAATAGGCCGACTACTACGCTCATATTGCCACGAAAGGCATACTAAATGGCCGAGTATGTTGCAATTTGTCGAAGATTGTCTAAATAATGTCGTTAATTCGAGTACATGGTTTACTGCGAGTTATTTGCAATTTGGCGCTGTATTGCCGAATCCTATCGTGGAATATTCAAACTTTCCGGTCAACCCAGAGTCAAGTAAAACTTTCGAATGTGTTTGGGAGTTAGCTTCACATCGCTAAAAAACCAAGGCACATAAGCGAGCGGCGAAGGCGAACTCGAAAATCAAACCAGTTGTTTTTAACGCCGGAGATAAGGTATTAGTCAGAACGCACTATAAATCATCAGCTGAGGATAAAACAATTGAAAAATTGTTTCTCTTGTATGAGGGGCCTTTTAACATTATCCGGCAGGCGGGTCCGAACTCCTACATCATAGGTGATGAGGAAGGCTCTGAAATTTCAAAACAAAATATTATAAATTTGAAACCCTATGAGACCATCCCGGTCGAGTCGAGGAACTAATGTTCCAGTATCCTTGTTGGCTACCTAGTTAGTTTTATTGTGTAAGCTAGTAGGTTATGTTATTTGTAACCTTAATACTTATGTTATTAGCGTTATTCGTATTCAGTTAGGGGGGTGATGTAGTGGTTTGCGTTTGTCCCCGGACTATAAGATGACATAGTGACAAGGAAGTGATAGGGGTGGGGGCGAACAGAGAAGTTGGACTCTGATGCGCCAGTCTGCATCTGGCTCTAGGCTAAGTAATACGTGAAGTTGAATATACACAGCCGTGTATGTTGACGGCTTGTTTGGTTGAGGGTAGTAACCCTCCAGTTTCCGTTGTGTGTATTCGTGAATATATTATTTGATTTAACCTGTCACCGTATCATTCATCACCCGACCCATACAGAAAAATCCCTGAGTCTCATCTAGCCGGTGCATGCGACATTTCATTACAAAGACAAAAAACAACCTAAGAATATTACTAATCGAGATACCAAACTTTGATATAAACATTTTTCATGATGACCTTAAAATTTACAACTGGAATGCCATTTTCGAATTACAAACCCTAGAAGAAATGGTCACCTATCTCAACACTGGTGTACTCTCTCTTTTTGATTTCCATGCTCCCCTCAAAACTATAAGAGTGACAAAACCTCCTGCCCCTTTGCTCACTTTCAACATAGAGCAGATGATTAAATAGAGAGAGAAAGCATTCAATAAATATAAAAAGATCGAAACCACTGAATCGTGGAAGAATTATACCATTATGACAAATTATATTACAGGTGCGATACGTCGTTAGAAAAAAGCATTACTTGATCATATCTTGCAGAAAAAACAATCAAAACGAATGTACAATACCCTCAGGTCACTAGATGTTTTACGACAGAAATCATTGCGGGATCTACCAGAGCAACTGCAAGATGTGAACAAGATGAATAAACATTCCAAGTTTTGAAAAGACAGACTTTCAGAATTCTCTCATCGAAAAATATACAAATCATTCTAACGAAACTGAATTTCCCTTCTCTAACATATGTGCGCAAACAGTTGAAAAATATCTGAGCAAAATCAAAAGAAACGCGATTAGATCCGATGAAATTTCCATTAAAATGATTCGAATTGTACATTCTCATCTGATTGATCACATTAGTTTCATTCTCAATTCAGCAATTAACATATGAAAGTTTTTCCATCTGATTGGAAAAATGCCTTAATTCGCCCTTGACCCAAATGTAGCAGTCCGTTAGAGTTCACCGATCTGAGGCCAATAAGTATCTTGCCTTTACTTTCTAAAATTCTCGAAATGGTTCTGAAGGATCAGATGACTGATTACATATATACACATCAAATAATAACTTCGGACCAATCGGGATTCAGAACAGCACATAGCACTACACCAGCTCTCCTGAAAATCACAGACGACGTCTTTAAGGCAGTTGATGATGGCAATCTGACATGTCTGGTATTGTTAGACTACAGCGAAGCCTTCGACACACTGGACCACTCTTTGCTTTGCCAGAAACTCCGCTACTTTGGCTTTTCTGATGATGCTGTGCAGTTCATTATAAATTATTTTTCTAACCGAAGTCAACGGTGGTGGTGTTCCCCAGGGATCGATATTAGGCCCTCTTCTCTTTTCGCTGTATATATCAGATTTCGACGAAACAATTCATGATAGTAGCATCCATCACTACGCAGATGATAGTCAAATTTATATGTCCTTTGATTGTTCTGAAATTGGATCTGCCCAAATGAACATCAATGGAAATTTTAATAATCTGTACGAACTTTCTTCCGCTCATAATTTACGTCTGAATTCGAACAAGTCGCAGGAAATGTTATTTGGACCTAAAAAGAAGGTGGTGTTATGCCGGAAAGAATCAACAATAAAAAAAGGGAACACAATCTGTCGATCAGTAATGAAAGCAAGAACGTGGGGCTTTTGCTTGGCACTGGCCTAAGATTCATCAAACACGTAAATTATCTGTTTCGCGTCTCTTTCAACGTGCTCAGGAAACTATTTCCAAACAGATACATGCTGTCTCAAAAACTCAAACTTGACTTGTGTGAAGCGCTAATAATTTCTCAGCTGTCCTAGTTGTGATAGTATATATGGTCCTGCCTTCTTGAAGTACGACCAAAATCGAATTCAACGAATACAGAACTCGTGTATACGATTCTCATACGGAATTCGGAAATTTGATCATATCAGCGCGGAATTAAACAATCAGGTTGGCTGAGGTTGTGCGATTTGCGAAGTTTTCATTTGATTACTCTGACTCACAAAGTTCTTCAAACGAAAACTCCAAGTTATATATTTGAAAAACTGAAGACATTTGCTAATATGAACGACTTGAATACACGCGATGGAAGGGTACTCGCCATTCCTCCTCATTCCACTGCGATTTATACAAGAAGTTTCTCCTATAAAGCCGCAACATTGTACGATCAACTACCCTCTGAATTCAGACTGTACATTCTGATGAATTTCAAGAAAAGACTCAAAGAATCACTGAGAACTGGTCAGTTTCCTCTCAAATAACCACAGATCCTACACTATTATCAAAATATATGTTTCCTCGCTTTTTTTATGAAATATGTAGCAGGAGTGAGAAGTAAAATGTGAAATATTCACGATATTCAGTGATCTATAACTCACTCATGCTCAAATCTAGTAATAACCTACATATTCTTTTTTTTTTCTTGGTCAAGTTGGAAAACAGCATTGCTGACACTTCACCTTTTCATCATCTTTGTATACGTAAATTGTATTTCTTTTTCGCCCTGTTTGTTTATTGTTTATTGTTTTTTATACTTAAATTGCTTTTCTTTTTTGTCTTGTTTGCTATTTTTTTTTGAAGATGAATGAAGTCGCTTTATTATTATTATCATATTATTATATACTTTGTAGCGTTCATAAAAACCTACTGTATTATTTTCAGCTCTTTATATTTCCCAAGAATATTTTATAGGTTACACCTGCATGTCTTGCTGAAATTCGTCGCTACAATTTTATTGCATTTTATTGCGATGAGATATTCTTCTGATTGAAAATAAAATGAATTCTATTCCTAATTTAATGTAACCCATAGGGGTTGGGTAGAATAATTGTTTAGTTCATTATTTAATGTCGAAGAGAATGAATATTCATTCATCTCTCTCTTCTTTATTCATACTGTAATTTTTTTATCATTAGGTTCAAACGTACTCCATTGATGTGCTGTACCTGACCAGATAGAGGAAAATTGCAGCTTCTTCCACCATCAAGCGGGAGATATTATCAGGCAAAATCATATACTTTATCGGTCAGATATTTTTTCCGAATTTTGGAACACTTCATTTCAATTCTTAAGAAAAGTTGATAATATGATATTTCGTAGAATGAACTCGATTGGTTCATTGGATGTTACTCATGACGTAAAGTCATGCGCATAGGTAGTAGTTTCATTTTTTTTTAATAAACCGAGATGAGAAGGAGTATCGTCTCAAAATCGAAGCTGAACGTGAAAAATTTTCTGAGGGGCCGCCATAGATACTTGTCTTTCGATTGAATAGAAGTCTCTTTTGAGGATTATTTTCCTGGTAGTCGATTCGAAAGTGAAAACTTGGCCCTCAGTAATTCCATTTTGAGTATTGAGGGTAAAAAATTAGAGATGGCATTCACTCTCGTTTGAGAATAGAAGACTCCATTATAATGAATTTGCCGGTCGTTTTTCGTCGTGACTTTCACTTTATCACATTGTATTGTAGATCCAAAAGGACTTTAAAAAAACAGAGATTCTGTTGGTCTAGGTTTTCGAGCTGAAGCCTTACCGTTCTATTTGAGGTTTTATAAAATATTACCATTCCCCAGAGTGCTACAACCCATTTTAGGAAAAAACCTTCCGAGTTCAAAGGTATGTTCGCACTTTTCTCATGCAAGTTTCACTTTTTGATAAATATTAATGCGTTGATTTCTTTCTTCTGTTCATTGTGAAACTACGAATCTGCTTACCCGAATAGGAGGTGGTTCACGGTACCTAGTACTTTTCGTTCTACCCATGATCACCATTTCATGTTTTCTACTATCGATGATACATATATATATATATATATATATATATATATATATATATATATATATATATATATATATATATATATATATATATATATTCTTAATATATATAAATCTCGTGTCACAATGTTTGTCCTCAATGGACTCCTAAACCACTCAACCGATTATAATAAAATTCGCACACCATGTGCAGTTCGATCCAACTTGAGAGATAGGATGGTTTAAATCTCAAATTATAGTCGCAATTTTAATTTATTGCTAATTATTTGTCTGTTATTATCTGTTAACTCCAAATGATTCTAACAGATGTCGATACCTTTCGACTGGGTTGAGTAAGTAATCAATAGATGGCGCTGCTGAGCCCATCAGTTGGCAGAACAAATTGAATCAAGATGTCGATACCTTTCGACTGGGTTGAGTAAGTAATCAATAGATGGCGCTGCTGAGCCCATCAGTTGGCAGAACAAATTGAATCAAGAAATCCAGCTCAAAGAATCAGGACAGCAGAAGGTCATGCACAACCACAAATGGTTTAGATTTGGAAAATCCATGTTTCTCTCATGGGCAACTATATGTTGCGTGTTCACGTGTTGGTAAACCGTCGAATCTATTTGTGTTAGCTAAAGACAGGTTAACCAAAAACATTGTGCACCGATTGGTGTTAAATTAAATTGAAATTGATAGTATTTATAATTCAAAAAAATATATATTAATGTTTAAAAGTTTAAGACTGTCTGCCTTGCCTACCTCATTCATGAGTTTGAGCGTCACATGTTATTTACTGTATTATACTGTAATATACTTATATTTGTTATAAAATTAAATGGAAATAATAAATCTGATAAATTTTTATTTTGTACCTATTGATTTCTGCTTAATATCAAGTGTGAGAACATTTTAATTAATTGTGTTCAACGTACTTCCCCTTCAAATCTCAATCCAGTGAATTTGTATACCAACATCAACATTTTCGTCTTTGGTCGTAAATAATTTCATTGTACTAAAGGGTTATAGTAGTAGAAAGTCAAATAAGGAGATCACCATATTTTTTTACAAATACCATCTGTGTGAAAAAGCATAGTGGACTCCGTGACTGATGTTCTCTTATTGTTCCTCTTAGATTGTTTACTATAATGTAATATAACAAAAACTTTAGCCACAGCAACGCGTGGCTAATATATATATATATATATATATATATATATATATATATATATATATATATATATATATATATATATATCATCGAATGGAATATCATTCAACAAAAATAATAGCAATAGAACCACATCTTTCAAAGAGAAATTTCATAGGAATGTCTTTCATATCACAAAAAACTGATTCCATAAAAAAAAACGGATATCAACCATTTGAGCGAAATATATTCCTTTTTGCTCTCACTTGACATAAAATCAAATTAACAGAATAACCAAACACAGTTATGAAACTAACCAAAATTCTTTCACGTTTCGGGTGGGGCCTTCTGGGTCGGGGCATCTTATACCTTGAGAATCTTAAGGAATGGATGAGACCGACTCGGCGGTTTCCGTTCGATTCGTTGATTTGAACTTTACCACATAGTAATAATGTCCAAATTGTAATTTCAAACTTTGAAATCAAAAATGAATTATGTTACAATGACTCTATGTACACAATCTGTTTTGGTTCTATAAAACTGAAATTGTACTTCCTGTTTTATTCGAAACGATAATTAAGAAATTTATTTCTCAAATACAACATATATGTAAACAGTAGTATGTATAAGCCACCATCAGGACCAAGATCTCGGTCCCCATAGTGGCTTAGCGTATTTCGAGAGATTTTTGCGAACATACTACGCCTATGTCGTCCTAGCGGGGTCCCAGAGCGGTCGGGCGACGGGAAACGGTGGCCCCCAGACCTCCGCCCATGTCCGCTATTCATTCGAAGCATCGACAAGCTGAGACCTGCAGAACTGCAGGTGTTCACCGGATGATGTCATCGCAGACTTGTTCACGTAGCCTGATCTGCCTCCGACAGAAAGGAACCGGGCTTCTGACAAATTCCAAGAATTGAACCAGCATGTGTGAACTGATGTTTTTCCGAGAATTGAGGAATATCGAAAATTCCACAACAGAACAAACAAAATACGTGGGGAATCCCAGACGACTCATACCAGCATTCAAAAGGTTTGTTCTGGTTCTGAAAAATTGTGGTTCTCGGACGTCAGGATCATGCGAAGTTAATAAAGAGCGTTCTGGTTTGTCGAGGACAAGTTCGGATTGATGAATCCTCTGTTCTGGTTTCGCATTTAAAATGATCTCGGACCGTCCTGAACTATCACGACTTGTTTTTGCTCTTGAGCGAGAACTGATGAAAACTGTTCTCGATGCGCATGCGCAGTCAAGTTCAAGTCGCAGGTAGGCAGGTAGGGTAGGTGTTTGTTTATAGTTTATTGAGCTGTAAGCTGTGGCATAGGCCTTAGTTTCTTCTTGTTAAAGTTGATTATTGTTGTCAGCCACTTTTTTATAGGATCGCTCCAATACTTTAAATTTGTTTTCACATTTCGAAGGGTGAATGGTGATATGGCATCTATTGGATAACTCTATGGATAATTTTCCCCCCATTTTTTTCATACTCCTCATTTCTCCTCTACCTACTTTTGGTTTGTATGATTTATACAAATCCAAAAGTATTAGGATTCTCTCCCTGCTAAAAAAGTTATCTCCATCCCTATCGTCATTTTTTTCATTTTATATTAGAAACTCTGACAACTGATATTCTTCTGAAAAATATTTATTTTTTAGTTATATCGGGACCATGCACTTTTTCACTCAATGTTTACCTGACATGGTACCAAAAATGTTAAAGAAAAATAATGAAAATATAAAAAAAACTAAAGAACGATTCAAACTGCGATTACGAATGACGAACTGTGACGGGTTTTCCTGGGTTCAAACCCGCACAAGTGACGCTTACGGATAGATTCACAAATCTTTTTGTAAATTACAAATCGTTTTGTAAATCAATGCCTCGAGCGCCAGTTTTTTTACTTGGTATGCTCCAAATTCCCGGATAGCAATCAGATGGAGGTATCCAGAGGTCAGATAATTGTGACAACGGCAGAGTACTAATTGATGTAGGCTTTAATTACACCAATTTGCATCTGAATACCGTTTGCTATATGAAAGTTCTCGAAAGTATTTCGTTTCTACTTTCTTGAGACACCTTTGTACTCACTTGAGAGGTATTTCGTTTCTACCTCTCGACACACTTTTATTTCACTGATTTGTTTCCTGAAAATAGGTTGGAGAAAATAACGACCAACGATGTTCAGAAATACGAGTTTATTCAATTCAATGAACGAAAGATAAAACAACGGAACAATATTATATCAACAATATAAAGTATTAACGTTATGAAAACGGGGTTGGCAACAATGATAAACGGTATACAAACTTTGCGTTTGAACTGCACAGGGTCACTGAAATCGGAATTTTGTCGGTAAACGGTAAGTCGATACATTATAATGGACAACTATGAAATGTTGGCAGGTGAAATGTTTCGGAGCGGTAACTATGATAATCGGAAATGAAATTTTATATTTTGAATTAACGGTGAACTAAACCTGGTTCTAAACACTGCACTGAACTGGCAAGAACCCAAGATAAAGATAAAACAAAATGATTGGTTCTAATTGGCACTCAGATACAGCGGAAGGCTGAACTGGCAAGAACACAACCAAATGTAAAATAAAACGAATTTTCTGAAACAAAAATGATTGGTTCTAAATGGCACTCAGATACAGCAGAAGGCTGAACTGGCAAGAACACAACCAAATGAAAATTAAAACGGATTTCTTGAAACACAAAAATGATTGATTGGTTCTGAATGGCACTCAGATACAGCAGAAGGCTGAACTGGCAAGAACACAACCAAATGAAAAATAATTTCTCGAATCACACAAAAATGATTGCTTCTAAATGGCACTCAGATACGACAGACGGTCGAACTGGCAAGAACGCAATCAGAACTAATTATTTTAAATAACAAATCAAATGTCAGACTGTCGGATCTAACCTCAAAATGAATTTCGGTATTTCGGTCGGTTTGTTGAATAAAACGGTCGGTAAACAAATTTCGGAGCAACTAGAAACTATCTGCAAGACTGAATCTTCACGAATGAATGAATCGAAATGAATGAATCCCGGTAGTCCTCAGAGTCGGATATTTATACCCGCCGAAAATCTGAAAAGTAGTGGAACTCAAATGACAGAGAGCACTGAGGAATTTCATAAAAACTACAGTCGGTTCGGCCAGTTTCAAATGTTTTTCAATATAAGGTAAATTGAAAAACTCGGTAAAGAATGTGTTTTTATATTACCGGTAGCAAACTGGGCTGATAAGATACCCGAAATAATGAATATTTTACTCGGAAATAATATTTTCGAATTCTTTGAAACATTTCACTCCTCAACAAATTATGAAAACACATTTCTGAATCTTTTCTACCTATTATCTCAAGATTATATGCAATACATCATTCATTTCAGATAGATGGAAAAATCAAACCTCACTCAATATGAAAATAGGCCAACCCCACACGCATGAAAGAAAATACATATCAAATACGGAGATGAACAACAATGAGCAGAAAATCATTCTATGTCACTAAATCATAAGCCAAACGGAATAAAAATGAAATGAGTAATCAAAATGTTCAGAGATAACATCATTCATTAAAAATAAATCAATAATAGTTGGGAGTGAACTCCCAAAATCCCAAAATACTTTTTAATGACAGCCAACTCAAAACTTCAAAACTCAAACCTACTTCGAACCAGAACAAACCTTATATAGATGTAGGTAGGCGACGCTAATCATTATGCTTCGAGAACTCGT
Source organism: Zygogramma bicolorata (assembly GCA_032362365.1). NCBI lineage: Eukaryota > Metazoa > Arthropoda > Insecta > Coleoptera > Chrysomelidae > Zygogramma > Zygogramma bicolorata. Next base: position 170,165 of record JAVJAQ010004813.1, on the reverse strand, counting down.
CGAGTGAATATCTCTCAGTCAATACTCGCTCTCTCGCAAAGTGTTTTGTGCAAATTGTGTCTTCATACTGAAAAATGTAAGTACCTTTTTTCCTTCATACTCGGAAGTGTTTTTTCTCGAAACGGCTCATACCATACATAGTGTTGATCTTTCTTCGGCATATACAACGTGTGATGAAACTTTTTCCGTCAAAGTGAAGTATCTGCAAGTTGTTGACTCAGTGTGAGTTTTTCAAACGTATCGGCATATACAGTGTGTGTCGAAAACTTTTCCTTACAAACTGAAGTGTGCAGGCTCATACAGGGGGAGTTTTCTCGAAGGTATCAGCATATACAGTGTGCGTCAATTTTTTTTCCTTTCGAAAGTTTATACAGAGTGAAGTTTCGAACATTTCTATACGGCTCATACAAGATGAGCGATTTTTCCCAAACGTATTGGCATTCACAGTGGGTGTGTCGAAAACTTTTCCTTCCAAACTGAAGTGTGTTGGCTCAGTGTGAGTTTTTTCGAACGGCATATACAGTATGTGGCAAATTTTTTTCCCCTTCAAACTGAAGTGTGTACAAGTTGTTGGCTCATACAGGATGAACCAATATAACGTATCAGCATATACAGGGTGTGGTATTTTTTTCCCCTTCAAACTGATGTGTACAAGTTGTTGGCTCATACAGGGTGAACCAACATAACGTATCAGCTTCCTTCCAAACTGAAGTGTGTTGGCTCAGCGTGAGTTTTTTCGAACGTATCGGCATATACAGTGTGTGGCAAAAAAAGTTTCCATTCAAACTGAAGTGTGTACAAGTTGTTGGCTCATACAGAGTGAACCAATATAACGTATAACGTAGGGTGTTGAAGTTTTAAGCGTCTCGGTTCATAGGTTGCCGGCTCATACTGGGGTGAGGAAGGGGGGATTTCAAAACAAATTGGCATATACAGCGTGAGCCCAAACAATTTTTGAAACTTATCAGCATATACTGTGTGCGTCAGATTTTTTTTTTCGATCGTATGTACAGGGTGACGAAGTTTCAAGCATCTCGATTCATAGGTTGCCAGCTCATACAGCATGAGCCAATATCGACTCATACAGAGTATTCAATTTTGGCCGGGGGCAAATCAAAATTTTCCTTTGGACATTTGATATTTTTCAACAACAACTATCATTGATTTTGCAGATATGAACGCAGTTGCCAACTCAACTGGATACAAAAAGACTATTCCGCTGAACAGCTTGAGCGGAAACAAGCCGTACCGAATCCTGAGCAACGACTAGTGAAGACACCAATTCTTGCCTAGCAGTCCTGAGACGTATAGGGCATTTCACCTTCCAGAATAATCTGAGGAAATAGAACAACTCATCTCCCAGAGTAATTCTCCTAGTATCCAACGAGGAGCCGCAGGCGATCTACCAACGTCGAGAAATACGTGAGGAAAATACTCTTTTTGCACCATATTTCCATATGAAACCGAATAATGGCAGAAACATCCGCCGTCAGTGACGAAATGATTGCAAAATTTGGGGAAATTCAGAAAACTTTAGGGGCAAAATTCAGCGCGGCGGATCTGTTCGTATATTGAAAAAAACTATTCGGGTGTCGGATTCCTCTTCAATCGACACATTGAGAAAACTTCAAACAAATTTAGGCCATGTCAAAGCGTTTCAAAATTTCCTGAAAAATCCAGTCGAGGGGCGGGGATTGGCAGCTGGGGGAGGAGCGCGAAAATTGAAAAGCCGCGTCATCTGGGAGGACTTGATTTCCACCTTTCAGGGGCGCGTACGTACAGGGGTAATCATAAACTTGAAGCACAAAGATGTACTTCAAGTTTTCAGCGACGCTTTCAGCCTTTTCAAGCGTCGCATATTGAACGCACTGAAGAAGGTTGGAGCGTCGCTGAGAGTGAATGCAGCTTTCTGCGGAGAATTCTTCCAAATTTCCGCCGATCAACATGAAAGTATGGAAATGAAGTACTTCAACACTAAAAACGAAGTGATCGATCAGGGGACGGATTCGAGAGAGCGTGAGTTTGGATGGGTTGGTGCGCACCATGAAAACTGAAGACTTGCACGCAACGCGCAAAGAATTCAGTCACGTAAGCACCGAACAATACGAACTGCTCACGCGCAAAGGGGTATTCCCATACGACTTTGTCGACACGCTGGACAAACTGGAGTGTACACAGTTGCCAGCTCTAGAGGAATTTCATAATAAACTGAACGATTGCGACATCACCGAAAGCGAGTACGAGCATGCGCAACGGGTGTGGCAATCGTTCGGGGTGAAAACCCTCGGCGAATATTCGGATCTGTACATGAAAACCGACATCTTGTTGCTGACCGACATCTTTGAGAATTTCCGCAAGATCGGCCACAACACCTACTGGCTAGATCCCGCTTGGTACTTCACCATGCCCGGCTCTACGTGTATGTTGGAGTACACAAAGTGTGAACTGGAACTTCTCAGAGACGTTGACATGGTGCTGTTCATAGAGCGAGGCATTCGAGGCGGTATCAGCCAATGTTGCAACCGCTACTCGAAAGCCAACAACAAGTACATGGTCGTGTTCGATCCTTCGAAACCGTCCAAGTACTTCGACGTCAACAACCTCTATGGATGGGCCATGATGGAACATTTGCCGGTGGGCCAATTCAAATGAGAGAAAAAGGCTCTTCAGGCACATCAAAAATAGCATGTTTTTTGCAAGCAAAAAGTACACGAAAACATGCCATTTTTGAGGCGAAAAACAGCACAAAAACGGTGCGTTTTTGACGCGTCGAAGGTGACCAAAAAAACGTCGTTTTTCACGTGTTTTCACATATCAAAAATGAGCGTCGAAAAAACACGTAAAAAACGACGTTTTTTTGTCACTTCGACGCACCAAAAATGAGCATCAAAATTTCGTGAAAAACTGGTCGTTTTTCGATGATTTTTGTGCGAAAAAAAGTCGATAAAAACCGCCGGTTTTCTCCATAAGAATACATGTAAAATGGGTTGAAAATTGTGCAGTTTTCATCGACTGTTTTTCGCCCAAAAATTGTCATTTTCAAAGTGACCAAAATACGTCGTTTTTGCGTGTTTTTTCGATGCTCATTTTCGATGCGTCGAAGTGACAAAAAAACGTCGTTTTTCACGTGTTTTCACGCATCGGAAATGAGTATTGAAAAAACACGTGAAAAACGACGTTTTTTTGTCACTTCGACGCATCGAAAAAGAGTGTCGAAAAACACGTCAAAAATGGTGTGTTTTGATGCAATTTTTTCGTCGAAAAAACCTCATCAAAATGGAGCGTTTTTGCATGCAAAAATGGCACGAAAATTACACATTTGCCGCTCATGCGCAGAACGATCTGGTGTCTACTATGAAGTTTTCGTACGTCTGACTTCGTACTCGATTTCAAGATTCCCTCTTCTTCATGCTCAAGCGTCATGTGACAAGCGGCAAACGCTGTAGGCGCCAACTTTGAATGAGTTCAGCCTGAACGTCGCGACAAACACTCTAGGCGGGAAATCCGAAAGACTTGAATGTCAAAGCGTTGGTGCGCATGAGCGGCAAACGTCCTAGGCGGCAAAGGTTGGTCGTCAGACGAAAACTTCAAAGTACCCAGCGGATCGTTGTGCGCATGACCGTTGTGCAGACGTGGCGGGCATTTTGAACGTTCTAGCATTCCGCGCAGTAGTCATGGTCACGTGATACGTCAGATGGCGGAAACATTTGGATTTCAAAGGCTGACGTGGTCGACGGCGTTCTTGGTGGGAACGTTCTCAGACGTCCTTCTACGGTTCTTATGCCACGCTTGAGGTGGTTGGCATGGTCGACGGCGTTCTTGGTGGGAACGTTCTCAGACGTCCTTCTACGGCTCTTATACCACGCTTGAGGCGGTTGGCATGGTCGACGGCGTTCTTGGTGGGAACTTTCTCAGATGTTCATGACACATGTGGGTGGTACGGTGAGGCAATGCTGTCATATTCTTCAGGCGGCCTAGAGGTCAACGAGATGAATGCATGGTGGTGCGGGTGAGGGATTGCGCTAACTTCTCGATTGCTGCGCCGCGAAGTCAGTCTCCTGCTAGAACTCGTACGATATATACCGCTATCGAACGACAGTGTTGTGTATCCGCCATCAGGCCATTGAAGTCAGTCTCCTGCTAGAACCCATACCGCTATCGAACGACAGTGTTGTATCTGACATGCAAAACGCCGTTTCACGCACGCGTGGAGCGACGTTTTCGCGCACCGACGGACAAACAGACTGACTCATCTTGAACAAGGGTTATGTTGGGACGACCAATCCAGCTCTATGTTGGGTTTGATAGGTTCCTTGACCGTTCATCTTCGATGATAAGACCACACCACACGACGTGAAGTTGGGTTAGGTTGATCAACACGATGGGAGTTAAGGTTGCGTTTTTGACGCGTCAAGAATGTTTTCGTGTACTTTTTTGCGTGCAAAAAACATGCTATTTTTGATGTGCCTGAAGAGCCTTTCTCTCTCTCTCTCTCACACACACACAAAATCAAAGTCAGATTACAGGTACAAGTATATATATTTCCTATAACATAAAATTCTCTGTATATGGATATGTACCATTGTTGAGAGATGGGGAAAAACTCTACACCAAGTCATCGTCGTCTACATCTTCCATGACGTCGACGTTTTCGAAAGCGTCGGGGTTCACTGAACCGCCGGCGTTTTCGGAAACGTCGTCGACGACGTCCTCCAAAACCGAATAATGGCCCCACGGATAAGTATCGAAGCTATTCGGCATCAGTTTCCACTTGTCATCGTGAGGACTTAGCGCGATTTTCGTCTGTTCAACACTAAAAACGTTGTGCGCACACGAAAGAATGCACCTTTGAGTTGCGAGTTTTTCGCGATTTTCCTGCAAGCATTTCAGGTAATCCTCAAAGATGATATCGTTCGCAACCACATTGTACTTCACCCCCTTGGACTTTTTGACGCATTTTTGCCCCTGAATTTTGAAAGTGTACATTTTTGCCCGCAACCCCACGAAATCTGTCAAAATGCACGCGTTAGCTTCATCTTTCATCAAACCGGGTACTTTTTTGTTTGCTTGCGGGATTTTGAATGGGTTATCGCTTGGGTAATCGCTCGTTTCGAATTTATCCAGGTGAGACGCAATGAGATCTCAGTAGGCGTCATCACAGGTGAGTTCGTACACCAAAGAGTCCGTATCGGTATATATGAGTTTGCACTGGTCTCGCGTATACTTTTTCATCATGAAATCATAATGGGAATCGTATACGCACCCTTGGATATATCGAGGATGGACATGCCGATATACAGGGGTTTGTTGAACTCCAAATCGCACTTGAGGAGTTCGATAGCCATGAGGTCGTTGTCGAAGATGGTTCGACTATGGAATTTGGGACTGCTTATGAGATTTTTGGCACCATACCTGCCATGCCATCGGTTGACCAATTTCACCACTCGGTGTTTGCGAATGTTTTCCATTGTTTTGCCAAAAACACTGTTGTTGGCAAGCTTGTAGTGGTTTTTGCCGAAGGTCGTGGTCGCCTGCGCCCGCAACCTCGTATTCAGTTCAATGTAGGGCTTGAGCCAAGCCTGCTGCTTGAACTGAAGTACTTGGTGTACTTTTGTGAGTACAAGTCCGTGTGCTAGTGCCTGTTTTCGTCTGTCGAATGGAAGCAACATCAAAATAGGGTCGAGAGTCTGATGATGGTTTGATCAATTCCAAAATGAACTCATTGACCGAAATTGAGTTCAATTTTTCGAATTTATCGATTTGTCTGATGGTCATGGGAAATTTCAAACCCTCTGTATTCAACTTTTCACGCCAATCCGGATACGATGATGTGCGTTCAACCTTTTTCCCTGCCGGAGATGGATATACAGCCGAAACTATCGCCCAAGCGAAACATGCATCGTCATCGTTTTTGACGTTGATGCAAGCTCGTTTTTTCTTGATTGGTTCCAGAAGTTCGATGAAAGATGAACCACGCCCATTCCCAAATCCCGCTTTATTGATATTTATTTCCAAACTCACAATTTTCCTCAAATACCACCCGCTTTCCCTCCCGCTGAATTCGTCCAAATTGGTCAAGATTTTACCCTCGATATTTTCCCTGAACCACGCTCTCGAATCCGTCCCCTGATCGATCACTTCGTTTTCAGTGTTGAAGTACTTCATTTCCACACTTTCATGTTGATCGGCGGAAATTTGGAAGAACTCTTCGCAAAAAGCTGCATTCACTTTCAGCGACGCTCCAACCTTCTTCAGTGCATTCAATATGCGACGCTTGAAAAGGCAGAAAGCGTCACTGAAAAACTGAAGTACATCTTTGTGCTTCAAGTTTATGATTACCCCTGTACGTACGCGCCCCTGAAAGGTGGAAATCAAGTCCTCCCAGATGACGCGGCTTTTCAATTTTCGCGCCCCATCCCCAGCTGCCAATCCCCGCCCCTCGACTGGATTTTTCAGGAAATTTTGAAACGCTTTGACATGGCCTAAATTTGTTTGGAGTTTTCTCAATGTGCCGATTGGAGAGGAATCCGACACCCGAATAGCTTTTTTCAATATACGAACAGATCATTTGCTGTGCTTTAGCCAAAGTTCGCGTTTCGCCGCGCTGAATTTTGCCCCCAAAGTTTTCTGAATTTTCCCAAATTTTGCAATCATTTCGTCACTGACGGCGGATATTTCTGCCATTATTCGGTTTTATATGGAAATATGGTGCAAAAAGAGTATTTTCCTCACGTATTTCTCGACGTTGGTAGATCGCCTGCGGCTCCTCGTTGGATAATAGGAGTATTACTTTGGGAGATGAGTTGTTCTATTTCCTCAGATTATTCTGGAAGGTGAAATGCCCTATACGTCTCAGGACTGCTAGGCAAGAATTCGTGTCTTCACTAGTCGTTGCTCAGGATTGTTTCCGCTCAAGCTGTTCAGCGGAATAGTCTTTTTGTATCCAGTTGAGTTAGCAACTGCGTTTATATCTGCAAAATCAATGATAGTTTTTATTGTAAAATATCAAATGTCCAAAGGAAAATTTTGATTTGCCCCCGGCCAAAATTGAACACTCTGTATGAGTCGATATTGGCTCACGCTGTATGAGCTGGCAACCTATGAATCGAAATGCTTGAAACTTCGTCACTCTGTACATACGATCGAAAGAAAAATTTTGACGCACACAGTATATGCTGATAAGTTTCAAAAATTGTTTGGGCTCACGCTGTATATGCCAATTCGTTTTGAAAACCCCTCTCCCTCACCCCAGTATGAGCCGACAACCTATGAACCAAGACGCTCAAAACTTCAACACCCTTTACATACGTTCGAAAGAAAATTTTTGCCGCACCCTGTATGTGCTGATACGTTATATTGGTTCACTCTGTATGAGCCAACAACTTGTACACACTTCAGTTTGAATGGAATTTTTTTGCTACACACTGTATATGCCGATACGTTCGAAAAAACTCACGCTGAGCCAACACACTTCAGTTTGGAAGAAAAAGTTTTCGACACACACTGAATATGCGCATACGTTTCAGAAAATCATTCTGGCTCACGCTGTATATGCCAATTAGTTTGGAAAAATCTCCCCCTGTATGAGCCGGCAACCTATGAATCGAGACGCTTAAAACTTCAATACCCTGTACATACGTTCGAAAGAAAATTTCTGCCGCACCCTGTATATGCCGATACGTTATATTGGTTCACTCTGTATGAGCCAACAACTTGTACACACTTCAGTTTGAATGGCATTTTTTTGCCACACACTGTATATGCCGATACGTTCAAAAAACTCACGCTGAGCCAACACACTTCAGTTTGGAAGGAAAAGTTTTCGACACACACTGAATATGCCTATACGTTTCAGAAAATTATTCTAGCTCAGGCTTTATATGCCAATTAGTTTGGAAAAATCTCTCCCTCTACGAGCCGGCAACCTATGAATAGAGACGCTTAAACTTCATCATCCTGTACATACGCTCGAGAGAAAATTTTTGACGCGAACTGTATATGCTGATACGTTATGTTGGTTCACCCTATATGAGCCAACAACTTGTACACACTTCAGTTTGAAGGGGAAAAAAATACCACTTCCTGTATATGCTGATACGTTATATTGGTTCATCCTGTATGAGCCAACAACTTGTACACACTTCAGTTTGAAGGGAAAAAAATTTGCCACATACTGTATATGCCGTTCGAAAAAACTCACACTGAGCCAACACACTTCAGTTTGGAAGGAAAAGTTTTCGACACACCCACTGTAAATGCCAATACGTTTGAGAAAAATCGCTCATCTTGTATGAGCCGAATAGAAATGTTCGAAACTTCACTCTATAAACGTTCAAAAGGATAAAAAAATGACGCACACTGTATATGCTGATACCTCCGAGAAAACTCCACCTGTATGAGCCTACACACTTCAGTTTATAAGGAAAAGTTGTCGACACACACTGTATATGCCGATACGTTTGAAAAACTCACACTGAGTCAACAACTTGCAGATACTTCACTTTGACGGAAAAAGTTTCATCACACGTTGTATATGCCGAAGAAAGATCAACACTGTGTATGGTATGAGCCGTTTCGAGAAAAAACACTTCCGAATATGAAGGAAAAAAGGTACTTAAATTTTTCAGTATGAAGCCACAATTTGCACAAAACATTTTGCGAGAGAGCGAGTTTTGACTGAGAGATGTTCAATCGACGAGTTCTCGAAGCAAAATGATTAGCGTCGCCTACCTACATCCATTTTGAATGCTAGTATGAGTCGTCTGGGATTCCCTACGTATTTTGTTTGTTCTGTTCTGGAATATTCGATCTTCCTCAATTCTTGGAAAAACATCAGTTCACACATGCTGGTTCAATTCTTGGAATTTGTCAGAAGCCCGGTTCCTTTCTGTCGGAGGCAGATCAGGCTACGTGAACAAGTCTGCGATGACATCATCCGGTGAACACCTGCAGTTCTGCAGGTCTCAGCTTGTCGATGCCTCGAATGAATAGCGGACATGGGCGGAGGTCTGGGGACCACCGTTTCCCGTCGCCTGACCGCTCTGGGACCCCGCTAGGACGACATAGGCGTAGTATGTTCCCAAAAATCTCTCGAAATACGCTAAGCCACTATGGGGACCGAGATCTCGGTCCTGATGGTGGCTTATACATACTACTGTAAACATTCTCAACAAAGATGTAAGTACTTATATTTTTTGAATTTTACATTTCATAATATGACATTTTATATTGTAGTCTCCCTGATGATGGAATAAATAATTCCGGAAGCTTGGAATAACTTTGAAGAGTCTTCTTTCACAACGCTGCAGACCCTACTATAGTTTTATATATATATATATATATATATATATATATATATATATATATATATATATATATATATATATATATATATATATATGCACGATGAATTTTCTGGGTTTTTATCCGTTTAGCAAGACTAAGCAAAGACTTCAGTTGTCTGTTCCCCATAGAAACTGGTATTTATAATGATTCTCCTCAGTTATTATCCGACTAGGTCCGATATAATTGATGATTATATCATCAACCGCTCTCTAAGGTTGTATCCTGCCCATCCAGGTATTATGTAGAAATTGATATTTTCACGGATCTTCGATATGCAAGATGAATTTTCTGGGTTTTTATCCGTTTGGTATCTTCTGATTTGTTCGACGTTTCGACTTCCATTTTGAAGTCATTCTCAAGAACTGTGAGACGAATATCTGTCCATACCGTCCTGGTCAATCACTCCTCTTACGAAGTAACCAAGCAAGACTAAGCAAAGACTTCAATTGTCTGTTCTCCATAGAAACTGGTAATTATAATGATTCTCCTCAGTTATCATTCGACTAGGTCCGATATTATTGATGATTATATCATCAACCGCTCTCTAAGGTTGTATCCTGTTCATCCAGGTATTATGTAGAAATTGATGTTTTCACGGATCTTCGATATGCAAGATGAATATTCTGGGTTTTTTCCGTTTGGTATCTTCTGATTTGTTCGACGTTTCGACTTCCATTTTAAAGTCATTCTCAAGAACTGTGAGACGAATATCTGTCCATACCGTCCTGGTCAATCACTTCCCTTACGAAGTAACCAAGCAAGACTAAGCAAAGACTTCAATTGACTGTTATTTATAATGATGCTCCTCAGTTATTATCCGACTAAGTCCGATATTATTGATGATTATATCATCAACCGCTCTCTAAGGTTGTATCCTGTCCTTCCAGGTATTATGTAGAAATTGATGTTTTCACGGATCTTCGATATGCAAAACAATCTTCTGTGTTTTTATCCGTTTGATATCTTCTGATTTGTTCGACGTTTCGACTTCCATTTTGAAGTCATTCTCAAGAACTGTGAGACGAATATCTGTCCATACCGTCCTGGTATATATATATATATATATATATATATATATATATATATATATATATATATAATGAGTGAGACAATATTTGGGTATGCAGCAGGCCAAAACAGTGTACTCTTATAACACAGATTCCAAGCTTTCGATAATCTTCATTATCATCAAGAGGGATGAGTGTAAGTGAGGTTAAACGGCACGATGAATAAGATTTTTTGGACACAACATATCTGCGCGTCGACAATAAAACACGACAGTCAGGACGTTAACGAACAACAATGTTTCACATAATAAAACGCTTTTTAAATTTTTAAAACCACCTGTTTGTTCCTTGATGAGGAAACGCCGAACACGCGGAACAATCCTATATATATATATTTAGATTTTTCTTACTCTTGGATGGTTGACTTCCAAGCGTATGAATTCCAAAAGATTTTCGAATATGTTCCACAGACTTGTTAAAACAGCTACATTGCCGGTTGATTCGTAAAATGTTTTCCCGAAGTTTTCAATTGATCATTTTGTTTCTTTTTTTTCAACACTCTCTTCGAAGTTATCCCGGTTGATTCATTGAAGGATTTTCTGGAGTTTTCAATTGATCATCATGTTGCTATTTTTTCAAGACTCGCTTTGAAGTATTCCTGGTTGATTCGTAAAAGGTTTTTCGGATTTTACAATTGATCATTATGTTGCTATTTTTTTTTTACACTCGCTTTGAACTAATCCCAGGCTAGGGATGTAATGTAACTAGTCCTTCATCATTCAATTCAGTAAAATCTGGGCGAGATATTGGAAGTAACGAGTTATGAGTCATTGAATTTAGTTAATTCCAACATCAGGGTCATACTGAGATTTTTCAATGTTTGCTCATTCCTGTCATCGTACCAATTGCATTTTTAAGCTACAGGTGAGTTTTTGTGCGGATTACTAATATTTCGTCTCTTGAGAAGTACAACCTTCTATTTGGGGCGAAAAAATTAACGGGTATTATCCGCCTTCATTTCTTTATCCAATCTACTTTGGAATTAAAATATTTTAATACATACATACATGTCTGTTTCACCACTTCCGACAATAATTATGATCGGTGAAAACCTAGAGTAAGCGGACTTTAATTAAAAGTTTGGTTTCCATTTTTCACTGTTGTACGCTGTGTAATTAGAGAACACTTGTGGATACATTGTCGTGTTATTGGAAAATATTTTGTAGGGTGGGTATTCTTGGTTAATCTTTTGAAATTATTGTTATTATCAAGTAATGTTTCGAAATTTTGAGTAACTCGTGATATCTCTTTTGTTATTGTTGATCCTCTACTATGATTTTATATTTTTTGATTAGATCCATAGATTAAAGGTCAACTTATGATAGACTGATATTTCTATTACTATCATATAATTTTTTTGTCATGTTCATTGGGTCAATGATCGACTGACGACAGACTGTTATTTTATCACGATTCAATTAAGAGTAATCGTAGGTTATACTTATTCCGGGGTATTTTATGCAAGTTGTTATTGGAGTTGAACAATATATCTGTGGAATCCGGTCATTTATCTTTCATTCAGTTGGTTCAAAGAGCGAAGTATTATAGCTTGACAAATTCCGACCTGTCATATTCGGTGATCAGTAGGTAGGCCTATTAACTGAGTGTCGCACAGGTAGAGTCACCTGGCGCCCAAGTCAAAACATCTATTATGACCCGCTCCCACCTCTGCTTGATTTTAGCCGGAGCCGATCGCTCAGGTTGTCAAAGTGACAACTAGCTCGGAAACGTCCGTGTGCGGTGATGCAAATGATTATACTTGCATAACGTTCTTATATGAGGTTGATGTATAACGTTCTGTGAACCTGAGCTGGATATACTCTGGTGAGGTGGAATCATTACAATCTGTACACATAATTTCCCACAAGTGATATTATTCTGTTACAATTAACTTGATTCCTCGCTTGATTCACCACGTTTCTTTATCTGAACCTGGAGCTAACATTGTCTCCAAACATCGAGACCATACATTTACCAATTGGATTTTTATATACCTTATTAAATGACACATTTGGAGTGCATATCTGATTTCATTTTCTACCTCCGTTCAATTTTATATTCAGTATTTGTGAACATTATACAGAGTCTCAGAAAATATCAGAACTCATTTTTGCTGGGATTTCGACAACTTCATTACTTAATTTGCTTGCACAGCCGACCTTATCTCATATCCTTTAATTATTTTAGGGCTGTGTGGCGCCCATTTACAAGATTTTTCAACACCTTTGAATTTTTTGAATGCTAAATTATATTTTTTTAAACTCATAGTGCTTACTGACGAAGAGCTGCCGTACGCACTGTACCTGTCTTATAAAAAAGTATTTTTTGTTAACATCATTACTATTTTCATTATATCTCAAATTAGTGAAACTCAGGTCACATATTTGGCGCCCAACGTGGGGCCCGGAAATTCTTAACGAAATTTGCTACATTCTATCCAACGAAAATGTTTTTCTGAAGTTTTGAAAGACATTTTTCATATTTAGATTCACAAATTGTTTATGGCTTGATTGAATGGTGATAGAGGTAAAGTTTTCACTGCATATATATTCTGATTTTTTTTCATTTACGTGGACGGCTAAATTTTTTGGTTTGGTTAGCATACTATTTGGAGCAAGTTTCTGTGCGGTCGGTAAATTGTATGTTTTTGTTTGCTACTCATCGCTTCTGACATTACTGGCTTCTGAATTTTGCAACGTTTCCAACAATATAGTGTTTTCTGGTCTATAGAAAATTTCATTAGTATTCAATTTTGTAACTTGAAAATCGAAATGGATGCTTCTTTTGCCGCAGTGCATTCAATTTTGATTGAACTCAACTATGAATTGTTTTATTGGACAGTGGTGCCAATATCACCGTTGGTGGACAGAAAACTATTGAATCTATTGAATCTTTGAACCTTTCGATCTTACCATCTAATCATAAATCTATGTGGATGGAAATGAACGTTCGATTGGAGGTAAGGAAAACTTGCCAATACGTATCAACGAAACAGTTCAGATTGTTCCTACTTTGATCAGAATTTCCATGTTATAAATGATTGCATTCACATATCCAATGTTAGACAGCTGTTTCGACCCTCCAGGTTTCATCAGTGACACTTGGCTGGACTGTGAACACAAACATTTCGAACTAACTACTCTTTAAGTAAATATCTGAAACTGGTGCAGATGGTGTATACCTCCAAGGAGCAACGCCATCTGCTGGGTGACGACCAAAGTCTCAAACTCTCAAACTCGCACTGCCCAAGGCAGAGAAGACCTCTTACAGCCAAGTGTTACTGATGAGAACTGGAGGGAAGTTGACCGAAGTCTATTCTAGATCGCGGAGTGCTATTTGTTGCGGCTTCATCGTACGATGGCCCACTGTAAGAGGTCTCCTCTGCCTTGGGCAGTGGGACTTCGAGACTTTGGTCGTCACCCAGCAGATGGCGTTGCTCCTCGGAGGTTTACACCATCTACAACAGTTTTACTTCGATAGAGTTCAACGTTATTTGGTTTCCGCAAGGCAATTATATTTTCCTTTCACGCTAGGGATTTGTATATATCTTGCTCCATCTATGTCAATTGTCCACGTCCATTCTTTGTCGAAAAAATACGTACTCCATTGATGTGCTGTACCTGACCAGATAGAGAAAAATTGCAGCTCCTTCCACCATCAAGCGAGAGAGATTAACAGGAAAATTCATATACTTCATCAGTCAGATATTTTTGATCACGTATTATTTGATGCTCACTGTTGAAGGTACTGAACCATTTCACCATATCAAATATCTATTATAATTTTATCCAGGTATTACGAACGAATCATATTCTTTGGGTATGACTTAAAACTATATTATTTTTTTATCTCACTCTCATATTGACTGAGAATTATTCCCAGATTGATGTAAATGATTATACTTGCATAACATTCTCATATGAAGTTGATGTATATCGTTCTGTAAACCTAAGCTAACCTGAACCTAATGATATGTTTGGCCCTTTTGCTCAAGACCATTATTGGTCTGTTTGTGGAATACAATGACTGCGCGTATTATTCGATTTGTATTTGAAACTCTAATATGGGCGTGTCTCCTATTATTCTGTAGATATGAATTGGATGTTGCGGGATTGAAATGGGTTTGCGATGGTATGCGTTTTTGGTTGAGATCGTTCGAGGATTTTCCGATATATCGATGAATAGATCTTATTTTTATGTGATATGAATGGTTTTCTGTTCGAGACGTCTGTTTTGTAGAATACTATTGCTTTCTATGCTCTAATGTGGGTAAACCCCCTATTGTGAAATACTCTAATTCTTCTATGATTATGTGGAGACTGAAGTGTACGACTCTCGACTGCTTTGAGGTTGCTAGCACATTCGATGTGAGAATCTGATCTATGTCATTATAGGTGACATTTTATGTGCGGATTATTCCTCTCTCAAGCGGATGACGAACAATTCACCCTCTGAGAGTATTCATTCGTATTCATATCATCAATGTTTTGAGTCGACATCATATTGATTGAGATGGGTGGACGGTGAGACCACTTCTTGATTGTCTGAAAGTAGGATTGTCAGAAGCATTTTTGTATGTTTTCGACTGAAATGATTTATCGATACTCTCGCGAGGCGTGCTATGGATGAGCGATAGGTGTAAACAGCTATCCCGTTTATACTCTACGAACTGAGCTGTCTTGTCATCTTATTCATTATGATGGATAGTGCGGTACTT
Organism: Zygogramma bicolorata; assembly: GCA_032362365.1. Classification (NCBI taxonomy): domain Eukaryota; kingdom Metazoa; phylum Arthropoda; class Insecta; order Coleoptera; family Chrysomelidae; genus Zygogramma; species Zygogramma bicolorata. Next base: position 155,036 of record JAVJAQ010004813.1, on the reverse strand, counting down.
GGAATGCAACTAATTGTTACCGAGATTTTTATTGATATTTTTCTTGCGCTAAGAAATGCTATTGCTCGGAGAGCGAGACCACTTTTTGGTTGTTGAAAGGTTGGATTGTGAAGAATTCTACGGATGTTTCCATTCAATGAGTCTAATCGTATCAAAGACTGTAGTTTATAGGCGAGCTCTGCTAGGCGTGATAAGCTATCTCGTGTATACCCTACGAACAGAGTCATCATATTGTTACGATTTATCCTTGGGTTCGTTGATTGAAACACCAAACAACACTAAACTACTTTTATCATAACTCTCTATCACAATACAATACAACACAATCACTTCTTCATGTGTTTTTTGGCCGTTGTTTCCCTTAGGGTACATTTGGCCAGACACAATCACTTTAATCGCTCCGAAGACTTTCCAATGCTCGGTACTGAACGCTCTGTACTAAAATTTCTGCTGTCGGCGTGCGCGTGCTCCTGCTTTTATACGCTCGCTAATACAGTGGAGAACCATCAAGATAAATCTTCACAGTCGAATCTTCCGAATGAGCCGCGATCATGCGAGTATAATCGTTCTTGGAATCTCGCACTAATTCGCATTGATAGGCGGCAGGGCTGGCGCTAGCACATTTCGTTACATTATCCCCCTCTCAGTTTTGATCGTCCTGTAACGTTTAAGTCTTTCTAGATGAACGACCTTCATTTTTGCTCTGAGGCTACATTGAATTCTGTACACGTCATTTATTCTCTTGACTATCGAATAGGGTCCTTAGTAGTAGGACTATGGCGTTTCGACAATCAAAGGGAGGTTTGATACACTCGATGGCCTGAGCTGTCCATGGGGCCTTAGCGGTCCATGAGGGTGAAGTTCTTCGTCAAACAGGTGGGGGGAGGCTTGTGGTTGATGGAAAGTGCAAATAGGGCGTTGCTAGTGAAGCTGTATGATTGGTCATTATAGAAAAAACAAATATGGCGTTTCTGCAAACGTTCCACCATTGGCTGCGGTTCTGGTTGGCTGAAAAGAGTAAATAGGGCGTTGCTAGTGAAGCTGTACGATTGGTCGTTAAAGAAAACACAAGGCGTCTCTGCAAACGCTCCACCATTGGTTTGATGAAAAAGCAGGGCTATTGAAGCTGTATGATTGGTTGTTAAAGAAAAAACAAATATGGCGTCTCTGCAAACGCTCCACCATTGGTTTGATGAAAAAGCAGGGCTAGTGGAGCTGTATGATTGGTCATTAAAGAAAAAACAAGGCGTCTCTGCAAACACTCCACCATTGGTTGGCTGGAAGCTGTATGATTGGACGTTAAAGAAAGAACAGGCGTCTCTGCTAAACTACCATTGGCTGAAAAAAGCAGGGCGTTGGAGCTCTGCCATTGGTCATTCCTGTGACGCTCCACCATTGGCTGAAAAAAGCAGGGCTAGTGGGGCTGATTGGTCATTAAAGAAAAAACAGGCGTCTCTGCTAAACTACCATTGGCTGAAAAAAGGAGAGCGTTGGAGCTCTGCCATTGGCCATTGCTGTGACGCTCCACCATTGGCTGAAAAAAGCAGGGTTAGTGGGGCTGATTGGTCATTAAAGAAAAAACAGGCGTCTCTGCTAAACTACCATTGGCTGGAAAAAGCAAGGCTAGTGGCTGTCATTGGTCATTGCGGCGGCTCTGCTAACCATTGGCTGTTCGATTGGTTCACTCGGACGTCCTTTGATGAAAAAAATGCCGCCAGAGTCGAACCAATATATTTCAACCATAAAATGAAACACATGACATAAAACCAGAAATTAAACTAATAAAAATTCAACAATTCATTCGAATGGAATAATGCGAGATAAATTATAGGTTTTTCCAAACGTTGATGAATGTTTATTGAGATAATGATATCAATTGGATGCAGGCGCTCTAACAGGAAATGAGAAATTGATAAGAAAATTAATGAACAATGGGTTTTTCCAGTCGTTGAGATGAATGTTTCAATTATCTAGAATGTGGGTGTAACATTCATCATTCATTCTTAGTGAACAGGGCGCGCGGTTGCCGGTTTTAAAATGAAGCAAAGGTAGGTGTTGCCGATTGTGAAATTTACCAATACAGTTGGGGAGAAAAAGGCGTTGGTGGAAAAATATGTCTGCCACAGGGTGTGCAACGTTAACACAGGGTGTTGGTCAAACTCGAGTATATAGGGACGCCTCAAAATTTTGCATTGACGTAGCCCTGTGATGCACCAGGTGATGTGGAAAAATTTCCGAGGCTTTGATGGAGATTGAAGTCTCATCAATTTTGGGGACCCTAAAGTGTCAAAAATTGCCGAAACCTGGAGTCGAACCGAGGGTCTTTAGATTTTCAGTCTAACGCTCTTGCCACTGAGCTATTTCGGCTATGTAAATGAAACAAGTACATAAACAAATATTTTATTTAGAAAACAGTGTAATCACATTGGGAAAGCGAATCCAAAATGTCTCATGCAAATCTTGTATCAAATATGGTTTTTCGATGCATTTCATCCAAAATTGGTTCAATCGATCGGGATGATTCGGCAATACGTCTCTGAAACCGCATTCGGTCGATCGGAAAATACTCCCAAAATTCGTTTCTTGATTGTCTGTAGGCAAATTGCCACACATACAAGTAGTGCACTTGATTATTCTCGCTGAATCTCACCTTCTTCCATTGCAGACAATCAACTGATCCCCCCAATCGACTCACACATACATTTATAAAACTCAAAGACATGAAAACATTTTATTTTTCAGAAATAGGTACAGGTGTTATTCTACGTGTAGGTTTTACATTGAATTTAAATCTATTTAAATTGAAAAATACATCGTTTCATGTAGGTGACGACGATGATGATCTCAGGTGCTCAGATGAATTTTCAGGATAGGCTACCATACCATTTGCTGCACTACCCACTTCCATATTGCGAAACAGTGAATCAGACTACAACGCGTCTTTTTACCTCTATGATTGATGCACAGCGGTTTCTCAAAGGTAAATACAGGTGGCTGATTGGCGCGTTGTAGTGGCCTCGGTGTGGAATTTTTCCAAATTAACAATGTGTGGTGGTTGTGATGCGTATTCGGCAAAGTAATTTTGGAGAATGTCGAATTTTTGATGCCCCTTCACATAAATAACATCGAAATCCGTTAAAGTTTGCCAAATACTGTACAAATCAGAGTATTCGACGAAACCATCGGAATATCGCAAGCCGTGCACGTTCTGCTCAACATATCTCACTTGACGTTTCTCTGCAGCAGAAAGTGAACTATATGGCTTCGGAGGTTTCATCAAAAAATAATTCGTCTGCGTCCCATTGGTTATGGCAATTTCTTTGGGGTAAAACACACCACTCAAATCAAAACCTTGAATGTCTACTGCTACAAGCTTCATCTTCGGCGTCTCTCATACAACTGATCGTAACCTCTCAGATCTCTTCAAGATAAATGACGAACAATCTCACTCAAAGGTAAATTTTCTATAACACAATCGTGAATTATGATACAGTAGGCACGCGTGTTAGCTGGGAACCCATTTTTAGCTTCAATATCGAGCTTCACATCCACCGTACTCGATTTCACAAATTCAGCTCTTTTCGAAACGTCTATCACGAAAATGGCTCGATTTTTGAATGTTATGTAATCGAGTAATGGTTGTTTTCTCGGAGTGTTCATGTAGCTGGAGTAGAAGTCTGTGTAGGTGCGATGTGCCTCAACGAAATCGCTTTTTTCAAAATCCAATCTCATTCGCTCGTGTGGGTAGATGTCGCTGTTCAAAGTCAATCTGATATCCATTATATCAATATTATCAAAGTATGTGGGATCTTTATGCAAGTTGTCCACACGGCCTGTTTGGAATACTGTGATGATATATCGAGGGCTCTCCATGGCAGAAGCAGTTTTGACAGCCCAAATTTCTTTCGTTGATCCCTCAGTCAATGCTGGTAGTTCGTGAAGTTCCCATTTTCGAAAGGGTATCACTATAGGTGTATCAGCTTTGATAGATTGCAATAGGTTCAAACGAATTTCATCATTAGGGAAAATGTGCTTCACTTTCAATTCGATACCTTCGATTTGCAATTTGGCAGTAGTCTTTCCAGGTGCATTGGCAGCATCTTTGATGAATATGCTGTTGTTGTCGTTGCGTGCACGAACCAAACGTAGAGACTGTTTACCGCATGTAGCAAAAGTATAGTCATTGAAAATGCCCAAAAGGTGTCTGAGGGGAATGTGAAAGGTGAAAAATCCATCAGCATCATTTCGTAGAGATCCATTGGGATAATTCCATCCAGATGTACACATGTGGCTGGTATCGTCTGCACTATAACACAAGTATCCTCTGAGTGTACTCACTATTCCAGGATTACGAACTGTATCCAATTCTTTACCATTGAGCTCGTATGAGATAGAGTCGAAAAAGAAAGCTGGTGCATTATTAACAAAATTAACAGTTCCATCTCCAGCAGTTTTTTTCATTGTTCCTCTGATACTTATCACAGCATCGTACATGAGTAACCATGTTTCACTTTGTTGAATGGAAATTTCAACAATATCATTATTCTCGAAGGATTTCACATATGGGTAATGAGTTCTAGTTTCCAAACGTTGAATCGATTCGTCGAATTGAGGTCGGCGGTAGATGTCGAACACGTGCCGAGACAACATTGTAACCCAATGATTGTAGAAAGCGACGATTTGTAGCGGAAAGTTTGGAAGTGACTGATCTGCTCGGCAGCTTCTCCACTACTGGTGGTGCAGAGGTGTGAGCATTGAATATATTATCGAAAACCAGGCCCATTACAATTTTTTCAGAACCAATCTTATGACATTAAGTTCACCTCTGAAATCCACCGGTGCGAAATCTTGATCGAGAATGTGTACTGTAATATTGTTTATTTCACCTTTGCTCGACACAGGTAGATAGATCAAATTTAGTGGAACTTCGTCGATGGCAAAACCGGGGTCGTCTCTGGGTGCAAATTCGTAGATGGTATGTGAAGGCCGTCCGTTGAAGTATGCACCTGCAGTTATATTGCAATCCAGGTGAATTGTTCGAACTTTAACAATTTTCACTGGTAAATCAGACTTATGAACTTGGCCAGGTTCCAGCAATCTCTCTGAAAATCCCAGTAATTTTCCAATGCAGTCCGCAGGTCGGAAATCAATAGCGTGTACTTTGCTATATATTTCACACTCTAGAGTATTGAGATTGGCTTTCAGAGAAAATACTTTATCAGTTATATCTTCTTCCTGTTCGTCGTTTTTCTTCCTCTTGATATCCTGGGGTTTTTCTATGAATTTCGTTAGGAATTTGGCAATGTTAGTGATTTCGTAGGAACCAATGGGAATATTGATGATTTCTCTCTTGGTCGTATCAGCGTTCTTGAAATAGTAAAACTTTCTATTACCCTCCTCTATGTTGGGGATGCTGTTGTACGAGTGAAAACCAATCAAAGCCAAACCGTATTCAGCGTCAGGGTCCAAGGAAATCGGGTTGGTGAAGTCACTGCTAGCCGTGGAAGTATGACTTGTCAGCGTGACAATCAGAGACATGACTGAACCTCATTATCGGCTGCTATTAGTTTTATAGAGGAATTCCAAGCACAAATGCCCACAATTTGTCTCATTGAAATTTTGATAGCGATCATTGTTGTATGAAATTTTGACATTTTTCCCAGGTATTGCACCAATTCCACAGGTGGTTTCAAATTGCCGAAACTGTCGAAATATTCCACCTTATTGCCTTGTTTGCGGTAAGCTACCCAATGAGTTCCTTTGTTCTTTTGCAAATCCAAATTAACGATGGCACATTCTTTGGCTGCTGGTGTGGAGTGTGCGAGTTGATCACGCATGAAGACTCCCTTGAAATGAGGAATTTTCAATTGTTTCGCATATCGTCTCAACTCCACATCGAAAAGGGCTCTATTGGGCAGCTTCAACGGGAGTTTTTTTGTTTTCGCAGGAAAATTCCATAGCCACGACGACTTTTCCTCAAAAATAATCCTGAGCCCTGTTTTCCAATCTCTTCCATTGCCTTGTTGTGTCGATGATCCTCTTCAAGTTTTTTCTTTGCATTCTTGGCATCAATCACAGTCTTGGCAACTCCTGCAGCACCACCAGCTAAACCACCTAGAGCGCTAAGTGCAGCAAATATTGGTATCAAAGGTAGAATACCACCACTTTTTCCTTCGATTGGTATTATTCGAGGTACCCGAACCTTCTGACGACCACCAATACTGTTGATGTGATTTCGTGCTGTACGCATAGCCAAAATTGAAGCTTTTCTCAAATTATTCTCACTCATATCAGACAGTTGATGAGGTTGCAATTGTTTTCGCAATGATGAGGAAATTTTCTGCACAATATTCTTTTTGAATGATGGCTTCTTCACACCCATACCGAGTTTGCGTTTGGTCTTCATGGCAGTAGTTACGAACCAAGAGGCTGCTTTCTCTCCCAAACTAGCGTCTTTCGATTTGAATCGCTCCCAAGCACTGTTCTCCAACTCCAAATCAGCCTTATGACGATCTTCCAAGGACTTGTTTTGAGAGTAGGCTATGTCGTGGCGGCGGCAGGCTGAGTCTAGACCATTAATGCCCTTTTGACCAAGAGCTAACCTCTTCTGCAGTTGTGTTCCAGGTCCGCAGTATTGATATCCAGGCAAGTGTAATTCGAATGGAAGTTTATTGATTAGAGTGTTCACAATACCACCACCTTGCCGTTCGAAGGTTAGCATTATACTGACAAATGTGCTCAGAGAAACTGTGTATAAAGAGATTCAGTCCCAGAGGACGGTTGAATCTGAAAGCATTAGTCGCGTTCAACGAAGCGTTAGTCGCATTCAACGAACCGTTAGTCGCATTAAACGGAGCGTTAGATGCTTTTTCCACAGTTTAATGTGAGCCGCCATGAAGGTTACCCAGCAAAAATGTGCACTACCTATTGAAAACTTGGATTTTGTGAAAGTGTCTGGGAAGAAAGGCAAACATGGTGAACTATTACCCGATTCTTTTCGAGCAATATTTTGCGGTCCAAGTGGATGTGGCAAGACCAATGCCATGCTGAGTTTGTTATTCAATCCGAATGGCGCTAAATTCAAAAATGTCTACGTCTACTCGAAATCATTGTACCAGCCCAAATATCAGCTACTTCAAGATGTGTTGGCAAAGGTGAAAGGTATGGGTTACTTCCCCTTCAAAGATAACGATGAAATAATCGACCCGGCTGAAGCTCGAGAACATTCCATATTCATTTTCGACGATGTGGCTTGCGATAAACAAAATAAAATTCGGGAATATTATGCAATGTGTCGGCACAAGTCAATCGATGCCGCCTACCTTTGCCAAACTTACTCGAAAATTCCCAAACAATTGATACGAGACAACTGTAATGTAATTGTATTATTCAAGCAGGATGACATGAATTTGAAACATGTCTTTGATGAACATGTCTCACCTGATTTCACCTACGACGAATTCAAGACAATGTGCTCGAAATGTTGGAACGAAAAATTTGGCACTTTGGTCATTGTCAAAGATTTCGATAGGAACAATGGCAGATATCGCATGGGATTTGACAAATTTATAAGAGTGTGATGCTGAAGTAATTCCTCAGTAGGCATCATGCCATCGACAAGTATAGATGATCAAATTACTGATGCTGAACGTAAATCAAAAATAAATCAGTTAGCAAAAGGAGTGCGAAGGAAATACTTGGCACTGAAATTGGGCAAGTCTGAAGAAGATGAAGCTATTCAAAAATTATTCCAACCCATAACTGAACCGCTGAAACAAATTGCTGCTCACTCAGCACCCAAACGAAAATTGAAACCACCCCCACTGAGACCATTCAAATCGAAATATGTCAAACAATTGATAAAAACAGAACCTGAAAAAGTGGAAGAAACGCAGCAGCATTTAGAACCCACCAAATTTCTACAGCTGGAAGAGGTTGCTGCTGCGGATGCTGAAGAAGAAGAAGATGAAGATGAGGTATTCGATAGTTTGGAATCAAATCAAAAGATTCCGGAGGATGTATTGAATGATTATCTAGAACAATATCCAACAATGTCACGGGAATATATCATGGAATATTTGGGTAAAAGTGAGCAAATTGATATGGTTTACGGTCCTATATACGACTTTGTTTCTTCAAAATGGTTCCTAGGGGGAAAGGAAATTGATTTTCGCGAAGGAAAAATCATAACAGAAGGATATAATTTCAAAGAAACACCAGGTCTGTATCAATTGCTATTTTATGATTACCCCAAAAAATATGAGAAGGAAGATTTGGAAAATTATAAAAGGATTTTGGAGTTGACAACACCTCATCTGAATAGTCTTGGACGTATGAAGGGTACTATCAAAAATAAATACAAGCATATCATCAGACCTCTCTTCCGACACCACACTACTGGGAGTGGCATTCCAATCGATAGTTTGACATTCAACGAAAAACCAGTTGAATATGTGTATTGGGATGATGTCAATGAGCTGGTCGACAGACTTCGATTACTCATGGCTGCAAAGGCTGCTGGAAATACATCTGTCGACAATGAGATCGTGGCAATAATCAATGAGTTGAAGGAGGCTGGAGTCATCCAATAAATTCAAATGTTCCACCTGTACTGCATCAGTCTCATTATGAGTATCAACAAGTTCGGTTACTCTGCCAAATCGGCATCTGATGAAGAGCCGCAAGGATCTTGTGAGTGCTCAGGTATAGTCTTAAATTATACTCACGATGGAAATATTGATGCAGATTTTTTGAAAATAAGTAATGTCAAGATGCCAACAGATGGTGAAGATGTGGCCAATAAGAAATATGTGGATAGCACCTTGGATAACTTGCTTGAACAAATTACACGAGAAGCTTTGGAAAGGGGGAAACTTGCCTCACTTTGTGCACAGCGAAAACAAGATATAGTAAATGCTATGAATTTGAGAAGTAAAAATATTCGAGAAGCCATGTTACTTATCGATAAACGAATTGCAAATACCGATGAACAACTTGCTGATTTCAAGATTAAAACTACATCTCAAATGGATAATCTACACAACGATTTGGTTGCAAATATGAAAAATATTCAAACTGCCATGGTAGAACATACAAATGACATCGACAAATTGACTGATGAACAAACCACCGTGAGTACTTATGTAAAAACTATTGCAGAACAACACAATAAAGGTTATACTCAGATTGAGGAAGTATTGACTAAACATGAAAAGGATATCATCTCAATGAAAAAGGATACAACTTTATTGGCTGATGATACACATTCGAAACTTACGGCTGCCATACTTCAACATAACGCTGATATTACCAAAATAAATTCAGCTATACTTGAGGTAAAAGCTACCATCGATACCTTGATCGAATCGCAAAAAGACCGTTCGATCACGCCGAAGCCAAAATTCACAGTATAGTATGTGCCATCGGAATGGAAGGACATTCAAAAGAGAAAATTCAGCTGGTAAATGAACTTCATAGGACAGTTCGCAAAAACTTTCCACGCCGTCGCACCATAATTAAGGGTTTGGATGATTTGTGGCAAATGGACCTTGCCGATCTTCAAAATTATGCCAAAATCAACCGAAACTACAAGTACATTTTGGTTGTCATCGATACCTTTTCCAAATACCTATGGGCTGAGCCGATCAAAAGTAAAACGGGTGCAGACGTCACCAATGCAATGACCGAAATTTTTAAAAGGAGTGGGGGACGATGTCCCAAAAATCTACAGTCAGATTTGGGCAAAGAGTTCTACAATTCAACGTTCCAAAATTTAATGAAGAAACACCAAATCAATCATTATAGTACGTATACTGTGAAAAAAGCTGCTATTGCCGAACGTGTGATTCGAACTTTGAAAGAGAAACTCTTCAAACACTTCAGTTTGAATGGCTCCTACAAATGGTTGGATATTCTACCTCAACTCGTTCAGAATTACAACAATCGCAAACATCGCACCATCAACATGAAACCCTCGGATGTTACGAAAGCCAATGAAAAACACGTTCTCAACACTGCCTATAATTTCATCAAAATTGCTACTGGACGAAGAAAATTCAAAGTCGGTGATATGGTTCGCATTTCCAAGGCCAAACATATTTTCGAGAAAGGTTATATGCCCAATTGGACATGTGAGATCTTTCGTGTGGCCAAAGTCAAAATTACCAACCCCATTACCTACTTGTTGGAAGATTTGCAGGGACGTCCAATCAGTGGTGCTTTCTACGAAGAGGAATTACAAAAATCGAAAAATCCCGATGTTTATTTGGTGGAAAAAGTCCTTAGGAAGAAGGGAAATAAGGTCTATGTAAAATGGTTGGGTTTGGACAAATCACATAACAGTTGGATTGATGCGTCAAATCGTTTGTAAATGAATGAAAAACAAGCACAATTCATCAGCTTCATGAGGGCCTTTCGAACCAATCAATAGCCGGATGTGCACTCGATGGTATAAATTCATTTTGATTTGATGAATTATGATCAGTTTCTAGCAATCATGCCTGAAGAGCGTAGTGAGTCACCAACTTCTGATTACGGTTCCTCCGACCACTTTGACTATGATGGCGAATTGGAACGTGTCTGCCAAATTTACCAAGAAGCCATTAAATGTGAACGTTTCTATATACTCAACTCAGTGTTCAACTTTGGTGCAAATTTATTCAACTTGCATTGTGGCCTTAGTCCTGCACGAGGTTTCGAACCAGCTGTCAAGATGGTGTATTCGCTGAACGCTGATTGCCAAATGTCCTTCAATACCTACGAATGGGGTGTATTCATCAGTTTGCTGAGCAGATTATCGGATACTCCTGCTGCGACCATGACCCTAGATTGCGGTGACTCCATCCATATTACTTTGAAGTGCAGTGAAGATATAAAGTTATGTGTTATATCCAAAGACATTGAAATGTTCCATTTGTTGGAGAGCGACGTATATGAAATTTTGCAATTAGATTCTCTGATTACCAAAAAATTCAGCATGTTGTCAAAAATGAAATTTTACGAATATTACCATAATTTTTTGCAAACAGCTGCCAAAATATCCAAACAATGTACTTCAGATTCAGAAAGTATTATATATGCCTTATGTGATTTATGTACTAGTTGTGAAAGCTATTGTATGCGTGAATGTATGTATTTTATCAGAGATAAAGTTTCAATTGATTTTGATAGAAAAAAATTTGAATAAATATATTAGAGGACATCTTGCGTTTCATTTCAGTTGTGTACTGCAAACAGTATGGAGGTGGAAGCTAGAATGCAAGTGAATTTCAACACCTATGTCGATAGACTTGAAACTTTTCGTGATTGGAGGTCTGAATTTCCAAAAGATAAACTTGCTGATGCCGGATTCATTTATACTGGCAGAGATGATGTAGTTGTGTGTCCAAAGTGTCAAATTGAAGGATTTAGATGGGAGGTTGGAGATGACCCTCTGATGGATCATTTCAGGTGGCAACCTGATTGTCAATTTTTTGATGATGAAGGAGATTATGTGAGACGAAAAAGACGTCCCGTATATAAAGATAAAGTTAATTTTGAGGCTCGATTGAAGACGTTCGATGATTGGCCTGTATGTATTCAACAAAAACCACATGACCTCGCCGAGGCAGGATTCTTCTATACAGGTAGAAGTGATCGAGTAAAGTGCTTCTACTGCGGACTCGAAGTGAAAGAGTGGATGCCTGAAGATGAAATTTGGGTTCAACATCAAATCTACCATGATAAATGTGAATTTTGGAAACTCAAAAATCCAAATTTTGAACTCAAAAACATTCAATCTCCATCAGACACTACAGATCAGCATTATACTTGTAAAATTTGTTTAGAAAATGAAATGAAAGTTGTGTTTATGCCTTGTAAACACTTAGCTTGTTGTGTAGATTGTTCTATTGAATGTGAAAATTGCCCGATATGTAGAACATCTATAGCATCTTTTTTGAGAATTTTTGTATCATGAGAAACAACTCGACGCCTCGCGCATGTGAGAGGAGGTTCGACGGGTGATAGCCTAGCACATGTGAGAGGAAGTTCGACTGAAGACAGCCTCGCGCATGTGAGACACAACTCGACGCCTCGCGCAAGTGAGATGCTAGTAGACTGATAGCGTCGCGCATATGAGACACAACTCGACGCCTCGCGCAAGTGAGATGCTAGTAGACTGATAGCGTCGCGCATATGAGACACAACTCGACGCCTCGCGCAAGTGAGATGCTAGTAGACTGATAGCGTCGCGCATATGAGACACAACTCGACGCCTCGCGCATATGAGACACAACTCGACGCCTCGCGCAAGTGAGATGCTAGTAGACTGATAGCGTCGCGCATGTGAGGCGAAAGTCGACGCGTCGCACATTCGAGATGAAAGTTGACGATTTCCATGAATCACCTGACTTTCTACCCCCACCAAATTTGAAAACTTTTATGTCAAATACTTGCGATAATAATATTCAGTTATTGCTTCGCAGTCGAGCGCTCAACAATGTCTTCTCTCATGAAAGTAATTCGTGATTTTGATGTGAAACAATTGTCTCAAAGTCTAGTGAAGGTTGAATTAAAAGATATTTGCCAAAAATTCAACATTGATATCGAACATGATCAACGGAATGCATTTTTTTGGAATATCAATGTGACCAAGCATGTGAAATTGACGGAAGATTTGCTGGATTGGCTTGGCTATACCGGAACATATTCCCAGAAAAAGTGGCATGTGACACGATTATTGAGGAAAAATGAACATGTTGAATACAGAACAGTTTACGACGAGTTGAATCCTCAAAAAAGTTATTATATTTTGGATGCCATAGATTTCGAAGGGCTTCTTATGCAGATGCGATCACCGAAAGCCATCGAATTACGTGAACTATTTTCCCTGATGAAATTCATTGTTATCAAGTATTGCGAGTACGAGAAGTACTTTGAAAAGCATCGAGCAGAATTTTTAAGTACGCAAAATTCTCAACTCCTCAAATCTGTCAACGAGTTGAAGGAAATTTTATCGGTGGAAGCCCAAAAATCTGAGATAGATAGAAAATTAGCTTCTCAGAGATTTGCGGAGGAGCAGAACGAAAGAAAAGCAGCTGAATTAGAGCGACAAAGAGCGGAAGCTAGTCGGCGGAAGCTCAACACACAAATTGAAGAGAACATTTCAATTTTGGTGGAATCAATTGCACCAAGATTGACTCCCCTTCCGATTAATGTGAGAAAGCGTAGGAGTCTCGGTTTATATGAGGTAGAGCATGAGAAAGAATGGTATCTGATGAGACGTCAGGAAGATGGTTGGCATGATGCTGAGAAACGTCTTAAACGAAGAGGTATGGTTCCATTGAAGAAATGGGCAAACGTCTCGCACCCTATTGCTTTCAGTAACGCTATTAAACATCATTTGCAAAAAGAACATTTATTCAATACCTTTGGTAACAAGATTCGAGTGCGAAAAGAAGAGGATCAAATACCGAATGAATATATTGTAAAAATTGTTGATCAAACTCTACACAATGATAATACTGCACTTACACTTGCACAGAAAAATGAACTTATTATACAATAAAACATCAATTTACTGTTTTCGTTTTATTTTCACATACCATTTCCCATTTCGAATTTATTAATTTTTACTTCTAAACTAACTATTTCACTGAGTGCCCACCCACTATCACGTTCTTGGAATTCTGAGAGTTTTTTGGAAATCACATCGACAACATGTTCGAGAAACCATTCCTTCAGATCAGTTCCCAAATCAATGATAACATTCTTCGAATGGAAATATTTGAATTCCTTGATTTGAGCAGTAACATTATTCTTGATGAATTCTCCGCAGAAGGTTGTGTTGACTTTCAATGCAGGCATTTGTCTCAAGAGTCTGCTAATTCTGTTCTTGAAAAGGGGGAAAGCGTCCTCGAAGAATGGAATGATGTCTTTGTGTTCAAAATTTATAATCACAGCTGTACGAATACGTCCATTGAATATTGATGTTACTTCCTCCCATTTGACTCGGTTGACTCTTTTCAATTGATTTCGAAAAGTTTTCAGGTGACCTGCATTACATTGAAGTTTCACTTGAATACCATGGTTGACTTTTCCTTTTCGAATTGTTTTAATAACTTTTCTCAAATTTCTGTTAATTATTTTTACGAGTTCATTTGTGGATTCTTCCGAATTTTTTTCAAGTTCCGACAGATTATTTTGGGAATATTTAACAAGTTCATCACTAGTACGAGCAGTTTCACACATGATCTGTATCGAGTCTTGAGCTCAACTAAATCGAAGAGTCAAATTGTTTCACATTTGTATAAGGGATGACTTGATACATCGAAAAAATTTGTTTTTTTCGAAAAGTGCGTATGTTCACCACTATTTCCTGGATTTTTGGCAAGTAATGTATTTTGATAATATTATATTCTCAAAGTATAAAAAAATTGTTCAAATTGAGTACACGCAGCCGTCTGTACGACCCCAAATAACGGAGATAGCCTGTAAGGCCTTTTAGGCATCGGAAATTGCTCAATTATGTTTCTTGACATTGAGACGAATCCACTGATACCGGTTTCATCGAAATCCGACGACCAGAAGTTGGAACCTGAAGTTGCCATATTTGGACTCTCCTCGACTTGAGTATAATTTGTTTTGCTCCACGATGAATTTTAGCATAGCTGAAGTGAGTATTTTTCGATGAAACATGAAAATAATCGATATGCCCCTTGTGCCTTTTTGACACTTCAGCGTCCCCAAAATTTCCACCAACGCCTTTTTCTCCCCAACTGGATTGGTTGATTTTACAACCGGCAACACCTACCTTTGCTTTATTTTAAAACCGGCAACCGCGCGCCCTGTTCACTAAGAATGAATGATGAATGTTACACCCACATTCTAGATAATTGAAACATTCATCTCAACGACTGGAAAAACCCATTGTTCATTAATTTTCTTATCAATTTCTCATTTCCTGTTAGAGCGCCTGCATCCAACTGATAACATTATTACATTTCCTGTTTGTTGCAAAAACTAATTTCATTATCAATTTCTCATTTCCTGTCAGTGCGCCTGCATCCAATTGATATCATTATCTCAATAAACATTCATCAACGTTTGGAAAAACCTATAATTTATCTCGCATTATTCCATTCGAATGAATTGTTGAATTTTTATTAGTTTAATTTCTGGTTTTATGTCATGTGTTTCATTTTATGGTTGAAATATATTGGTTCGACTCTGGCGGCATTTTTTTCATCAAAGGACGTCCGAGTGAACCAATCAAACAGCCAATGGTTAGCAGAGCCGCCGCAATGACCAATGACAGCCACTAGCCTTGCTTTTTTCAGCCAATGGTAGTTTAGCAGAGACGCCTGTTTTTTCTTTAATGACCAATCAGCCCCACTAGCCCTGCTTTTTTCAGCCAATGGTGGAGCGTCACAGCAATGACCAATGGCAGAGCTCCAACGCCCTGCTTTTTTCAGCCAATGGTAGTTTAGCAGAGACGCCTGTTTTTTCTTTAACGACCAATCATACAGCTTCACTAGCCCTGCTCTTTTCAGCCAACCAGAACCGCAGCCAATGGTGGAGTGTTTGCAGAGACGCCATATTTGTTTTTTCTTTAATGACCAATCATACAGCTTCACTAGCCCTGCTTTTTTCATCAAACCAATGGTGGAGCGTTTGCAGAGACGCCTTGTTTTTTTTTTAACGACCAATCATACAGCTTCACTAGCCCTGCTTTTTTCATCAAACCAATGGTGGAGTGTTTGCAGAGACGCCTTGTTTTTTCTTTAACGACCAATCATACCGCTTCACTAGCCCTGCTTTTTTCATCAAACCAATGGTGGAACGTTTGCAGAGACGCCATATTTGTTTTTTCTTTAATGACCAATCATACAGCTTCACTAGCAACGCCCTATTTGATCTTCTTCTCGGACCTTTGCTTGCTTCGCATTTTGGGCATCTTCGGCACCATCTCTCGACATCTTCTCGACATTGGACCCAGTAGAACCTTTGCCGTATTTTATCCAAGGTCTTGTTAACTCCTAGATGTCCACCTGATTTACACAACATCCTCTATTCTCGACATAGGCGCAACCAATTGGGAACTCACTTTCTTGCCATCGACTGACTCCCAAGCCCTCTTCAGTAGGCCATTCTCCACAATCAAGGAATCCCAATGTGCCCACAATGCTTTGAACGTTGGTGATCGATCTGAGATGTTTTTCCAGGTGGATCTTTCCGCTCCATTTTCTTCCCATTTCAAAAATTCTGCAACGTTTGGATCATTTTCCTGGTCTTGTCGCATCTTTTCTGTCGTTCAATTGTCGTCTACTATCAATCTCACTCGGTTGATTCCTTCGCGACGTTCAATTCGCTCACAGTGTTTACAAGTATCCGAACAAGGTCTTCTTGACAAGTCATCTGCGTTTTTATGCAATCGTCCTGGTCGAAATTTTATCCTGAAGTGATACTGGTTCAACTTCTCAATTCACCTTGCTACTTGTCCTTCAGGAGTCTTCATTTCGAGTAACCACTTCAGAGCTGCATGATCTGTTCTGAATAGAAACTCTCTTCCGTACAGATATTTGTGGAAGTGGTCTACAGCCTTGATTATCGCCAGTAGCTCTTTTCTCGTTACGCAATAATTTCTTTCTGGCTTGGTGAGTACTTTGCTGTAGAACTCGATTACTTTTTCCTGACCATCTTGCTCTTGTGATAGTACGGCTCCAATACGATTATTACTGGCATCTGTGTCCAGAACAAACAGGCCTCGTTGACGTGGGAAACTTGAAATGGGACTGGAACATAGTGCAACTTTCAGTTTCCCAAATGCTCGTTCACTTTCGTTGGACCTGACGAATTTGACTCGATCTTCTGTCAACTTATGTAGGGGTGCCGCAATATCAGCACATCCTTCTACGAAACGACGGTGGTAGGTGCAGAGACCTAGGAAACTCCTCACTTCATGTTTGTCTCTTGGCCTCGGCCAGTCTCTCATCGCCTGTATCTTCTTTTGGTCTGTTCGGATACCGTCTGATGAAACTGTGACCTAGAAAATCCACTTCTTACTGGAACAATGAACATTTCTGAAGATTCAGTTTGAGGTTGGCGTCCCTGAATCGTTGAAAGACTTCTTGCAAATTGTGCATATGTTCTTCGACTGTCTTTCCCATGACCAAAACGTCGTCGAGGTATACAAGACAAGTTTTTCAAGTGAGCCCACGAAGGAGCATTGCACAATCCAAACGGCATAACAGTGAGCTGGTAAAGTCTACTCCCAGTCGAGAATGCAGTCTTCTCCTTGTCGTCTTCAGGTATGCCTACTTGCCAGTATCCGCTCTTCAGATCTAATGTTGAGAACCAACGGGAACCTGCCAAAGTTGTTAATGTGTCATCTATTCTTGGTAGAGAGTAGCTGTCCTTCTTGGTGACATCATTTAATTTCCTGTTATCGAGACAGAATCTCGTAGATCCATCCTTCTTGGAAACCAACACAACAGGTGCAGACCAAGGGCTCGATGACTCTTCAATCACACCGTCCTTCATCATCTTGTCGACAAGCTCTTCCACCTCCTGTTGCTTGGCGAATGGAATTCTTCTTGGTGGTTGCCGAATCGGATGAGCTTGGCCAGTATCGATTCTGTGTTTGACCAAATTAGTTCTTCCTGTTGTTGTCGAATCAAAAATGTCACTTTCACTCCTGATGAACTTCTTGGCAGCTTTCAGTTCCTCTGTTGATATGTGTTGACATGATTTTTCAAGAGTTGATATAACACTCACAGAGTCTGCCCTTATTTCTTGATGTTCATTTGAATTACAGTTCGCTACCCAAGTAACAGGTTCACATGTTCCAATGACATCGCCTGCCTTAACAGTTATTTTTCAAGGAAACATGTTGGCAACTCCCACAGGAATCGTTTGGTTCGTTTTAACTAAGGCTCGTGCAAATACCAAATTGCTGGGGGATTCACCACATGGCTGGACTACTCCAACGCAGCACCCAGGGTCTTCTTTATCTGCAGCACAAACTACTTTCTCCGAAAATCCAGGAATTCTCGCAGTTTTCATTACACGCAGTTTCACAGGCATTGCCCTTTCTGCTGGAGTTGTGAGGACAAATTCTCATCCTCCGAACCTCATAATCTTCTCCTCATTGTCGAATGAAAATCCATAGTCACTGATCAAGTCCATTCCGAGTATAAATTCATCTTCTATATCGGCGACGTAAACTGTATCTATGATGGTGAGTCGCCCAAGAATCAACGTAATTTCAGCTTCTCCTCGAATAGGTGCGTTTTCACCAGTGACTGTCCGAAGCACGACGTTGGATGATATAGGCTTCACGTTTTCAGGCCGAAGGATGTCGCTGCGTACCGAGAAAACTGCAGCACCGGTGTCTTTGATGCATATAACGTCGATTTCATTCAATTTTCCTGGAATGGTAAGGCTCTCAGATGTTCTTTTCAGCCTGTTAACACTGATGACCCTGGGGGCTCTGTTATTGCTAGCCAGCATGCGCCCCGATATGCTGGCTAATTCTCGTTTTCCTGCCGCCAATTTGAAGACTCGCTGGATAACCTTATCCTCACAGGTGATTGCGTACGAGATGGCACCCTTGCAGGAGAGCTAGATCTTGATGGCAATCTCAACCTACAGTATTTGATAAGATGTCCGGGTTTTCCACATCTATAACATGTCCTCTTCTTCTGGGTGCTGATGCCACTTATCATCGATTTGATTCCTTCCAGAACCCTCTCGACTGAACTAATCGCTTTGCCAAATCGTTGTTCCGGTTCTTCTATTGAAACTGCACGCACTTTCGGCCTCGACGTGTTGAAGGCCGGCTCCACTTCCAAAGAGCGAACCAAAGCATCGCTACTTCTCTTGAAACTCTTCAATCTAAAGTTCTTTGTATTTCTGGGTCTCTCAGTCCGTCTATAAATATCTGCACAGCCAACTGCTCCTTGAAATCTCCGGGTGCTTCTGGATATGCCAGCTGGATTAGGCGTCGAACATCTGCCTCAAATTCTTGCAGACTCTCACCTGACTTTTGTGTGCGAGTCTCCATTTGGGCCCGGTACAGCTGTTCTCGGTGTAGATCGCCATACCTCAACTCCAGTGCAGAAATCAGGTCCTGATATTGCTTCTGCTGTTCTATGGGTATCGTTTGTAATATACCCAAAGCTGGCCCTCTCAAAGCTACTATAAGTCCAGTAGCTTTTTCCTCGTCGCCCCATCCATAAGTTTCTGCCGCAGCCTCAAATTGTCGACGGTACATGGACCAAGACGACTGACCATCAAAAGTCGGTGGTTTCACGGACATCCCTGACGTGGCAACACTGTCTCGGCGATCTCGGTTCTCGAGGAGAGCTATCTGTTTTTCTAGACCTCTCATTCCATTTCTCATCTCCTCTCTCACTATATCCACTTTCTTATTGACGTCATCGTCGATTTTTTGACGTCTCCCTTTGGTTCTTCCTTTAGGTCTTCTTTTAGTTTCTCCAGATCTACTCTTAGTTCTCCTTCCAGTTCTTCCATTTGTACTTTTGTTTCATGTAAAACATGCTCGAATAACTTGTCTTGATGTTCTCGAAAGTTCTGGAAGTCTGCTTTCCATTGTTTTTCAATTAAAACTGATTCATTCTTTTGTTCTTCTCTCACCTTTTTCTGTTCTAGAATTTTCTGGATTGCTTCTTCTCGTTCTATTTTTTCACGTTCTCGTTCTTCGAGAATTTTCTGGAGTGTTTCTTCCCGTTCTTTCTTTTCATTTTCTCGTTCTAATTCTCGTTCTTTCTTTTCATTTTCGAGAATTTTCTGGAGTGCTTTTTCTCGATCTTTCTTTTCATTTTCGAGAATTTTGTGGAGTCCTTCTTCTCGTTCTTTCTTTTCATTTTCGAGAATTCTCCTTAGCGATTCTTCTCGTTCTTGTTTTTCCTCCTGCCGTCGCTTTTTCGCCAATTCTTTTTCCTCCAGCCGTCGCTTACCATCTTCCTGTCGTCGCTTTTCCTCCAATTCTTTCTCCTCCAGCCGACGCTTTTCATCTTCCAGTCGTTGTCTTTCAAAATCCGCAAATTGGTTTCGTATGAATTTCATCATGTCCTCCATCGTATCGTAAGATGTACTTCTCGTATTCACCATCAAATGTTTTTATTTACCAGCAAAAATTCCACTTCCGACACCACTGTTACGATTTATCCTTGGGTTCGTTGATTTAAACACCAAACAACACTAAACTTCTTTTATTATAACTCTCTATCACAATACAATACAACACAATCACTTAAATCGCTCCGATAACTTTCCAATGCTCGGTACTAAACTCTCTGTACTTAAATTTCCGCCGTCGGCGTGCGCGCTCCCGCTTTTATACGCTCGCTCATACAGTGGAGAACCATCTAGACAGATCTTCACAGTCGAATCTTCTGGATGAGCCGCGATCACGCGAGTAATCGTTCCTGGAATCTCGCACTAATTCGCATCGATAGGCGGCAGGGCCGGCGCTAGCACATTTCGTTACAATATTGAAGCTTCTATGTAATCGGATAGAATAGAATAGAATCGATAATCGGCAGGTGTACGAATTGGATTTCATGTAGAATCTTGATAAAGTGAATGATCTTGCGGATGATATAAGATTCAACCAGGGTACTTTCCAACAGAAAGAGTTGAAAGCGAAATATTGTGGAATCGCAACCTGAAGTATCAATCAACCAACGTAAAAACCTCGGCAAAAACTGGTGAATAAACGAAGTCATTGGAATTCGGAAACAGGACCTGATTAAAGACAATTTCGAAATGAATTGTGCACATTGTAAGGCAGACAGCACGGGTGACTCTACAATATCTTGCGATAGCTGTGATAGAGTTGTGCATAGGGAATTCAACTGTTCCGGCCTCACCGCTTCAGAGTTGGAAGTTATGGATTTGAAAGGCTCTCGCAGTTTAAGATATTATTGTGAGGATTGCAAATTAGGGGTTAAAATAATTCCAAAACTTCTTGCATCCATTGAGAATTTGCAAGCGGAAATCAATGACTTAACAGCCAGGCTCAACTCACCACAGACTACAATGTCTGAGGAGAGTATAATAGAAGAAATTAATGAGAGGCAGAGAAGAAAGAATAATGCAATGGTTTTCAATCTTCCAGAAAATGAAAATTTACCTGATAGTGATTTGATAGAAGCGAAGTCTCTTGTCAGGGAAATAACGAAGGAGGATTCACCAATTGTTGTTACACGAAGAGTAGGAAAAAAGAACAAAAATGGTGCGCGTGCCCTGAAAATAATATTTTCGAATTCGGAGGATGTCCTCAAGATCATCAAATGTAAGAAAAATATGAAAGAAGAAAGGAACGTGTTCATCAGGGCTGATTTAACCTGGCGCCAAGCTGAACATTTAAAAAAAGTTCAAGAGGAGATGGAAGACAGAAGAGGTAAAGGAGAAGATGTTTTTATTAGAAACTTAAAACAGTAAATGCGTCATCAACAAAAGGTAACAAAACAATTTCTGTTTACTATCAGAACGTTGGTGGACTCAGAACAAAACTGAATGAACTGCAGCATTCGATCTTAGGGTCCAGTTATAGTATTATTATTCTGGTGGAATTTTGGCTGAATAAAAATTTCTGTAATAAAGAATTAGGCTTATTAGGTTATAATATATTCAGGTTCGATAGGGACGACTCAGAAAGTAACAAAACACGCGGAGGTGGTATTTTGTTCGCTATTAAATCCGAATTGAATGCTAAAATAATTGATTTGACACAGAATGTGGTAGAGCAATTGTTTGTTATTCTCAATATAAACATAATAATTGAATTGGTTTATATACCTCCATCATCAACAAGCAATATTTATGAACAACACACTCGTGATGTTGAATATATTCTTGAAAATTATAGGGACTACGAAATTATTCTATTCGGAGATTATAATATACCAGATGCAGTTTGGTTTAATGATGATTTGGGTCTAAATGTAAATTGTCTAGCGAACTCTCCTGCTACTGTGTTACAATATTGCTCTGAATATTACAACCTTTATCAATTGAACAGTATTGCTAACAGTAGAAATGTTATGCTAGATCTGGTGTTTTCATCAATAAAAGACCTTTGTATTAATGAACCCATCAATTCACTGTTTCCAAACAGTGTGCATCACACCGCAATCACTTGCAACTTGAGATTTGAGACAGAAATACAACTTCAGTATGAAGAGTACTATTATGATTTCAAAAACGGTGATTCTTTCGGCATGAATAATTTTTTGGCTAGTGTTGATTGGAGTAACATACTGCAGAGTTCTGATAGTGAAAATGCGGTTCAAAGCTTATACATGATGATTCATTCTGCTATTGATTTGTATGTACCAGTTGAAATATTTGAAACTTCAAATTTTCCCGTATGGTATAACTTTCAACTGAAAAAACTATTAATAGAAAAGAAGAAATCTCATAAAAAATATAAAATTCCAGGAGACCTAGAACACTATCATCAATTCGCTGATCTCCGAAATAGATGTAAAGAACTTCAGAAGCAATGCCAAGCTTTTATTAAAAAAATTGAAGATGCAATTCCAAACAACTTTCAAAGTTTCTGGAAGTATATAAACCATAAAAAAAAATCATATAGCTTACCCTCGACCATGTGTTTGGAAGATACAACTTGCAGTACCAATAGTGATATTGTTAATCTTTTCGCAACTTACTTTTCTACTACTTATACTGACGAGAAGGTTTCTCAAATTCCACAATATGAATATTCAAACAGTATACACGGGGGGTGCGGGTTACTTTCTAGGTTATCGGAGGTTGGATTGCTGAGTTAGATGATGTGGTGACGTCATATATCTATCGCCCACAGTCTATAAACAAAATATCGAATAAACTGTCGAATACCTACAATAATACGTTTATTTCCCAGCTGATCGCTTGTTTTCCTTGTGCAGCGGTGTTAATTTTCGGCTCATCGCATCCACTACCTACCATTTTAACAGGTGAGAAAGCCTAGTTGGCTGCCGCGTCTGCTTTATAAGCAGCTGATTGAGGGTTCGAGACTCATTGACGGTAGAGGATTTTTTATACGGGTACCGACTCGAGGCGGGTGAAGTAGAAATCTACCTTACTGGCGGATAGGTCCCATTCAGCGAAGATGCGAACCATGTAAGAAATTTAGTCTGGATTCGAACCAGGCGAAGGCGACAAAAATACCAGCGTGGACCTTACATTTTATCATGAGATTTAATGAGAGAATATGCGTTTATGGCCACAAACTGTCATAGCCCCATCGACTTCCCTTCACCTCTCAAGTTCAGTCGACTTCAGCTTTCATACATACTTGAACAATTCATTAAACCATCATTGAGTTATACTCACTTTCCCAGACTACAAACAACATAGCGGAACGCATAAATTATAGACCAATACAGAACTTTGCACTGAACAACCTCCAATTGATGATGGAAATTCAGCTCCATGAACATTAAAGAAGAACGGACGGTTGAAGCATTTCCACTAAAATTCAAAATGATCAACTGTGAATTTTCGGTTCGAACAACAAATAGATTGAAATGAAAATTGTTGAGAACCATCAACTTTAGATATTTGAATCCAGAACACTATGACGCCCGCAACGGTTCCCGTCAACATTTGCACTGGAAAACACAAGGTTGTAAACTCTCGTAGATTTTGCAATTCGAGAAAACAATAGGTATGTTTGTCAAAAACTAATACGATCGATCTCTATCTCTATCAGTGCTTGTCCGCTCCATTTCCCCCTCTTCTTCTGTGTGCATGTTCGACATGCGCGTGTATCTACACTCAACAGCTAGGTAGCGAAAATAATAATAAGAATAATAATCGTGATTTGTGAACCTTATATCCTAGTAAAATTTTTTTGAAATAAGTAAAATAAATGATAATAAGATATTATTATACATACTGCCACCAAAAAAATTTATAGAATATATTTTTTTCATTCAATAGTGAGACTTGGTATGAGACAAAGTTTAACCAGAGGCTTCCATAGATACCATTACGAACCATTCGCTCGCGGATGCAGTGCAATTATTCTACCTGAAAGTTAATTCGAGAAAGGGATTCCATCATTTTTAAGGACAACAACGGTGCCTACCTCGGGAAAGGAGTTCGAATTCAACCATTTTTGTCGCGCTAGTATAGTGTGAAGATATTCGCGGTGCCACCTAGACTAAAAATCTTGTTGTAATTTTTGTAAGTTGCCAGCATTTCAAAACATGACTTTTTGAATGTGCCGTTTCATGATCGGGCAAAGCTGAAATTGGTTCTGATGTTAATCATCAGCGTCACTGCTTATGGCACACAATGGCCGAGAGTTGGGCAACTATTTGTACGAGTAATGTATATAATTTCGAACATGTATTAATGACATGTCGAGTAGCTTGTTTCGGAAAGACAATCCAAAAGTTATGAGCTAGTGAAAAGTGCAGTGCCTGAGCAGCAGGATGGGGATATATTTCATGAAAATGTTCCATGATAATATGTGATATGTCGTATCGGACCAAACATTCTCATTATCCCTTGATTATCCGAGAAGAGATTCAGTATTTTAATGGTTTAGCTGAGTAGTCTTTCTCACTGATACTTTCGATATTCTGGACCTCCTCTGTATATACAGAATGCTGGACGCTTTCAACGTGTGTAAGTGTTGACTAATGGAGATAAAAAAAGCGTGAAAACCACAGATATTTTGCTTAGATGATTTTTTAAGTCATGCAGAAAATGTGAAAGAAAAAAAGATATTCGTTGTATTTACGCAACAAATGAAATATTAGTCAGAAGTTCATCAATGAAATTTTTCGAAACTTTTGCTGAAACCCCGCCTTTTTTTGATTGAATGAGACCATTTTGTTATTATATTATTTATTGTTTTAACAAGCCTAGTCGGGTCCGTACTTCCCACTGCTCCGACCCAGTGGGCGAACATGCTAGTATAATTAACCAATGACCACTCCCCGCACCGCGGGGTAAGTGGTCACTGGCTCCGAGAATCGTGAGTCCTGAGCAGACGCAACGAACCGAGATTAACGGCCTTCTGCATGCGGCCGGCCAAGATCTCTGCCGCATTACGGCTGCCGGTATGATCTTGAGCTCCGAGAGTAGCGTTGATTTGGAACCACCGAGAACACCTATAATCAGAACCACTAACTCGAGAGAATAGTCCGGGTGGAGCCTGCGGAGTTTGTGAAGTAAATCCTGGTACTCTGTCCGTTTTTTCTCCTTCTTTCGGACGATATTCGTTTTGTCAGGGGCCGAAAACTCAACAACGAATAACGTCTTACTTCTGTGGTCGAAGAGGACTATATCAGGCTTATTGGCTTGTATTTGCCAGAGGGTGGGGAATGAGAAGTTCCAAAAAATTCGACAACTTCCATTCTCCACAACGGACTCAATATCCCCTGGAGCGTACGACAGTACCGGTGTCCTGTCTATTTCATACGAGTGCCGAAGAAACTAGTATAGCACTCGTAAGGCCGAATCAAGTAGGCGAGACAATACGCGTCTCGTATCCAATATGTAATGGACTACTTAGCGGCAAATAGACCATTTACGCACGCAGTGCGGCAAATCGCTGCAAAACTGCAGAGATCCCATCACACATTGAATCTAGGAGTGCTGCTCACCATCAAGCAGCATTGCCTCGAGAAGGAACGAATGCTGGTGACTGCAAAAAAGTCACTAGTGAGGCGGGCGAGGGCTTCCTCAGAGAACAAATAGTTCCACAAGAAACCCTCTCGCCCATTCCAATTGCCTCCACGTGCTGTGGATAATCCGCCGGCCGCTGATCGGGGGAATCCTTCTGGAAAGGTATCTACTAGCATCCGCAACCACTCAACTGTGACACTTCAGCCCTGATGCAGTTTGAAGCTTTCTGTAGAAGGCTTCAATAGCCTGAGCCCGAAATAGTGAGTAAACCGATAACCACGAATGAAGTTCGGAGAGCTTCTGAGGGTTCGAAGAACTTTGCTGCTCCAGGCCCTGATGGCCTCAATAACTATTGGTGGAAAGAGTTATCGAGCACCTACCACCATTTGGCCAGAATATTCAGTTCTTGGCTGAATCCGAGAATCGTGAGTCCTGAGCAGACGCAACGAACCGAGGATAACGGCCTTCTGCATGCGGCCGGCCAAGAACTCTGCCACATTACGGCATGCCGGTATGGTACTTTGTCCGTTTTTCCTCCTCTTTTCAGACGACATTCGTTTCGGCAGGGTCCGAAAACTCAATAACGAAATTTGGCACCTTCCATTCCCCACAACGAACTCAATATCCCCTGGAGCGTAAGGCGGCACCGGTGTCCTATCTATTTCATACGAGTGCCGAAGAAAGTAGTACAGCACTCGTAAGGCCGCGTTATGGCGATTGACATAGGCCAAGACCGCATAAACTGCACAAGATGACAGCAAATGTATCAAAGTCTCGGGCGCCTGTAGGCAGGCCCTGCATGTAGTATCAGGGATCTCTATGCCCATCACGCAGTTTCGGTAGACTAGGGTGTTGAAGACACTGTCTCGGGACGCCATGATGAAACCTTCAGTCTCCGACTTCAGCTCACCTGACCTGAGGAAGGCAAATGTCAGCTTAACAGACAAGCCATGGTCCTCGAAGTTCTCAAAGAAGACTCCATGCATGGGCTTGTCTGTATGCAGCTGCAGTATTTTAGCATTCTATGCAGCCTAGATGTGAGCTTTTCTTCGTGCGGGCTCCAACTCGGTGACAGAGAGTTGGTTCACCCGCTCGGTGTCGAAGACTATACCAGGTTCATCACAAGCGCGCCTTGCTGCCTTTAATAAAAAGGCTCCGATTCCTGCATGTTGATGATCTCGGACCATGCAGTGTAGGGGATCCAAACTCCTGATGACTCTACAGGCTCCATCCAGTACCATTCTGTTGTGAAGACACTCCAAATTCATAAGTCCACGGCCCCCTTGTTGTCGAAGGAGATATAACCGTGGAACGGACGATTTGGGATGCATGTTTCTATGCATATGCATCATTTCGCGAGTCTTTACGTCGACTTGCTGCAACTTTTCCTGAGTCCATTCGTCTACTCCGAAGGAGTAGAGTGAAATCGGAATGGCAAGCAGAAACTTTGTTTCTGTCCGATAGTTCTGAGGACCAGATCTGTCGTAGTTTCCGCCTATACTCGCCACGGAGAACATTTTTCAGCGAGTCTACCTCTTGAATGTGGCGTTGTTCCATACCCAAAAAGGTGTATGTCTCTCTGGCATTCAAATGATGTAGAATGTATCCGTCTACGAGTTGGGCATCCTCAGCGAAATCCTTGCATCTTCCTCTTTTGAGATGAACCAGTGCACATTTGTCAATCTCGAATTCCATACCGACAGCAAACGTGAACTCCTGCACCACCCTGAGGGATTGCTGTAGGTCCCTTTTCCCAGAGGCATAGAGCCTGAGGTCATCCATAAAAAAAGATGTGTGACCTTATGCCTCCGGTTTCCAGGGGTGCCGCAGTTATATCCCCGGGATTTCCTGTGCGCAACAGACAATGGCATTAGTGAGATGCAGAAGAGAAGGGGGGCAAGGAAATCTTCCTGAAATACACCTCTTCTCATGATCACCGGCTCTGTTCGGACCCTCGGACGCTTTCACCTGATGTTATGGTGAAGCGTGTCCTCCAGAGCGGCTCCAGTTGTTCGATGCATCTCACTATATAGTAAGTACAACAACTTGGAGAGTACGCATATACAAGACGTGTGTAAACATCTTGTAACACGTATTCAAGCATGCTATAGGTCTGTAATCCTTAGGATTCGACAAAACTCCGTTCTTTGAGATTAGCACGGTTCGCCCCTCGACGAACATTCCGGAATCAGCTGCTCTCCATTCAGCCACGAAACTGAATATTCGAGCCAAATGGTGGTGGGTGCTCGATAACTCTTTATTGAGGCCTTCAGGGCCTGGAGCAGCAAAGTTCTTCGAATCTTCAAGAGCTCTCCGTGGTTATTGGTTGACGCAGTATTTCGGGCTCAGGCTGGTGAAGCCTTCTACAGAAATCTTCAAACTGCGTCATGGCTGGAGTGTCTCGGTTGAATGGTTGCGGATGCTCGTAGATACCTTTCCAGAAGGTTTCCCCCCGATCAGCGGCCGGCGGATTATCCACGACACGCGGAGGCAATTGGAATAGGCGAGAGGGTTTCTCGCGGAACTATTTGTTCTCTGGGAAAGCTCTCGCCCGCCTCACTAGTGACTTTTTTGCAGTCACCAGCATTGGGGTATCCTTTCGAAGCAATGCTGCTTGATGGTGAGCAGCACTCCTAGATTCAATGTGAGATGGGATCTCCGCAGTTTTGCAGTGATTTGCCGCACTGCGTGCGTAAATGGTCTATTGGCCTCTATGTAGTCCATCACACATTGGATACGAGGCGCGTGTTGTCTCGCCGACTTGATCTCAGCCTTCATCTTGTGTGAGCGCTGTTCATGCTCCCTAGAGGCGTCGATGGATCTGTCACCCACTTCTCTTTCAGAAAGAGCCAGAACAGCGTCATACACGGCACAGTTGATCTGCCAGATGTCGGCCTCTTCTGTAAAGGGCACTACGAACCTCTGCATCCACTCGGGCCAGTTGTTCTGGCCTGAGGAGCTTCACTTGGTGAAGCATCATTTTTGAATTGTTATTGCAATATAGATCTGGATGAGATAGTTAGCAATTTTCCAGTAATGAAAATCGGCGGGTTGTGTTCATTAGAGAATTGTTTGTTTGCTTGAATGTGGTTGACAATGTTCCTCGATGAGTGGTATTGGTTTGGACTTCTATCGTCTGTATTATTGAATCTATTGGAACCTATTGGAGAAAAAGTAAAAACTCAAATGAGGCAATCAAATCCATATAAGGCTGATATGATTTTTGGTCAAAAAATGAAAACCGGGAGTTTGATGGATCAAAGAAAATTATATTGTAAAAAAATTAAATATTGAATATGAAATAGAAGAGTCAACAAAGTTAAATAAAGAAATATGAAGTAATATCAACAAATGTTGAAAGCGCTGAATGCATCGTTGTCGAGAATGTAGGCAGCTTCCTTTTCTTAGCAACATGTTGCAATAGAGTTATTAATACAAACAATGGACGTCCAAACAAATGCCTCTCAGAATTGTTTGTGTCAAATGCGGGTTCCTGTGAATTCTTGACAGACAATTTAACAATATTGCCACCTGTTTCATCTCTAGGATGTGACTCAACAAATATTTTTTCACATGAATCGTCCTCAGGCGGGAGAACGCTTTGTTTGGGAATCTCCTCAATTTTCCAGAAACTTTCAATATTTTCATTTTATTTGGAAATATATGAACTGTCATATGTAGTGTTGAGAAATAAACGGGTTGAGGTTGAA
The DNA here is from genome assembly GCA_032362365.1 of Zygogramma bicolorata. NCBI lineage: Eukaryota > Metazoa > Arthropoda > Insecta > Coleoptera > Chrysomelidae > Zygogramma > Zygogramma bicolorata. Next base: position 125,673 of record JAVJAQ010004813.1, on the reverse strand, counting down.
ATGGGAGTGAAATATGCAAACTTTTCCATGAGGATCCAACCGAAAATAATAGGACGAAATGATTAAGGCTTTCGCGGCCACGGTTTTCAGTATTTCTACTTTCGTTCGGGTAGAAAGGTCGTCGTTTCTGGGAATTTTTCCCTGAGACGTTTCTCTGACGCGAGTCGGAGCCAAACTCCAGATGTTTGAGCCTCTGGAGGAGCTAGCCACTCGCGCCAGCGAAACGTAAGGAAGAAATACCAAAAAAAACAACGGCTCTCGAACCCGAACAGAAGTTATGATACCGAAGATAGTATTTAACGCCAACGATTCACTAGGATTTTTCATATCTACGACCAGGTTGTGGAATTTGTGGAAAGATATCCGCACCGAGTAATATATCAATTGATTTGCGAGAATGAAACTATGGATCAGCTAGTAAAATAGTTTTTACATGAGACCAATTTTCAATTTAAAATGATTGAGTTGGCATATCGGAACAAATACGTAGCAAAATATAAGCATCTCCTGGCAGCACAGATCAAGATTCATCAAATGGCATCAACGAAAGAATAACACCTCTTTTCATCGTGAAAGTAATCATGTTATTCAACCCTTATACGCTCAGAGGGAAATTGAAATGTGGTAGGTTTGAAGCATTTTACTGAAACATAACTTGAAAAACTTTTTCTAGAGATCAATTACCCTACCACCAAACTGATATTTTTCGACTCGACGTGCATTTCACCAAGAAGGTTATCATCTTCAGGAGAAAAAAATTTATACTCAATCTGATTACTGAGGTTAGCTGTTTATATATCCGAAGTTAATTGGTCATATATGGATTTTGTTTGTTACTACTGCTCATTCTAATCAATTTCTCGATAATAAACTAGTGCAGCTACTATCTGCAGTGTTTTTTTGTCTGATATGAACTTCGACTTTCATTACTGATTATTCTGATCAATTTCTCAACACTAGATAAAAAGCGGGCTGAAAGGAATAGATCCCTCGAGAAGCCTCGTGTCATGCACATGCTTCATCACGCAAATAATTGTGTCTTCCGATGTAATGGTTGTCAAAATGGGCTTCACTTCTGACAATATTCTGTCAAAAACTTCAATTCAACTTTTCAAATTAGGTAGGTCGGTATCATATTAACGTATACTGTCTTCGAAAATTATTTGTCGGATCAGTATTGTTTCTAATGAGAAGTTGAATTAAATGAATAAGTACACAGTTTATGGTACTTAGAGATGTACACATTTAAAACTCATGCTCATGAACTTCAATCGCAAATAATGAAAACTAATGAACAATAATGAATATACAACTTCGCACACTGTTTACCATAATTTTTGTTATATGCAGATTCACACGGAAGGGAATCCCTGTGATGTTCAAAGAACACCGCGTGAATCAAGGGACAGGAGATACGAATTAACAATTGGGGGATGGAATTGAATAGAATATCCTTCATTCACCATGAAAAAATTAAATAGTATTATGAGGTTGTTTCAAATATCATACAAACACTAAATAAACAAGTGGGGCGTGAACAATTCCAATATAAATATTACCGTTTCACTTTTATTTTCATCTACGTAAATTGTAATTTCGAAATATATCAGTTGGTGTCGAATTCAAATGATAAGAAATCGTCGACACTATAAAAAGCGTTTTCCAAGCAGATATTTCTCATGTGATTCGCAAACGAAGGTAAATTTGAGTTTTTGATATCTTCTGGAAGTTTATTAAATGAAATAATAAAATGCTAATTCAATTTTGATTTGTTGTGATTGTCTGGTGTTATGTATATGAAAATCGTTTTGATTTGGGTATGAGTGAGGATTTTTTTACATAATTTATGCACTAGAGATATGAGACATAAAAAGTGAATGATAAGAGTGACAATGGTTTCAATAGATGCAATGTCCATTAAACTTCTTATAACATAAATGCTTTGTACCAGTTTTTTGCAAATGAATGCTACATTTTTTTCCCGAGAGAGCTTTGGATCCATTTGGAATCAAGAAATTTAATCGATTCTTTTTGGTCTATATAGGCAGTTGTTTGTGTGTGGAAAAGGAATGTTGCGTTTTACTTCTTTTAGTTTTAATTTATTATTCGTCAACCATTCATCAGAATTTGATTCTGCTCCTTTCATTTCATTAACTGAAGCCTCGTAGTTTGTAGTCTGGAGTATCAATAATGAGTCGTCAGCAAATTGCGTGATATCAGAGTCATCAGCAGCCTTGAAATCAATCACATAAATCAAGTACAGATTTGGTCCCAAAATGGAACCTTGGTAAACTCCGTTTTTTATTTCTTTGGTATCCGATGCCTTATTATTCAAACAAACGTACAGTCTGTGTTCCAATACATAAGATCTAAGCAGGTCAGGTTAGGTTTTGAGTTTCCCTCAAATTTGAACCACTTCAATTTTTTTGGCAGGATTATATGAGACCCGCAATTAAATGCCGCCTCAAGGTCATAGAACACTGTTTCTGTATGGACACCTTTCTGAAATCCTAAGGCGATCTTATCTATCAGCATCATTATAGCGTCTGTGGTTGATTTTCCGAAAACCACATCGGTAATCTGGAATTATGTTATGTATCTCAAAGTGATGTACTTACTGCGATTTCAGGGCAGCTTCAAATACTTCACCCACTACGGGAAGTATTGAGATGGGAATAGTTTAAACAATTCTTTTGCATTTTTTCCTTCTGGTTTTGGGATGACTTTAGTGATTTCAAGGCAATCAAGAAAAATTTCGAATTTTATGTCTCCATTTATCAGCTTTGTTAAGGGTGAGATTAGGCTATTTTTCATTTTTTTCATTAAGGAATTCATTCATTATATTCCTGGTTTCATTAAAGATTATTTCCCTGAATTCACAGCTTGGGAAACAATCAAAATTTCCTGACAAGATAGAAGTTACATGTGTTTGGGTTTGTACTATACTGTGGCATATATCGTCTGCTTTGTTGATAAAGAAGTTGGTCATGTCGTTTTCGCTCAATTTAAGTCCTGTGTATTTTTGTGTTTTACCCCTCTCTTCATTTATAACATGTCTTATATTATTTGAATTCTTTATTTTCTCATTATCAAACTGTCTTTTTGTGAATTTCAGTTTTTGTTTCTATATTTTTTTATATTCTTTTTTTATAAATTTTTTATGTGCATATCATTAGAGATTTGTCCCAATTCTGATACGAGCTATAATTGACTGATTTCAAAATATCCGTTTGGGCTACGATAAATTGGGATTACTTACTTCTGTTTTTGTAGTTCAGTTCTTCACAGAGAATTATTACCCAGCCCCTTTCGAAGTTACATCTAGCATACAACGAACAAACGTCAATTTTCAATTGCAAAACTTTCGGCCTCATGTCTTGTTAGGTGATGTTCATTTAAGCAAACTATATCGTATTCGAAGTCCTTTAATAATATTGATTCTGAAAGCAGTTTTGTGTTTCTGAGTGACTGAACAATAGCCAGTGGATTAGATACCAAACTTTCATTGTTTTTAAGTCTCAAAGTAAGGTTCTGGTGTGTGGGAGTTGTAGTTGACGGAGACCCTATGATTGTTGTGCATTAGGATCCATTATGTTCGCAGGCATCTTCTTCCTGGCTAAAAAATGTGACAAAATTGCTCCGTTTGGCCATCTTTTCCTCTTTCAAGCCTTTTTTGACTGTTCATTGTTTGAAGTAACCTTCATTGAGGCATATATTTCTGGCCTCTCGGATTGATGCACTTCACTTTTCACCCCGGGAAGATTTGGTCCTTATATTCTCTCTGAATCCTCTGGTTTTGTATCTGGTTCCAGCCTTGTTACATGTAGTGATACAAACTTGGGAACAGTTTGAACCTCGGATAATTGGTCGCTTTGTCCCACTAGGAAACAACGATTTCTCCTATGTTGCATTCTTAATGTTTCCCAGCCTTCCTTTTCTTTCGGGACTTTTATACGGTTTGACTCTAGCTGTTGCAACCAAGTTTCTATAGCTATAATAATATCGAAGTTGTGATCTAACGAACTACTGAGAGAGGCATCGGTATCAATATTCAAATCTCTACTGTTCCGATAGTACACATTGTTATAATCAATAATATGATTGTGACATTTATAGTGACCTCAGTATCATTAGCGAGTTTGTTAATCACCCTGATGAAACAGTAGGGCTTCAAAATACTTATTGCGGTAACGTAGCTCATTGGAGGGAGTATAATGAGACTTATGTGCAGTGAGCTTCGCTTATTTCTGGGAAATGCTCAAGTTCAGATCAACGAAAATCATAAATAATCCTTGCTATAATTTCATTGGGGAAATCAGGGCGAGGATAACGTTGTTATAAAAAGCTTGCGACTAGTTCAGTATCAGGCCTCAACTTGCACTGCGAGCCCCTCCATATTTTGGAAAACAATCGTGGTAATGACTTGTCACGTTCATTCGAACTCGAAAAGTCATTAAAAATTAACAGGAGCATGGATAACGTGTAGTGGTTGTTATGGTCACTGATCAAGTAGCTGACTGATCTCCTGAAGAAAGAGGAGCCCGAAATGCATCTCAATGTAAGAACTATTTAATCCTTACTATTTTTTGTGTATTTTCTCTGATGAAATATATTTGCTATTGTGTTTTATGTGAATAATTGTCACTTGGTTTATCTGGAATTTTGATGATTTGGGTTGAACAAAGAGTACAGACCGAGATGAATCATTGAGCCCTAAGCTCACCTGCGAATAATTACCTGGAGCAAACCCTGTTGGAGGCGCCTAGCTCCGTTCCTGAAGATCCATTCCTCATAATTGTTCTTCCCGTATTATTTTGAAGTTTTTACGTTGTCTGAGTACTCCTGTCGCATCCCAAATCAACGGCCGCCGATGGTATATCGATTTCGATATTCTTGGTAAATACAATCTTCAGTGCCTATTCACAAGTTGGTATTCAAAAAATTAATAAAATTAATAATCACAAAAACTTTATTTTTTCAAGCATTTCCGGAACAAATTCGCACATTTAGTTTCAGGAATTAATTAATGTCACAAGACAAGCTGATTAATGAATGCAACGATTGTTCTAGAAAAATATTTTACGTTCGATCCAATATATTTCACCCACATCCTAATTCAAATTCTCGAGCCGCATACGTTATATTTTCAGATATGATTAGGGTTTGTGTGTAGAAATTCAAGTGTTCACAATCAGCTGACTGGTTCGGGTATTGCAAATGAACGAAAAAATATCATTCGTCAGAAGTGGAAAGGTACGACTACAAATACCAAACTCAAAGGATTTTGCAATAAGAAACGAATCGAAAAACTCACAACAAACTCGAGTTTTCGTTTATACCGCAATACTACCAGCAAAAAACTGGATGCAGCAATATTTTGCACAATAAGTCCAAACGAGCAATCTAACCAGAATAATGAATCCATTGATGTCACAATGTCAGTACTCGTTGCAACGGCCACGATGATTTGAAACTCAACGAACTCGTGGAATTCGCAAGGTCTGCAAAATACACATTCGAACTTGAAAAGTCATTATAAATGAACCGGAGCATGGATAACGGGTAGTGGTTGTTATATTCACTGATCGAGTTGCTGACTGATCTCCTAAAGAGGAGCACGAAATGCATCCTAGCTCAATGTGAGAACTATTTATCCCTAACTAGCTTTTTGTGTATTTTCTCCATATTTGCTATTGTGTCTCATATGAATAGATATTACTTGGTTTATCTGGCGTTTTGATGATTTGGGTTGAACAGAGAGTACAGACCGAGATGAATCATTGAGCCCTAAGCTCACAACGGGACACAAATCTTTTATGAAATTTCATTAAAATACGCAAATTTTGAATCAAGCATGTAGAATAGAATTGAATAGACATTTATTTCCGAAAAACAGTAGTGTTGTAGGAGAATGTACAGCAGTAGAAAAAGTATAAACGAATTGAAACAAATAAAAAAGTAATTCACAAAATAGACGAGGTAAAAATAGATACTACACATATTAAATATAACAACATAGTTTCATTGAGAATATCATCTACTGAATAGTACACTTTTCCAAGCAGACATTTTTCAATTGAGTATTCCAATTTATTGAATTGCATAACTTTATATTCAGTAGGAATTTTATTGTATAATCTAGCATAACCGTAATATACACTTTTTTCAAATAGGAACGTATTGTGTTGAGGAAATGTTGAGATTTCCATCTGCAAGGATTGTTGACGATATGAATCCCTCCTTGATAGACCTGAAATTATTCTGATGGCTTTTTTTGGAGCACAAATACTGAATTCCACCTCACGGATTATATATATATATATATATATATATATATATATATATATATTTTTTGGAGCGCAAATACTGAATATATATATATATATATATATATATATATATATATATATATATATATATATATATATAATCCGTGAGGTGGAATTCAGTATTTGTGCTCCAAAAAGAGCCATCAGAATAAACGAACAGATATTAGTGATCTGAGCAATATATATACTTTTATTCTACATAAAAATCTGAATACGAATGATAACTCTGATCCTCATTGAATATAATACTCCCTCATTTGCAATTGAAATATCAGTAGATAATTGGAAAATAATAACTCTGTATATGACTCAACTTCCGTCAAGTGACTTCCCGATCTTCGTAAAATATATCATTCATTTTTGATAATTTTAAATGATTTTCAAGTTTTGTAGGTATACATATATATATATAGCGTCTTGAAAAAGAAAATGAACATTTTCGAAAGCTCGACAAGAACAAAGAGAACAGCCTAATTGTCATCCCCAGACTGCAACCCAAATAAGTCTCTCTCTCTCTCTCTCTCTCTCTCTCTATATATATATATATATATATATATATATATGCAGACGAATTCGGAGGTCGAAACTCTTGACATCACCTATAAGATGGCAAATGAGACCTTGCCGAAACGTTATGAAAATTATCCTTCAGGGGATCAAATCCACAGAACACGGAATGAAACCCGAAAAAACAACTCATCAAACTTTGCCCGTGAGAATCTTCATGCTAACATATAATATATATATATATATATATATATATATATACATATATATATATATATATTCGCTGTTACGACAGAAAAAATTAAAACGTCATTTTTTGATTTTGAGACACTCTCTCGGTGGAATTCGATATGTCAATAATTTTCTCCCAGAAATTTCCTGATTCTTTTTCCATTCCTGATTTAAGTATATTCACTTTCTTGAACTGATCAATATTCACGCTAGAATCAAGTGGTTTTCCGTCTGGAATCCGAAAAAAACGATTGTCTCAATTCATTACTTTCCACATGTATCACAATACTACATGAGTTCTTCATCAAAAGCCATTCAGAAGACTAGATTCCATGCAAATGGGATTCAGGTGATTCGTTTTTCCTACTCGTTAATAATGGTGGCACTCTCTTACGAAATAAGATAACGTTTCAGAATGTTTTTTGAATATTGTGAAACCCATACATTTAAGCATCTCCTATAGAGATCTCTATTACCTCATCTTATTCAATATAATTATTTGAATGAACTATTACTGTTGTTTTTCACTTTTAGCCAGTGCATTCGAAGTCTCACTAGTTTAACACTTCAATATCAATTTTGTTTCTTTTATTTCAGACTGCTAAAACTGAAACTGAAACCTGTCTTAAAAAACTCTTCGATGTCGAGAAATTCAAAATAGAACTGGAGGAAGCCAAGAAAACTGGTTCAATGGACGAAGTTTTTGCGAAATATTGCAATAAAAGGCCTCAAATGAAAGACTGCATCAAAAAAAGTTACGATGCCATAGAGCCTTGTTTGGAAGACAATGAAAAGCAAGCTATCAATTCCACAGCCAATATAGTAGAACAACTTGGTGACTTCGTTTGTGCCAAGGATGGCGATAGACTTGCTAGTGAGTATTTTTTTAATTTTCACATTCCGTAAGAGACAAGGAAAATTTGCCAACATTGGTGTATTGTATCTGAAACTTCCTCGTAACTTGGCCATTATGTTTTATGCTGCTAACTATGGAAAAACCAGAAATCTTCTCAAAGTTGCATCGATAAGGATATCCTACTATGCAAATCTTCAAGATGGAAGCGTTCCTCGAATTCAGTTTTCATGATTCCTTGTAGAAAAATAACAAAGTTAGAGACAGCTGAAATATTGTTTCAATTTGTCTATTAACATAATAGTTTGAATTCATCATAGTTTTGTTCACTGAAGTTTCTACTTTTTCTGAATCTGATAATTCATTCGTTTCTATTGAATAGCAAACTGACTTGTCTGTAATTGTAGTTGGTTCCCAGTATGAACAATAAGGTTTAAACCAATGAATTGATTCTAAATGATATTAGTGAATGTGCAATTTGTCCGGCAACTCAAGATAGTAGCAGCTAACTGGTACTCCTTCATCTTCCTGAATGGACGACATAATTGTCACTTTTCTACATCGAAAGTGATTTTAGCATTACGGAGCTTTCGGAATACTTTCTCCGAAAGAAACAGATGGTATTCAAATGTCTGGTCGACTATAAAAACTTCATCGAGATATACAAATAGGTTAGCTTCAAGATCATGTCCACGAACATTATCTATAAGGCAGTGCCAGATAGCAGGCGCGTAATATATCCCAAATAATATTTTGGAAAAGGTCACAATTGGGAACAGTAAAGGCTGTGAATTGCTTTGAATTTTTTATTATATTTACCCGACAATATGTGGATTTCATTTCCAGGCTCGAGGAGTACTCCGCATCAAAAAGTTTATCTGAAGTGTCAGACACCAGAAGAAGTGGATAACTATCATAAACCGTGATAGAATTCTACTTCCAGTAGTCTATACAAAATCTGATGCTGGATATGACGCTATCGGTCTTTCAATATAACATTCATGTTAGACGACCGATACGATATTTTTGATGTGCAAATATATATTTCATTCAGGAATGACTTCGTATAATTTTTGACGTCATTCAGAATAGCTATAGGTATATAATTCGAGACTTTTTTTCTGTGAATTGCTATCGGTTTGGCCTCTTTGATACGAATTATAGTCATGTCAAGTCAACTAGAATATGCCTTTCTGTATGAGCTTGATAGCAAGGCTGGACATCAAGTTACAATGAGATGAATCATCATATCAACCAGTCGGTCAATGTGGCCAAGCGGTCTACACCAACCGACCCGGTAACACTGTGGGTATTTCTGTTTTTTTTACAACTGAAATAGCAAATGCACTGACGTAAAAATCGGTAAGACGCTCCAGAGCGCTTCGGCACCCAAGACCAAGCCGATCTTTGTCCGCACAAAGCTCTGCCTTCTGGGCGTACTCGACAGAGTGTCAGATGAAGGCAGAGTATTAATGAATGAAATAATACAGTAAGTGGCAATATTTTCTAGAACATCACTTCTTCTATGGGCCCCCGCAAGTCGTTTACATATTGAGTTTTTACAGTCTGTTCAGCATTCGAAGTAGGTTCCACAGGCATTTCACTATCTCCTGTTACCACCTCAGAAACTTCGTGGTGCTTCAATAACAACTCGATTTGTCTTCGCCATCTTGGCCAATTCGACACATCTGTTAGTTTTCCAATATGAGCTTTGAACCCCATTTTGCTCCATCACAACGTAGTCAAACAACAAAATAAGATATGAAGAAGGTTATTGTTTTCGTTTCATACATAAAACAGCAGAAAAGTCACAAAACAGTCAAAATGAGGCTGCTACAAAAAGTATATTCATATACCGAATACATTCTTTCCGAAAATACATTACCTTGATCATCAATGGTGTACAAACATCACTTCAGTTTGACCTATCACAATCCTTGATGAAATCTGGAAATCTATTGGCCGTTCAGAGATCATTCGAATGAAGTTGAGTTCAATGAAGAAAAATTCCAGACGCGGTTCAACCGGAAGTTCCAGAGAGCACATATCCGACCGCGGAAGCCTACCCGAGCACACACACATATATATATATATATATATATATATATATATATATATATATATATATATATATATATTTGTAGAATATATATGACGAATATCTGTCCATACCGTCCTGGTCAATCACTCCCCTTACGAAGTAACCAAGCAAGAGTAAGCAAAGACTTCAATTGTCTGCTCTCCATGGTAACTGGTATTTATAATGATTCTTCTCAGTTATTATACGACTAGGTCCGATATTATTGATGATTATATCGTCAACCGCTCTCTAAGGTTGTATCCTGCCCATCCAGGTATTATGTAGAAATTAATGTTTTCACGGATCTTCGATATGCAAGATGAATTTTCTGGGATCCGTGAAAACATTAATTTCTACATAATACCTGGATGGGCAGGATACAACCTTAGAGAGCGGTTGACGATATAATCATCAATAATATCGGACCTAGTCGTATAATAACTGAGAAGAATCATTATAAATACCAGTTACCATGGAGAACAGACAATTGAAATCTTTGCTTACTCTTGCTTGGTTACTTCGTGAGGGGAGTGATTGACCAGGACGGCATGGACAGATATTGGTCTCACAGTTCTTGAGAATGAATTCAAAATGGAATTCGAAACGTCGAACAAATCAGAAGATACCTAACGGATAAAAAACCCAGAAAATTCATCTTGCATATCGAAGATCCGTGAAAACATTAATTTCTACATAATACCTGGATGGGCAGGATACAACCTTAGAGAGCGGTTGACGATATAATCATCAATAATATCGGACCTAGTCGTATAATAACTGAGAAGAATCATTATAAATACCAGTTACCATGGAGAACAGACAATTGAAGTCTTTGCTTACTCTTGCTTGGTTACTTCGTAAGGGGAGTGATTGACCAGGACGGTATGGACAGATATTCGTCTCACAGTTCTTGAGAATGAATTCAAAATGGAATTCGAAACGTCGAACAAATCAGAACATACCTAACGGATAAAAAACCCAGAAAATTCATCTTGCATATATATATATATATATATATGCGTTAATTCGAAATCTGACTATTAGAAAAAAATTAAAATAAATAAAAAAAAAATATGATGTGCAATCACTCGAAATGTTTTCCGTTTTTTGCGGATTTTTTTCTTCTTTCTTCAATTCCAAGGAAGGTGTTGACTATCTGGATGTTGAATTGAGTCTAGTATGTGGTCTTTCAGTTTTGTTTTCCTTTAATACTGCAATGGTCATAAAGATCATTATAATTCATTTTTTTATAAACGATTTGACGATCTATCTATAATTTTTTCCAGTTTTCTCTTCCATATAAAACCAAAGTATTATGATGATAACACATTTCTTTTATAACAGAACAACAAGAAAACTAAAATGAAATCCATTAGCAAAGTTCATTCTGTTGAAAGTAGAAATCATGTTTGCTAGGCTCGACCATCGAGTTTTACGATCAAGTTGTAACTTTACATTTTGTCTGAATTCTTGCTTCGCGTATATTTGTATATTTGCATAGTGTCAGTTTTAGTGGGTGATCTTTTGAAAAGTTTCATCAATTTCCTTACTTTCTCGATAACACCTGCATATTCTGCATCTAGGTCTACTTCTATTCTGGGGATAGAGCAATGGAAAACTTCATCTTCTGAGTCTGTGCTAGATATTTCGTCCTTTTCGAAAGAAACCTCATCGTCGTGTTCCTCATTTTCGGTTTATATCACAGTTTCCTCAACATCAGTTTGTTTTTTATAAATAGCATCCATTATGCCAAGTTGAATTCCATGGTCATAGCAGAGCTGATGTGAAGGTGATATCAATCGACCCAACTTCTTCATCACACTCGCCCCATCTGTAGTAATATTGATAATATCTTTTTCCAGAATGAGGCCAAATTCGGCTAATTTTGTTTTCAAAATACTGACACAACTTTCAAAGACGCGAATCAGCCCCAAATTCCAGAAAGCATTATTGCCGTTCAAAAATGTGTGTACATTTACATTCATGTGTCGCTTGTTCATAGAAGAAGTCCACTCATCAAATGTTAGCGTAAATCTGTGGTCATTCTCCTTCAGCTGAGCCAGTTCACGCTTTATTTCCATTTTCAATGTCATGCCATGATTCATAACTATATGTTTAATTGTGTCTTGGGCAGTTTGTGTCCCGGTCCCGAAGAATTGAAGAGATCTCTCATATCTTCATATCACGCTCCCTCCGGAACTCTGTGTAAATTCGAGCGCTTCGAATGAGAAAACTTTATGCTCGAGTACAATCTCGTTAATCTTGCGAGATCTCGCCCATTTCTCGGCCGAGATCAATCTCGCTGAAAAAAGGCCGAGATCTCGCAAAAACGAGATCTCGCGAGAACGAGATTGCATTCCCTATATATGTGTGTATTTGGAGCGGTCAAACGATTGAAGAACGTCAAGGGCATAGATCACGAGCGTATATTGACAGAAAACTACAAATATGGAAAACGATCTTTCCTAACCTTACAAATTTGAACTGTTTTACTCGGAGCATCATACACTGTACACATATTAGAAATGACTGTTATGCGTTGATGATGATCTAAATTCAATCGTTAACAACACTCATAAATATCATTCCATCTTATTATCGTAGTTTGTAAACATGGGTAGTGTAAGAACCGTTCTATCGATATGATGTATTAATCTACAGGATGAATATTCTAAATGTATTTTCAATAACGATGAAGCCAACATGTGATATATATATATATATATATATATATATATATATATAATTCGATTGATTTTGTGAGGTTGCAGTCAAAATCAATCGAATTATATTATAGCCAGTCACTAATTCTTCTCCTATATATATATATATATATATATATATATATATATATATATGCTGGCTGGAACTTCCGGTTGATCCGCGTCTGGAAAGATTTACTTGTCTACGTTTCGGCTCCCATTTCGGAGCCATTTTCAAGACTGAGTAACCTTGCGTCTAGGTCTGAGTTGTCGTCTTACTAGCTGGCTATCATCACTGGAGATCGAGGATTGAAGGATGGTGGGATTTAAGGGTTCATTAGTAATTATGGCAGGATCAGGGATCGGACGGTCGATGGGAGGTTCGAACGGATTAGTTCCCAAGTCGGAGTAAATAGAAGTATGTCGGACCAAGAGTGGTTTCCAGGTATTGGGGAGTCTTTGAGAATCGTCGCGTTCATTGAGACAGTTGGGACGTTTTTCGATTTCAATGGCTTCACGGGTAATTCTGGTTTGGAGGGTTTTGGCTGTGGCAACGGTTTTGGTGTTTTTGAAATCTATTTTGTTGCCTGTTTCTAAATGATGTTGGAATAATGCTGAGTTTGTGTCAGAATTACGGACTGCTAGTTCGTGTTCATATGCTCTACACGACACTCGTCGGTTGGTCTGGCCGATGTATGTTCTGGGACAGTTAGAGCATGGTATTTCATATATTCCTTGGGTTTCATTGGGGATTGTGACACACCAAAACCGTTGCCACAGCCAAAACCCTCCAAACCAGAATTACCCGTGAAGCCATTGAAATCGAAAAACTTCCCAACTGTCTCAAAAAACGCGACGATTCTCAAAGACTCCCCAATACCTGGAAACCACTCTTGGTCCAACATACTTCTATTTACTCCGACTTGGGAATTAATCCGTTCGAACCTCCCATCGACCGTCCGATCCCTGATCCTGCCATAATTACTAATGAACCCTTAAATCCCACCAACCTTCAATCCTCGATCTCCAGTGATGATAGCCAGCTAGTAAGACGACAACTCAGACCTAGACGCAAGGTTACTCAGTCTTGAAAATGGCTCCGAAATGGGAGCCGAAACGTAGACAAGTAAATCTTTCCAGACGCGGATCAACCGGAAGTTCCAGCCAGCACATTTCTAACCGCGGAAGCCTAGCCGATAAAATATATATATATATATATATATAATCATGCGCACTGTACAATATCTGCCTTGAGTACATTAGTGGTGATTGTTTATGAGGTGTCTAACTTATTGGCAATATATGGTTCTATGATCCGTACCATGACCTTGAAAAATATGCACATGTTGGCTTCATCGTTATTGAAAATACATTTAGAATATTTATCCTGTAGATCAATACACCATATCGATAGAACGGTTCTTACACTACCCATGTTTACAAACTACGATAATAAGATGGAATGATATTTTTAAGTGTTGTTAACAATTGAATTTACATCATCATCAACGAATAACAGTTATTTCTAATATGTGTACAGTGTATGATGCTCTGAGTAAAACAGTTCAAATTTGTAAGGTTAAGAAAGATCGTATTCCATATTTGTAGTTTTCTGTCAATATACGCTCGTGATCTATGCCCTTGACGCTTCAATCGTTTTACCGCTCCAAATACACACATATAGGTTGAATTTATCCTTTTTATTATAAAAAACTGAATTATAATGGTCTTTATGACCATTGCATAGTCCCACCAATTAATTTTGAATTTTGTTGGGGAAAAAAATTTCAAAATTAATTCCCAAATCAAAATGGAAAAAGCAAAAATGCACCACTGTCACACCATTCTACCATAGTCCCACCAAAAATAATTCCACCCCAAAAAAAAAAAACAACTACTGATACTGATCAGTCTCGAAAAAAAAACTATAGTGAAGAACTTTATGGAACGAGTCCCACCAATATACAAACGTAGGTGAAGAAATCTTATAGAAATAGTTCCATTGTTTCAGTCTTACCAATGTTTAAATCTAAGAATAAAAAAATAAAAAAAACATTAACTATCCCCTATAAAAGGCTTCAAATGTACTACATTAAAAATTCCCCTACTAACATTTTTATCATTTATCAATTCATATGCATTATGACCTGCAACTTTTAAAATTTTGTAAGGCCCTTCATATATCAAAAATAGTTTTATGATCTCCTTGTCATTCGCACTCGAAAGTGGATTTGCCCGAAGCCAGACCCAATCATTTTCTTTGAGAGTTATATTTTTATGTTTAGCATCATGTCTGAGTTTTCGTCTCTGTCCTTTTGAAAGTAATTTTTGTTTAAGCAACTCGTTTCCCGAAGGGTCACTGCCTTCATCACATGTCTTAATTTGTTCTGTTATGTCCACTTCTAGTGTTCTTACCGGTTTAAAATCTTGGTTTTGTTTTCGAGGCATTGATGTTTTAGGTCTTGTATCTTCTCTATAGCTACCTTCTTCCTGTCTGTAATTCCTCCTACCATCTTGATAGTTCCTGTCTTGATATGTACATTCTAAATTTCCTGGATTGTTTCTTCTGTGAAATTGGTCTCGATTATACCCGAAGTTGTTTCTTCTATCTGCATTTTGTTGATTATTTCTCTCATATACATATCCATCCCTTTGCTGATTCTTCTCATTATAATTTCCTTGATTTCTAACATTGTGTTGTAGGTTTCTGCTGGAATTATTTGAATCGTAATAGTTGCTATCCCTTGGGAACCATTTCTGATTATTATTTTCTGAAAATCGATTTTGAAAATTATGATTTTGTCTAAAATTTCTGTTATTCCTGGTATTTTCTAACATGTCAAATCTTTCTAATATTTTGCAAATGTTTTCAGCTGTTTTTGGAAAAACACTTTGTAGAGCCATTGAGACTTCCATTGAAAAATGACTACTAACTATATCTATTATATGATCTCTACTTATAGAGGTGATATCCTTAGTTCGCTTGAGAATTTTGAGAAAATATGCTGCCATATCAGATTGAACTTCCCTAATGTACTTCCCATTGAAAACTTCCCTCAAAACATTGTGTTGATGGGTGGCACTCCAATATTCATCTAAAAACTTGTTTTTAAATTGCTGGTAATCTCTAACATTTCCATCATCACAAAACACATCTGCCCATAGTGCAGCTTCCCCTCTCAAACTTCTTCTTGCCCATCTTAAAATATCTGTATTACTCAATTGTTGTTCTTCAAACCAATTTTTCAATTTTCTCAAATGTTCTCTGGGAGATTGATTTCCATTGAAAGTAGGTAAACTTCTATTATCAATAGGAAACCTATAAATGATATCATTTCTGCAATTATTATTTATTTGATAAGCAAAATCATCTCTGAAATTAGGTATGTATTTTTCCCTGGTTTGTTTTCCCTGATGTTGATTAAATTCCACATTGACAGTTTTATATGCGAGATCATATCTTCCCCTATTTTCATTAAGATCATTATCTGTATTGTCTTTCCCAGTATCATAGAATGGGATATCTGGCAGAAACATTCCTCTTGCCTCACTTTGCAGATTCCGCTCATGTTCATCCTCTAGATTTTCCTTATCAAAGACCTCTCCAACATCCATTATTTTATCTCCTCTGTTCTTCTCTTCTTCTGTTGATTCTTCAGGAACTGTCCCTGTTTTGTTATGTGAACGTAGTGTCCTTTGTTGTTCGTCAGTCATTTTGTAAAGGAATGATGAAAATCTTCAGTTGTAATTATAGGCTGATTGTTTCAAAATGTTAAAAAATATTTTCCATATATATGTATATGTGTGTATTCGGAACCAAAATTGACAATTTATTGATATATCTGCTTCGATAAAAATATGAACACTTTCAATTTCCAATATGAATTGAGTCAGAGTGAAACTGATATGTTTAATATTGATTTTTTACGTTGGGCGCCATGTTGTAACGATTCTGATTTATTCATATGCAAACCTTACAAATGAATCAGATCCGTATGTGAGACTCCTCTCAGGGTTGTTGTAACAGAAAGAAAATGACTTCCTCAGTGATTCTTATGGAAATTGAAATTTCACTTAGACTATAAATAATCTGAAAAGAAGTGTTGAGACAGTATATATCAATAAATCAAACGCAAATTTCAACAAGACCAGTGTTTATTGAATGGAGCAAAAGGATCAACGACAATCACCACTAATGTACTCAAGGCAGATATTGTACAGTGCGCATGATTATATATATATATATATATATATATATATATATATATATATATATATATATATATATATATATATATATATATATATATATATATATATATATATATATATATATATATATATATAACTTATATATATATATATATATATAACTTATATAACTTATGTTTATGAGGTGTCTAACTTATTGGCAATATATGGTTCTATGATCCGTACCATGACCTTGAAAAATATGCAATTAGGCATTCCAGATACTTGTCAAAAATGTCAAATGAATCGAAATGAACTAATACGGCGTCATCTGCCCCCCCAGAAACTATCGTTTGTTTTCTGCAAACGAGTGTGTGATTGGTTGAAACTGGTATTTGCCCCCCAGACATAACCTGATCTGGAATGCCTAATACGCTGGTGTAATTGTTCTTCGGTGTAGATGAGAAAGGGTTACCTGCAATTCGTCTCTTTTGACAACGGCCACTGACCAGGGCAGGTCAGCCATTTTTCATTAAATACTTATGAGGCTGTAAATTAATGAAAATTTCATTAACCATGAAGTAATATGGTAGTGGCGTGAAGAATTACACCCAATAGGTGAGGGCTATCAATGTTGAAGAATTGAATTGGAATATTACTTGTGCATAGGTTTTAAATCGAAACTATGTTTTTTTTAGCACACGGAGTGGCTTTGGGTTTCAGTGAAATCCCACTGTTATGATATAAGTGGAGTAAAACATTCTTATTCACTATTCTTGACAAGAATAACGTCAGTAGATTAGGTTAATATTGAGGAGGATTGTTCTCATTGGAGAAGTCTGAAATCTGTTACATTTCCGAGAGAAAGGAACCAGTGGTAACGCTCATCGGCCATTTTGGGTGACTGGCAGGACTGCAGTTATCAACCCCCAACCCATATAGTTCGGTTTGAGTTTGAGCGAAAGCTCCTCCATAGTACCAACGTGTACTGCGGCTATCAACCTGGGAGGATGGTATCTTGTGTGATCTGAGTCGAAAGATGGACCATTGAGCACCTCGGAGTTCTAAGGAAGATCCTGGTGATGTATTGAACCAATTTGATAGCGATCCAATAGGAAGTGGATATGATTTCTGAGCCACCAATTAGTGTACAAAATTCATGTGTCTGAATTTCATGCTTATAACGTTCAGGTTTCAAATTTTGAAATTCTCTTCTGTAGAAATATTAAGATTTTTTTTATACCTGCCCCTTTCTGAACCCACAAAGAGGTCAGAAAACTTTACGCCTCATTCCTAAAATTTTATACTACGCCTTTAGGATTTGAATGAGGGATATTTTTCAATACTTGGCTCCTTTCTGAACCCACAAAGAGGTCAGAAAGTTTCACTCCCCATTCCCAAAAAATTATACTACGCCTTTAGAACTTGAATGAGGGATATTTTTCGAAGTAAATGTACTGCCATTTTGAGTAAGCTTACTCCCCTGTATATTATTAGTAGGATATACTCAGGTAAACATATAGATAAATTATAAAATTCATCTACTAACGAATAACCACTGCCTCAGAAATTGCAACTCAGCTGTCCTGCATTTCGTTGATCCTTTTGCTCCATTCAATAAACACTGGTCTTGTTGAAATTTGCGTTTGATTTATTGATATATACTGTCTCAACACTTCTTTTCAGATTATTTATAGTCTAAGTGAAATTTCAATTTCCATAAGAATCACTGAGGAAGTCATTTTCTTTCTGTTACAACAACCCTGAGAGGAGTCTCACATACGGATCTGATTCATTTGTAAGGTTTGCATATGAATAAATCAGAATCGTTACAACATGGCGCCCAACGTAAAAAATCAATATTAAACATATCAGTTTCACTCTGACTCAATTCATATTGGAAATTGAAAGTGTTCATATTTTTATCGAAGCAGATATATCAATAAATTGTCAATTTTGGTTCCGAATACACACATATACATATATATGGAAAATATTTTTTAACATTTTGAAACAATCAGCCTATAATTACAACTGAAGATTTTCATCATTTCTTTACAAAATGACTGACGAACAACAAAGGACACTACGTTCACATAACAAAACAGGGACAGTTCCTGAAGAATCAACAGAAGAAGAGAAGAACAGAGGAGATAAAATAATGGATGTTGGAGAGGTCTTTGATAAGGAAAATCTAGAGGATGAACATGAGCGGAATCTGCAAAGTGAGGCAAGAGGAATGTTTCTGCCAGATATCCCATTCTATGATACTGGGAAAGACAATACAGATAATGATCTTAATGAAAATAGGGGAAGATATGATCTCGCATATAAAACTGTCAATGTGGAATTTAATCAACATCAGGGAAAACAAACCAGGGAAAAATACATACCTAATTTCAGAGATGATTTTGCTTATCAAATAAATAATAATTGCAGAAATGATATCATTTATAGGTTTCCTATTGATAATAGAAGTTTACCTACTTTCAATGGAAATCAATCTCCCAGAGAACATTTGAGAAAATTGAAAAATTGGTTCGAAGAACAACAATTGAGTAATACAGATATTTTAAGATGGGCAAGAAGAAGTTTGAGAGGGGAAGCTGCACTATGGGCAGATGTGTTTTGTGATGATGGAAATGTTAGAGATTACCAGCAATTTAAAAACAAGTTTTTAGATGAATATTGGAGTGCCACCCATCAACACAATGTTTTGAGGGAAGTTTTCAATGGGAAGTACATTAGGGAAGTTCAATCTGATATGGCAGCATATTTTCTCAAAATTCTCAAGCGAACTAAGGATATCACCTCTATAAGTAGAGATCATATAATAGATATAGTTAGTAGTCATTTTTCAATGGAAGTCTCAATGGCTCTACAAAGTGTTTTTCCAAAAACAGCTGAAAACATTTGCAAAATATTAGAAAGATTTGACATGTTAGAAAATACCAGGAATAACAGAAATTTTAGACAAAATCATAATTTTCAAAATCGATTTTCAGAAAATAATAATCAGAAATGGTTCCCAAGGGATAGCAACTATTACGATTCGAATAATTCCAGCAGAAACCTACAACACAATGTTAGAAATCAAGGAAATTATAATGAGAAGAATCAGCAAAGGGATGGATATGTATATGAGAGAAATAATCAACAAAATGCAGATAGAAGAAACAACTTCGGGTATAATCGAGACCAATTTCACAGAAGAAACAATCCAGAAAATTTAGAATGTACATATCAAGACAGGAACTATCAAGATGGTAAGAGGAATTACAGACAGGAAGAAGGTAGCTATAGAGAAGATACAAGACCTAAAACATCAATGCCTCGAAAACAAAACCAAGATTTTAAACCGGTAAGAACACTAGAAGTGGACATAACAGAACAAATTAAGACATGTGATGAAGGCAGTGACCTTTCGGGAAACGAGTTGGTTAAACAAAAATTACTTTCAAAAGGACAGAGACGAAAACTCAGACATGATGCTAAACATAAAAATATAACTTTCAAAGAAAATGATTGGGTCTGGCTTCGGGCAAATCCACTTTCGAGTGCGAATGACAAGGAGATCATAAAACTATTTTTGATATATGAAGGGCCTTACAAAATTTTAAAAGTTGCAGGTCATAATGCATATGAATTGATAAATGATAAAAATGTTAGTAGGGGAATTTTTAATGTAGTAAATTTGAAGCCTTTTATAGGGTATACTTAATGTTTTTTTTATTTTTTTATTCTTAGATTTAAACATTGGTAAGACTGAAACAATGGAACTATTTCTATAAGATTTCTTCACCTACGTTTGTATATTGGTGGGACTCGTTCCATAAAGTTCTTCACTATAGTTTTTTTTTCGAGACTAATCAGTATCAGTAGTTGGTTTTTTTTTTGGGGTGGAATTATTTTTGGTGGGACTATGGTAGAATGGTGTGACAGTGGTGCATTTTTGCTTTTTCCATTTTGATTTGGGAATTAATTTTGAAATTTTTTTCCCCAACAAAATTCAAAATTAATTGGTGGGACTATGCAATGGTCATAAAGACCATTATAATTCAGTTTTTTATAATAAAAAGGATAAATTCAACCTATATGTGTGTATTTGGAGCGGTAAAACGATTGAAGCGTCAAGGGCATAGATCACGAGCGTATATTGACAGAAAACTACAAATATGGAATACGATCTTTCTTAACCTTACAAATTTGAACTGTTTTACTCAGAGCATCATACACTGTACACATATTAGAAATAACTGTTATTCGTTGATGATGATGTAAATTCAATTGTTAACAACACTTATAAATATCATTCCATCTTATTATCGTAGTTTGTAAACATGGGTAGTGTAAGAACCGTTCTATCGATATGGTGTATTAATCTACAGGATAAATATTCTAAATGTATTTTCAATAACGATGAAGCCAACATGTGATATATATATATATATATATATATATATATATATATGAGATCATGCGCACTGTACAATAGCTGCCTTGAGTACATTAGTGGTGATTGTTTATGAGGTGTCTAACTTATTGGCAATCTATGGTTCTATGATCCGTACCATGACCTTGAAAAATATGCAATACGCAGGTGTAATTGTTCTTCGGTTTAGATGGGAAAGGGTTACCTGCAATTCGTTCCTTTTGACAACGGCCACTGACCAGGGCAGGTCAGCCATTCTTCATTAAATACTAATGAGGCTGTGAATTAGTAAAAATTTCATTAACCATGAAGTAATATGGTAGTGGAGTGAGGAATTACACCCAATAGGTAAGGGCTATCAATGTTGAAGAATCAAATTGGAATATAACTTGTGCATACGTTCTAAATCGGAACTATGTTTTTTTAGCACACGGCGTGGCTTTGGGTTTCAGTGAAATCCCACTGTTATGATATGATAAGTGGAGTAAAACATTCTTATTCACTATTCTTGACAAGAATAACGTCAGTAGATTGGGTTGATATTGAGGAGGATTGTTCTCATTGGAGAAGTCTGAGATCTGTTACATTTCCGAGAGCAATGAACCAGTGGTAACGCTCATCGGCCATTTTGGGTGACTGGCAGGACTGCAGTTATCAACCCCCAACCCATATACTTCGGTTTGAGTTTGAGCGAAAACTCCTCGAACATCATAGTACCAACGTGTACTGCGGCTATCAACCTGGGAGGATGGTATCTTGTGTGATCTGAGTCGAAAGATGGACCATTGAGCACCTCGGAGTTCTAAGAAAGATCCTGGTGATGTATTGAACCAATTTAATAGCGATCCAATGGAAAGTGGATATGATTTCTGAGCCACCAATTAGTGTACAAAATCCATGTGTCTAAATTTCAGGTTTTAAATTTTGAAATTCTCTTTTGTAGAAATATTAAGATTTTTTTTATACCTGCCCCTTTCTGAACCCACAAAGAGGTCAGAAAGCTTCACGCCTCATTCCCAAAATTTTATACTACGCCTCTAGGATTTGAATGGGGGATATTTTTCAAGGTAAATGTACTGCCATTTTGAGTAAGCTTACTCCCCTGTATATTATTATTAGGATATACTCAGGTAAACATATAGATAAATTATAAAATTCATCTACTAACGAATAACCATTGCCTCAGAAATTGCAACTCAGCTGTCCTGCATTTCGTTGATCCTTTTGCTCCATTCAATAAACACTCTGGTCTTGTTGAAATTTGCATTTGATTTATTGATATATACTGTCTCAACACTTCTTTTCAGAATATTTATAGTCTAAGTGAAATTTCAATTTCCATAAGAATCACTGAGGAAGTCATTTTCTTTCTGTTACAACAACCCTGAGAGGAGTCTCACATACGGATCTGATTTATTAGTAAGGTTTGCATATGAATTAATCAGAATCGTTACAATACTCTCTCAGCCTGTGCAACTGTTGAGGTGTTTGACGAAACTTGTATGACTTCCTCAGGCTTCGAAGATTTTTTTGCTGCAATTTGAGTTGGATTCTTCTCTGCCTTCTGGACCTTCGAAGCCAGTGGTGTACTTGGCTCGCTAGTAGCTTTTTTTCCCCTCAAGTTTTTCTTCGGATTCTTCAAGTTTAGCGGCAGTATAAGCCTGGTTATTCACAAAAAGTTTGTTATATTTGATGTAACAGTTCTCTTCTCCGCTATGTTTCGCGAGATAAAGATGTTTCCTAAGAATTTTGTGTTCTTTTCTTTGTAAGGGAGTTAAGTTATTCGCGATCTGAATCTGGGTTCCTTTCAATTTGTTACACTTCTTAAGAATTGATTGTTTTTTTTGGAAGGAGGTGAACTCGACCTTGAGAGGACTTTTGCAGTTTTTCCCATACTCCAGTCTATGACGGTGAAAAAAGTGTAAACTGTGTATTTATCCCATACAGCACCGATTCGTATGAAAATTTGGATATAGGTTCTACTTACCCTTTATTCCAAAATCTACCCCTTGCCGAGGGTTGCTTTCTCCCTGGGGGTGGATGCCACCCCTTCTTGGGGGTGAGATTTTTTTATTGGAAATAAGTGCGGAAATCAATAGATTGACTAATTATAAGCACTTTTTGGTCAATGAAGTTTCTTCTGGAAAGCAATACTTTTCGACTTATTCGCGAGTGAAATTGTCGGTTTTCAGGCAAAAAAAACACGTTTTCAGATCCTTTTTTGCGAATAACTGGAAAATGATGCATCTAATCGAAAAACCTGCAGAGAGCAAAATCAAAGCTTTTGAAAAAATAAAGGCGATTTTTCATTTGTGATGTATGCAAACCCACTACAAACTGAATAATTGCTTATTGAAAGTTGATTGGTATTTTCAAACGCCAAAATGAAAAGTTTCTACGTACAATAACCAAAAACCAATGCATTTTTCGGGAAAAACTTATTGAACCTTTTCTGAAGTCCTTCAAAAATCCTTCATTTTTGTTATTTATAAAAGTTTCTAGCATCAAAACTGACCGAGGTATGAAGGAAATAATGTTCAATCCTATTTTTTCCTTGAAAAAAAATCGTGAATAATTCATCCTCTTTTCTCCCCCCTTTGAAAAAAATTGATGTTACATCATAATTCACTTCATTCATGTTCTTTCGATGAGTTCTCAGTTTTTCATCAATCGAAAGTACGTAGTTTTGGAAAAAATTGAGATTGAAGAGAAAAAATCATATACGTAATTCAGCGAAAAATCACAATTTCTTCGAAATAACTCGAAAACTATTGATCACATGCAAAATTGAAGGCTATTCTTCTCTGAAAATTTCGGTGTTTCATTTTTTTCTGCAGGATGAATATAGAGTAAGATATGGCCAGTTAAATATTGTGAGGGTTCGCGCAAAGTACCTTTTTTGAGCCCTTTCAGCATGAACCTTTTCAAAAATATAATCTGAAACAAAAAATAATATGAATGAGCTCATAGATCTTGAAAAAAGCTACAAAATGCTCCTTTGGTGGATTTGATTGCTTGAAGACTAAGCGAGTTATGGGAAAAAACCAAAAACAATTTTTGTAGAAATTAGAGTATGTACATTAGTATATTGAAGAATACACATAGTAACTATATTTTAGGCCTAGTGGAACTATATGTATATTATATGAGTATATATACATATAGCTCCACTAGGCAATGATTTTTCCCAAAGAGGGGGGAAAGAGAGGATGAGTGATTCACATTTTTTTTTCAAGGGAAAAATAGGATTCAACATTTTTTCCTTCATACCTCGGTCAGTTTTGATGCCAGAAACTTTTATAAGTAACAGAAATGAAGGATTTTTGAAGGACTTCAGAAAAGGTTCAATCAGTTTTTCCCGAAAGATGCATAGGTTTTTGGTTATTGTACGTAGAAACTTTCCATTTTGGCGTTTGAAAATACCAATCAACTTTCAATATGCAATTATTCAGTTTGTAGTGGGTTTGCATACATCACAAATGAGCAATCGCCTTTGTTTTTTCAAAAGCTATAATTTTGCTCTCTACAGGTTTTTCGATTAGATGCCTTATTTTCCAGTTATTCGCGAAAAAGGATCTGAAAACGTGTTTTTTTTTGCCTGAAAACCGACAATTTCACTCGCGAATAAGTCGAAAAGTATTGCTTTTCAGAAAAAACTCCATTGAACAAAAAGTGCTTATAATTAGTCAATCTATTGATTTCCGCACTTATTTCCAATAAAAAAATTTTCACCCACAAGAAGGGGTGGCATCCACCCCCAGGGAGAAAGCAACCCTCGGCACGGGGTAGATTTTGAAAAAGAGTGTATGTAGATCCTGAATCCAAATTTTCATGCGAATCGGTGCTGTATGGGATAAATACACGGGAAAATGGTCATAGACTGGACTACCAGAGAAAATACGTTGTTCAGGTCAAACTCTATGATTTCCACACCTAAAAATTCATTCAGAATAGTGATGGTTTCAGCTGCTCCAATTGTTTCTTTCTCTTTCCTTTCCAAACCGAAAATAATTATGTTATTTTTTCTTGTTGTTCTGTCGAGAGCTTCGATTTTTTGTCTGAGTAAATGATTTTCCTCTTCTGTTTTCGAAATTCTGTGATTCACTTCTTCCACTTTGAGCGATAATCTAACTTCAACAGCTTCAATTATGGAGTTTAACTCCTGGTTACTTTTGTGAATTCCTTCTAGAAGGAGTTTATTGCTTATTTCAGTACTGCCCAAATTGTAACGTAAGTGGTCGGCTTTATTTAGGCGAGGAAAGTTATAAAAAAGGTTCACTAGTTTGTTGATAAAGATGATGAAATATGTATCGTTCCAAGAATCTCAGTTGTTGAATGCTTCTGATATGTATCTATATAGTGCATGCAGTAATCTAGTGTTCAGGATACGAATTGTATCAACTCGAGAAAATAAATATGGTTTTGAACATACCAAAAACTCAAAATTCTGACAGACTCATCAGAGTGAACTTCTATTACACATAAAGCCACACACTCCGATGCCTATCTATAAGTCGAAGTCGACGATGAATACAAAAAATGATTGACCATTTCAACACACAGAGAGCTCTACTCGTATAATCTTCTTCCTTTCGGAGTTGAGGTTGCACCAGGAGCTTTCTAACAGTTGATGTTAGCAGGTTTGGATACGGTCGCTCCTGATCTGGATGATATGATTGTTTTTGGATGAATGGAGATGGAACGTAAACAAAATCTTTTCGAAGTTCTGCAACGTATTCAAGTTCATGGTTTCTGCTTGAAAATAGAAAAATACAAGTTTTCCATGTCACAAATGAAATACTTGGATCATATTATAGACTAACATGAAATCAGACCTGATCCATCACGAATTCAATCAATTTCACGAGTGCCACCACCGAATAATCTCACAACTCTTCGATCATTCTGAGGTGTCATCAATAATTATGGAAAATTATCAAAGCAGATTCGTGATTCGTTTTCTTTTGAAGAAAAACGCAGAATGGTATTGGTCAGTTGAATGCCAAAAAGCATTCGAAAAATTGAAGGACATTTTATCTTCTGATTTATTACTGACTCATTATAAACCAGAACTACCTATAATTGTAGAAGCTGAAGCGTCAAGCTATGGTCTTGGATCGTGTATTCTTCACGAATTTCTCAATATACCATGCATCTCGATTTCAATTTTCACCAGAAAAAAAAAACAGTCGAGTAGAAAAAGAAGGCCTTGCACTGTAACAAAATTCCATAAAATGATTTTTGGAAGAAAATCACACTACAGACAGATCACAAACTACTTTTGTCGATTTTCGGATCAAAGAAAGTTTTCCCTTTGTATACTGCAAATCGTATACGGAGATGGGCTCTAAATTTGCTTTCATATGATATTGATTTCGTGTACACATCATCTTTGGTATTCGGACATGCAGATGTTTCATAGAGACTGATGGATCGCGAATCGAAACCTGATGAAGAATTCGACATTACACCTGCGAATTCCACAACAATAACTGCTGAAATTATAGCAAGGAAGACCATCAAAGGATACAGTCCTCAGAAAGTTATCACATAGTTGGCCTGCAGAATCAGATGAAACGGATATTCTATCTTCAGCTGTTTTTGGATATCGAGTGGTAATTTCCACCATATTTTGATTCTGAAACTAGAAACAACAGCATAAGGGACATCCTGGGAAAGAAAGAATGGGGACTTTAGCGAGGAGCTGTTTATTGGCTTGGATGAAGAAATTGAAAAATTCAATTTATCAGTATGATTCCTGCTTGCAAGCTTCCAAATCATCTCCGAAAACTGAACTTTCATCTTGGTAAATACCAAAAAACCTGGACTAGGTTCATATGGATTCTTTTGGCCCTGTAGATGGATCCAGTTTTTTATCATAGTGGATGCTTACACCAAACGGCCAAAGGTTTTCAAAATGAAAACAACTACTGCTATAGAAACCACAAGGAAACTAAAAGGAGTATTCTCCATTTTTGGACTTCCAAGAACCATAGTTCCAGATAACGGTACCATCCTCAATCAAATGGTTTGACGAATAGGTTCGTAGATACTTTCAAACGTGCACTCAAGGAAATGAGGGGAGAAGAAGCTAAAAATGAGGTGATAACTAGATTCCCCCAGACTCATCGTTCGACTCCGAACAAAAATGCTCCAGATGGAAAATCACCGTCAGAGTTGATGTTTGGAAGAAAAACAAGATCACTCATGGATCTAGATGTACCTAATTCCAAAGAGGAGAATATCTTCAAATAAAAAATGAACACTAATCAAATTTTTCTTTTTTTTATAAAAAACACGAAAGAAAGAAAAGAAATTTCGATGTTGGTCAACCAGTTTTTTGCAAAAATACATTCACACGACAGAGTTGAGTGGGTTTAGGTGGAATATTCGAACGCATTGGACATGTTTTTGAAATAGCTATATAGTTTTATAACAGTTTGTTCAAATGAAATCCCATCAAGTAATATCAGAAATACCGCAAGGGTCTCATAGCTGCTTTGCAAGTAGTGAGTTTCTGCAGATGATGAGGAATTGTTTCGAACAGTGAGTCAAAATTAGATCAATATCTCTTACATGCAGATTTGAATATATCATATGAATGGTGAGTGAAAAATAATCCGTATTCAAATATCGACAAATGCTGCTTTATAAGTATTTTTAAGGGATATACAAAATCTGATACTACATATACGATCAACAATAGTCCTCTAAGCTACGTCTCTTCTGTTACAGATCTAGGGGTAATCTTTGATGAAAAATTGAGATTTGTAGATCACAATTAAAAAGAGTAAAAAATACATTTTTGAGGTTTTGTGTTTATGAACGAACTGAACTTGAAGTCTTTACGTAATAGACGACTCCAGCTAGATTTGGGTTTTGTATTCAGATTGTTGAATGGAACTGTGAATTGTCCGGAACTACTCGAAATTATTCTTTCCGGCGTTCCGAATAGATTGCTAAGATTTCCTAAATCATTTAAAATGTCATTTCCTGCCGGCATGCTCCGATTGAGATAACATTACAAGTTATAAACGATTTTGATATAGAAATTTTAGGTTGTACATTCAAAATATTCAAGTTGTCTTTGCTACAAATAGATTTCAATTTCTAGTATATCGTGTAATGCTTATGCTTATATATATATATATATATATATATATATATATATATATATATATATATATATATATATATATATTTATAAAAATAAAATTGAACGAATATGAATATCATACAGGTGAATATGAATATATAGGCCGACAAAAAGTCAACAATGAATATTAACCTTGCCTACTCTAAAAGCGATTGCATCACAATACTAACATAATTCGATTAAGCAAGATTACATATGAGATATATATATATATATATATATATATATATAAATTTATAAAAATAATGAAATTGAACAAATATCATACAGGTGAATACCTTGCCTACTCTAAAAGCGATTGCATCACAATACTAACATAATTCGATTAAGCAAGATTACATATGAGATATAGACGTACAGACACGAATAACTAACGATTAAATAATGAATCAATAATAACCATGTACACTATAAGAGCAAATGCATCACAATATGGATATAATTTCATCGGGAAAATAACTAGTTATGAATTCAGTATTGAAAAAAATGTAAGTCGAAAAATAAAGAGAGAGAAGACAAGAAGAAGAAAAAAAGCACAAATTATTTCATACAAATATTTTTTAGCATCACTCTATGGTGCCTGAGATATGTCTTAACGACATTCCTGCAGAATAGTATGCTTTTTCCATCAGCACATCCTAGACTAATTTTGTGAATAGTTCATGTTTTGATTTATTTCAGTCAAGAATATTGAATATCCGTTTCTCTTCAAGTGTTTTCTTGAGTTCATTTCTGGTATTGAAAGGTGAACTACAGCTCTGTCAAGTAATGTGAGGTATATCTGTAGGTGATTCAGTAACATACTCCTTGTGAATCAGGCATATCATTTCCAGAAAAAAGATGCACAACACTACAGTCAAAATTATTTGTTGAGCAGAAAGATGTCTACAACTCTCTCTGTAGTTATCCTCACACAAATATCTGCGAGATCTCTTCTGCAGTACGAATACCTGATTTAGGAATGTTAGGAATGTTCTATTACAAAACACAATGCCATATCTCAAATGAGATCCTGTAAGGGAAGAGTAAGTGAATCTGGCATGTTAAGTTCATCAGCAACAACTCTCACAGCAAAATATTCAGAAACTAGCTCCTTTTACTGAGATGTGACATGTTCATTGAATTTTAGCTCATTACCAATGTGCAAGCCAAGGAACCTAGTACAAATTATCAATATTAATTGTACAATAATCCACGGGTTTCCTCAACATAAAAGTTTAGAATAACTTGAACTCTTCAATTCCGTTCCTTTCCTAATATTACATACTTCGGTTCTACCGTATCAACAATATCGTTAGTTACTAACTGATTAGTGTTACCAATCTTGTCAAGAGCCCTCACCCTTTACCTAGTAAGCACTGTTACCATATTTATCAACTAACTGACAGAACATCCCCTTTTTGAAATTTTTTTCAGATAACATAGTCTTTCAGGTATGAAGGTGGTTTTGTATTCCTTTTTGGTTTTTGGTAATCACTTGAATTAGGTTCATTCAAAATCATGTTAGGTGAGGTATCAGATTGGGAAGCATTAACACTTTCGAGTAACGGATCACTATAAAATTCATTTTGTATTAGCAAGTGAGGTAGATGTTGGTCATTAGGTGTTTCGCCCATCACAATGTTTGGTTCAGATTGATGAATAGGAGAGTCCTTTCCCTGTATAGGTGGTGACTGTGCCTGAGTCAACTCATTTTCCTTATAGTACGGTGCCGGAATCAAGTGCCATCTATTTCTTCCATAAGTTCCATAATTAGATTGTATCAAATAGGAACGAGGTTCCTCCAGAACTTGAACAACTTTAGCGTAATGTCCCAAGTCAGTTACCCAGACATAGTCTTCAACTTATAAATTAGACAAATATTTTGTTCGGTGTCTTTTGTCAAACTGGCTTCTCAACTTTTCTTTGGCTATGCCTTCCTCATATAGAAAAGTACTGGTGTCTACATTTCCATATATTTTTCTTGGTAGCATTGGCAAAGGTGATCTAAGTTTTCTATAATAAAACTTCAAGTACGTTTTCTGCCACTTCAACCGCCGCCTCAATACAGTCGTTAGACTGCGAGAATTTAGGACTATTTGTAACGTATCTGAAATCGTACTCGTTGAGCAAACTTCTTGAATTCAGAACTGAATTGTGGGCCATTATCTGATCGAACAATTTCATTTATCCCATACCTCTGAAATATTTCTTTCACTTTCGAAATTATTATGGTTTCTGTCATTTTGGTTAATTCAAAAATTTCGAAAAATCTTGTGAAATAATCATTCATTATCAGATACCATGAATCTATTTTATATAAATCTAAGGCGAGTTTTTGAAAGGGCTTTGTGGGGATTAATCAATCGAAATAGGCTCTTTGAAGTTTGTACGATGCTCAACACACTGAGGACAATTCCGCACCAAATTTTCGATTTGCATGGAGAGACCTATCCACCATAGAGACTGCTTCGCCCTATTTCGGCATTTAACGATGCCTAAGTGTCCCTGGTGGATGAAATTCAGATATTTCACTTGCAGAGATGGAGGAATAATGATTCTAATAATTTCTTAGCAATAATCCTTTAGAAAAGGAAAATTCAAATCTATATTGAAAATATATTGGCGTAACGGAAATCATTACTCAAATCTTTTATCGGGCCATTCCGTCTCAGTGTATTGTTTAGTCTTCATTGAGATAGGGTCTTTCAACTATTCACTTTTTATTTCTTCTGAAAGTATTTTTTCATTGGGAGAGGCTGGACTATTAATCTAACGTGTGCTTCTACTTCACTTGCTAATTCCGAGATAATGTGTCAACTACCACCAGCTGGCTTCCAGGCGAGTAATAAATTTTATAGTCATATCGCAAGTATAAATCTGAAGCGTTGCAATCGCGGCGTTAATTCATCAATATGTTAAGTTTGAAGTATTCGAATCAGCGGCTTATGATCGGTTTGTAATAGTATAGGAATTCCTGTTATATATTCTGAGAATTCATCAACGCTCCAGGCTAGGGCTAGAGCTTCACGTTCGATCTGGGCATACTTTTTTTTTGTTCCTGGGAGCAGACGTGAAGGAGACGCAACAATCTCACTTTTTCCATTAGATGTTTGTATAAGACGAGAACCCAATCCGTAAGCGGACGCATCCGCTGATACTGAGATTTGTTTGGAAGAGTCGAAATATGCTAGAGTGGGACAAGTAATATATTTAACATTTTTCTTTAATAGTGATGTGAGTGTATCTGAAATATGAGACCTTCTGGGAATAAAACAACTAGAAAAATTTATTTATCATTCCTAAAAACTAAAGTACATCCTTTCTATTCTTCGGTTCTGGAGAGTTTTTCAGTGCATAAATACGTTCAGGATCTATCGAGATGCCCTTGTTTGATATTTTATGTCCTAGGTGTAATGTTCGTGAATTTCCACAAATGATACGACTTTATCATTTAGTAAGAGATATATTGTTCGAAACTAAACTCACACGTTTTATTACAATGTCCTGTATTCAAAAACTGCCGTTGGTGAAGGGCATGTATCGTCGACTCCCCTCCAGCCCTTTCGGCACGCGCAAGTGCCTAGGAATCTGGCAGATCGGGTTGCGCTATGACATATTGACTACTATCGATTTCTCACAAACAGGGTGATGTTTCGATACATTACACCACCTCACACCAAAAAAACAAAACATAATTAGGTATAAGGTATAATAAATACCTGCTAGTACTAATATCTAAATCTATCTGGTTCCTTACGGTTTCTCACAGGACGTATGTATGAAGCACCTGTTAATGACGATGGTAACTGCTTGTTAAAGTTACTTGCTTCTGTTTCCTCAGGCAGTGATTCATTGTCATCTGCAGTTGCTTCAGAAATGTCATTTTCTTGTAGACATCCTTCATCCTCACTGTCATTCTTGTTTTTGACAGATAAATATTCTGGAGAGAATCTCACGTTATCAAAGTCATGAAAATCTGTTAGTTGATTGTCAGTAGGAAATGTTGTTTTCATTTGATTCAAATGTCGCTTCCAAACCAAATCAGTTTCTAGAGGTTTCACAAGAAAAACATTTTTACCCA
The DNA here is from genome assembly GCA_032362365.1 of Zygogramma bicolorata. NCBI lineage: Eukaryota > Metazoa > Arthropoda > Insecta > Coleoptera > Chrysomelidae > Zygogramma > Zygogramma bicolorata. The sequence goes on along the minus strand of JAVJAQ010004813.1, from coordinate 93,129 downwards.
AAATTTTTGTGACTGTAGCTTTGCACCAAGATGGTTTAACATACCGATAGTCTTTGGTGATTACCATATCTCCTACGGACAATAAGAGACCTCTTCTCCCCCTATAATATTTTTTGTTTCTTGCTTGAGCTTCGTACAAATTATTTCTAATTTTTTTTTGTATCCACTGGGCGTCCTTCATTATTTTGCAATATCAATGGTTTGATTAAATCGAGACGTGTTCTCAACGCTCTACCCAAAAATATTTTAGCGGGAGTTTCTCCTAACGAACAATGAACATTGCGATATGTTAGCAAAAAATTGGATAATGATAAATTGATATTTTTACTGTCAATTTTTTTTTTAAATAGTTTTTCACAGTTTTTACGCTGTTTTCCGCAGCCCCGTTACAGTGTGGGGAAAATGGCGAACTGGTTATGTGTTCTATACCATTTGTTTGAATAAAATGCTTGAACTCGACTGAACACAGTTGCGGACCAATATCGCTAACTAATGTTTTAACTAAACCATATCTAGCAAACACTTCCCGTAATTTAGCTATAGTGGCAGTTGAGGTTACCGAGGCCATAGGAAATACCTCAATCCATTTTGAGAAAGCATCTAATATAATCAAGAAAAAACAATTTTTTTTTGTTTCCGCAAAATCAATATGGATTCTGGACCATACCCCATCTGGAACAGCCCACCCTTGCAATGGAGCCTTGGGAGGATTCGTCTGTACTTTCTGGCATTTATCACATGATTTACTAATTTTCTCAATATCCTTATTCAGTGAGGGCCACCAGAAATAAGATCGTGCCAATAGTTTCATTTTGACTATACCAAAATGTGCACTATGCAGTTCACTCAACATTGAATGTTTTAAGGAAGATGGTATAACAACCCTCTGACCCCACAATAGCACATCCTCTTCAGTAATAAGCTCTAGTCTTCTGTTGAAAAAAGGTTTTAAATCAAAATCAATATTTTCCGGCCAATCTGTTCTCACGTATTCCAATACTTGGGATAATATAGGGTCCTTCCTTGTCTCCTGTCTAACATGATCTACATCTATGGGGATTTCCGAATTTTCACTGATGAGATGAATACTTGAAAACTCTTCTTCAATATTTTCATTATTAGTGTTATTTGCTATCGGTAGCCGACTGAGAAAATCTGCAATATTTTTACTAGTATGAATATATTTAATATCGAAATCGAAACCACTCAAGAAAACTGCATAACGTTGCAGTCTATTAGCAGCTAGGATAGGTATTCCCTTTTTGGGCCCAAAAATAGACACTAAAGCCTTATTATCACTTATGAGCGTGAATTTTTTTCCGTACAAGTACTGATAAAATCGTTTAATACCCCATACTATCGCGGTGGCTTCTTTATCTATTGCCGAATATCCCATTTCTGCCTTGGTCAACGTTCTACTCGCGAAACAGATAGGTCTCTCCACACCGTTCTCATAAATGTGGGAAATAATTGCCCCAATGCCGTAATCTGAACTGTCCACAGTTAAATTAATATTTAAATTTGGATCAAAATGTCAGATGCTAGTATACTTTTCATTTTACAAAACGCTTCGCTACAAGCCTTAGTCCAATTCCAGGTAGCATTTTTTCTTAACAGTGCATGTAATGGGTACAAAACATCTGGCATGTTCGGAATAAATCTATTATAATAATTTATACTACCGAGAAAATATTTTAATTGGGTAACGTTAGTAGGTTCTGGTATAAGTTCGATAGCTTTAATCTTGTCGGGACATTTATGTAATCCATGCCTGTCAATAATGAAACCTAGATAGGCCACAGAATCGGAAAAAAATGCGCATTTATTTTTTTTAACGGTTAGGCCTATATTTTGTGATTATCTCCAAGGCTCTATGTAAATGTTCAATGTGCTCTTTCTTGGTACGGCCTGTAATCAAAATGTCGTCTAAAAAAATTGCTGTACCGGGTAAATCAATGAAAATTTATTCCATAGCCCTTTGAAACTGTGGAGGTCCTGACGAAACTCCTTACGGAAGCCTATGGTACATAAAAAGGCCTTTATGGGTACTTATCACAGTATATTTCTGTGAAATTGGGTCTAGCAACATCTGTTGATAGGCCTGACTCAAATCGATCTTGGAAAATTGTTTCCCACCTTGTAATTTACAGAATAGATCATCAATCCTCGGAAGAGGATATTTATCCGCTTGAATGTGTGCATTAATAGTTATTTTATAATCGCAATATATTCGGACACTGCCATCCTTTTTTGCACGGGGACTATCGGTGTAGCCTAATCTGAAAATTCTATTGGTGAGATGATACCCTCAGATACTAATTTTTGTAATTCTTTTTCCACTTTTCCTCTCAAGGAAAATGGTAGTGGTCTAGGCTTATGAAATTTTGCTGGAGCGTCAGCGGAAATGTTTAATTTCAATTTGAACTTATTGAATGTACCTAAACGCTCAGAAAATACAGACGAATATTTTTGTACTAAATTTTCAAGGGTATTATCTTCGACATAATTGATTTCTTTGAAACCCATATTGAAATTTCTGATAAAATTCCTCCCTAACAAGGCTGGGCGATCATTATCCATTACATAAAATTCTAAAAGTCTGACTTTATTGTGAAACTCCACCTCCAAATTTATTTTTCCCTTCGGTTGAATTTTATCCCCAGAATAGTAAATTATTGTTATCACTGCTGGCTGTAAGGGATAATGTTTGAAATGGCTCTCATACATATTGAATGGTAGGACAGAAACGGCCGCCCCTGAATCCAGTTTCAATTCAAATATCTTATTTTCCATACCAATTTCAATATAAATAGGTACATCCCTATCGCCTAACAAACAAAGGACAGGTGACTCATTTTCTGACATTTCATTTTCTAGTAATCTTAAATTTCTATTCGTTTTTTACATACCGCTCTGAGGTGTCCCCTACTATTACAAGCAGAACAGATATAATCCTTGTAAGGGCACGAATTTGGAAAATGTCCTCTCCCACAACGGAAACACTTCACTTTTGCCTTTTCACTAGCACTAGTATTCGCGCCACTTCCTCCTTGTGTCGGTTCTCCCCATGAAGAATGACGGCTTTGATTTCCTGACCGGGCGGTTCTTGCATTTTGCCGGTGATCACTTCTCGAATTGCTGCCAATACGGTTTATTCCTGCATGTTCCTCCGACGCCGGCTCTCTTTTCACCTCCCTTTCCATCCTAGACTCTTTGATTCCCTCGATTGCAGCTTCTTCGATTAAAGCTGTTTCCATAGCCTTACTGAAATTGGCATCGACTTTTAGCCCCAATAAGGTATTTTTCACCTTTCCTTCATTGTACCGTGTTATGAATATATCTGTCAGTTTTGTATCTAACTGTGTTCCGAATTGACAGTTGCTGGCCAATTTTTTTAGTCGTACCGCCCAATCTTGCACCGATTCATGTTCCAGTTTATGTGATGAGTAATACTTAGCTCTCTCTACCCACACAACCCGTGTTTTATTGTAGTAGTCATCAAGGTGTTTCAGAATAACATCATAACCACTATTTTCCGGTTTTTCCGGTATCGACAGATCAACTAGCAGCTGATAGGCTTCTTCGGCTAAACTGTATAGTAGAACTGCACGCTTAATATTTTCATCTGTTATATTTCGCGCTATGAAGTATTGTCCCAACCTTTTTATGAAAACTTGCCACTCACATGTTTTTGGATCGAACACAAGATTCAATGCAAGGTCGACTGCCGTGGCCATTTTAAGACACACCCGATGATTGATCTTATTCTAACTGATCACTACGCCACTCTGTATTTTCAGTATTTTGTAGTTTTAATCCTCGTCGCCAAGTGTAATGTTCGTGAATTTCCACAAATGATACGACTTTATCATTTAGTAAGAGATATATTGTTCGAAACTAAACTCACACGTTTTATTACAATGTCCTGTATTCAAAAACTGCCGTTGGTGAAGGGCATGTATCGTCGACTCCCCTCCAGCCCTTTCGGCACGCGCAGGTGCCTAGGAATCTGGCAGATCGGGTTGCGCTATGACATATTGACTACTATCGATTTCTCACAAACAGGGTGATGTTTCGATACATTACACTAGGTATGTTATTGATTCAGATCCGAATATGCATTTATCTTTATTCAATGTAATACCTTCTTCTTCTATTCGCCTCAAAACTTGATCTAATATTTGATTATAGGCCTCAAGAGTTGGGGCATGTATCAGAATGTCGTCTATGTAGCTTACGACTCCAGGTATGCCTGATAGTATTTCGTTTAACAAAGGAGAAAAATACTCAGGAGCACATGCGATCCCAAACGGCAGTCTTTAAAGGAAAAACCTTTCAGAAGGAGTTATGAAGGTTATTAGCATCTGTGATTCCTTAGTGAGTCTAATCTGGTGAAATCCAGAGTTAGTGTCAAGTTTAATAAAATACTTTGACCCTTTCAGCTGTGTTGAAATCATTTATACTTTGCCTATAGGGAAATGGGAACGTTTAACCGCTTTATTCAACTTAGTATAGTCGACACAAAGTCGTATTTTAGAATTTCGCTGCACTACAACAATAGGGCTAACCCAATCGGTTGGGATCCCTACTCTTCCGATAATGTCTTGCTTTTTTAATCTTTCCAACTCTTCATTCAACGGTTCTATTAATGGAATAGAAACAGTGCGAGGTACAGATTGCACATACGGTTGTGCTCCTTCAATTAGTTTTATATGCATTTCAGTTTTAAAAGTGCCTATATATCTGAAAATATTTAGAATTTTTCAAAGATATGACTTTTCAAGTCGACAGCTTCTACTGGAGAAATTTGTTCCTTGAATCGTAGAATATTCAACTTACGATATCTCATTTCTATCTAAAACAGGTTTCGATAGCTCATCTATAACACACAGATCTGTATTGCAGCTTCGATCAAAGTAGCTCAATCTTACTGGTGTAATTCCTAACACTCATTTTGAGGCCAGACGGACCTGTTACTAATTCATAAAAATTTCTTTAACTCTTTAACAAGTCAGAATTAAGAAACTCTTTAGAAATACAAAAATGTCAGCACCAGAGTCTACAAGGAATTTTATATTTTTGTTCATTTCTGGCACAAAAATTTAAGCTAACCACTCTCTAGTATCTATGTCTATATGATCAAGTGAACTTGATCCTATGAATTCATTATCGACAGAATTCACAACATTCGGAGAATTAGGCTTTAATTCTAAATCTGATTGCACTAATCTGACCTGAGTACATCTGCAGACTACTGCCCAGTGTCCTATTTTCTGACATTTTCTACAGGTAGACTTGCTTGGTGGACACTGGTCTCTCGGATGGCGCTGCTGTCCAGAGTGACCACATCTGTCTCCCTAGTGAATCGACACTTTGTTTTTCCCCTTCTGGTATTGATGGGGTGAATAAGCTGTGTTTCTTGAGGTCCGATCTCTTCCGACTGCTGAACTTTGCCGACTACTACTGTATAGCTCCCTACTTTGATTAGCTTGTGATTCTGCTTGCTTAGCCATTAATATACACTCTCACAGGTTCTTCTTCAATTGCAAGCATTCAGATGTTTTCGAATCTAGCATACCTACAACTATTTTATCTTTGAGCGTGCCGTAGTTGCGATGCTCTGCTAAGGAATGTAGGCTAGAGATGAATGATTCAATTGATTCTCCTGGCTCTTGAACTCTAAATTTGAATTTGAACCGCCCGAATATCAAATTTATAAGAGGAATGAAATCGTTCTTGAAGCTATCCATGGCCTCTCTGAAGCTCTTGGGTGGTGCTTCTGATTGAAACATGATTTCCTCATATTCTTTCCCTATGGTGTACATGAGTATATCGATTTCCTCTTGTTCATGCTTGTCATTCTGTCCTGAGACGGACATGAATCTCTCGAACCTTTTTCGCCATGAAGTCCATGCTGCAGGAGTAGAGAAAGTAAATTTTTCCGGTGGGTCAACTTCAATTGAGGCTAAAACGTTGACCACTTGCGGTTGAATTTGTGAATTGTCGTTTGACATGATTTTGTTTGTTAGTTGCAAGTTTTCTGCATGTGTTATCTTGAAGTCCTGATAGGCGGAATATTCCAGGCTAAGTTTCTACCTTTCCTTCAGATTTATCTTTCAACTAGATACTTTCGAAAAGCATTACCGCTGTCACCATGTACAATAATTCACGGGTTCCTTTAACATAAACGTACACAATAACTTGAACTCTTCAATTCCATTCCTTTCCTAATATTACATATTTTTGTTCTACCTCATCAACAATCTCCTTAGTTACTAATTAATCAGTGTTACCAATCTTGTCAAGAGCCCTCACTCTTTACCTAGTGAGCACTGTTGCCATATCTATCAACTAACTGACAGAACATTAATACCATCAAGTAGCAAGTGATCATAGCTGAATTTGAAATTGACGATTCTGGTTCCATCCAGATTGAAACAGAGACAGTATCAATTACACCATCGTTCAACTCTCGATGAATATGGAGAGATCACTTGTTTCAAGATATCAGTGCTTTACCCATGACATAATGATGTGGCATTTTCAGCGGGAATTGTGTGTTGTAGTAAGGTACGGTAAGAACGAGATCGGTCCCGAAGCAAATCCCTCTGGTAATAAGAAACATAGTGCCAAAAGATCAGATCATTCCAAAGCGATGCATTTTCAGAAGCAGTATTTCACGGTTAACGCAATAGGATGGTTTCGAAAAATCACAAAATGCCGCTTTCATTCAAATTCATGTGAACCAATTTTTTTTTAAGTTGCGTTATCAGTATTCTCGTGAGTTCGAAACCCAAATTGACATTTGTTCATTATATTTTCCACTATATGTTCATTAAATTTTTTATGATCTTTGTACAACGAGGTGGCCTATTTCCCTTTCTGTTACTCTTATCTTGTGAACATTTGTAGGCATTAATCAAAAATAGGTATGACAGGAAATATCGCCAAGATAACCCAAAGAATTCAGTTGTGATGTTAGATTGGCTGTCATATTGCTTGCAATAGAGCAGTAATAGTCGTTCAAGGGGTTCTGTTAAAGAATCGTTGAAATCCAATAAATTATATATTATCGTGGCAGAATTTTTTTTTCTGAATATGAAAACCAATAAAAAAATATTTGACAAAGAAATCGCCGAAAAATTTGAAAAATCTCTGAAACCACCTAACTTATCTAAAATTACCAAAAGAAAGAATTTTTAGATCTCATTGAATTCTACAAAAAAGTCACTTCATTTCCTTCACAACGCATTTATTTGTTGTTGTTTTTTCTAGATCTAGTTGAAATATGTAGGATAAATGCAATGATGCTAGATTGATAGTGCATGCGAAGACACGATTTCAGCGCCCTCCCGATCCTCGCGCCCTAGGCTGCAGCCTAATTAGCCTGATGGTTGATCAAACCCTGCTATCGAGTAAAAAATTGAGTTCAATTTCTTAATGATCAGATAAACCTGCAGAAATAACTCTCGTATCTGATTCTTCATGAAATTTGAGCAGATATAATCAATCACCGTAGAAGACTTGTCTGTGATTTTAGTATATTTCTCAATATGCACTCTTATGTGGAATCTTGGAAAAAATCCTCATTGAAATCTCCTGTCTTTCAAGAAATGCATATGTGTTATTTGTTACACTCGAAGGCGCTCCAAACATACGAATAATTTTTTCTTTGAAAATAATTTCATCCCATCTAACATATTTGTGTATTCAGAAATTCCATGTTCGAAATGATAGCATTCATAAATCCATTGCCAGACAGCAGTTTCGACCCGCCTTAGATATACTCAGTGACACTCAGCTGGACTTGCGAACACAAAACATTTTGAACGGCATACTCCTCACGAAACAAAAGTCTGCACCTGGTGCCGTGAAAACCTCACAGACTCAAACTCCTACTACACCAAGTAGAGGAGACCTTTTGCAGCAGACACATCGTACGGCTGAGCCGTAACAGACGACCCGCCGCGAACATTAATCGTCTTCGGTCTACTCGCAGAGAATTCTGATATCTGTCAATTTCGACGAGGGTGGCCTTGTGATGGCTTCCGACGGTTCTCCGTAGCCTCTGCCCGGACACCCTTGTAGTTTTCTAATTCCTGAGAATAACGGAGAAGCGCCTGTTCTTCTTCTTCTTCTTCTGCTTGACGAGACCAGGAACAATACTAGTGCGAATATATCGAAGAATTCTCGACCGGCCGAAGTCTCGGGAGACAGCGAAATTTATTAAACTGCTCGAAAGATGGGGGTTCCGTTTGAGGACGAAACTCTGTAAAGTTCACCATCAGCAAGCCGAAGCTGCAAGCTAGAAACGATTTACTGTTCACCACGGCAGTTGAACTAATCCGAATTTATTTGTGAGAGCTCTTGAATTCAGACTATGACAATTACAACAATGAATCCATGAATGTATCCATAAATGATATTTCTTTTATTCGAATAATAATAATATATATATATATATATATATATATATATACTACTTCCATATTTGCTCCTGAACAATATGAATATTTTGGTATGTCAATGAAATTCTTCACAACATAAAATCATATATCAAGTAACCAAATAGCATACAGAAGAAGTCATGATATGAAATCGAAACAAGAAATAATACCAAAAGAATTTTATTTGTTGAAAACTAACAACTGTGTTGATAGAAATAATTCTTATCTCTTGGAATCGTATCACTTTCACGGTCGGCGATTAAAACGAATAAAGGACACCATATACTACAAACGATGTCGACAAGTATCACCAATTAACAACATTGAAATGATATACTAAAAGGAGAACAAGAGGTTAAGCTATCAGTTCAAGCTACAGAAGTAAACCTTTTACTGAAAATAGAAGAAATAAATCATCGTATCATTAGAGTCGAAAAAGAAAACGAAGAATTGAGGAGAAAAGTTAAAACTCTTGAAAGGACCCAAAAGAAAAATAACATTATTATTTTCGGACTGCAACGGAAAGAAATCTATATAACAGTGGATTACATAAGAGAACTATTCAGAAACAAACTCCAAATTGACTTAATTGAAAGCGATTTTAATAATATTTACCCTTTAGAAAAATCTCACGATAGTCCAATAGTAAAATTTACTTCCTTTTTGAAAAAAGAACAGTTCCTAAAGAGTACCAAGAACCTGAAAAGAACACAAATAAGTTTAGCTCATGATATGACTAAGCAACAGAGAGCAAAAAATAAAATCTTGAGGAAGCACTTGCTCATAGCAAAAGAAAACAAAAATAATATTTGCTTCATCAAAAGAAACAAACTCCACATAAATAATAACATATATTCGCCTACTGATTCGGGAAACGAAGAAGAGCCTATTGAACAATATAGTCCCAAACCACAGAGTGACCCTGGAAAACCATCACATTTCCAACAGCCGGAGGTATCTAATAAAGGACCAAACTTGAAGAAACCGACGGTTTTTACACAGGCTGAGTTGAATCCAATCATTCAGGGAACTCCAAGAACGAGTAAAGCTAAAAATGTCACAAAAAATATAGAAATTAAGAATAAACCGATTACTCGAAAAAATTCTTCAAAGTAGTTAACAAATTCATTCTGTTCATGTTATTATATTGCTTCTTTCTAATGTTCAAGTAAATGTTTCAGAAATACACAATTATTGTTGAAATTCTGAAAAAATACTGAAAGATGGACGCGTACATAAGAAATTATGACAACAAAATAATATTAAGAAATCTAGTGAATAATGTAAACGATTATAATAAAAACCAAACGGACAATGGTAAACATAAGCTTAGAGTTCTACATGTAAACATTCGCAGTCTGAGTAAAAATTATGACCAGTTGCTGATTTTCTTGAAACAGTTCTCTATTCAGTTCGACATAATTGTACTGTCTGAGACGTTCAATATACAAAATAAGCCAATATTTCAAATACATGGATATAATAGTGTATATAGTGCAGGTTCATTGAACAGAAACGATGGAGTTATGGTATATATCAACTCCAGTATAAAGTATAGGGCAGATCATATGAAATTTGCCTCGAGTACAGCTATAGAATTGAACGTTTATATTAATCAAGTGAATCTATTTTTGACGGCATTCTATAGATCCTCTAGTACCGATGAGAATGTTTTCGATAGGGAATTATATAACTATCTAGACAAAAAGAAATCCCCAAATTCCATATCACTCTGTTGAAGTTGAAGATTACAAAAATTCAATGAACTCGTTTAGTTACATATCTTCCATAAACAGAACAACGAGACCATGTAGCGGGACCTGCCTAGATCTTTTTTTTTTGGAAAAACTGAGTACAATCAAAACAATATCAACTCACATGTTTTCCATTACGACTTGACAGACCATTTTCTCATATCCATTGACTATGAAATTGACAAAGAGGAAACACAAAACAAAAAACAGAACAGATACAAAAAATATATCAACTATAACACACTTAAAACAGATATTGAGAAGGAGGAGGGGATCGATATCTATAACTCTGAAGATATGAACGAAGCTATGGAAAATTTTATTCATACGTTGACGCGATATATCGAAAAACATAAACAGACATTTAAAGTGAAAACAGACAAAATAAGGAAATGCTGGATAACACCAGAAATCCAAAAAATTTCGAAAGAGAAAAACGAGATCTACAAAAAGTTAAAGACAGATCCTAACAATGCCGATCTGAAGACGAGATACAATTTTATGAAGAAGAAAATCAGTCAGACCATTAAAGAGTTCAAGAAAAAGTATATGAACAGAACTATCGAAAAAAGCCCAAACACGTCTAGTGGTTTATGGAACGCTCCAAATGAAATCCATCCCAGAAGAGAAAACAAAAACAAAATCCGACAAATTTTCATGAAAATATCAACAACATGAAAAATAGTTCATACTTGAAACCAACAAGCGAAGAAGAGGTCATGGTTATCATGAATGATTTGAAAACCAACAAAGTACCAGGATGGGATAATATAAGATCCGAAACAATCGAACAATTGAAAGGTCAAATGAACATCCATTTAACCTATATAATAAATACTTGTTTTCCAGATTGCCTGAAACTGGATATCATCAAACCTCCATACAAAAATGGAAACAGGAACATAATAGAAAATTACCGACCAATTTCGTTATTATCAATTTTTTCCAAAATAATCGAGAAACTTATAAAAAAAAGAATATATGGATTTATGGAGAAATTTGGTATTCTCTCTGATCACCAGTATGGATTCAGACTAGGTTGAAGTACGGGATATGCCATATATAAACTGAGTTCTGACATTTATAAGGCAATTGATGAAAAAATACCTCTCATCTGCATATTCGTTGATCTATCAAAGGCCTTCGATACAGTATGCCACAGACGCTTATTGCAAAAACTACACTCATATGATATGATATGATATGATAATATTTATTTCTTTGGTTGAAAAGTACAATTGAAAAAAAAAATCAATGCACAATAAACAAAGAAAATGTCAATGTCAAGGTCAAAAGTAAATATAAAAAACATATAAATGTAAGTAACTACATATAACCATATTTTAAAAGTCAGTCAAAATAATATCAACAACACAGTAACACAAACAATCCAAAAGTGCCAACAAACATCCATAAGCAATAGAAGTATCAATGTAAAACAGGTCAATATAATAAAATCAACATACAATTTCTCAAGCATTCGATGATTCAAGGCATACGATATATATTTGCTGAAGCTGAAGATCTCAGGTTAGTTGATCCGTGAACTCTTGAATGGTGTAACAAGTCCTTTGAAGCAGCATTTTTTTCAACTGACTCTTGAATACATTAATATTTGAGGAATTCTTAAGAGTTATTGGAAGCATATTGTATAATTTACACCCACTGTACTCTACACTTTTTTCATACAATGAAGTTCTATGAGCGTTTGGTAAGACCAGCTCCTTAGAACGAGTATTGTGGTTATGTTTTAGCCGAGAAGACTGAAAACTGGATTTATTTTTGTGAACGTATGCACTTGCCTCCAGTATATAAGTGCTGGCTACTGTAAGAATTTTTAGCCTTTTGGGAGAGTATAAAACCTTGGTGCTGTAGAGTGTTTATTGTCAAGGATTTTGAAGTAGTATCATCTATTATCCTTTGATTTTTCAGTTTGGTTACGAGTTTGTTAGCTTTTTGTTGGAGACTCAACTCTCACGATTCAGTTGTTTATAGTATTTTTCATCCTCAAGGAATAAGTTACTCCTTCGATTATAATCTTCAATATACATCACAACAGTAACATTACCCTTATCACTATTAACCAAACAGACTTCTGGGCTATCCTTGAGAAATTTTTTGGAAAATTTTGGGTAGTTGTTCTTGGCTACCATTATTTTTGTGAATGGAATTGGTGATGATATAAGTGAACTGAGCTCTATATGAATTTTCATTTTCATCATTGAAATCATGAATAATATCTTCCAAACCAGCTAGTAGTAAATCAAATCTGATGTCTTTATTAGTGGGACAAACACTGAATTTAGGACCAAGAGATGAGAAATGTTGAATTTCAATTGGTATTTCCGAATTAGTTAAATTTTTGAAGCATTTACTTTGATAAGTGATTTGTTCTGAATTTTCTTTTTTCAGCTGTTCAAATTTTATGAGATTTCGTTTTTCAATTTCATGGAATTTTCCATTATATTTGATATTCGATCTTCTTTCATACTCATTGAAAACATGTGAAGGTAGCGATCTATGCAAATGGTCTTGGATTTTAGCCATTTTTACGTTAGTTATTTTTATAGTAATGACTGTGACACTGATTTCAAGATTCAAAATTTTCAACCTCATTTTCCAATTGAAATTATGTTTCTGTCTTCCCACTTATCCTTGATCATAATGTAGAAGATTGTTTATGGTTCTCATTCCATTGGAAATATGTTTTGGAAAGATCTCGTGTTGTCTACATCTCAAAAGAAATACTGTTATTCATTTTTGCTAATCTGGTGTTCAGTTTGGTCTATTGTTTGAGGTTCCTTACGGTAATAAGTCCATATTGTAGTTGGATCTCTTGGAAAAATCCCATTCCAGTTTTATATTTGTTTCAAATTGTGATGTATGCGTTATGAAGAGAGGCTCATTTGGGTTGCAGTCTGGGGATGACAATTAGGTTTTATTCTCTTCCAAAGATTCATAAACCTTCACCAGCAATTAGACCAATCACTTCAACTATCGATTCATCAAATAGCGAATTAACCAAGCTAGTTACCGATATTCTCACAACAGCTTACAGTGCTCAAAATTCATTTCATGTTAGTGACTTATTTGAATTCAGTGAATTCATCAATATTATAATCCTTCCACAACAATTTGTCATCATTAGCCTAGATGTTATATTCCTCTTCATGAACCTCCCAAAAAGTTTGGTCATAATGAGTATAAAAAAAGTGGAACATTAGGTTTATCAGAATACTGCCAGTTCGACGAAAAAACTTTCATGGAAGTTATTGATTTCATTTTCGATTCCACATACATGCTTTTTGATAAAAAAAAATTTGAAACAAATTTTTGATACACCCATCGGATCAACTATTTCGCCTATGATATCTAGTTATGTTCTTGATGATCTTCTTGATGAATGTTCAAAAAGAATTGATTTCAATTTCCCCTTCCTGAAGAGGTATGTCGATGATCTCATCCTTTCTGTTTCCTAATCAAAAGTAGATGAAGTTTTGGAGATATTCAACAGCTACGATGAAAACATTCACAATTCACTGTAGAAAGAGAATCTAATAACTCTGTTCCTCTCCAAAATATGAGACTGATAAGGACAGAAAGAAATGGAATCATAACTAGATGGTACCGAAAACCTATAGATAGCAAGAGTGTTACGTAACTTCGGGTGTATAAACAGACTTGAGGTGCGCTGACTAAACACAGTAGAGTCGGGGGTGGGTTCAAGTAGAAAAAAAAAGATATCGAAATAATAATAATTCAGGGGCGCCAAGTAATTTGAAGCCACACCTCAAAACTCAGAAGACAAAATCATTAAAATCACTAAAATGATTCAGAGCAATCGGTACGTACTGTGTTGTAATAATTGATATCCAATGTTATACTTCTGTTATAAATTATCTAGCTCTCGAGAGTGTTCCCCCTTCTATAGTGAAATGTATACACATAAATATTAACGCTACAACAATATATGATTGCAATATTCCTTAAAATTATTAACTAAGTAGGAGTTCAGTTCACGGGATTCATCAGAATGGTAATTAATGAAATTTCCGATTTACATAACTATTGTCCAATCTCTTGCACGAAAAAAACCGTTCCAGTAATACAAAAAACAGCAAATTGTACTTATCCTTCCTTTTGGGTGGTGTTAATATTGCTCTCGAACTTAACCATATACCAAACTGCCGAGTCTAGCATGTATTTTCCTTCCTTCACTCAATTTCAACAAAGGTCAGCTACTACTGGAATGAGGACCTTGGGTGGTAGGAAAATTATATCACCGGAACTCGAGGAACGCCTCCAGAGCAGAATACCCAATGCCTTCAGATACGTCCACGTAACCAATGAATTACACGTTGATCCAATAATAAATGTAAATCAAACGATAATCCTGCTTCACACATACTCAGTAACCATATGATTATCGTCTCAATGAGGAAAATGTTAGGAAATCCGTGAAACGATTTGAATTGAAAATTCTAGTCTAACATTTTATCCCCGTGATTGATATTCGCCAACAGCCGAAATTCTCCACCCCCCGTTTTAGATTTTTCCGTCGCGAAATTTGGAATTCGCAAGAATACTGAAATTGACAAGAGTGAGAATTGGATTAGATTTTTCATATTCAACAGAACTTGTTTCAACATTTTGTTAAATTATCATTCATATCATCCTATGAAAACAAAAATCAATGTAATAAAGAATTTCAAGAATAGAGTAGACAAGTTATCCCACCCCTCTTTAAGGATTGAATTTCTGAAAGAACTCGAAATTATACTATTAGAATATTCATATCCAAATTCTCTAGTCAATAAAATTCTCTTCAGCACTCCATCTTTAGATAGTGTTACCTCACCTATAATTCCAGTTACTGAAGATCGCTTCTATCACAAGAATTTACCCAACATTCATCAATTGACTCCTAAATTAATTAATATATTCAGTGAACATAACATAAAAATTGCTCGAACTTGTAACGGGTTGAATTTGCTTCCAATACTTCCTCCTTGAAACTCTGAGGTAATTGAAACCGTATTTCACTATCACTTTTTTATTGTCAGTTCGACCATTTCATTTTACCCGGTTTTTATTCTAAGTAACCAATTCTTAATGTAGTTTATCTTATTTTCTAGCTAAGTCATGCTTGAGTATGTAAGATCTTTGCTTTGTTCAAATATTTTTTTCTAATTTATACTGAACACATTTATGGTTTCGAATCTTTTTTTTTGGGACTAATTCACCTGGACTATGGTTTCTAGTTGAAATGATGAATTTCTAATTTTCGATCTCGGATTGGCCAACGGTCTAATCGTGTGTCGGAGGAACATGCGCATATATTTCAGAACTATTTCAAAATATGCTAGAATACAATTCCTTCTCCTAGTAGAGGACAAGATTCCTGATTCTTGAAGATCGTAGTCGGCAGCCATTGGAGGAAATTTCAAAAACGGGCTCATGGAATAAATAGTTTGTGATAACAACTCTGTTGGAGGATTATATTCCTGGGCTCGATATCAGTGGAAATTATGGATTAGGAAATTTCCATGTGAGTCGGCATTTTTATTATCTCATCATTTTCACTCATTCTCCAAGAAAGTGATTTTATATAGAACTTTTCTCGTAGAGTTTGGAATTCATTCTTGAGGTTTCATCGAAATTCTGCCTGAACAATTCCAAAGATGGTTCATTAGAGTGTTGTTATTTGGAAGATTGAAGGAAAGCAAATAGGGAAAATTTGCGTTAAAAATACGATTCCTGTCGCCAACCGTGTTGCAGAGGAAAAAAAACCCTTTCAACTCAGAAGTCCTCGGCATCATTATTAGTCCACTTACAATTCAAGATCCAGTTGCTGAACCACAACCACCGTGGGAATTCACTCAAGTTATTGCTTCATTCTGTTGAATAATTTTGATTCTTTCCTTTTTTTATAAGGCGGAAATTTAATGTTTTCTTTATTGAAGATTTATGAATTGCGCATGCGCTTGAGCTTTCGCGACGCATTATAAATTGTTGGTAGCATTTGAATTTCTGCATTGACTTTGGGTTGATTTGAATGGGTTGCGCTAAACACCCTTCTTTTATTTGGAGGTTCATATTAATTTGCCAATCGTTTCTTGTCCATGGTACCTACTTTTCGGTGCTCAAAAGAGTAATCATTGATTAAAGTTATCTTTTGAACTTAGTATATAGCCCGTTCGCTTTGCATAGCTTGAAATATAAAATATTTTCTTGAATTACAGTCCCTGAAAATAGTTACTAATTAACGCTATTGAACTATGTATATACCTTGCTTTGCATGGCTTGAAGTATAATCTGTTTGCTTGATTGCTTCGACTTATACTCTATGAGTACAGTAGATAAAAGTGGTTTAACGTTTTTTAAATCGGTGCCTGTTGTTTCATATCATTCGGTAAGTTAGTGGTATTGACCCAAATAGCACACGACGTCCTGAAGACGAACCATTTATGTCCCAGTTACGTCGATACGTCCCGGGACGTATGGGAGACATTCGAAGAACGTACATTTCCGGATGTTTCATGTATGTACTATATAGACGTCCCATGTAGGTACATATTTGGTCCCGTTCCAATTGGAATGTAATAAAAACGTACATGCTTGGAAGTACTATGTACGTAATGTAGTAAGTGTCCCGGGTACGTTCATAATAACTCCTTTTCAGGTACGTACATTTCGGAACGAGTTAGGGACATACCAATGACGTGCTTTTTTGATAATTCCTTGTACGTACTGTTTATAAGTATCATTGACGTACATGTTTGGAAGGACTATGCACGTACTGTTTGGACCTTCTAGGTGCGTAAATATTGGGTCTCTTTCAAAATCGTATCTTTTGAAACTTTTGAGGATCATAGTGATGACGTACATTTATTTTGGGAATCGTATGTATTTGGACATCTCCTTGACGTACGCCAAGAAACCTACTTTGTATATTCAGCTAGATACCCTCAAGTCTAGTGTGGGCCGAAAAAGTACGAACTAGAAACGTCCCACACACGTACATTACCGTCCCTGTCAGGTAGGCCCAACGCGCTATCCCAAGTAGCACATCATATGGTGACTTCAAGTTAGTTACCTATGTTCGAGACAACATAAAATTTTTTTTAGGAAGTTCAGTAACAATGAAAATATATTTGAAAAAACACTGAAGGATCACTGTCTTATATGCGATGGCGATGTGGAATATCACACTTGCTGTGCAAAAAGTTCTGGCCGTATTTTCTGGTATTGAAATTCACCACGTCGATATTTCAATTTTTCCAAATTTTTTCAGGAATAATTCATCATGAATATTGCATTACCAATATTGGTATATGTTCGAATATTTTAAAGTCGTCACTCTCAAAATCCCGATACCCCTTTCAGTTGTGATTCGAAAATGACGAGTTGAATATTTTCATTTTACTTTGAAAACGATATTCAAGCATTATCAGAATTTGCATATCTATATTGCAGTATTATGCCAATATGCCACCTAATGTGATAATTCAATATTTTATTCTACGCTCCCAATGTCGAATGCACATCTATACCACACAACTCTTCTTCAGAAACAAGTCTCTCCGTACCGTAGAGCGTTGTAGTGGTAAACAGTGAAATATTCAAAGTGAAGGTCCGGGTTCAAGTCCCGCAGCAGCCAGAGTTTTTTCCAGGTTAGTGTATTCGGTAAGTACATGTGCATGAGTGAAATTTTCAAGTTGACTAATTGGTAAAGAAGAAATGAATAATTCCGAATATGAGAACTGAGAATTGAGAAGTGACATCAATTGAATTTATTTTTTTCGTCGATTTATCATTAACAAGAAGGTACGTTTTCGGAATGTCCCAAACAGTTCCCCTTTCTGTACATTACAGGTCCTGTGTGGACAAGAAAAGTACGTACCTGGTATTACCGACTATGCGGAAACGGTAAGTTCCAGGGAGGTCTTATGTACGTCTGTCGGAGACTAAAGTACGTCCCAAATACGTACAATACATTCTCACCGTACATATGCAGTACGTCCTGTGGACGTACTTGTGCTATCTGGGGACACATTTAGGGTGATTGTGAGACAATTTACCTGGCGCCCCCTCCCTCTATTTTTCCATCAATTCTAAATCTTGAAATACTTTTGAAGAACCCTCCCCGTCTCCACTGAGACTAGTCCCGTTTTTAGTTGACAGATGACTCATACCCTTGTTATCGATTGGTAAGGTTATAAACTAATATTAAAACAATATCTGACTTACATTCTGAATTGAAATATCTTATTCCTTTAACATCCAAATCCAACGTCGTGTATGAAATACCATGTATGGATTGTGATAAAGTATACATCGGTCAAACAAAACAACTTTTGAAAGACAGACTAACTGGACACAAGGGTGACTGCAGAAGAAATATAAGACCAAGTGCATTGACAAAACATTCAATTGATTTAGATCATAGGTTGAGTTATGAAAATGTGAAAATTTTAGATATGGAGACCAATTTGACCAAGAGACTATTTCTGGAAATGGTCCACATCTCTCATGAAAAAGATATTGTTTTGAATAAACGAACACGGCCGTTCGAGAATTCCATGATATATTCGGACTAATATTGTTCCTGGTCTCGTCAAGAAGAAGAACAGGCCCTTTTCCGTAATTCTCAGGAATCAGAGGACTACACGGCTGTCCAGGCAGAGGCCACGGAGAACCGTCGGAAGCCATCATAAGGCCACCCTCGTCGAAACTCACAGATATCAGAATTCTCTGCGAGTAGACCGAAGACGATTCTTGTTCGCGGCGGATCGTCTGTTACGGCTCAGCCGTACGATGTGCCTGCTATAAGAGGTCTCTTCTTGGTGTAGTGTGTAGTGAGATTTTGAGTGTGAGGTTTTCACGGCTTCAGGTGCATTATTTTGTTTCGTGAGGAGTAGGCCATTCAACATATTTTGTGGTCGCAAGTATATATATATATATATATATATATATATATATATATATATATATATATATATATATATATATATAATTAGTATGAAGAATCTGAGTTTTTGGTCATCCAACAGCGAGATGGTGTTTTTCCTTAACGGATCACGCCATCTGTTCCCGGATAAGATCTTCGTATACTCATCATCGTTTGAAGAGATATTGTTAATAAATGTCTGGGTGAAAACGAATTGAAGCGTTTTTGTTTCGCCATCTATATATAATGACGATATTTTCATTCACTTGACAATGTACGACAAAGTTTCCTTCTTTGAAGGAAGAAATAAGTAAATAGTCATGTTTGTCAATTTCACAAAAATGTTGTGAGAAAGATAATGAAGCTCCAATATAAAGTTGGAGATAAAAGTTTATGAAGGAAATGAACGCTCAGGCATTAAATTGATCTTCGAAGCACGACAGCTGCATTCTACTTCTACTCTTGTGTTCTTCAATTCGATACTTGAACAGTCTGGACGTGCATTCTATGTATTCTTTATCGCAGCTCTGACACGGTATATAGTAAACCATATCCGAACAGCTCGTGCAGGAAGTTTTGTCTTTTAATGTTGAAAATTTTCTATCAAGTGGTAAAACGTTTTTTATTTGAAATATCAATATTATATGCAAAATATTTGAAAATCCTCGATGAACCCGAAGAAGTATCTTTGAAAAATGGTGGAGAGGCATGGGGAGTCGAAATTGTACTTGATTAAGAGGAATCTGCAATCTCCAAATCACTCAAATTCTATCAAGAAATATTCACATTGGGTGAAAAATTGATATTATCATTCATATTTTCTATGGATGTTAATAATGTGTATGATATGAATTTTGACAAAAAAAAAATCCATCGAGATCTAGGATCTTTTCATGAAAAGATTCGTCAGAAATCTTTGGAACCCTTGTTTTATTTTGATTTATCACATTGGCCTTCATGCTCTGTTTGTGGTACGACTAATAGTTGATGTAGTAGCAGGAACTCATTGGTTTTCTATACCAATCTATATGGATGACGTTGTTCGGTGACCTGACGAAGAGGGTATTTGGGAACGGAACACTATTGTGTTCATTCTATCTTTCGATGGCGAACTGTATAAAATGGTCGTAACTTTTGAAAATGAACAGGCTTTCTTCAAAAATATATCTGGCGAGATGAATAACAATATCATCTACATATTCCGAAGCAGTTGAAATCGACTTCAGCTCAATATAAATCATCAAACTCAGTGATGAAATGTCAACAAAATTACCTACTACACTTTTATCGTACACTGTATACGTTAAATAATATTTTCCGTCATAACACCTTCTTTTCCATAATTTAATAGAAATAGATATACTCGCGTAAGAAATTTTCTCTAGGATTCTACCTGTTTCCTTCAAACAGAAAAAAAAACTCACCTGTTTAGAAAAATCGACCATAAAGTTCAGAAAGTTTTCATGATATGAGGTCAGTATAACGGCCTTATATGGATTTCTGCAGTATATGATATAATCACAATTTGATATTCAATGATAGATAATTTTGGTCAGTGTTGTGTTTTCAACATTGGTGGAACTGTTTACCTTTCTGACGATCAGAAGTCAAAATCGACGAGGTCTGATGACAGCCGTCACCCAGATCATCCACGCATAGTATAGGTTCGCTAATCGGTAATGTCGTGATGCTGATTGGCAGATGGCAATAAATTCGCAGGTTTTCACTCGTATCGAGTGGCATTTCTGATGAATCTACCTTGTGGGTGAGATACATTGGAGTGAAAGGGGAGAAGGAAGCTCTTTCCGTTCTGATAGTTGAAGGTGTCGTGTGGTGAAGTTCTGAGGACTTTCGAAATTTGGTTTCGCTATGCTCTTATGGCAATTTGTATGGAGAATCCCCAATTGAAAGCTGCACCGACCATAAAGACTTAATAGAAAGTCACTGTGAAAGTCATTCATGTT
Source organism: Zygogramma bicolorata (assembly GCA_032362365.1). Classification (NCBI taxonomy): domain Eukaryota; kingdom Metazoa; phylum Arthropoda; class Insecta; order Coleoptera; family Chrysomelidae; genus Zygogramma; species Zygogramma bicolorata. The sequence continues at coordinate 72,014 of JAVJAQ010004813.1, read as the reverse complement.
CTTGTTTATTAGGAAATATGTTTTTTTTCTATCCAGATACTGGTCCCACACTGGAAACGGCCATTTCATATACAGGTATTCATACCCTTTTTTCGTCTCCTGGTAGGTTACAAACCCAGACAACTACGGAACAAATACAGTTTCCTCGGGTATATACCTTTGGTGCACATATAATAATTAATTAAATAATTAGGGGTAAGTGATATGTTTCAACAAACATATAACGAAATTGTTGTATATATATATATATATATATATATATATATATATATATATATATATATAAGAATAGAAATAAAATTGAAATATTCTATTCATGGCTCAAAAAAAAACATTTAACAGTGGATAATGATATACATGTCATTCTTATGATAATCCAATACGAAAAGATCCATTTTGAGCACTATAACCAGAAAAGGCATTCTGTAAAATGAGTGCATATACTTTGGTATTCGCTGGAAACTTCAATTTACTTGTTTCAAACTCTATTTAGATGTCAACGGTGGATGACTTCATGACATCTGGTTGGTGTGATTAGTCGATCACAAATAGGGGGTTACTGCAGAAGCTGCCGATATTCACAATCGGTTCACTCATTGCTCTATCAGAGAACCTACTTTGAAAATTCTCATATGCACAGTATGCGGATGAGTCTAACTTCTTGTCGAAATCCAAATTCCAACGTTCATATAGAAAGACTTCAGAGTTCAAAAGCACTATAACTCATATCAGCATCTTTGAATTTCGTTGCATATTTTGTTATAGCGTTGGATTATGTGGTGTGCTGGAAGCCAATTATGATGAATCGAGGTCTTTCAACCGAACCCTTACCATTCAGCGACGTTTCACACTTTAGCACTATTGACACTTTTATTGAAACGACTCAAAAATTTCAGTTTTTGACGATCTTCTGGCACAATACGTCTGTTCCTTCATTCTATCCTGTTGATTTGAGAATCTGCCTCAATTTTCTCCATATATGCATTTCTGAATGTTTGTACTATGATCCAAATGAGCTCTTGCTTAACATACAGTATACCTCCTTTGTAATCTTCAGCAAACCCTATGAGATACTTCAAAGGTAATTCACCACTGAATGCTCTGTTGGTGGATTCCCGTATTGGTTGAATAGATTGGCTGAGCCCCCAACCTACAAATGACAATAAATCAGTTAGCATGCGTCCTCCGAATGATACCATAGTTTTCATTGTAGTGGTTATGCCAGGTTTTTGAACAACTGCCACTTGTTCACCGTCCATTTCATAATGAATCTTGTCGAACATGAAAGCAAGGGCGTTATTAGAGATGTAGCATATCTTGATGGCATCAGTAGGGTCGAGCTATCCTTCGATATAGATGTAACTCTCTGCGACATCAAGATCTTGATTATTTTTGAAATATGGTGATCCATATGGTTTGTATGTACGCTTATACAGACTTATCAACGAGCGGTCGAACACTAGTCCCTCAAAAACTTCCAGTTACTGACTTGTGGTGAAAGTGGTCATATAACTTGCTTTTTCTGTAACGTATTTTCAAACCGATGGATTCCAGGAATTTCAGGCTATTAGCACCTATTCTATATCTTGATGGTTTAGCATACATGTGGAATAATAATAATAATAATAAAAATAATAATAAGCTCGAGATCATACCGGCATGCCAAAATGCGGCAGAGATCTTGGCCGGCCGCATGCAGAAAGCCGTTGCGTCTGCTCAGGACTCACGATTCTCGGAGCCAGTGACCACTTACCCCGCGATGCGGGGAGTGGTCATTGTTTAATTATACTAGCGCGTTCGCCCACTGGGTCGGAGCAGTGGGGTACGGACCCGACTTGGCTTAGACGACAAATAATAATAATAAAAAACCGTTGTTGTACTTACTCGAGTGCCTTGCGGTACCCGATCAAATAATGAGATGCATCGAACAACTGATGCCGCTCTGGTGGCCCCGCTTCACCATTACATCAGGTGAAAGCAGTGTCCAAACAGAGCCGGTCCTCATAAGAAGAGGTGTTTTTCAGGGAGATTTTCTCAGCCCCCTTCTCTTCTGCATCTCACTAATGCCATTGTCCGTTGCGCTCAGGAAAACCCAGGGATATAATTGCGGCACCTCTGGGAACCTGAGGCATGAGGTCACGCATCTTTCTTATATGGATGATCTCAAGCTCTATGCCTCTGGAGAAAAGGACCTACAGCAATCCCTCAGGGTGGTGCGGGAGTTCACGCATGCTGTCGGTATGGAGTTCGGGATTGACAAATGTGCACAGGCTCATCTCAGAAGAGTACGATGCGAGGATTTCGCTGAGGATGCCCAACTCGTAGTCGGAAGTATTCTACATCATTGGAATGCCGGAGAGACATACACCTATTTGGATGTGAAACAACGTCACACGGTGAAAAATGTTCTCCGTGGCAAGTATTGGCAGAAACTACTGCAGATCTGGTCCTCAGAGCTGTCTGGCAAAAACAAAGTTTCTGCCACCAACATGCTTGTCATTTCGATTCTACCCTACTCCTTTGGCGTAGTCAAATGGACACTCAGGAAGAGTTGCGGCAACTTGACGTGAAGACTCGCAAAATGATGCATATGCACAAAAGCATGCATCCCAAATCGTCCGTTCTACGGTTATATCTCCTTCGACAACAATGGGGCCGTGGACTTTTGAGTTTAGAATGTCTTCACAACAGAATGGTACTGGATGGAGCCTGAAGAATCATCAGGAATTCGGATCCCCTACCCTGCATGGTCCGAGACCATGAACATACAGGAATCGGAGCCTTTTTATTCAAGGCAGCAAGGCGCGCTTGTGATGAACCTGGTATAGTCTTCGACACCGAGCGGGTGAACCAACTATCTGTCACCGAGTTGGAGCCCGCACGGAGAAAATCTCACATCAAAGCTGCAGAGAATGCTGAAATGCTGCAGCTGCATACAGACAAGCCCATGCATGGAGTCTTCTTTAAGAACATCGAGGACCATGGCCTGTCTGCCAAGCTGACATTTGCCTTCCTCAGGTCAGGTGAGCTGAAGTCGGAGACTGAAGGGTTAATCATGGCGTGTCAAGACGGTGTCTTCAATACCCTGGTTTATCGGAGCCGCGTGATGGGTATAGAGGTCCCTGATACTATATGCAGGGCCTGCCGACAGGCGCCCGAGACTTTGACTCATTTGCTGTGCAGTTTATGCGGTCTCGGCCTATATCCATCACCATAACGCGACCTTACGAGTGCTATACTATTATCTTCGACACTCGTATGAAATAGACAGAACACCGGTACTGCCGTACGCTCCGGGGGATATTGAGTCCGTTGTGGAAAATGAAAGGTGTCGAATATTTTGGAACTTTTCATTCCCCACCCTCAGGCAAATACAAGTCAATGAGCCTGATATAGTCCTCTTCGACCACCGATGTTAGACGATATTCGTTATTGAGTTTTCGGCCCCTGCCCAAATATCGTCCGAAAAGAGGAGGAAAAAAGGACAAAGTACCAGGATTTACGAACTCCGCAGGCTCTACTCGGACTATTCTGTCAAGTTAGTGGTTCTGATTATAGGTGCAGAGATCTTGGCCGGCCGCATGCAGAAGGCCGTTATTCTTGGTTGCGTCTGCTCAGGACTCAAGATTCTCAGAGTCAGTGACCAGTTACCCCGCGGTGCGGGGAGTGGTTGTAGGTTAATTATACTAGCGTATTCGCCCACTGGGTTGGAGCAGTGGGAAGTACGGACCTGATTAGGATTGTTAAAACGACAGAAAAAGAAACCGTTTATTTCCAACAGGTACAAAAACCCAATTATAGGAAAATATAGACTGACAATATTACGTAGGAATAACCAAAAAAAGCAGAGTAGCATTGAAGAGACATTTCAAAGTGATAAAACTTTCATTTGAATAGTATGAATGAATCGAAAAAAATTCAGTTGTAATAGAAAAAAACTCTGGTGCGCAAACAGTTACTATAGCAAGATTCATAAATGTAAGTTCGCATTTGATTGCCACACTACCACCTCAGGACTTATAAGTGGCATCGAAATCTCTGTCACGGCGAAATACTCTCTAACAGTCTGGGAAAATTCCACCATCGGAAATGGAGGAACTTAGCCAAGTTTCACATGAACAAATTATATCACATTACAGTACATAACAGAGTTTTGAAAATCACGAGTTTTAGTGTTGAGGCCGCGCACGTTTCGAAAGTATTCAACTATAATGTATGACATATCTGGAGGTTTCGTACTGGAAATTTATTGCTACATTCGAGGTTGAGACTCATCCTCGGCTGAGAGAGAACTGGAAGTATCTCGCGAATTCTTCGAAGAGGCTCCGAGGTCAATAGGGGCCTGTACCATATTCATATCGCTTAATTTCACTATAGCAGGTGATCCTTTCACAAACTCAATAGTGAGATTGTTTTCACCATTTTCCAGTCTGGAAGTTAGCTGTTGCCTCAATGATTTGAGATGAGCCCTTTCGGAAGGAGACAAGTCATTTTTGAGGCTTATGGATTTGAATGAGACATTTTTCTGTATACTGTTTTTTCGGTGAAGGAGAAACTATAGGTCTAGGTTTGGCGTTTGGCGAGAATCTTTGAGCTATTTAATGTTGGACTCTTGAGGTGTACTATTTAAATGATCTATTCTAGAATTGAGTGAGTCCAATGAACTCTCGATGTCTTTATATGTTTTTTCTGAAGCAGTGATTTTATTAGGACAATCCAGTATCCTTTCATCATTTTCCTTTAGTTTATTTCCATGGACACTAAGATTTTGGTAGCATTTGGTAGTGTCGTCGTTCAGTGATTTTTGGAAAACTTTGATGGCACATACATCTTCGGCAAACAATTTTTGAGCTTGAAAAAGAGAATCTTGCGTCTGCGACATCCTCTGGAGTTCGGACATGAGTTGGTCGAAATGCTTAGTAGTGTGAGGTTCAGCATCGGAGGACTTCGCAGGCTCGACACGTATCACTTTTCTTATTTGAATAGGAGATTTATCGTCTCTCACTCGTTTCAAATCAAAAGAGCAGTTCGGACAAGTCCAGTTCTCATTATTCTCCAATAATTTTTGATTCATTGAAGGTGATATGTTGTCACATGAAGCGTGATATTTTTTCCGAACATATTGCACAAAAAGTTTTCGACTGCTGCGATGTTATGCGCAGTGTGCAGCTTTGGTATATATCAGGCATGATGAGAGACAGGGAGAAACGGTAGGAAGTGACAACAGTGTAAATAATTCAGGTGCGACAGGAATCGTTGATAACAGTTAACCCAAATCGAGCACTTGAGAATTTCACGTGAAAACAACGATTCAAACTGGTGAAATCATCCACCCAAGTGTACGAAGCACTCAGTTTGAGAATCAACAACAAACACAAATTGAATTTGCAGAGTTTCCAGCAAATAAACTAATCAGAACATCAACAAACACCGGTGTTGCCACATAAAGTAATTTCGATATTTTCTTTTCTTTTTACATACATCATCACCGTTGCCAAAACCATGTATCACAAAATGTTTAGGTGACCTCTGTCGTCCTTTGCTGAAGCAGAATCCCATCAACTATCCCAGTTAAAATTTTACCAATGTCAGTTTTATTACAATTTTGTCACCATTGAAATTAATCAACAGCCCATTATCATCCAAGATGCTTAGTGTACTGTTGCCGACATACTGACGACCATCTGGTTTGATCAGCATATAAATAATATTTTTTGGTCCTTGGTGAGTTTGTAGCCAGGCTCCATATCGATGTCGAATTCAAAAATGCTTTGAACTTCCCCTCCAATTTGAATATGCTCCGGATGTCACGTTGCAGTCAACACGAATTATTCTTGCGTTATTGATACTGACAGGTAATGTTGATTCGTGAGTTTTTCTACTTTCGAACACATTCCTTTCGAATCCTAGAAGGGTTGCTATCGAGTTTTCATGTTTGAGAATTATATGGTATTTTGATCGTATTTCACTTTTGGGATTGTTGTTGTTCCCATTCCGAGTTAATATTTCATCAATATTTTTTTCAATACCATCTGCAGACTGTGGTTCCTTGGATTTGATGAGTCTCTGTATGACATTATTGATTTCAGTGATTTTATAGGCTCCAGGTATTTTAATTGTAATTGGAGGTGAATCAGTTCTCTCAGAATAACTGATCACATTATTATGTACATCCATATTGAATATTGAATTGTAAGAGTGAAAGCAGTGTGAACCAAATTCAATGCGTGGATAGTAGTTAGCACTCAGCTCACTCGATTATCCCAACAGTGTGAACGTTCGAGACATGACTGACCAGTTTTTTGACATACACGCTGTTGATGTAGAAATCGTCGCTTTTTGGATGGAGGTTGTGAATCAATATCCACTTCGTTATTTATCGCAACATTACTTCTTCCACCCTACAGTAGAACAGTGTAGGAACGTCATTCAAATCGAAATTGCCACTATCGCCGTCATTATAATGATCTTGACAATAATGATACTTCAATATATCAATATCATTCTGAAGGTGTACAGGTAGTTTATTTCACACGAGAGGAATTTCTTGAGCTGCACATCCAATTAATACCTCTTTCGGCATATCCGGAAGCTGCTATTTGGTCATTATCTGTTAGGTACGTAATCTGGAGTAGGCAATCATCGAATATCCCATTCTTTAGATACTCTCACGATCCTGTGTGGGTGTCGTATTCATAACGTACGATCACAGAGTAACTTTAAACACAAATGACCACAAAAACTATGTAGAATTTCTGCTGTTATACAGGATTTTAGTGATCAACCTTGAACCGATGCTGAAATAATGAACCAATTTTGGGGAAGGGGGGGTAAGTCATCGAAACTATCGTAGTTATTCACCAAATGATTAATTTTTTTGTATGCTACCCAATGAGTCCCCGAGCCATGTTGGCCATTCAAATTCACAATGACAGATCCATATTTAAGGGGTCCTGATAGCGGTAACCCATCACGCATGAATACTCCAAGAAAATATGGAACTCTCATTTTCTTGGCAAAGAATCCGATATCGATGTTGGAGGACAATGCTCTTCAAGGTAGCATATCAAGGAGTTTTTTGAATTCTGTCGTTTCAAATATAATACCAGTCCTTTACGATACAGGTCCCTCGCCACGTTTTCCCAGAGCAATGGCCTCCATGTTCTTATTATGTCTGTTCGCTTCTATAAATTGCTCCCTACTCGCCTATGCGGTTTGTTTTGCTCACGTAATACCCGATGTAGCACCAGCTAAACTTCCCAATGCTGATAAAGCATCGAAAATGGGTATGAGAGGTAGAATACCACCAAACTTGGAAATTGGTATAATTAGAGGGGTACGTATTTCCCACCCACAGCTTTGGTATATCTGCGAGCTGCCCTTGATGCAATTTCGAAAGCATTTGATGTTTTTTTAATTTCAGACTTCTTGATATAACGTTTCTTCATTGATTTTTAACGCGGGTTGGATTCACAGCCTATATCAAATCGACATTCTCTCTCATTATAGTTGTTATTAACGAGGCGGCTGCTTTTTATACAAAAGTGGCGTCTTTTGACTTGAATCTGTCCCAAGCAGCTTTCTCTGCTTTGTGTCTAGCAGATAAGTCGTTTTGTTTCTGTAAGTAGGCTGGATAAGCTAGACAATATGTACACTATGCACAAAAATCTTCGATATTGAAAATGTTCGAGGTTTTTCAAGGTCAACCTGATTCGACATCGATGTAATCTCAAAAGAGCTGTATCGTTTCCTAAGACAAGGATATACAAGGATGTTATTATTTATAGCCACAACATGCACATCACCTCAACATAAAATTGGGATGATTCGTTCGACAGCGGATATGATCAAGGTTATTACTAGGTCAGAATTATTCTACTTAAATATTGTCTCAAAACTTTCCATTGTTTCGAAAAAATCGAACGTCACAAGAATATATCCTTTGATGTTTTCCAATCGCAGCCAGCCTAGAAACGATTCATCAATTTCATGTAATTTTAGAAAAATGCTGTTCAATCTAGACCATGCCATGCCAAGGTTATTCAAGGTCGAACTTGCATTCCACACACCAAAGGTCATTCAAGGTGACTCGGCATCAAGGTCACTCAAGGTCAATGAGGTGGGGGAGGTTAACCTTCGCCTTAAATACTGTACTATGACCTATGAACTTCCGGTTGAACCGCGTCTGGAATTTTTCTTCTTTCGACGTTTCGACTCCCAGATCCAGAGAACCATTCAACGCCAACACACCCGCTTCTCGCATCCCAAACCATCGGACGACCAGGCTGAATGCCTGAAAGCTTTCCTTCCTTTCATTCGGGGTGTCACTGATAAATTGAGCCGGATTCTGACAAAATACGACATCAAGACAGTTTTCACAGCAAACAATCGAATATCCTCTTTCCTGCGCTCACCTAAAGATACAATACCCAACGAATCAAGAGGAATATATGAAATTCCTTGCCACGACTGCCCGAGAACATATATGGGACAGACGAACAGACGAGTCAAACAGGTCCTACGAGCACGAACTAGCAGTACGTAATTCGGGCATGACCTCGACTCTCTTCAAACACCTCCACGAAACCGGACACAAAATTTACTTCAACAACACTGATATTCACTTTGAAAATTAATTGTACATTTTTCAAAATTCCCACTTTTTCTCACAGTCATCTCATTAATTAAGTTCATATAAAATTCAATTTTAACACGGATGTTGAGGAACTAGGAATGTTTCACTGAACGTGTAATCATATCGAACGTATGTGGTAGACGCAGCTACTCGAAACGCGAGTCCTGTTGGCATCCCTGCTGCGATCTGGTCACAGATCGATATCGGTTCGAAGGCCGCGTGAACTTGGGCATCGTCATTGGTTGGCACTTCACATGCGCCATTTAGACAGTTGTCTGTTGTCAACGCCATTCTGATTATTTCCGCGTGTTCGGCGTTTCCTCATCAAGGAACAAACAGGTGGTTTAAAAATTTAAAAAGCATTTTATTATGTGAAACATTGTTGTTCATTAACGTCCTGACTGGCGTGTTTTATTGTCTACGTGCAGATATGTTGTGTCCAAAAAATTTCATTCATCGTGCCGTTTAATCTCACCTATACTGTGAGTTGTTTGACTGATCTCTCTTCATGGATCTAACTGCTTGTTTCACCATATTGTAGCATCCCTGATGATGATAATAAAGATTATCGAAAGCTTGGAATCTGTGTTATAAGAGTACCCTGTTTTGGCCTGTTGCATACCCAAATATTTTCTCACTCATTTCCTAACTAGTTAGCAAACAAGACTACCCTTATATATATATATATATATATATATATATATATATATATATATATATATATATATATATGCTGGCTGGAACTTCCGGTTGATCCATCCTACCATTCTGCAACAACAGACCCTCCTTACCACCGTATTAAACTTCAATAATCCAAAATACCTTCAAAATATGTTCAGCTACAAATATAAAGTATTTGGGGGTCATTATAGACCCTCACTTAAGGTGAAATTTTCATATAAACTATGTAGTCAAAAAATTAAGGAGTATCCTATTTAAGTTTTGGCAACTCAAAGACATTTTGGACAGATGGAGAAAAAAACATATATTTCAGCCTTGTGCAAAGCCACCTAATATATTGTATTATTGGATGGGGAGGAGTATCCAGGACCCACTTGTACCCACTGGAAGCTATCCCGAGAAAATTCATGAAACAGATACTGAATGAACCACCAAGATACAACAGTGACGAATTATATAAAGAATCAGAAATATTCGATGTGAGGCAACTGTTTTTCAAAACCCTTGCATTGCATCAATCAAAACTGACCAAACCCAACCATACATATACTACATAAGACACAAAAATAAATATATAGTACCATTCGCATTCAAAACAATAAGACAGAAATCTCATAAATTTTCGGGCTCAAAGGTGTTCAATTCCTCACCAGAAGATTTACAAAACTGTGAATCTCTTAAGCACATGAAAAAAGCATTCGAAAAATTCCTTACTAGGTCTCATCGTGCAAACATCGGGAGAATAATCGACCAAAATAATTAAGTACGGCACATATCATTATCATCATACACCCCAAATACTTTTTATCATCTGATTTCAAATTACATTTTAATATGTATACATTTAATTCCCACGTGATATTTTCTAATGAGTTTTATGCACAATTTCAATGACCTGACATTGTAGTACTGTCGATACGTCAGTACATTTTATTCTTATTTAATTATGATTGTGAATGTAAAATATTCTATATGCACTGATCTCAAGACAATCTTTTCCATTTTAGTGTTCCGATAATCGGGAAGTGATAAATCAATTTTTGATTCGCCACATAAAACTAGCTTTCGCTATTTCTGTGACCTTTTCTATTGTTTATTTTCTGAATGCATACTCCTGTTTCTTGTATTCCAGTTGTCTATAATGTGTATGTATATGTGTGTGTGAATATACGTATGTACAAGTCACTTAATTGTATATTTATATTATATGGAATCATTTCATTCACTCACTTAGATCATCTCAATTATATACACTCTTTTGTACTTTTTTCCCAGTGAATAAACCAGACTGTAATATTGAATTGAATTGTACAACCACGTACAAGGATTTTTTTTTCTGTGGACTGTTTTTTTCATATTCATTCAAATGCTCTAGTTATGATATTTTATACTACTCTTTTGTATATTTTGTATATTATTATTATATATATATATATATATATATATATATATATATATGCATCAAAGTACGAGATTTACTAGAAACGTCTGATAACCGAAGTTTTCTGCCTTTACACTCGTGTGTTGTTGTCACTTTTGTTGACAACAAGCCCAATTTTCATCCGAGAGCCTCCGTGCAGAAGGTTTCATTTGGAACCACAAATCTGCAATTCAATGCATGTCGCCAAAGGCTGATAATTACCAGCAGACGTCATGGTATGGTCTATCTGTGGACTGCAGTTTCGTCCTTTGGGACTCATCAGCACAGCGATGACCGCATTCGAACAACGACTAATGCTCGAATGCACCATGACAAATACTGGAAACGCCACCTGGCTCGCCACGATCCTATGATGAGTGTGAACTCAGCGCCATCTCGTGGTGGATTGACAAAGCATTGGATCTGGTGGAAGTGGCCGGCATAGGCCTAATCTGCAACAAAGTGCGAGATTCATGGAATTCTGTTGAACACTCTGGAGAATATTGGTATAAAGGGAAACGCAATTAAATTATATATATATATATATATATATATATATATATATATATATATATATATAAAACAAAAAGGAAGTTCTTGGGTAAAGCAGCAAGCAAAACGTGTACTCTTTCAACACTATATTTCTGACAATTCACTCGCAAATCATTCATTCATTTTCCAACATTGGCAACCATTCTCAATAACACAGTAAGTAGCACTGTTTTTTCTCGCTTCATATTTGATAAGCAATTTCGTTAACCATTTGTAGCTTCCCTGAAGATGACAGTATTCACTGTCGAAATATCAAAAGGAAATATAGTGTTGAAAGAGTACACGTTTTGCTTGCTGCTTTACCCAAGAACTTCCTTTTTGTTTCCTAACAAGTCAGCAAAGACTTCCTATCTACTATATATATATATATTGTATATATATATATATATATATATATATATATATATTGTATAGATATATATATATATATATATAGAACCAGTGGATAGTGGGGTGTTTCAGCAAGTAAAGGAGTAAACTACAATAATATATAAAAAAGTTGTGAAGTAATTCTAAAATATTAATGCCTAATGACTCACATCTCATTTGAGGATGGTTACATTAATGTTAGAGATGAATTGATGGTACATTGTTGACGATGAAACATGATACATAATTGAAACTTGATTGAAATTTTTTCAGGTTAAAATCTGGACGTTGCTCTCACATGAGCATGTCAGTTATACTAATTGAAGTATGACATTGATTTGAATTTTGAAATATGAAGTTGACAATTGAGTTGTGGCTGAGGGCCTGGGGTGTCAGTGTGTTACCAACTGAATTCTAGTTACTAATTTTTTACTTTTATATATATTATTGTAGTTTCCCTGATGATGGAAATAAAATTTTCCGAAAGCTTGGACTTACTTGAAAGAGTACTCCTTTACTTGCTGAAACACCCCACTATCCACTGGTTCTATATATATATATATATATATATATATATATATATATATATATATATATATATATATATATATACATATATATATATATATATATATATAATTCAATTGCGTTTCCCCTTATACCAATTTTCTCCAGAGTGTTCAACAGAATTCCATGATCAACGGTGTCGAATGCCTTTGACAGATCTATGAAGACTCCGATTGATGGGTTACTTCCATCTTCCATCTAATGCTTTGTAAATACGTTCTGTTAATTGTGCCAGCGTGTTTTGGGTAGATTTCCCTTCTCGGAATCCAAATTGTGTTTCGGATAAAATGTGATACTCTCTGATGAAGGAATCTAATGTAATCTTTATTAATTTTCCTAGTATCTTTCCTATAATCGTTATTAGGGATACAGGCCTGTAATTCGTTACTTCATCTCTAGATCCGTCTTTATAAATGGGGGTAACTATGGAAAGTTTCAAGCATGTTGGAAAGTGTCCTGTCTCTACCGCTTGGTTGAATATTGTTGTGATCGGTCCTGCAATGTAATTGGCTATTAATTTTAGGGTTTCACTTTTTAGATTATCATTCCCAGGCGCTTTACGATTTTTGAGTTCTCTAATTATTTCTAGGATTTCTGTTGTATTGGTAGGGTACAGGCATGTCTATTTATGTCTTCTCTGAATTTATGCTTTGAAGTTCTTCAAATTTTTTCAGCTAGTTCTATTCCAGTATTGATATATGTGTTATTGAAAATATTTACTATTTCGTTCATGTCATGTGTTATTTTTCCATCTGAAGTTTTTATATGATTTATTTCATCTCTTGTTTTTACAGTACATTTCGTTTAAAGTTTTCCATAAGTTACTCGCATAATCTTTGTTTTCGTTGATTTTGTTTTTGTAGAACTCATTTTTAGTTTTTAGCATGAGCTTTTCTAGAGTAGTCTTGGATTTTTTATAATTCATTTATGTGTATTATTTGGATCTTTTCTGATCTGTAGATATGAGTTATTCTTTCTGTTGATAGATTTACCCAAACCTTTAGAAATCCAGTCCTTCCTTTTTCTTTCATTTCGTTTTATTCTTACATAACGGGTAGGAATGTGTCACAAACTTTTCTGTTATTCCATCTAGATCGTCATCTAAAAGGATGTTTTGCCAATTTGTGTTCTTTATACTTTCAACGAATTTTTTTTCTATCAAAATGATTTATAGTTGTTTTTTCATTGGTTTCTGCATTTCTTTTTTTCCCCGTGACCACTTGGACACTCGTGGTCGAGTGGTCTGTAATGTCTGTAAGGGTTATAATAGGTATTAGGGAATCAATGTTGTTATTGGAGGTATTGATAAAGATGTGATCAAGGCAAGCACTGAGGCGTGTTGGTGCATTTATAAGTGATTTATATCCAAATTCGGCCATAGTTGTTGAATAATCGTTTACTCTATTGTCATATTCTTCAAGGATATCTATGTTAATATCTCCTACAAAAAAATTGTATTCCTTTTTTTTTCGTTTGGCTTTCTGAAAAATCTTGTAGGTTCACCGTGAACGTTTCGACGCAAGTAGAGGAAGACCTATAAAAAGCGTGAATAACCATGGAATTGCCGTGAAAATCTACTTCGAGTTTCAATAAAGTTGATTCGTTTAAGTGTATTAATTCGTGGTTCCTGTAAAAGTTTGATTTGATATATACTACGGTACCATCATTTTGGTTGAGGTTTCCCTCATTGTGAAGCATTTTATAACCTGGAATGTGGTATATACTAGTATTAAGAATCATTCTTTCCGTTAGTATGATGCAATCGTATTTGGAGTTCAATTGTGAGAGAAAAATTTTAAATTCATCCAGGTTTTTTCCAATACTCCTTATGTTATTCTGTACCATTTTGAAGTTATTGGATTGGGAATTCATTTTTAGAATCTCATTTGTTTGGAATGCCGTGTCTAGGGTGAACGTGTCTATTTTTGGTACCTCAAAGTCTCGGATGTAGGGGTTCATTTTTATTCGAGTAGATTTTATAAAAACGGGGTTGAGAGAATTACGTTTGAATAAATACAAAAAAGGAATGGAATCTGCCACAAAATATGCAACCATTTCACCTAATACGTATAAAATAAAGTTACAAACATTTGTTCAGTAAGGGCGCTGAATCATTACTATCCGTGGCTACCTATTGGATCTAAGTCTATTTCTGTGTTGATTAATGGCACAGCGACTTCTTTAGTGATTTTTTTGTGGTGTTTGCCCTTCCACAAGCTGGTTTGTTCGATTCTTTTCAGTGTTTGTTTGAAGTTGTTCTATAGAAGTTACCTTGGTATCTTTTTCTTGAAATGATGCTGGGTTGCTTGTAATGGGAGTCGAGGGGGTACTATCACTTTTTGGTTCTGGTTCTTTTTCGTATTTCAGGTCGTTAACAGTATATGAGGTGTTATTCACATATAATTTGTTTCCTCTTATAAAGCATCGGTTTTCAGTATTTTCACTGGCTTGTTTGAGGTGCTCTCCCAGAATCTTATTCTCCTTCCTTTCTTCCGTAGTGAGATCGTTGGCTATGTATACTCAAGATTCCTTCAGTTCACGACAGTTTTGTAAGATTTTTCGTTTTTTCAGTAGAGACACGAGTTCTAGTTTAATTGGGCTCTTTTCAGTGTTTCCCAGTGTGTATAGATTATTAATGTCAGACTCATTCAGTTGTACACCCAACAATTGCTGTAGTTGGTTGCTGATAAAATCAACAGACACTTCTCTAGGATCGCTAGTGAGTCCAAAAATTATGAGATTGTTCTTTCTTCTCTCTCTATGTAAAGCTTCTACTTTATTTTTCAGTTCGAGATTTTTTTTTTCCAATGTTTTTATTCTGCTGTTTTGGGATTCGATTTTCAGTAGTATCCGTACTTCACTAGCTTCTATGAAGTTTTTCAATTCATTCCTGTTCCTCACTATTTCTTCATAGATCTGTTTGGCGGTTATTTCTACCTCAGCGTTATACATTTTATTTGAACAATAGGTGACAGCCGTTGGTGGAATATATTCCGCCCTGTTATTTCAAAGTTTTTCCACTTATTCGGATCTCTCAGGTTTCCTCAATGTGAACAATCGATAAATGACTTATCTGAGCTAGCTGACTGTTTGTTAACAGCTACGGGTGTTCAGAACTTATTTCACATGCACCATTAACACTTCTGGTATTTATAATGATTCTCCTCAGTTATTATCCGACTAGGTCCGATATTAAGGTTGTATCCTGCCCATCCAGGTATTATGAAGAAACTGATGTTTTCACGGATCTTCGATATGCAAGATGAATTTTTCTGGGTTTTTATCCGTTAGGTATCTTCTGATTTGTTCGACGTTTCGAATTCCATTTTGAATTCATTCTCAAGAACTGTGAGACGAATATCTGTCCATACCGTCCTGGTCAATCACGCCCCTTACGAAGTAACCAAGCAAGAGTAAGCAAAGACTGTCTGTTCTCCATGGAAACGTCGAACAAATCAGAAGATACCTGACGAATAAAAACCCAGAAAAATTCATCTTGCATATACCGTGTGTCACAGACTCATAGTACACCCCCGTTTTCTCCTTTGTTTTTCTAGATATATTTTTGAAATTCGGAACATTGAATATGCTCACTGAACAGCATTTCTCGACATATCTGAAAGAAAAAAATAACTTCCAATTTTTCCGGAAATGACATCAACTTTCGATTCTTGAATGGGACACCCTGTATATTGTTACATGATCGGCTAGGGATGATCATGAGGAATCCAACGATACCAGGTTTGATGATGTTATCTCCAATGACTGCGGAGATATCGCCATTTATTTTATCCATAAGCTCAACGAGTAGGAGAGAGAAACTTTTTCTGGCGGGTCAATCCAATTCTCTCTCCCACTCATTGAGCTTATGAATAAAATAAATGGCGATATCTCCGCAGTCATTGAAGATAACATCATCAAACCTGGTATCGTTGGATTCCTCATGATCATCCCTAAACGATCATGTAACAATATACAGGGTGTCCCATTCAAGAATCGAAAGTTGATGCCATTTCTGGAAAAATTGGAAGTTGTTTTTTTCTTTCAGATATGTCGAGAAATGCTGCTCAGTGAGCATATTCAATGTTCCAAATTTCAGAAATATAGCTAAAGAAGCAAAGGAGAAAACGGGGGTGTACCCAGAGTCTGTGACACACGGTATATATATATATATATATATATATATATATATATATATATATATATATATATATATATATATATATATATATATATGTATATATACATATGTATATATAATATATGTACTTCACGCTGAGGTCTCAATCTGCCTACCCCTCAGGTGTTGTCACAGGGGGCAAGGGTTTGTGACTTGACGCCTGGGCCTCAATCTGCCTACTCCCCAGGTCTCGTATATATATATATATATATATATATATATATATATATATATATATATATATATATATATATATATATATATATATATATTTATATATATATATATATATATATATATGTAGGAGGGAAAGTCTTTGCTGACAAGTTAAGAACAAAACTTGAGAATTATATTTGGGACAGCAGCAAAAGCGAAAGTCTACTCTTATAACAATATATTTCCAATATATATCGTTTGTCGAAATATTGGAAATATATTGTTATAAGAGTAGACTTTCGCTTTTGCTGCTGTCCCAAATATAATTCCCAAGTTCTGTATATATACATATATATATATATATATATATATATATATATATATATATATATATATATATATATATATATATATATATATATACAAAACTGTAGTTTTTTTGGGTGAACAGCTTACTGTATTTGAGGTTAGTCGTATTAAAAACGTTGGTAAAGTGATATAACATGTCACAGACGAAAAATATGTTCACAGTCCAATATTAAAATTTTACACCAAGTAAATTGTTTGAAACGCCATTAAAATATTAACAGGATTGAAAAAATATAGTTGCATATCCAACAGGTGAATACACATAAAAGTCGAACTTTAACGGTTGAATATGAATTATTATGAATGACATTGACAATGAAGTTTGAAATGACAGAGTTGACATGAAGTATGGAACATCTAGAAACAGGTGTGTGAAGAGACATCTGCCAGGATGGAACAACGACAGAGTGAGAGAACACTGCTACCATCTGTTCGGAATTGAATTTATAGTTATCAATATTATTGATTTTTGAAATTGAAGGATGTTGACATTAAATCAGAATGGATTGAGAAAAGATTGTAATTATTATGTGAGAACTATTTCAAAACAAATTTCAAAAAAATATAAAAATAATAATTTTTAATTCAGATTAGTAGGATTATTGTTGTTTGCGAAATGTCGAAAATTTTTATCAATATCAAGTAGATATGCATAGATTCCACTGAGGTGTTTAATATCAGTTTTTCTGTTAAGGCAAGATGTTGATTGAGAGATAAACGCCATTTCCAAGAACAACCGCTTAGACTCATTTTGTTCAATACTAAGAATTTTTGTTGAATTGTAATCCATGATATGTCCATCTTTGTAAACATGGTTACTCAGGGCACATCTTTCAGGATGTAACCTACTATCGCTTTTATGTGATGAAATTCGATCTTTAAGAGATCTGCAAGTTTGACCAATATATTCGTTATCGCAGTTATGGCAAGGAATTGAATAAACCAATTTTGATTGAAGCAGAAAGGGAGTTTTATCTTTAAGTTTGGAGAACAGATTATTAATTGTAAGTAAAGTTTCATTTGCGATTTTTACATTAATGTCTCTAAAAATTCTTATCAGTTTGGGAGTGACTTCACAAATAAAAGGCAAAGAGGTGAAAAAAATCTGAGGCAGATTGGTCTCATTTGTAACAGTGTGAGATTGGAGATTGTTATTAGAATTGAGGTCATGGGGAGACGTGCTGAACAAGATCTTTTTCAAAAGAGGATCTGGATAGGAGTTATTGATAAAAAGCTGATGTAAAATGTTAAAATTTTTGTTATGGAAGGAGGGATCGGAAATCTGGATAATACGATTCTTCATCTGACGGACCAAGTTCACTTTTATTGATTGTCTATGGTATGACAAATAATTGAGGAATCTGCCAGAACTGACAGGTTTGCGATACCAATCAATAAGTATTCTGTTATCAGAAGTTCTGATAAATTTGGTATCAAGGAACGGAACCCAATGTTCTTCGTTTTCCGTTCCGATGGTAAACTGGATGAAGGGGTCGTAACTATTGAAGATATCCACTATCTCAGATATTCCATCCCTTGGGAGGGCCAAAATGATATCATCAACATATTTTTTTATGAAAAAAAGCTTGAAAGGTAGGACTTGCAGGACCATGTCCAGCAGATCATCCATCACAAAAGCTGCCAAAATAGGGCTGATTTTCGCACCCATAGGGATACCGAAAGTTTGTTTGTGAATTTTTTCATTAAAAGAGAAGTAAGTATTATTGAATAGAAAAGTTATAAGTTCAAAAAAAAGTATTTTTTTGTATGTTACAAATTTGAGCAATGCGATCCCATTTCTTGTCTATTGATCTTAAGCAAGCATCTAGGTATACATTGCTGAAAAGTGAAATAACATCCAAACTGGCAATGACATAATTATCAGGTAAATTTATATTATTAAATTTGGTAAAAACATCAAAAGAATCTTCAATATAGTAATCATTATCAATTTCATAAGCTTTAGTCAAAATGTTGGTCAGAAAAGCTGCTAATTTTTCTGTCGGAGTACCAATTGAGGCAATGATTGGTCTCACTGCCAACACAGGTTTGTGAATTTTTGTGTATACAATTTTGAAAGAATACCGTTGTAGGTAGTCAGTTTCTTTTTTGTTTGTTCATCTATCTGATTAAAAGTTAATAATTTTTTGATTAATTCATTACAATTCCTCTGTACTTGTAAAGTGGGATCTCTATGTACTAACGAATAAGAATGACAGTTTTCAATAAGGTCTGTGGATAATTGAATATATTGATCTCTATTAAGAATTACAGTTACGTTTCCTTTGTCAGATTTAGTCACAATTAAATTTGGATTAGATTTCAAAAACCGTTTGGTTTTGTTAAAAAGATGCTGAAAGAAATTGTAAGAATGTTTGGAAGAATTAATGAAATTAGTAATTATGTTTGTAGACCTTGCTATTAGAGAATTTCTAGCAAAATCATCAGTAACCGTAGAGGTAATCATGTCAACATCGGCTAAGAGGTTTTCAATGGAAAATGTGCTATCTACTATGGGTTCTATGCTGAATTTTGGGCCTAGAGCCAGAAAATCTGATATATCCTCAGGAATATCAATGCCTGACAAATTTTTGATCCAGTCCGGTTGAACAGACAATTTGGATCGTGAAAAGGATTGAAAAAGATTATTAAATTTATTCATATTTTTATGCTTTATTTTGTGGAAAAACCTATTAAATTCAATTTTTTGTCTTCCAGCAAATTCTGTGAAGATCAACTCGTTAGATAGCTGAATTATCTCACTCTTTAGCAGTTCCAAGCTCTGCTGAGTTTGAAAAAGAAGTTTATGATTACAATTAATTTCAAAATTTTGAAGTTTGGTTCCTAACCTGTTTGTAAACTTTCCTGTGAGTCTGTTCTGGTCTATATCTTGTACTGAAACTAAACGATCTATGTGGTTAGTAGCATTCTTCATGTGGTTCGGTGACATTCCTACTGAACGGCATCTGAGTAGGAAGCATCTTCGGTTTTTTTCCTTGGCTAGTTTCAAATTCAGACGCGACCAATGTTTCATCTTCTGGACAACGATGTTACCATGTGTAGCTCTCAGTTGTTGGTAGAAACCCATACCTGTGTGAATTATTAGAGAGGAAGTCTTCACACAGGTATGGGTTTCTACCAACAACTGAGAGCTACACATGGTAACATCGTTGTCCAGAAGATGAAACATTGGTCGCGTCTGAATTTGAAACTAGCCAAGGAAAAAAACCGAAGATGCTTCCTACTCAGATGCCGTTCAGTAGGAATGTCACCGAACCACATAAAGAATGCTACTAACCACATAGATCGTTTAGTTTTAGTACAAGATATAGACCAGAACAGTCTCACAGGAAAGTTTACAAACAGGTTAGGAACCAAACTTTTAAATTTTGAAATTAATTGTAATCATAAACTTCTTTTTCAAACTCAGCAGAGCTTGGAACTGCTGAAGAGTGAGATAATTCAGCTATCTAACGAGTTGATCTTCACAGAATTTGCTGGAAGACAAAAAATTAAATTTAATAGGTTTTTTCACAAAATTAAGCATAAAAATATGAATTAATTTAACAATCTTTTTCACGATCCAAATTGTCTGTTCAACCGGACTGGATCAAAAATTTGTCAGGCATTGATATCCCTGAGGATATATCACATTTTCTGGCTCTAGGCCCAAAATTCAGCATAGAACCCATAGTAGATAGCACATTTTCCATTGAAAACCTCTTAGCCGATGTTGACATGATTACCTCTACGGTTACTGATGATTTTGCTAGAAATTCTCTAATAGCAAGGTCTACAAACATAATTACTAATTTCATTAATTCTTCCAAACATTCTTACAATTTCTTTCAGCATCTTTTTAACAAAACCAAACGGTTTTTGAAATCTAATCCAAATTTAATTGTGACTAAATCTGACAAAGGAAACGTAACTGTAATTCTTAATAGAGATCAATATATTCAATTATCCACAGACCTTATTGAAAACTGTCATTCTTATTCGTTAGTACATAGAGATCCCACTTTACAAGTACAGAGGAATTGTAATGAATTAATTAAAAAATTATTAACTTATAATCAGATAGATGATCAAACAAAAAAGAAACTGACTACCTACAACGGTATTCTTTCAAAATTTTATGCACTTCCAAAAATTCACAAACCTGTGTTGGCAGTGAGACCAATTATTGCCTCAATTGGTACTCCGACAGAAAAATTAGCAGCTTTTCTGACCAACATTTTGACTAAAGCTTATGAAATTGATAATGATTACTATATTGAAGATTCTTTTGATGTTTTTACCAAATTTAATAATATAAATTTACCTGATAATTATGTCATTGCCAGTTTGGATGTTATTTCACTTTTCAGCAATGTATACCTAGATGCTTGCTTAAGATCAATAGACAAGAAATGGGATCGCATTGCTCAAATTTGTAACATACAAAAAAATACTTTTTTTTGAACTTATAACTTTTCTATTCAATAATACTTACTTCTCTTTTAATGAAAAAATTCACAAACAAACTTTCGGTACCCCTATGGGTGCAAAAATCAGCCCTATTTTGGCAGCTTATGTGATGGATGACCTGCTGGACATGGTCCTGCAAGTCCTACCTTTCAACCTTTTTTTCATAAAAAAATATGTTGATGATATCATTTTGGCCCTCCCAAGGGATGGAATATCTGAGATAGTGGATATCTTCAATAGTTACGACCCCTTCATCCAGTTTACCATCGAAACGGAAAACGAAGAACATTGGGTTCCGTTCCTTGATACCAAATTTATCAGAACTTCTGATAACAGAATACTTATTGATTGGTATCGCAAACCTGTCAGTTCTGGCAGATTCCTCAATTATTTGTCATACCATAGACAATCAATAAAAGTGAACTTGGTCCGTCAGATGAAGAATCGTATTATCCAGATTTCCGATCCCTCCTTCCATAACAAAAATTCAAACATTTTACATCAGCTTTTTATCAATAACTCCTATCCAGATCCTCTTTTGAAAAAGATCTTGTTCAGCACGTCTCCCCATGACCTCAATTCTAATAACAATCTCCAATCTCACACTGTTACAAATGAGACCAATCCGCCTCAGATTTTCTTCACCTCTTTGCCTTTTATTTGTGAAGTCACTCCCAAACTGACAAGAATTTTTAGAGACATTAATGTAAAAATCGCAAATGAAACTTTACTTACAATTAATAATCTGTTCTCCAAACTTAAAGATAAAACTCCCTTTCTGCTTCAATCAAAATTGGTTTATTCAATTCCTTGCCATAACTGCGATAACGAATATATTGGTCAAACTTGCAGATCTCTTAAAGATCGAATTTCATCACATAAAAGCGATAGTAGGTTACATCCTGAAAGATGTGCCCTGAGTAACCATGTTTACAAAGATGGACATATCATGGATTACAATTCAACAAAAATTCTTAGTATTGAACAAAATGAGTCTAAGCGGTTGTTCTTGGAAATGGCGTTTATCTCTCAATCAACATCTTGCCTTAACAGAAGAACTGATATTAAACACCTCAGTGGAATCTATGCATATCTACTTGATATTGATAAAAATTTTCGACATTTTGCAAACAACAATAATCCTACTAATCTAAATTAAAAATTATTATTTTTATATTTTTTAAATTTGTTTTAAAATAGTTTTCACATAATAATTACAATCTTTTCTCAATCCATTCTGATTTAATGTCAACATCCTTCAATTTCAAAAATCAATAATATTGATAACTATAAATTCAATTCCGAACAGATGGTAGCAGTGTTCTCTCACTCTGGCGTTGTTCCATCCTGGCAGATGTCTCTTCACACACCTGTTTCTAGATGTTCCATACTTCATGTCAACTCTGTCATTTCAAACTTCATTGTCAATGTCATTCATAATTCATATTCAACCGTTAAAGTTCGACTTTTATGTGTATTCACCTGTTGAATATGCAACTATATTTTTTCAATCCTGTTAATATTTTAATGGCGTTTCAAACAATTTACTTGGTGTAAAATTTTAATATTGGACTGTGAACATATTTTTCGTCTGTGACATGTTATATCACTTTACCAACGTTTTTAATACGACTAACCTCAAATACAGTAAGGTTCTTGTTACTGTTTATTTGATGTGATAACTTAAAATAATGATTTTGTAGCTTTTCCCTGAAGATGGTAATAAACATTATCGAAATATTGGAAAAACTGGTGTTATAAGAGTACACTTCCGTTCTGCTGTTCACCCAAAAAAACTACAGTTTTGTATATATATATATATATATATACACAAGATGAATTTTTCTGGGTTTTTTATCCGTTAGGTATCTTCTGATTTGTTCGACGTTTCGAATTCCATTTTGAATTCATTTTCAAGAACTGTGTGACGAATATCTGTCCATACCGTCCTGGTCAATCACTCCCCTTACGAAGCAACCAAGCAAGAGCAAGCAAAGACTTCAATTGTCTGTTCTCCACGGAAACTGGTATTAATAATGACTCTCCTCAGTCATTATCCGACTGCGTCCGATATTAAGGCTGCATCCTGCCCATCCAGGTATTATGTAGAAATTGATGTTTTCACGGATCTTCGATATACAAGATGAATTTTTCTGGGTTTTTTATCCGTTAGGTATCTTCTGATTTGTTCGACGTTTCGAATTCCATTTTGAATTCATTTTCAAGAACTGTGAGACGAATATCTGTCCATACCGTCCTGGTCAATCACTCCCCTTACGAAGCAACCAAGCAAGAGCAAGCAAAGACTTCAATTGTCTGTTCTCCACGGAAACTGGTATTAATAATGACTCTCCTCAGTCATTATCCGACTGCGTCCGATATTAAGGCTGCATCCTGCCCATCCAGGTATTATGTAGAAATTGATGTTTTCACGGATCTTCGATATACAAGATGAATTTTTCTGGGTTTTTTATCCGTTAGGTATCTTCTGATTTGTTCGACGTTTCGAATTCCATTTTGAATTCATTTTCAAGAACTGTGAGACGAATATCTGTCCATACCGTCCTGGTCAATCACTCCCCTTACGAAGCAACCAAGCAAGAGCAAGCAAAGACTTCAATTGTCTGTTCTCCACGGAAACTGGTATTAATAATGACTCTCCTCAGTCATTATCCGACTGCGTCCGATATTAAGGCTGCATCCTGCCCATCCAGGTATTATGTAGAAATTGATGTTTTCACGGATCTTCGATATACAAGATGAATTTTTCTGGGTTTTTTATCCGTTAGGTATCTTCTGATTTGTTCGACGTTTCGAATTCCATTTTGAATTCATTTTCAAGAACTGTGAGACGAATATCTGTCCATACCGTCCTGGTCAATCACTCCCCTTACGAAGCAACCAAGCAAGAGCAAGCAAAGACTTCAATTGTCTGTTCTCCACGGAAACTGGTATTAATAATGACTCTCCTCAGTCATTATCCGACTGCGTCCGATATCAAGGCTGCATCCTGCCCATCCAGGTATTATGTAGAAATTGATGTTTTCACGGATCTTCGATATACAAGATGAATTTTTCTGGGTTTTTTATCCGTTAGGTATCTTCTGATTTGTTCGACGTTTCGAATTCCATTTTGAATTCATTTTCAAGAACTGTGAGACGAATATCTGTCCATACCGTCCTGGTCAATCACTCCCCTTACGAAGCAACCAAGCAAGAGCAAGCAAAGACTTCAATTGTCTGTTCTCCACGGAAACTGGTATTTATAATGACTCTCCTCAGTCATTATCCGACTGCGTCCGATATTAAGGCTGCATCCTGCCCATCCAGGTATTATGTAGAAATTGATGTTTTCACGGATCTTCGATATACAAGATGAATTGGTTGCTTCGTAAGGGGAGTGATTGACCAGGACGGTATGGACAGATATTCGTCTCACAGTTCTTGAAAATGAATTCAAAATGGAATTCGAAACGTCGAACAAATCAGAAGATACCTAACGGATAAAAAACCCAGAAAAATTCATCTTGTATATCGAAGATCCGTGAAAACATCAATTTCTACATAATACCTGGATGGGCAGGATGCAGCCTTAATATCGGACGCAGTCGGATAATGACTGAGGAGAGTCATTATAAATACCAGTTTCCGTGGAGAACAGACAATTGAAGTCTTTGCTTGCTCTTGCTTGGTTGCTTCGTAAGGGGAGTGATTGACCAGGACGGTATGGACAGATATTCGTCTCACAGTTCTTGAAAATGAATTCAAAATGGAATTCGAAACGTCGAACAAATCAGAAGATACCTAACGGATAAAAAACCCAGAAAAATTCATCTTGTATATCGAAGATCCGTGAAAACATCAATTTCTACATAATACCTGGATGGGCAGGATGCAGCCTTAATATCGGACGCAGTCGGATAATGACTGAGGAGAGTCATTATTAATACCAGTTTCCGTGGAGAACAGACAATTGAAGTCTTTGCTTGCTCTTGCTTGGTTGCTTCGTAAGGGGAGTGATTGACCAGGACGGTATGGACAGATATTCGTCTCACAGTTCTTGAAAATGAATTCAAAATGGAATTCGAAACGTCGAACAAATCAGAAGATACCTAACGGATAAAAAACCCAGAAAAATTCATCTTGTATATCGAAGATCCGTGAAAACATCAATTTCTACATAATACCTGGATGGGCAGGATGCAGCCTTAATATCGGACGCAGTCGGATAATGACTGAGGAGAGTCATTATTAATACCAGTTTCCGTGGAGAACAGACAATTGAAGTCTTTGCTTGCTCTTGCTTGGTTGCTTCGTAAGGGGAGTGATTGACCAGGACGGTATGGACAGATATTCGTCTCACAGTTCTTGAAAATGAATTCAAAATGGAATTCGAAACGTCGAACAAATCAGAAGATACCTAACGGATAAAAAACCCAGAAAAATTCATCTTGTATATCGAAGATCCGTGAAAACATCAATTTCTACATAATACCTGGATGGGCAGGATGCAGCCTTAATATCGGACGCAGTCGGATAATGACTGAGGAGAGTCATTATAAATACCAGTTTCCGTGGAGAACAGACAATTGAAGTCTTTGCTTGCTCTTGCTTGGTTGCTTCGTAAGGGGAGTGATTGACCAGGACGGTATGGACAGATATTCGTCTCACAGTTCTTGAAAATGAATTCAAAATGGAATTCGAAACGTCGAACAAATCAGAAGATACCTAACGGATAAAAAACCCAGAAAAATTCATCTTGTATATCGAAGATCCGTGAAAACATCAATTTCTACATAATACCTGGATGGGCAGGATGCAGCCTTAATATCGGACGCAGTCGGATAATGACTGAGGAGAGTCATTATTAATACCAGTTTCCGTGGAGAACAGACAATTGAAGTCTTTGCTTGCTCTTGCTTGGTTGCTTCGTAAGGGGAGTGATTGACCAGGACGGTATGGACAGATATTCGTCTCACAGTTCTTGAAAATGAATTCAAAATGGAATTCGAAACGTCGAACAAATCAGAAGATACCTAACGGATAAAAAACCCAGAAAAATTCATCTTGTATATCGAAGATCCGTGAAAACATCAATTTCTACATAATACCTGGATGGGCAGGATGCAGCCTTAATATCGGACGCAGTCGGATAATGACTGAGGAGAGTCATTATTAATACCAGTTTCCGTGGAGAACAGACAATTGAAGTCTTTGCTTGCTCTTGCTTGGTTGCTTCGTAAGGGGAGTGATTGACCAGGACGGTATGGACAGATATTCGTCTCACAGTTCTTGAAAATGAATTCAAAATGGAATTCGAAACGTCGAACAAATCAGAAGATACCTAACGGATAAAAAACCCAGAAAAATTCATCTTGTATATCGAAGATCCGTGAAAACATCAATTTCTACATAATACCTGGATGGGCAGGATGCAGCCTTAATATCGGACGCAGTCGGATAATGACTGAGGAGAGTCATTATTAATACCAGTTTCCGTGGAGAACAGACAATTGAAGTCTTTGCTTGCTCTTGCTTGGTTGCTTCGTAAGGGGAGTGATTGACCAGGACGGTATGGACAGATATTCGTCTCACAGTTCTTGAAAATGAATTCAAAATGGAATTCGAAACGTCGAACAAATCAGAAGATACCTAACGGATAAAAAACCCAGAAAAATTCATCTTGTATATCGAAGATCCGTGAAAACATCAATTTCTACATAATACCTGGATGGGCAGGATGCAGCCTTAATATCGGACGCAGTCGGATAATGACTGAGGAGAGTCATTATTAATACCAGTTTCCGTGGAGAACAGACAATTGAAGTCTTTGCTTGCTCTTGCTTGGTTGCTTCGTAAGGGGAGTGATTGACCAGGACGGTATGGACAGATATTCGTCTCACAGTTCTTGAAAATGAATTCAAAATGGAATTCGAAACGTCGAACAAATCAGAAGATACCTAACGGATAAAAAACCCAGAAAAATTCATCTTGTATATCGAAGATCCGTGAAAACATCAATTTCTACATAATACCTGGATGGGCAGGATGCAGCCTTAATATCGGACGCAGTCGGATAATGACTGAGGAGAGTCATTATTAATACCAGTTTCCGTGGAGAACAGACAATTGAAGTCTTTGCTTGCTCTTGCTTGGTTGCTTCGTAAGGGGAGTGATTGACCAGGACGGTATGGACAGATATTCGTCTCACAGTTCTTGAAAATGAATTCAAAATGGAATTCGAAACGTCGAACAAATCAGAAGATACCTAACGGATAAAAAACCCAGAAAAATTCATCTTGTATATCGAAGATCCGTGAAAACATCAATTTCTACATATATATATATATATATATATATATATATATATATATATATATATATATATATATATATATATATATATATATTATATATATATACGATAGAAGTATTAGTGTCTGTGTGATTAACAATGGAATGAAATTATAGCGGCATTCAGACAAATCATAAGAATTTGAGAAAAATTAACTTCTTCGAGCGGGATTCGAACCCACGACCTTCCGTTTTCTAGACGGATGCTCTGCCACTGAGCTATCAAAGACCCTGAGTTCTCCATCGCAAATTTCGGAAGTCATTTATCTCAAATTCTATTGTTAGTTGTTATTATTCAATCGAGAACCTTCGGCGGTTTTCGACTGACAGAGGTGTTAGTTGGGAAGGATACACATTCATTATCATATGGTCTTAGTACCCAATTGTACCTTTCAACCGAAGCGTCGTCGATGTTTATCGACTTCAGCAGGTATCAGGTGTAGATACCAACCAGATGATTTCAAGCCGGAAAATTTACACGATAGAAGTATTAGTGTCTGTGTGATTAACAATGGAATGAAATTATAGCGGCATTCAGACAAATCATAAGAATTTGAGAAAAATTAACTTCTTCGAGCGGGATTCGAACCCACGACCTTCCGTTTTCTAGAAAGGTACAATTGGGTACTAAGACCATATGATAATGAATGTGTATCCTTCCCAACTAACACCTCTGTCAGTCGAAAACCGCCGAAGGTTCTCGATTGAATAATAACAACTAACAATAGAATTTGAGATAAATTACTTCCGAAATTTGCGATGGAGAACTCAGGGTCTTTGATAGCTCAGTGGCAGAGCATCCGTCTAGAAAACGGAAGGTCGTGGGTTCGAATCCCGCTCGAAGAAGTTAATTTTTCTCAAATTCTTATGATTTGTCTGAATGCCGCTATAATTTCATTCCATTGTTAATCACACAGACACTAATACTTCTATCGTGTAAATTTTCCGGCTTGAAATCATCTGGTTGGTATCTACACCTGATACCTGCTGAAGTCGATAAACATCGACGACGCTTCGGTTGAAAGGTACAATTGGGTACTAAGACCATATCACAGTAAAGGATAACCAGTAGTTTCAGTTTCGGTCGGTCCCTTTGATGTTCGTGTCCCACAGTTTCGTTTTTTTTAGACGAGTGCGCATCCTGCAGTTTCACGCCCGGAGTGGATAAGCCACGCCCCCCAACGTTTTCATGAGAAATACACTGCACGCCGCTTGCAAACTTGATATAAACTGCTCTGCAAAACTGCGAAAATTTGAGGAATCCAGCTCGTGATTTCAACTCCTGATAATAATAATGTGCGCTATTAATTTCGGTTCACTGTTCGCAAATCTGAAGTTGAAACACAGCGTACTCAACTTTTTTCGGAAATTACCATTCGAATATCCAATATCACTTTACAATTATTTGATGTTTATATGAATATAGCATACACAAAAAAAGAGAAAGAGTGTAATTTATAATTTATTTTAAATTTTCGAGAGTTTGTATGTCTCAGGAAAAACTTAGTATACGATGTTTTATTTGTTTGACTGAATTTTTTTTAAAGGATTGCTTATAACAAGAGTGGTAATTTATAATTTTCCACTGCTTATTGGTTCTCTGTACTTTCCGCACGGTTGTCAATGAGCAGTCAAATCCGTGAATTCTGAAGATTTACAGATGTAATTACTAATTTCTCTTCCTTATTGATATAAGTCACACAAAAACTGAACTGAAAGTTTGAAGCAGATCGGCTAAGCTGTTCGATTTTCAAAAATAAAAGAAAACACGTCCAGAATGAGATTTATTTGAGAAAGGTACCGACAATAAAATTTTCGGAAGGTTTGAAATCGTGTCTGAAAGAATTATTTTGTTAATAAATAGATTCGAAATTCTTATGTTCTATTCATTACCTGAAAGAATGACCGAATGCCAATTTTATATTTGTCAAAGACAGAGAGTTCACTCCTCAAACGACATTAACTTTACGAAAATACCAAAATTCTTCAGAACTTGTGATAAAAAAAATGATTGAAAAATATGGAGTTTTAATCACAAAAACGTCGAACGAGCATTCGACACTAAAAAGCAAATATATACTGCTGCAACAGTGGAGTTCATTTCCCATAGGGTATGCAAGCTTTCATACACATTTTTGAGAAACGGATTGCATAGCCAAATATCAAACATGTAATAAACAAAACATGAATACAGTTGCATTTTTGCATTGTTGTGAAATGAAAACATGGTTTCAGCATAAGTTCGTATCTATAATAAGTACTAACTTATCGACATTTTTTTCAAATAAACGATAATTATCGTTATTTCTTTATTTCAACATGAAAGTTATTGTAAATTCATGTGAACTTTTTATAGAAACAATATTAATACAGACTGTCTAAAGCGAAATGTAGGATTAGTCAGGCAACTCAATATACACGATCTGATGTTCACATAATTAATAATAACTTTTATTTCCCAAGAAACTCACAAAGTTTATAGAAGGGAAAAAAATAACTCTAAGAAGATTATACACCGAAGGGGAAAAAAAGGCCAATGAAATCAGACTCTTTCATTGTAGGAAATGAAAAAAATTATGGTAATAAAAAAATAAATGAAAAATTGGCAATTATCTATTTAATTAAATGTTTTTTTAAGTTGGCTTTGAAACGGAGTTTTCTGTATTTCTTTATTGCAACTGGTAATCTATTATACAAAATGATTTCTGTGTGATAAATTGTCTGTCGTCCTATGTTAGATTTGAATTTCATCGTTGATATTTAATAAAATAGGTGGTCATAGGAATAATATATGTGCAAAAGCAAATTACACTTTCATTTTGAGAATTGGATTATCTGGATTTGAAGTGGAAGTAAAAATGTTAGTGCATAAAATGTTCTATTGTACATTGTAGGTTTATCCTTCATAGTGAAGTTGAAGCCAAAATTACTATTGCATAAATCCACCTTAAGAATAGTCAGAAACTAATTTGCAAGATCAGCAGTTGATGTATGTCATTAAATAAGTTTATAAAATGAATTCTTGAGAGTTTTATTCACTTTTTTTATTTCATTTCATTACATGGCAAATCATATAATTTTTGTGTATAAAACTGGTGCATGTTATTAGATCTAGTCTGTTTGTTATCAGTATAAATAAATAAATAAAATAATACAATATATGTATATTGTTGAGAAAACATGTTAACATACCTGTTTCTGATATTTTCAAAATTGAAAATAAGTTTTGTTAACATAAGCAAAACTAAAGAACGAAAAAATATGATACAAATTCAAACATTAATCAATGCTGAATAATTTCAACAGGAACGATTGAAATATCCTAATTTCAGATTTAAGAATACATCCTTTTGAAGAAATATGAAGCAAAATACATTAGGTAATCTTCTGAACATAAGTTTTTAAGCCACCCAATTACTTTTCAGAGTACAAACAGAAAACATGCTAATGAAGAAACTAGATAATTTACATTAAGTTGATGAAATTGCACAAACTACATACAGTTAATTTCAATACAATTAGAGAAGTTTTCATATATATTACTACCTACTTCATGGTATATTAGGGGTTATTTAAAGAAATAAGAATGCATCAAATTAGACTAGGTATACCAACAATAAAGGACATTAAAATGAAAATGATTTTTCAGAATGGAAGAAATAGATGAAATATTTCATCACTTTTGATATTATAAAACAGATTAGATTTGATCGACATTTCGTACATGCATAAAATACAATGTCTGTTCTTCTCAAGAAACATTTCCACCTTGATTTTCAATGTGGAAAATATAAAATCGTTAAAACCAATTTCGTGTGACTCTAAATAATGTTGATTTGCTAGACAGGCAAAAAATTCCTGATAAATACTTATAAACTTAGGGCCTAGGAAATATATTGTTAATGCGAACTTCTTATAATCATTGGAGTACCATGAACCTTTTTTAGATTTACTAATATGTTCAATTTGAGCTTTCAAAAAAGTTGCTAAAGATGGTGAACAATATTGCTTCACAAATTCCACAACTTCTTCGCCCGAAATGTTTCTGTTGGCAGGGTTAATCCGATCTGTAGAGTTCCTCCTAAGATGTCTTATTCTATTTCTCAGGTGGATTTTTCTTGGCGTATTCTTGGATAGAGACGTTGAGGTCTGTGTGCCTATGTCTGAAAAATAAAACTGTTGGAGAATCTATATATAAGAAAAGAGATGAAGGTAAATCTACACCAATAAATTGGGATCAGAAGAAATAAATTTCAAAATACTTTCGTCCGAAATAAATTAAATTTGTACTTCTAAATCTACCTCTATTTTTAATATTCTCTGAATAAAATGATAAATTTTCTTGTTGGCATGTAAAACTATCTCAGATAAGTCAAAAGAACATGTTACTAAGAATGGGTATGCAAAAATTAATTTTTTTGCTAACAATTCAGAGCACTCTATTCAATGGTTTATCAGCTTGAATAGGACTCAACATGTGAAATATTTTTTTTTTCATGTTCAAGTGACAAAAATGATATACTGTTTCATTATAAATTGATGTTGTATCCTTGACTGGGGTAGGTACAATCAACAATGGAACTTGAAAGAGGTACTGTTTTCAGATCAATTTCTGTTTGGAGAATATCGGAAGTTCCCGGGATATTCACTGAAAAAAAATCATACATCAAAAATATGCAGAATTCTACATGATACCAACGCAAATGACACTTTCCATCTATAAAATGCAGGATTTAGATTACACATCATGGAGAGTTTATGGCCAAATGAGCAAAGGCGCTTGATTTGTGTTTGATTCACTTTTCTCACTGCTAGTTCATGCCCAAGCCACAACAGAAAATTTTCAGGCTGACCCTATGTGATAAGCAATTGTTGGTTGCCTAGATATCAATCCTAGTAGATGAGGTCTATTTATTCTCAACACTGTAAATTTTCTCTGTTCCTTATTTGAGTGTTCGACAAAAATATACAGTGTGCCCAAGATAAGGATGAACAGCATGGGGACGTGCCAAATAAAAAAACAAAGTTGATGATGATTTCTTCCAAACGAAACGTTGTACGGAGATTTTGTGAGCGCCATTTTGTAGAGGTAAAAAAGTGGCAATGAGAAAGTGCCTTTGGTTTTTTCGAAACTTTTCAAATAACTTCGGAAAAAAATAAAAACCAAATCGCCAAATTTCGGTTTTTCCCGAATATCTCCGGAAGTAAACAACATTTTTGGGATTTCTCAACATCTATTTATTGACCCCTCAATTGCGCAACTTTTTGTCCATTTGACCTACCGTGTAACTCTTACGGTTACCGAGATCCCCATGCTGTTCATCCTCATCTTGGGCACACTGTATAATGATATTAAAAAAAAGTTCGAAAGGAATTCAAGGAATAATAGCTCGTCAGCCTGCAAAAAAGTAAGTTTTTTGTTGAGAAAAAATGAATAAAAAAAACGGGCCTCGACTATATCAAATATAAATATTTGTTCACATAACGACACTGCTCCTGACCTATTCGGAAAAAATTCTGTACATATGTATGCTTCAAGTTACCCAAATTAAGTTGAAGGAATGCATTTACGTAGGAAAGTAAAGATACAGCATATAGCTTATAAAATTATATATATTTTACCTGATGCTTTGGGTTGGCTGATGCTGTCTAATTCCACTTCTATCAATCTGGTAGGGATAGCGTTCAGCTTCAATTTGTTTTTCTGAATACTGGAAAACATGCAATCCTCAAAGTGTGCACTACAGACTCTGTATCTCTTGTAGCAATCCTCTGCAGAGCAATTGTCCAATTTCGATTTGTGAAGTTTCAACTTCCATTCATTGCATCTAAAAAATAAATCATCAACGTTAGAGATATATGAGTATCGAATCAGTGAAGTTGTTCTTTCTGAGAAAAGTTCAACAATATCTGTTTGATGTGGTGAGTACATGAAATCACTGAGAATAAGGTGAGAAGGTATAACAAAAAGATAGAAACGAAAATGTCAACTTCTAATGAAATCGACGATAATTCATTGCCTACAATGATAATATTAACGCCTTGGATTCAGTGGAATTGTTTCAACTCACCTCTTTTCATCTTTCGGAAATCTGAAGAAGCTGATTTGGGGATTTTTCTTCGAATTACTTGAACAAATCACACAATAATTCGATGCTTTCTTCAAATTGTCAGCCATCGTCGATGTAGATTTCAGCAAAGCACAGAAGAATTCACAAACAATAAACCAGTTAACATATGATCTATAAATCATCAATTGTTTAGCAAAGCTAATCTGTGGAGATAATTTGAACACAATAAAAGATCATACAGGACAAACGTGGCCCTAAAAAATCTTGTTACCGTAAACATAATACACCAAAAATTGACATTATATGTACAACCTGTTACCTGTTAGCAGTGTTGCCAATATCAAATAAAATTTGTCTGTGTTCTGTTAATTATAAGAGTGATCGAATGGAATTCGAATAATAAACATATTAACTCAATTAAAAAAGAAGGCTTGGGCTTTCAGATATTGACCCATACATATTTCATATATTTCGGCGCGCATAATACGAAAAAGTTGCCTTTCAAAATTTGAAAAGTAGCAGATTTAGGAACATTTTAAACAAGCTGCAAGCATTGCTCAAAAAATGAGTGATCCATTGCGCATCCAACAATTTCCCTTCCGGAGTCGATCATGCGCGCTCTGGATCGAAACACGAAGTGAAATTACTGGTTATCCTTTACTGTGACCATATGATAATGAATGTGTATCCTTCCCAACTAACACCTCTGTCAGTCGAAAACCGCCGAAGGTTCTCGATTGAATAATAACAACTAACAATAGAATTTGAGATAAATGACTTCCGAAATTTGCGATGGAGAACTCAGGGTCTTTGATAGCTCAGTGGCAGAGCATCCGTCTAGAAAACGGAAGGTCGTGGGTTCGAATCCCGCTCGAAGAAGTAAATTTTTCTCAAATTCTTATGATTTGTCTGAATGCCGTTATAATTTCATTCCATTATATATATGTATATATATATATATATATATATATATATATATATATATATATATATATATATATACATATATATATATATATATATATTTATCCAGCATACTTTATTACGTCCATACATTGGGTTTGTACCATTCATTGCTGCGTCCTCTACAATAGTGCGTCCGTATTTCGGACGCAGTAAAGTTTTACCATTATAAATTCGTACAACTATGTGGGAGGTCCATGCCGATTTTTTGGAAGGTCCTACATACCGAGACCTATCGGCAGATATCAGATACATCCATTTCTGACGTCACTCAAAAATGTTATCTGGTTTTGAAAAAATAATAAGTGGATGCACCATCATGTGTCCAATGAAAGTCGAAATATATCTTTAGTTCAACAAAAATCTGTTTGGGGGGCGCTGTCAATCGTGAAAGCGTATACTTTTACAAAATACCCGTTGCACCTAATGTACTTTAGGGCGTCCATAAATTTGGCAACAAGGCACGAGTGGAGAGATCCGCGATATTTCAGCTAGTTTGGATATTTCGGACCGACCTGCGCACTTCGAAGGAAAATTTATTGCCCTTTCACACCACCGCTTCAGGATATTTTTCAATATTCAACCATTCTTGCGTAGTGACTGGGAATTAAAAAATATACAGATTTTTCCTGTTGAAATAACCATTTCTTACGTACTTTCCTTCATGTATTCTTCACTAAGAACTTCAAAAGTTTACTAGCATGTTTCTGGTATTATATTGCTCAATGCTTGAGGTGATATAATTGCCGAAAACTTCAAATCCTCGTAGATTAACGTTACAGCTAGTCGATCATCCACTGATATTGCTTCCCTCTTATAGTGGAGTAAAAACGCGCTCGAAAGACGCTTCTATCACGAAAAAAAAACAAATTGAGGTAGAACAAAACGAGTGGTGTATTGTTATTGGGAATGTTATTGGCTATTACAAATCGATATTTACGACATCGCCAGCTGGGGCTGACTCTTTCTATAGCAAAAAATGTGTGAAAAAATGGAAAATCCAAAAAACGTATTTTTTTAGATATAACTCGTGATAACTCCAAAACTATTAGAGATATCAAAGTAATTTTTTTTTATTCGAAAGTAGAAATCTTGGCGCTGGTGTCAATGCGGCCGCATTTTTGGAAACTCACTTCTTCTTCTCAGAAAAAAATAAGAAATACTCGTATTTATTTTTTGTGCATTGATTTCTTGAGCAATCGAAAAACTTAAACTGTTTCATCTTCAGGAATTTTCACATACTTTCTGCTAGTGAATTGAAGCAAAAACATCACAGAAGTTTAAAAAAAAATTGTAATAGGTTGAGATCGATAGGACACGTAATAACCGCGCCGATATTGAAATCACGCGTGTCTCCCGCATGCACTTTGCCCGGAAGACCTGTGCGCGCTCAACGACAGTGAGCAAAAGCAACATGAGGTTTTACCTATCTGTATTTAATTGTGCTAGTCTAATCATTAATTACATTATCATATGCATTTTTGGAAAATTATTTCAAAAACTTTCACTAGGTATAAAATAGAGAGCATTATATGTGGAGAATCTGTTGAAACTCAGGACAAATTGGTTGTGCAAAACCTTACAAAACGGGGTCTACAAACTGGAGTTGGTACCGCAGAGGAAAAAAAATTCTGTTGGCCTGAAAATTTTGGAAAGAAAAGACGCCATCTTAATTGGAAGTGAAAAAGTTAAATATCATCTGAGTTGTAGAAAAACATTTAGTGTCCAAAATATTGGTTCTGCCAGTACTAGTGGAATGCAGAATCCACAGCAAGAAATTTCTTCTTGAGCAACTAGAAATAACATCAGCTCATTCAACATAAAAAGCATGCGTCTAATCTACAATAGAAGTGGATACCTACAATAATAATTCGCCTAAGAATGCGGAAAGGTCTAAACGAAGTGATTCAAATGTAACTGAGTTTCAGATCTGTCCCAAAAAAATGTTTTCAGATCTGTCTCAAAAAATGTTTTCAAATCTTCCTCAAACAAAAGATCACTGCTAATTTTTAAACGAATTATTTTGTACAGAATGGGCCAAGTTCATTGGGAGATAATGAGTTCCTGATTATAGCGGGAGGATTTGAGAACCCAAAATACGTGTTTCTTATAGCTAAAAATGATGATCCAAATATATTCACTAAATAGCAATCAAGAAGAAGCAGATCCGCGAATTATCCGTCACGTTTTAGCCGAGGTGGAGCGCATGGCGATTCTATTCTTGTAAAATTGGTAGATACAGATGCTCTTCTTTCATTTCTACATTATTATAGCACCGCTCAAGAATTATTGATTTGCCAATTATTTATTCAATTAGGACATAGTAAAAATAAACGTTAAAATGCCATACATGATATAGTGGAAAAACTTGGACTCTCCATTTGTAAAAATCTCCTAGCAGCTCATTGTCTGACAGGATGTGATACCACAAGCGCATTTTACAAAATAGAAAAGAAAACTGCTTTTGATGTGTTAATACAAAATATTAATCACTTAACTGAAATAGGAGATATCCTTAATTTAAGCGAAGACGAAGCCGTTAAAATTAGCACTAAGTACGTATATTACTTGTACAAAAATAAAAAAAGAATTTTGGTGAAATGGACCGAAGAACAAAAAAAATTGCTACAGAATATTTTCGTTTTCATATAAAGAATAAAAATCCACCAAAACGACAAGAATGTGAAGAAATGAGAACTAAGTTTCCCAAAGTGTTCGAAAATAAAGATTGGATGAAAATCAAAGTATTTATACAGAATAAATATACGAAAAATTATTGTGAATAATTCAAGAATGTTTTCTCTATATGATCAATGGTTTATTTTTGCTTTATCAATTCATCTTTAGTTCCTTTTGGTTTCCTACAATTCATGGATCTCATTACCTCAGTATTTTGTCGTTTTCTTCGGATTGAAATAAAGGTATCAGAAATATCTGGTTGTTCTCATTTCATTATTCTGAATGGTAACATTCATTGAATTTTAATGAACAATTTTCCTCAGCAACATCAAACGATGTGATTGAAACTTCTGGTGTGAAAGTTTAAACATTTTCTAGAGATCAATTACTCCAACAACACCAAAGTGATATGACGCGCATTTCGCTAACAATGTTATCATCTTCATGAGACAAAAATTTATATCAGTTTGGTGTTAGGCTAATTGATCTCTAGGAAAAGTTTCAACAACATTGTTCTGATTGATGACTTTCATTCTGGTTAACAAAAAAAACCTTGAACATTGAAAAATAAAATATATTCAGATATTTTTTTATATCAACAATTGAATTGTATACTCTTCTATGTCGTCTGAAATCAATTCAACAATAAATCGTGCTAATTTTTTATCAAGATCCGTTTGATACGTGATGGGTAGAATTCTCATTGGGAAAATAACATATTTTTGTACCACTTATTTCAAATACACTAAACTATCGAATAAGGAATTTTGTTTACGACTATTACATAATATAAGTAATATACGTATGGTTTCCTCAGTATAATGCCATACATGATTCTCTTAGGGATTTATGGCAGGGATTTATAGTCTTTATTTCCTCTTCTAGTCCAATCACAAAAGTTCTTGAAATTAATATCACCATAGAAACGATATAACCAATCTCCAAAGTGTCAGTGTCAAACGCATTGGTAGTGTTTGTGTATTTGTATAGAAATGAAGAAACTGAAGAATCATTTACCTGTACACCTCCAGAAATTGTATAAATCAATCGTAAATAAAGTAGAGTATAACACTCGCAATAATGGCTATTATCCTCTCGGAATATTTTACATCCTCGCCGCTAACGCGGCTCGGTTCATAAACATTCCTCTAGAATAATAGTTGTCATTATTGACTCGTGGTATAATCTACTATTAAGGGTGGAACACGAAACTGCTCTATCTAAACTGTTTTTGATAAAACAATGATGTTTATTGTATGTCTTCAATTCCATTTCCACACCTGATAACCCAATAATTTCATTTTGTTACAGTTGTGGTATATCTTCAAATTAATTTCTTCACCGGATGAAACGAAGAATTCATTGTTTTAGAAATATAGTTGTCACTACACATTTAATCAGGTCTTTCATGGAATGTCAAATT
The DNA here is from genome assembly GCA_032362365.1 of Zygogramma bicolorata. Lineage (NCBI taxonomy): Eukaryota > Metazoa > Arthropoda > Insecta > Coleoptera > Chrysomelidae > Zygogramma > Zygogramma bicolorata. The sequence continues at coordinate 33,125 of JAVJAQ010004813.1, read as the reverse complement.
CTGAGCAATAAAAGCTCTACTTGCTTATGCAATCGTACCTAAATGAAAATTCCGAATAATATCAAATTTGAAGTTCATGTTATTTGTTGAATCATTTCGCTTTCATCTGTTGTAACCGTGGAAGAAGTATAATGTATAACTCGCATTGAATGCTAATTGCTCACTCGTATGATATACAGCACTCGCCTACTGCTCAAACTGCAAACTTCATTCTCGTGAAGAATGTATTATCATTCCTTGATCATGGAACAATATACTATTGTGATAACAATTATGTGTAAGTTCGAAATATCTACAGCCTTGATAGGAAATTAAGAAATATGAAATCAATTTGATAGGAATATATTTTTTCGCGTGATTCTGATCGAGATTTTTTTTCCCAAATTAGTCGTCTTTTGTGAAGTCAATTTTCAACAACACATAAAATGAAAGCATTTCGCATATAGGTTGTGAGCAGAAATGAATCTGGCAACACTGCAGGACGCAGCATCATTCTGATTGTGTACAATAATATATTTTCAGGACGCAAGATAGTACTCAACATAAAAACGTATATTCGATGGACGCAGTAAAGGCCCACTTTTGAGGGGACGCAGTAAGGGCGTGAATATCATTGTTTTTATTTTTGATGGTAATGAAAATCTGAAAATAGATACGGAATGCATTTAATGAGGAGAAAAAGTATTCGCTATAAAACTCTCCCTAAATACAAGAATTCAAGGGGACGCAGTAGTGTCGTTTTGTGAAAGGACGCAATAATGTTAGCGTGATATATATATATATATATATATATATATATATATATATATATATATATATATATATATATATATATATATATATATATATATATATATATACATATATATAACCACCGAAAGTGCGAGTCACGACCTGAGGACAGCAACTACAGATGATATTGCTTGTGGTCTCAAATGGTTTCAAATATGGAAATTAGTTTATATTCCAGCCTGTGCCTGCAGTCCTTTGTTGGAAGGTAATGGTAATTTTATTAAAACTGTATGAGGTACATATTTTCCCAAAAATGTTACGTAGCCTGTAGCCTTTTACATGTTAAGTTAAGATATTCCACACCGATGAAATATGTATTTCTTTGTAGAACATTTCTATGGTTGTAAAGAGTTTCGATGTTAACCATATCAAATTGTCACCAAATCATCCGGCTTTTTTTGCTGATAAAAACCCAGGCTTGATACCCATAAACTGATCTACCCTGAAATACTGATCGATTGCATGTTCATTCTCTCTTTCGATGGAGAACTGTATGAAGGGGTCGTAATTGTTGAAAATCAACAGGATTCCTTCAATAGAATCTCTTGGGAGAGCAATGATCATCTACATATTTTTGAGGAGAAAGGGTTTGATAGTGAAAGTATCCAGTGATTCATCCTTGACATATGCCGCCGAAATCGAGCTTTTTGCTTTCATACCAAAATTCTCTTATATTCAAACTATATACGAAGGTAATGAAATTCTTAGAAGTGTCTTTGATCAATCTGAAAAATCACTAATAGCATTCCTTTTATTCTCAATTGCTCTCAAGAAATTCTTCAACGTTATTAAAAAGGGAAACAACATCAAGACTAGCTAGAACAAAATCATTTGGAAATTCCATAGCATTGGGAAAAATGTTGACTTTCAAGGAATCTTTGATGTAATATTATTGAAAATGGAATTGAAATCATATGCTTCCGTTGAAACATCGGTAAGGAAGGGAGCGATGGATTCTATGGGTGCTCTTATAGAAGCTATTATTGAACAACCAGATAAGTTTGTGAATTTTAAGGAGTGAGTAAAATTTTGGAAAGACTGAAGCATATGGACTAAGTTTTTTCTTCATCACGTCATCGATCTCATTGTTAATATGTGAGGATTTTATTTATTTGTAGCTTTTTTTCGGATATTGAATCGTATTAATCCCTGTCCATAACAGCCGTTACGTGGCCCTCATCCGATTCCGTGATGATTGAATTTGGATTGTATCGAGGAATTTGTGTTCTTGATTATATACAAACTACGGAAAAATGAGTAATTATGCTGAGAATTCTAAAATTTATATGTAATTGATTTTAGTGTATTTTGAGATTCCAATATTCCTCCTACGAAATTATGAGTTCGATGAGGTAATGTAGTAGGTCTGCTAGTAGGCTCCTCAAAGGAATATTTTTTCCTATGCCTAATTCAGGACCGAGTGATAAAAATTATGAAATTTTAGTAGGGAACTGTGTTCGACAAAATTTTCATACACTTTGTATGTTTATTTTTTTGTGAAATTGACTCCTCTTCAGTTTGTTTAATTTCGGAAACAAAGAGATGCCAAACAGAGAGGACATCAAATATTTGGGAGTTTTTCCAGGTGAGAGAAGTTACTCTGGCACAGGCACTTGGAGGTGAAATGTAAAAAGGCAATTTCTAAGTTCTGGCTATGTAGAAAAGCTTGAGGGGCAAGGTGGGGACTGGGCCTTCATCAGATGGGTTGGATCTACACTGCTGTTATCGTACCAAGGGTCACCTTCGCCTCGATTATTTGGTGGATTTGCGTCGGAGGTTGGAGAACAGATAACAAGAAGCACAAACTACTCTTTGGTGATGCACTGAGGGCGCTGTGGAAGGAACCCCAGGATAGAATATCACCCTCAGCGATAAGGATTGGGAGAAATGAAATTCACATTTCGGAAAGAGGGAGGAGTGGGCAGAACACAGACCCAGGCACGGCAAAATATGGTTCAGCGATGGATCCAACACTAGGAAAGGGACAGGATCAGGTTTCAGAGGGCCTAAATACCAGGATAGCTTCTGTCTCCGACTGAAGGACTACAATTCGGTTTTCCAAGCGGAACTGATTGAAATTATGCGCTGAAGAACTTTTGGAAAGAGGTAAACGGGTGTACGATGCCAAGTCTGCACTGGCAGAGCTGGGAAGGAACGAACTCATCAGTATTACTCGGATACCTGGTCACTTCGGAAGGAGAGGTTATGAAAGAGCGAATATAGTTGCCAAACAAGGATGTCTCACGCTAGGCCCCATAGTAAGGCCAGTATGGATCTCCTGTTGACCTTACATACCGTTCAATCCCAAAATCGAATCGAATACTTCTTACGAGGAATGGGCGAATTCTTTTCACGAGGAATGGGCGGATTCCTTTCACGAGAAATGGGTGGATTCGGTCTGCAAGTATGTCCGTCCCAATGATTTGAAATCCATTCCGGCATTTGTATCGCTGGAAGTAAATACGGGATATCCTTCTGTGGAGGAACTTGCACTGGCATCGGTCGGATATAATGCAATGCACTTCTTGGTATCAGCGTAGGAAGTAGTTGTTTTCTGACACGTGCCAGCCATAAACCTACTGTGTAGGGAGTTGAGACTGACCTGAACGAATTGTTCAAAAGGTGATTTAAGTTGATGCATTTTTTCTATGTTCTAGAGTGATCCGATGTGCATTCATCAGACTACTAACAACAGTCACGTTGCAAACAAGTCTGAATTGATGGTATGAGGTGATTATTCAACCCCAACTTTTTCGATGGTCCAGCTTGATTCCCACTGATGATTACGAAAGTTGTCACCCCTAGTCACAGTCACTGCACGAATACATTCTCATCTTCGTTAACTCAGTCACTCTCAATACGAGGAAACTAATACGTTGAATAAAAGAAGTATCCAGGCCCTTCGTTTTATACCTTCACAACCCCCCTCCCCCTTCCTCCTATTTGTGACAATGGGAGACTGCAAAGTTACGTAACAGCTTTGTATTGAAGAGTTCCAACAAGTTATAAGTAATATAAATGACAAGGTCATGGAAAAGTGATACCACTTAAGCTAGAGTGAATCAACGCCATGCGAAAAATGCAAAATGAATTAATATCGATTCAGTACCATATATTGTTTTCAAACATAGAGTATGTCAAGGGCGCTGTTATAAATGCTAGATATCATCGAAACGATGCACATTATCACAAATCTCCTCAATATGAAATTGTAAGAATATGCTCATGGTCAAAATAATTCAACGAACGCATTAAACTTCCTAACAATTGACTATATCAGAGATTTGACGACAGGTGCATATTATATTCATTTGTCATCTTCATATGTACGAGATGAAAAAGAGGAAAATTTTGAGTGGATTCTTCCACAAATAAACAAGTATTGGCAGGGGTAATGACACAACTTCCGGTTGGCTCCTGGAGTTATGGCACAACTTTTAGTCGAAGAGTGAAATCCAAAAATGAACCCGCTATTTTTCCGGTTCTTCTTCTCATATACCATCATTTTTCAATTCATTTTGTACATTTGAATGTGGCAAATGCACTGAAATGCACTTTTAGATATTCAATGATAAAGCAGAGAAAGTTAACATCAGTAATTTCAGCCACACGAATCCTCTGCTCATTTCCTTAATAAAGGTCCCTTGCTTCAACTGGGCTCTTTACTATGTTGCAGATGGACAACACATATATATATATATATATATATATATATAAATATATATATTCAGAATGGCAACGTTCCTTAATGGAAAATTAATAATTCATTTCTAATAGTCATACGATTTTCATCGGATAGTAGGAATATATGGACGATAATATTTTCAAATACAGTTGAAGCTTAGTGTCTTTATCACTAAATATAGAATGAAACACTTTTATGAGCTGAAATATCTGTAATGACTGCACTGAAATACAATATATGAATCATATAGAGCTACAAAGATTCAGTCTTTGTTTACGTATCTACATATCATGATTATTTCCATAAAAAACATAAAGGGATGTTTTTATATCCACTTATGGGGGATAAGTGGATATAAAAACATCCCTTTTGAATGAGATTCAAAATTATTGAATATCATTCTGTGTCAGATAATCATTGGGACCTTCTGTGTTATAATGATAATGCTTTCACTTCATGACAAACTAATTATGATAATAATAATAAGGTTTCTATCAAACTTATGATGATAACAATGATAACAACTACAACATCCCATATCCTATCCTTATAATAATAATGATAACATTTCTAACAATCGGTCATCCTGACGACTGAACCGTCCTCGCTCCTTTTTCGCTCGCCTCGTGGTTTAGTGTAAGTATTTTTGCTGATGGAAATTCATTCCGGTTAACATGTGTTTCTTTTCAAAGAATGAAATGATTGAACATTCATTCTTATCGTTCACTAGCTGATATTTTCCTACAACAGGCTCTTGTTGGCTCAACTTGTCCGTTAGACTTTGGAGACGAAACTGTAATCAATATGTGCTTGATTTCAAATTTTATACGAAATTCTTCGAATTCAACTGATTTGAACGGTTTTTCCCAATCCGATATCATTTTTCTAGAAACCCCAATCATGGCAAACAAGTCTTTTAGATTATAGATAACCTCTCGCGCTCTAGTACTTTTCATTGGTCGTGCAAACAGATATTTTGAGTATGAATCAACAACCATGAAAATATAGGAAAATCCAGAACTTCGACAAAAGGAGCCTAGGTGATCGATATGCCAAGTATCCAATGAATCAAGGTAATTGTAACAGAATAATAATATCACTTGTGAAGGATTGTGTATACATATTGTAATATTACCAGCTTAGGTTCACAGAACGTTATACATGCACCTCATATAAGGATATCAAGCAAGTATAATAATTTGCATCAATCTGGGAATAATTCTCAATCAATAAGAGAATGAAAAAAAAAATAATGAAGTTTTTAATCAAACACAAGGAATATGATCTGTTCGTTATACCTAGATGAAATTATTATAGATATTTGATATGGTAAAATGATTCAGAACCTTCAATATTGAGCATTAAATAATACGTGATCAAAAATATATGACTGATAAAATATATGAATTTGCCTGATAATCTTTCTCGCTTGATGATGGAAGAAGCTGCAATTTTCCTCTATCTGGTCAGGTGCAGCACATCAATGGAGTACGTATTTTCCTGACAAAGAATGGACGTGGACTTCGCATGGACGTGGACAATTGACATGGATGGAGCAGGGTATATACAAATCCCTAGCGTGGAAGAAAAATATCATTCCCTCGCGGAAACCAAAAAAACGTTGAACTCTATCGAAGTAGGAAAGCAATCCTCCACAAAAAATCTCAAATGAAGAAACTCAAAAAAAAACTTATCTTGACAGCCTCTCCATTAGACCCTATAAAAAAATTCTTTGTTGGAAAAGTATCTCTGAATCTATCGATTATACAGAGTATAATAAAGGAAGAACCAATGAGAAAATATTCATATATTGACATTCTTACCTTCCTTGAAGAATGGTTACTTAAACCAGCAAAAAGAGCAGAGTGAAATGGCGTCACTCGTTTTTTCTGAAGAAGTGGTGGTTTTTCAGTACAATCTGTGGGTAGTGCAGCCTTTCATGGAAATCTCAGCAATCAGAAGCAGAAGTTATATCCGAAAACGTTTTCGATCAGATTGATGAAAATCGCACCATGCAGCTCACCACTTTACAAATCCCTCTCGGAACCCATCAGAGAACTGACCTTTTGCTGTCAAAAACCAATTTTCCACCTCTCGCAGGTGAGCCAAAATCGCCTACCGAGCGACTCTATTCTAAGGAATTCTCAAAATAGGTATGGCAACGCCTCATTTTTACGACTTTCGGTTTCTCTCATCTGCTGGAATGTCACCCGAGAAAGAATCCGATTTGGACCGATTGATAAGAAAATTACAATCTACATAAACAAGAGAGAGATGAATGAATATTTATTTCCTCAACATTGAATAATGAACGAAACAATTATTCTATCCAACCCCTATAGGTTATCGTAAATTAGGAATAGAATTCATTTTATTTCCGATGAGAAGAATATCTCATCCCAATAATTGTGGCGACGAATTTCAGCAGGACAAGCAGGTGTAAACTGGGTTGCCAGTTCTGCATGAAAGTTGTCAACGGTTTATAAAATATTCTTGGAAAATATAAAAAGCAAAAGAAATACAGTAGGTTTTTATAAACGCTACAGGTTCGGAAGGTTCATTCATAGGGAATAAAAATCCTTCTTTCTCACCATAGTGTGAATGTTTGTATGCACAATCTAGACATGAATTATTATACTGTTCACACTTGAATCCGATATGACCAATATCATCATGGAATCTCCTCAACAGGTTGAATCTAGCTACTTTGGTATCTTTGCGACAGAACTCAATTTAGACTGCATGCAGTATGACTTGGTTATATCGTTCCATCCATAAATAATAACGTTTATTGTTCCCAAGAAATAACAATTATTTATGATAGGAAACAGTTTCGGTTGAAGCAGTTAAATGCAGTCATCAAAAAGGAATGTGTATCAAAAAATAATAAACACACTCATGCATGGGGCACACACACACCCACACTTACAATCAAATTAAATGAAATGGCACTTAAGGGTGTAACACGAAACAAATATCAAGAGAGTTAAAACTTTTTCAGTTTTTTTCTGAATGAAGATACATTTTTAGTTACCTTTAGTGATTTTGGTAAGCTGTTATAGCAAATGACGCCTTCATATAAAATAGATTTTTTATAGAAATTTGTTTTAAATTTTGCCAAAGAAAAATCATTTGCTCTTCTTGTTGAATGACTGTGATCATTTGAATTTAGCTTTATATTTGAATGTTTGATGTTGTTTTTTAGAAAATAAATGAATAATAATGTTTTATATTTGAAAATGGAAATAAGGTCCAGAAATCCTCTAGGTTTATAAAGGTTTATAGTTGGTTCTTTATGATCAAGATTGTATATACATTTTAGAATTTTATTTTGAAGAGTCTGAAGTGGCTTCATTATTGATTTATTGGCTCTTCCCCAAATTGAGATTAAATATTGGATTCTAGAATAAACTAAAGAGAAATAAATGACTTTCCTATAATGTAACGGAGTTTGATTTCTAATTCTATATAGGACACCTAGAATTGGTGAAATTTGCTTTCTCAATATTTCAATATGTTTTGACCACGTTAAATTTTGATCTATATACAACCCCAGAAATTTAGTGAATGCGGAATATTCAATGGATTCACTCCCAAATTTTATTGAAACTTTTGAATGATCAGGTATTGACTTTCTTGAAATGAATGTGTATGAAGATTTTCTGTAATTCAAACTTAATTTGTGTGAAGCCATCCATGACGATAAATGTTCCAAATCATTAGATATATCTTCATTTATTTTTTGAATGTTATGTCCTGAATAGATAAGAGTAGTATCATCAGCGAATAAATAAGAAGTTCCTCTCAAAGTCAAATCTTTGATCGAATTGATATATATGAGAAAGAGAATAGGAGCCAAAACTGAACCTTGTGGTTCTCCACAAACAATAGTTTTAATCCTGCTAACTTTCTCTCCCATATAAACATATTGTTTTCTATTGCTCAAATAATTGCTAAACCATTCATATACCCTTCCCCTTAATCCTGCATGATACAATATTTTCAGTAGTATATTGTGGTCAACAGTGTCAAATGCCTTTTTCAAGTCTAGTGATAAGAGTCCACATATTTGATTAGAATCTAACTGTGTACGAAAGTGTGTTACTATATCCATTGCTGCACCTTCTGTATCACAAGACTTGAGAAACCCATATTGACGACTGTAAAAAAAAATATTTTTTCTCAAAAAAATAACATAATCTACTTTTCATCAATTTTTCGAAAATCTTTGATAGAATTGGTAAAATAGATATAGGTCTATAATTTGCCATTTCATTTCTCTTACCACTCTTGAAAATAGGCCTAACTTTTGCCACTTTCATATTCTCTGGTACAATTCCCAATTCAAAAGATAAATTTGCAATTTTTTTCAATATCGGGGTTAATTCTGATTTAACTGCCTTTACACAATAAGCATTTATATGATCAAATCCGGGACTTTTTCTTTTATCCAATTCTTCAATAATGTCCTCGATTTCGTCATCGGTAACTGGTTTCAGAAACATCGAAGTTGTTTTCGTTTTCCACGTATATGTCTTTGATGCAATTTTGGTGGCTAAATCTGGTCCAACATTGATGAAATAGTCGTTGAAAGATTCACAAATTTTGTTTCCATCATAAATATGTTTGTGATCAACAGTTATGTACTTGATTTGGTCCGAAATTTTAACAGTTTTGTTGTTCAGCAAAGTCTTGATTGTGGTCCAAGCAGATTTTGGTGTCGAATTTTTGAATTGTTCCTTACAAAACGTTTCCTTTGTTTGTCGCACAGTCTTTTTGGTGAGTTCATTATAATAATTGTAGAGATCTATGTTTTCTGTGTTTTCCGGATTTTTCTTTTTCTTGAAATGGTAATTATCGCGAATTTTGATAAGTTCGGCCACATTTTCATTAAACCAGGGTTTACAGTCATTTCTAATTTTCCTAGTTTTTTCAGATGAACAATTCTTAAAGATTTCGAGAACTTTAATGTATAACTTATCAGGGGCACGATATTTATCCAAATTTTCATTCAAAATGGTCAACTTCAACTTAAGTTCATTGTAGTCAAAAAATATACATTTCTTATAGGTAAACTTTTTCAGTTTTTTCTCATGATCAATATCAATGTCGATAATTATCAATTTGTGATCACTCAAACCACTATTAATAATTGAGGTTTCAGAATTGACATAACAATTAGTTATGACATGATCAATCAATGAACATTTACCATTTACCTCTCTCGTGGGAACTTTATCGTTCAACAATTTGAAATTGTTTGAGTTATAAATGTCATTGATAGCATTACTGTGGATGGAATTCTTCAACATATCAATATTCATGTCTCCGAAAAAATAACATTTCAATTTTTTCGTACAAAAATTTTGCAGCAGTAAATCCATGAACTCTAAAAATTTTTCAATGTTTTGACTGTGTGAACGATATATTCCGCAAAGAATCAAATCAAAGTCTTTGAGATTTATCGAAATAAAGCAGTTTTCTTTTTCTATTTTGAGAGTTTCAAAATCAAGTTCTTCGGCAATGAAAATGAGCGATAACTGTTCAATTTTATGTAACCAGCTCCTACTCGTTAAATTACCCTTTTCGGGATCAAAAACAGGAACAATATCAGTTTTACCAAAATTTCCAATTTGTTGCTATTAGGTGTCATAATAGAATCGAATTGTTGTCGACTTAGAATTCCTTTTTTTTATATGCAGATTCACACGAAAGGGAAGCCCTGTAATGTTCAAAGAACACCGCGTGAATCAAGGGACAGAAGACACGAATTAACATTTACTCTGAATTTCTGAAGTTTGCTAACCTCAGGAAAAACCTCTTTTGGCAAGAAGTTCCAAAGCTCAGCTGTTCTATTGAGAAAAGATTCCTGAGCAAGAGAGGTTCGACAGGTCTCCAAGCTCACAACGAAGTGGTGGGAATTCTGTACTCGTCGAGTCATCCGTGTAGGTATTGACAAGGGGGGAACGATTGATGACAATTCGGAAGAGCATCGACCGTGAAAGTATCTATCAAGATTAAAATTGAAATATGGGGCTTGTGTGCTGAACAGCCCTCATGTATGTTAGAGTTCCTTGCCTGGGACCCGTTCTTGCAACTGGACTCCATAGGCCAGACCTTAAGTTCTCCATATATTGAGAGGGTTGTGGTTTTTCCTCCCCTAACGTTGCAAACCTTAGCCTTGACAGACCTTCGCAGTAGCACAGTATGTGTGCTAAGGTTTCCTCATCCTCATGGCAGAACCTGCATAAGGTTGTGTCTGCCAGTTTGATGTTGTTCATATGTTTGTTGAGTCTACAGTGTCCTGTCAATAGCCCAACCAGAATTCTAGTTGAATGCTTATTTTGACTTAGTAGGTATTCCGTGAATTTTGGCGATGGTTCTGTAATGAACTCTTTGGCCTGTCTCATACCCGGCGTCTTATTCCACCATTTTTGAGATTGTTTTTCCTTCCAGGTGCTGTTACGAGTTTTTCGCAGCGCTTTTGCTATACCACAAAAGTGGTTCTGGGCCAATGGGGGAGCATCGTGCTCCTTCTCGTGCTAGTGAATCAGCTTCTTCGTTGCCCTTGTATCCTGTATGGCCTGATACCCAAGCTAACGACAGTCTGTTTTGACTGCCTAGCTTTTGTAGCTTTTCTAGGCAGTTCCAGACCAGTTTGGAGTTAACCTGCATGGAGCTAATTGCTTTCATAGCTTCTTGGCTATCAGAGTATATAGCAATGGTCTTTTCCTTAAACTCTTGCCTCAATAACTCTTCTGCGCAGTGTCGTATTGCTGCAGTTTCTGCCTGGAATATTGTCACTTTGTTACCTGAGCTTGGTGAGACTTTTGTCTTTGGTTTGACTATATAGATTCCTGCTCCTACACCTTCCTCGGTTTTGGAGCCGTCTGTGTAGCAGGCAATTCCTGCATTGATTGGAGGTCCTCCCTTCCATGCCTCTCTGCCTGGTATAGTTGTTTTGGGGTCGTTCATAAAATACGTTCGCATACAATGGGGGGGGAGGGGTCTGGCTGAGTGTGACAAGATGTGACAAGGGGGGACGGGGGGTATACGGCAACGTGACGTTCGCCGTTTATTATTTTTTGAAATAAGCGCTAGCCAGCATGACCACTTTTGGTAGAAATCTACTTTTTTAGTAGATTTCTGATGAAAATTGAAAAATTTTGGTATGAAAGATAGTAGATCTTGGTAGAAATCTACATGTGCGACATCCTCTAACGAATTCCTAGACTCGTCAGATTTTTCTATCAAATCTATAGTGACTCCAGAATGGTTAGATGACGATGAAGTGGACGGTAGTTTTGAAGATGAAGAAGAAGATGGTGCAATACCGATTGTAGATATTTCGGCCCATTTAGAAAATCCTCGGACTTCTGAATAATAGAAATATTATTTATTATTTATATGTTCGTTATGAAATATATTTATTAATTCAGTTGAATTTTATTATGATAACTGAATGAATATATTTAATTTTCAGAAATTGTGTACTATCATTTAGAATTTATCATACTCAGCAGGGGGGGGGGTCTTAGTCTTTGTGACGAAATATTTCTAGGGGGGTCACAAAGAGTGTGACACAGCGTGACAATGGGGGGGGAGGGGGTCAAAAAAAGTTGATTTTAGTGTGACGTATTTTATGAACGGCCCCTTTGAAGTTTTTCTCGAAGCTATACTTGGGAAGCATCTTATCCGATGGCATTCCCATTATGGGGTCGTTTTCCACCTCTTTGTTTAGCTCGTTGTACACTTTACCGTGCAATTTGCTTATAGGTATTTGCCCTCTGGTCAGTCTACTGGCGACTGACCTGGCTTCTCCTTGAATATATATGTGTGGCGTTAGGTTCATCAAGACTTATAATGCGGCTGTTGGGGTTGTTCTCATAGCGCCCGTGGCAGCCAGGCAAGCTTGCCTTTGAATGCCACTTAGCCTTCGAATTGCCCCAGCCTGCTGAGTCTTTGGCCACCATACCACCGAACCATATGCTATCATGAGTAAGATGACCCTGGTATATAGTCATATGGTCATTTTAGGTTGTGAACCCCAGTTTTTCCCGCACATCCTTCTACATAAGTTGACGGCTATCGTGCTTTTTTGGTATATTTTTTGTAGGTGTTGATTCCATGTCAACTTGTGGTCAAAAATGACTCCCAAGTATTTTGCCTCTTGTGCAATTGGAATTTCTACCCCGTTCAGAATTATTGGCTCCAGCCCTCCGTGTTTTCTTTCTAGTGGAGACTAATAGTGTAGTTTTGAGAAGGTTAACAGTTAGTTCCTTTTCCTGGCATCATTTATTTATTATATTTAGAGCAGTTTGTGTATGCTACGAGACAGTTCTTGCGAATTTGCCCCTTGCGATAATCGCGAGGTCATCGGCATATCCTAAACAATGCATACCTTTGGATTTTAGCCTCATTAGTAGTTCGTCCACTAGGATAGCCCGCAGTAGGGGCGATAATACCCCTCCTTGCGAACACCCCTTGCCTGCTCTAGCTGTGAGTGTGGTTTCGCCTATGGATGATATTATTAGCCTTGTTTCCATACTGGCGTTTATCCACTTACACAGGAGAGTTGGAACCCCTTCTTCATCTAGAGCGTTGGTGATGGACTCTGTAGATGCGTTATTGAAGGCAGCCTCGATGTCGACAAATGTCGCCATGGCTATTTCCTTATCCTCTAAGGATTTTGTTAGTAGCCTGTTAAGATCATCCAGTGCCAGATCTGTTGACTTGCCTGGCTGGTACGCATATTGGCGTTCGTTGAGAGGGTTTATTGATGATACCTCATCTCTTATATATCTGTCTACCAGTCTTTTCAGTGTTTTGAGCAGGAAAGACACTAGACTAATTGGTCGGTATGACTTGGGCGTCATATCATTTACTTTCCCTATCTTGGGTATATAGATGACTCTGCCTCTTTGCCACTCATTTGGTATGTATCTCATGGCTATGCAAGCCTTATATATCCTACATAAGTATGGAATCAGCGATTCCTGCCCCTTTTGAAGTAGGATGGGATATATTCCGTCATCTCCTGGAGATTTCTATGGTTGGAATTTACTCATAGCCCACCTAATTTTATTTGGCCTTGTTATCTCAGTAGCTAGTCTCCAGTCCGAGGCATTCGGCCTATTCGGCTTGCTTTGCGGACAGTGCACCGCTACTGGGTCCTTTAGAATTGTTGCGGCCGGAAAGTGTGCCTTGATGAGCATTTCTTTACTTTTTCCCAAGGGTGTTGTGTAGGTGTCATCGTCCTTTTTTGGGAAACCTACCTGGTTAATGGTACCCTCTTTAGCTAGCACGTTGTGGGTTCTGGAACAAGTGGGGGTAAAATTCCTCCACGATTGCCTCTTAGCCTTTCTGATTTCTTTATTATACTGCGTAAGTGTAGCCTTGTATTCAGCCCAGTCGTGATTGGTTTTAGCTTTGTTGAATAGCCTCCGCACTTCCCTTCTATTTCAATCACATCTTCCTCGAGAGCCTCGCTGAGTGACAATAAATATCCCCTCCAGTTTGTCTCTATGGGGTTTCGATAAGTGATTGAAGTTCGAGGGGGGGGTGACTAGGTCGAACCTGATCTGTCTATAATCGGAGCATGAAGGCTCCTCTGACACATTCCAATTGACTATATTATCACATGCTTTTTCCGAAGAAAGTGTAATATCTAGTACCTCTTTTCTCACTGCGGTGACAAATGTTGGTTTGTTGTTACCCACGTTGGCCATTAATAGCCTTTTTGTTAGTATGAAATCCAGTAATGACTCTTGTATTGATGTGCTTCCCCATAGTATATGGTGTGCATTCGCATCACATCCTATGATGAGTTGGAGGTTTTTCCTGGCCGCGTATGCGATTACTTCGCCTAGTTGCGGGATTAGTATGCAGTTCACCCTATTACTAGCGTGAGGTTTTTTTACACCTTCTTTGTATATTACGTTGTTGTTGCTGGTTTTAAGGCCTGCAACTCTGCCTCCATGTACCCAGGTTTCTTGCAGGAGGGCCACGTCAAGTCCGTCCTTGTCGAATCTCCTACATACCGTAGCGCTTGCCGCCTTGGCGTGGTGGAGATTCACCTGCAGAACCCTGACCATGGTTGTGCTTAGTTCTATGAACTAAGCTGATTCTACTGCCTTCTCTGGGGCTTCTCACATCTACATGGGAATACCTGTCTCCTGGGCTACTTGCCTCTTGAGAGGGCTGGTTCTTGGAGGGTATTCTGTTCCTTCCTCCTGGATCTGTGTGATCTCTGGAGAAGGAACTCCGACCTCTTCCTGACTCGTGCCTCGTTTTGGGCCTTGTCTCCCCTTAACACGGAACTTAATTTTCCCTGGGTTATGATAGGGAGACATCTCGACTTTCTTCAACTCCTCTACGGAGTCAATGTCCATCGAGAACGACCAAGTTTGGCCTTTGTCAGATGTAGTTTTACCCCACACCGTCCACAGATCAGTGTTGAGCCCGTGATTTGCGACTCTTAGCCTCCGCAGAATTTTTTCCGCTTCTGGACTTTGTCCTCTTTCGTCCGGGATGTAGGTGATGCAGCCAATTGCTTCTGGAAGATCCTCCATCTCCATTACACTCAGGATTGCCCCATTCCAGGGCTCTATGGTAGGTATGGCATCTCTGAGCCTGTCTGCACTTGTGCGATCTGCGCACGTCATAACCAGGTAACCCGGTTTGTGTGTGCATTTTGCAAAACGCACTTGTGGCCCCTCAGGGGGAATTTCGTCGTGGGCCTCAGAGATTGAGTCCTGGACTTTGGCTGGCCTCTCCGAACTCAGTTTGTTCTGTGGGAACCCCGCATCTACCACGGCCATCTTAACTGAGGTAAGGGCATCTTTGAAGGAAACTCCTTCTTGCCTTGGTTTCTTTCCCAGCTGGCTTTGTTGTGGCGGTGTGCTACTGCTAGATCGAAGGCGTTTTGTGGATGTGCTTTTTCCAGCCTCTTTCGTGCTTGTCTTGGCCTGTTTTCCTGCTCCCTTCTTGGTAACCGGCTTCATGGCCTTTTTTGGTTGTTGACTTTTGAGAAAGTTTTCTCTTATGACGAGCCTCTTTGCGGCTATGTAGTCGAGTCCACTTTCTAAGTGTTTTTTGAGCATCATTCTTGAAGCTTCCCCTAGATGAGCAGTTTTCACTTCCTCATCCGATAATAGTTCTACCTCCTCTAGGGAGGATACAAGAACCTTATGTTTAGGTGCTTGCTCTAGTGCCTTAGCACCAAGCCCTTTTGGCTTTTGTGTATTCCTGGGCGTGGTCGCCTCTGTACTTTCATTTTGTTTTGGATCCATATGTATCCCACGAGTAGCTAGGGAACCTTGGTCCGCCGCGACAGAGCCCCGCGTGCCGCGGTAAGGTCTTGATACTCTGAGATGGGACCTGGTGTCTCAGAGGTACCGTTTCAGACAGCATACCCTGCTGCCATTCAGTCCTCGGCACGGTAGACTCACACTTTTGACTTGGGGGATTTTTTTAACTTGCCTTGTTTAGATCCGTTGTGTTCGGTTCACAGTCCCTTTCTCTGCCAGAGCATTGAGAGTATACTGCTATGCAGGGCCACCTCGTGCAGGGTGCTATTCTTCATAGCGCACAACGGTCTTGGGATAAGCGTGCTCGATAGGCTGGCCTGGCCTCCTCGGCTATTCCCCTGGAGTCAGTGACCGAGTGCCTGACTCCTCGACCCCGTGAAAGTATCTATAGAAGAGAGACAAGTCTCCGACCCTTCTACGATGTTTCAATGAAGTGAGCGAGTCTGTGAGCGAAGAATCACCAACAAGATGAATTGTCTTTCTCTGAATAGAATCGAGAAGCCTCAATGAATGTTTTGGTGCCGAACTCCACACATGAGAACTGTATTCCATGACAGGTCTCATCTGAGCCTTTAGATCATTAGAAGCTGACGAGAAGTGAAGTATATCTTCGCTACCTTTTTGTGCAACTAAAGTCTCAATTTCTTTGGAGCGAGCATGTATATCTATTGTTCCACTCACTGTTTTTCCTAGTTGACCAGAGCTTTCATCTTCTTGTTCGACACGGTACCTCATTGTCTTGTTCCCTGATGCATGCATTTGTGCATGGGTAACGGCGCGTTTTTGTTTGGGATTTTCATAATCCTTTTCGACGACATTGTTACTATCACTCATCGATAATTCCACACTTTTTCCACTGAAGAAACGTGAAAATAATCCCACTTCTGAATTGTTAGGGCCTTAACAATTAAAACACGCGTTTTACTCTTGATGCTTTCTATTCCACCCACTGTCAATAACTGCCGCTCTCCGAACATGTCATATATGTGTATGATCAACAATATATGATTCATGATCATCCGATATAGTTACCTAATAATTCTGATCGCTATCGACGTACTCAAATACAGGGTAATTCAATAATGATGCTATCACCTTATCACAAACTAATAATGATAATATCTCTCAATTATAATAATAAGAACTACAACATCCCATAACCTATCTCAACAATAATAATGATAACATCTCAAACACTAGTGACACTTCTATGATTGGGCATGGCCCAGCTCTTCAGGTTGACTGACAGTCATTCGATATCTGAAGTTAAGCAACGCCGAGCGCGGTTAGTACTTGGATGGGTGACCATGCATGGAAATACCGTGTCGAGAGCCCGTACAGCTGCAGCAAAGTAGCATATCATAGCTCGCAGACAATATATCAATGACCACAAGATATATCGAGGATATGCCGTCCTTCGGAGGGGACGTAAAGCCGTCGGTCCCAAGTCCATGGATGTTGGGCTCTGATATAGCCATATATGATGACCTAACCAATTTTCGATACAACCTCCTGAAGAAAGCTAAGCAGAAGTTTGGTCAACGCAACGCATTGTCTTCATCTGGCAAGGTGTTTGTTGAATGCGGAGATTCAAAGAAGGTAATCAACTGCGAAAACGATCTCTAAGAATAAATCAAAATAGTACATCTATATTTTTGCGCTCACGGCTGTTTGCTTGTTGTTCGTTTTTAAGTGGATGAATGAAATTCCGATATGATTGTTTTTTTGCCTTTATCTCTAGTTTCTTATTTTGCACGAATTTCTCCTTGGAATTTCGTAGATGTAGTCTTGGTGAATTGATCTTGGGGCAACAAATATATTGTATATTTGTATTATATCATATCATTATTTCACTCGATATTTTGTTTAATGAGTAGGATTGATAGCAACTGGAGTTCAAAATCTGACTATCATAAATATGAAAGGAAAAGTGATGAATTTTAGCTTTGGTCATTTCAATATCCGCTCACTGCGCACAGGATTTGATATGTTCTGCGATATTTTGTGCTCCGAATCGTATGCAGTACTAGGTATATCGGAAACTTCGTTAGATTCTAGTGATGATGATAATGCATATAAAATTCCAAACTATAAGCTCATTCGAAATGATAGAAAAGAAAGGGGCAGGGGGGTAGCGTTTTATGTTCACGAATCTACTAGGTTCAGGATTCTCGAAAATCCTTATCCTGGTGAAATATTCTTGGAAAGTTTGTGGATATCTATTACAGTTGCAGGGAAAAAATCTGTTTGGGCTCATTGTACAGGCCTCCTAGCAGCAATCTGGATTCTTCAATCGATTGTTTAGAAAGCATAATAACGTCATTCATAACAGATTATGACATTGTACTATTTGGGGGTGACCTCAATATTGATTTATTGAAAAATGATGTCGTCGGTCCTGTTCAACTGACAAAACTCTTTGCAAAATATAATTTAGAACAAATTGTTTCGGAACCTACACGTGTAACGCAGCACTCGATGTCTTTGATTGATATTTTAGCTATCTTAGATAAAACCTTAGTATCAAGCAGTGATGTTATCAACATGGAAGATATATCTGACCACTCGTTGGTTTCTTACTCCTTGAAAGTGAGAAGAGACAGAACACCACCACTATACTGTACTGTTTTTCCTCATTCAATCACGATTCGTTTTTGAACGACTTGTATTCTTACGACTGGTCTCTTATTTACTCACTCACTGATATCGATGATATGGTCAATTTTTTTAACTTTCACGTACTCGAGCTTTTCAATAAACATGCACCATTAAAATCAGTGAGAATATCGAAAAACCCAGCATCCTGGCTCACAGAAACTCTGAAATTCATGATGAAACTGAGAGACAGAGCTTATACTAAATATAAAAAAATAGAACTCAATCTTCATGGATCTATTATAAAGAGCTCAGAAATCTCGTTAATACTGCCGTAAAGTCTGAAAAAGCAGCTTATCTCAAATTCAAATCAAAATCAGATCCCAAAGAATTCTGGAGGGCTCTTGATTATCTTAATATAAATAAAAAGAAAACGGATTCATTCCATGATTTCAATGACCCAGATTCATTCAACGATTATTTCATTGACAATATCCCATCAAAAGATAACAGCGATCATATTCACCTGTTAAATGAATATGCAAATGCAAATACCAAAAATTATTTCAGATTTTCTTCTGTCAGTGCTGAGGAAGTGGAAGTGATAGTTAGGAATATCAACTCTAATGCTGTGGGCAGCGATGGAATCAATATGAAAATGTTAACGCTCCTTATGCCTCACTTGAGCAATATTATTACTTTCATCATCAATAATTGCCTTCTTCAAAGTACCTTTCCTGATGTTTGGAAATACTCACTTGTTCATCCTATTCCAAAAATAAATAATCCTTCAACTATATCACATTTCAGGCCTATAAGTATATTACCAACCATCTCGAAAATACTTGAGAAAATTGTAGCAAACCAGTTGAAAATTCTTCTCGAAGAGAAAAAAGTGTTACCCGCTACACAATCAGGATTCCGATCTGGACATAGCACTGCAACAGCACTTGCTAAAGTGACTGATGACATTTTTGAAGCTTGGGATCAGAAACAGAGTACAATTCTCATTTTGATAGACTATAGTAAAGCTTTCGATACCCTCAACCACGACGTGCTATGTACAAAGCTTTGCTATTTTGGATTGGGTAAATCGGTAGTTAAATTCATGTCAAGTTACCTGTATAATCGCCATCAGCATACAGTCATTAATAGAATGGTTTCAGGGGTCAGAAATATCTCAAAAGGTGTTCCACAAGGCAGCATCCTCGGAACATTATTATTCTCTATTTATTCTTCTGACTTTGTAAAACAGTTAGAGTTCTGTAAGATTCACCAGTATGCTGATGACACCCAGATTTACAAATCTTTTTACCCATCTGCGCTAAAATCTGCTTGTGAAGCTATGAATTCTGATTTGGATTATCTCTATAAAATATCTAGAGCTCATAGTCTTCTGTTGAACGAGACTAAAACTGAAATGATGATATTTGGGACGAACAATTCAGATATTATGGAAAATCCTGATCTCACCATATCGATTAATGGAAGTCAACTAGAATTGTCTAATCAATGTCAGAACTTGGGTATTTACTTTGATAAAGATTTGAAATTTGACAACCATGTGAATCACTTAGTTCGTAAATCCTATGCAAAATTAAGAACTTTGTATATGCATAAAGATATTTTGAACACTAAATTGAAGATGAGATTGTGTGAATCTCTGATTCTGTCAAGCATTGCTTATTGTAATGTCGTGTACTGGCCTGCTTTGACCGATAAGGATAAGCGCAGTTTACAAAATATCCAAAACTCCTGCATAAGATTTTTTTTCAACATTCGGAAATTTGATCACATCAGTGAGTCATATGAGGAATCTAAATGGTTGAAATTAGAAAACAGATTTGTGAGGCACCTTGCATCCTTACTTTTTAGAATTATCAGAAGTAACATTCCCATTTATTTAATATCCAAACTAATGAAGAGATCTGACATTCATCTGAGGGATACTAGATATAAAGAAATGTACACAGTGCCTTCTCATAGAACTACATTATTCAAAAAATCATTTTCCTATAATGCTGTATCCATCTACAACTCCATACCAGCAAATATAAAATGTGCCCCTTCCATTTTGGCGTTCAAGAAGTGTCTTAGAGCATATCTTCTTGGTGCAATCGCAGTTTGAGCGGATGTTCTTGAAATTTTTGGTTATTCTCTCCTATACTTTTTAATATAACTCTTAGCTATTATTAAGCGTTTCTATAGATGTTTTTGTATTGTTTATGCAGGAAATTTGTATTTACATTGTTGGTAATGTTGGGGGTTGCATGGAAGAGCAACCTGGTTGAATGCCGCTTCCCTGATGTACATTGTATATTTGAATTTTGTATTTGTTTCACAATAAAGACACATAAATAAAAAAAAAAAAACTGTAAATTCAAATGGCCATGTTTTATAAATTTGTTAAGAGTTCCAAACATTTTATAACTATAATTACAGGTACAATGTCAGAGGTCTGGACTGTCGGAGAGTTGAAAGAGCGTTATTTGAAAAAATTCGGTATTTATTACCAACATACAGACTTTGTTTCAATATATCTGTAAAGGAGGGCGGTTCACTTATTAACCATCAACATGAATTGGTCCAATTGTTATGTGAAACCTTGGATGATGTGAGAAGTTAAGTAAACTATGTCGGTGATAGAAAACGGATAATTGCACAGAATCCCAACTTCGATAATCCTATCTCCACCAGTACAAACAGTAATTTTACAGATCATCGAAAATTGCGGGCATTGCTACATCTGTGCAGGATATCAATATTGCTGATACAACTTTTGATTTACAGATATATAAAACAAATGGGGTTCAACTTAAATACTTTCAGGTCAGTCACTGTGTTAGATTTCCTACGTGAGAGAATTATCTTCGAACGAGTATCGTTTAACCGCAATCGCTGAATATCCGATTACCGATTCTCAATTGTTACTAAATATATTTTTATTACCAACTAACACCTTTCAATTTACCACAAGTTATTTTTCTAGATCGTTGGGACGATGCTAAGATGGTGCCTGCTCAATATACAATGTCAAGATTTGATACTTTCAAAAATTGGCCAACATCGGTACCAGTACGACCGCTTCAATCGAGCATGTACGGTTCCCATTATACTCAATGTAGCGATCAGGTTTATTGTCCAAACTGCTCAATCATTGTGTGTAATCCTGTGAGAAAACATAAGAATGGATGCGAATTTGTACTGGGGTTTAAAAAGTTGAAAAGGCTTCAATCATATGAGGAACGTCTCGAAACATTTGCAAAACGGTCAAAAATCGTGCTTAGCACAGATGCTGAAATTTATGCAAAAGCCGGATTTTATTATTCAGAAACTACAAACTCTTTACGATACCCACCATTCATTGATTACACGTTGTACAGACACCGTTCAGAGACATTTAAAAGTAACCCATTACAAGATCACCCTTTGAAAGCAGTAAATAAAAAGAGTGCTGCAGCGGGTAGCTTTTTTTATTCAGGAGCACATTCAAAAATAATACACATATCAAAATGTGAATTTTTAATAAACGAGCCAGAAATAGACAAATATATTCGTGCTCTTTGCGAAGTTTGTCTCAACGAGGAGATTCAAGTACTTTTTCAGTCATATAGCCACGCTGCAACATGCGAAACATATAGCATTTCTTTGAGTCACTGTTGTTTTTGCCATACACCTTAAGAATCAGCGATGGTAATTTTCATATGATTTCCAGATGTCTTGGTCAGTGTCTTCAAGCCGCGAAAGATATGTGAAAAAATCCAATGCTTACACGTATAGTTTCAGTGTGAACCACTCATATGGACCAATAGATGATGCAGGGCCAGTTTTAAATTTAGATAAGGTACTTACTCACGCAAAAAACCAATTAGGATTTCAGAACGGTGGTAAAATTCGAAAAATTGCACAGAACCTCATTTTCAATAATCCCATCTCGACAACAACTAGTGCACACACTAATTTGACTTATTATAAAAAATTGAGGACATTACTACATCTGATCAGGATGTACATTTAAACGAAACAACTTTCGATATACAGATTTTCAAAATTCCTCGGGGTACTGGTGGTAAACGTATTTTGAATTTGGCAAAAAATCGGCACACTAAACAAAGCATCATGTCGATTCAAAATTCGTAAAATTTGTGTGCGGCAAGAGCAAGTTACAGCGCTCACTCACCACACAAAAGACATTTTGGGTCATAGACCTTCTCTAGTAAAAAATATTCGATTGGGTGAAAAAATCAAACAAAAACTGGCTGTTGAACTTTGTGAAAGTCTAGGTGGTCAATATGACGACGGTTTCTCTTTAGAAGAAATAAAACAAGTCGAGCAATTGCTTAACGAACAAATCGAAATAGTTTGAACTGAAATTTTCAGCAACATAATATATGAGGTATCTGAAAGAGCACCCAAACTGTATTTGTATAAAAATGGAAATCATTTTGACGTAGTCAACAGAATGGTTTCTACGGTTCAACATATTACTGCTAAAACTGCGATAAACGATACGAACGCAAAAACCATAAATGTAAAAATGTCCCGATGTGTACAATCTGTAATTTACCTAAACATAGTTCTGACGTTGTGAATAGAATTTACTGCGAAAAATGCAACAGATTCTGTTTTAATGCAAAGTGTTTTCAGAATCACAATTGTGACAGAAAATACAAGTGCGAACGTTGCAACAGGGTCTATCTACGCGAAAACCTTCTCGCAAAATTTCTGGTTGGGGAAAGTGTGCTCACCGGCGTCGGTTATTGGCCTTGGTAGCGGAAATAGGCCGACGTTGAATAAAGAAATAGAAGAAGAACACTTCTATGATTTCGTAAATAATGTTTCCACTCACCAACATAGGCACTCAGATTCTACAGAGTGAATTCACCAAGGTCAATTTCATTACTCTGTTTCCTATCTACGTTGCAATCAATCTTTTCAACTGTAAATATGTTTCTTCTAGTGTTCGTTGCGGAAGGAGGGGTGGAATGTCTGAAATCTAGATCCGAAGGCATCAAAAACTGTTTCAATCAAACACTCAAGTTCAACCCAACAACCTTCTCTCCTGATTCCATACACAGTTTTACTATCGACAAGAAGAAATGCAAGTAAGTGAATGATCGTAGTTTCATTTCATTCTCACGAATCTGAAATGAGAGCTGTAAGTATGATGAAGATCATGATAATAATTTGAATTCGAAATTCGAATCCAAACTCACCCCACCAAAGTTCATGTAACTGCTTCATTTCGCGGATCATATTCATTTTACCAACCCTGGCTATACAACAGGATTCCTAACGAATATAAACACTTGCCTGTGTACTCATTCAAGAGAAGAGTTACGAATGACCTCATGAATAGTAAACTATTTCATCTATTGAAGTAGATTAGGATTAGGAACAGGTTAAAAAGGTTTATTTACAGAATGGGATACAGTCACAGAAATTCTGGAAACACAATCGTAGATAGGATAGGAATAGATAGGTACAACTCAATATTGTGATTGCAGGAAACAGTCACTGAACGTCTTCACGTCGTTTAAGTCTTTCTAGAAACTAATAATCGTCTGAGGTCGTCATTCCTCACGATCAACAACTTTTATTAAAAAAAAGTCCTCCTTATTTATCCCGTTGCCATAGGGACGTCTTACCATGATTATCGAATGACCTGCACCTTCCGTCCTCGTCTTTAAGGTTGAAAGTTGCATATATCCTTCGCGTCTTACGTCTTGCGCCTTCTTTACTGTCAGTGAATTATAGCTACCGCGACTGACTGTCATCCCTCAGGAAGTGTACGTAATACGCAGTGGCGTAACAATAAAATAATAAAATTAAAGGATATAAATCTATAAACTAATGAAATTAATTGAATTGGGTTCTGGAAAAAATGCGGATCCTACACTCGGCCATCCTAATACGAATCCGACTCGGATTCGGTTCCGTACTGAACCCAGGGCTTTATGTACTCTGCACATGTGGATGTTCGAATGGGTCCTTCGTGGTTTTTCACCTTTACAACATCATATCTGTCGTTAATTTTTACCGTGATTACTTCATATGGTCCTAAAAATTTTTTGTGAACTTTAAATCCTGAATCGTATTGGGTTCGTTTGATCGCCACTAAGTCACCTTCCCTGTAACTGGCGGGTTTCTTTCTTCTCGAGTTATAAGTTTTACGATTCTTCTCTTGAAGCTTTTTCAAATGTTTTCTACATTCTTCTCTCAACTTTTCTCTTCCTTCATCAAATCGTTTTCTGGCCTCTTCTTCTATCAGTTCAATCATGACCAAATCTTCTTTATTCTTCATCTTCACTCCTATCATCACTTCGAAGGGAGTTGCTTTGATACTCCGCTGGAACGTAGAGTTCAGAGCTCTCTGAAATCGATCGATGAACTTGTACCATTTAGTTGGGTCTTCTATGCTGAGTTTCGTGAGGACTGGAATGATCGTGCGATTTATCCTCTCCACTTGTCCATTACCTCTAGGTACTCCTGTGGTAATCGTCACATGTTCAATTCCTTCTTTGGTTCAATATTCCTTAAATTCATTCGCCGTGAATGCTGTACCTTTATCTGTGATAATCCTACTCGGATTTCCAAAAGTTTTCTGCTGCTTGACTAGACAACTTACTGTTTCTTTTACGGTTGTGGATTTTGTAGGATAAATCCATGTAAACTTAGTAAAATCATCAATTACCACCAGAATGTATTGATAATTTTTATTCGTCGATGGTATCGGACCCAAATGATCAGCATGATAGGTATGTAAAGGACCTTCTAATTTAGAAATCGGATGGAGTATTCCTTCTTTATTTCCCTCTTTCCTGTTACCTGAAAAACAAGGAACGCAATTGGTTATAACTGTTTGGATCTTTTTCCCCAACCTGGGTATGAAATATTCTCTCTCGATTAACTCTTGTCTTTTTCACAGCAAAATGCCCTTCTTCGTGCGCTCTTCTAACAATCTCCGTTTGCATTGCCTTTGGTATCACTGGAAGCTCCTTTCCATTCAAGTACCTGTACACTATACCATGTCTAGTAAAATAATCTCCATATTCTTCTTTTGACTCTAAAAGTTTCTGGATCGTCGCAATGTGCTCGTCTTTTTCCTGTGCTCTTCTTATTCTCTCTATCAAACCATCTTCTTCTGTCATTGTCATTATTACTGGATAACGGCTGAGTGCATCAACATGGAACATCCTACTTTCTTTTCTATGCTCAATCTCATAGTCATACTCTTCTAGCAAAAGAGCCCATCTTACCACTCTTGTAGTCAGGTCTTTCTTCTGCATAGTTTTTTGGAATGCTGGGCAGTCAGTTACGATCTTAATTTTCATTCCTAGTATATATGTCCTGAATTTTTTTACAGATGCTATCACGGCTAGAACTTCTAGTTCATAAGAACTGTATTTTTCCTCAGCCGGGGTTGTTTTCTCACTCAAATAATAAACAGGATGTAGTTTACAGTCAACACTCGATTTTTGCATGAGGCATGCACCATAACCATATTTACTTGCATCCGTGTGCAGCTCTGTCGGCAAACCTCTCTGAAAAATATGTAACACTGGATAGCATGTTAGTAATCCCTTCAATTTTTGGAAAGATTCTCTTTGTTTGTCTCCAAATCCAAATGGCACATCTTTCCTCAGCATGTCACTCAATGGTTTTGCAATCGAAGAATGGGATGGTATAAATTTCCTGAAGTAACCAGTTTATCCCAGATAGGATTGAAGTTGTTTGTGAGTCGTTGGTTCGGGAAAACGCTTGATTGCCAACGTCTTTTCTTCCGACGGCTGTACTTTCCCATCTTCCACTACATATCCTAAAGATTGTACCCGTCTCTTCAGAATTTGGCACTTCTTCTTCTTTATTTCTAATCCATTTTCTCGTGCGACATCTAAAACTACTTTCAATCTCTGTATGCCTTCCTCTTCGGTACAGCTTGGGATTATGAGGTCATCCATATAGAATATCACGATACCTTCTGCTGAGAGTTTCCTGAAAATATTGGTTGTAAAACGCTGAAAAACAGCTGGACTGTTACACAGACCGAATGGACATTTGAGAAATCCGTACTGTCCATTATGGGTGACGAAAGAAGTATATTTAATGCTACTCTCCTCCACGCCAACATGAAAGAATCCATTGTTCAAATCGATTGTAGAAAAAACCTTTGCTCCCTCCAACTTATCCCGAACATCTTCTATCAACGGAAGTGGAAAACGATCCTTTATTATGTTTCTATTGAGTTTTCGGTAATCGCAGCATATTCTGGTTGTACCATCTTTTTTGTGTACTAGTACTATCGGGCTAGCGAAATCTGACGAGCTCTCTCTGATGGTTCCATCTCTCAACCACTGTTCTATTTGTTTTTCCACTTCTTTTTTCTCTTCGCGGTCCTTGATATATCGGCTTTTCATTTTTCAGTATAATCTAGTGCTCTTCGTCTTTTCCGGCTTATAACTTTCGATCATCTCTCTAACCAGTTCTTTATGTTCCTCCTTCTCTATGTGTTCTAAATCAATCTCGTCATCTAGTTGGTTTTCATCTACCATGATGCTCATTAAAAAATTATGTATTCCTTTTCTACACACCACTATTCCATCGTCTCTTATGTGGACTTCAGCTTGTTTCAACAAATTACTACCTACTTTTACCTGGAAATTTGATGCGTTCTTTGGTATGACATGGAACAAAAGGTCAAACTCTTCCTCGTTGATTTGTACATTTTTGCTAAAGGATCCTAATGTTTCAACTCTGTTTGTTCCTATACCTTTGACAATTATGGTCTCTTCTGAAAGTAGAATCCTTGGCAAAAAAGGATTCGTAAACGTCTTGTCTAATGACAACGTCACAACATTTTTCGGTTCTATATCAATAGTGTTTAAATTTGCAGAGATATGTGGTTTCTGGGAGGTTGATGCTTTGTCGGGACACTGCGATGCTAAATGTCCGAATCCGTTACAGCTGAAACACTTCATACCTTTACTTTTGTCCGGGCAATTCCTAGATTTGTGTCCACGGCTTCCGCAGTTGAAGCAAACTTCTGGCTTGCCCTTTCTATTCGGCTTTCTCATTTTATTTCCATTTCCTCTTTTGTTTTCAAATTTTCCTTCATATTTCACATTGTCTCTCTTCGGCTGGAAGAAATTATTTTTATTTACAGGACGTTTCTTGGAAATAGATTCGTATAGTTTAACTTTCTCTTTGAATTCCTGGAAATTTCTAGCACCGTATAGAATAACTTTATTTGCTGATTCGTCCTGTATCCCGTCTATGATGTATTGAATTACCACTTCGGCTTCTATATTTGCTCGGCTTCCTATTTCCCTCATATTCAGTACATATTCTTGAACACTTTCGTCAAATCTCTTTTTTTTGACATCAACATCTTATGGATTTTTGCACTGCTCACTTTAATTTCAAACTCCTTTATCAGCCTATTCTTCAATATACTCCATGACTTGATTCCTTTTCGAGACTGTACATACAGCTTGGCAAGACCGGTCAGGGATTTTTTTGCAAATATTAATTTCTGTAAATCGTTCCAACCTGTCACTTCCGCGACTTCTTCGAAATCTTCGACCCATCTTTTTATCGGATACTCATCTTTGCCATCAAACGGCCTAATGCTATCTTCCACGTCCCGGAAAGTCAATGAGAAACATTCCTTTTTGTTACTTTTCCTCGTCTTCGACGTTTTACTTCTGGTACTCCCCTTTTCTTCTTCACTGGTACTTTCTTTTTCACATATTTCGTTTTCTTCTTCTTTTTCT
The DNA here is from genome assembly GCA_032362365.1 of Zygogramma bicolorata. NCBI lineage: Eukaryota > Metazoa > Arthropoda > Insecta > Coleoptera > Chrysomelidae > Zygogramma > Zygogramma bicolorata. The sequence goes on along the minus strand of JAVJAQ010004813.1, from coordinate 4,971 downwards.
GAATTGTCGTCATCATTATCTTCAGAACTTCCGTCACTTTCTTCACCATTGTTTCGTTCATTTTCATACTCGAATTCAATTAAAAATTAACATACACGACTAGCTACTTCATCACATGAACCATTATAATCCAGACCAAGAATATTGCAGACTGTTATCAAGTCTGTGAGTTTCAATTGTTCGGATACGCCTAGGACTTTGGACGAGTGTCCATCCGAACTTTTATCCCACCCGAAACCAGGAAATTTCCGTAACGCCTTTCGAGCTTTTCGTGATTTACCCTCATCGCCAAAACAAATGATATGTAACGCCTTAATAGCAGATAACTTTGCATGAGTAATATTATTTTCAATACTCGTTATATCACCTAAAGGTGACATTATATTGAAAAAATAAATAAGTATCACCGTACTTTCGCTAAATTGCAAATAAGGAAAACTACGAAAAATATGAGTGAACGACAACACTGTGCACTGCGTGCAGAGAAAACGAGAATCGGCGCAAGCAAACCGCGTAAGAAAATAACTCCTTAATAGCCTAGCGTCAAATATTATTACTCTTTGCTAGCGTGCTCACAACTACGTGATGCAAAATTCATTCAATATCACCAGAACTCAATTTATTTTTCAAATAACTATGTATCAAAATTAACAATCCCAAATAGTGCAGAGGGTAATGAAATAGACTCTCCCAAAAAAAAGAAAACAGGTAGGTATCAGATCGAATCGTGATCAGATTGCGAGTAAAAAGTCAAAACTTGAAAATAAAATGCGCAAATAAGTACGTTAAATGACTGTATCCTCTTACAAAATGAATATGCAATGAAACTAATACTGATAGCTGACGTTTTTTACAATGAAATACCGACAATACTGACTGAAAAGCAGTTCATATTTGTAATTTTTTTTTCGAGTCTTCTTCATCAGCACACCTCTGATCACGTTCTCAAAATTGGAAAGATAAACATCCTACCTTGAAAATCTGCATACCACTTTACATTTCATCTCATACAGGTAAAACTATGCTATAGCTTCCTTCCTCGTCGTAGCATTCCTTCAAAACTCTTTGATAGCGTTTATGATTCGACTTTTCGCTACTGCTCCATTATAACTTCGTTTCCAGTCGCTATTTAGTTCTCCCGCAAATTGCAGTCATTACCGGCTATCAGTCCCTGCTTTCGTTTCGATCCCGGACAGGCCCCAAATTTGTAGGATTTCTTTCTTGGTTGTCTAGGGAATAAGTTCACGAGGCCAGCAGGTAGTTTAGGAACAGGTTAAAAAGGTTCATTTACAGAATGGGATACAGTCACAGGAATTCTGTAAACACAATCGTAGATAGGATAGGAATAGATAGGTACAACTCAATATTGTGATTGCAGGAAACAGTCACTGAACGTCTTCACGTCGTTTACGTCTTTCTAGAAACTAATAATCGTCTTCGTCAAAAATTTACAACAGATCGCGTCTCAAACTGTCTTAATTATTATTTTCTCTATCTGAGGTCGTCATTCCTCACGATCAACAACTTTTATTAAAAAAAAGTCCTCATTTATCCCGTTGCCATGGGGACGTCTTAACATGGTTATCGAATGACCTGCACCTTTCGTCCTCGTCTTTAAGGTTGAAAGTTGCATATATCCTTCGCGTCTTACGTCTTGCGCCTTCTTTACTGTCAGTAAATTATAGCTACCGCGACTGACTGTCATCCCTCAGGAAGTGTACGTAATACGCAGTGGCGTAACAATAAAATAATCAAATTAAAGAATATAAATCTATAAACTAATAAAATTAATTGAATTGGGTTCTGGAAAAAATGCGGATCCTACATATATATATATATATATATATATATATATATATATATATATATATATATGTATGTAGTTGTTGAGTTCGGGTTGAACCGCGTCTGGAGTTTTGTTCTCGACGTTTCGGCTCCGAGCAATAGCTCCCTTCCATTCTTAGATGTCCTCATCACAAAAACCAATGACTCCTTCACCCACACGGTCTACAGGAAACCAACACACACAAACCGATACCTTAACGCAAACTCCCACCATCATCCAGCACAAACCAATTCCGTTTTGAATTCCCTCATCCACGGATCCATCAACCTCACAGACCTCCATAACAAACCACAGGAACGAGCCCAACTCAAATCAGCCCTTCTTCAAAATGGATTCACAGACCATCAAATTGACAGATCCATCCGCCGCCATCAAACTTCTCATTCCATTCCCAGAGACCCAACGTTTCCCACAAAGCTTTTCTTCCCTACATTAAAGGTGTTACTGACAAAATCAGCCGAATTCTCAAAAAACAGGACATAAAAACGATATTTACAGCCAGCAACAAAATCTCCACATTCCTCCGCTCCTCCAAGGACAAAATTGTCAACGAATCACAGGGTATATATGAAATACCATGTTCTGATTGCCATAGAACATATGTAGGCCAGACCAACAGACGTGTGACAAGTAGAGTATACGAACATCAACTTGCTGTCCGAAAATCAGACCCATCTTCAGCTCTGTCCAAACATCATCAAGAGACAGGACACAATATAGACTTTGCGAACACTAAGACCATCGCCACAGCAAAAACACTACAGGCTCGTATAATTCGCGAGGCCATCGAAATCGAGAAGCGACCTTCCTGCTTAAATAAACGTGACGACGGCCAGAGACTTCCAACTGCATGGAAACCCCTAATTTCCAGATGCCCAGTCCCCACCAAGACATCCGACGGTCCTATAGTAGCACCCGCTGCTATAAATCCTACCCAACATCCCTCGATACCTCAGTTCGATCTAAGGAGTAGGCAGATTGAGACCTTAGAAAGAACTCGTGACGAGACCTGGGGAGTAGGCAGATTGAGGCCCCGGCGTCAAGTCACAAACCCTTGCCCCCTGTGACAACACCTGAGGAGTAGGCAGATTGAGACCTCAGCGTGAAGTCACATTCACCTCTTGAAAATGGCTCCAAAATCGGAGCCGAAACGTCGAGAACAAAACTCCAGACGCGGTTCAACCCGAACTCAACAACTACATACAACTGACCGCGGAAACCTATCCGAACACATATATATGTATATATGCGAAATTGGTTTTCTGGAAGTTTATCCGTTGGTTTGTCGGTATTGACTTGCACATGCATTTTACTATCCCTGTCAATGACCAGAAATCCATATTGATCCTACCAGCATTTAACACACATTATTTGAAATTGCTTGAAAGACACATCCGGTGACACATGATCTGAATTAATATGGTGTAGATTCGTTTAAACTTGCTTGAACATCATAATGAAATTTGTGTTATCACGCACTAATTGTTTGGGTACACGTGAATGAGTCTGTGCCAGGTAGAAGAAATTAACACCTTCATGACGTCCCATGCAAAAAAGATTATCGTATAATATCCTGTTGTTCACATATTACATCATCGAAAATGAAAACGAAATTCTGTTTTGCATCTGAAGGTTCCAATATATTGGCATTATTACTATACGTATGAAAACCTAACCCTTTTATAGGTTTCAAAATATTTCGTAGGAACTGATATTTGCGTTGATTGAGTGACTTTGAATAGAGATATACGTTTGTGAATCGCAATCCTTGTGGATGTGTCAGAAGCGATTTTATTGCATTAGTCTTTCCACAATTTGAAGGTCCGATAATGAGACCGCAAATCGATGATGAAAGTAATGAACCGTGTCTCAACAATATCTTCCCATTCAATTCACACCCAAATTTCTCATCTAGGTTGTCCATGGCGAATGATTATTTCTGTTTCACAATGCGCATCTTACCGTGGATGGGAACTATGTAAGTGAAAAATGTTGTGTGCATCTCATTCAAATGTGTACCATCAACCGATACGGATGTATTGGTAGTCGAAGTGAAAAAAGATGTAGCTCATTTAATGAATTGATAAACAAACATCCATATGAATCACGAAAACTGGTGGTTATCAATATTGACTGAACGTTCAGCTCGCAACCAACCCGGAAAAAACAAATTGGAGTTTTCCTGTGGAAATCTCGATGTTCAATATTCGAAACATCCATCTGATCTTGCAGCGAGATACGCAGCAGACAAAGAAACCGAATATGCAGCTTGGGTTGGAGTAAAATCGAAGGACGCTAGTTTTGGAGAAAGAACTGCCGCCCTACTTGTCACCAATATTATGAAGGGGAAGAGACATTTCGGTATGGGCTGTGAGAGTTCCAACAAAAGTACAAATAAAAGGAAAACATCGAGAATAAATAAAATAAGAAAGTTGCATTCGGTGCTGGGGTAGTTAGTAAAGTACGGAATGTATTGAAAAAAGCTGGAGGGGTTCAGTTTCCAGGTTTCGTAATTCTTATGGAAGTTTGTTTATCAATTCATTGAATAAACCACATCTTTTTTCACTTCGACCACCAATACATCCGTATCGTTCGATGGTACACATTTGAATGAGATGCACACAACATTTTTCACTTACATAGTTTCCAACCACAGTAAGATGCGCATTGTGAAACAGAAATAAACATTCGCCATAGACAACCTAGATGAGAAATTTGGGTGTGAATTGAATGGGCAGATATTGTTGAGACACGGTCCATTACTTCCATCATCGATTCGCGGTCTCATTATCGGACCTTCAAATTGTGGAAAGACTAATGCAATAATATCGCTTCTGACACATCCACAAGGATTGCGATCGAACGTATATCTCTATTCAAAGTCACTCAATCAAAGCAAATATCAGTTCCTACGAAATATTTTGGAACCTATAAAAGGGTTAGGTTTTCATACGTATAGTAATAATACCAATATACTGGAACCTTCAGATGCAAAACAGAATTTTGTTTTCATTTTCGATGATGTAATATTTGAACAACAGGATATTATACGATAATCTTTTTGCATGGGACGTCATGAAGGTGCTAATTTCTTCTACCTGGCACAGACTTATTCACGTGTACCC